>JALMGJ010000017.1:6632500-8010000 GCA_023362775.1 Charina bottae | reverse complement strand
AGGACAGCAATCAACATGATAAGTAACTTGGAGGGAAAAATGTATGAGGAATGATTGGATCTGTGTGGTGTGTTTAGCTTTTATTTATTTCGTGTCCAGATCAAACTTTACTCTGCCAAAATGTAGCCACTGCCACAGCTTTGTCATTAGCTTGCTGTAGGTCGTCGACAGTACAAAGCTCCAACAGTAATTGACACACCATCAGATGCTCCGGGTCTTGGATTTCTCCCCATTCACATAATGTATTGTTGTCAGCCAACAACCCCCACTTAAATAAATTCGTCTTGCACCTTGGTACCCCCACCCTCATCCTATTCATTGTCCTCCAAACTGTATAATGGAGAGTGTTTCCAGCGGCCATTTCTTCCTTCGGTAAAATACTCAAATCGGTGAGCTCATTCCTCTATTTACTTATTCGATTCTGTTCTTTGGACCCCTCTAGGGTATTAGTTCTTGCCATAAAGCTCTTTCTAGATTTAAGTCGACGAATTGGAGGAGCATATCTGCTCAGAGGGTGATGAGAGTCAGTCTCTTGCTTGGTTCTTTCAGCATCTGCTTCTACTTCCCTTCTAATCTTAGGTGGAGCAATGCCAACAAGGGGGTATAGTTTATTAACGGGTGTAGGTTTGAGGCATCTCGTCACTATGCGCATTGCCTCATTCACAGCGATATCTATTTGCTTCGCATGTGCGGATGTGTTTATTTTATTTATTTATTTATTTATCATCATATTTATATCCCGCCCATCTCCCCCGCAGTGTTCCATACTGGTGCCGCATAGTATCGGCAGTAGAGACACTCAAGGCCAGAGCTGATACTTGTAACATAGCTGGCTGGGCTCCCCATGCATAGTTTGTCAGTCGTCGGATGATGTTATTCCTGGCACATACTTTAGCCTTGGTATTCAGGCAATGTTTCTTAAAGGAAAGCATTCTGTCCAACTTAACACCCAAATATTTAGGTGTTGGGCAGTGTTGTAATCTGTTCCTTCTCCATGTAATATCCAATTCAACCCCTGCATCTCGATTGTGAAGATGAAAGGCACATACTTGAGTTTTGCTTGGATTAGGTTTTAAATAATTATTATCATAATACTGCTCCAGTTCTTCTAGAGCTTGTGATAATTTTTGTTTAGCTTGTGTTGTGTTTTTAGCTTTGTTTAGCTTGTGTTGTGTGTTTAGCTTGTGTTGTGTTTTTAGCTTTGTTTAGCTTGTGTTGTGTGTTTAGCTTGTGTTGTGTTTTTAGCTTTGTTTAGCTTGTGTTGTGTGTTTAGCTTGAAGAATAGAAGACTGAGGGGAGACATGATAGCTGTCTCCAAGTATCTCAACAGCTGTTATGGAAGGAAGGATGCATGGCAGCTGAAATGCCATGCCCCTCCTTCTCTTTTACTTTTCAATCACCCTTGCAGATTGGTCAAGCTATCCCCATTAAGAAGCTGTGTGCAATGGTGTCATCAGGAGACATAAGAGAGCAAGAAGATGGAAAGAGCTCAGAAAGCTGAAATGGCTGAGAAGACATGGTGGAAGAGCAGCAACAAGAGTGGGGTGGCAGTGACAATGAAGAGTGTCAGCACTGGAGTGACCCTGAAGACACTCCAGTGTCCCAGATGCTGGTATCTTGAGCAGCTGTGATGCTTGCATGTTTGAATAGCTGAGGTGCTAGCATCTAAAGGTGGCCTGGATTGCTGAGCATAGAAGGGCCTAGGCACTAGCCACCACCACCACTCCTTAAAGACCCAGGGCACTGGCAGCTTCAGGAAGCAGGCCTAGGTATGCAGAGCCAGGTCTGCAGCTGCACCAGGGAGTATTAAGGGGACTTCAAGAACTCCCATTGTATAACCCAACAGCTGGCCCAAGCAGACTGCACATTCTACCATGTGAGTGACTTTGAGGACAAACTAGAATAGCATAAGAAATTGTAGGTACAGTACTACAGAATAGAGTATAAATTGTAGTCTATAAGTGTAGAATGGAGAACAGAGTATGGTTAAGTATGACTGGTTAAGAAGTCATAGCATATAGCATAGCTTTCCAAACTGTGTGTCGTGACTGTGTCACCTGCGGGGCCCAGGTGTGCCACGTGAAAACCCAAAAGCGCTGTGGCGGCGGTGGTGCGTGAAAACCTGGAAGCGCTGCAGTGGCGGTGCTTCTGGGTTTTCGCGCACCGCTGCCATGGCACTTCCGGGTTTTTGTGCGCCGCCGTGGCACTTCCGGGTTTTCATGTGCCGCCGCTGCAGCACTCCCCGGTTTTCACGTGCCACCGTTGGTGTGTTGCCAATGGGAAAAGTTTGGAAATCCCTGTGGTAGGGACTCTTCAGCAATGGAACAAACTGCCTTGGGAGTAGTGGGCTCCCCTTGGCTAAAGGTAGTTAAATGGCAATCTAGATGGCAATCTGTCAGGGATTTCTTCACTGGGCAAGGGGTAGTCTAGATCAGTGTTTCTCAACCTTGGCAACTTTAAGACGTATGGACTTCAACTCCCAGAATGGCTGGCTGGGGAATTCTGGGAGTTGAACTCCACACGCCTTAAAGTTGCCAAGGTTGAGAAACACTGGAATAGATGGTCACCATCATGACTTCCAATCCTTCCATTCTGTGATTCTCTATCTATATACATTACTACTTTACCTCAATGACACATTGATTTTTGATTTTGTTAAATTTAGTGACAATGGGTTATCCTCCATGCTGTGTGATCTTTGCTGAACAAATGTAGTATCTTGAGAAGCCCTGTTCAAACATGTTATTTTAATACGATCAAACCTTTCTCTATGAAACTACAGATTCAGCACTTCTCTTGCTGCTGAATGAAATTCAGTGTACAGCCTGAGAAAAATGTTGTATGCTGCATTAGAGACTCATTATGAAAAACATCACTGAAGATCTGTATTTCTCCATATCTCATCCCTCCTATTGTACATCACTGGGATATTTACACATTATAATTTTTGGATACAAAAAAAAAAGGGAAAGAAAGGGGCGCGGTAGCTCAGCGGGTTAAACCGCTGAGCCGGAAGACTGCCTGTAAAGATCTGATGGTTGGCAGTTCTAATCCCCGCGTGGCGAGGTGAGCTCTCGTCATTCACCCCAGCTTCTGCCAACCCAGCCATTCAAAAGCTAAGGCGAGTAGATAAATGGGTACCACGTTAAAGTGGGAGAATTTGCCGGCGTCCTGTGATCGGGGGTCGCCCTCGGAGCGAAGAAGATCCCGGGAATCCCGTTAAATGGCGGCGGAGGATGACGGAGCCCGATCAGCGAACATCCAGGATGTCATCAGCTGACTTGGAAGCGAGGCATGCTGGGACATGTAGTCCAATGCCTACGGAAGAAGAGTCAGTTCCCCTACCTCCTTCCTGTACGCGCGGTTAAAATGATATGTATATGAATTGTTAAATATATATTGAAATGCTGTAAGCCGCCTAGAGTCCTCCAATAGGGAGGGGATAGGCGGGGTATAAATATGATAAATAAATAAATAAATACAGAATACATTTGTTTCACTGGTGCCTGGGGATCACTGACAATTGCCTTTGGTAGTATTCCTACAGATTTATAAATAATATTGCAGTTAGCAAAGTATATCTAAGTCTAATCCTGCAGCATGAATTTATATTCTTATTGAGAGAATGGACTTTCTCTCTAAATCAAATCATCACCTGTTCTAACAGTTATCTTTAATTCCTATAGATGACAGTCTTTGACTTATAAAGCTCCATTAGTCTAAGATCTCATACAAATTATTTTATCCAAGTTCCTTCCATGATGAATTAAATGTTTATCATTGCTCCTATGATAGGGTATCCCTCCCAAGGAGATTTGATAATCTTGTTCTTTGAATCCAGTATGTGGAAAGACCAGCTCTGTGCAAAAAAGTTCCATTTAATTAGAGTGATTATAGGACAAATGTATCCCCTGAGATTTGCATAACCCATTTAAAGCATGGGTAGGAAACTTGTGGTTCTCAAGAGACTCTTGGCCTAATTACACAAGGATGTCACCAACATTTTAAAAGCGGTCTACAAACAATTCAGAGTTCTGGTAAGGTTGAGAAGGAGAAAGGAGATATCAGAAAGAGAAAAAAGAGCATCAGAGAGAGAATGGCTGTCTCCTATGGCTTTTGGCTCTGGCATCCCTTTCTGCTTGTGTCAACCCCTTCCAATGTTTGCTTTTGCCTTTCCACCATAGTCATGTGGCCTTCAAAGCAGAAAGGTATGGAGGGACTTTTAATGGTTCTACATGCCTCTTACATGTTCATATCTGGGTCATTGATGGTTCCCGAATATCTCTTCCTTTGCTTGCCTGTTTAATGTAAAAGACGATGTACACAGCCACAATAGCCTTAATTGCTAACTCTTCTGTCTCATATACCAGTTTTTCCCCCAGTTGCTCCTATTTTTCTTCCAGGTGCAATTCAAGGTGCTGGTTATTATCTTTAAAGCCCTACATGACCTGAGGCTAGGTTATCTGTGGGACTGCTTCTCCCTGAGGGTATCTCCCTGTTCCACCAGGTTAGATAGAGTAGACATGCTCCCGGTCCCTTCCCTTAAATGTTGCCATGTAGTGGGACCTAGGAAGTGTGCCTTTTCTATGGCAGCCCCCTGCCCTGTGGAACACTCTTTACCTTGAGATCCAACAGGTCCTCACCCACTTAACCTTCCGGAAACCCGTAAAGAGCTGGCTGTTCCTCAAAGGGTGAAGCTGGAGCTGGAAGATGTTGGTTGCATCAAGGGAGATTGGCTGTGGCACCAGATTTCTTTGTTTTTTTTGTTTTTTTTTGTTTTTATCCTTTTATCATGTTTGTTTCTATATAACTGTTATGAGCCACCCAGAGCTGTGGTTCTAAGATGGGCAGCCATACAAATCTTTTAAAAATAAAAACATTTAAATAAATATACATGCCATGACTATTCTTTCATGACACACATCCTCCCACAGTTGTAATCTTTGTTACATCTATGAATGACATTTGATTCACAAATTCTATGTCTCCAAAAACTGCAACATTTTCAAGAATAGTGATAATGGGTATGTTTACAACTCTCCCTGTTCAAACTGGGATGGCATTCATGTTGGAGGTGTGTTTTCTTGCACACACAGAGTAGCAGAAAGCGATCAGCACCAGAGACCATCAATGGCGCCAGTCATTGTAGTAACTTAGTTGCAGTTATATTTGTTACTCATATAAACAGATAATATTTACAGTCCTCTTCCAGATCCCTGGAAGTATTACAATTCCACATTTTTGTTGTTGTTCAGTCGTTTAGTCATGTCTGACTCTTCGTGACCTCATGGACCATAGCACGCCAGGCCTTCCTGTCCTCCACTGCCTCCCGGAGTTTACTCAAATTCATGTTCGTTACATCGGTGATGCTATCTAACCATCTCATCCTCTGCCATCCCCTTCTCCTTTTGCCTCCAGTCTTTCCCAACATCAGGGTCTTTTCCAGTGAGTCCTCTTTTTGCATTAGGTGGCCAAAGTATTTGAGCTTCAGCTACAGTATTTGTCCTTCCAATGAGCAGTCAGGGTTGATTTCCTTTAGGATTGACTGATTTGACCTCCTTGCAGTCCAAGGGACTCTTAAGAGTCTTCTCCAGCAGCACAGTTTGAAAGCATCAATTCTTCGGCGCTCAGCCTTTCTTATGGTCCAACTCTCACAATTCCACATACCTACCGGTGGGTAGGTAACAGTGTTCTGCGTGTGTCATGCTGGCCACATGACCGTGGAAGCATCTTCAGACAACGCTGGCTCTTCAGCTAACAAACGGAGATGAGCACTGGCCCCTAGAGTCGGACACGACTGCACAAATGTGCGGGGCGAACCTTTACCTTTTTATGGGATGATTTTTAGAAATAATGTGATCTTGGTTAGATTTAGAGTAAGGGATTTATTATGGAATTGCTATATATTCTTGTTGTTGAAAGTCGGAAGTCACTTATGTAATCTTTAAAATTCTTTTTCTTGTGTTTCCCATCTTCAGTCTCTATAACCCCATATAAGAACTCTGTTGACCTATCTCTGGTGTTCTTCACTCTTAACAGCAGGTGACCAGTGATTTGCTATATTGTATAGCAATATACAATATTATTGTATATTGTATATATTGTATATATTGTAATATTATATAAAGGGGGCGTGGTGGCTCAGTGGGTAAGACGCCAGGCTTGTTGATCGGAAGATTGCAAGTTTGGAGGTTCAAATCCCTAGCCCTGCGTGCAGAGTGAGCTCCCGCACTAGCTCCAGCTCTTGCCAACCTAGCAATTCGAAAGCATGCAAATGCAAGTAGATGAATAGGTACCACTTCGGTGGGTAGGTAACAGCGTTCCGTGCGTGTCATGCGGCCACATGACCGTGGAAGCGTCTCCGGACAACGCTGGCTCTTTGGCTAACAAACGGAGATGAGCACCGGCCCCTAGAGTCGGACACGACTGCACAAATGTGTGGGGGTACCTTTACCTTTACCTTAATTTGCTATTACAAATAAAATGATTGTTGGATCCTCTCCAATTCTGGTGTGCTCTTAGGTGATTTTTGCCATCATTTTTTCCATCACAAAGAGTTGGTTTCCTTGTACTGATGTTCCTTACATCTAGAATAGTCTTAACTGTAATAATTACTCTGTTCTCTCTTCTAGTCCTTTTCTCCAATGATTTCTTTAATTAACTCATTTTCCTGACAATAACACCATCTTACCTTGCTTGCATTCCATTGTTATCTGTTATTCCTCCCCAATTTCTGAACAATTCTTGTGCCAATCCCATCATCTGCTCTCATTCTTCATATTATAAATGTAACCTATCTCCAAAGTCCTGCGCCATTTCTGCCTTGTGTATACAGTCTGGTGCATTTCTAAAGAGATGATTTTGTCAGATTTCTTATTGGGTTATATGAAATTGGAAATTGGGTTTCTCTACAAAGCAAAAGTGTTTTGGCAAATTGCATCTTTTACAAAGCAAAGCAAAAGCCTTCTCATGATGACGTGAATGCCAGGTGGCTGGATAACAGAGAAGCCTTGGCTTTGTTTACATCTTCATTAGATATGAAGCTAGAAGGTACCATTATTATGGCTAGCAATGGATCTTCCCATGAGAGATATCCTCCTGATATCCTTCCATGGAAAGCCTTGCCCAAGGCCCCCTGAGCAAGCGAGGGAGGGGGGAAATCACGTGCTCGCTTAGATGCAGCACTGCCATCCAATAGCAGCACATGCTGTGTGCTTTGAGGCCTAGTGTGTGTAACAGCTAACTTCCAGCCAATCAGAAAGCTAGAAGGTCTGAATATACAACCATGCAAAATGGTGTTCTTTTGTCTTCTTGATTTCTAGTGTCTCTTAGCCATGTAGTTCTTCACGTGTTCACTTCCCGTGGACTGGGCAGAGTGAGCTATGCCTGGCTTAGGGTATAGGCCATGGCAGGAACTCTGGCCCTGGGGTCAATACACGGAATTCTACTTATAAGTTTGTTTTGTTTTCCTTTTATTTGATGTATCCTGTATATTCATCTTTTTCATATTTGCGATAATGTGATTGTATCTGCATTATTGCCTTATGCCTATCAATAAACACTGTTGGCCCTAACAAGCTGCATTCTTGTCTGTTTATTCTCAAGCCTCGGGTTTTTCCCCTTTAAGCCAGCATATACCCCATCAGGTTATGGTTGCCCAGAGAGAAATTTGCGTTTTCTTTGCTGCGTTGGACCTGGCTGTGAAAGGGAGTTTGTTTTTAGAGGCTGATTTTGGAGTAAACATGTTTTCTTTGAGTGGTCAGCAATGGCTGAACAGTGTCTGGTCAGTCTGCCATTTGAGGCTTTAGATGGCACAAACTATCTGACCTGGTGTGTGGAGATGGAATCATTCTTTTTGCAAGAAGAAGATTTGTGGCAGTAAGTGGCAAATCCACTTCCAGAGATCCCTGGAGGATTCAGAGGGTTCTTTCTGAAGAAGTGCAAGCATGTTTGGACTGTGCTTATGGCATTTTTGCTTTTGGGACTCAACTCCTCTGAATGGAATTATTTCAGCAACCCAAGGACTGAGAAATGGGTGCTGAGAGCTGTTGGAGCCTTTGATACACAGTGGAGCTCTGTTGCCCTTGGTGGTCTATTAAGACAGCTTTATGGTTTGAAGCTGCAACCGGTGTGACTGTGATGACCCACCTTGGTGAGTTCAAGACTTTGTTTGCTGCATTTGAACGAGAAGGCTTGTTTTTCTGGCACTGTGAAAAAGCGTGCATGTTTTTTGTCAAGCCTGGAGCTACTGGTCACTTCCAGGAGCCTTGCCGAACAGAGTGTTCCAGCTGAAGTAAAACCTGGTATGGAATTTACATTTGTCGTGGTTTGCTGTGATTCTACAAAGCTGTTCCCTGCCCCGATGTCCAGCAGACACAAGACGCCTGATTTACGAAGGGAGGGGAAGCCAGATGCCAGGAGTCAGCTGAGCAACGAATCCAAGTTTTCTGCTCTACCGGCTGCTGTTTTGTAAGCATTTACAGAGACTTTGTTTTTGAATTCGGCTTGCTGTAAAGTTTGTAAACATGGACGGTTATTGTTACAAATTTCAGCCTTGAGTTCAGCAAGTAATTTTAGCTGATATCTCTGTGTAAGAATGTATATGTGTACACTTGTTGTTTTTCTCTCCTCAGTGTTCCAGCCCTGGTCAAGTCTGAGCGCTGGTGCTGAATGTTTCATTGCGATATGAAACTGTTTGTGTTGAGACTGAGTGTGTTAGAGACAAACCTGTAACATCAAGTGTGTGAGATGCTGTGGAGATTGTGTGGACAGGACATTGTGTGTTTAATGTTCCCCACATCATAAATGCATCCATAATGTTTTCACAAAGTACTGGGGTATTCCCGGGATGGGAGAGTGTGTCTCAGATAGCCAAATGCATTCTGAGTTAGAACCCAGGAAATGTGCAAAAGTTTCTTGATTGTACTGTGTGTAAACAATCTAAAAAAATCAGGACTGTGTCTGTTGCTAGGAAAAGTGACAAAGTGTTAACTAGACCATTTCAGTTGGTTCATAGAGACCTAGTTAGCCCCCATGTCCCAAGTAATGGTGGGGTGCGAGTTTCATTTTCCTTCTGGTTGATGATCCTACCTGCTTGTGTTGTTGCTACTTGTTGAAGTCTAAAGCGAAGGTCTGTGCTCGCTTTGAAGTGTATGTAGCAATGGTAGGATGAAAATAAGGTCAGTTTCAGTCAGATTGTAGTGAAGTGTTCCTGAGCCATTTGTTCCAGAATTGGCTTTGTAGGAAAGTATTCTCCCAAAGACTTGCCAATGTTGGGATTCTAGCTGAGTGTTGGTGTTGTGAATACCATTAAAAAATAGCCTGCTGTTAGTTGCTCAGGTGCCATCCCATGTCTGGGGAGAGGCTGCCTTGATTGCAGTGTGTTTCTAACTAACAGAGTGTAGAATTCAACTGTAAAAAGAAATTGTTTTTCTTTGGTATGGCAAGCGCCCTTCACTGAAGTACCTGCATGTCTGTGAAACATTTGCATGTGTTCACAACCCCAGGTCACAGAGAAGGAAGAACCAAGGAAGCAGAGTGCTTCAGGTTGTTGGTTGTTGGTTGTTGATTAAAATCCAAGGCTTATTGGTGTGTCATTAAGCCATGGTCAAATCCAAATCTCCAGAAGTGCTTTTTAAGCAGCCTACTGGTTGGGAAAGGTTTTATGCTAAGGGTAGCAGAAGTGTTGCTGCATTGCTAGTGTAAACCTACTGTCCATGGGTTCAGTAGATGGGCAAAAACCAGTTTAGGTTTCTTCTGTTCCCCAGTCTCCGAGTGTGAAAAGGGCCCCTCAGGTGAAGGAGTGGAAATTTCACCTGAGCAGTTGCAGGGCCTGGAGGGGGAGTCAGGTATTAGGGAAAAGAGACGGTGATGGAGGAAAGTACAGTGGTCATTCCTCATGGGTCCTCTTATTCCAGGGTGTGAAGCCTGACAGATTTGTGATTTAGCAGGTGACAGAGAGTGTCAAGTTACCTGAGAAAACCCAGTCTTTGCTAGATGTGTTGCTCCTGCCTTTGAGAGGCAAGAAGAACATTGGAACACAGCTGTGGATAGTCAGTTTGAGTTTTGGTGAAGTGTTAACAAGTAACCAACCTATCCTTTGTTTTAGTAAGCTGTAGGTTCCAGATGAGTGTTCAGAAAGACATTTCTTTCTGATAATACTCTGCAGTGTAAAGCCAGTATTGCCCAGGGATTTGTTGCACAAAAGGAGTTTGTGAACTGTGGATCTAGTGTATGCACCCACAGCTAGGCCAGAACATTTACGTGTGGTGTGTTTTCTGGTTGCGTAGCGTGGAAACAGGTGTCCATTTACATATTGTGATGTTGACACAGCATATTTGAATGTAGATCTCCCTGAAACAGTGTGTGTAAGGCAAGCGTTTTGGCTCTGCATGTGTGGCAGTTCCCAAACAATTCATTGACTTAACAGGGTGCTTTATGGATCTTAAAGCAGGCCAGTCATTGATAGCATGGTGCAGATGCTAACGGATGTGAGAACAGTCACGTGCTGTTTTCTGTGGTACATAAGAAAGTGTAGAAGTTTGTGTAGGACTTCGAACTTATGTGAGTTGTTTTCTGTTTAGAAACTGAAGTTTTCCACCTTGAATAAGAATTTGTCAGTCAGCTGAGGTAGTAATTGCCAGCTGAGGGAGTAAGGCACAAATTCAAACATTTATCTTGGTGTTGAAGGTACAAAAGCCCAGAACAGAGATGGTTCTTGGTTTCTTACAGAGTGTCATTTGTGTAAAGGAAAGCTTATCCTTAATTTGTTGTACAGTATATCACTCTGCAGAACGCAGTTGCCCTGAATTAGTTTTGCCCAAGTAAAAATACCAAGCTGCGTTTTTTTCTTAAAATCAGCTAACAGCATGCAACAGGATTAGAATTCCTTATCTATGCTGGCTGCGATTTTTTGCAAAGGAGGGGACAGGACGTTTGTGGGCAATGTTTTTCTGTTTCTCTGTACTGTTTCTGTTCCTACATAATTTGTATTAGTATGTATCTGTATGTATCTGAATAAAACATTGCATGAAGTGTATATTGTGCATTATACATATATGTAACAAGTGTTTTTAAACCATTTTCTAGTGTTGATGACTATTGGTTGTAAAAAAACTGTAACTTGAATAGTGTGATTATTACATGCATTAACCTTTGTTGTTTCTGTTTCTGTACAAATGTATTTTAAAGCTTTGAACAACTTCCATCATTGTTTGCATTGTGTCGAAATCCAATTTGAAGGGGTGTCAGATTTCTTATTGGGTTATATGAAATTGGAAATTGGGTTTCTCTACAAAGCAAAAGTGTTTTGGCAAATTGCATCTTTTACAAAGCAAAGCAAAAGCCTTCTCATGATGACGTGAATGCCAGGTGGCTGGATAACAGAGAAGCCTTGGCTTTGTTTACATCTTCATTAGATAAGAAGCTAGAAGGTACCATTATTATGGCTAGCAATGGATCTTCCCATGAGAGATATCCTCCTGATATCCTTCCATGGAAAGCCTTGCCCAAGGCCCCCTGAGCAAGCGAGGGAGGGGGGAAATCACGTGCTCGCTTAGATGCAGCACTGCCATCCAATAGCAGCACATGCTGTGTGCTTTGAGGCCTAGTGTGTGTAACAGCTAACTTCCAGCCAATCAGAAAGCTAGAAGGTCTGAATATACAACCATGCAAAATGGTGTTCTTTTGTCTTCTTGATTTCTAGTGTCTCTTAGCCATGTAGTTCTTCACGTGTTCACTTCCCGTGGACTGGGCAGAGTGAGCTATGCCTGGCTTAGGGTATAGGCCATGGCAGGAACTCTGGCCCTGGGGTCAATACACGGAATTCTACTTATAAGTTTGTTTTGTTTTCCTTTTATTTGATGTATCCTGTATATTCATCTTTTTCATATTTGCGATAATGTGATTGTATCTGCATTATTGCCTTATGCCTATCAGTAAACACTGTTGGCCCTAACAAGCTGCATTCTTGTCTGTTTATTCTCAAGCCTCGGGTTTTTCCCCTTTAAGCCAGCATATACCCCATCAGATTTATAAAAATGGCACTTTGAGAAGTGATTTATAAAAGCCCTGCATGGCTTGCAAACTTTTCAGAACTGATTGCAAGACTAGCTTATTATTATATCCTGCCAGCCAGATTTTCCCATTTATGGGAGGAGGGGAGAAAAAGTCATTTAATTAAACGTATTTCGAAGCCCACAGCTGTATAATTTTTGGGTTGTTATTTAATTGCTTCAAATATACCCCCTTTTGTGCATGTTGGTAATAAGCTATTTGCTTTGAGAAATAAAGCACTCTGGCAGATGGCTGCGAGGAGCTGCTGGCTGGGAAACAGTTCACTTTTTTTTAAATTAAAAAAAGAGAGAGAAAGAGAGAGAGAGACAGCCCACTTCCACTTCTTGAATTGTCTGTAGGTATCAGAACAGCAGAGTTTTGCCACATCTGCAGTGGCAATCCGCAGGCGAGGCTTTGCCTTGCATTATAGGCAGGATAAACAGCTTTTGAGATTATTTTATGGGGGGGCGGGGATAAGAAAAAGGTAAATAGCATAAATAGGAATCTCTTTGTGTGAAGCAGTGATGAGGATAAGCCCTGAGTAAATATCACTATTAATAGGACTTCGACAGGCTTCCTGTGAACTGAAAAAAAAGCACATTTTTTTCCATGTTGGCACTTCTCTCAAGCTGCTTTTCTTCTTCTGCACCTTCATCCACTCCAGCTTCTGCATTTGCACAACCAGGCTGTGCCTTGAGAAGTACTGTCACTTAAAAAAAGAACCTTTCTCTGGAAAGAAGAAATGGCTTAATTTTGCACATATGCTGGACTAGACTAATTTAGTAAATCAAACATGGTCTAATTAAAGAGAATGGGTCACCTCCCCGAGAAATGTCATCTTCCAAGCAAGTGTCCTGCTTTAATTAACTCTTCTTCCCCTTTGAAATGTATTATTGATTTTGTTCTTCTTCTCTTGAAATCCCTCAGAATTACAGTATAGTGGTTGGGCCTACCATTCTGCCTAAAGAGGAATCAGAAAATTCCCATCTTGTGAGGTGAAATTTGTTTGTTGGTCAACAGGTCTGTTTCTCAACAGTACAGTATATATTATGCTAATTATATACTGTTCTTTTTATCTTTCTCCCATCTTTCTCCCGGCTCTGTCTTCTGTGCCTAGGAAGATTAAGACCATTTCACAAGCTCAACAGCAGCATAGTGATCTTAATGATCCTCCATTAGATAATAAAAGGACTTAAAATAACATCTCAATATAACCATGCCCCCAGGTGTAAGGTCACACAGCTACCTAGAAACATATTTAGGATTCCCTTACCAACTTTGCTCAGACTGAAGAAGCTCCTTGGATAAGGAGCGAAACGTTTCCACAGAGAAAATAGAAATCCAGTTGACATGATTCAAGCTACAGACAAGGCAAGTTGATCCATGTTTCTTCCTACACGAAGTTACACACCGTCTTCCTTGTTTGCCCCAGTGGGGCTTTGGCCGGGGACAATCTGTCCTGTTCTGACTAAGACTTGACACAGGAAGCGATGAGTAAACAATCCTTTTATTTATCAACAAAATATACACTAAATTCACACTGGCTAATAGCTCACTTGCACATAGTAGTAGCAATGTGCAGCGACGGGCATGGCATGGAAAAGCGGTCCACGTGGCAGCAGGGTGAGATCCGAAGTGAGGCCGGAGCGGCCTCCAGGCAGGGCTTGGAACCGGAGTCTGACGCGGTAACAAGGCAAGGCATGGAAGGAAAGTCCTGCGCAGCTACAAGGCAAGGCTTGGAAATGGGATCTGGCGTGGCAGCAAGAAAAGGCTCAGGGTCTCAGCTCTTTTCAGCAGGAACAGGCGCCGGCGTAGGGCTGTGTGAACAGTTGTCTCTGGCAACCTGGTCTGGGTTCTGGCGCCTTTTAGCCCTTTGATTTTCCCGCCGTTTCTGTGAAGGGCCCAATCGCACCTTGCGCTGCTCAGCCCATCTCTCCGCCCTCCTTTCTTGCACACTGATAGGTGGCGGTGAATCCGCCCCCTGGCTTTCGCCAATCGGTGGCTTAGGATCTTGCTGCCCAAAGTCCTGTGCTGCTCCATCCCCTGGTTCAATTTTCGCACCTTCCCCAACCTTTCCCGCCTTTTCAATGGTCGGCTCCTCCTCCTCCCCCTCGGACTCAACCTCCATCCTGACACAGTTTCGTAATCCACAGACCATGCAGGGGGGCTATGATTAGCAGGGGCTGGACAGCATCATTGACAACATGCAACCATGCAGCATATGAACTACTATTAACTATCAGTTAGTTACTAATGGTCAGTTTCAATAGATATTTATATAACATGTATTCCAATAGAAGAAAATATCTGTAGCTCAGGGCTGAACGGTGGAGTCCTTGGTGCTCTCTGAGCTTGGTTGTTTCTTGCAGAAGTTGCATTCATTCAGTGCATTGATGATGTTACCTAGTCGGGTAATGAAACGTCTGCAGGCAAATAACCAAGCTCAGGGAGCACCAAGGACCCCATAACATATATTGTGTGTTATAAGGTATGTATTATAAGGTATATTATAAGATATGTATTATTTAGAATTGCTGTGAAGACCTGGCTCTTTAATTAGGCCTTTGGCGAGGGAGAGGGAGACCCCCCACTTCATTGCACTTGGCATCTTTTATCTTTATTGTTTATGTTTTATTGATTTTATTGTAATTTCTTTGTTGTGAGCCATCCAGAGTTGTTGAGAGTCAAGCAGCATACAAGTGTAATAAATTATTATTATTACATGCAAAGGCAAGCGATGGTATGAAAGACCCACATGGTTTATTTTATTCATTTATTTAAAATATTTGTATGGCCACCCATCTTAAAAAACGATTGTGTGTGGCTCACAACAACAATAAAAACCCCAACCTATAAAAACCATAAACCATAAAATCATAAATCCCAAGCAGAACCCAGCGCCTCAGCCATCCCCTTGGGATGCTCCAACATCCAACCTAAAACATCCTCCCTCTAGCCCAGTGCCTGGGTAAAATGGTTGAAGACTCTCCGTGACATGAACTAGGGATCTCACTGTGGCTTGCAACTAACTCTCCTTTAACCAAAGGGAATACCTGAGAGGCTGTGTACCCTCCAAAAGTGATGCAAAACATTCTGAGGCCTGAAGCAAAGGAGAACATGCCACTCCCTCTCCTTTTGCGTAAGGTCCAAGCTGACTACAAATGTCATGGTGTAAATTGCTTGAAGACCTTAGGCTAGTGGCCAATGGTGCAGAGAAGATAAGGTAGCACAGTCAGTTCTATCCAGAGATACACATGCCACAAGTAGGACTCAGAAGTAGTCCAGTGGGGTACAGGGTAAGATACTGAAACTTACATTTTAAGAACTTATTTATTTATTAAGGAAAATATAACAATAGCATACCAATAAACATAGAAATGTCCTTCTCAGAAAAACTGGCCTTTTTGTTTTTGTCATGGGAAACATGTCGCCTGTCAGGGCAATCGGTGAAGAAACAATGCTGAGTCCAAGTTCTAACTCTAGTTCTTTATTGTTTCCACCATACACAGAATCTTGCCAAACTAAAGTTCCCTGTTCTGAGCTAAAGGGAAAAATACCCCTGGGAATCTAGGGCGGTGCCAGCCGAACCCTCTTTCTCGGCACCCCCGCACTTTTCACGCTAACCAAGCTGCAACTTCATTCATTCATTCATTCATTCATTCATTCATTCATTCATTCATTCATTCATTCATTCATTCATTCATTATCCCGCCTTTATTATTTTTATAAATAACTCAAGGCGGCGAACATACCTAATACTCCTTCCTACTCCTATTTTCCCCACAACAGCAACCCTGTGAGGTGAGTTGGGCTGAGAGAGAGAGACTGGCCCAAGGTCACCCAGCCGGCTTTCATGCCTAAGGTGGGACTAGAACTCACAGACTCCTGGTTTCTAGCCCAGCACCTTAACCACTAGACCAAACTGGCTCTTGATTAAATCTTATCAGCTTGGAATCTGATCTTATCAGCTTGGAATGCACTCTCCTCTCCCCCCTGTTGAGCTCTATCACACCGCCTCCCTCCTCAGGGAGACATTCCATCACATCACCCTAACTTCCTGACATTAACTTGCAGGATGAAAATTCTGGCCTGGCCAAGCCTATTATCAATCCTGGCATCTTGACCTTGTTAAGTGAAGACTGCTAGGCCTTTGGTCAGCTTTCTAGATTTGACATGGTTTCTGGGTTTAGATCTGTCTGCAGGTCTTTTCCTAAAGAATGATTTAGGGCTTTGGTTTTATATTGGAACAATTTATTGGTTGAAATCCATTATGAAGTTTCTTTGTTGCCCTTTGGCAAGTTATGGGTTCTCAGATTATTTTTAATTTATTTGTTTATTGGGTTTGATAAGGCAATCCAATCTGGAGACTCTGACAGTTTATAATAACTAAATATAAGGTATGGTTAAAACAATAAAAGAACTACAAAAAATAAATTATAAAATCTAGCTCAGTGTGCCTAGATTGTGGGAGTAGTGTGAACTCCTATCTTGTTCCTGATTTGCCCTCTGAAAGAGCCATTGTTTAATCTATCATTTAGGATTATTCTGATGTTCCACTGCTGAATTCTTTAGTGATAGGAAATGAGATGGGCACAATAATTCAAATCAGGCATAATGGAGGGATTTGCTACTAAGCAGGACCTCTTAGAAATCCTCTTAATAACCAAACTTTAATAACTGCCCATATCTCAGGTCCCCCAGCCGTAATAAAAATTAAACAAATCATGACTCATTAAAATAAAGTAAGGCACCAAGCAGCAGGAGGAGGAGGAGATAGAACTTGAATATTTCTAAAACTGGAAAAAAAAATTAGCAATTGTCTAAATCTGCCCTCTTTGAACATGAAGTCCAGGTCAAATGGCTCTTCTGAAATTCCCCTGATTAGTCCTGCTACCACCAAGCCGTTGCTGCATCACAAATCCTTCCAGATTTTCTGATGGATTATTATTTTCTTGTGACTTTTGATAATTCCATCTCCCATTCAAGGAGTTCAAGGCGAAGGAAAAATCTTTTGTTAGCCTGAGGCTGGTATGAGACTTGATTAGAATATATTATAATGTATTAAATGTTTCCAATTATTTTATTTATTTACTTCCTATGTAAGCAAGTTCCTTCAACAATTCCTGAGTAGCAACCAGGTGGAGAATCATGTCATAGAATCACAGCATTAAAAGTGGCCATTTAGGCCGCTGAGTCCAACTTCCTGCTCAGTGCAGAAATCCAAATCAAAACTTCCCTGACAGATGGCTGTGCTGCCTCCACTTGAACACATCTGGAGCAGAAAATTCTCCAGCATAAAGGTAAAGGTTCCCCCCGCACATTTGTGCAGTCGTGTCCGACTCTAGGGGCCGGTGATCATCTCCATTTGTTAGCCGAAGAGCCAGCGTTGTCCGAAGATGCTTCTGCGGTCATGTGGCCAGCATGACGCATGTGGAACGCTGTTACCATCCCACCGAAGTGGTACCTATTCATCTACTCGCATTTGCATGCTTTCGAATTGCTATGTTGGCAAGAGCTGGGGCGAGTGCGGGAGCTCACTCCGTCACATGCAAGGGCCCAAATCCCACTGGAGAAAACATCCAGTACACATCCAATACTGAAGGTCCTCCTAGTTCCCATCTGAGAAAACTTCTACATCAGGACCTTCTTCCTCTACCCCCCTCCCCCCCCCAGGAAATAGCTGAGAAACCAATTTGTTGCAGATTCATAGAATCATACTATCAGAAGAGGCCATTTAGGTTACGGAGTCCGACCCTATTCTTAATGTGGGAATACAAATTCAAGCATCTCTAACAAATGGCCCTCTATCCTTTGTTTGGACACATCCACTGAAGAGGAGCCCATCACCTCTCTGGGAAATTGGCTCTACTGTTGAATTTCTCTTATTGTTAGGAAATTAACTCCCATTGAAATTAATGAGGTTTAAGGGAGCAATGATGACTATTTGTCTCATTGATTTAAGTGCTCTTTCTTATGAGTAATGTAATCAGAATGCAATCCCATAAAAACAACAATAATGATTTTAAATGCAGCATTAAAAGAAAACAGCAGAACTGGATAATAATCAAGTCTTAAACAATTTATTATCCTGATGGCAGATTAACGTTTCTTTTTGCTTTTAGGCGCCATGTCTCCCAAGGCCAAAGAAGGAGACCAAGTACATTCCTTATTAACTTGAAAAGGAACAATACATTTTAATCCTAAATGAGAAACTGTTGCTTGAAACATGAAACAGGTGGAAAACCCACCTGATCCTGAGGTCTCATTAGGGATCTCATTTGGATCCAGAGAATGCAAATCGGGCCTCTTTCCATCCAAGAATATCTTGATTCACATCCTGCCAGTTCCAGACAGCATCCTGCTAGTGGTAGACTTACACCCATTTAGCTGGGGTCTCAGTCATACCTGTCTGGCAAAGTTCTTCTCTGTCTGTAGTGAGGCAGTGAGCAGCAGAGCTGGAGGCCTGCAGTAAAGGAAGCCCCTAATGACCATCCCGAGAGTGGAAAGTAATGGAGAAACAATAAACAGACTGACATCAATATTTGGCTTGACTTGGTCATGCCCTGAGCCACTCTGACTACAATGTTTGCCATTGCAATTCTTCTTTCTTATTTTTTTAAAAATGCAAGTGGTTGACTGGGCTTGTCTATAGCTACATAAATAAAATGAATATTTTATTAATCATACTCCGAATTATATTATACTTTTCTGCAACAAGATGTTTATCCCAGAGAAGACACATTTTCAAAAGTGGGGAGGTAGCATAAGAATACTAAGTCCAAGAGCTAAAAATTACCTACCTGGACCACTGGATTTTTGCACAGTACTTTTTTTTTTTTTGCTGTGACCTATACTACATTTGAAGAGGAATGGGAGTTGACGGATCCTTGTGTTCTGATATGTATATTCTTCAGAGAATTGCAGAGTAGGTTGATGTGCTTAACAAAATCTTTAGGTTTTTGGAGGGTGATTAAGTCAATTTTGGCTTTTCTACATTTTTCATTTTAGTGAATCAGATAAACTTGACCTTTGAAAGTTCAGGTATCCTAAGCATTTTGATGCACATCTCTCCAAATATAAATGTTTGCAACTTTGCCTAATATATTTGTATATTATTTATATAAGCATATGTATTTTGTACAAGCTTTTTCTAAACTACATTTAAAAAACTAACTCCATTAAAAAACAGTAAAATACAATTTTTTGGTGATAACCAAGTTTCCATTTTTTTTATTGGCTTGAAAATGCAAAAGTAGATAAGTTTTCATTCAAGAAGCCAATTAAACAACTTTTTCCCCTGTAATTCTAGTATACAGTGTGTTTAGAGTTACATGTTAGAATGGCTCAGACAAAATCACCTGGGGTGTGTGTGTGTGTGTGTGTATACACACACAAACACACACACACACACACCAGGTGATTTTGTCTGATGTGTGTGTATATGTGTGTGTGTGTGTATAAAGGTAAAGAGAAGATTGGTTTGAAATCTTTTATTTGCATGCTCTGTTTGTCTGCAAAAACTGAAATCTCCCTTTGCCATCCACTCATCTGTCAGTTTGAAAAACTAACAAGGAGTAGCTAACATTAATCTGCTAATTGTGTAGCTCAGCTCTGGCACAAGCCAGAAATGCTGAGACCAAAAGGCATTCAGTTATTGAAACACATTTTAGTTTGTTTTTGCTCAGCCCTGGCTGCTGTGAAACTTCAATTATATATTAAAAATGGCTCTTGAATAAAAGAAACAGCAGAATGGAGACTTGCATTTGTTTTCTTTTGTTATTTAAAAGAAAGCCTCCAAGTGTTTCTTCCAGCTCCAAATGACAGGTTTTTAAACATTTTAAATGAATCCCAAATGACTTTGGGGGTTTGTCCACACTGTCCAGTTGTCCTGTTGCCAGAAAGGGCCAGCATTTTTGGAGGGCAGAAATGGATGCTCTGTATTCACCGCCTCCCATCACAAATGCAACTTTCAGGGGTGTTTTCCTTCTGCAGTACTTTTTTTTTGCCCTAATGTCAGCTTGAGCACTCCTATTCATTTTGGTGGATGCACTTTGCTTCCTTACAGGCTAACCCCAGCAGTTCACTGGCCACTTTGTGGAGGCAGGAATGTCCCCTCAACCAAATCTGTGGTTACCATGGTCTCTAATACCTTTTAGAACTACCTTTTGCAGGAATGCTGTGATAGCATGATGGTTATAACCCTTACTTTAGAAATAGAAGGTTGCTGATTCAAAATCCAACATAATTACTACTTTTATTTCCCTGAGCTAATTATTTTCCTTGTGCTTTTTAAAATAAGTCCAGCATTGTAATGTTTCATTATTTCTCCAGTCACTGGTGTCCCCAGTGAGTTGAGGTAAAAGGTTATATTCCTCTTTTACCTCAAGTGACTAGAGAAATTATGAACCTGTTTTTTCGTAAGCAGCTGAAATGTGACAGTTGACAAATAGTCTGTGTTAAGGCAAGGAATGGGCAATGCATAGTTCCCATATGACCCCAGTTTTGTTTTCTGGTTGCCAAATCTCCAAGATAGTACCGCCCAGAGTCTACCATGGTAGAGATGGGCGGGAATAAATTCAAATAATAATAAATTCAGTGTCAAATCTTTGAATTCCACTTTTGTTTTTCTTCTTTTTTTAAAAAAAGCTTAAATAGGTACATTAAGCCATCCTTGATCATTTGTTCTTGCACCTGTTCCAGTTTATTGGAATCCTTCTATGTGGAACTCAGAGCTCGGTATAATATTCAAGGCTAGGTCTTGCTGATGTAGAATAGAATGGGGCTACAATTTGAAATTATACTTCTACTGATGCTAGGCCGATGCAAAATAGTGTGATAGTTCTTGGCCCTCCATTTTCAGTGTTGGTGGCAATGCAGTCCACCACCATGAAGTGAAGTGAAAGTGCATGCACTAAAACATGAAGTGAAATGTCAGGTGATACGCTCTGTCTGGTGAAGCAATAAGATTGAGTTGATCTGCTCAATGGCTGCCATAATTCAGTAAGTAAAATGCGCCATTGTGTTGATTTAATGGAATCATCTTTTTGCTGAACCACATACAGTAATTGATGCTTTGCACAGTCCTAAGTGATGCAGGTAAAAACTCTGCTTTGTTGCAGCTATATCATAGTGCTTATTCACCTTAAATTTGTGATCTACTAGAATCCCGTGATATTTTTCACACACATTATTACTAAGAAATAGAAGCAGTGGAAGAAAACATGTTGCTGCCTCTTGGTGCTCACCCTCTATGTTTTGACAGGATGGGATTCTCTGAGAACACAACAGAGGAAAGAAAGAGGCAAAGGGGCAAAGGATGGACGCAAACTAAAGCCCTTATTTTGGATTCATTTCACTGGGGGATGAGTATTAAAGGGTTTAAGCCAGAAGTTTTACTGAACAGATGGGTTTTAAGTGGAAGCTGGAAATGAGGGTAGAAAAGTGGAACCACATAAATATTTAAGGAGGCTCCAGTAAGTACAAAGGGGAAGAAGAGACTTATTGTAACCCTTCTTCTTACAAGCATAGGCATGAGGCATATGAAGGTTGGCTGGAGAAAAGAGCATCTCTGGGGATGTGTAGGTTGGTCCTCCTGCTCAACCACATCTGCCTGCCTCCTCTAAAGCATCTGTTAAGGCATCTTGAATATGGGTCCAGGTCTTCTTTGAGCCTTCAATCTGACACTCAGCAGACTAAGCTCTAAGCTTCTCTGCCAATTCTTTCCACCCATCTGGTAATTGTGGAATAAACATAATCTTCACTCATCTCTAAACTGCTTTTAGTGCAAATGAACAAGTTGCATAGCCTGTAAAATAAAGGGTGCTGGGGCTCGCAATTCTCTGAAAAGACACACGCAATGGGAATAGGAGAGGTGTAAAAGAAGTGGAAGCCAAAGCCTTCACGGTAAGATAATTCTAGGCTTGTCTTGCTGACTTGTCCATTTTGTATGAAAAAGTAAGGTCTATACTTTTTCTATGAGTTCTTCTGTATCTTTATGGAGGACAGAATCACTGTGGAATGCAGGCAGGCTCTACTGCAGAGAAAGCACTCAATATATTTTAAAAGATATTTACACACAATAATAATATTGCTAGGTATCAAACATTTGGCAGGGAAGTCTCAGGAAGTTGTTTTGTCCTAATTCATTCAGTGGGGAGCCCTGAAAGTTTTAGTGTTCTCTTTCACAGCTACCACTCCTTATTAAGGTACGGAAATGGAGCCAATTTGTATGGAGGGTTTGCAGAAATTGGATCCCAAATTATTCAGCATGAGCAAGCGGGAGAAGGCATTCAGGCACTAGCGTAGCTAGGTAATTATGAAGAGATTGACCTCTTTAAAGTGACTGCAAGTAATAATGCCAAAAATAACAATGCTAATAGTAATGCTAAAAAACAGCAACAATGGTTGTAAGGCTGTATTGATTAATTAGTTAGACTAATCTCACTTGGAGACTGTGGTCCAAAACTTATTTACCATTAAAATGAGATTTACTAAAAAGATATTCCCACTAATGTAACAGCACTGTTTTGTAATTTTTTTTAAAATACAAATACTTATCATGAACTATAGATGATCAGCAGCACCGCCTTTAAAAGAGACAGACCCTCTTTCCTATTACACTTAGCTTAACATAGCAGCTAACCTTATTGGGTTGATGGGAACATTTGAATGGTGAGAACATTTTGCAGGAACTTTTACAAAAGGCCTGTTCTGGGGCAGAAGAACATAATGGTTGTGGAGTCCTTGGTGCTTTTTGAGCTTAGTTGTTTGCTTGCAGATGTTTCATTACCCAACTAGGTAACATCATCAAGGTGAGTGAGTGTACTGTATAGAAACAGGGAGTGAACCCACACTCACTCACCCTGATGATGTTACCTAGTTGGGTAATGAAATGTCTGCAAGCAAACAACCAAGCTCAGAGAGCACCAAGGACTCCACAGTTCAACTCTGAGCTACAGAGATTATCTTGGAACAAAACGGTTGTCATTTATGGGTATGGCCAATCAGGAAACACCTATTTGTAAGAAGGCTAAAGTTCCTCAATGTCTCTCTCTCTAGTCCTTTTGGCTGCTCTTAAGCACTTCATCACTATAAGTCATACTAAAATGCAGCTTTGATCTTGAGGTTTTATAAAGCGGTTCAAACTGCATATCAATTAACTCAGCAATGCAAATAACAGTTCTATTAACTCCTAAGGCTCTCACCTGAACTTACAGCTCAGCCTACCTTGCTTTCTTAAGCTCATTATGTGATCAGTTTCAATTCTTTATAGATCTTCATAACATTGTTTTATGTTTCATAATAATTAATCTTAATATATTTAAGATTAGAAAATAAATTGTTTCATGCTGAACATGCAATATGTGTACTCACAGGGGGAGTCCTGATTTAGCAATCAACACTGCTGTAAAGAGGTTTGAAGTAATTATAGCCAACTAGCAAGCCAATATTTAAGCTAGTAGGCCTGAAAGAATTCACACACAGACTGAGGATAACATTTATTGTCCAATTTTGAATTTCTGCTTGCTGCACATAATGGGTTGTTGGGCCATAAAACAAAAAGAAGAAGTTTGAATCTAAGATACCATTTTTGTTCAAAACTCTTCACTGTGAATGAGGAATCTGAAATATTGCTAATTTCTCTCTCTCCTGGATGTGAAATACATTTTCCCCTTCAATTCTTTTTCTCCTAAGTGTCATTTGTGCTAATCTGTCTTTGATTTCTGCCAATGCTATTAATTGCAAATATCCTTTGGTCCTTATTAAAGAACTGAATATGTATTTCTCAGTAATTCAGCAATTTGGAGACATTTAAACTACACGTGGGCTAATTCTGAGTCTGTCACATTGACATTATTGTATTCCCCAATAAACTGGGCATGGATCTACTATCTCTGGAATTGCTTAAAATGTTCAGATAATTATGCAAGGGTCTTTCTTCATTTTCCCTTCCATCAGCAACTCTACAGCAAAAATCTTCTTAGGAATGTAGGAATTATAAGAATTGCTCAGTTCTCAATCTTGCGCAACTTTATTCATTGAAACTCTTCTCAAATTTTGTCTCATTCCTTCTCTTTTCTCCCCAGATTCTCTCAGGCCATGTACTATCATGACTGGAATCAGAAGAGGTCTATCAATCTTTATCAGCAGCTGTCGAAAACCGAACCAGGTTAGATAGATCTTTGGGATGACCCACCAGGTTATGTTTTATATTTTATGTTCATAAAATGTAGATGTGAAGAATCTCATAAGGAAGAACTCTTCTCAGGTCTCCATGTATACAAGTCTTTTTACTGCTGCTTTGTTTCCCTGGTATTCCTATGCCTGATTCTCTCCTTCTATATTAATCAGAAGACTCTCTGCCTTGTAATCTCTTATATCTATTTCTCTAAAGGCATCCTGGCCCCTAAGTCCAGTCTTCCCCAAATATTTTGTACTTCAGCTTTCATAATCCCAGGAGGTAAGATGTCTTCAATGTTTCCCCAGTGCCAGCTGAATTTTTCAATTATTCTTTTCCTAGCTTTCAGTGCTTACTGGTTCCCTTCCCTTATTAGGCTGTAATAATGAATACCTTCTTTCTCTCTATTTTTAAAGATGGCCATGTGGGGCTAGAAGCATACTAAGGACTCAAAACACTAAGTGAAACAGTTTCCTCTTCCAGCATTCCCAAACTTTTCTCTAAGTGACAGAAAGAAATGAACTTTCCAAAAAGAGGGCACTCTGGAATAGAGTGTGTACTGTATACCTTTATCTACCAACTCACACTATATTAATGTGTAATACTTACTATATACTACACATTAATACAGTGTGGGGACTGAATATAATATATGAAGAGCTCCTAATAGTGTATTGAATTGTCGTCTTTATCTCCTTTTCGTAGATTTTTTTCTATGAAGAAAAGAAGATAGAATATGTACTAGGAAAGTACTGAGGGTTAGAAATTAATGACATTTTAAACTGGTCTTAAAGTCTTATCTGGAAGCAACCTGTGGGAGTGCAGGCTACCGGAGAAATCACAGGCACCTGTGCTGCCTCCCTCCCTCCTATTTCAAACCTCCTCCCAGCGTCAGGATGGCAGAGTTCCTGATAAAAAGCCTCAGCTTTGTAACAGCTGGGGAGGAGATGAGAGGAAACAGGAGGAGACGCGAGGAGATAAGCAGAGACGGGTGTGTTTGGAGGTCCTGCAGCAGCCACAAAGGAAAGCAGCCAAAGGTACGGAGAAGTTTTTGTTTTCCGCACAGAGACTTTGAGGTCCTGAGGAAAGAGAACGAAGAGGCAAAGTCCTGCAGCACACCAGTGAGAAGGGGCAAGTGTTGTGCAAACTGCCCAATAACAGAAGCTCCATACTAACTAGTAATAGTAGTAGTAGTAGAAGAATAGTTAGAATATATTTGTATTAGTATAGAATAGAAGTAGTAGTATAAGGCATAGTAAGATAAGAATAGAATAACATTGTATAGGATAGTTTCCTTAGTAATATAGTTTCAATAGTAATAAGCTAGGATAGTTACATATTAGCTCTAGTCACATAGTCACATAGTTTTGAAAGATTCACTTTTATATAGTAAATAGTTTTGTTTAAAATAAAACACCTCCCCAACCTATAAGGGGAGATATAAAAACTAAGTGTTGTAGAGTGCAGTGCTTTTTGGGAGTTCATTTTGAGCCTGAAACAATCCAAATTTGGGTATAAAAAAGAACCTGTAACACAACCCAAACCTTTCAGAGTAAAACTTGACTTTTAAAAAAATAATAGATAGCTTGTTTCCTCACTTTCATGCTTGTATATCAAGGTGTTGTTGTTGTTGTTGTTGTTGTTGTTATTGCTAGCTGCACTGAGTGGCCTGTGTGCTTGCTCTGAGCTGGGGACAGAGATTGATTGGGAGTGTAATGGATGCAAACTGCTGTAAACTGAAAAATAAATGTCCCCAGTAATTTTCCAACATGTAGGGCATTGCCATTTTCATAATTGTAGGGCCCCCCCAGGTGATATCTATAAATAATTTTTCAAATAGTCTGCAAAGTGGAGTTCTCATAATATTATCATAAATCTATAAACTATAGATTTTTGGTAGCCTAAAAGCCTTTTCATAGGTCTTTGGGAGCATCATAGGTCCTGGCAATGTGAGCTGCAGAAGCCACAATAAATTTGTATGTGTTTATTAGGGAGAGGAAGCAAGAACAATAGAATCATGGACATTTCTGATATTAAAAAACACACAATTGGACAGAGATTAAAGGGCTAAATAGAAGAACATGTTTAGGAATGAAATGAGCATATGAGAAAGACAAAAAGAAGTAATCCCTCACTGTATTTGCTGCTGTCTGATGGAAGTGGGAGAATGTGGGAAAGAGACATCAGCATATGACAACTGCATATGGAGATTCTGAAAGGTGTGGTGCCTTCACACAGTGATTCAATTATATAGGAACCATAGATCAAAACATATGCAGGTTTGCCTATTTTGACCATGATTTGGTGTAGTATGAACTCAGCATTGTCTCTTTTGGATGTCAGACACAGAACTTGGGCTTTTTGGCACACAACATGAAGATAAATGTCCTTTGGCATACAAAAAATTTGCTCTCCTCTTTTCCTCTGACGCCCAGCCTTCAACTGTCTACGATCTGAATCCTGAAATAGACTGTAACCCAGGGTTTTCCAAAGTTTTCCCGCGGCGACACACCAACCGCCATTGGTGTGTCGCCGCGGGAAAATCCGGAAGTGCCGCCATTGCGGCAGCGTGCAAAAACCCGGAAGCGCTGCTGCTGCTTTCGAGTTTTTGCACACTGCCGTTGGTGTGTCGCCACGGGAAAACCCAGAAGCGCTGATGATGATCAGCACTTCCGGGTTGTGTGGTGACACACCAGACTGTGTGTGGCGACACACTTTTGTGTCTGTCGTGACACACAGTTTGGAAAGCTCTGCTGTAAGCCTTCCACATGTACAATGGGTGACCTGGCATATTTTTGGTCCTGCACTTGCCAACATTTCATGTTTAGGGCTTTCCTTTGGTTTCTTGTTCAAGTGACAAAGTTAACTCTTGTTTTGAATTATTATTTAATGTATTATTACATACACTTGGTCCAATTTCAGGATATTGTTTTAAATGTATTCTTGCTATTCTTGATATTTTAGTGTTAATATTTGTTTATTGGGTTCTAAGCTAATTTGTTGGATTGAATTGTAAGTGTCGTGTGTGTTTTTGTTGTTTTGTAGCATGCCTTGTTACAGATGTATCATAAATCATCATCATCATTATTCATTATTCATTAGTTGGCAAGACAATGGTTGATAATAATAGTAGTAATACTACAATTTGAAATTGTTGGTTGATGGGAATGAACTTTTCTCTTGGGTTCTTGGTGTTCTCTGAGCTTGGTTGTTTTCTTGCAGATGTTTCATTACCAGGCTAGGTATTGGTAGGTACATTAGTGCAAGCTACAAATAATAGGACTGACCACTGAGACCCAAGAAAATGCAAGACAGACAATTATGCCACAGACCAAAAGGATACAGAAACAGAACCACCTCAAAGCAGAAGAAAGAGCAGCCTTGAAAACTCTAAAGAATGACCAAATTATCACCAACCTCTCAGCAGACAAAGGCCAAACCATCTTTATCATAGTCAGAACACAATACATACAGTAAGCCAAAGAACTACTGAAGGTCAAAGAAACCTACAACCCCATAAATACCAAACAATATGGAAACTGCACAGCCAAATGAAGAAAACTCTCAGCGATCTAATCAAGGAAGGACAAATTGCAAAAGGAGAACAGTGGCAGATGAAAAGCAGTAGACCTGTTCTACTATGGTTCTGAGGATGCCCCAATATACACAAGCCCGATTGGATCATTACTAGAGACCGCAACATACAACATAGCCAAAGAACTCACTAAAAAACATAGACATCTTATAGATGGGAGCAAATAATCTATCAATTCACCACTACAGTGCCCCCAGAAAATCAAAGACCTAAGAATAAAGAGGATGAAATTTTGGAGTTTCCTGTCCTAAGGAATTATATATTCATATTTCATTAATTGTAGTCTAAAAAAATCCCTACCCTGTTATAATAGCTTTATTCTTGTGGATTTGATGTTTTATGGTTTTAATTGTTATAAGCTGCCAGTTGTCCCTTGATTATGGTGGTATTCAAACAACATAGACAAATGCACATCCTGAGATGCTTTAAGAGTAATTTGTGTAGGCCTTTCTCTGAGTGTGTCCTTAATCTGAAGTCTGTAAGGTGATCTTGAGAAATGAACTTTTGACTGGGTCCCCAAAATATAGGATACTTTCTATAGGGGAGCTCATATGGTTCTTGGACTGCTTTCTTTTGGCACCTAGTGATGTGCCGACGCCCATGCCCATGTCCACGCCCATTACCCCCCCGGCTTGTTAAGATCTTGGATGTTTAAAAGTCCTGGTGGTCTTGATGGTGGGTTAGTTTTTTTTATGCACTGGCTGGGTTTGTTCCTGTGATTTGTATTGTATTTTATTGCTATGCTTCTTATGCTGGTTAGGATTTTTAAAGATTTATTGTTGGATTTTTATATTGTTATGTTTTTGACAGAGATCATAGCACATCCAGGAAACAAACTGAGCAAATATAAATAATAAACAGATAAATATGGATTTATCTGTTTATACTTGGTATGGAGAGAAAGTACACAGATAGAATCCAATTTGCAATAAATTCAGGACAAACAGAAGAAAATACTTCTCTCTGTCTAATGCAGAAATTCTAAAATATTCTGATACAAGACATTCTGATTAACAAATAGATTTATGGTTAAAAAATCTTAAAGATTGTGTTCTAGAGGAGTATATAATCAACTATGTACCATGATAATTGTATACATATTTAGAGGTAGTCTACCTCTATAGACTAGTTGTGTCCTGACTTCGAGTGAAGGAACATGCTGAGACTTGGTGTAAAGGCTCTAGTGTTTTATTGTTCTACTCTGCTAGACAGAATCCAGCTAAACTAAAATGAACTAGTAATGCTCAGAGAAAAGGCCCAAGAAACTAAGGCGGGGCCTTGTTTAGCCTCTTGGGAGGAAAGCAAAGTGATTCAGTACTGCACATGCATTTATCCCCCTGGAGGGAGCCCCCTCCTTCTTCACCAGTTATCTCCCTGACAAGTTGCTGAGATAGAGAAAGCTCCTTCATCTGAGCCTCATAGTACTCATAGTTTGCTTCAGCCCCCTTTCCATCCAGTTGCTAGTCTGGATGGACCTTCTTATGATTTCTGAATATGATGTTAAGGAGAACATGTTCTCTAAGCAACTTTTTTTTGATATGTCTGTTTTCCTCTGGTGACATATTGTGAGCTGGATCTTGGTGCAATCCATGTTTACATGTGTGTTATGGTGGTAGCTGTGACTCTTACTTTGATCCTAGGGGTTAGACCCTGTGGCCCTTTTCAAGAAATGTGTAATCCTGGGACTTTTAATGCACTAACTCTTTTGATTGAGTTGCATCCAGTAATTCCAAATATGGAAGAGATTGTTCTTCTTCTCTTCTAAAATCAATTTGGATCACACATTTTTAGTTCAAATATATATTAGAAAGAACTGATATAACTCAGAGAAGCAATGCCTTCAACTTCCATCCTAATGCATTAATCACACAGTGACCTGGTGCAAAGTACCATCTTCGGTCTGACCTTTGTTAAAAGCCCATTAAGTGGAAAAAAGGGTTCCACTGGGCCAAAATAATTTCCTAAGAGGACAATTTATGTTAAAAAAAACACATTTGGGATTGAACAGGTCACGTTTATTTATCATCCAGGCGGAATCATGGCATCATTCCCTATGATTTGTAGAGTTCTTTTCAATCTTTCCCTATAGTCTTGAAATATTGGGAACCACTGAAGCCACATTTCTCTGGCACCAACTGCAGTTTCCCTTTGGGGGCAATTAGCAATTTCATGGGGTGATTGCTGCCATGATGCGGGGGGGGGGGGGGGAGAAATCCCTCTAACATGTTATAGTATACATTAAATGGACTGGGGCTTTTAAACTTGACTATGAATTAACTGGCATTTAGGATAAACAGTCAAGTGGCCAAGTTTGCTGATTTCCCAAGCAATTCTAGATCTCCTCTTTCCTTCCCCGCCTTCCCCCTTCTCATTCTTTTGCCTCAATGTCTTTTCTATAACTGTGTGTATAAACCTTCTCTGTTCTCTGGACTGTAAAGCTTATTTAGTAAGGTAGCTGCTGGAGTTGGAGGGTATAGGTCAATTGGTTTGTTTGGTTGCATAAAATTGGCTGAGACAATATTGTTACTTTATGATAATTAGTATTTAAGCAATTCAGCCCAGGGATGAGAACAAAGTCGCTTGAAATCTTAGTGAGAGTAAAATTGTGTATTTTGTTCACAGGATTCTGGGAGGGATAATCGTCTCCTTTCCTCAGTCCCTGATAGGATTGTGATGGGGACTGATCTATAGTATAAAATGAATACATAGCTGAGTGGCTTGTTATTCCTTTTTCTTTTATCACTCAAAACTCCTGGTATGCTTATAAAAGTGTCAGGCGGGCTCTTAAACAGAACCTTTTGCTTTGCAATTTCTCAAAATTGTCAGTTCATGCACAAGTCCATGAAATGGCAGCGTTAAAAATGCTTTTAAGGGCGCGAGGTACTTGAGTGGTAAAAGAGAAAAGAAAATGCCACTTGTTCCCTCATTCATCCTGTATGCTGTGTTAACACAATAGAGTAAATCCTAAACTCAGGCTATTACAATAGAGTCACTGTGTTCACGTTATATAACATGCCTTGCAAAATAAAAGCATATTATAGTTAAATGTGATGGCCTTATTATTCATACAACATGGTAAGACAATGGCGGGATTTCTGCAACTTCCCCATTCTAGCTTGATTAGGTGCCATCAAGTTGGTGATGACTCTTAGCAACAACGTAGATTTTTCTCCAGGATGATCTGTTCCACAGTCAGCCCCTGGCCATATGTTTGTTTTTATAACTAAGCTCTTCCACATCCTTGTCCCAATAATAGAGTCAATTTGATTTCTATGTACTCCATCTGGTAACGTCCATATCTATAGGCATCATTTTGGTTATTTGAGGCTATGTTAGTAATGAAGAAACCATTGGATTCCAACTACATTTTCCTCCTTAATATTTCCAACATTGACATTCCAGTCTCCAACCAGAAGCAGCACATCTTGCCTTCATGTTCTGTTGATATCAGATTGACCTTGACCATAAAACTTGTCATCCTCCTTCTGCATCAGTGGGTGGAGCATAAACTTGGATAATCGTCATATTAAAGGGTTGTGCATGAAATCTAATTGATATTATTTGGTCACTGATTGCATTGTACTCAAGTACTGTCCTTGCTATATCCTTCCTGACTATGAAAGCAGCACTGTTCCTTCTTTATTTTTCGTGTCCTGGGTGGTAAACAGTATGATCTTCTTTCTGAAAGGGTCCACTTCCAGACCATTTCAGTCTAAGATGTCAATGTATAATTGATTTATTTCAACTTTCACTGTGTTGAACTTTCCCCTGTTCATACTTAATTATGTTCCATGTTCCTATTGTAATTCTATGTTTTGCAGATTTGGATTTTCTTTTTTGCATGGCAACATCAGCAATTAGATATCCTGAATGTTTTAATCTAGTCATATCATAAACATCATTAGTGCTTTGAAAGCTCCTCAGTTGTTCCTCAGTAGCACGTTGAATGCCATCAGACCTGAGGGGTCCATCATCCAGCACTATATCGTCAATCATTTTATCTTGTCTCTCCATTTGGTTTTCGTGGTAAAGTGGTTTACTATTGCCTTCTCCCACACAGTATGAAATGATGTCTTTGCCATTGACACTAAAATGATCATCCGCCTCCAGCATCTTCCTATATTGTTACTGCCCAATATAGGTGCCTGCTTGCTTTAGCTGGGCAGCTGGGATGACATTCATGTCTTGGGTGACTTTGCTGGGATGATATACTTTATAATATATAAAGTATATTGCATACTTTTGGCATACACTCCTGATGTTCTTCACTTCCCCCTTCCAGGAACTTCCCCCCTCCCCCCACCATGACAAGACACAGCAGGACTTGAGGAGTCCACTTGAGCCTAGTTTAGGACATTGAGAAATCCTAGCCATAATATAGGTTTCTTGCCCCAGATTTGATTCAGCAAATTTCCTGACTTCTTACAAAAAAAAAATGGGCAGGAAATTTGGCCAGATTGGGACTTCAAACCACCAAAGAACAAAAATTAAAATGCAATGAAATTGCCCTATCTGCACTTCTCCAATTCTCTCTCTCAACCTTCAAGCAAGCTTATCTATTCTTAGCAACCCCTTTTTTCCTTCCCCTCACTACTGCAACTATATATACGCTTAAAATTCCTCTTCCAGGGCCTTACTCTTTATTTTTAATAAAGTTGTTATGTCCAGTAAGAGTTACCGGAGATAACAGCATATATATTTTAACCTTAATCAAATAAATCAATTTTATATTCCTTTCCTTTCCTTTTAACATAATCATTTATCACTTTCTCTAAATATATAACAAAAAATCCCTTCTTCCCGTATCTCATCTCTTATCTATAAACAAATTTTTAAAACCTCGCCATTCAGTCCTGGTCAGCAAAAGTCCATTGTTACCAGAAGCAATAACATACATATTTTAATCTTGATTAAATAACTGAACTTTATATTCTTTCCCACTGCTTTTAACAATCTTGATTTTTAATTCCTTAAAATAATGTCCCAGCATTTGATTTCTTTTCATTTTCTCTTTGTCTCTTCTCAAAAACTCCTTCAAAACTTTAATAGGTCTCATTTGTAAATTCAAAACAAACAGGTTATCCAAGTCACCCTTCTGGTTTGTTATTTGTATATCCCTTTTAATTATTAAGACATCAGCTGGTTTCATTTGTAAATCCAGTGTAACATCTTGTTCCATATAATTCTTGTAGCTATTACAAGAATGTTATTTTTACATCCACATTTGAATCAGCCACAGTCTCAGTTTTGTCCAGTGAGATCTGTTCCTCCTCTATAACCGCTTTAAGTCCCATTTTTATAGTAACAGACAATCTTGAGAGTAATTTCTGTGTGCATTGTTCCCATATATCCTTGAAGTCGTCCACAATTATTTTGTTCCATTGTGTATTAAAGGGCCTCTTCTCCTTTAATTATAATCTTTAGTTCTTTCTGGTTCCCTCTAGAGTCCAACCTTCAAAATCCCCTCTTATGTTTTTCTCTAATCAACAACATTTTCCCACAGGAAGGTTTCTTATAATTAATTTCAAATTCTTCATATTTTTTTTTATAAAATTCAAAACAATGCACTGGAAGGATTCTTGTAATTAATTTCAAAGTCTTATTTCAACTCTGTCTGGCCCATTAGTCCATTTATAACTCTCCAAAATCAATGTTCTAATCACCTTTTTGCTGTTTATTCCAAAAGAAGAATCTTTTAAGCCCTTAAAACTTGCATAAAACTTTTTTCAGCAAGGATTAAGGAGACTCACCCAGTGTGATGAAACTTGCCTTTCTGAAGGAGATAGATAGATGATAGATAGATAGATAGATAGATAGATAGATAGATAGATACTGTAGATAGATAGATATAGCAATTTCCAGTAGTGATTAAGAGAGGAAGTATGTGAACCCAGAGTCTGTTTGAGGGCTCCGAACCATGGCTTGGGCAAGATGGTGACTCCAAGCTCTGTAAACCCTCCAGAGACCACTGTTTTATGGTCTCCTTGTGGGGAGCTACTATATGGACCATGTGTGGGTGATCCTGAGTCCTCTTCCTTGTCTGGAGAGGAATTCCGAGAAGCTGATCCATTCACCTGCTCTTCATTCTGCCGTGGTTGCTGGCTCTGCTATCCGCGGAGCCGTCTTCAGTTTGCCATTGCTTCCCCGGAAGTCCTAAAAACAAAGTTCCAGAAAGTTGACAGGTTGGATGATATACATAAAGAGCTAATAATTTAGATATTGAGAAGGCAAGATCTCAAAAAGGGGGAAAGCCCCCAATATCTACTGTGGTTCACAGACAGATAGAAAGACAGATAGATAGGAACTGAGATCAAAACTGAGACCTTAGATATGTAGATTTAAATATCCAGTCATAACCTCTACTTGTACTCCTCCCATCATTTCCCTACTCAGGCAGAGGCTGGGAGTGTTCCTACCATCACTCTGCTGGAGTGGAGGCTAAGTGTCATTGTGTTCATGCTCCATCTGAGTAGTGGAAGTAACGGCTTTCTTCAATTCAGAAGTCTCTTTTTGATCATTCCTTGTGGGTGCAGAAGGAAGGAGAGTATGGTCACATCCCACTTTCTCTTGGATACAGAGGGAAGGATTGTATTCTCCATGTGTTGTGGTAGACTACAATTTGTTCCTGTAGACTTTGGGAGGACGTGGAAAGTGCAGGACTTGTGGACTTACATTTCTTGTTTTGGACTCATATTTCTGGTTTTGTCTTTGTTGCCAATTTCTTGCTGGTGCACTCTTAATCTGAATAAATACTTGGCCAATAAGTGGGGGTGGTGGGGGAGTGAAGACGGGTATTCAGATAGCTAACATGAGGTCTTGGATTTTCTTGATGAAGGGGTCTAGGTGGAATTAAATTTAATGAAGAAGAAGAATCTCTTGACCCTCTTGGATCTAATCTGTAAAGATCTCAGGATGCATGATTTAAACTAAACTGTGTTTTCTGAATTTGATACGGACTATGGAAATTGTCATCTCCTGTTGACTAGTAAGCAAAGTTGCCCCATTCAACTTCTAGCAGCAAAGTTCATGGAGCTGGATGGAGGAGCATCCCCAGATTTAGGTTTGCAGTATACAGTATGAGTAATCCCTAAAGTTCATGGACTAAAGAAGTAATTCTTCCTTCCCAGTACATAAGACGAGAAATATAATCAGAATATCTTCTAAATGAGCTGGTGTTCCTTTGCCAGGTAGGAAAAGTCACCTTGCTGCTCTTCTCTGATTCAATTTATTACAGTTAGTGATAATGAGATTTTCTATATCTGAAAAGAAGAAAACCACTTGCAGTCTTGGGCCTGACAGTATCTGTTTAGTTAGGCTGTGAATATAAGGTGCTTCTGTCATATCAGCAAGAATGTCATTTTTTTCCTGACAACATACACTAAAAACAATACTTTCAGTTATTCAGGGAAAGGCAGCTGCTGCCTATGAGCAGATGTCCATCTGGTTGGGTACAAATTAGCGTTTGATGTCACAATCATTAGAAGCAGTTCAACAGCAGTGCATGAGAAATAGGCAAATGTTGCTTACTATACTGGTCAGCACTGGCCTTGTTCAATTGTCTTTAAAGCCTCTCTGGTGGATTTTGAGGCACACTCAGTGTTTTAGCTGAGGAACAGCTGTCAGTAGAAAACCACAGGGAGGATGGAGGCAGGAGAATTCCACAGAGTGAGAATTGACTCATCAGCAGCAACAATAATATTGATCTCCTGCTGTGATTATGAAATAGTTCCTTAAAAGAGAATGGGATGAAGAATTGTAAGAGGGACTGTGAAGTTTCCCCAGAAATTCCACTGAAAGTGGTGATCTTCTATGAGACTTTCCTACAAGACAAATCCTAGCATCAAAGTCCATCAGTTTTTGCCTTTTTATAATCCAGAGTCTGCAAAAAGAAAGAAAGAAAGAAAGAAAGAAAGAAAAGGAGAAAGAAGGAGAAAGAAGGAGAAAGAAGGAAAGAAGGAAAGAAGGAAAGAAGGAAAGAAGGAAAGAAGGAAAGAAAGATGGGGAAAAAGTATGCTGCTAAAAATTATGAATAAACAGAAATATATGCATTTTTTGAAAAAGCTTCCATCAAGGGAATTTAAATTTAAAAAGCCTTCATAAGGGGTGTTTATGTGATAAAGAATAAAAGCAGGATATTTACACAGCCACCATGACCACAAGAATTAGGAGAATTAGGAGAAAGCAAATATAATGGTTTTGAGTGTTATGAGATGCTGCAAATGAGAATGATTTTTACCTTAAAAAAGTAGCTTGCAAAAAAAGGTATCTGATTGGAATACTTGACTACTGACTCAGTAAACAGGAAGTATTTTTAATAATGTGCACATCCATAATTTAGAGGCTGTGATTCAAGGTTAAGGTGCCAAGCTACCAGGTTCAGGTTTGAAACAGGGCTAGGTCTGATTGTCTGCTGGAGATGCAGAAAAAATGAACCTATATTACAGAGCTCCATCTTAAGCCCTGTCCTGTTCAACATATTGAAATTACTTGGATGAGAGTTTAGAAAATATGATTATCAAAGTGTGGACAACACAAAGATGGGGTGGTAGTGGTAAGACATATGGGGTTCAAACTTTTTACTGGGAATTCCTGCAACGGTTGAGTGTCATGATCAGGATATCTCTTAAAGTTAATGTACTGTATATAGTCATCTGAAGTGCAAAGGTCCATGAGTTCATTACTGGCAGAGGGTTTGAACCCCAGAGAATAACAACTGGCTACCCGTGTCTGAAGAGTCACAAATACAGGTAGTCCTTGCTTAGTGACCACTTGTTCAGTGACTGTTCAAAGTTACAATGGTGCTGAACGAGGAGACTTATGACTGGTCCTCAAAGTTGCGGCTGTTGCAGCATCCCCATGGTCACATGATCGTGATTCGGGCACTTGGCAACTGGTACACAATTACAACAATCACAGTGTCCTGCAGTCACGTGATCTCCATTTGCAACCTTCAATGCTGGCTTCTGACAAGCAAAGTCAATGGGAAGCCAGCAGGAAGTCACAAGTCACGGTCATGTGACATTGTGCTTAACGACCACATGTGATTCGCTTAACGACCACAACTGGAACTGCTGGAACTGCCATTGTAAGTTGGCGCAGTCATGTGATTTTTCGCTTTATGACCGTGTAACTTAGCGACGGAGTTGCTGGTCCCACTTATGGTTGTTAACTGAGGACTACCTATAGGACAAAATTGGTCACTTTAGTGCCTGGCTCCTGGTGGTCAATGGAACTCAAGATTTTGGCTGTCTTGTATAGAATAATGACTTGGATGTGTGGAGATGTTAGGATATCCTAAAAATAATTGTGAGTGGTAAAGCCCAAATCCCTTACTCTTTTTTTCAAACTGTTGAGGTTATTATTAGTGTGGCTTACTATGTTGGATTGTGCCATGCTCATAAATAAAGCTTTGGATGGGATAAAATTCAGTGTCATTGGGCAAAACACATTGTAGGAAGAGAGCCATGTTTATCTATGGTAGCCAAAAATCAGAATGACTCTGGTAGCACCTTTTCAGACTAACAAATTTCATTAAAAGGCACATGCTTTCATCTGATGAAGTAAGCTGTAGCTCATGAAAGCTGTAGCCCTTTAAAAAAAGTATCAGTCTGAAAAGCTACCAGATTCATTCTGATTTCTGGTAAAACACAGTCTCTCAGATATTGGAAATGATGTATTAATGTACATGAGGCAAAAAATGGCAGATTTGATGGAAGGGAATGATTGCTTTGAAGGGGGCAATTATATCCCAGCTATGGTGATAAAGGAGATGGGACTGTCTTATGCATAGACTTTAGCTGAAGGACTATATACATTTTAGTTCCAGTTTACTGATTGAGCCCTTTTTCAAATTTTCATGCAGGTAAAGAACTAGGAAAACCCACAACAACCATTGGATTCTGGCCGTGAAAGCCTTCGACTATACAACTAGGAATTAGACTCTAATTTCAGCATTGTATATTAACCAACTTTCTTGAATCTCCCAGTATCTTAAGACTGCAATCCTATTGCTACTGGGCATCATGTCCGTTCCAGCTGAGGGTGGTGGTAGTTGGAACTGAACACACTGGTGAGGGCATCAGGTTGGGGAAGGTGGAGAGAGATAAACAAACCACATTCTTCCCCAAAGAGTTGCTTCATGTCACTTTCCATTTCTCATGCTTGGGTTTAGAAATTTAGCTCTAAGGTAGCATTTCTCAACCTTGGCAACTTTCAGAGGTGTGGACTTCAACTCCCAGAATTCCCCAGCCAGCCATTCTGGCTGGGGAATTCTGGGAGTTGAAGTCCACACCACTGAAAGTTGCCAAGGTTGAGAAATGCTACTCTACGGAGATTAATCCTGAGTGTAATATTATCAATTAAGTTGGCCTTGGAGGTGCCTCTCTTCTGATCTGTCCCTTGCTCTTTCCACAAGCTGTGTTAGAAGCTTTTCTGAAATTCTCTTTGCCACTCAGCTGTAAGGTGATTTCTGCTACAAGCCTCTCTACCTACTTAACACACTGAGGTTTCATTCCTCTGATTGCAGAAATCTTACTTTTGCATGGAAGTCTGATTATTATTATTATTTTTCAAGTGAGCTTCTCAGCTCTCTTTTAAACAGAAGGAATTAAACCCGCCATCTTTGTGTGCATAACCCTGACATGTACAAGAGCTTTTGTCATATTCCATGGGCCGCAAAGCCCCCATTCAGGTGCCAAAACCAGGCTTGGAGGTATGTCTATGAAGGTTCTCAGTCATCCAGGTGGAATTGTCTGTAGCTTGAATCATGTCAACTGGATTTCTATTTTCTTAGTGGAAACGTTTCACTCCTTATCCAAGGAGCTTCTTCAGTCTGAGTAAAGTTAGTAAGGGAATCCTTAAATATGTTTCTAGGCTGGCTGTGTGACCTTGCACCTGGGGCTAGGTCATGGTTATTTTGAGATGTTTGTTTCTAAGTCCCTTTATCATCTAAAGGAGGATCGTTAAGATTACCCTGCTGCTGTTGAGCTTGTGAAATGGTCTTAATCTTCCTAGGCACAGAAGACAAAGCAGGAAGGAAGATAGGGGAAAGGTTATGCCTGAGGCCCCCACCTCTATTCAAGGAAGGATTTTCCAAGTTGGCATGAATGGATTCCTTGACCCCTCTCTCAAACCACCTATCTTCTCTGTCTAAAATGTGAACATTAATGTCCTCAAATGAGTGTCCTTTTTCCTTTAGATGAAGATAAACTGCTGACTCTGGTCCTGTGGTGTTACTTCTCCTGTGTTGGGCCATCCTCCTGTACAAAGGTTGTTTGGTTTCTCCAATGTAGAGTTCAGAGCACTCCTCACTGCACTGGATTGCATACACTACATTGCTTTCCTTGTGTTTTGGAGTTTGATCTTTGGGGTGTACAAGCCTCTGTCTCAGTGTGTTGGTGGGTTTGAAATATACAGGTATGTGGTGTTTGCCAAATATCCGTTTTATCTTTTCAGACACACCAGCCATGTCAGGAATGACCAGGTTCTTCCGTTTACTCTGAGTCTCAGCCCTATCTGTCGCTGTTTTAGGTCTGGTAGACTTAGATTTAGTGAAGGCCCAATTTGGATATCCACAGGCCTGCAGAGCTGTTCTCAGATGCTGCTTTTCATTCTTTTTGGAATCCATGGAGGTGGGGATGGTTTCTGCTCTGTGTGACAATGTCCTGATGACTCCTAGTTTGTGCTGCAGTGGATGGTGGGAGTCAAACATCAGGTATTGATCTGTGTGTGTGGGTTTCCTGTAGATCCCTATTTCTAGCTTGCCACCGGTCCCAATGAGGACTTCACAGTCTAGGAATGCCAGTCTGTTGTCCTTGGTGTCTTCTCTGGTGAAGCTAATGTTGGCATCTATAGTGTTTATATGGTCCGTGAAGGCCTGTACTTCCTGGGCCTTGATTTTGACCCAGGTGTCATCCACATACCTAAACCAGTGGGTGGGCACCGTTCCCTGGAATGTGTTGAGTGCTTTCTTCTCCACTTCTTCCATGTATAAATTGGCCACAATGGGTGACACAGGAGAACCCATGGCACAGCCGTGTTTTTGTCTGTAAAAGTCACCTCTGTATGTGAAATAAGTGGTGTTAAGACACAGGTCCAGAAGATGGCAGATCTGGTTTGGGTTGAGATGGCTTCTCCTTTCCAGGGTGCTGTCCTCTTCTAGTCTCTTCCTGACAGCGGATAGAGCATGAGTGGTGGGGATGCTGGTGAAAAGGGAGGACACATCAAAGGAGACCATAGTTTCATCTGTATCCAGTTTCAGGATCTTTGCTTTGGAAACAAATTCTTCCGAATTATGGATGTGGTGTTCAGAGTGTCCAACTAGAGGTGCTAGTATGGTAGAGAGGTGTTTGGCAATGTTGTATGTTACCGAATTGATGCTGCTGACTATGGGTCGGAGGGGTGTTCCTTCCTTGTGGATCTTAGGAAGTCCGTAGATGCAGGGGATGGCTTCTCCAGGATACAGACGGTGGTAGGTAATCCTATCGATGGAGCCATCATGTTCCAATTGTTTCAAACTGTCTATTGCCTTTTTCTTGTAATTGTTGGTGGGGTCTCTTTTCAGTTTTTCATATGTATGGTGATCCTCCAAAAGTGAGGTAATTTTATTGTGGTAGTCTGCAGTGTTTAGAACCACTGTACATCTTCCTTTGTCAGCAGGTAAAATGGTGATTGTTTCATCTTTGCTGAGGGCTGTCAGGGCTCTCCTCTCTTGGACGGTAAGGTTGGGGGGAGGAGGTTGAGCACTGGACAGAGCTGCAGATATTTTAAGCCGGAGTTGTTCTGCTTCTTCAAAAGGTAGGTGGTTGTTGTGGATGGCAGATTCTGTGGCTGTAATGAGCTCCACAACCGGAACTTGCTTGGGAGTGATGGCAAAATTAAGACCTTTGGCTAGGACATCTCTCTCTGGTTGGGTAAGTTCTCTGTCTGAGAGATTTTTCACCCACATGTTCTTTTTGTCCTCTGTGGTCCTGTTGTTGTTGTTCCTCCCAGCGGTTTCTCCAGTTCCTTGTTTCTGCTTGCTGCGAGAAAGAAGAATGTCAAATTTCTTAGTTTGCCTCTCCTTTGTCTTGTGATGCTGGGCCAGCTGTACTTTATTGCCAAGCTGAATAACTCTATCCAGGATTGGGTCAGGAAGGGTGGCTGTGAGTTCCTGGTGAAGGTTTTCAAAATTGTATTGCAGGGCATCAATGGTGAAGTGGACTTGCCTTATTCTTTCATTTAGAAGATGTCTTTGTGCCTGCTGCAGGATCTGATCTGCTCTGTGACCCTTAACTGTAGATTGCAGGCGTAGGCTTGTCGGGATGAGTCTCTGTTGTCTGCATCTGAGGTTAAAACGTAGGTGGTTTCTATAGTCTGCCACCTTTCTTGCTGTCTTCTCGAATTTCCTTACCAACTTCAGGGTTTCATCCCCAAAATGTATGGCAATATGTCTATGAAGGTTCTCAGTCATCCAGGTGGAATTGTCTGTAGCTTGAATCATGTCAACTGGATTTCTATTTTCTTAGTGGAAACGTTTCACTCCTTATCCAAGGAGCTTCTTCAGTCTGAGTAAAGTTAGTAAGGGAATCCTTAAATATGTTTCTAGGCTGGCTGTGTGACCTTGCACCTGGGGCTAGGTCATGGTTATTTTGAGATGTTTGTTTCTAAGTCCCTTTATCATCTAAAGGAGGATCGTTAAGATTACCCTGCTGCTGTTGAGCTTGTGAAATGGTCTTAATCTTCCTAGGCACAGAAGACAAAGCAGGAAGGAAGATAGGGGAAAGGTTATGCCTGAGGCCCCCACCTCTATTCAAGGAAGGATTTTCCAAGTTGGCATGAATGGATTCCTTGACCCCTCTCTCAAACCACCTATCTTCTCTGTCTAAAATGTGAACATTAATGTCCTCAAATGAGTGTCCTTTTTCCTTTAGATGAAGATAAACTGCTGACTCTGGTCCTGTGGTGTTACTTCTCCTGTGTTGGGCCATCCTCCTGTACAAAGGTTGTTTGGTTTCTCCATTGTAGAGTTCAGAGCACCAACACACTGAGACAGAGGCTTGTACACCCCAAAGATCAAACTCCAAAACACAAGGAAAGCAATGTAGTGTATGCAATCCAGTGCAGTGAGGAGTGCTCTGAACTCTACATTGGAGAAACCAAACAACCTTTGTACAGGAGGATGGCCCAACACAGGAGAAGTAACACCACAGGACCAGAGTCAGCAGTTTATCTTCATCTAAAGGAAAAAGGACACTCATTTGAGGACATTAATGTTCACATTTTAGACAGAGAAGATAGGTGGTTTGAGAGAGGGGTCAAGGAATCCATTCATGCCAACTTGGAAAATCCTTCCTTGAATAGAGGTGGGGGCCTCAGGCATAACCTTTCCCCTATCTTCCTTCCTGCTTTGTCTTCTGTGCCTAGGAAGATTAAGACCATTTCACAAGCTCAACAGCAGCAGGGTAATCTTAACGATCCTCCTTTAGATGATAAAGGGACTTAGAAACAAACATCTCAAAATAACCATGACCTAGCCCCAGGTGCAAGGTCACACAGCCAGCCTAGAAACATATTTAAGGATTCCCTTACTAACTTTACTCAGACTGAAGAAGCTCCTTGGATAAGGAGTGAAACGTTTCCACTAAGAAAATAGAAATCCAGTTGACATGATTCAAGCTACAGACAATTCCACCTGGATGACTGAGAACCTTCATAGACATATTGCCATACATTTTGGGGATGAAACCCTGAAGTTGGTAAGGAAATTCGAGAAGACAGCAAGAAAGGTGGCAGACTATAGAAACCACCTACGTTTTAACCTCAGATGCAGACAACAGAGACTCATCCCGACAAGCCTACGCCTGCAATCTACAGTTAAGGGTCACAGAGCAGATCAGATCCTGCAGCAGGCACAAAGACATCTTCTAAATGAAAGAATAAGGCAAGTCCACTTCACCATTGATGCCCTGCAATACAATTTTGAAAACCTTCACCAGGAACTCACAGCCACCCTTCCTGACCCAATCCTGGATAGAGTTATTCAGCTTGGCAATAAAGTACAGCTGGCCCAGCATCACAAGACAAAGGAGAGGCAAACTAAGAAATTTGACATTCTTCTTTCTCGCAGCAAGCAGAAACAAGGAACTGGAGAAACCGCTGGGAGGAACAACAACAACAGGACCACAGAGGACAAAAAGAACATGTGGGTGAAAAATCTCTCAGACAGAGAACTTACCCAACCAGAGAGAGATGTCCTAGCCAAAGGTCTTAATTTTGCCATCACTCCCAAGCAAGTTCCGGTTGTGGAGCTCATTACAGCCACAGAATCTGCCATCCACAACAACCACCTACCTTTTGAAGAAGCAGAACAACTCCGGCTTAAAATATCTGCAGCTCTGTCCAGTGCTCAACCTCCTCCCCCCAACCTTACCGTCCAAGAGAGGAGAGCCCTGACAGCCCTCAGCAAAGATGAAACAATCACCATTTTACCTGCTGACAAAGGAAGATGTACAGTGGTTCTAAACACTGCAGACTACCACAATAAAATTACCTCACTTTTGGAGGATCACCATACATATGAAAAACTGAAAAGAGACCCCACCAACAATTACAAGAAAAAGGCAATAGACAGTTTGAAACAATTGGAACATGATGGCTCCATCGATAGGATTACCTACCACCGTCTGTATCCTGGAGAAGCCATCCCCTGCATCTACGGACTTCCTAAGATCCACAAGGAAGGAACACCCCTCCGACCCATAGTCAGCAGCATCAATTCGGTAACATACAACATTGCCAAACACCTCTCTACCATACTAGCACCTCTAGTTGGACACTCTGAACACCACATCCATAATTCGGAAGAATTTGTTTCCAAAGCAAAGATCCTGAAACTGGATACAGATGAAACTATGGTCTCCTTTGATGTGTCCTCCCTTTTCACCAGCATCCCCACCACTCATGCTCTATCCGCTGTCAGGAAGAGACTAGAAGAGGACAGCACCCTGGAAAGGAGAAGCCATCTCAACCCAAACCAGATCTGCCATCTTCTGGACCTGTGTCTTAACACCACTTATTTCACATACAGAGGTGACTTTTACAGACAAAAACACGGCTGTGCCATGGGTTCTCCTGTGTCACCCATTGTGGCCAATTTATACATGGAAGAAGTGGAGAAGAAAGCACTCAACACATTCCAGGGAACGGTGCCCACCCACTGGTTTAGGTATGTGGATGACACCTGGGTCAAAATCAAGGCCCAGGAAGTACAGGCCTTCACGGACCATATAAACACTATAGATGCCAACATTAGCTTCACCAGAGAAGACACCAAGGACAACAGACTGGCATTCCTAGACTGTGAAGTCCTCATTGGGACCGGTGGCAAGCTAGAAATAGGGATCTACAGGAAACCCACACACACAGATCAATACCTGATGTTTGACTCCCACCATCCACTGCAGCACAAACTAGGAGTCATCAGGACATTGTCACACAGAGCAGAAACCATCCCCACCTCCATGGATTCCAAAAAGAATGAAAAGCAGCATCTGAGAACAGCTCTGCAGGCCTGTGGATATCCAAATTGGGCCTTCACTAAATCTAAGTCTACCAGACCTAAAACAGCGACAGATAGGGCTGAGACTCAGAGTAAACGGAAGAACCTGGTCATTCCTGACATGGCTGGTGTGTCTGAAAAGATAAAACGGATATTTGGCAAACACCACATACCTGTATATTTCAAACCCACCAACACACTGAGACAGAGGCTTGTACACCCCAAAGATCAAACTCCAAAACACAAGGAAAGCAATGTAGTGTATGCAATCCAGTGCAGTGAGGAGTGCTCTGAACTCTACATTGGAGAAACCAAACAACCTTTGTACAGGAGGATGGCCCAACACAGGAGAAGTAACACCACAGGACCAGAGTCAGCAGTTTATCTTCATCTAAAGGAAAAAGGACACTCATTTGAGGACATTAATGTTCACATTTTAGACAGAGAAGATAGGTGGTTTGAGAGAGGGGTCAAGGAATCCATTCATGCCAACTTGGAAAATCCTTCCTTGAATAGAGGTGGGGGCCTCAGGCATAACCTTTCCCCTATCTTCCTTCCTGCTTTGTCTTCTGTGCCTAGGAAGATTAAGACCATTTCACAAGCTCAACAGCAGCAGGGTAATCTTAACGATCCTCCTTTAGATGATAAAGGGACTTAGAAACAAACATCTCAAAATAACCATGACCTAGCCCCAGGTGCAAGGTCACACAGCCAGCCTAGAAACATATTTAAGGATTCCCTTACTAACTTTACTCAGACTGAAGAAGCTCCTTGGATAAGGAGTGAAACGTTTCCACTAAGAAAATAGAAATCCAGTTGACATGATTCAAGCTACAGACAGGCTTGGAGGTGTGAGGATTCTTTTTACAGTACACTTTTCTCGGAAAAGCCTCCAGGGCTTGCTTGGTTTCAGTTCGGGCTCAGGGAAAAAGACATCCTGAGAAAGCCTTCAGGGGAAAGAGGGACTTTTGGAGAGAAAGTGGGGCAGTCCGGGTGATGGTGCTTTCTCATCGACAGAGAGCCATAGCAACAGCATTTTCTATCACATCACAGCAAGAAAACAATTCTAAGAGAAATGTGGCACATCTGTCAGAGATGCTCTAGAAAATTCAGGGCAGAGCAGGGGGTGGTCTAGATGACCTCTAAGTTCCCTTCCAGCTCTATGATCCTATGAAGGCAAGGTAGAAAAACAGAATCTCTCTTTAGGGGAAGAAAGCTTTTGGCAGATGAGAAGGCACAGCGTTACCTTTTGCACATAATGCAGAACAAACTTGGGTATTTATTTATTGGATTTGTATCCTGCCTTTTGGCTCCAGGTGACGTACATAGTGCTCCCTCTATTTTCCCAACAACAACCCTGTGAGGTAGGTTGGGCTGAGAGAGAATGACTGGCCCAAAGTTACCTGTCGTTTCCATGGCTGAGGGTGGACAAGAACCTGGGTTTCCCCACTCCTGATCCAACACTTTCACCACTAATTCACCCCAGCACTCACTGGAATGCAACGAAAGGAGAACTTTTACTCACCTGTGTACAATGTCACTACAATGTCACTGCATTTTTGCAGTTTACCGTGGAAGGGGCTCCAGGATGGCTCTACTATGCCCATCTGTGGCTTAGGCCAGGAACAGGCCAGGTTTCTGACACAGCCATCCTTCCTCTTCCAAGAATGTTCAAATGAAGTTGCAATTTAAATTTGGCTCCCCTCCCTACAGAAATGTGAAGCCCTTGATGGGGACTTAATTAGCTCTTCTGGAGGCTTCTGGTATATATTAGCACCCAATCAAGTCTATTGATTAGCTGTGATCATGACCCAGGCTAATCCCCTCCCACCTCCAAGAGGCCACTTTTCAAAACGCCACTGGAGCAGACCGTGAGTTTTAAAAAGCAGATTATAAATTACCCCCGGCTCTTGCTGCCAGGTTTCAGCCTATTAAGCTGCTAATTTTCATTCGGCGTGGAAGGCTATCCACGGATGCTTGCTGCTCCATTCCTACTTTCCAAACCAATGTACTTTTCATTAACTTGAATGAGGATGTATTGACCCAGATGGAAGGAAAAAGCGAGCCTATTGGAATTAATTGGCTTCTTAAAATCACCCTGTGGAGGTGCTCATCCTGCCTGAGGAGATTATGCATGGCCATGTTAATTATTATCTATAACAGAGGTTCCATCCTGTCCTTGGTCCTCAGGCCTGGTTTCAAATTCATCACAGTGGATTTCACACTTGGCTCCCCTTGTTCAGCACAGTTCTTTTAATTACTGCAACAGGCAGCTGTCCTGAAGGGTACCTGCTTTGTCCTAGTGGGAAAGGAATGTCATTGAGACCCACAAAATGCCAGTGCTTGTGCCCAAGCAATGGCTATTACAACAACCACAACCAAAAGAAAGGAATTTAATATAAAAGTGCGTTGGCTGTCTGGAGTGTATTTTGCCTTCTTTTTGAACAGCACTCAACTAGAATAATAAAAACTTTGTTTCCTCACTGGTAAAACTGTCTCCAGACGCTTGTAAAGGTCCCTCCCTCAAGGCAATTAGAAGACTGTCTTGTTTCCCTGAGCCATCAACCTTGGTTAAGAGTTACTGGTGTTTATCTGAAGGGAAGATTGATTTCTATTATGGTTCTTTTTAATAATAATATTAATAATAATAATAATAATAATAATAATAATAATAATATGTTGTAACTCATCTAGGGGCGTGGTGGCTCAGCGGGTAAGATGCCAGGCTTGTCGATCGGAAGATCGCAAGTTCGGAGAGTCAAATCCCTAGTTCCGCGTGACGGAGTGAGCTCCCGCACTAGCCCCAGCTCTTGCCAACCTAGCAATTCGAAAGCATGCAAATGCAAGTAGATTAATAGGTACCACTTCGGTGGGTGGGTAACAGCATTCTGCGCGTGTCATGCGGCCACATGACCGTGGAAGCGTCTTCGGACAATGCTGGCTCTTCGGCTAACAAACGGAGATGAGCACCGGCCCCTAGAGTCGGACATGACTGCACAAATGTGCGGGGGGAACCTTTACTTTTACCTTTACCTTTAACCCATCTAGATTCTTTTGATAGGGGGGTGGGCTATAAAACATGTAAAATAAATAAACAAATGCCATGTCAGCATCCTATGTTTCTACACTATATACTATTTGGGAAGAATAATTTCTTTATGTGTTCGACTTGTATCTCAATTTTCTTCCAGGAGCTTATGACAACATACGTTGTGCTCCTCCAAGTCGATCCCTCCTATAATGAACCTTTAACATAGGTCGGATTGAGAAAGAGTGTGGCTGGTTTAAATCACACAGTGAGTTTCCACGGTAGAAGGTTTAGCTGAAAGCTCAATCGTATGATGAATGGATCAAGGAAATTGGTATGCTTAGCCTAAAGAAGAGAAGGCTAAGGGGAGACATGACAGCAGTCTTCCAATACTTGAAAGGCTGTCACAGGGAAGAAGGTGTGGATTTATCTCCCTCAGAGCCTGAAGAACCAATGGGTAGACACTTTATATAGAGTGATACAAACTAGAAATAAAGAGGAATGTTCTGACATGAGAACTCTTAAGCAATGAAACAGCTCCATCATTGGAGGTTTTTTTTTAAAAAAAAGTTTGGACAGTCATTTATTTGGGATGCTATGAGGATTCCTGCCCTGGGCAGGGGGTTGGATTAGAAGACTCCAGGTCCCTTCCCTCCCTGTGATTCTGTGATTCTAAGACAAACCTGAATTGAGATGTCTCTGGTCTTAATCCAATTCATGAACTGCTATTACAGCCCAACTGGTACTTTATGAGGTTAAGGTTTTTCAGTGCTTGATAGAAAATGAATTTATTTATCGATAAATTTCAAGCCCAAGCTAGGAAATGAATAGGGTCCCTCCTTGTGGGGGAGATGGGCGGGATATAAATGTAATAAATAAATAAATAAATAAAAATAAATACCTTACATACAGATGCAAGATAGCTCTGGGACAAGCAACAGGAAGGCCATCACAGCCTTCATTCAGAGATGCTAGGTTGAATGCTGTGGGAAGCAAAATGTGTTGCATATATTTTATGATCCTGAAAAGAATATGGGAAGCTGAGTTTTTAAAAGTCAAGCCTTAAACTTTTTTTTCTGTGGGCTTCAGGAGAGCTCATGTTAGCTCCCCCCCTCAGGAATGTTAATAGCCGGTGCCTGCTAGTCTAGTTTGCTTAGCCAATCAGAAAGGTACTTGCTTGTTTGTGGCTTGAATCATGTCAACTGGATTTCTATTTTTTCAGTAGAAACGTTTCACTCCTTATCCAAGGAGCTTCTTCAGTCTGAGTAAAGTTAGTAAGGGAATCTGTGGCTTGAATCATGTCAACTGGATTTCTATTTTCTCAGTAGAAACGTTTCACTCCTTATCCAAGGAGCTTCTTCAGTCTGAGTAAAGTTAGTAAGGGAATCCTTAAATATGTTTCTAGGGTGGCTGTGTGACCTTGCACCTGGGGCTAGGTCATGGTTATTTTGAGATGTTTATTTCTAAGTCCCTTTATCATCTAAAGGAGGATCGTTAAGATTACCCTGCTGCTGTTGAGCTTGCGAAATGGTCTTAATCTTCCTAGGCACAGAAGACAAAGCAGGAAGGAAGATAGGGGAAAGATTGTGCCTGAGGCCCCCACCTATATTCAAGGAAGGATTTTCCAAGTTGGCACAAATGGATTCCTTGACCCCTCTCTCAAACCACCTATCTTCTCTGTCTAAAATGTGAACATTAATGTCCTCAAATGAGTGTCCTTTTTCTTTTAGATGAAGATAAACTGCTGACTCTGGTCCTGTGGTGTTACTTCTCCTGTGTTGGGCCATCCTCCTGTACAAAGGTTGTTTAGTTTCTACAATGTAGAGTTCAGAGCACTCCTCACTGCACTGGATTGCATACACTACATTGCTTTCCTTGTGTTTTGGAGTTTGATCTTTGGGGTGTACAAGCCTCTGTCTCAGTGTGTTGGTGGGTTTGAAATATACAGGTGTGTGGTGTTTGCCAAATATCCGTTTTATCTTTTCAGACACGCCAGCCATGTAAGGAATGACCAGGTTCTTCCGTTTACTCTGAGTCTCAGCCCTATCTGTCGCTGTTTGAGGTCTGGTAGACTTAGATTTAGTGAAGGCCCAATTTGGATATCCACAGGCCTTCAGAGCTGTTCTCAGGTGCTGATTTTCATTCTTTTTGGAATCCATGGAGGTGGGGATGGTTTCTGCTCTGTGTGATAATGTCCTGATGACTCCTAGTTTGTGCTGCAGTGGATGGTGGGAGTCAAACATCAGGTATTGATCTGTGTGTGTGGGTTTCCTGTAGATCCCTATTTCTAGCTTGCCACTGGTCCCAATGAGGACTTCACAGTCTAGGAATGCCAGTCTGTTGTCCTTGGTGTCTTCTCTGGTGAACCTAATGTTGGGATCTATAGTGTTTATATGGTCCCTGAAGGCCTGTACTTCCTGGGCCTTGATTTTGACCCATGTGTCATTCACATACCTAAACCAGTGGGTGGGCACCATTCCCTGGAAAGTGTTGAGTGCTTTCTTCTCCACTTCTTCCATGTATAAATTGGCCACAATGGGTGACACAGGAGAACCCATGGCACAGCCGTGTTTTTGTCTGTAAAAGTCACCTCTGTATGAGAAATAAGTGGTGTTAAGACACAGGTCCAGAAGATGGCAGATCTGGTTTGGGTTGAGATGGTTTCTCCTTTCAAGGGTGCTGTCCTCTTCTAGTCTCTTCCTGACAGCGGATAGAGCATGAGTGGTGGGGATGCTGGTGAAAAGGGAGGACACATCGAAGGAGACCATAGTTTCATCTGTATCCAGTTTCAGGATCTTTGCTTTGGAAACAAATTCTTCTGAATTTTGGACGTGGTGTTCAGAGTGTCCAACTAGAGGTGCTAGTATGGTAGCGAGGTGTTTGGCAATGTTGTATGTTACCGAATTAATGCTGCTGACTATGGGTCGGAGGGGTGTTCCTTCCTTGTGGATCTTAGGAAGTCCGTAGATGCAAGGGATGGCTTCTCCAGGATACAGACGGTGGTAGGTAATCCTATCGATGAAGCCATCATGTTCCAATTGTTTCAAACTGTCTATTACCTTTTTCTTGTAATTGCTGGTGGGGTCTCTTTTCAGTTTTTCATATGTATGGTGATCCTCCAAAAGTGAGGTAATTTTATTGTGGTAGTCTGCAGTGTTTAGAACCACTGTACATCTTCCTTTCTCAGCAGGTAAAATGGTGATGGTTTCATCTTTGCTGAGGGTTGTCAGGGCTCTCCTCTCTTGGATGGTAAGGTTGGGGGGAGGAGGCTGAGCACTGGACAGAGCTGCAGATATTTTAAGCCGGAGTTGTTCTGCTTCTTCAAAAGGTAGGTGGTTGTTGTGGATGGCAGATTCTGTGGCTGTAATGAGCTCCACAACCGGAACTTGCTTGGGAGTGATGGCAAAATTAAGACCTTTGGCTAGGACATCTCTCTCTGGTTGGGTAAGTTCTCTGTCTGAGAGATTTTTCACCCACATATTCTTTTTGTCCTCTGTGGTCCTGTTGTTGTTGTTCCTCCCAGCGGTTTCTCTAGTTCCTTGTTTCTGCTTGCTGCGAGAAAGAAGAATGTCAAATTTCTTAGTTTGCCTCTCCTTGACCTTGTGATGCTGGGCCAGCTGTACTTTATTGCCAAGCTGAATAACTCTATCCAGGACTGGGTCAGGAAGGGTGGCTGTGAGTTCCTGGTGAAGGTTTTCAAAATTGTATTGCAGGGCATCAATGGTGAAGTGGACTTGCCTTATTCTTTCATTTAGAAGATGTTTTTGTGCCTTCTGCAGGATCTGGTCTGCTCTGTGACCCTTCACCGTGGATTGCAGGCGTAGGCTTGTCGGGATGAGTCTCTGTTGTCTGCATCTTAGGTTGAAACGTAGGTGGTTTCTATAGTCTGCCACCTTTCTTGCTGTCTTCTCGAATTTCCTTACCAACTTCAGGGTTACTTCCCCAAAATGTATGGCAATATGTCGATGAAGGTTCTCAGTCATCCAGGTGGAACAGTCTGTGGCTTGAATCATGTCAACTGGATTTCTATTTTCTCAGTAGAAACGTTTCACTCCTTATCCAAGGAGCTTCTTCAGTCTGAGTAAAGTTAGTAAGGGAATCCTTAAATATGTTTCTAGGGTGGCTGTGTGACCTTGCACCTGGGGCTAGGTCATGGTTATTTTGAGATGTTCATTTCTAAGTCCCTTTATCATCTAAAGGAGGATCGTTAAGATTACCCTGCTGCTGTTGAGCTTGCGAAATGGTCTTAATCTTCCTAGGCACAGAAGACAAAGCAGGAAGGAAGATAGGGGAAAGGTTATGCCTGAGGCCCCCACCTCTATTCAAGGAAGGATTTTCCAAGTTGGCATAAATGGATTCCTTGACCCCTCTCTCAAACCACCTATCTTCTCTGTCTAAAATGTGAACATTAATGTCCTCAAATGAGTGTCCTTTTTCTTTTAGATGAAGATAAACTGCTGACTCTGGTCCTGTGGTGTTACTTCTCCTGTGTTGGGCCATCCTCCTGTACAAAGGTTGTTTGGTTTCTCCAATGTAGAGTTCAGAGCACTCCTCACTGCACTGGATTGCATACACTACATTGCTTTCCTTGTGTTTTGGAGTTTGATCTTTGGGGTGTACAAGCCTCTGTCTCATGGATTCCAAAAAGAATGAAAAGCAGCACCTGAGAACAGCTCTGAAGGCCTGTGGATATCCAAATTGGGCCTTCACTAAATCTAAGTCTACCAGACCTAAAACAGCGACAGATAGGGCTGAGACTCAGAGTAAACGGAAGAACCTGGTCATTCCTTACATGGCTGGCGTGTCTGAAAAGATAAAACGGATATTTGGCAAACACCACATACCTGTATATTTCAAACCCACCAACACACTGAGACAGAGGCTTGTACACCCCAAAGATCAAACTCCAAAACACAAGGAAAGCAATGTAGTGTATGCAATCCAGTGCAGTGAGGAGTGCCCCCACCTCTATTCAAGGAAGGATTTTCCAAGTTGGCATAAATGGATTCCTTGACCCCTCTCTCCATTTATCAATTTATGCCAACTTACTAATCCATTTATGCCAACTAACTAATTCCATAATGGAATCCATTTATGCCAACTTGGAAAATCCTTCCTTGAATAGAGGTGGGGGCCTCAGGCACAACCTTTCCCCTATCTTCCTTCATGCTTTGTCTTCTGTGCCTAGGAAGATTAAGACCATTTCGCAAGCTCAACAGCAGCAGGGTAATCTTAACGATCCTCCTTTAGATGATAAAGGGACTTAGAAATAAACATCTCAAAATAACCATGACCTAGCCCCAGGTGCAAGGTCACACAGCCACCCTAGAAACATATTTAAGGATTCCCTTACTAACTTTACTCAGACTGAAGAAGCTCCTTGGATAAGGAGTGAAACGTTTCTACTGAAAAAATAGAAATCCAGTTGACATGATTCAAGCCACAGACTGTTCCACCTGGATGACTGAGAACCTTCATCGACGTACTTGCTTGTTCTTTCCCAAATTGGGAATGCGGTTGCCTAGGTGAATGGTCACATGTCAAGTCCTGTCCACTCAGGTACTGCCAAGTTGTAATTGTACAAGCTTTAAAATGTAAATTCTTCTATTGTGTTTACTGCTTCTACTCCTGTACTACAATGTTGTTTGGTGAGTGCAGAGAGGCTTTTGCCTCGGGCTATGTTAATTAAGCCATGCTTCTCTTCGGCTGAAGAAAGCAAGTTAAGTTTCTGTTCTTTGTTTTAAAATAAAAACAGCATTTTTCTACTGCAAGTTTTTTTTAGTTCATTTATTTCTTAATATTTCTATAACTCTGATCTCACAAATTATTAAAACTACAAAAATATGTACCATGAGATCAGGCCTTTGCAACCCAGTGCTCTTGAGAGACGTTCACCCAAATCCCATTATTCCCAGCTACCATGGTCTATGGGATTGGTTGAGATAGTCCCTAGTCTAAAACAATAGGGCTGTTCAAATTTCTTATTTGTGGCGTGTAGCAATCTTTTCCTATGCTTGCCTGTCTCCCTTCCCCATCCCTGAATCTCTTTCTTTGAAAAAGAAAAATTAATAAAGTTTTAACAGAACATTTTTAAACTCCTGCTTTTGTTCCTGCCATGCAAGTTTTCTGTGGGTGAGCAATGGCATTCCACTGAGAGGGGCTATAAATCCATCATCCTTCAATGACACCCGGATGATCTATGACATGAATGCATCATCGGAAAAGCAGCCTGCTGATCAGTGGGGCTTTTATGATGTATTTGTGTAAACTCTAATCAAAAGGTCATTGCCCTGATGATGTATTGCTTGATAGCATCGCCACTCTGTGCCTGCCAGGAAGTCTTCTCGCACATAGTGAATAAAGTGCAAGGATCTGGGAAAAAGAGCACGCTGGATTCTCTTCCTCATAATGGGCTGGAGCAGAAAAGGACAGCACTGAGTCTCTTCCTGTGCCAAGGTGGAATTTTCTATACCACAACTATACAACCTGGGGCCTGAGAGCTGCATGCAACTTGCTGGTCAGTCCAGATATATTTCTTGACATCTCCGAGTTTCACTGGCATTGAGTACCCTCTGCCCGTGCTAACATTTCCCATCCACCTTCTCCACTTATTACTTCCTCTGCTGTGTCAACTTTCTGTGTCATTTCTGCTACCTTCCTGCTTCCCACTTCCCACTCCAAGCAGGAACTCCTATATAATAATATTAACATTTAATTTAAATTCTGTCCTGCCTCCACTTTATCTTTTTGGTGTGCCCTGCCAGCTCTACAAGGTAGACCAGACTAAGAAACCAATGCCATGTAGGTCAGTACTATAGTAATAGAATCTTGCAAGTCTGAATGTGCTCCCTTCTCTCTTTATCTCCATGTGAATTAGGGAAGGCCTTGTCTTTCTTGGCCTGGGCCCAGGCCCCTTTTATCTGGCTGTTGCTTTGGTAATGGCTCTTTCTCTTATCCTTCAAGGCCATTCCCTCTGCCCTCTACAACTCTGCCTCTTTGCAGGGTGGCCACCAATACGCCATTGAATGGTTGGTGTGGCCGGGATGGTCAGCATATGGCCATCTAGCCTAGCATACATGGCCAACGGTGAGGGATCACAGAAGCTGCAGTCCAATAAAGTCTGGAACTAACTAGTTTATTTCCAACATATGCCATGGATTAATATGAAGACTTCTCCACTATAGTTTTTTCCCCCAATTCCCCAATAATTTCTCTTTGGTACTCCATTGTGAAGGGGATGGTCCTTCAATCCTGAAGATCTCAGTAGGAAATGATGTCAGTGGTGGGTCTCTTGCAGGGTGGTTGCTGGAAGAATTTAGGAGGGTGGAGGTAGGGGGAAGGCTGCGATGCACTAGGGCCAGATCTTAATGCACTTATTTAGTCTTCTTGTAATTATTGCTACTGACTCATCAGACCCATGATGAATTTAGAGACATAATTCCTGTGCTACAATGTAGTATGAAGCACCAGTTTGACTCATCAGACCCATGATGAATTTAGAGACATAATTCCTGTGCTACAATGTAGTATGAAGCCACCAGTTTGACTCATCAGACCCATGATGAATTTAGAGACATAATTCCTGTGCAAAAATGTAGTATGAAGCCACCAGTTTGGGTAACCTGAAATGTTAAGGCTAAATTACATAATGCATTACATATTGCATGCAGCTGTCTTTTTGTGTCTCAGGCTACTATAAATATGGTGGGGCTGATCTTCATTGAGACTTTCACACTAGTGTAGGGAAAGTTTAAGCATGTCCTCCCTAGCCACCATAAGCCTTTCTTCCTACTTCCCTCCCGCCCCAATATATATGTGTATGCCTCTATGTATGTATGTATGTATAAATAAATAAAACCTTGGTGCCAGTGGTTTTAAAATGTTCTTTGTTTCTTGTGTTTCCCATTTTTCACCCACCTTTTTCTTCAGTGGAACAAAATCTGTTAAGGAATGAGAGGCAGAATAGCTGCATAATACCTTTAGATCATTAATATATCGAAGGCTTCAGTTGTAGCACCTTCCCTTTCAACTGTCTTTTGTTTTTGTTTAACCCATACCAATCTACAGTATAAAGGAACATAATTAAGGCAACTAACAAAATAAAGGAAAGTAAAATATAAATTTCCATATTTTGAAATATAGCCATGTAGTAGGGAGGAAGGCAGTATGTATGTGTGTGTGTGTGTGTGTGTGTGTGTGTGTGTGTGTGTGTGTGTGTGACACTGGTATTAACACCAACTCGCAAGACCTCTGCTTGGAATTTCTATCCCCAGGACCTCTCTACCTGTATTTTGGGGTGTCTGGATATAGCAATTAGCCAGGTGAATAGCCATACTAGCTGTCACTACCTGTTCATGAATATGGAGGTGCCTGTTCTCAACTGAAATCTGGTGGGTCAGATTCAGATCTTCAGTAATATACTTTTAAATCAATACCTCCAGATTCCCCTTTTTTACCAGGTTGACCAGGCTGAAAAGTTTTGGAATGAGTTGTGCTATATTACAAACTTAGTATTGAATAATCAAGAAAAGAAGTGTTTTAATACTAAGAAAACAACAAAGTAAAGATTTAAGGTAGTAATTTAACTGCCACAAGTTACATGACGCTGAGATCTGAAAATCAAAACTAAGACTGTGTTGTCTTTATTCACTATGAGCTCTAACAATAGAATAACATTTTTGTCTTCCACTCTACCAGTCTTTTGAATACAAATGTTCCCATTTTCTTGCCCCATTTCCAGAGAGGGAGAAGGAGAGAAAGGGAGAGAAATTACTGCATCTCCAAGACTAAATTTACTACAGGTGGTCCTTGTTTAACAACCACTTGTTCAGTGACAGTTTGAACTTGCAATGGCGCTGAACGAGTGGTACTAATGACCAGTCCTCGAAATTCCGGCCATTGCAGTGCCCCTTTAGTCACGTGATCATGATCTGGACACTTGGCAACCGGCCCGGATTTCTGACCATCGCAGCATCCTGCGGTCACGTGATCGTGATTTGTGACCTTCACTGCTGGCTTCCCAGAAGCAAAATCAATGGGGAAGCCAGCAGGAAGTTGGATGTTGTGGTCACATGATGTCCTTGCTTAACAACTTGTGGTGATTCACTTAATGATGGTAACTGGGGACTGCTGGAACTGCTGTCGCTAAGCAGCATGGTCATGTGACATCGCACTTTACGACCTCATTGCTTAGCGATGGAAATTCTGGTCCCAGTTACCATCATTAAGCGAGGATTACCTGTACCAGCACTGGGAATCCTGAACATGAATTTGGCAGGAACATTCACAACCTGGACACTGTGCTTCCCTGTCAACTAAGCACCCAATGAAAATTCAATAATGGATTTTGCATGGCTGCACAAGGTGGTTCCTTTCCTTACTGCTCCTTGTTTCTCAGGGATTAATCACTTTGGGTGATCAAACTTCATACCTAAATCTTTACATGTAACACAACCAGATTATGAAGTGTTTTTCAGCAAGTCCCAGAGATCCCTGGAGTTATGTTTGATGTGGGTTGGCCTGCTATGATAAAGAGTTGTGTTGCTTGGCTTATAAACACATTATCTAGGTTTATGCAGAATGTCAGACAAGGGTGAAGCAGGGCTGGGTAAGCATGCTGTGGCTACCCAGACATTGTCTTAGTCTTAACCTACACATTACATTGTCTTTTGTGAATCAGGCCATCATGTTAAGTAATAATATTGTTTATTTGGGGACATGGCATATTATACTGTATGTACATAGAGAAGTTCTAATTGTTTCTCCCCCCTTATCTACATTTAGGGCTTAGCATGTTGTAGCTAAGCAACCCTAGCATTAGTACTGTACAACTGGTTATTGTCCTTTCCAGCTTTGTACCTTTCAGAAGGCTCTTAGCCATACTTCCTGGATGATGATGATGATGATGATGATGATGGTGGTGGTGATGATGATGATGATGATGATGGTGATGATGATGGTGATGATGATGGCAGACCCACTCATCCCCCTTAAGGGTCCCATGGACAACAGAGATGTCCCCTACTTCAAAAGGTTTGCCCATTCCTATAAAAATAGATGCTGGCTGGGGAATTCTGGAAGTTGAAGTCCATACCCGTTAAAGTTGCTGAGGTTGAGAAACACTGCTCTAGACTATATGGGGTGAGGTTTTGTTTTCCTCCCACCAGTGAGCTTATGACTTAGTAGTGTGATTGTGATTATCTATTGCCAGAGCCACTAGTAAGAAGCTATAACGGAACCTGTTATATGAATAAGGCCATCAATGTGTGATATTATAGGGGTGTCCACAGGGGCGTGGTGGCTCAGCGGGTAAGACGCCAGGCTTGTTGATCAGAAGATCGCAAGTTCGGAGGCTCAAATCCCTAGCCCTGTGTGCGGTGTGAGCTCCCACACTAGCTCCAGCTCTTGCCAACCTAGCAATTCGAAAGCATGCAAATGCAAGTAGATGAATAGGTACCACTTCGGTGGGTAGGTAACAGCGTTCCGCACGCGTCATGCGGCCACATGACCGTGGAAGCATCTTTGGACAACGCTGGCTCTTTGGCTAACAGAGATGAGCACCGGCCCCTAGAGTCGGACACGACTGCACAAATGTGTGTGGGGAACCTTTACCTTACCTTTTACCACATGTTTGTGTGTGTCAGAAAAGTTAAGATGATATCCAGGACCACACAGTCAAACCCCCAACAAATGTGAGTAGAGACTGTACAATACTTTGATTTGAATTCAGAAACATCAACTGCCCAAATTTTTGAATGTAAAGCGTATAAAACATTATTTATTTATTTATTTAATTTATATTACTGCCCATCTTCCCCCAAAGGGGGAACTCTGGGCGGTTTACAATAAAACCGGAGTTAAAATACAAAACAAATCCCAAAACAAGTGGAATAAATATATAATATCATCATAATTATTAAAAGATATAAATAAAATAAAATGGAATCCAGATGGCTACAGTTCTTCCTCAAATCCAGAGCGCAAAGGCTATGCGTGTGCATAGTGAAGGGCACATATAGTTATTTATTTATTTAGGCAGGCTTCTCTCCTTCCCAGCACATGTTCTCTCTCTCAGCCCTAAAGGAATAGATTCAGTGGAACCAGACATAATGCACTGAATCTAAAGCAGGGATTGCCATCGTGGCAGCAGCCTTCCCCTAAGCTCAAACCAAAAAAATATATATATCCAAATAATGAAGAGCACTAACCAATTACCAGTTTCCTAAAAATGTCAAGTTTTGCTGCAGAAAAAACCTTGAAAATTTAGTTCTGTCTTCACTGCTGTGTCTGCGACTGGATTATGGGAATCATTTCAGTGCTCAGGAGGATTCTAAACCTTTTCAACTTCCCATATTTTTCCTATGCTTCATAGTTGCTATACGCTCCTTTATATCATGAATCCCACTATAAGAGATTGGGAAATCACAGGAATATGTTTCACAAAATGTATACCCACTTATTCTTCTGGATGCCTTTATCGATCTCCAGCCCTCAGCAGGATATATTTTTGCTTGGTTTTCTGTTTAGGCATGCTGCAACAATAAGATTTGGGAAATAAAGTTGCTCTTCTATATCAGAGAACTCCTGAATATTGGAGTAATAAGCAATTTCTGAAACACATGCCTCCATTTCTACTGCTACTGTGCTGCTACAGCCAGATCACAGCAACCAAGTAGCCAGCTGTGGCTGGATGGTATGAAACTAACTGGCTACTTATTGGCTCAAAAACTTTATGCAAGGAGTCCTTGTCACGAAACTGGAGAGAGGTATTGGCTGAGTTGAGGTGCACAAGATTCACTCCCAAGGCCTCTCTTCTTCAATATTGATTAAAGTAGGAGATAACTGTGGAGCTAGAGGTGGGAAGTGGAGGTAGATGTTGATCAAATTTGCAGATGACACAGAACTGGGCAAGATTTCCTTGAAGTCATATGAAAACCAAAACAAACTTGATAGATTGGAGAAATGGGCTGAAAATAAGAGAATGAAATTCAACAGAGACAAATGCAGGTGTGCCACTGAAAGCTCACCACTTCTGTGCATGGTACTATTAACTGCCCCTTTGACGGAACTTGTGAGGCAGTGTCTCAGGGCATTCAAAGTGATCACTCTCTTCTCAATTATTTTTTGCATTAAAAAAATATTCTGGTAGAACAAAGCTCCATAGATGGCTGTGGTGGGTCTTCCAGGCTGTGTGGCCATGTTCTGGAAGTTGTGGTTCCTAACATTTCGCCAGCATCTGTGGCCGGCATCTTCAGAGGGCAGGAGCACAGACAGAAGCGAACTCTCTGTGCCCAGGTAGAGTGGCAATGTTTGTTTTCTATTTATACAGCTAAGTTATAGGAGATTAGGTGGGGTTTTTTGTTGTGTTGAAATGTTAACGAGTGGCTGCTGAGTGTGATTAGCATGTTCATTGTGAGAAGTATTCCCATGTCCTGGTGGTTGGACTGAGTTCGTTGACCGTTTGCAGGCTGTGTTTTTCAGGACTGGTAGCCAGGTTTTGCTAATTTTTAGACTTTCTTCTTTTTTATTGTAACTGTGCTGGTGTTTGTGAATTTCAATGGCTTCTCTGTATAATCTGGTGTAGTGGCTTTTGGTGTTGTCCAGTATTTCTGTGTTTTCAAATAGGATTTTGTGTCCCGTTTGCTTGAGAGCATGTTCAGCTACTGAAGATTTTTCCGGTTGCTGTAGTCTGCAGTCTTTCGTGTTCTTTTATCCTGGTGTGAATGCTTCGTTTTGTGCTTCTGATCTATACTTGTCCACAGCTGCATGGTATGCAGTATACTCCTGCAGCGGTGCAGGGGTCCCTTTTGTCTTTTGCTGATTTTAGCTCCATAGACTCATCTTGACCAGACATGAATACAGAAAAGGATGGATATTTGAAGCATATTGATCAGTATCCATCTAAGGGATACTTTTTATTATATGAAAAGAAAAACAAGGAAAATAATTCCCATGAATATTCATGCCTTGTAGGCTACTTCATTAGGCTTACAAAGATGCTGATATCATACTCTGTAATTTATTTGTTTACATTTAAGTCAGTTTACCTAACTTTAAAACAGGGAAAAACCAAATGAACAATTAAAATTGTACATTTTATAGTTGTAAATTATACATTTTTAATTGTACAATTGTTGTATATTAAAATTGTTGTAAAATTGTACACACAGACCAAATTTATAAACAGTTCTACCATTGAGACTCTTGATGATAGAATGCTTGCTCAAATTCTTCAGGTCTTTACATAATTCAAAGAGAATCTATGTATTTCCAACCTTGTAGTATCATTTTTTTTTGCAATCGTAAGAACTTGTAATATCATTTTCTTTCATTCTCTCATTAGCTTCCATACTCTTGGTATAGAATTCAGAACATAAGCATCTACAAAAACCAATTTTTTTTTTGTTGTTTATTCGTTCAGTCGTTTCCGACTCTTCGTGACCTCATGGACCAGTCCACGCCAGAGCTTTCTGTCGGCCGTCACCATCCCCAGCTCCCCAATGGTTGAGTCCGTCACCTCCAGAATACCATCCATCCATCTTGCCCTTGGTCGGCCCCTCTTCCTTTTGCCTTCCACTTTCCCTAGCATCAGCTTCTTCTCCAGGGTATCCTGTCTTCTCATTATGTGGCCAAAGTACTTCAGTTTTGCCTTTAATATCATTCCCTCAAGTGAGCAGTCTGGCCTGATTTCCTGGAGTATGGACTGGTTTGATCTTCTTGCAGTCCAAGGCACTCTCAGAATTTTCCTCCAACACCACAGTTCAAAAGCATCTATCTTCCTTCGCTCAGCCTTCCTTATGGTCCAGCTCTCGCAGCCATAGGTTACTACAGGGAATACCATTGCTTTAACTATGCGGACCTTTGTTGTCAATGTGATGTCTCTGCTCTTAACTATTTTATCAAGATTTGCCATTGCTCTCCTCCCAAGAAGTAGACGTCTTCTGATTTCCTGGCTGCAGTCAGCATCTGCAGTAATCTTTGCGCCTAGAAATACAAAGTCTGTCACTGCCTCCACTTTTTCTCCCTCTATTTGCCAGTCATCAATCAAGCTCGTTGCCATAATCTTGGTTTTTTTGAGGTTTAACTGCAACCCAGCTTTTGCACTTTCTTCTTTCACCTTCGTCATAAGGCTCCTCAACTCCTCCTCGCTTTCAGCCATCAAAGTGGTATCATCTGCATATCTGAGATTGTTAATGTTTCTTCCAGCGATTTTAACTCCAGCCTTGGATTCCTCAAGCCCAGCATGTCGCATGATGTGTTCTGCGTACAGGTTGAATAGGTAGGGTGAGAGTATACAACCCTGCCGTACTCCTTTCCCAATCTTAAACCAGTCTGTTGTTCCGTGCTCTGTTCTTACCGTTGCTACTTGGTCGTTATACAGATTCCTCAGGAGGCAGACAAGATGACTTGGTATCCCCATACCACCAAGAACTTGCCACAATTTGTTATGATCCACACAGTCAAAGGCTTTAGAATAGTCAATAAAACAGAAATAGATGTTTTTCTGAAATTCCCTGGCTTTCTCCATTATCCAGCGGATATTGGCAATTTGGTCTCTAGTTCCTCTGCCTTTTCTAAACCCAGCTTGTACATCTGGCAATTCTCGCTCCATGAATTGCTGGAGTCTACCTTGCAAGATCTTGAGCATTACCTTACTGGCATGTGAAATAAGTGCCACTGTTCGATAGTTTGAACATTCTTTAGTGCTTCCCTTTTTTGGTATGGGGATATAAGTTGATTTTTTCCACTCTGATGGCCATTCTTGTGTTTTCCAAATTTGCTGGCATATGGCATGCATCACCTTGACAGCATCATCTTGCAAGATTTTAAACAGTTCAGCTGGGATACCGTCGTCTCCTGCTGCCTTGTTATTAGCAATGCTTCTTAAGGCCCATTCAACCTCACTCTTCAGGATGTCTGGCTCTAACTCACTGACCACACCATCAAAGCTATCTCCAATATTATTATCCTTCCTATACAGATCTTCCGTATATTCTTGCCACCTTTTCTTGATCTCTTCTGCTTCTGTTAGGTCCTTACCATCTTTGTTTTTGATCATACCCATTTTTGCCTGGAATTTACCTCCGATGTTTCTAATTTTCTGGAAGAGGTCTCTTGTCCTTCCTATTCTATTGTCTTCTTCCACTTCTGCACATTGCTTGTTTAAAAATAATTCCTTATCTCTTCTGGCTAACCTCTGGAATTTTGCATTTAATTGGGCATATCTCCCCCTGTCACTGTTGCCTTTTGCTTTCCTTCTTTCTTGGGCTACTTCCAGTGTCTCAGCAGACAGCCATCTTGCCTTCTTGGTTTTCTTTTTCTTTGGGATGTTTTTTGTTGCCGCCTCCTGAACAATGTCGCGAACTTCTGTCCATAGTTCTTCCGGGACCCTATCTACTAAATCTAGTCCCTTAAATCTATTCTTCACCTCCACTGCATATTCCTTAGGAATATTAGTGAGCTCATATCTAACTGATCTGTGGGTCTTCCCTATTCTCTTTAGTCTGATTCTAAATTTTGCAATAAGAAGTTCGTGATCTGAACTACAGTCAGCTCCAGGTCTTGTTTTTACCGACTGTATAGATGTTCGCCACCTTTGGCTGCAAAGGATGTAGTCAATCTGATTTCGGTGTCGACCATCTGGTGAAGTCCATGTATAAAGTCGTCTTTTAGGTTGTTGGAAGAGAGTGTTTGTTATGCACAGTGAGTTGTCTTGGCAAAATTCTATCAGCCTATGTCCCGCTTCATTTTGTTCTCCCAGACCATGCTTGCCTGTAATTCCAGGTGTCGTCTGACTACCCACCTTAGCATTCCAGTCTCCTGTAATGAAAATAACATCTCTTTTTGGTGTATTATCCAGTAGGTGCTGCAGATCCTCATAGAACTGATCTACGTCTGCTTCTTCAGCATCTGTGGTTGGGGCGTATATTTGGATCACTGTGATGTTAAATGGCTTACCCTGAATTCGAATTGAGATCATTCTATCGTTTTTTGGATTGTATCCAAGCACTGCTTTAGCCACTTTATTATTAATTATGAAGGCTACTCCATTTCTTCTGTGGTCCTCTTGTCCACAGTAGTAGATCTGGTGGTCATCTGATGTGAAGTGGCCCATCCCAGTCCATTTCAGTTCACTGACACCTAAAATGTCTATATTTAATCTTGACATCTCACCAATAACCACATCCAATTTGCCCTGGCTCATAGATCTTACATTCCAGGTTCCTATGGTGTGTTGATCTTTAGAACATCGGATTCGTCGTTCACCACCAGCACCGTCGGCCGCTAGCCGTCCTTTCGGCTTTGAGCTAGCTGCGTCATCACATCTGGGGCTAGTTGAACGTATCCTCTGTTCCTCCCCAGTAGCATTTTGACCATCTTCCGACCTGGGAGTCCCATCTTCCGATGGTATACCGACATATCTTTGGTTGTACTGATCCATTTAGTTTTCATGGCAAGAATACTGGGGTGGGTTGCCATTACCTTCCCCAGGGATCGTATTTAGTCTGACCTCTCTGCCACGACCTTCCCGTCTTGGGTGTCCCTTCACGGTTTAGCTCATGGTTTCATTGAGGTGCTCAAGCTCCAGCACCACGACAAGGTAACGATCTCCTTTGCTGGAGACAAAAACCAATGGGTCTTCCAAAACATCATTTATATGTCTGATAACTCCAACCGAAAGTACTTTGATGTCTCAAACGCAAAACAAATATGCAATATATCCCTAAAATTAGCCACAATGCCAGAGGACTAGAAACTGCCCAATGTCTTGCCAGTTTTTAACAAATGAAAGTCAGGGGCTGACCGGTCAGTTACTTTTATATCTGTTCTGAATAAACTAGTGGAAAATATTATTACAGCAAAATAATCAAATACTTAGAGCAGAGCTTTCCAAACTGTGTGTCGCGACACAAAAGTGTGTCGCCACACACGGTCTGGTGTGTCGCCACACAGCCTGGAAGCGCTGATCATCATCAGCGCTTCCGGGTTTTCCCATGGCGACACACCAACGGTGGCGTGCAAAAATCCGAAAGCGGTAGCAGCGCTTCCGGGTTTTTGCGTGCTGCCGCAATGGCGGCACTTCCGGGTTTTCCCGTGGCAACACACCAACGGCGGTTGGTGTGTCACCATGGGAAAACTTTGGAAAGCCCTGACTTAGAGAAAGGGATGGCAATTTTGTTCTACCAGGACTGTGCTAATAGATGCCAGGATCAGTGGTCCAGAATTGGAAAAGCACATGGATGCTTTTATTCCCCAATCCATCTACATCACAGAAGTGGAAGAGTGTATTTGAAAAGTAATAATAATGTACTAAATAACAAAAAGAAAAAAGCAACATTTCGTGGTCGAGATTCTAATATTTGTGACAAGATTTCCATTGGTTGTGACGTACAATCCTTAGTTCTGAAAGCAACATCCATCCACAATACACATTAATTGTTCTAGCTTGATGGATAAGAAAATTATGTATCTTATCTGAAGTGGGATTTTAAAAAAGATAGTAAACAAATTAGCACAAACAGAATCTCTGGGAAAAGGAGACGAGTGAATGAACACTGGGATACAGGCGATTATCATTTTCTTTCACTGCCGTTCGGCAGCTGAAATTCAAGAAATTCTACATAGCAAATAGAAGGAGAAATATTTCAGATCCTTGTTTGGCAAGCTGTCAATTACACTGCAAGTTATGATTACTGTTATTTATAGCTAACATTAGGAAATGGGAGGTAATGGGGAGATTGTGGTGGGAGGTAATGAGGGAAGGATGATCAGAAAAATCTGAATGGTTGCTTGGAATCTGTTAATTATGAACATTCAGCACTATGGGCTGATATGATGTACTAATTTCCTGATTAACCGTGTGTGGGCCTTTTGGCCTGCATCATCCTTCTGCTGCTGAATTTCAATCCTGCATGCTGACAGTGTGGTAGCAGAAGGACCAGTGTGGAACAGGGGGAGAGAGATTATACCTGAGAGAATCCTGAGGTTTGCAGAATTATAAAAACCTATTTCTTTTTTTTTAATTGTGCATGTGTGTATTCAGGAAAGAGAAAGGCTAATACTGGGGAGTAAATGGTGAAGCAGGTGCCACCCAGAGAAGCATTAGGCTGTCAAACAATGGGGGAGAAACATAAGAGAGGAGGAAGCAGTGTGATGAAAGGAGAATGAAAGCTGTAGAAGAAGGGGAAAGAGGCAAATGAAGAGAATGGGAGTACAGGGAGGCATAGCTAGGAAGAAGATTGATGGAAGCAAGGAAAATAATTTAAATCAGTTAAATCACGCAAGGATGGGCTACAGGCCAGGGATGGACATATTTTAGAGGCTGGGGCTGCATTGTAATTATTTCTTAGATGCCTCTAAAAACTTATTGGGGAATGCCAGCTGGTGTTATGGTATTACCCAACATCATTAACTCCCTCTCAGAAAGGAGGAGAACCACTGCAAAATTATATCCCCCCCACTCTCGGGCCTCAAAGTTGACCCAGGATACCATGCTCAATGGTGCAGAAGGCAGCTGAGAGTCCAGCAGGGCGGGGCACTCTTCTCTATCCAGATCTTGCCACAGGTCATCTGCAAGAGCAAACAATGTCAAATCAATTCCATACCCAGGCTTGACACTTGACTGAACATGGTCCATATTTATTTATTTTTATTTATTTATGTTTCGATTTCTATCACCGTGCCATCTCCCACGAGGGGACACTGGGCGGTTTACAAACATAGAGATTAAAATTCTATTGTAAAAACACATAAAAATACAATATACAATTAATTATTATTATAAATTAAGTAGAAAATCCAAGAAGGCAGCCCACGATCTTTAAAAGGGCTCTATGGCACCAGCCATCCCCACGAAGAACTATTTCTGTTCCCATCCCACGTGAGGCGGCAAAACCAGGTCTTTGGACCTGCCCGCAAGTCTTCTTCTCCTTCTCGACAGCCATGGCATAATCCACTTCCTTCAAGGCTTTCCACAACTGTAGTCTACTCTTCCCCTTCATGGATCACTGCCTTGTCGTGGCGAAGGGGCTTGTGTAACTCAATGAAGTCAGGTCAAGAAGAACAGGTCATGATGGAGAGTTCTGACAAAACGTGGTCCACTGGAGGAGGAAATGGCAAACCACTCCAGTATCCTTGCCAAGAAAACCCATGGACAGTATCAAAAGGCTAAAAGATATGACGCCGGAAGATGAGCCCCTCAGGTCGGAAGGTGTCCAAAATGCTACTGGGGAAGAGCGGAGGGCAATTCCGAGTAGCTCCAGAAAGTGTGAAACGGCTGGGCCAAAGCCGAAAGGACGCTCAGTTGTGGATGTGTCTGGAAGTGGAAGGAAAGTCCGATGCTGTAAAGAACAATATTGCATAGGAACCTGGAATGTAAGAACTATGAATCAAGGTAAGCTGGATGTGGTCAAACATGAGATGACAAGATTGAACATCGACATATTGGGAATCAGCGAACTAAAATGGACAGGAATGGGCGAATTTAATTCAGGAGACCATTATATATACTACTGTGGGCAAGAATCCCTTAGAAGAAATGGAGTAGCTCTCATAGTCAATAAAAGAGTGGGAAAGGCAGTACTGGGGTACAACCTCAAAAACGACAGAATGCTTTCAGTTCGAATCCAAGGCAAACCATTCAACATCACAGTGATCCAAGTCTATGCCCCAACCACTGATGCCAAAGAAGCTGAAGTTGACCGGTTCTATGAAGACCTACAACACCTTCTAGAATTAACACCAAAAAAAGATGTCCTTTTCATCATAGGGGACTGGAATGCTAAGGTAGGAAGTCAAAAAATAACCGGAATAACAGGCAAGTTCGGCCTCGGAGTACAAAATGAAGCAGGGCAAAGGCTAATAGAGTTTTGTCAAGAGAACACGCTGGTCATAGCAAACACTCTTTTCCAACAACACAAGAGACGACTCTACACATGGTCATCACCAGATGGTCAATACCGAAATCAGATTGATTATATACTTTGCAGCCAAAGATGGAGAAGCTCTATACAATCAGCAAAAACAAGACCTGGAGCTGACTGTGGCTCAGATCATGAGCTTCTTATTGCAAAATTTAGGCTTAAATTGAAGAACGTAGAGAAAACCACTAGACCAATCAGGTATGACCTAAATCATATCCCTTATGAATATACAGTGGAAGTGAGGAATAGATTTAAAGGATTAGATCTGGTAGACAGAGTGCCTGAAGAACTATGGATGGAGGTTCGTAACATTGTACAGGAGGCAGCAACTAAAACCATCCCAAAGAAAAAGAAATGCAAGAAAGCAAAGTGGCTGACTGATGAGGCTTTACAAATAGCTGAGGAAAGAAGGGAAGCAAAAGGCAAGGGAGAAAGGGAAAGATATAAACAACTGAATGCAGAATTCCAGAGAATAGCAAGGAGAGATAAGAAGGCCTTCTTAAATGAACAATGCAAAGAAATCGAGGAAAACAATAGAATGGGGAAGACTAGAGATCTCTTCAAGAAAATCGGAGATATCAAGGGAACGTTTTGTGCAAAGATGGGCATGATAAAGGACAAAAAAGGCAGGGACCTAACAGAAGCAGAAGAGATTAAGAAGAGGTGGCAAGAATACACAGAAGAACTATACAAGAAAGATCTTAATATCCCTGATAAATACGATGGTGTGGTCACTGACCTTGAGCCGGACATCCTAGAGAGTGAAGTCAAGTGGGCCTTAGGAAGCATTACTAACAACAAAGCTAGCGGAGAAGACAGTATCCCAGCTGAGCTATTTAAAATCCTAAAAGATGATGCTGTTAAAGTGCTGCACTCAATATGCCAACAAATTTGGAAAACTCAACAGTGGCCACAGGATTGGAAAAGGTCAGTTTACGTTCCAATTCCAAAGAAAGGCAATGCCAAAGAATGTTCAAACTACCGTACAATTGCGCTCATTTCACATGCCAGCAAGGTTATGCTCAAAATCCTACAAGCTAGGCTTCAGCAGCATGTGAACCGAGAACTACCAGAAGTGCAAGCTGGGTTTCGAAGAGGCAGAGGAACTAGAGATCAGATTGCCAACATTCGCTGGATCATGGAAAAAGCAAGAGAGTTCCAGAAAAACATCTACTTCTGCTTCATTGACTACGCTAAAGCCTTTGATTGTGTGGATCACAACAAACTGTGGCAAATTCTTAAAGAGATGGGAGTACCAGACCACCTTACCTGTCTCCTGAGAAACCTGTATGTGGGTCAAGAAGCAACAGTTAGAACCGGACATGGAACAACCGACTGGTTCAAAATTGGGAAAGGAGTACGACAAGGCTGTATATTATCACCCTGCTTATTTAACTTATATGCAGAGTACATCATGAGAAATGCCGGGCTGGATGAATCACAAGCCGGAGTTAAGATTGCCGGGAAAAATATCAACAACCTCAGATATGCAGACGATACCACCCTAATGGCAGAAAGTGAAGAGGAACTAAAGAGCCTCTTGATGAGGGTGAAAGAGGAGAGTGCAAAAGCTGGCTTGAAACTCAACATTAAAAAAACCCAGATCATGGCATCTGGTCCCATCACTTCCTGGCAAATAGAAGGGGAAGAAATGGAAGCAGTGACAGATTTTATTTTCTTGGGCTCCAAGATCACCGCAGACGGTGACTGCAGCCATGAAATTAAAAGACGCTTGCTCCTTGGAAGGAAAGCTATGGCAAACCTAGACAGCATATTAAAAAGCAGAGACATCACCTTGCCGACAAAGGTCCGTATAGTTAAAGCTATGGTTTTTCCAGTAGCAATGTATGGCTGTGAGAGTTGGACCATAAGGAAGGCTGAGCGCCGAAGAATTGATGCTTTCGAGCTGTGGTGCTGGAGAAGACTCTTGAGAGTCCCTTGGACTGCAAGGAGGTCAAACCAGTCAATCCTAAAGGAAATCAACCCTGACTGCTCATTGGAAGGACAGATGCTGAAGCTGAAGCTCAAATACTTTGGCCACCTAATGAGAAGAGAGGACTCACTGGAAAAGACCCTGATGCTGGGAAAGACTGAGGGCAAAAGGAGAAGGGGACGGCAGAGGATGAGATGGTTAGATAGCATCACCGATGTAATGAACATGAATTTGAGTAAACTCCGAGAGACAGTGGAGGACAGGAAGGCCTGGCGTGCTATGGTCCATGAGGTCACGAAGAGTCGGACACGACTGAACGACTGAACAACAACAACAACAAAGTCTACTCTTTGGTTTACCAATTTCCCCAGAAATGGGAGGTTGGAAAGAGACTGCTAGTTATCTAAAATAATTGGTTGAATCATTCTGGAGCTTTGGATAATCATGATCTCTATACAGGTAGTCCTCACTTAACAACCACAATTGGGACTGGAATTTTGGTTGCTAAGCAAAGCGGTCATTAAGCGACTCCGACCTGATTTTATGACCTTTTTTGCAGCCATCGTTAAGTGAATTACTGTGGGTGTTAAGTGAGCTACCTGGTTATTAAGCGAATCACACGGTTTCCCATTGATTTTGCTTGCCAGAAGCCAGCCAGGAAGGTAAAAAATGGCGATCTTGACTTTTTGATCCTCTGTGGACACCACACCACTGGTTTTCATTTTGATTAGAGCAGTGCTTTCCAAAGTCCCGCCGTTGGTGACACACGAACGGCGGTGGCGGCGGTGGCGCGGGGGTATATCTCTCTGCTAAGCCATCTTGTGCTGTCAGAGAGTCCCAGTGGCTAATGGAGATATGAATCTTCTCAAGTGTTCCTGATGTCTATTCAATAAAGTATCAACTGCTTCCAGCTAATAAAGTAGTTTAGTGCTGTCTGGGATCCATCAAAAATCTGCCTGCACTCTATAGCCCCATCAATTTTGGCAATTAAAACCCACAGTAATTCACATTTTTGAAATTCATTATATGATCGATAAGCTGGGGAAGTTATTCGAGACAAGGCCAAAAACAGACCCCCAAGATGCTGATGAGAACTAATTAACATGTCCAGTTGAGCAAATGGAAACTTGTCTTTAACTGAACTGCCTACACATGTTGTGAGAACGTGGCCAATTTTTCTAGAGCTGTAATAAACTGACTCCTTAAGAGGTTCCTCTTGGGCAGGGAAAATGAAGCCTTCCCGGGTGTCCCAGACTGACTTATAGCAAGCCAGTTAAGGCAAAGTCTGAAAATAATTTGAGTTTGTAGGTCATTAGGAACATAACTAACATTCCTTAAAACCTGAAGCCATTGATTGGGGAATCTGGGAAACTCCAGTCTTCTATTTGAAAGTTCTTGTATTTTGACCAAATTTATTTCTACAAAATTTTAAAATTTATAGTAATAATACATTGCCAGTTACTCTCACTCATGGCCTTCTCCAATACACTCAGAGCCTTTGGAATTTAAGAAGCTGGCAAGCATTAAAAACAATGAAACAATAAACCTAAGAAGTGTTTAAAGCACTTTAAGGTTATTTAAGGGTCTGTAGCTTGAATCATGTCAACTGGATTTCTATTTTCTCAGTTCCAATTCCACCTGGATGACTGAGAACCTTCATCGACAAATGTTATTTAAGGGTGTTTTAAATGTAATAATCTTATTTTCATCCTTAAAAACAAAACAAAACACCAGCCACTTTAAAATAAGAATTGCTCCAAAATGTTAAGCCCATAAATAGTCAATATGGTTTTCATTCCAATCCATGACTGAGAACACTACTTTTGTTCACGATATTCTTTCATTTTCTAGTTTGACACCAACAATTTCCAAACAAGGTGTGTGTGTGAAGAACTTGGCTGCTTGTGCAATGTAACATTCAGCACTTGCCCAAAGTGCCATGGCTAATAAAATATTTCTGCATTTTCCCCAAGATGACAACTTTGTTTATTGGGTTTTATTAATTTATTAATACATAGGTTGTGATGTGACCTTGACTGATCTTGGAAGCTAAGCAGGGTCAGGCTTGGTTGGTACTTGGATGGGGACCACCGGGAAATGAGACTGTTGGCTATATTAGAAAACCAAAAAAGCATCCCAAAAGAAAGTAATACCCAACTATCTCTTTACTGCTGCTACAGATGTAGTCGCCAGGAATCCAACTTGACTCAAAGGCATTTTTACCTTTTATCTGGATACTGGCATTAATTGTGAGCCACCGCATTTCAAATTCTGGGTAAGATGAGTAACTATGATGAGTCTCACTGATTTCTTCCGGTATTTCAAAGCCCACTGCTCTCACCTGCATACTTTCTTCTCCTCAAGACTGTACTTGAAAATTACTTACTATCATGCTTTCATAAAGTACAGAGATTTTGCCTTTCTGCTAAATAATGGCAGATCAAGTGCCCAGATAAGAATAATAATTTGTACGTTTGGCTTGAAACTGCTTAAAAGCAACAGATAAGGATTCCCCCCCCCCCAATATTTTAAACAGAGATGACATTTTGTGTGTGTGTATCTATGTTGTGGGGGAGGCACTCAGTGCTCCATTTAGCAGTTGGAATCTCATGGGTTTTATAGTCCAACTTTAAGCCTGGGGTCACCACCACCAGTAAAAATTTCCAGTTCTTCTGGGACATGGCTGAAGTGGGAACATCCCTGCTCTAGAGAGAGATATCCCTCACTGGAATGTGAAATGTCTGCATCTCCTATTACCACCCTTGAAATATGTTTTTCTGTCCAATACATTTGAGCTAAAAATGGACTGTTGGTGTCCCATGGAAGCTTACAACTCTGGTTTGGAGTATCTCTGGCTACGTCATGGATATTAGAGATATTTTTCTGTTCAAGTGGCCATGCGTCATTTCATGGCATAGGGTGCCCTGAGATATTTCTTTATGACTTATGCACAGTGTTCATTTTATTTATTAATATTACTTATGCTTAAGGTTGACTTTATTAATTGATTTTTAAATGGTTGACTTTGCTAAATGGATGTTGCCCTTGTCTTGAAAACGGTTAGTTGTCTTATTTATAAGTAGGGTTACATATCCATGGTACAAACTTTACGTAGCACAAAACCCATGATGCAATAAGACATTGGCTGGTTCATATACCAGGCTAGGCAATTGTGAGCTTTTTTGGTTTGGGGTTAGAGTGTTTTATGAACTCAGCTATCTGTGGATTTTGCAACAAACCATATACAAAAGAATCAGGAGCTTTTGTTTGAGGCCAGTAATAGTAGAGAAATGACAGGCTAAATGGAATGGCTTCAAATGTAACCAGCAAATGGAATTCAGCTTGATTAATGATTTTATTTTTGCATAGCATGCTTCCGGGTTCAATTCAAGGTGCTGTTAATGATCTACGAAGCCCTATGTGGCATGGGACTGGGTTATTTGAGGGACCACCAGATACATGTACCCATCCCATCAGGACCAGCAGGAGTGGCATGTTATGGGTCCCATCTATGAAAGAGTGTCACCTCAGGACCCAGGAAGAGAGCCTTTTCTGCCATGGCACCCACCCTGTGAAACGTCATTCCCACAGAAGTTAGATTGACCGAGACCCTTCTGGCCTTTAGGAAGACCCTGAAGATATGGCTCTGCCACTGTCTGTGGGGGTCCGGCAATGGTGGGGAGCTTTTACAATGGCTGTGTTGAGCTGATGTAAGGATGGATTCTGCTGCTACCATGATTTTAAAAAAAATATTATTGATGGTTTTTATATGAATAGGGAAGACCCACAGATCACTTAGATATGAGCTCACTAATATTCCTAAGGAATATGCAGTGGAGGTGAAGAATAGATTTAAGGGACTAGATTTAGTAGATAGGGTCCCAGAAGAACTATGGACAGAAGTTCGCAACATTGTTCAGGAGGCGGCAACAAAAAACGTCCCAAAGAAAAAGAAAACCAAGAAGGCAAGATGGCTGTCTGCTAAGACACTGGAAGTAGTCCAAGAAAGAAGGAAAGCAAAAGGCAACAGTGATAGGGGGAGATATGCCCAATTAAATGCAAAATTCCAGAGGTTAGCCAGAAGAGATAAGGAATTATTTTTAAACAAGCAATGTGCGGAAGTGGAAGAAGACAATAGAATAGGAAGGACAAGAGACCTCTTCCAGAAAATTAGAAACATCGGAGGTAAATTCCAGGCAAAAATGGGTATGATCAAAAACAAAGATGGTAAGGACCTAACAGAAGCAGAAGAGATCAAGAAAAGGTGGCAAGAATATACGGAAGATCTGTATAGGAAGGATAATAATATTGGAGATAGCTTTGACGGTGTGGTCAGTGAGTTAGAGCCAGACATCCTGAAGAGTGAGGTTGAATGGGCCTTAAGAAGCATTGCTAATAACAAGGCAGCAGGAGACGACGGTATCCCAGCTGAACTGTTTAAAATCTTGCAAGATGATGCTGTCAAGGTGATGCATGCCATATGCCAGCAAATTTGGAAAACACAAGAATGGCCATCAGATTGGAAAAAATCAACTTATATCCCCATACCAAAAAAGGGAAGCACTAAAGAATGTTCAAACTATCGAACAGTGGCACTTATTTCACATGCCAGTAAGGTAATGCTCAAGATCCTGCAAGGTAGATGCAGCAATTCATGGAGCGAGAATTGCCAGATGTACAAGCTGGGTTTAGAAAAGGCAGAGGAACTAGAGACCAAATTGCCAACATGCGCTGGATAATGGAGAAAGCCAGGGAGTTTCAGAAAAACATCTATTTCTGTTTTATTGACTATTCTAAAGCCTTTGACTGTGTGGATCATAACAAATTGTGGCAAGTTCTTGGTGGTATGGGGATACCAAGTCATCTTGTCTGCCTCCTGAGGAATCTGTATAACGACCAAATAGCAACGGTAAGAACAGAGAACGGAACAACAGACTGGTTTAAGATTGGGAAAGGAGTATGGCAGGGCTGTATACTCTCACCCTACCTATTCAACCTGTACGCAGAACACATCATGCGACGTGCTGGGCTTGAGTAATCCAAGGCTGGAGTTAAAATCGCTGGAAGAAACATTAACAATCTTAGATATGCAGATGATACCACTTTGATGTCTGAAAGCGAGGAGGAGTTGAGGAGCCTTATGACGAAGGTGAAAGAAGAAAGTGCAAAAGCTGGGTTGCAGTTAAACCTCAAAAAAACCAAGATTATGGCAACCAGCTTGATTGATAACTGGCAGATAGAGGGAGAAAAAGTGGAGGCAGTGACAGACTTTGTATTTCTAGGCGCAAAGATTACTGCAGATGCTGACTGCAGCCAGGAAATCAGAAGACGTCTACTACTTGGGAGGAGAGCAATGGCAAATCTTGATAAAATAGTTAAGAGCAGAGACATCACACTGACAACAAAGGTCCGCATAGTTAAAGCAATGGTATTCCCTGTAGTAACCTATGGCTGTGAGAGCTGGACCATACGGAAGGCTGAGCGAAGGAAGATAGAAGCTTTTGAACTGTGGTGTTGGAGGAAAATTCTGAGAGTGCCTTGGACTGCAAGAAGATCAAACCAGTCCATACTCCAGGAAATCAAGCCAGACTGCTCACTTGAGGGAATGATATTTAAGGCAAAACTGAAGTACTTTGGCCACATAATGAGAAGACAGGATACCCTGGAGAAGAAGCTGATGCTAGGGAAAGTGGAAGGCAAAAGGAAGAGGGGCCGACCAAGAGCAAGATGGATGGATGATATTCTGGAGGTGACAGACTCAACCATGGGGGAGCTGGGGATGGTGACGGCCGACAGGAAGCTCTGGCGAGGGCTGGTCCATGAAGTCACGAAGAGTTGGAAGCGACTGAATGAATAAACAACAACAACATATTGGTTTTTAACTTGTTTTTATTGGATTGTTTTTACATATGATGAGCTGCCCAGGGTGAGATGGATGGCCATACAAATCAAAATAATAATAATAATAATAATAATAATAATAATAATAATAATAATAATAATAATATCAAAGCTGATGTTTATTGGAGCAAGAAAGTATGAAAGCCATATTTCCAACAAATACAAGATAGCTAGATAGCTTCCTAGTGTTGGAAACATCATCCCCATCAATAAATTGTTTCCTTCATGGTGCAAAATAGAGGAGGGATCACTTGGTGTCTTACTTTCCATCTCTATTCTGCTGCATAAAGAGATTATAAAAAGATTAAAGCTGGAACAACCAAAGGTCACTCCCTTTGGGACTGTCCCTGCTAATTTCCCACAGTATTGTTTTCAGTGGTGGGTGCACGCGTGTCTGTCTGTCTGTCTGTCTGTCTGTCTGTCTCTCTCTCTCTCCCTCTCTCTCCCATCTTGTCTCATACCAGAAGACAGCACTGGTGATAGCAGTGCCAAGTGACAGCAACATCAGGAAGAAAAGAAGCTGGAGAAGTACCAGGGCCTGAAGGAGGAACTAGAGAAGATGTGGAAAGTGAAGGCCAAAGTGGTCCCAGTGGTGGTAGGAGCACTCGGGGCTGTGACTCCTAAGCTGGGAGAGTGGCTCCAACAGATCCCAGGAGCAACACCAGAGCTCTCTGTCCAGAAGCGTGCAGTGCTAGGAACAGCTAAGATACTGCACAGAACCATCAAACTCGCAGGCCTCTGGTAGAGGACCTGAGGTGGAGGAGGACACATACCACCCATAGGGGTGAGAAGGGAATTTTTTATATATATACTGTATTTGGCATTTGTGGCATTTGTGCTTGCTTGATCTGGATATAGGGATTGATGGGGGCTGGGCAGGGTTGCTGGGTGGAAACTAAACTGGAAATTGCCCACACTAATTATCTTGCTACTGGAGAATGTAGATTTATGCACAAAGTGTTGTATGGAGAATACTAAAGGCCCATGCAGAATCTTTTACAGGGGTCCTGAGCTGTTTCTCTGATTGCTTCTTGGTCTGAACGCATCAGCTATTCTCTGACGGAATTACTGCAACCTATATGGTTTCTTAATGACAGAGCATGTGGGGAGGTATGTGAGGCCAGAGCAGTCCACAGGATGGTCAGAAAAGTCAAGATGGTGGCTGCCACTGTATAATTGAAGCCTCACCCCTTTTTTATATGTGTGGCGCATGCGCAATGCATGTAAGAAAGGGGCGAAGCTTTGATCCCATAGTCACAGCTACCATCTTGACTTCTTTGACTTCCCCTGGATGTTCTGTCTGAAGCAAAGTGGAGATGTAAAGGTAAAGGTAAAGGTTCCCCCCGCACATTTGTGCAGTCGTGTCCGACTCTAGGGGCTGGTGCTCATCTCCGTTTATTAGCCGAAGAGCCAGCGTTGTCCGAAGACGCTTCCATGGTCATGTGGCTGCATGACGTGCGCGGAATGCTGTTACCTACCCACCAAAGTGGTACCTATTCATCTACTTGCATTTGCATGCTTTTGAATTGCTAGGTTGGCAAGAGCTGGGGCGAGTGCGGGAGCTCACTCCGTCACGTGGTGCTCGGGTCTCGAACCGCCGACCTTCCGATCGACAAGCCTGGTGTCTTACCCGCTGAGCCACCACGCCCCTTAAGTGGAGATGGGGGAAGGTTAATTTGAGAATATCGATCTCCATTCCTTCAGAATAAAAAAGGGACAGAGATCCGTGGTTTTGACATTTCAAAAAGGGCTTGCCATGACCCCAAAGCATCAGTAGCAGGCTCCTAATGGAAAAATATAATTCTGGCATCAAGAAATATGACTTCAAACAACAGCTTGCAAATGCTGCTGACGGAGCCAAATGGCCTTGCGCTGCCATGAAGGAGAGGGGCCAAATGGGTAACCTGAAATAGAGTCAGCTCATTATCAAATCCAGGGCTGTAGCAAGTTGAGGTGGACATGCTCAGTTAAATATAAAGTGAATCGAACAACCTCCCAGGGCCTTGATTTCATTCCTAAGCCCAGCAAATCCTTGAGATTGCAAGCAAGCCTCTTCACCCAAATCCCACTTGCAAAAATGTTGGAGACAAACAGCAACACCCGGGAAGGCTTCATTTTCCCTGCCCAAGAGGAACCTCTTAAGGAGTCAGTTTATTACAGCTCTAGAAAAATTGGCCACGTTCTCACAACATGTGTATGCAGTTCAGTTAAAGACAAGTTTCCATTTGCTCAACTGGACATGTTAATTAGTTCTCATCAGCATCTTGGGGGTGGGGGGCAGGCAGTAAAAAAAGTTTAAATGGTGACTTGTGTGATTGAAGCCCCACCTATTTTGTACATGTGTCTGCATGTACAAAGGGGGTGGGATTTCAATTGCACTCCCACAACTACCATCTTGACTTTTTGATCCCTCTGTGGACACCACACCACTGGTTTTCATTTTGATTAGAGCAGTGCTTTCCAAAGTCCCGCCGTTGGTGACACACCAACGGCGGCGGCAGTGGTGGCGCGGGGGCATGTGCGGCGGTGGCATGCACGGTGGCGGCGCGGGGGTGTGCGCGGTGGTGGTGGTGTGCACGGCGGTGGCCGCCTCGTGTTTCATGCCAAAACCCAGAAGCACTGATGGCGCGCCACTGCCATCGCCGCTGCCGCCGCCATACATACCACCACCGTCACCGCTGCCACCTCAGCGGCGACATGCCATCAGCACTTCCGCGTTTTGTCGCGACACACAGTTTGGAAAGCTATGGATTAGAGTTTTCTGTTTGAATTCAACCCATTTTCTTAGTTTATGGTTCAGTTTATTCTGCAAACCCAGAATATGAGCAAATGCAGTTACAATGTCAATTGTGTTATTCGAACACAGCATGTCTGTACTTTTCCATACTTTTTAACAACAAAACACCCACACAAATGATGGAATCTAAGCGTATCAAGAAACAATGATGAACAAGAAGAAATACACAGTGGTGAAATTTATAGAAAGGATTTTTTTAAAAATAGGGCAGCTGAAAAATATTTTCTTCTGCTTTCTCAAAGTTATCACAGAGAAAGCTGTACAGATCTATCTTGGAAGAGAGGTGTAGAACGTTATAGAAAGGTGTGGGCCATTATAGAGAAAGCTAGGCTTATCTAAATCTCCTCACTGTTTCATATTTGCAGAAAACGATAAAGGTAACATCTCCTCCAATTGGAGCTGATCCTCCTCATGATTTTTTGGGTATGGCCATTTAGTTTTCTGGGCAACAGTACAGACAAAATTTGCCACTACCTTCTTTCAGGATCTCTTTCAACTTCCATAACTAGCCTGTAGCTCTGAGATTCCTGGTAGCTTTCTGTCCAAGTAGTAATCAAATCTGACCCTGCTAAGCGTTTTTAGATCAGCCAAGGTTGGATAGGTGCTTCTATCTGCTGATTGGTATTTGGTGAAAGGGCCCATCAAATCTTTACTGTTGGAGGAGATTTCCTACACCAAAATGCATATTTATTTTATTTTATTTATTTTATTTATTTATTATTTCAATTTATTCCCCGCCCATCTCCCTTGCAAGGGACTCTGGGCGGGTATACTGAGGCAACAGGGACCACAATTGAAAGCTAAGAATCATCACTTTAAATTGCAGCCAAAAAATGTTTAGTAGATGATGTGTTATCGGGTCATGATTACATGTTAATAAGAGGACCATCTATTGCAAATTAAGGATTTAAATTTGTAAAGCTATCTTAATGGGTAGAATCTAATATTTTATTTATTTATTTTCTATCCCACCTTTTATTATTTTTATAAATAACTCAAAACGGCGAACATACCTAATACTCCTTCCTCCTCCTATTTTCCCCACAACCACCATCCTGTCAGGTGAGTTGGGCTGAGAGAGAGTGACTGGCCCAAGGTCACCCAGCTGGCTTTCATGCAGGACTAGAACTCTCAGTCTTCTGGTTTCTAGCCCGTTGCCTTAACCACTAGACCAAACTGGCTCTCATATGAGAACATGTCTTGTGCTTATCCAAACCATCAACCTTGTTTATTTTGCTTGCTGTTGGTTTTTGATGTCAGACACAAATATGGACTCACACATGGAATGTCAGAGGACCAATCCTGAAATGTTCTTCATGGAAAATAGAAGGAGATGCTGTGCTATAGAGCTCTGTCATTTTTCTCTCTTCATCTCTCTCTTTCTTTTTTGGCCCAAATAATGGAAAATTTGATTCTTAGATCACTGAGAATGCATGATTAGATTAATTTGTCTGTTGTCGTCTTAAATTTTGGAGTACAAACCCAGCATTGACTAGCCTGTCTGATGATAAGGGAAGGCACCAGGATGGGAAAGGCTGGAATGAAATCTCTAAGCATCCCTTCTAAAGCCATCCTTACTAACTTTTCACCAAAACCAACGGTCTTGCTCTGCTACCATTTGATTCTCACTGAGAATCCTTCATGTTCAGAAACAAAGCTTCTTTACAGTGTGCTTGAAATAAGGCCTCTCCTGCAGGCATAGTTTTTTTCAAAGTTTTGTTTTAATGATAAAAGCAAATCAACCTAAGAAATGACAGCTTTGCTGTGTTACCTACAGATAAAAGCCATTGACAATCTGTTGGTCACAAAGGATATCTCTAAATGCTTATAGAAATGGACTTGAAAGCTGGAATTCTTAATGAAATCAAATTAGACAAGTCAGGGAATTTTTGATACCAACCCCCTGAGCAGGTAACACATAGCTAAAGATAAGGGATACAACCCTTCTACAACCAGACTTTCCTATGGTATAAATGGAATGTAGTTCTGCTAAAACCAGTGAAGCTATTACTGCTCCCCCTTCAAGAATGGTGCTCTAAACATTTGCAAGAGTTCCTTCTGGATGCAAATCAACTTGTTTACATTTAAAGACTGCTTAAAGAGAGCCAGTTTGGTCTAGTGGTCAAGGCAACGGGCTAGAAAGCAGGAGATTGGGAGTTCTAGTCCCGCCTTAGGCATGAAAGCCGGCTGGGTGACCTTGGGCCAGTTGCTCTCTCTCAGCCCAACTCACCTCACAGGGTTGTTGTTGTGGGGAAAACAGGAGGAGGAAGGAGTATTAGGTATGTTCGCCACCTTGAATTATTTATAAAAAAATAAAGATGGGATAGAAAATAAGTAATAAATAAATAAATAAAATCATAGCCCTGTAAAAACATATTTTTAATACAAGTAGATAACAGGTTACAAATATGTTTAGAAATAAGAATCTGCCTTGTTTTAAAATTGGTAACTTAGAAAGTTAAACATGTATTTAGTTATCTTTACCAGAGGCCTGATAACAAACTACCAACATGTTTTCAGTTAAATGATACTAGACTTTTCAATAACCAGGAGCTGCTATATATTTCAGCCACAGAGGGCTGCGCTGGGTGGGGCACTGATTTAATTACATAGCTGATGGGGCCACAGTTGTGTTTGCTCATTTATTCCCTTTTTTTGACTACTGCCTTTAGTTTTTCATTGATTTGCCACCATTTTTTAAATGATTTGTCATTATATTTTGGCAGTACAATGAGGGTACCTAGTGAGGGGCCTCCAGGAGCTTGAAATCTGCAGTTTCTCCACTTCTGGACTAGATCATTCTTCTCATGCAATCTTCATAGTGGGTGTCATAAATAAACCTTTAATTATTCTACAAAAGTGTTGTCCAAGGCACAGTTGCTGTTAAAAAAGTCAACAATTCTCTTTCTCCTTCTGGCTTTGACCTCAATGTTCCCTTAATGTTGTTGCTTCAGGCATAGTTACACATTGAGGAATATTTTGAGTCTCTGGCCTACTGCATAAAAATATATGAGCATTGCTAGAGATCTTTAACAAAAGAACTATATCCAGTCCATATTTTTCCCCCAGCTCCCAATCTCTTCTTGTAAGTCTGCAGCATCTTCTATACAAAGGTATCCTTTATCTCAACACAGAAGATCTATTTCCCTATGAAAAGATGTGTCCTTCATGGTATCTGCTTGGTGTCACCAAAACTGAAGAGTGGGGACATCTAGAATAGTATTCCTGAGACATAGTCACTTAGACTATAATTTTGAAAACCCTATTCATTCGCTAGTGTGACCAGGGCCGCAACTAGGGGGGGGGGAGCAAGCGGGGCATGAGCCCCGGGCTCTGCGCTGGGGGGTGCGCCAAAATGATGCCTGGGGGGCACCAAATGACAAAATAACCCATGGGGGGGCAGAATCCATGTTTGCCCCGGGTGACACAGACCCTAGTTCCATCCCTGAGTGTGACACTGAAGTATATTGTGTATGATTCATTTCTAGGAGCAATAAAAGATCTTCCCCCACATTTTAGGTTTATGCTGGTGACTGAGGCTGGACTTGCTTTATCTGCACACTTTTAACTGCTCTACCGATATCAGGACTTCATCATTTGAAAATGTTGGCTTCTGTTTTTGTTGGTAAGACAAGTGAATGCTTCTCTGAATGGTGAAGGTAGTGAATTCCTTAGAAGGCTTACAGTAGGGTGAAGAGGATATAAAACTCTGGGTAGACTATCTGGATGGACAATCAATCAATCTTAATTATTACAGTCATAGACCAACATAACAAGAGAGCAGATGTTCAAGATATCACATTAAAAACTGGTTATTATTAAACTACTGATATAGCTGTATTTAAGGGGCGTGGTGGCTCAGCGGGTAAGACGCCAGGCTTATCGATCGGAAGAACACAAGTTCGGAGGTTCGAATCCTTAGTCCCGCGTGATGGAGTGAGCTCCCGCACTAGCTCCAGCTCTTGCCAACCTAGCAATTCGAAAGCATGCAAATACAAGTAGATTAATAGGTACCACTTCGGTGGGTAGGTAACAGCGTTCTGCACGTGTCATGCGGCCACATGACCGTGGAAGCATCTTCGGACAACTCTGGCTCTTTGGCTAACAAACGGAGATGAGCACCGGCCCCTAGAGTCGGACACAACTGCACAAATGTGCGGGGGGAACCTTTACCTTTTAATACCATCTTTGAAAACCTGGGAGTTGTACTGGTTCATCCTGTCCAGCTAACCAGGTTTCTTATAAGGCTATTATCTCAAATTCACAGAGGAATCTCACCAAATCTCTGTCAACAGATTCTCTCCAGCCAGCTACGTTCCAAATTACAATTTGTATATATCTCTCTAAAACAGGATGTTCTGGGTGGAATGGTTGGGTATGAAGATTCAGACAGTCAATTTGTTTCTGGGGCTGGAACAATATTGTCAATACAATATCTGGATGGACATAACCGTATATCCAAAATAAAACTTGCATTATTATTTTTCCCTGGGAGGTGAATTCAACCCTCCCTGCTTTATGATGTGTTGAACAGCCATGCTAATCAACTACTCAGTGCTAATTTAGTTATTTATTTTGAACCCAGCTGTGCTTCAGATAACCTATCTACTTTTTCCAGTTTATATAATATCTGCATTTATTCAAATAAATGTAAATCTCCACACCCTAAACTCCATGAGCTTGTGAGATAAATATTTTCCCCAAGGTGACTCGGTGAATCTCCTACTTGGCCAAACATGCTGAGTCCATTGAACAGAAATTAATTGAGTAATAATCTTCACACAAATATTTCTCTCTCAGAAAGTGCAGCAACTACATTCAGGAAGAGACCAGCAGTCAGCAGTATGATGAATGCTTTGCAAGTGGAAGCACTTTAGTAAATTGTGTAAACAGTTTTAGCTAGTTTTCCACTTCTTTTTCATACTTCCTACCTTACTTTCTTTTGCTTACTACTTCTTATTCCTTTGCTTTGCCTAACTTTGCTTAGCCTACAAGGGAATAGTGTGATAACATTTAAGAAACCTTCTATTTCCCCTTGAAAAACAAAACAGTACTGTACACAAAATTGTTGGGGCTTTGCTCACATACAGGACGCAGCTCCACCTACTGTAATGGTATGTGGGAATGACCATGGGAGACAGGTGGAAGAGCCACAGACTAGACAACAGTCAGACAAATGGCAACTTAGTCCACAGAAGGAATGTGGGTATGGTAAATGTCTCAGAAGGTTTCTTGAACTGTAAAGTTTCTTGAACTGTAAAGGTGAGGGGGGAGAGATGTACTTTCAGACCTGCAAGATTCTGCTAATGTAACCTTACAATAAAGTTAGAGCTAGTACTTCTGGGTGTGCTTCTTGTCTGGACTACCTCACAAGGCTGACACCTACTTTCCATAATGTCTTCTGCAGCCCTTCAAGGTAATGCTCCTTAGGTTGAACTTGTCCCTTGGTGACCTTATGAACATATTTATTTAGTTTTCTTAGCAACATTATGAAAATGGTTTGCTGTTGACTTCTTCCACAATTTTTTAAACTTCCCGGTCTAGTCTATAGTTTTGGGATAGCCTGGTGTTCTCCATTAAGTGCTAACTAGATGTCGTGGCTAGGCAAAGAACAACACTGAGCCTCAGAATTAAGCTCTAGATCTTTATTGTTCTACCTTACACAGAATCTTGCCAAACTAAGCCACACTAAGCAGTTCTCTGGGAAAAAACCCCACGCACCCTAAGGCAGGTCTGGCCTGACTTTCTTGGACGGGCGCCCAAGGTCTTCGATGCTGTGAACATGTTTCTCACCCTGGAAAGCGCCCCCTCCTCCTTCGCCTGCAATCTCCATAACATCACCTTCTCCCTCAGAGACAGATTCCATCACACGAGGCCTGATCCTGTTTTGCTTTGGGATATGAGCCAAGGACAGCTAGGTATTGCCCCTAGCTGGACATACTGCAGCTCTTGGTTCTTGCCCTTAAGTGTAGCTATCTACCACAAAAATGTTAGCCTACCCCTATTTTAAAGAAAGCTTGGCCTCTTTCATGCTGCTCTCCTTATTGGTTTCTATCTCCATCGTGCAAAGCACTGAAGATAAACTTGAGGCTGGCAAGAGCATTACATTAATAGAATAGTACTGACTAAGAATATTGAGCATTGTAGCTCACCATATCTGATTATTTCCAGGCTGGAGAAACTGGAGTAGTGTTAGCATTAATTGTTGTATGCTTGGGGGATTAAGGTATGCCAAAAAACAAAGAACAACAAAACAACAACAACAGCAACACTCTCCTCATCCATCTTTTCCATAATGAACAAGCCTCTGGCCAAACTTTTAGCCTTACGTTAAAGTCAATTCATTTTGAGCACCAGTAATTGCATTTCACTCTAGTACCTTTATTTCCCCTCATATAGCAATGAATGTCACCAAAGTTTGAAGTCCTCCTTTGAATGAATGACCCCATCATTTTTCTCAATGATGCTTGCAGGCCAGTTCTTTCAGGTAGCTTCTGGATCAGCTTTCAGGCTAGAGCTTGCAGAAAAAAAGAGCCTGCATTTTTTTGCCTACCATTTTTCATTCAATTTAAAGAAAGAATTTACTTTAAAAAAAGATGAAATTTCATGGGTGGATTTTTATGACCAAGGAGAGTGTGTCCTCTCTCCCATTGCTGAATCATCTCTCCAGTGGTTTATAACCGCTTTATTTGCCCAAGCTTCCATTCAATCCTGAGGGAAGATCATCAGACCTTTCCAAGTTGGGACATGTGGGTAGCCAGAGAGACTATAAGCGACAAAAATCTGTGTAATAGAACTGGCAAACCTCTTTCATTTCCAACAAAAAGGTCAACTCAAAATGCCAGCAAGAAACTTGGAAATATATTCTCCAGCATTCTGAGAATAAACTAGAAAATTAGAAGTTAATTAGAATTAAGCAGCTTTTTGTTCAGTCTTATCATGTTCTTCGGTAGCCAACCCTTTTTTTGGTAACCCACTCCTTGGGAAGAACCTCAGGACCATTTATTGGGCTGCTGTGAAGAATATTTTAGGAATCTAGTGGATAAAGGTGCTTGGATGCACTCGGAGTTGGATTCTGACTAGGCTGGGTGAGCTGAGATGATGGAGGCCTGATCCTGCCTGGTTATCTGGGAGGAATTTGTAACTCTTGAGGAATCTGTAGCTTGAATCATGTCAACTGGATTTCTATTTTCTCAGTGGAAACGTTTCGCTCCTTATCCAAGGAGCTTCTTCAGTCTGAGCAAAGTTAGTAAGGGAATCCTTAAATATGTTTCTAGGGTGTCTGTGTGACCTTGCACCTGGGGCTAGGTCATGTTTATTTTTGAGATGTTTATTTCTAAGTCCCTTTATCATCTAAAGGAGGATCGTTAAGATTACCATGCTGCTGTTGAGCATGCAAAATGGTCTTAATCTTCCTAGGCACAGAAGACAAAGCAGGAAGGAAGATAGGGGAAAGATTGTGCCTGAGGCCCCCACCTCTATTCAAGGAAGGATTTTCCAAGTTGGCATAAATGGATTCCTTGACCCCTCTCTCAAACCACCTATCTTCTCTGTCTAAAATGTGAACATTAATGTCCTCAAATGAGTGTCCTTTTTCCTTTAGATGAAGATAAACTGCTGACTCTGGTCCTGTGGTGTTACTTCTCCTGTGTTGGGCCATCCTCCTGTACAAAGGTTGTTTAGTTTCTCCAATGTAGAGTTCAGAGCACTCCTCACTGCACTGGATTGCATACACTACATTGCTTTCCTTGTGTTTTGGAGTTTGATCTTTGGGGTGTACAAGCCTCTGTCTCAGTGTGTTGGTGGGTTTGAAATATACAGGTATGTGGTGTTTGCCAAATATCCGTTTTATCTTTTCAGACACGCCAGCCATGTAAGGAATGACCAGGTTCTTCCGTTTACTCTGAGTCTCAGCCCTATCTGTCGCTGTTTTAGGTCTTGTAGACTTAGATTTAGCGAAGGCCCAGTTTGGATATCCACAGGCCTTCAGAGCTGTTCTCAGGTTCTGATTTTCATTCTTTTTGGAATCCATGGAGGTGGGGATGGTTTCTGCTCTGTGTGACAATGTCCTGATGACTCCTAGTTTGTGCTGCAGTGGATGGTGGGAGTCAAACATCAGATATTGATCTGTGTGTGTGGGTTTCCTGTAGATCCCTATTTCTAGCTTGCCACCGGTCCCAATGAGGACTTCACAGTCTAGGAATGCCAGTCTGTTGTCCTTGGTGTCTTCTCTGGTGAACCTAATGTTGGCATCCATAGTGTTTATATGGTCCGTGAAGGCCTGTACTTCCTGGGCCTTGATTTTAACCCAAGTGTCATCCATATACCTAAACCAGTGGGTGGGCACCGTTCCCTGGAATGTGTTGAGTGCTTTCTTCTCCACTTCTTCCATGTATAAATTGGCCACAATGGGTGACACAGGAGAACCCATGGCATAGCCGTGTTTTTGTCTGTAAAAGTCACCTCTGTATGAGAAATAAGTGGTGTTAAGACACAGGTTCAGAAGATGGCAGATCTGATTAGGGTTGAGATGGTTTCTCCTTTCAAGGGTGCTATCCTCTTCTAGTCTCTTCCTGACAGCGGATAGAGCATGAGTGGTGGGGATGCTGGTGAAAAGGGAGGACACATCGAAGGAGACCATAGTTTCATCCGTATCCAGTTTCAGGATCTTTGCTTTGGAAACAAATTCTTCCGAATTTTGGATGTGGTGTTCAGAGTGTCCAACTACAGGTGCTAATATGGTAGAGAGGTGTTTGGCAATGTTGTATGTTACTGAATTAATGCTGCTGACTATGGGTCGGAGGGGTGTTCCTTCCTTGTGGATCTTAGGAAGTCCGTAGATGCAGGGGATGGCTTCTCCAGGATACAGACGGTGGTAGGTAATCCTATCGATGAAGCCATCATGTTCCAATTGTTTCAAACTGTCTATTACCTTTTTCTTGTAATTGCTGGTGGGGTCTCTTTTCAGTTTTTCATATGTACTGTATGGTGATCCTCCAAAAGTGAAGTAATTTTATTGTGGTAGTCTGCAGTGTTTAGAACCACTGTACATCTTCCTTTGTCAGCAGGTAAAATGGTGATGGTTTCATCTTTGCTGAGGGTTTTCAGGGCTCTCCTCTCTTGGATGGTAAGGTTGGGGGGAGGAGGTTGAGCACTGGACAGAGCTGCAGATATTACATTACAGCCACAGAATCGGCCATCCACAACAACCACCTACCTTTTGAGGAAGCGGAACAACTCCGGCTTAAAATATTAATATTGTTTCTGCTTGCTGCAAGAAAGAAGAATGTCAAATTTCTTAGTTTGCCTCTCCTTGACCTTGTGATGCTGGACCAGCTGTACTTTATTGCCAAGCTGAATAACTCTATCCAGGACTGGGTCAGGAAGGGTGGCTGTGAGTTCCTGGTGAAGGTTTTCAAAATTGCATTGCAGGGCATCAATGGTGAAGTGGACTTGCCTTATTATTTCATTTAGAAGATGTCTTTGTGCCTTCTGCAGGATCTGGTCTGCTCTGTGACCCTTCACCGTGGATTGCAGGCGTAGGCTTGTTGGGATGAGTCTCTGTTGTCTGCATCTGAGGTTGAAACATAGGTGGTTTCTATAGTCTGCCACCTTTCTTGTTGTCTTCTCGAATTTCCTTACCAACTTCAGGGTTACTTCCCCAAAATGTATGGCAATATGTCGATGGAGGTTCTCAGTCATTGATGCCCTGCAATACAATTTTGAAAACCTTCACCAGGAACTCACAGGAACTCACAGCCACCCTTCAGAGGAGTGCTCTGAACTCTACATTGGAGAAACCAAACAACCTTTGTACAGGAGGATGGCCCAACACAGGAGAAGTAACACCACAGGACCAGAGTCAGCAGTTTATCTTCATCTAAAGGAAAAAGGACACTCATTTGAGGACATTAATGTTCACATTTTAGACAGAGAAGATAGGTGGTTTGAGAGAGGGGTCAAGGAATCCATTTATGCCAACTTGGAAAATCCTTCCTTGAATAGAGGTGGGGGCCTCAGGCACAATCTTTCCCCTATCTTCCTTCCTGCTTTGTCTTCTGTGCCTAGGAAGATTAAGACCATTTCACAAGCTCAACAGCAGCATGGTAATCTTAACGATCCTCCTTTAGATGATAAAGGGACTTAGAAATAAACATCTCAAAAATAACCATGACCTAGCCCCAGGTGCAAGGTCACACAGACACCCTAGAAACATATTTAAGGATTCCCTTACTAACTTTGCTCAGACTGAAGAAGCTCCTTGGATAAGGAGCGAAACATTTCCACTGAGAAAATAGAAATCCAGTTGACATGATTCAAGCCACAAACAAGCAAGTACCTTTCTGATTGGCTAAGCAAACTAGACTAGCAGGCACCGGCTATTAACATTCCTGAGGGGGGGGAGCTAACATGAGCTCTCCTGAAGCCCACAGAAAAAAAAGTTTAAGGCTTGACTTTTAAAAACTCAGTTGACATGATTCAAGCTACAGACTGTTCCACCTGGATGACTGAGAACCTTCATCGACATAACTCTTGAGGAAGTGTGCAGGATCCTCAAGACTGTTAACCCAGCCACCTGTTTGTTAAATCCTTGTCTTTTCTGGCCTGTAAGAGACATGCAGTTGGGTCCATGTGGTGATGTTGGCCTATGGCAGAGATTGGATGGGGGTCCTGGTCCGATTATACTGTATCGCTCAACAGATTTCAGTAACGTTGATCATGGTATCTTTCTGGAACAACTGTGGGGAATGGGAGTGAAGTGCACAGTGTTTCTCCTTTCCCTGTGGCCTGTTTTAGTCAGTGTTGGGGAGGGGGGGAGGTTGAGCCCAAAGCCCTTGATTTGTGGAGTGTATCAGGACTCTACATACTTGCCCCTCCTGTTTAACATCTATATAACAACTTTAAGGGAGATCATGCATTGATTTGGGGTCAGGTATCATCAGTATACTGATGATGCTCAGTTGTATATCTCAACTCCTGACCAACCTAGTGATGCTATCGAGGTCTCCTCCTGGTACCTAGAGGCTGTTGGGTTCTGGAAGGAGAGGAACAGGCTCAAGCTGAACCTCAGCAAGACTGGGTGGCTGTGGATGCCTGGTGTTCCCACTTCAGTAAAACCGTTGGTCCTGAATGAGGCTGCACTACTCCATTTAGAACTCATGCACAGCCAGGCAGTCTTCCTGGACTCTCAGCATCTGCTCAAGGATCAGGTGGCAGCTGTGGCCAGAAAGGCCTTTGCAGAGGTACAACTGGCACATAGGTACAAGTGGACAGAGGGGCCCTCTTGATGGTCATCCATGCCTTGGTTGCTTTGCTGGTGCATTGTTGCAATGTGTTCTACATGGAGTGCTCTTGAAAGCTACAGCTTGTCGGATTGCAGTGGGATGAACAATGATGGGCAAGTATTTTTTGTGCCATCTAATTCCCCGGCTATGTGAGCTGCACTGGTTGCCAGTAGGCTTCTTGGGCAATTCAAGGTACTGGCCATTACCTATAAACATTTGCATGTGATGCAGTCTATCTATCTGAGGGACCATCTGTCTCCTTAGTGTCTGCCCATCCTGTGTGTTCCAACAGAGTTCACTTGCTTTGCGTCCCATCAATTAAACAATGTCATCTAGCAGGACCCAGGAAGTAGGCCTTATCTTGTCAAAGGGACTGCCCTTTGGAATACCCCCCCATGAGAGATTCATATGGTCCCCACCTTGCCCACCTTCAAGAGATCCTTAAAGACATGGCTTTTCCCCCAGGTTTAGAGAACTTGGGCAGGTCCCTTAAGGTGGGCGTGATGTGGAAGAAAATGAAGTTATTCCCTCAGATGAGTGTTGTCTTTTTCATATATTGGGTTTTTTTTTTTAATTTTGTAAAGCTGCCCAAAGTCATGCTGCTTGTAGCCTCTATGATTGCCAGAACATATCACCAGTACTTGCCTGGTTTCATAGATGAGGGGAAGTCTTGCTTGGACCCTATGGTTCCACTACCAAGTGGATGCAGCAGTTCTATTAACAGCAAGGTTGAAAAGAGTATTCCTTTCTTTCTCAAACTCTGCAGGTTGCTTTCACCCACCCCCTGCCATGCTCACACAGTAAAATGTTTGATCTGTTATTATTATACTGACACTATGGAATTATGAGCCTAATTAGGATTACCATTTTATGCAGATGTCTATGAAGGTTCTCAGTCATCCAGGTGGAACAGTCTGTGGCTTGAATCATGTCAACTGGATTTCTATTTTCTTAGTGGAAACGTTTCACTCCTTATCCAAGGAGCTTCTTCAGTCTGAGTAAAGTTAGTAAGGGAATCCTTAAATATGTTTCTAGGCTGGCTGTGTGACCTTGCACCTGGGGCTAGGTCATGGTTATTTTTGAGATGTTTGTTTCTAAGTCCCTTTATCATCTAAAGGAGGATCGTTAAGATTACCCTGCTGCTGTTGAGCTTGTGAAATGGTCTTAATCTTCCTAGGCACAGAAGACAAAGCAGGAAGGAAGATAGGGGAAAGGTTATGCCTGAGGCCCCCACCTCTATTCAAGGAAGGATTTTCCAAGTTGGCATGAATGGATTCCTTGACCCCTCTCTCTCTTGACCCCACAAGGAAGGAACACCCCTCCGACCCATAGTCAGCAGCATCAATTCGGTAACATACAACATTGCCAAACACCTCTCTACCATACTAGCACCTCTAGTTGGACACTCTGAACACCACATCCATAATTCGGAAGAATTTGTTTCCAAAGCAAAGATCCTGAAACTGGATACAGATGAAACTATGGTCTCCTTCGATGTGTCCTCCCTTTTCACCAGCATCCCCACCACTCATGCTCTATCCGCTGTCAGGAAGAGACTAGAAGAGGACAGCACCCTGGAAAGGAGAAGCCATCTCAACCCAAACCAGATCTGCCATCTTCTGGACCTGTGTCTTAACACCACTTATTTCACATACAGAGGTGACTTTTACAGACAAAAACACGGCTGTGCCATGGGTTCTCCTGTGTCACCCATTGTGGCCAATTTATACATGGAAGAAGTGGAGAAGAAAGCACTCAACACATTCCAGGGAACGGTGCCCACCCACTGGTTTAGGTATGTGGATGACACCTGGGTCAAAATCAAGGCCCAGGAAGTACAGGCCTTCACGGACCATATAAACACTATAGATGCCAACATTAGGTTCACCAGAGAAGACACCAAGGACAACCGACTGGCATTCCTAGACTGTGAAGTCCTCATTGGGACCGGTGGCAAGCTAGAAATAGGGATCTACAGGAAACCCACACACACAGATCAATACCTGATGTTTGACTCCCACCATCCACTGCAGCACAAACTAGGAGTCATCAGGACATTGTCACACAGAGCAGAAACCATCCCCACCTCCATGGATTCCAAAAAGAATGAAAAGCAGCATCTGAGAACAGCTCTGCAGGCCTGTGGATATCCAAATTGGGCCTTCACCAAATCTAAGTCTACCAGACCTAAAACAGCGACAGATAGGGCTGAGACTCAGAGTAAACGGAAGAACCTGGTCATTCCTTACATGGCTGGCGTGTCTGAAAAGATAAAACGGATATTTGGCAAACACCACATACCTGTATATTTCAAACCCACCAACACACTGAGACAGAGGCTTGTACACCCCAAAGATCAAACTCCAAAACACAAGGAAAGCAATGTAGTGTATGCAATCCAGTGCAGTGAGGAGTGCTCTGAACTCTACATTGGAGAAACCAAACAACCTTTGTACAGGAGGATGGCCCAACACAGGAGAAGTAACACCACAGGACCAGAGTCAGCAGTTTATCTTCATCTAAAGGAAAAAGGACACTCATTTGAGGACATTAATGTTCACATTTTAGACAGAGAAGATAGGTGGTTTGAGAGAGGGGTCAAGGAATCCATTCATGCCAACTTGGAAAATCCTTCCTTGAATAGAGGTGGGGGCCTCAGGCATAACCTTTCCCCTATCTTCCTTCCTGCTTTGTCTTCTGTGCCTAGGAAGATTAAGACCATTTCACAAGCTCAACAGCAGCAGGGTAATCTTAACGATCCTCCTTTAGATGATAAAGGGACTTAGAAACAAACATCTCAAAAATAACCATGACCTAGCCCCAGGTGCAAGGTCACACAGCCAGCCTAGAAACATATTTAAGGATTCCCTTACTAACTTTACTCAGACTGAAGAAGCTCCTTGGATAAGGAGTGAAACGTTTCCACTAAGAAAATAGAAATCCAGTTGACATGATTCAAGCCACAGACATTTTATGCAGAGTTAATTAATCATAAAAATTCATATATATATATATATATATATATATATATATATATATATATATATATATTTACTGTACAGTATATGTTTTAGTGCCCCCTCCCAAGCCTTTAATGTAGCACTAGATGAGTTATAGTACTGTTGAGGGTTTTTTTTTTCCTGGGACATATGACCTGAGGTGGTGTGGGAGGAAAGGCCAAGTGAATGTTGGTGAAGCAGACCACAGTGAAGGCTTTCTTTCTCTGCGGACTCCACAAGTGTATAGTCAAGAAATAGCCCAGTAAAACGTTAAAGGAGAAAAATCCAAATAAGAATTTGACAGTGGAACCAATTACCCAGAGAGCTGGTGGGCTACACTTTAAAGTCAAATGGATGCTAGACAACCATCTGTTGTGGAGAGTCTAAGAATGAATGGCCAATCTTTTGCACCTTTTCTGCAAATAACTAAAGGATGTTACTATAGCTACTACGTCTGGGGAAATCTGGTAACACATGGTACCAGTGAGTTTTCACATTACCTGTCCCAGCTAGTCTGACTCTAAGCTAATAGCATGAACAAAAGCCCTACTGGTCTACTGGGAGCTCTAGATGAGGGCTGCCCAAACCTTTGAAGGGTTGCTTCAGTTTGACAAAGTTTCTATTGGATCACCTGTCAAAGCAGATTGTGGATCAAATGAGAGACACGTGTTGATATAGCAAATTGAATCAGGTTGCTGTGAAGCAGTTGTAGTTTTTTGCAATGCTTCATGGATTCAGTGGTTTTCCATTGATGGTTGATACAAATAATAATATTTCACTTCATTTCCATTTTCTGGATAGAGGAAATGCTAGGGGTGGGTAGCCAGTGGGCAATATGATGAGCTTTCTGATACTGATATGAGTAGGTAAGATTAAACTCCATCAAAGCTCTTTTGGGGATGGCAAGACTAACACTGCTTTGTGTTTCATTCACTTTGTCGACTCTCAACTTCTTTCATGTGCCCAGCCTCATATGTCCAGCCTTATGGCTCTCTCTTGCATTAATAGGATTTTAATACTTCTGTACGTTTAAATTCTGCATGATTGCAGCATGAATGCCAGGCTAACACACATGATGGTCCAAATGTTTACTCTTTTTAAGAATGGGGAAGGGCAGAAAAGCTATAAATGCTATTTTCTCTATGCCAGGCTTTTTTGCCATGGCCTGCACTGTATCTTGCAGCACTGTATCTCATGGCTGCCTCTGCCAGCTAAGATTATTGTCAGAAAGCCACAACTTTGACACAACTAAATCTTGCCCAGAAGTCAGTAAAGCGACATCATCACACCAGGGCAAGTCAATGATTATTCTTCCAGGTGTACCCTGAAGAGACCAAGCTTTGTCAATGAATCCATCCCAGATTAGCACCCACGAAAATAAATGAGAAGGGTCTCTCTCCTAGGAGGGGCCAAGTTTCCCAACAAGCTAGTCAAGGACAAGATGGGACCAGAGGGCAGGACCAGGACCATGAACCAGAACCATAGGTTAAAATTACAAGGAATGAAGGAATTCTTGCTTGTACAACCTGTCAGTCATTGGAACAGGCTGCTCCATGGAGTATACAGTTCTTTGCTAGAGGGGTTCAAACAATCCAACCCCCTGCTCAAAGCAGGGTCCGCTAGAACATCTCTGACAGATGATGACTACGATACATTTCAACTCTATGGTTCTTTGCCAACCCTCTTGACAATCCAAGGGCATTAAAGTTATGAGAGGCGAGAAACTGGATATGCGGGGACACAGGGGGATGAGTCATCTGACTCTGAATCCCGTATCAGTGTATGTGCAGAAAAGAGGGGGCATATGTGACTGACCGATGACTGACCTGAACCTTGCCAGGCTAAAGGGCAGAATAGATCAGGATGTCAATTAGGAAAGTAGGTTAGAATAGATAAGGATGTTTATTAGGAAAATAGATTAGGATGTCTGCCAGAAAAGAGGGATGCTGTTTGCCCCTGGGCAGGAAGCTCGCTCGAGGTAACCAGTGTTAAGAGTTCATGCCAAGCAGATGGAGGATGTATGGCGTGAGGTAATGTATGGCATGAGGTAACCAGGGTTAAGAGTTCATGCCAAGTGAATGGAGGATGTATGGCGTGAGGTAATGTATGGCATGAGGTAACCAGGGTTAAGAGTTCATGCCAAGTGAATGGAGGATGTATGGCGTGAGGTAATGTATGGCATGAGGTAACCGGGGGTTAGAGTTCATGCTAACCGGATGGAGCATGGTGGACCTGGCATTCCTCAATGGAGGCTCTGACCGGGGAATCACCTTAGCTAATTAACATCTTAAAAGACACACCTCAAAGATGTCTTTTATGGGAAACATGGGTCATGCTAAGGGATATTATGGGATAGTGTGTAACATGTGGGAGCACTGCGCAGATGCCACCAGAGATATCCAATGAGAGGCTCTGGAAACAGCTTTAATGACTCTTGGAACTTGTATAAAAGAAGCCACTTGTCTCACGTTTAGCACTTCTCTCTCCTGTTGTGGGGAGAAAGTCCTCCTTTATATAGACATCTAAATAAATGAGTTTGATTCTCCGGCTCTGTGTGGTGATTGGCTTATTGCGCCGGGCAAACGGACAAACCGCTGTTTTTGCGGACAACAGTTACATGACCCTAGAAAGACAAGTCAGTGTCTTTAGTGTCATGCCAAGCCTCATAGCAAGTGAGGAAGTAAGATCTTATCTTTTATCATTTAAACAAGTTTTTACTTTAAAGTTGGAGTAGACACTTTCTGCACTGTTCAGTCAGTACCACTTTGGCTCTTTGCTGGGCAATTGGGAGGCAACTGTGTTATTTTTTTCTTCACCCTTGCTATTGCTGCCTCAAAAGAAGTTCAGGGAAATACTTCAAAAATTTATTGAGGTGAAGGTACCAAGCTGAAAGTTGGCAGGGTAAACATCCTCCAAAGAGTCTACCATTCCTGATATTTTCTGCCCATTTTATAAAAAAATGAAACAGCTGCAGGCATTTTGATGCCTCTCCATTACAGTATAGCCTGCAGACACTTTTTCCCTTCAAATCACACCCACTGTGCAGTTCAAATTAAATCAATTTGCTCTTGAATGTTAAAGTATATACTTGAATTGAATCATGCCTAGGGTGACCATACGTCCCATTTTGAACGGGACAGTCCCGTTATTTTAGCATTTTTCAACCATCCCATCGTTTTGATCAAAATCTCAATTTTGTCCCTTTTTTAAACCCGGCGGGAAGGAGGACAGGAAGTCAGGAAGGAGGACTGGAGCCAGACTTGCCATTGGAGGCAGCCCGGAAGAGGCCCTATCAGCGCGGCGACTGGAAGCCCAGTTGCCATGTGCGAGCCCAGCAGCAGAAGCAGCACCACAGTCCAGGTTCCTGCCTCCTTACCTGATCCTGAGATTGTTTGCCCAGCAGTGGTGAGGCCAGGGAAAGCAGGCATGGGAAGGTTGTGGAAAGAGGGTGTGTGTGTGTGCGTGTGCGTGTGCATGCACGCAGATTACTTGCTCAGCATAATCGCGTGCGCACACAAACACACACACGCAGGTGCGGGTGCATTTGGTCATGGGGAGGCTGGAGAAAGAGGGTGTGGGGTACGTGTGTGTGTATGTGTGCACACCTGATCGGGCTTGGCCGAGGGAGGAGAGTTGTTAGGCCGCCGAGCCGGAGAAGCCAGCTGCGCTCAGCTGCTTCAGCCACACCACTCCGCCCCTTGCTGCCCGCTGAAGCTCCCCAGGGTGGCCGCTCCTGCTTCTCCTGCTCGGCGGCCTGACAACATTCCTCCCTCGGCCAGGCCCGATCAGATGCACACACACACACACATTCACAGGACAGACTGCCCTGGCAGGAGCTGGCCGTGCTGGGGGGCTTCAGCGGGTGGCGAGGGGCGGAGTGGTGTGGCTGAAGCTCCTGCAGCTCCTGCCGAGGGCAGTCTGTCCTGTGAGTGTGTGAGTGTGTGTATGTGCATCTGATCGGGCTTGGCCGAGGGAGGTGAGTTGTCGGGCCGCCGATCAGGAGAAGCAGGAGCCGGCCACCCTGGGGAGCTTCAGTGGGCAGCAAGGGGCGGAGTGGTGTGGCTGAAGCAGCCAAGCGCAGCCGGCTCCTCTTGCTTCTCCTGCTCTGTGGCGGTGGCAGCAGCAGCGATTCTCCTCCCTCCCTCGGCCAAGCCCGAGGGGAATGGGGCAGTGGTGGGCCTCCATCCCTTCCATCCCCGCCCCTTGTTCCCCGGCCGATGACGGTGCTGTGTGCACAGTGTGTGTACTCCGGCCTCCCCCAAACACACCAGCTCTGCCGCACCATTTACTGCTAGAAGAAAAAAAAACCTTTAAAAATCGAAAAAAAAATTAAAATCCGAGCCAATCACGCTGATGGGGGCGGGGTTTGCAGGTGGGAGCCAATTGCGTGGACTGGGGGGTGGGGTTTGGAGGCCAGCATGGTGGCATAAGACCCTGTCCCATTTTGCCATCCCAAAAGTCCCGTTTTTGTCTGAAGGATATATGGTCATCCTAATCATGCCCTTTTTGAATCATGAGTCTCCAATTCAGATAGGATCAGGTCTGATTCACACGGGCCTAATTCAGATAGGATAGGGGGACATAGCAAAATATTGCAACTTGATAGAATGCTCATTTTTAGAGTCTCTGCCAGCAAAATAGTCATGCCGTTCTCCAGAATACTCAATTCCAGAGGTGCACAACTGACTGCAGACACCCCCCAAATCTTGGGTGCAGTCCCTGGTGTCCTTGCAAACCTGTGGTCAAATTGTAATTTTTAATATAAGAGACTGGGAAATAATATTAACTACATGAAGAATATGCATGTTAACTATATTAATCTAATTTAATCTGACTAAAATTATTTTCTTTAGTTTTTGTCTGGCTGAACCATCCAATTTCCTTGTCTGGGCCTTCTTATTTCAAACAAGTGGGTGGCTGTTCAAGGATCTGTTATTGTTTTATGATTTAAAAAGAATTTGAATCAGAAAATATTCTGCTAGCTAGAGACAAGAATTTGGATCACAAGACTGTGGTGCCAGCAAGTCTGGGTTTCTGTTTGTGCTCCCAAGACATTCTATTGTTTTCTTAAGTATTGGCCGGGTTGAGAGGTCAGTTGTCATGGTTACTAATTATCCTGACCTAAATACAAATGTATATATTAGCATACCTTTGTTTTGTAAAAACCTGCCTTGTTTCTTCTTTGTTCTCTGCTGTTCTTTTGCCTTTGTAAATTATGCTGAGGCTCTCTCTCTCTGTGAAGGAGGGAAATTTTGTAGTTATGTTTATATATATATATATATATATATATATATATATATATATATATATATATATATATAATGTTTGCTGAAAAAGTTTTTGTGTCTTTATTTGATCTCTCAATTGCAAAGCGTTTCTGGAATATTTAAAACACTAACAGGATCAACTGTGGCCCTTTTGCTGAAAAAAGCAACATGACCATCTCCTGGTTGTATGGATGATAGGTTAGATCAGTGCTTTTCAAAGTGCCGCCGTTGGCGACACACCAATGGCGGTAGCGGCGGGGGTGCGCACAGGGGCAGGAGCGTGCACGGTGGCAGCGCGGGGCGGGTGCATGGCGGTGGGGGGGTGTACAGCGACAGTGGCAGCGGTGGTGGAGGCCTCTGCTAAAAAAAAAAAGAAGTGCTGATGGTGCGCCGCTGCCGTCGCCGCCGCGCCCGCTGCTGCCGCTGTGCACACCGCCTCCATGCATGCCTCCGCCGCCGCTTCTGGGTTGTGTTGTGACACACCAAACTGTGTGTTGCGACACACTAAAGTGTCGCGACACACAGTTTGAAAAGCTATGGGTTAGATTATGCCCGGCTGCTATGTGTTTGTATTTTTGTTTTGTATTATGTATTATGTATTTTGTGTTTTTATTTGTTTTATTGTAAGCCGCCTAGAGTCATGTAAGTGAGATGGATGGCTATATAAATCAAGTAAATTAATAAAAGGCCCTCTTTTGTTTTTATTCCCCATATTAATGTTCTGTGCAGCAGCATCTGTGGGGGAGGGTCAAAAATGTCAAGACAGTATCTGCGACTGCTTGATTGAAGCCCTACCTCTTTTAAGTGTGTCATGACTGCCATCTTGACTTTTCTGACCCTCCCTCCCATGGATGTTCCTGTTTGCATCAGAAGCCATGGCCTTCCCTTCACCAGCATTCGAATAGAAGCTGGATAGAAATTCATCAGGGATGCGTTAATTTGGATTCTTTCTCCGCAGTGAGCAGAGGATTGAACTTGATGGCCTAAATCAGGAGTGTAGAATTCTGTTGTCTTAAGGTGCACCCAAGCTGGTAGGGCATATTAAAGACTACAAAATTGTGTGGGGTTAGGATGGGTGTCTTAAACTCTACAAAGCTTAAGAAATCCATATTGTCTTTTAAAAAGTTTTCCCAAAATTGAAGGGCCACAAATTCTGGCCTTATTCACTCTGGGTGTCACAAAAAGGACAAAGGCAGATTGTATATTTTGCACTCTGAGCCTAAGTGAATTCTTCCAGCCTGATGCTTCTGTAACCATCCTTCTCTTTCCCCAACAGCCAACCAGCACCCTCTGCCCATGAGTATGCTCCGTTCCTCCCAGGCTGTTTTGGGGTCTTTCTGCCTTAGGGGTCCCTTGCCCCCCAATATTTCCATTTGTTTTTTTTTCTTCTATAAACTACCTGCTGATACCTCTTCCTTGTACAGGATTGGCAACATTTTGGCTATACACGGATGCATACCTGTTGAATGAGTCCGCCATATCAGAATTTAGAGGTGCATCCATCCATCTCTAATGTCTGCATCTTTTCATCCCCCTGAGCAGATGAAACAGCCTAGAGTGCTGATTCTTGTTCTTTTACAGATATCTGATGTAGGGGAGAAATGGGGAAGAGGAGGGAATAACAGGGAGAGAGAGAAAGAACAGGCTTAGAGGTGTTGGCTGTTTGTAATAGAATATGGCTGACCTCAAACTGCAGACCCCAGCGTGTAACGAACACAAGAATGGCCCCTCCTCAAAAGAGAACTGGAAGAATGTCCTCCAGAAAAAAATAAAAATCCACCCCCCTCATCCTGATGGCACTTTTTGCTGATCTTCATTCCAGGAACATCTTACAAATACAAAGATATTCTCTCCTGAGAAACATCCTATGCTCCACACTGAAATACATTTACATAGAAAATGCTGGTAGGCAAACAGCTTCATTTGAATCTGGATCTGGCATCAACCTCCAGCAAAGGAGATCGTTACCTTGTCGTGGTGCTGGAGCTTGAGCACCTCAATGAAACCATGAGCTAAACCGTGAAGGGACACCCAAGACGGGAAGGTCGTGGCAGAGAGGTCAGACTAAATACGATCCCTGGGGAAGGTAATGGCAACCCACCCCAGTATTCTTGCCATGAAAACTAAATGGATCAGTACAACCAAAGATATGTCGGTATACCATCGGAAGATGGGACTCCCAGGTCGGAAGATGGTCAAAATGCTACTGGGGAGGAACAGAGGATATGTTCAACTAGCCCCAGACGTGATGACGCAGCTAGCTCAAAGCCGAAAGGACGGCTAGCGGCCGACGGTGCTGGTGGTGAACGACGAATCCGATGTTCTAAAGATCAACACACCATAGGAACCTGGAATGTAAGATCTATGAGCCAGGGCAAATTGGATGTGGTTATTGGTGAGATGTCAAGATTAAATATAGACATTTTAGGTGTCAGTGAACTGAAATGGACTGGGATGGGCCACTTCACATCAGATGACCACCAGATCTACTACTGTGGACAAGAGGACCACAGAAGAAATGGAGTAGCCTTCATAATTAATAATAAAGTGGCTAAAGCAGTGCTTGGATACAATCCAAAAAACGATAGAATGATCTCAATTCGAATTCAGGGTAAGCCATTTAACATCACAGTGATCCAAATATACGCGCCAACCACAGATGCTGAAGAAGCAGAAGTAGATCAGTTCTATGAGGATCTGCAGCACCTACTAGATAATACACCAAAAAGAGATGTTATTTTCATTACAGGAGACTGGAATGCTAAGGTGGGTAGTCAGACGACACCTGGAATTACAGGCAAGCATGGTCTGGGAGAACAAAATGAAGCAGGACATAGGCTGATAGAATTTTGCCAAGACAACTCACTGTGCATAACAAACACTCTCTTCCAACAACCTAAAAGACGACTTTATACATGGACTTCACCAGATGGTCGACACCGAAATCAGATTGACTACATCCTTTGCAGCCAAAGGTGGCGGACCTCTATACAGTCGGTAAAAACAAGACCTGGAGCTGACTGTAGTTCAGATCACGAACTTCTTATTGCAAAATTTAGAATCAGACTAAAGAGAATAGGGAAGACCCACAGATCAGTTAGATATGAGCTCACTAATATTCCTAAGGAATATGCAGTGGAGGTGAAGAATAGATTTAAGGGACTAGATTTAGTAGATAGGGTCCCAGAAGAACTATGGACAGAAGTTCGCAACATTGTTCAGGAGGCGGCAACAAAAAACGTCCCAAAGAAAAAGAAAACCAAGAAGGCAAGATGGCTGTCTGCTGAAACACTGGAAGTAGCCCAAGAAAGAAGGAAAGCAAAAGGCAATAGTGATAGGGGGAGATATGCCCAATTAAATGCAAAATTCCAGAGGTTAGCCAGAAGAGATAAGGAATTATTTTTAAACAAGCAATGTGCGGAAGTGGAAGAAGACAATAGAATAGGAAGGACAAGAGACCTCTTCCAGAAAATTAGAAACATCGGAGGTAAATTCCAGGCAAGAATGGGTATGATCAAAAACAAAGATGGTAAGGACCTAACAGAAGCAGAAGAGATCAAGAAAAGGTGGCAAGAATATACAGAAGATCTGTATAGGAAGGATAATAATATTGGAGATAGCTTTGATGGTGTGGTCAGTGAGTTAGAGCCAGACATCCTGAAGAGTGAGGTTGAATGGGCCTTAAGAAGCATTGCTAATAACAAGGCAGCAGGAGATGACGGTATCCCAGCTGAACTGTTTAAAATCTTGCAAGATGATGCTGTCAAGGTGATGCATGCCATATGCCAGCAAATTTGGAAAACACAAGAATGGCCATCAGATTGGAAAAAATCAACTTATATCCCCATACCAAAAAAGGGAAGCACTAAAGAATGTTCAAACTATCGAACAGTGGCACTTATTTCACATGCCAGTAAGGTAATGCTCAAGATCTTGCAAGGTAGACTCCAGCAATTCATGGAGCGAGAATTGCCAGATGTACAAGCTGGGTTTAGAAAAGGCAGAGGAACTAGAGACCAAATTGCCAATATCCGCTGGATAATGGAGAAAGCCAGGGAGTTTCAGAAAAGCATCTATTTCTGTTTTATTGACTATTCTAAAGCCTTTGACTGTGTGGATCATAACAAATTGTGGCAAGTTCTTGGTGGTATGGGGATACCAAGTCATCTTGTCTGCCTCCTGAGGAATCTGTATAACGACCAAGTAGCAATGGTAAGAACAGAGCACGGAACAACGGACTGGTTTAAGATTGGGAAAGGAGTACGGCAGGGTTGTATACTCTCACCCTACCTATTCAACCTGTACGCAGAACACATCATGCGACATGCTGGGCTTGAGGAATCCAAGGCTGGAGTTAAAATCGCTGGAAGAAACATTAACAATCCCAGATATGCAGATGATACCACTTTGATGGCTGAAAGCGAGGAGGAGCTGAGGAGCCTTATGACGAAGGTGAAAGAAGATAGTGCAAAAGCTGGGTTGCAGTTAAACCTCAAAAAAACCAAGATTATGGCAACGAGCTTGATTGATGACTGGCAAATAGAGGGAGAAAAAGTGGAGGCAGTGACAGACTTTGTATTTCTAGGCGCAAAGATTACTGCAGACGCTGACTGCAGCCAGGAAATCAGAAGACGTCTGCTTCTTGGGAGGAGAGCAATGGCAAATCTTGATAAAATAGTTAAGAGCAGAGACATCACACTGACAACAAAGGTCCGCATAGTTAAAGCAATGGTATTCCCTGTAGTAACCTATGGCTGCGAGAGCTGGACCATAAGGAAGGCTGAGCGAAGGAAGATAGATGCTTTTGAACTGTGGTGTTGGAGGAAAATTCTGAGAGTGCCTTGGACTGCAAGAAGATCAAACCAGTCCATACTCCAGGAAATAAAGCCAGACTGCTCACTTGAAGGAATGATATTAAAGGCAAAACTGAAGTACTTTGGCCACATAATGAGAAGACAGGATACCCTGAAGAAGATGCTGATGCTAGGAAAAGTGGAAGGCAAAAGGAAGAGGGGCCGACCAAGGGCAAGGTGGATGGATGATATTCTGGAGGTGACGGACTCAACCATTGGGGAGCTGGGGATGGTGACGGCCGACAGAAAGCTCTGGCGTGAACTGGTCCATGAAGTCACGAAGAGTCGGAAACGACTGAACGAATAAACAACAACTGGCATCAACGGTATATTATAATATACAGTTCTGAGATCTGCTGTCTGTCACAATCAGGTATGACCAAGAATTCAATTCAATTCAATTCAATTCAATTCAATTCAATTCAATTCAATTCAATTCAATTCAATTCAACTCAACTCAACTCAACTCAACTCAACTCAACTCAATTTATTTTATTGTTTTGACCATCAGTCGTAACAAATAAGATAAAACCTGCACAAAAGTGGCCAAACATTAATAAAATACATTAAAATGTACAAAAATCAGTATAAACATTAAAACAGTGTTATTACAGCAAGTAAAATATTAGAAAACATTAGGAACTTTTAATAAAATATTCTCTCTGTTTAGCAGCAGCCCGTGCAAAGCTTGCTAATTTCCATAGCATTGTCTCCTTGTTTAAATTCATTAGAGATTCAATTTTATATGAATCAGGCGAAAATGATTTTCTTATCAAGAGAGGCTCCAGAAATTTTCCACATGCCAAAGCAGAAATAGGGCAGTACAATAAATAATGGGTAAAATCTTCTATAATTTCCTTGGAGCAAGGGCAGAAGAACATATTATATGGGATATTGTAAAATCGGCCCTCTCTAGTTGCTAATGCCATTTGCTGGAGCCGTTGTCTCGTAAGTGGTTCTCGGAGGGATGGCAATGTAACACACCTCAGATAAGGTTCGCCTTCGATTTTGGCTTTATTAAGTACGCACCAAGGGGCAATTTTATTTTGTGATAATTTAAACAAATTTCTCTGGGCAAAGACATCCGGCACCCAGTTTTTAAATAACAGATTATTGTTTTCATTATTTGAATTTAAAAAGAATTCTGGAGAAAAACCAGAAGTATGCATAGTAAAGGTAAAGGTTCCCCTCGCACAGTTGTGCAGTCGTGTCCGACTCTAGGGGCTGGTGCTCATCTCTGTTTGTTAGCCGAAGAGCCAGCGTTGTCCGAAGATGCTTCCACGGTCATGTGGCTGGCATGACGCACATGGGACGCTGTGACCTTCCCACCGAAGCGGTACCTACTCGGGTCTCGAACCTCCGAACTTGCGACCTTCCGATCGACAAGCCTGGCATCTTACCTGCTGAACCACTACACCTCCTTGAGGTATGCATATGATTGGATAAAAATGTAAACCAACTGGTGCAAGAAGGAGTGGAGAAATTCATTTGCTCTAGGAGGCACCACTTGACAAGTTGGGGAGAATGACCAAGAAACGGAACCTGTAGGGGAACTACACGGAGGAACTTGTGGCCATATATGGATAGGTCTATAGCAGCTGCTTAAAAATCAGTATCATTAACTGGACTTTTTAATGTGTTTTTTAATTGGTTTTAGAGAGCCAGTTTGGAGTAGTGGTTAAGGCATCAGGCTAGAAACTGAGAGACTGTGAGTTCCAGTCCCACCTGAGGCATGAAAGGCGGCTGGGTGACCTTGGGCCCATCACTCTCTCTCAGCCCTAGGAAGGAGGTAATGGTAAACTACTTCCGAAAAACCTTGCCAAGAAAACTGCAGGGACTTGTCCAGGCAGTCTCTGAGAATCGGACATGATTGAACAGATTAAAAAAATGGTTTTAATGTGAGGGTAAAATAATTGCTGACCATTCAGTCTATTTGAATAAGGCTTATACAGTGGTACCATTAGAATAGGACTCGGGGATAGAAATCTAGACTCTTATTCAGTAGAGAAAGAAAAAGGTCCCCAAATGCAGCTGGTGCAGTTTATCACACCCTGAAGTAATTGTGGTAATACCTATTTACAAGTATCACCTGTGGACCTGGAGAATGAGTATCCTACATTCATGGAGAATGAGATAATAGATGCAGGTGATTTTGAAAAGTATATGCCTCCCTTTTCATATTCTTATCAGATATACCCTCCCCACCCCAATTCATAGATAATTATTTGAGAAAAAAACAGTCAACTTCCTTTTGGGTAAATGCAATAATTTTTTTTTCTGTTCTTGTCTTCTATTTTTTTGGATCTCATCATTGTTTGGCTAAACATTTACTTATTTAGTCAAATTTATATGGCCGCCCATCTCACACGAAGTGACTCCGGGTGGCGTACAATAAGAGCAGTAATTAAAACGTTTTACAAACCCATTAAAACCATAAGAATAGATAAAACAAGACCACTAGAGGGAAGATACTACATATAATACAACCAATGGACAGGCTCCCTATTACCAGGAGATCTCCTGGCTTGCTGAAAAAAACATGTTTTGAGGGCTTTCTGGAAGGCCATAAGGGTTGGGGCCAACTTCACCTTAGGAGGGATGATGTTCCAGAGCGTGGGTGCCATGCAGAAAAGGTTTGCCTCCCGGGTCCTGCCATATGGAACACTTTTGCGGACAGGACCCACAGCATGCCTCTCCTGCCGGACCTGATGGGGTGGGCAGATGTAATAGGGAAGAGGTGTCCCTCAGATGACCCAGCCCCATGCCATGTAGGACTTTAAAGGTCAAAACCAGCACCTTGAATCGGACCCGGAAGCAAACTGGCAACAAATACAACTCACAGAGTACAAGAATAACGTGTGTCCATCTAGGGACACACATAACTGCCCCTGCCCCTGCATTTTGCACAAGCTGAAGCTTCCAGATACTCTTCAAAGGCAGCCCCATGTAGAGTGTGCTACAGTAGTCCATTAAATATGCTATTTAACTTACAGTTGCTTTATGCCTGCCTTATAAATAAAGACTGAAAAGTAAGGAAAACCAGTCTTTGTAATAGGGGTAGCATAAGAATTTGGTTTAGGTCAGATTTCTTGTCTGTCTAATCCAGAGCTTTCCAAACTGTGTGTCGCGACACAAAAGTGTGTCGCCACACACAGCGTGGTGTGTCGCCACACCACCCGGAAGCAGCGGCGCGCGCGCGCATGGTGGCCGCCATGCACGCGCGCGCCGCCGCACGCCCCCTGCGCCGCCGCACGCCCCTCCCGCGCCGCCACCGTGCGCGCGCCCCGCTGCACGCCCCCTGTGCTGCCACCGTGCGCGCGCGCCGCCGCACGCCCCCGTGCCGCCCCCGTGCGCGCGCGCCGCCGCACGCCCCCCCCCGCGCCACCGCCGTGCGCGCGCGTGTCGCCGCCGCCGCCGCTCGGTGTGTCGCCAGCGGCGGCACTTTGGAAAGCCCTGGTCTAATCTGTATTGTCTCCTTTGACACATACTGTATCTCCAGGACTTCAATTTGAGAAGAAAGTGCTGTTTCAGATGGCCAGCATTTTGGTTACCCAAGGTTTTTTTCATTTCAGAACTGAGATAAAGCAAGGCTTCAGTGGGTGGTTCAAACTATTTAGGTTATTAAATGCTTTGGGAACATCCTCGTGCACTTCTATGTGAGTTTATAACTCGCCCAGAGGATTAACAGTCCATCAAAACGTTCCTATCTTGTCCAAGGGAGGAGCAGAGAGATGTCTCATACAATTTGGATTTATCTGTTGGCCAATGCATCATTTCACCTTCTCAGTTTTATGCCCATACTCCCTCCCCCACAAAAAATTAAGTGAAAGGTATATAAAGAAATGGCTTCTGATCTTATTTACAGCAGTTACAAACAAATTTATCCTCTATCCTCCCTCTTTAAGGTTACGTCGTAGTCCTCTTTTTTGCCTATTCCACCCTTTCTAATCATGAAATCCATGTCACCAGTTGATCCTTCCTTCCTTATTTTATATCTTTTCTTTTCTTTTCCTTTTAATCTTATTCTGTATTACTTTATGTTTAGCTTATGCTATGGTGAAAATTCTCAATAAAAATACTTTAAAAAAATCCAGTGAAAGGTAGTAAAATACAAGTATTTTGTCTGCTTACCATGGTGACACACCTCTGACGGTCCTGTATTTTAGGCCCTTTACCCAATCCTGCATTCTAGCACCATGCTGGGACATAAGGAATTAGGAGACAGGCATTTCCTTGAGTAATAACTGCTACAGCAAAATACATGAGCTTCTGCAGCATCACTTGCTGCTTTCAAATGGATGTTTGCCCAAACCCTTGCAACAGCAGGAGGAAGTTGGGTTCAGAGGAATATAAGCACTCAGGGTCAGGGTCAGCTCATCAGTGAGGAGCAAAATTCACTTTGTGACTGGATCTAAACCCCTATTTGGCAATGCCTTAAGCATTTTCACTGTTACCAGTTCCTTTTGAACTGAAGATGGATGAGAATCTAAGACCATCTCTGTATAAAAGCAGGTGCTGTATCACTGAACTCTGCCCACCCCCACAAATGTTGGAAATAAATATGAAACTTAGATCTTATCTATAGGGACGCTTTCTGATTTTTGAAATCTGGAGGAACCTGTTAAACATCCCAGCTTTGTCTAAGCTAGTTACACCTGATCCATATTAATTGTAGACACCAATATGACCTAAATATAATACTTTAAAATGCCTTCCAAGGGTGCTCTGGCTAAAAGTGCCATGGATGTGAAATAACTGATGATAATCTTTCTTTATACTCTTTAGCTATGGTAAAAAGGAGTGGGTGGGTTTTTTTTTTAAAAAAATATTTTAGGAATGGAGCATAAAAAGAAAGAAAGCTTAACACAATTTGACCCATAGTGCTTGCAGTTTTGTTTAAAAAGTAAAAAGGTTCCCCCGCACATTTGTGCAGTCGTGTCCGACTCTAGGGGCCGGTGCTCATGTCCGTTTGTTAGCCGAAGAGCCAGCGTTGTCCGAAGACGCTTCCACGGTCATGTGGAACGCTGTTACCTACCCACCGAAGTGGTACCTATTCATCTACTTGCATTTGCATCCTTTCAAATTGCTAGGTTGGCAAGAGCTGGGGCTAGTGCGGGAGCTCACTCTGTCACGCGGGGCTAGGGATTCGAACCTCCAAACTTGCGATCTTCCGATCGACGAGCCTGGCGTCTTACCCGCTGAGCCACCACGCCCCTTGCAGTTTTGTTTGGGGCAGTTTAAATTTAGCTCTTGGAAGAATTGAATTCTATGGCTGTATAAATTAAGTTATGGAGGCCATGTTGCTGATTGTTGATGGAGGTATTATGGTGGGTGGATGGGTGGGATGTTTTTCAGAGGCATTTTTGGAGCGAAGCCTACTTTTAGACAGAGTGATGCAGCTATTCAGGTGGGAAATGCTGGGGAGGCAGTGGCAGCGAGATGTTTGAAGACAAGGCTGTGTGTGCTACTTTATGGCTACTTTCATATAACATGTTTAACCTGAATACTGAATTACCTCAATTTCTGGTAACCCAATGGCCTTGGTTCATACAATGTAGTAAGCCAGAAAACAACTACCCAAAGTTCACACCAATAAAGCTTAGCGTGTTTTGAGAAGGCAGCCACTGGATTAACAACTGACCTGGTTAAGTGTGTTGTGTAAACACAGATTAGCAATGGTCCTACCCTCTCCCTCTCCCAATAGGCTGCAGTTTGAAGGCAGAGTGGAATGCCTTGTCACCAATGTTTAAATCAGATTCTACAAGTGTGAATGGAGAGAGATGGGTACTATTTTGGTTATTTCATGCCCGGGGGGGTCACCATAGGTTACTTCATGCCCAGGTTAGTTGGTATGGTTACTACCATTACAGATGCCCCTTCTGGGAAGCATAGCATTGTCTTTTCCAACATGATTTCTTTAGATGTGTTGGCCACAATTCGCAGAATTCCAGACTGGCCAATGGTTCACAGTCCATAGCACTCTTAGAAGAAATACTGATGGAAGCAATCTAGTATCACAAGTGGCATCCTAAGAAAGCTATTGAGCTTTCTCAATCCCATCCTGATACTGCTACTTGGTCTTCCTCTGTTGGTTGGCCAGTGAGTACCAGGTAACTGCCATCAGAATTACATACAATCTGCTGGAAGAACTGTGTCACCTGGGGCCAAAGGACAGCTCCAGGTGCTTATTAGCACTGCTACCTTCTATTATTTCCATCCCTTATGCCTCTCCTGCTTACTCCCCTGTTGCATAATGATGGAGGCCATTTTTTTAGTGATAGGGCTTTATGTGCAAAAGGTCACTGTATAGAATACAGTGCTTCCTCCATTCCTATGGAGGAAAGAGAGGCCTGTGTCACAGCACCTGCTTCAATAGTGCCTACTCAATATAATGGGAAGGATATGCTGAAAATCCCTAACCTTGAAAACAAACCTAATGATAATGTTGTATAAAATCCTTCCTCTACGTCTTTCGTCTCACTAGGTCTTATACCAGGGGTCAGCAAACTTTTTTTGCCGGGAGCCATTTTGACATGCTCGTGCACATTTTGAAGTGCTTGAGAGCCAGGGGGCGGGGTTTGCAGGCGGGGGCCAATCGCGTGGAAGGGGGCGAGGTTTGCGAGCGGGAGCCAATCGCGTGGAAGGGGGCGGGGTTTACGGGCGGGAGCCAATTGCGTGGAAGGGGGCGGGGTTTGGGGGCAGGATCCAATCGCGTGGAAGGGCTGCGCTGCGCTTGGCCGGCCGCCCCGGCCTTCACTCACCTTCCATGGCCGGTCCTTGCGGGCTGCTGGCAACGCTTGCGTCCCGCTGCACCCCAGCTCTCCAAGGTTGGGGCCACCAACACAATCCGCCGCCCGCAGGGAGGGAGGCGGGGGGGACAGGGCTGGGCGCTGGGGCGGGGGCAGGGGCTGCGGATGGCAGGCCAAAGGGAGATGCCAGGGCGACTGTAGCGACCAGAGGCGGCCAAGGGGAGAGCAGGCGGCTCTTCGCCACGGGCGCAGGAAGCAGCAGCCGCGAGGTGGGAGCGGAGAGCGGAAGAGGCGAGGCAGCCTCCGGCTGCTGCTTCCTGCGCCCGTGGCCTCTTTGCTGCCACCACCGCCCTCCTCTGCCGCTCTCCGCTTCCACCTCGCTTGCTGGAACATATTGAAGGGGAGGAAAAGGAAACATTAAGATGAACCAGGAGCTTAGCGGAGAGCGAAAGAGGTGGGCGGCGGTGGCAGCAAAGAGGCCACGGGCGCAGGAAGCAGCAGCCGGAGGCCGCCTCACCTCTTCCGCTCTCCGCTCCCACCTCGCGGCTGCTGCTTCCTGCGCCCGTGGCCTCTTCGCTGCCGCCGCCGCTGCTCTCCGCTTGTCTGCAAAGCTCCTGGTTCATCTTAATGTTTCCTTTTCCTCCCCTTCAATATGTTCCAGCAAGCGAGGTGGAAGCGGAGAGCGGCAGAGGCAGCGAAGAGGCCACGGGCGCAGGAAGCAGCAGCCGCGAGGTGGGAGCGGAGAGCGGAAGAGGCGAGGCGGCCTCCGGCGGCTGCTTCTGCACGAGCCTCAAATGGGGACGCGCGACCCCACTGGGAGTCAGCCACGGAATACAGGCAGATCCCGGAGGCCCAACTCCCGTAGAGGCAGCCCTTCAGGCCTGTCAGGATTCAGCCGGAGCCCGTTCCGTCCCGACCGACGGGGGCAGGCCCACCCCACCTCTTCGACAGGATGTACTCCATGTTGCGGGGGAGAGGCCAACCCCGCATCTTGCAGCTGTCCGTGCTGCCACAGTAACCTGCCTCTCCCTGCTGCGCTACAGCCGACGCCCTGCGGCAGGTGATAAAACGGTTCAGCGACTAGTGAGAGAGAGACAGAATTGGGGGGGTGACGGACTTCTATACGCCATCAGCCCAGGCAGCCGCTCGCTTGCTCCGGCGCCAAGAGTGGGACTGACCTTCCGAGGACCGCGAGGGAAGCTCCCCCTCAGGCGAGAGATCCGGACCTACGAGGAGAGGAGGCCTGGGGGCTGCCCCTCAGCGGCTGGCTGGGATATGACGCCCCCCCCGTAGCCCCCTCCCCACCCACCGGCATAAAACAACACTCGCGGGAGAGGGAGCGAAAGGGAAGCAGCTCCCGCCCAGTTTGAAGGCCCTCCGAGTGCGCGCGAGAGTGGAAAGAGGATTTCGGAGAGGCTCTTTAAATGCCCCCGCCCCGCCCCGCCCCCGAGGCTATCGCCCCAAAACTAGACTCCTTAAAATTAGCCCCCCAAGGCGGGCGGCGGCAGCAGCGAAGAGGCCACGGGCGCAGGAAGCAGTAGCCGTGAGGTGGAAGCGGAGAGCGGAAGAGGCGAGGCGGCCTCCAGCGGCTGCTTCCTGCGCCTGTGGCCTCTTCGCTGCCGCCTCTGCTGCTCTCCGCTTCCACCTCGCTTGCTGGAACATACTGAAGGGGAGGAAAAGGAAACATTAAGATGAACCAGGAGCTTTGTGGAGAAGCGGAGAGCGGAAGAGGTGGGCGGCAGCAGCAGCGAAGAGGCCACGGGCACAGGAAGCATCAGCCGGAGGCCGCCTCGCCTCTTCCGCTCTCCGCTCCCACCTCGCGGCGGGAGAATGGGAGAACCAACTCCCATTCTCCCCAGCGTTTATTCATCCCCCCGTTCGCGATCCCTGTACAACTGAGGCAAGTGTTCGGCTCGGGGAGATGAGGATCATCTCAGCTCCAATTTTCTCGCCCCCGCCCCCGCCCCCCTTGAGTTGAGGCCACCAGGGGCTTCAAGGATTTACCTGATTGGGCTCGTGCTTTTTAGTGCGGAGTTGCATTTTCTTCCCGAGCAAGAGCTACTGGTCGGGGTCGCCTGCTTTCGGAAGGCAAAAAGCAAGGGTTCCGCGGCCGTGCCACGCTTCGTGGGGAATAGAAAGGAAAAGGAAGCCTTCCTGGGCAAACCGGGGAGCTGGGGGTCTGCATTTCACCCCGGCTGCATCCCGCCATGTTCGAAGAGAGGAGCTACCTCGGCATCCAACTCGCACGCGCAGCACAGGGAGAGCAGGGGAAGGGGGCGGGCGGGGAGCCCTCGCAGGATCTCTTGGAACCCAGACAAAGTAATGTCCCTGTTGCAGCTGCGAACGTGCGGGGGAGGGGAGGAAATCCCGGCTCCTCCGCGTTCCAAACAAGAGGAGGAAACCGAGACTCGCAGTTCTTGGGCCACTTCCCCAAAGTGGGTGCGTGTGCGGGGCTCGCTCCGAGCCCGTCTCTAGTGCCACGCCGCTGCCGGCGCCTTCCAACGCAGAAGCCCTCCGGTTCGCAGTCCCGGCCGCAGGCTCCTCTCCATTGCATCGCTCTCTAGCCCGCAATGTAAACCACCTACGACAGCTGCGAGAGAGCGAGGGAGAGGGACACACGGGGAGGGAGAGGTACACTGTCCAGAGCTTTGCCATTTGCTTTCAACTTTTGTGTGTCTGTCCCCCCTCCCACCTCACCGTCCTTGTCTAGAACAAGTTTACAACTCCGCTGCTGTTCCCACGCCTCAGACATAATAGCGACCGAGATGGATCTTCTCGCTGAGTTTGCATTCTCACCACACACACAAGCTGCACCCCAGCCGGAGCGCCGGAGTGCCAGACAGGCAGCTCCGCCCGCGCGCCTTCCACGCGATCGGCCCGTGAGGACCGGCCAGGGAAGGCGCGCGGGCGGAGCTCCCGTCCCACTGCACCCCAGCCGGAGCGCCCGAGTGCCAGACAGGCAGATCCGCCCGCGCGCCTTCCACGCGATCGGCCCGTGAGGACCGGCCAGGGAAGGTGCACGGGCAGAGCTCCCATCCCGCTGCACCCCAGCTGGAGCGCCCGAGTGCCAGGCAGGCAGCTCCGCCCGCACGCCTTCCCTGGCCAGTCCTCGTGGGCCGCCGGCGATGCTCCCGTCCCGCCGCACCTCTCCAGCTCGTCGGCCACCCACCGCAGCGTCTCGGCCGTGCGGCTGGGGGGCAGCGCCACGTCCCCCAGCCGGTGCTGCAGGTAGTCGCCCAGCAGCTGCGCTGTCTCCTCTCGCAGCGCACCCAGCATGGCGACGCTCTCCTGCCTGCCTGGTGAGCGCTTCGGGGGGGGCGGCAGCCGTTGCAACGCGGGCGGAGGAAGAGGCGGCGGCAGCGACCAACCAACTTCCCCACCCGCCGACCTCGAAGAAGTGCTGCCCGACTCTGGAAGGCTCCCGAGGGCGGGAGGAGGAAGAATCAATCGCCCTCCTCCAGCGCCGGCCATCAGAGTTTGGGGGCGGGATCCAATCGTGTGGAAGGGGCAGGGGTGAGTTCAGCTTCAGAAGAGCCACACTCAAGGGGCCAAAGAGCCGCATCTGGCTCGCGAGCCGCCATTTCCGACCCTTGTCTTATACTAATGGATACAAAGAATTCATCTTTGCTTCCATGTAGACTGCTGGACCTATGCTTAGCTTTGAGGGTAATCCATCTTTAGGTGGCAATGGTCATAGATGTAGGAATTATGGGATGGTAGTACCAGAACTCCATGCAGCTTCTTAGTATGTAGTAGAGTAGAAACGTTCCCATAAACTTGCACAAGGCTTAATCAGTTCAAGACACAAAATAAACACACTTCACACGTTAATGTAAAGTTACATAAAAAAGAGTTTACAATTTTATTGTAACTCACAGTTCCTTGGTAGAAATGGTCCATGCATGCGAGCAATTGGTTCTGACCAAACCCACAGTCTTCCTTAATGTGGCCTTGCTGTATGGAAGTATGAGAAACATGTGGCAGCAGCCATAGCTGCCACATCCTCTTTGGTAGGAGATCCGAGCAGAAAGAGAGAAGAGAAGAGAACAGGAAACAGGAAACAGGGATTCAGCCCCTCACACCCAAAGCAAGTGAGATTAGGTTGCAGCAGAGGCTGCCTCCTCCTTCAAGCTTGTGTGAGACGTGCTTGGTTGAAACCCGATCTCTAACAATAGAATCATAGGACTGGAAGTGACCTTGGAGGCCTTGAAAACCTCTAGTGACAGAGCCCCCACCACTCTAGGAGGCAGGTTGTTTCACTGATTATTAGATCTTATGATCAGGTGATTTCTCCTTATATCAGGTTTTGATCTCCCTCTTTAAAGCTTCCACCCACTGGTTCCATTTTTACCCTCAGGAGCTTATGGAGAATAAATCCATATCCTCTTCCCTGTGACAGCCCTTCAGGTATTGGAAGACTGCTATCAGGTCTCCCCTTCACCTTCTCTTCTTTAGGTTAAACATACCCTGTTCCTTTAACCATTATTGGGTTGGAACTTTGAAGAGCATGTCATGGATATGATAGGATGTACGCTGGCTTATAGGGAAAAATCAAGGCGCAAGAGTAAACAGACAGAGTGCAGCTTTTATGGCTAAAATTTTTACTTGTAATAAAGGCAATAAATGTATATACAGTTACATTATTGCAAAAAGGAAAAACAAACTTACAAGCAGAGTTTCGTGTATTGTTTCCATTGACAGACATGAAGGGGCTCATGCCATGGCCTACACACAGAGCCACACATAGCTACGCACTTCCCAGTCTTCAGAAGTAGAACACACACACGAACATGGCTAAAAGACCAGACAGAAGTCAAGAAGCATAGAACACCATTTTTCATGGTTAGATATTCAGTCCTTCCAGCTTTCTGATTGGCTGGAAGTTAGGTGTGACACACACCAGGCCTAAAGCATAGGCCATAGCACATAGCATGACCTGCTATTGGGTGGCAGTGCTGCATTTAAGCAAGCATGTGATCCCCTCCTCCCTTGCTCTACACAGAGCAAGGCTTCCCACAGAGGGAATCAGGAGGACTTGTTCCCATGCAAACTAGCCAAAACAATACACACGTGACAGTTGTTATCTGGCCACCTGGCGTCACGTCATCATGAGAAAGTTGTGCTTTGTATAGAAAACAATTTGCTAATTTCATACGAGAAATCTGACAGGATACTGTTATTAAAAAGATGCCACAAAAGAGCTGCTATGATGGCTGATCAGAAAACTCTTATGTATTACAGGCAACTGGGAAGCTGTTCCCCATCTTCTTTATAGTCCCCAAATGTTCTATCCCAACTTCCCTTTGTCTTTTTTTCTGAGTGAAAGGGTACACAACAAAGCACCAGCCTCCACTTGGCCACCATTTTATTTTCTCAGAACGTTTATGAGGCCAGTGTGGGGCTCAGACACCTTCCTGTTAAAAAGGGCAAAGCTGATTGTTGGCACATTGTGCTACAGTATGTTATTTCACCATTTTTTCCTCAAAGACTGCCTGGACAAGTCCCTGCAGTTTTCTTGGCAAGGTTTTTCAGAAGTGGTTTGCCATTGCCTCCTTCCTAGGGCTGAGAGTGAGTGACTGGCCCAAGGTCATCCAGCTGGCTTTGTGACTAAGGCGGAACTATAACTCATGGTTTCCCAGTTTCTAGCCTGATGTCTTAACCACTACACCAAACTGGCTCTCCTTTAATATTTTTACAGGTGGGCAAAGAGTAGAGGCATGGTGGCTCAGTGGGTAAGACGCCAGGCTTGTCAATCGGAAGATCAGAAGTTTGGAGGTTCGAATCCCTAGCCCTGCATGACGGAGTGAGCTCCCGCACTAGCTCCAGCTCTTGACAACCTAGCAATTCTAAAGCATGCAAATGCAAGTAGATTAATAGGTACCACTTCGGTGGGTAGGTAACAGCGTTCTGCGTGTGTCCTGCTGGCCACATGACCGTGGAAGCATCTTCGGACAATGCTGGCTCTTCGGCTAACAAACGGAGATGAGCACCAGCCCCTAGAGTTGGACAGGACTGCACAAATGTGTGGGGGGAACCTTTACCTTTACCTTTTAAAGAGTCATGGACCACTCATCTTGCTGTTGAGCAGAGAAAGACAGTGTGGTCCATGTGGACACTAATAAGCTCTTGGACATTCCCTATAAACACACCTGACTCTCTTCATGACCCCATGAAGATTGTTATGACTGTGTGTGTGTGTGTGTGTGTGTGTGTGTGTGTGTGTGTGTGTAAATGTTTGGGGAGAAAATTCTTCCTCCTGCTCATTGCATTCCTATTGCTCCAGTTTCAGTGCTACCCTAAAAACACTTGAGACTGTCAGGAAACCAAATCCTCTGACCAGTTCCACATTCTGCTGTAAGCATGGCATCATAGAGACCTGCTTTCTGGTCAAGATTACATAGGATTTTATGTTGGAGTGTGTGTTTTCTTGCACACGCAGAATATCAGAAAGCATTTAGCTTCAGAGACCAATAAATGACCCCAGTCATTGTAGTAACTTAGTTGCAGTTGTATTAGTTACTCATACAAACAGATACTATTTACAGTTTTCTTCCAGATCCCTGGAAATGTTACAAAATCACATACCAAGTAGTAGAAACAAACAGAAGTGAGCAGTGAGCAGAAGCAGTAAGGAGTGAGGCAGGGCAGGCAGGTCATTTTATATTCTTCAGCCTGGATCACGGGCTGCCTGACCTTTTAAAGTTTGCAGGTGTTTACCTAATAAGGCTTTATTGCTGAGACTTACTCCTCAAAAGAATAGTACACTAACATTTTATAGGACAAATCCATTTGTCACAGGGCAAGGGAAAAGGGGAAGGCGCTTCCAGAGAACTTTTTCCTGGCTGCTAGAAATACTTAAATCCTGAAAGATTTGCACAAGTGAGGGAAGGCTGGCAATGTTTTATGACACAATCATTCACACTGTATTACGCTCTGACTTTTTCGAAGTTTCAGTGGTGACAGTTATGCAAATCCACCAAGACAGGATTTAGAAATGATTTCCTGCATTGGAAGATTAGCAGAGAAAGTGACAGGTTCCTCTAAATCCTCTATGTCGGAAACTTCAAAGCCCAGGTGGGAAAAGGGAGCCTGAAGTGAGAAACAGATTAAAGCTATTAATTTTTACTTTATTATTCAAGAATTTGGATTCTTCCAGGTCATCACAGGTTCTTAGCTATTCCACACAGGAATTCTGAAGTTGTGATCAAACTGTTACCATAGTCTGACTAATGAGGTATATGAAAAAAGGCCAAGGACCCAAAGAGAAATTCTGGAGTGGAGAGTGCACAGTAGATAATTTTCCCTCCAGAAACTCCCCCACCGAAACAATTGACTTTTAGATGAGTTATCAGACAGAAATAGCAGGGAGTATGAGGGAAGATTTCATGAGAAAGAACGAGGTACAGGCCCTCTGTTATTTATTTCAGCATAGGCAAATATAGAGAAAACAAAACACAACTCTAGCCTTCTTTTGGGAGTATCTTCTAGTGCAGAGATGAGGACCACTGTCACAACACTCTTAGCTTTCTGATTAGCACCCCCTCCCTCAATGTAACCAATTTATCATTTGCTCACAGTTCTAGTTATTGGTAACTATTAAACACGATGAAAAGGTGAGGAGTTACAAAGGCAGGGAGCCAGGCTGATTTGGAGGTTGGCAGGAATCAAGGCATGATTGGAAATTGCAGGGTCTGACCTTTTCCTTCTCATCAAAGTGAGAGGCAAGGACTGGGGGAGAAGGGTGTTACAATTAGGAAAAAACTGCTGTGCAGAGTGAGTGAAACATACTTCTGAACCCTTCTGCTTGAAGCATGAAAACATGTCCTCTTCAAGGCTTGGTGTGTGGCCTCTTTGAGGGCCTTCACATAACTTTGGGACTGCATGTCCACGCACAGAATTCTTTTCTCTTTCTTATGTCCTTTTTTGTCCTCTTTTCCCTTACAGACCTTGTGCTCTTGCCTCCCTTGTCAGAGATTCTGCATGGTCTTATTAGGACTACAGGCAAGTACCCTGGCATTAGAGACTGCTGTAGAAGCTACAAATGTCTTTGAGGTGTACTGTTGGAATTTTTCTTTTACACCATGGAAAATGTAATTGGGCATTATGGCCCATTACTCTGAATATAAGAGGATTATAAGAATATGGGAACAAAAGCACTCCCTGTGGATTCTTCACAAGAGATGGGCTTTCCTCCTTGGATTCCACCCAAGAATATTAATTCTGCTCCAGCAGAATGTAATGAAATCACATCATTGCATTCAATGGAGGAGAATTAACTGGCCATGGTAGTAGAATTTCCTTATCAGCTTCAATTTTAATCCAGATCAGAGAAGTTTTTGTGAGGGTAATTTTTTTCCCAATGCTCTTGAGTTAGAACTTGGTTAGCACTTTTATTTTGGTGAAAAGGATCCTGCCTCTTGGTCTTTGCCAACGTCAGTGAAGGTGAGTTACGTGCCATTCTATACATTAGTTGTACTCATGGACTTTGGGGAAGAAATGGTGAACTGAAGATGGCTCCACAAAAATCAGAGCCGACGACCGCAGTGGAATGAAATGCCGGTGAGTAGACTGGCTCTTCAAAATCCTCTCCAGACAAGGAGAGCACTTGAGATAGCCCACAAGTGCTCCAGACAGTTGCTCCTCATGAGGAAACCACAAGTCTCCGGCGGTTTAGAGCTCTGGGAGACAAGGGAATAGCCATCTTGCTCAAACCATGGTTGGTACCTTTGAAAAGACACTAAGTTCTCATACTTCCTTTCTAATCACTTTTGGAAATTGTTTAACAACTGCATTTCAGCTATTAGGAACCTTTGGATCAACAAATTTTACAGCACCAGCTGAATTTCCTTCAATCCTTAGTGAAAGATGTTTTAACTACAAGTTTAAGAACTTACACATTATTTGTCCTCACACATAACTCAAGTGAAGACTTTGCAGGTAGATTTCTACTTCATGCTAAGTGTGGTTAGTGTTATTCTTTGCTAGGGTTTTGTGACTTAAAGTATACATGAACCCAATCTGTTTAGTTCATTCACAGTTCCTTTATTGCATGAACCAAGAAACTAGTTATTTCAGTGACTTAGTTAAGTGTGTTGGGCACACTTAACAAGCTTAAGTACAGCCATAATGCAGAATAAAAAGATGATTTGCTAGGCTTTTTGACTGTAACCCTTGAGACTACTGTAGGGTTAAAGTTAATTGCATTTTGACTACTCCCCCATGAAAACCCCAATTCTCTTTGTAAGTTTTAGCATATCTGATACAAAGGATTTAGCACAGATGGGTTTCTAATCATGGGGGAAGATGTGCAAAGTGTAAAAAAATTAATAAAGCTGCAATCGGATATACACTTTCCAAGACGCAAGATCCACTGAAATCAGAAGCAAGTACATGTTGATTCAGTTCAATTCAATTCATTCAGTTCAAACCAAACTCCTGAGGAAGTGGCCAGGATTCTCATGCCTCTTAGTCTGGCTGCCTGTTTGTTAGACCCATGTCACTTCTGGTTGGTTAAGGTATCCTAAGAGGTGATGTATGATTGGATCTACGGAGTGGTAAATTCATCCTAAAGAGATGGAGTGCTTTTGCTTGCCTTGAAGTAGGCAGTAAAAAGGTAAAGGTTCCCCCCGCACATTTGTGCAGTCGTGTCCAACTCTAGGGGCCGGTGCTCATCTCCGTTTGTTAGCCGAAGAGCCAGCATTGTCCGAAGACACTTCGACGGTCATGTGGCCGCATGACGTGAACGGAACGCTGTTACCATCCCACCGAAGTGGTACCTATTAGTCTACTTGCATTTGCATGCTTTCGAATTGCTAGGTTGGCAAGAGCTGGAGCTAGTGCGGGAGCTCACTCCGAACGCAGGGCTAGGGATTCGAACCTCCGAACTTGCGATCTACAAGCCTGGCGTCTTACCTGCTGAGCCACCACGCCCCTTGAAGTAGGCAGTAGTGTACCCCTTCTTCAATAATCCATTGCTGGACCTAAGGGTTATTTACAATTTTCACCTAGTCTCCAATCTTCTCTTTTTGGGTAAGGCTGTTGAGAAAGTGGTTGGACTATAGTTTCAGAGGGCCCTAGTAGAAGCACCTTATCTGGAACCATTTCAGATGTGTTTCAAGCCAGGGCATACATAGCACAGAGGCAACATTAATTGCACTTATTGATGACCTTGGGTGGAACTGGGATGGAGTGGTGCAACAGTCCTGGTTCTCCTTGATCTTTCATCAGCTTTCAATACCATCAGTCATGGTTTCATTCTGAACTGACTACAGGGTTTTGGAAGGCACAGTATTGCAGTGGTTCTCCTTTCTCCAGGGTTGGTTCCAGTTGACAGGTGGGGAGAGATCCAGACAAAACCCCTGGTTCTTGGGGTGCTTTAGGGCTTAATGGTCTTGCCCCTCCTGTTTAAAATTTACATGAAACTGCTGGTAAAGTTATCCATCAACATGTTGTCAGGTGTCATCAGTGCACTGATACTGAGTTGTATATCTTTTTTTAAATAGTGGTTTTATTAAAAATTACAAATACAAAGATAAAAACCAATACAAACAAAAAAAAGAAAAAAAAAGAAAAAATAGAAAGTGCAGAAAAGAAAAAAACGATTTAGTAACTTATCACCTTCTCTTAAAATACAAATGATCTTCTCATATCCCATCTCTTATCTATAAATTAATCCTTAAAGCTTCTTTGTTTCAGTCCTGATCAGCAAAAGTCCATTAAGGGTTACCAGAAATAACAACATATCTATTTTAATCTTGATCAAATTCCTTCCTTTTACTTTTAACAATCTTGATTTTAGTCCCTTTAAATAATGTCCTAGAACCTGATCTCTTTTTATTTTTTCTTTGTCCCTTCTCACAAAATTCTTCAAAGCTTTAACAATCCAATGTAGGAAAATTATCCAGGTCACTCTCTTGATTGGTTATTTGTATATCCCTTTTAATTATTAAGACATCAGCCAGTTTCTTTTGTATGTCCCGTGTAGCATCTTTTTCCGTATCATTCTTGTAGCCTGTCATTTTAAAATCCACTTTCAGATCAGTCTCAATCTTGTCAGATAAAACTTGTTCCTCTTTCATAACATCTTTTAAACACAGTCTATCTATTGAGGCAGACACTCTTAAAATTAACTTCTGGGACTTCCGGTGGGGACATGGCAGACTGAACAGCTGTGCCTGCGGGCTCAGTGGGCAGAACTGACAACGCGGCAGTTTTTTCGAGCTCAGGCAGGTTTTTCCTGAAGCCCAGGAGTGTTTTTCCGGAAAAAGGAAAACACCTGGAATCACCCCATATATCCTCTCATCATTTCTGCCCACTTCATAAGGTCTGACAGAGTGGGCATTCTTCATGGCCAATACATTAAGCAATACCATTTCATAGGACATGGGAAAGTGTGCTTTCTGTGCCAGAGTGCCTGTCTTTGGAATAGCATCCCCCTGAGGTTCAGATTGCCCTGAACTTGCGAGCTTTTAAATGATTTCTGAAAACTTGTTTTTTTTCTCCAAGCTCTAGGGTAGGTTGGGGTGTGTCCATCTGGTGTGCAATGTCCATTTCAGTTAGAGTATGTTTATTGTTCCCTGTTACATCTACTGTTATGTTTATTTTTTGTTTTGTTTTTAGGTATTGTATCTGTTTTTACTCTATATGCCACTCAGAGTCACTGTTGAGATGAGTGGCCAAATAAATAAATAAAACATTGTTGTGTAAAACAAATCTGTAAACTGTTAGAGAGTTCCAGTCTAAGAATCTGCAAACCATGATTGCAGCTGTGCCACCCTGGAAGTTTTGAATTTTTTTCTGGACAACATTCCCTCTTCAATAGATTTTCATTACTATATTAATTTATTTCAGAATGTATTGTCGAAGGCTTTCACGGCCGGAGTTCAATGGCTGTTGTGGGTCTTCCGGGCTGTGTGGCAGTGTTCTGGAAGTTGTGGTTCCTAACGTTTCGCCAGCATCTGTGGCCAGCATCTTCAGAGGGCAGGAGCACAGATAGAAGCAAAATCTCTGTGCCCAGGTAGAGTGGCAATGTTCTATTTATAGAGCTAAATTATAGGAGATTAGGTGGGGTTTTTTTTGTTTTGTTGTGTTGAAATGTTAATGAGTGGCTGATGAGCGTGATTAGCATGTTCATTGTGAGAAGTATTCCCAGGTCCTGGTGGTTGGACTGAGTTCGTTGACCTTTTGCAGGCTGTGTTTTTCAGGACTGGTAGCCAGGTTTTGCTAATTTTTAAACTTTCTTCTTTTTTATTGTAACTGTGCTGGTGTTTGTGAATTTCAATGGCTTCTCTGTATAATCTGGTGTAGTGGCTTTTGGTGTTGTCCAGTATTTCTGTGTTTTCAAATAGGATTTTGTGTCCCGTTTGCTTGAGAGCATGTTCAGCTACTGAAGATTTTTCCGGTTGCTGTAGTCTGCAGTGACTTTCGTGTTCTTTTATCCTGGTGTGAATGCTTCGTTTTGTGGTTCCGATGTATACTTGTCCACAGCTGCATGGTATGCGGTATACTCCTGCAGCGGTGCGGGGGTCCCTTTTGTCTTTTGCTGATTTTAGCATTTGTTGTATTTTTCTGGTGGGTCTGAAGACTGTTTGAAAGTTGTGTTTTTCCATCAGTTTTCCCATGCTGTCAGTGACTCCTTTGATGTAGGGCAGGAATACTTTGTTTGTGGGGGGCTGTTTTCCTTCAGTTGGATGTTGTTTTCTTGGTTTGATGGCTCTTTTTATTTCATTCTTGGAATAGCCATTTGCCTGTAGGACCCAATTCAGATGGTTAAGTTCATTGTTGAGAAATTGGGTTTCACAGTTTCGATTAGCACGATCCACCAAGGTTTTGATCATGCCTCTCTTTTGTCGTGGGTGGTGATTGGAATTTTTGTGTAGATACCGGTCTGTATGGGTGGGTTTTCTGTATACTTTGTGTCCTTGTTTGAGGTCCGGATTGCGTATGACCAGCGTATCTAAAAATGGAAGTTTGCCATCAGTTTCTTTTTCCATAGTGAATTGTATATTGGGGTGGATGCCATTTAGGTGGTCCAGAAATTTCTCCAGTTCTTCTTCAGTATGACTCCAAATTGCGAAGGTGTCATCCACGAACCGGAACCAGACTGTTGGTGTAATGGGTGCCGATTCCAAAGCCTGTTTTTCAAAGTGTTCCATGTAAAAGTTTGCTATGACTGGGCTCAGGGGGCTTCCCATGGCAACGCCATCCATCTGTTCGTAGAACTCATTCTCCCATTGAAAGTAACTAGTTGTTAGGCAGTGTTGAAATAAAGCTGTAATGTCTTCTGGGAAGATTTGCTTGATGAGTGCCAGGGTGTCCCTTACTGGCACCTTGGTAAACAGGGAGACCACGTCAAAGCTGACCAGTTTGTCCGTGTGGTTGAGTTTTAGGGTGCTGATTTTGTTGATGAAGTGTCCTGAGTCTTTGATGTGGGATGGAGTCTGTCCGATGTGGGTCTGTAAAAGGGTTGCCAAATGTTTGGATAATTCATATGTCGGGGAGCCAATGGCACTTACAATGGGTCTGAGTGGGATCGAGTCTTTGTGGATTTTGGGGAGTCCGTATAGTCTAGGTGAGAGAGCTTCTGTCTTGCAAATACGTTGTAGTATGTTGGGATGCAGGGAGGAGCTCTTTATCAGTGTGTTGGTTTGCTTCATGATTTTGCTGGTCGGATCCCGTCTTATTGTTCTGTATGTGGTGGGGTCTAGTAATTCTCTGATTTTGTCTTTGTATTCATCTATGTTCATAATTACCGTGGCATTGCCTTTGTCTGCTGGAAGGATGATGATGTCTGGGTCTGAATTGAGGGTCTCTATGGCGTTTCTCTCCTTCTTAGTAATGTTGCTGGTGGGGGGCTTTGCTTTCCTTAGGATTCTTGCCACTTCACCCCTTATTTCTTCTGCTTCTTCCTCTGGACGTTGGTGAATGGCTGATTCCACATTGGCAATGATATCTTCCACTGGAATTCTGGTGGGTGTAATTGCAAAGTTTCCTCCTTTGCTTAGGATGGAGGTTTCTTCAGGAGAGAGCAGGCGTTCTGTCAAATTGATGACAATGCGTGAAGTATCCAGTGCCGGTTTTGGCTGACTGTTTTGGCATTTGTTGAATTTTTGCTTTTGTCTGTTTGTGTAGTCAAAGATGTCCTTTTCCATTTTTCTGTAGGATATGGTATCAATCTTGTCCCAATCCTGGCTTCTCATTTTGTGACTGAGGCTCATATGTGTGTCGAATAGATCTTTTTCTGTGATGGCAAGGTTTCGGCGGGTTGTGTGAATTCTCTCGCGCAGGAGGGCTTGTTCAAGGCGGTCGTAAATGCGGCTGGCTTGTGATGATTTGAATGGGAAGCCCCCTGAGCCCAGTCATAGCAAACTTTTACATGGAACACTTTGAAAAACAGGCTTTGGAATCGGCACCCATTACACCAACAGTCTGGTTCCGGTTCGTGGATGACACCTTCGCAATTTGGAGTCATACTGAAGAAGAACTGGAGAAATTTCTGGACCACCTAAATGGCATCCACCCCAATATACAATTCACTATGGAAAAAGAAACTGATGGCAAACTTCCATTTTTAGATACGCTGGTCATACGCAATCCGGACCTCAAACAAGGACACAAAGTATACAGAAAACCCACCCATACAGACCGGTATCTACACAAAAATTCCAATCACCACCCACGACAAAAGAGAGGCATGATCAAAACCTTGGTGGATCGTGCTAATCGAAACTGTGAAACCCAATTTCTCAACAATGAACTTAACCATCTGAATTGGGTCCTACAGGCAAATGGCTATTCCAAGAATGAAATAAAAAGAGCCATCAAACCAAGAAAACAACATCCAACTGAAGGAAAACAGCCCCCCACAAACAAAGTATTCCTGCCCTACATCAAAGGAGTCACTGACCGCATGGGAAAACTGATGGAAAAACACAACTTTCAAACAGTCTTCAGACCCACCAGAAAAATACAACAAATGCTAAAATCAGCAAAAGACAAAAGGGACCCCCGCACCGCTGCAGGAGTATACTGCATAACATGCAGCTGTGGACAAGTATACATCGGAACCACAAAACGAAGCATTCACACCAGGATAAAAGAACACGAAAGACACTGCAGACTACAGCAACCGGAAAAATCTTCAGTAGCTGAACATGCTCTCAAGCAAACGGGACACAAAATCCTATTTGAAAACACAGAAATACTGGACAACACCAAAAGCCACTACACCAGATTATACAGAGAAGCCATTGAAATTCACAAACACCAGCACAGTTACAATAAAAAAGAAGAAAGTTTAAAAATTAGCAAAACCTGGCTACCAGTCCTGAAAAACACAGCCTGCAAAAGGTCAACGAACTCAGTCCAACCACCAGGACCTGGGAATACTTCTCACAATGAACATGCTAATCACGCTCATCAGCCACTCATTAACATTTCAACACAAAAAAAAAACAAACCCCACCTAATCTCCTATAATTTAGCTCTATAAATAGAACATTGCCACTCTACCTGGGCACAGAGATTTTGCTTCTATCTGTGCTCCTGCCCTCTGAAGATGCTGGCCACAGATGCTGGCGAAACGTTAGGAACCACAACTTCCAGAACACGGCCACACAGCCCGGAAGACCCACAACAGCCATTATTTCAGAATGTTAATCTCCTTCAAGTTGAGATCAATTCCTGGTGACCTCATGAGCACATCCATGCTGTTTTCTTGGCAACCATATCAAAGTAGTTTGCATTGCCTCTTCCAGGATATTTTTTGACTTCCCACTGTAGTTTTGTTACAAATGCATTTGTTTATAGTTCATTCATTCTTTTCCTCTGTCCAACTCCAGAAAATGGGAGCAAAATAATATAGCTGACAATTCTGAGTGAGCAGGAACTGTTCAGAATTTATATCCAATCAGATGTTAAAATCCTCATGCTCTTTTGCATAGCCGCCCTTCCAGAAGAGGACATTTGTTTTTTTTATCTTTAGACATCATAATGCCTGTTGATGACAGATACTTATTTACATTCCTTGCATTCCTGCTCTCCCATTATAATAAGCTACAGAGATGAGATAGGAATCTTCCAGCCACTATGAGTCTTGATGAATGGTTCCCAATCAAAGTGCTTTCCTAGCATTCCTAACATTCAACTGGAATCTCCCTTCCTTTTATTTATGATCATTATTTGATATCCTTAGTCTGGGATGATAGAGAAAAGGTTTTGGCTCTTTTCTGCAGTATACCACATCAGTATTTGAAAAAGTGTTATTGTATTCTTCCCTCTTCCTCTTTTCTCAAGGTTAAACATACTCAATCCCATCAAAATAATTCCTAGGACTTAATTTCAAGCCTGGTGACTATCATAGTTACTCTCTTTTGCGCCTGTTCCAGGTGATTAATAAGAATTTTGAAGAATAATGAACCCATGATCTAACCTTGAGGTATCCCTTTTAATTCCTTATTTAAGCTTGATGAGGAATTACCAATGAAAACTTTTTGAAGAGGGTTTTCAATTAAGCAGTGGATCCACCTAACAGATGTGTCATCCAGCCCATATTTAACCCAATTTGCTAAACATAATGTAATGGAGGGCTTTGTCAAATGCTTTGATGAAATCAAGATATGTTATTCAATAATCCCCAATTTGCTAAAGGAAGTTAGACGATGTAAAACAAGATCAGTCTAACAAAGCTTATTCTTTACCAATCCATGCTGACCTCTGGTAATCAATGTATCATTTTTAAGGTGCTTAGAAACTGATTGTTTTATGAACTGCTCTAGAATTTCCTACAAATTAATGTCACACTGATTGGTCTGTAATTCACTGAATTTTTTTTCTCCTTTTTTGAATATAGGGACAACATTTGCTTGCTTCAAGTCATCTGATACTTCACTCATTCTTCAGGATTACTGAGAGAGAATGAATAAAGGTTTGACCAGAGCACCAGCAAGTTTTTTTCAGGACCTCAGGATGCTATAAGTGAAGATTTAAATGTATTCAAAGTGAGTAGATATTCCTGATGATTTTATCAGGCTCAAGCTGGAAACGTGACACTTTAACTAACTCTGCACAATTTCCTGATGCATTTTCTTTGCCATCTGTTAATCTTTTGCCATCTTCACTGATTAGCTGGGGTTCCGATTCTTTTCTCTGATTTTTATTTTGAACTTATCTGAAAACTACTGCTTTGCATGTCTGAGATGTATGAGGGTTGAAAGAAAAGTAATGTCTCCAGTGTTATTAGTCATCAACAGATGGCAGTATTGATGTGCTAAAAGCTCTGATGTGTTCTTTAGCATCTGTTCTTTCACTTCAGTTGATGGAAAGTTGCTGTGAAAAAAAGGTTGTGTTGCTATTGTTTGTGAAATAGAAGCCTGCAGTGAATATTCATCAGTGCACTTTAAGCAGCATACCATGATTAAATTTTTGACCACTGAAGGAGTTCCCCCCTCCATTGAAATTCATCACCAAATGCAGATTCTTTATGGTGACGACTGCATTGATGTGAATACTGTGTGTTGCTGGGTGAAAAAATGTAAGAATTGTGAAATGGGAAGACCTGATTCGTGTGATTAAGAATGAGGTAGATCCATGAGAAAGGTTGATGAACTGGTTAAGGCAAATTGGTAGATCACTCAAAGGGAAATTACAGACAAGCATGGCATTTTACAGGAATATAAAGAGAACATAAAGAGAGCCAGTTTGGTCTAGTGGTTAAGGCAACTGGATCATCATCATTGGCGATCACTCGTAGCCGAGTAAGATTGTCTTCCAAAGGTAAAATTTTAACGGTGAATCCGTAAGTGGCTATAAAGGCCAATTCTGGATCCGCACAACCTCCCACAATGAGGGCATAGGTTTCCGGGTGGGAGACGGTCATGATGAGGGTTTGCCTGACGTGCCTTCCTTTTAGCTCTCTTCTCCTTTTCGCCCTGTACTCGTGCTTCTTCAAAGTCCATAGCGCCATTAATAAAGGCTGACCTCCAATTGAAACGCTCATGAGTTAGGGCTTCCCAGTTCTCAATGCTGATATTACATTTTTTTAAATTAGCTTTGAGAGTATCTTTGAATCTCTTTTGCTGTCCACCAATATTCCGTTTTCCATTCTTAAGTTGGGAGTAAAGTAGCTGCTTTGGAAGACGATGGTCAGGCATTCGAACAACATGACCAGTCCAGCGAAGTTGATGTTGGATGATCATTGTTTCAATGCTGGTGGTTTTCGCTTCTTCTAATACGCTAACATTAGTCCGCCTATCTTCCCAAGTAATTTGCAGAATTTTTCGGAGGCAGCGTTGATGGAATCTTTCAAGAAGTTGGAGGTGGCGTTTGTAGAGGGTCCATGTTTCACAGGCGTACAGAAGGGTTGGTAGTACAATGGCTTTGTAAACAAGCATTTTGGTCTCCCTGCGAATGTCCCGATCCTCAAACACTCTACGCTTCATTCGGGAGAAAGCTACACTCGCAGAGCTCAGGCGATGCTGAATTTCAGCGTCGATGTCGGCTTTTGTTGATAGATGGCTGCCGAGATAAGAAAAGTGGTCGACATTTTCTAGTGACACACCTTTAAGCTGGATTGATGGCGCTGCAGAGGGATTGGTTCGAACTTGCTGGTAAAGCACTTTGTTTTTTTTAATGTTAATCGAGAGGCCGAGCTTTTCATATGCTTCTGCAAAGATGTTTAGGATAGTTTGAAGATCTTCCTCGGAGTGTGCACAGACTACGTTATCATCAGCATATTGAAGTTCTATAACAGACGTTGCAATTACCTTATTTTTTGCTTTCAGCCTACTAAGATTAAAAAGCTTTCCATGTGTTCGATATATAATTTCTACACCAGTAGGAAGTTTCTCTTCAACAAGGTGCATAATCATAGCGATGAAGATAGCGAATAAGGTTGGAGCAATAACACATCCCTGTTTAACGCCGGATTCCACTTTAAATGGATCGCTTTGAGAGCCATTGTTATTCAGGATTGTTGCCATCATGTCGTCATGGAGTAACCGCAAGATGTTCACAAATTTATCAGGGCATCCGATTTTCAGAAGGATGGTCCAGAGAGCAGTACGATTTACAGTATCAAAAGCTTTAGTCAGATCAATAAACGCCATGTACAGAGGGCGGTTTTGCTCCTTGCATTTTTCTTGAAGCTGTCGTGCAGTGAAGATCATATCCACTGTTCCCCTGGAAGGGCGGAAGCCATTTTGCGTTTCAGGGAGGATGTCTTCTGATACAGATAGGATAGAAACCAGGAGACTGTGAGTTCTAGTCCCACCTTAGGCATGAAAGCCGGCTGGGTGACCTTGGGCCAGTCACTCTCTCTCAGCCCAACTCACCTCACAGGGAAAATAGGAGGAGGAAGGAGTAATAGGTATGTTCCCCACCTTGAGTTATTTATAAAAATAATAAAGGTAGGATAGTAAATAAATAAATAAACATGTGGGTCACAATATTGATGTTCTTCAATATTGGAAGGTTTGTGCAAGATGGGTTCCTTGCATTCTGTCAGCAAAGATGAAAGCTTTAAGAGTTGAAATTTGCCATCAATTATTGTTATTCTACAAGAAAGAAGGTGAGGAATTTCTTCACAGCATTGTCACAGCCAACAAAACATGGACTCATCATTGTGCCTCAGAAACAAAGCATCATTCCATGGAAATCACCACAGAGCTTGGTGATTTCCACATGTTTATTTATTTATTTACTATCCTACCTTTATTATTTTTATAAATAACTCAAGGTGGGGAACATACCTATTACTCCTTCCTCCTCCTATTTTCCCTGTGAGGTGAGTTGGGTTGAGAGAGAGTGCCTCAGAAACAAAGCATCATTCCATGGAAATCACCACAGAGCTTCACCTATGGGAAAAAAATTCAAAACCCAGGGTTTGTCAAGAGAATTCATGGTTACAGTTTTTTGGGGATGCTGATGGCATTTTCAAATGGATTTCTTGAACCTGGCACCACTATCAACTCAGAGTGCTACATTACAACACTCAAAACTTTGAAGCAATGATTAAGGAAGCACAAGAAGGAAACAGTGCTGTAACATGACAAACACTAGGCCTCACACTTCATGAGCCATCTAACAGGCAAAAGTTGGATCTCACTGTCTTACCTTATTTGCCATACAATCCAGCTTGGTGCCATGCAACTTCTGCCTTTCCCCAAAATTGAAGAATACCTTTGTGGGCACCTTTTGGACTCAAATGAAGAGGTAAAAGGTCCCTTGTTCACTCATTTGTATTCTACTGTGTATTCCCTCTTGTCTTTTTATGTTTATATATCTTCTTTAATGTTCAATAAAAATACAAGAGAGAGAGAGAGAGAGAGAGTCAAGGTATGGGGAATTCTTTCTTGATAGTTTTAAGAAACTTCTCAATCATAAGCAGACATGTGTAGCAAATGCTAATTATTATGTGGAGGAGTAAATACAGGTAACAAAAGAACTAATTTCAAGGAATATTTTCCTGTTTCATTTTAAAATATACCCCTTTTAAACTAGAGACTTGGAGGGCCTCCACCTTATTAGCTTTCCGGGAGGCTGGGAAGACCTGACTCTTCACCCAAGCATTGGGCTAGGATGGAAATGAACCCAGCAAGTGTAGAGTCCGTGGAATGTTGTAGCACTGTGGTGGGACTTACAGTGTTGTTTGTGGGGTTTTGTGGATATCACAGTAGGTTAGATACATTTTTTATGGAATGTTGCTGTAAGCCACCTTGGATTCTCATGCATAAGATAGGTGGCCATATAAGTTTATAAATAAATAAAGTTATGCACCTGGAGGCATTACTTTTCATTCAAGCCACGTACTATATGTGTTTTTATGTTTTTATATTTTTATACCACTTCCCATCTAGTTTGCATCTCATTGTGGTTTACAATAAAATAATTATAGACTGTGAGTTCTAGTCCCGCCTTAGGGATGAAAGCCAGCTGGGTGACTTTGGGCCAATCACTCTTTCTCAGCCCATGATGTCAGGCTTGGGCGACAAGCCGGTCGGTCAAGTCCTGTTGCAACTAATGGATCAACATTTGGTTGATCCAAAAAAGCCTTCCCTGCATCTGTGGGAAAAACATAACAGAAGGAAAAAAACAAAGTAGTGAGATTTTAGAATTTGAATCATGGTGCACTGTGGCAAGAATTTTAGCACCAGTGAGAAGATAAGGAACAAAAAGAGAATCCACAGTGGGAATGCTCAAATATTCTAATACAAAAAAATGGAATAAACAAATTACACCTATAATAAGGAACTGACACTTATCTGCTTCAATCTATAGAGAAGGTAAGGGATAGGGGAAGAATGGGTGAAATGAAGCAGTGCACAAGAGACATAGCAGGACAAAAGAAAGAAAATGATGTCAAATAAAGGAAGTGAAAATCACTGGAGTAAAATAAATGTGAAATACTTAAAAGGGCAGTACAAAGGACGAAAATGTAAATAATGGTCTGAGAAAACCAAGGTGGCTTTCTGGAGTGTCCCAGGGGGAAGGAGAGTCAAATTAAGATAGTAGCTGCAACTGTGCAATTGAAGGCAAAGAAGAGGAATGGCTATGATCATGTAACTGCAGCTTCCATCTTGATTTTTTGATCTCTCCAGCAGACATCCCTGGTAGCTTTTGATGAGTGAGCATGAGATTGAGTGAAATTGAAGCATAAATAATATCTGTCCAAAATGAAGATGGTTGAGGGATTCTAGGGTCTACTCTCTTCCAGAAATTCATTTTATAAACTAAAATATAAAACTTGTATGTGAGTTGTATTACCGATGAGGGAAATTTCTTTTCCCAGAAAAGAAACTATGAAAGACAACCAACAACATATTTAAAGGAATAAAATTTACAAGAGAAGAAGAAAGCAACAACACAGTACCCTTCTTGCATATCCTCATCGGCAGAGGAAACGATGGCAAATTAGAGACCCAAGTTTATATATATATAAAAAAACAACTAACACCAACCAAGTGCTTCACTGCCAAAGCAACAACTCAATTGCCTGCAAGAGAAGCTGCGTAAGATGCATTATTCAGATGACACAAACACACTGCAGTAACCCAGAATGCCAAAAAGAGGATACAGACCACCTACACAACATCTTCCAACACAACAAATACCCATGCTTCATCAAAAAGTGACTAACTATACAACGGTCAGGCCTTTGGGATAGGCCAGATCAGGAAACATTGGAAGAACTGAACTATACTTTATTGAGATAGACTATAATAACAGAATCTTGCAAGCCTGATTATGCGTTACCTCTCCTCCCTCTTATATCCCAATGAATCAAGGAGGATCCTGCCTGAGCCTATTCTGAATACTATATTGTTTCCCATGACTTAAGGAATGTTTCACCCCTTTTTGCTTATACAGCTGTTCTTGCCTATTTCCCTCAAGGTCATTTATTTATTCTATTTGTTCAATTTATCCCCCACCCATCTCCCATACAAGGGACTCTAGGGTCTACTCTCTTCCAGAAATTCATTTTATAAACTAAAATATCAAACTTGTATGTGAGTTGTATTACCGATGAGGGAAATTTCTCTGGTTCTGTACAACAACCCACTGAAACACAACTGTTACACAAAAAGAATAACACTCCCATACATCAAAAATATATCCAAGATAACCAACAGACTACAACCACTTGGCATTACTATAGCAGAAAAACCAACAAAATCCTTCCAAACATCTTAAGCAAACCAAAAAACCTGTAACCAAAGAAGGAAAAATAGGACTCATCTACAATACACAGTGTAAGAACTAACAGCCACTGTGTAGGTCATACAGTTAAAAGACTGGCAGACTGCATCCATGGACACCAAGTAGCAGTCAGAAGACATGATGAGAACTCCCTAATCTTGCAACACACAGACAGACTCAACCACATTTTCAGCTGGGAAACTATTAGCATTTTAGATCAAGCCAAATCCAAAAATGCCAGGGAATTCCTGGAAGTTTGACATTCAGACAAATCAGCCATCAATAGAGATAAACTGCATTTACATAACATTTCAAAGACACAGTCTAAAACCTAAGAAGGAAGGAAGCAGCCAGGAACACATCCCCTCCAGCAGCCAACACCCAGATAAGCAGGAAACAGCACCAGATAAACCACTCTCCCTTCACTGATGATGTTATCTAACCTGGTAGTGAAATGTCTGCAACAAAACAACCAAGCTCAGAGGATACAAAGAACCAACAAATTAATAGCTTCCATTGCCCTGTCTATGGTGATGAAAGTTCTGCATCTGCCTACTCTTGGGGGTGGACTTGATTGTGTTTGTGGCTGCGGCAGGGGATGGGGGGTTGATGGGTTTTTGTATTGTGGATTTTATTCTGTAAGCCACCTGGAATCACTGTGTGTGAGTTGGGCAGCCATATGAATCTTTTAAATAAATAAATAAATAAATAAATAAATAAATAAATAAATAAATAAATAAATACTTGTCTGCTCAGAGACAACATATAGTTATATAAGTGCTCAAGAAAATAATTTCAGTTGCAAGATGAGATTTACTATTAACATATTTAAGTCAGGCAGTAAGTTTATTACTGACAGCTAATATAAGGCTGGTGAGAGGAATGACATGTATTGTATCATCCTCAAACGAAGAGGAAAGGGAAGGGGTATCCAGTGGCATGGGTGATGCAGTAGTCTCAATTGAATATATAATAGTATGCAATTAATGTATTTGAGGGTCTTGTGTCAGGCAGTTAAGTGGCATCAGTTTTGACTCCCTGGTAATTTTATAATACTGTTCAGTACCTCTGGGCAGAGATGTGTCTAATTTTATGGCATTATTAAGCTTCTGTTGGGGCACAGCATTCATTCACTATGCAAAAGAGAACCAGCTTAATAAATTCACCTGAGGTCCTTCCCTTCCTTCCTTGTTGCCAACCACTGACAGACAAACATGAACTGAATTCTAAATATGAAAACTATAATGACAGCATCTTCCATAGCACTTCATAGGGAAACATAAAGACAAAAAGACAGGTTCCTGCCTTGAGGAACATGCAGTCTGAACAGGCTAGAATATGTCGTACCTTGGACCTTGATCCCTCAGTATCAAATTCAAGTTCTGAATGAAGGCTAGAGAACATGAGAGCTCAAGCTACTGACCCCACGGAAGTGTCTAGAGTGACTCTGTCGATCAGGGCTGGGTAACCTCCTAGTCACCACAGGCTACATTAAAGTTTTTATGGGGAAGATTACAGCGAATAGAAGAATGACACCTACAAGATGAAACAATGGTGCAAAATGAGTAAGGCCACAACAGATTTTCATTCCGCTCCAGGTTTGGTAGGATTTGGGAAAATCTTTCTTTGCTTTTTAAATGTGCTAAGCCTATTCTATGGCTCACAGAAGTATTTTTACTGTATTTTCCACCTAAAAATAAAGTGAAATCCTGCCAATTCTTTTGGCAATTATGCTTCCAAATTTGGCAACACAGGTAAAGGTGGCATTGCAGTTCCCCAGAAAAGCATTTAGGGATGGTGTGCGGCCTCAGGTAGCTCACCCCCGCAGAAGACAGTGTGGCCTTAATCTCTGGCTCTGGAAGAAGAGAGTTTGCTTCTTCTTCAGACACAGATTACTTATTTCTCAAATGATTTGTACCCATAGAGGGTCTTCACCCTCTATGAGACCACACCCAGTATCACTGGAGACATTTCAATTTGTGCTGGAGCACAGTAACAGAATTCATCACTCTTAGTTACCAATAATGGTAGCTTCCTTCATTGTTTACTACAAGACTACATAAAGCTTACAAGCAGGTCTAGGAGCAACCTAAACACCCTGATTCTTATCTGTCTGATTTTCACTGATCTTCCTTCCTTCTACCATGCTGTTTTTTTAAAAAAACCTCATGGAAAGTTACAACAAAAAATTAGCAATTACAATTAAAACATAAATTAAAACATTTTGTAAAACATTCAGGATAAAATAAGGAATTCATAACAAAGAAATAATGAAAAACAGCAATATAAAGTTAAAAATCATAGCAGCATTATTATTAAAGCCCTTGGAGAATACAAATATCTTTGGTGCTGAAAAAATAATAAAGATGATGCCAGGGATTATCTCACTGGGGAGGGCATCCCAAAGTTGTGGGGCACGCATCTGAAAAGGCCTTGGTAGCTAGTTGCAGCACCTCAGCCTGGGATGTTACTTAGAGCAGACTTTCTGTAGATGATTTTAGGGTTTGGATAGGAACATACAGGAAGAGGTGTTCCTTCAGATACTCTGGTCCCAAGATATGAAGGGCTTTGTCACTTAAAGCCAGCATCTTAAACTGGGATCAGAAGTGAATTGTAAGCCCCTGAAGACCATAAAATATGGGCATGATATGTTCCTATAACCCAGTACTCTTGCCACCTCATGTTATACTAATTCACGTTTCCAAACCAGCTTCAAGGTCAACCCCACATATAGTTTTGTTGTTGTTGTTTATTTGTTCAGTCGCTTCCGACTCTTCGTGACTTCATGGACCAGCCCACGCCAGAGATTCCTGTCGGCTGTCGGCATCCCCAGCTCCCCCACGGTCGAGTCACATATAGTACACTGCAGTAATCAAAACAAGAAGTTATTAGGGCATGGATTATTATTATCCAAGGCTATCCAAGTAGAGCTGCTGGTGGCTCACCAGTCTAAGGTAAAGGTAAAGGTTTCCCCTGCACAGTCGTGTCTGACTCTAGGGACCGGTGCTCATCTCAGTTTCTTAGCTGAAGAGCCAGTGCTGTCCGAAGACACTTCCGCGGTCATGTGGCCGGCATGATGCACGCAGAACGCTGTTACCTACCCACCGAAGTGGTACCTATTTATCTACTTGCATTTGCATGCTTTCAAATTGCTAGGTTGGCAAGAGCTGGAGCTAGTGCAGGAGCTCACTCCATCACGCAGTGCTCAGGTCTCAAACTGCTGACCTTCCGATCGACAAGCCTGGCATCTTAACCACTGAGCCATTGTGCCCCCTGGCTCACCAGTCTAAACTGGTAAATATATTTCATATCACAAAGGTCCCTTATGCTTCTAATGTCAAACATGGATGCAGAATCACCTCCAAGCTACAAACATGATCCTTATGGGGAGTATGTAAGAAACAGTTCAACTCCATCCAGACCAGGTCAAATCCCATTCCTCTGGGCAGATACCATCCACTAGGCGCATCTCTGTCTTATTGCAAATGACTTGACTTTTTTTGGCTCTGTCAGTCCATTACTGCAACCAGGCACTGATTTAAACAATTTCACCTCATCTGGCTCTGATGAAAAGTAGGGATAGAACTGGATGTCATTGGCATACTGATAACATTTATTAAACATCTCTAGACGATCCCACCCAGTGACTTCATACAAATGTTAAAACAGCATGAGACATAACATGGAAACCCACAGTATAAACACCTTGGACTTGAGCAGAAGTCTCCCATCGCCAATCTCTGGACACAGCCATTCAAGTATGAATGGGATCATTTTAAAGGTGTTCCATCTGCACTCAGTATGCTAAAGGATACTACGATCATCTCTTCATATTTTGCTTCTGTATTTTTATGGTTTCCAGTCAGGCAAATCTAGTCCAATTTATTTAGCTCTCTGAAGTGAAGCAGCAAATGGTGCCTCCCCATTACTCATCCCAATCAAAATGCATAGTTGCTACAATCAGGCATACTATGTGGGAAGAAAAGTAAGTAAATCTAATAAGCCCCTTTTCCCTTTCCTGGAAGTATAAGAAACACAAAGACAACAAATTACATAATGAACAAGTGGTTGCTTTTTCAATTTCAATCCAATATCTGCTGCCTGAGCCAACCGCCTCTATCCATTTAATGGTAGGGCTAGATCAGAAACTGGAAGGAAATAAAAAAAAAGAAATATAATAAAATACGTAATCCATTCACATCTCCAGTTTCTCCACTCTGTATGACTCATTGGGCATCACTGTTTCCATTTAAGTTTGGCAGGATTTGGTCACAGATAATTCAGATCAATTAAGACAATTAGAAGTGTTATGGTGAGGGCTTACGGTAAATATGATTAGACATGAATTTTAGATAGGAAAAAGATTTGAATTATGCAAATGGAAGAGTTGGTTATATGCCTTACTCACTGAACTTTTAATATGATTTAACATTTTTATTTAATAAACTATAAATTATATATTAATCCCAAAGATTTAAGGTTGATATACACGACAATTAAAAATTCAATAAACACAGCATGAAACCTAAACATTGATATAGTCAAACTGAGAGGTGCAAAAGCTATTTTGACTACACACACACACACACACACACACACACACACAGAGAGAGAGAGAGAGAGAGAGAGAGAGAGAGAGCGCGCGCGAGCGGAACAAATTTAAGCAAAGCCAACAACACAATGTTTTCAACTATATTTTTTTTGATAGGGGACAAATAATATAACAGGAACCCACTCAAATGAAGAAAAATAAATGTTCCATGCTTGAATAAATTCTAAATATTTTTTTTATTTAACCTTCTGCATATAGAAACTACCAGTGGGGACATGGTTAAAATAGGAAATGTTCCCAGAATTCTGATCTCTACTCCAATTATAACTGAAAACTGTGTGAAATCCCCCTTTTGCACAAAAATATTTTAATGGTAAATCAGGTCCAACTTCTTTAACTTTTCTATTGTGAATGTCAAACCAGCTGAAGACAGGAGAGGTATGCATTTAATTATATTTAACATTTAACATAACTGTTTATCAGATTTCTAGGAGTCTGGGAGAAATGTAACTACAATTGTAGAGACTGCTTTGGCAAATTAATAATAATTAAGTCTCTGATATTTCTCACCCATTTGGAGAAATCCTTTTTTTTTAATATGCAGCCTTGGTTTGCTTTAATTTCATCTATTTCTTTTACCCAATTTCTTTTTAGGCACTATAGAACAAAGCAGAAACAAATGATAAAGCAGGAGATGATTAATTGAGTCTAATAGCTTGTATTTTTTAATATTTTGTTTGAACTCCATATGTCTAAAGTAAATGAGGATATGCGTGCTCATTTTCACAGAGCAGCTAATTATTGGGAGAATGGGAGAGATGAGAAAAGGCTCCCCCCAATAAATCTACTTCATCCCAAAGTTAAAATTACTAACTTTTGTTTTGCTCTTAATGTTGATGCATTTGGCTTAACGTTGATGCATTTGTTGTCCATAAGAGATTTGGATCTAAATCTTGGGGAAAGGCTACATCAGGGATTAGAAATTTCATTTTTTGTTGTTGTTTCTGCCCAGTTGGTATGATCTGGCAGAGTGGCTGGGCTTTGAGTCCCCTGAATTAAATAATGTCACCTGTCAGGGCTTTGGATGTGTTTTCTCTGTCATGGAGCTTGCCTTCTGGAATAGTATTCCCTCAGAGTTTTGTACAGCTCCTACCCTGATTAAGTTCTGTAAGGCGTTGAAAACCTGGCTATTCTTCCTGGCCTTGGGGCAGGGGAGTGGGTGAACCCCTGTAAGATTTTGTCTGATATGATTTTGTTCTGTTTTGTATGGTTTTTCTGGTGAGAAGCTGAACACATCTCAAGGACATCATGTCTGTTTCTGAGGCGAATATGAGGGAATTGATTTTAGTTTGGTTGTCTCTATCAACCATTCTGGGCAAGCTTCTCAGAAGTTATATGCTGTCCTTGATCTAAACAAAAGTTTATGCAACCATCTTTCCAAAGTCAGAGAGATTTCATTGTAGTTCAGAGTTTTACTGACTGTTTTTATTATTTTAACAGCTTTTTCATTGCATAATACTTTATGAAGTTATTGTGTATGAAATGTTGTTAAGTCTTTTTAGTCTTTTTAATCGTTTCTCTAAACTGCCTGATGAATGTTACATTATAATGGATCTGCCATTATACAATACAATACAGCTGCCTGCTAATCTGTGAAAGGCCACCTCCATCACAGTCACTACTCTAGGCATCTTACAAAATGTAAAATATTAGAATAATAACAATAACAAATAATAAGCAAGGCATATGTTGGGAAAACAACAAAACCAGCTACAGAATCATAGAAGACATATATCAAGGAGCAGGATCAGAACCCTCCCTGACCCAGGCTTGCCTTCAAGGTTTTACAGAAATACAAATGGGTCAAGATTAGGGTCATATGGACTTTTGGGGCAATGCTGTTTTATAGGGCAGGTGAAGCCATAGAGATATTTGAACAGAAGCTCCAAATTGATGTATCTCAACAATGCTTTATACAGTATACATCAAGAAGTTTGGATAGCCCTTTGGATTGTCATATCATGAGAAGAGAACCATCAAGGAAGCAGAGAAACGTGGGTCTACAATTCAGAAATGGAAACAACCAGCAAGCAGCAGAGATGTTAAACAAGAAAGTGGGGATAATGTTGCCAGAGAAACAACATTCATGAGAACTCATTGCTCAGCAGGAGGCCAAAGGGGAAAAGCAGAAAAGAGAAAGAGAAAGCTAGTGAATTAGACATTGGGTTAGTGAAGAGAACAATATGACTGGGACAATTCTTACTTCACATTTGAAATGGCCCCAAATCTCAGAATGTTTCCAAGGTTCCCTCTCAAATTCTGTGTCAAAATCACTTCCCTGTTTATGGTTCCTAGGCCATTTAAAGGGACAAAGGTAAACACAGTGTACTGTATATAGTTGAAAGATTTCTATATAGACGGCTAATAACATTGAAACAATAATGCAGAATTTTAAAAAGGGCAAGGCATTACTAATAATAGAAAAGAAACAGACATAAACATAGAAAATAAACACACATGAAATAGGCCACACACTGGCCCCCAAAGAGATTTTGTATAGAGTGGTGCATACAGGCTAGAAATCAGGAGTCTGTGAGTTCTAGTCCCGCCTTAGGCATGAAAGCCGGCTGGGTGACCTTGGGCCAGTCACTCTCTCTCTCAGCCCTAGGAAGGATCCAATGGCAAACCAGGAGACTGTGAGTTCTAGTCCCACCTTAGGCATGAAAGCCGGCTGGGTGACCTTGGGCCAGTCACTCTCTCTCAGCCCAACTCACCCCACAGGGTTGTTGTTGTGGGGAAATTAGGATGAGGAAGGAGTATTAGGTATGTTCCCCACCTTGAGTTATTTACAAAAATAATAAAGGCGGGATAGAAAATAAATAAATAAATAAATAAATAAATAAATAAATAACACCTATCATGTGAATAGCAATTGTCATATTCATATGCTTTGACAGGGTTAAAAGAATGTCCTCTTTAAATAATTCCAGAAACCTTTTTATTTTCATAAACTCCTCTTTTTTTTAAGGACAAAAAGAGAGAAAGGTATGATTTTTTTGGTATTTGCATTGGCTGTTGTCTGGTCATTTACAGTAGATCAGTGTTTCTCAACCTTGGCAGCTTGAAGATGTGTGGACTTCAACTCCCAGAATTCTGGGAGTTTTATTTATTTATTTATTTATACTTTAATTTCTATTACCGCACCATCTCCCCCAAAGGGGACTCTTGAAGTCCATACATCTTCAAGATGCCAAGGTTGAGAAACACTGTAGTAGATGCTGAGCATGACTATATCTTGTTCAGAAATGACTTTCTTTGGAGGCTAAATTCCAGTGGCTAGTATGTGTGTTTTGTTATCAACTAGTCACTGAAATTTGACCTCAAAAGTTCCTCCTATGACAAAACTTCTGAACAACTTTCAGGGAAGCCTATTAAGCCCCAATAAGTGCAACAGGATTTCTCCAGGACTTCTGCACATCTGTAAAATGTTATATTTTTATATTTAGCTATTATAGTTTTGAGAAAGGTATGCTTGTCAGGTGAAATGGCTGCTTCTTGTGTTTTTTTTTTATTGCTACAACCCCCCCCCCCTCAATTTCCAGTGGCAACAATAATGAAGTAGGCACATCTGTGCATATTGCTTGAGAGTAGCTTGCAGCAATTTTATCCATTGTGGGTTGATTGTCTTATTTGGTGACTGTCATCATAATTGGCGATGAGTTCATAAATTAAAGTTGCAACACCTCACCAAATGGGGTGATCTTCAAGACAAAACAAAAGGAGTTAGTTCTATGAATCTTGACTCAAAATGTTTTACTGTTAACTTTCTTATTCTGACACTCTCGCCCTCTTCCCCTTTGCTTAGTAAGAGCCCCAAGACATAATTAGCATAAAACACAAACATTATTCTCTGCAGTCTCCAGCAGTGGAATTATTTATCAGCTAATAGCATATCTCTTTGTTCAACTGCATGCAAATGCCTTCTCATTTTGGAGGTGGAAAATAAATGCTTGAAACTTATTTAAATTCCTTTAAAAATAGTGATGATAACACTTTGGATTCTCATTTTATCTACTCAGGGGTTGTTCTTTACTCCAAAATCTTTGATTCTGAAATGAAGATAGCCAGGTGTCCTTGAAAAAGGTATCCTCTGGGAGGACATTAAATGTGGAACATTTGGTTATTGAATGATCTGTAGGAAATATGTACAGAGCAGTAGTTTGAATTTCTTATGCAGGTGGGATTATCCATCCAGAAAACTATATGTTTAGCTGATGCTAAGCAAATGCTGCCATTGGAGTGAATCAAAGAGATGTTAGAGCAGAGCTTTCCAAACTTTTCATGTTGGTGGCACACTTTTTAGACATGCATCATTTCGCGACACACTCTTACAGCAGGGCATCATTTCATGACACACTCTTACAGCAGGGCACAAGGCAGGCACTAGGACCTGCGTGGAATCACAGCAGGTTTGGAGGCAGCAAGGCACAAGACAGGCACTAGGACCTGCGTGGAATCCTGGCAGGGCAGGTTTGGAGGCAGCAAGGCACAAGACAGGCACTAGGACCTGCGTGGAATCCTGGCAGGGCTCGGAGGCAGCAGCAGCCGGGACACACCCAGACACTGCAGCTGATACACTAACGTGTCCCGACACACAGTTTGGAAAGCTCTGGGTTAGAGGATGTAGTACAATAACAGAATTTGACTTCCAAGGGATTTTGGCATATATGTTAAATGCTGTTTCTCTCCCTCACTTCCTGAAAGAAGAAAGAGAGTTAGGAAGAGCATGTTAAACTTTGAATAAGGTTTTTGGAGGCCATGATGATGGGTCTTCAGTGACCTTTCTAGCTGCTTGCTCTTTTATTATGATGGGGGCAAGGGGGCAGGAGGAAATGATGAAACATGCACCATGAAGTCACAGTGCAAACCATGTATCATACTTGTGTCTGATTTTAAAACTTTAGTGTGAAAAGCAGCAGTTTGCACACTGATGCCAAAATGCAAGCTTCATCATTTTTGCAACATCACAGTTTGAACAGGATGCCTATGCCTTTTACATCGAATCATATCAATTTAGTTCAATCCCAGCCTTACATAGCATTTAAAACTACAGAATTTTGAATCCTCCCAAAAATAGCCATCTATGTGCACCAGCTATGAATAGGGTAACTAAAGATTAAATGTATGGCATAGAACTTTAAAATTCTTGTAGAACTAAAAATCTACAAAGAACTACCAAGTAGATTATGATTAATATTAGAACTGTTAGAAGGGGAACTTCCGGTGAAGATGGACGGCGGCTGGGGAGAAACAGAAGAAGCTCTGTGAAGAAATCTATAGATCTCGCAGATCCGAGCCGGCTTTGTAAAATTAAAAGCTGAAAAGCGGCAGCAGGGAGAGCGGAGGGTTTGGTACCTTTGGAAACAAAATTTTGGCGGCTTCGGAAGGCAGGCGAGTCATTTGTTGTCTGGTTAAGTGTTTTCACTGACTCGTGGAGAAAAGCAAGCCAGGAAGCTGAAAAGCGAAAGTTGGATCTGCGAGGGAAAAGTCTTTGAAATAGACGAGCACCGCAGACCACTTCACCAAGACAATTTGAAAAACCAAAAAATTAAAAGCAATTTTTTTCTGAACGAAGAAGAAAGCAAAGGGCGTTTGGGTGAGAAGACACATAATTTCCTTACTGAGAACTTCTATAAAGACTGAATTAATTAATTAATTAATTAATTAATAATTAAACAAAGCCATCTTGTTTCTGTAGAGCTTACATAGTGCTTCTGTATAAACCTCTGTATAAAGCATAAGAATTAATTTGTATTTATTGTACTATAGATCGAAATATATAATTAGAATTATAAGTATTATAATTAGATAAGATACTATAAGATAAGATAGTGTTAAGAATTTTCCTTTTTGTTATAAGTTAATAAATAAGTTATAAGATCTATAAAAATGAGTGTTAGTACTAGAAGACAAGTTAGAAGGGGATCTGAAGCAGGGGAAGGAGAATGGCTAAAATCATTGTTTGAGAATTTCACAGTTAAAACTACCCAGACAATCACTCAAACAGTGACAAAAGTACTAGAAGAGAAATTAGAAGGTTTAGAAAATAGACTAGAGCAGAATCTGGGAAAGATAGAAAAAAGATTAAAAGAAGATGTACAAGAAGTTAAGAAGCAGATTGAGAAATGTGAAGAAAATTTAGATAAAGAAGAAGAGTGTATTACAATATTGGAATTAAAAGAAAAGGAACATTGTATAAGACTGAGAGGAGTACCTGAAGAGAAGGAAGACAATATGAGAGAAGTAATTGTCTGAATGTTAGCAAATTTAATTGACTGGGAGGAGGAAAGATTAGAGGAGGAAATTGAAAGAATGTTTAGAATAAATTCTAAATATGCAACATTGTATAAAAAACCAAGGAATATACTGATAGAATTTTCAAAAAAAAGGATAAGGAATACAATAATACAAGCATCATATAATAAAAAGGTTGAAATAGAAGGAAAAGACATTACTATTTTCAAAGAAATCCCAGCAAAAATTTTAAAGAGGAGAAAAGAGTACAGATTCTTAACTGATCTCTTAGGAAAAAACAATATCAATTTTAGGTGGGAAATACCAGATGGTTTAAGCTTGACATTTAAGGGTCAAAGATTTAAATTAAATTCAATATTAAAAGCGAAATATTTTTTGAAAACATTTCAAAAAGTAATAATTTATCCTAAAGATCAGAGACAAGGGGGAAAGGAGATACTCCAGCATCAAAAAGAGGGAGGAGCATCCAATATGAAAGAATTTGCTTCGCTCTTAGTAAATGAATGAATTAAAGGCTTGGAACATTAATGGGGCTAACTCTCCGGTTAAAAGAAAACGACTATTCCAACTACTAAGTATATTAAAGCTTGATATTGCATGTCTTCAGGAAACCCATATTAAAAAAACAGATACAAAATATTTAATTAATAAAAAATTAGATTACAATTTATTACAGCAAATGAGAAAAAAAATGGAGTAGTAATATATGTAAAACCTTATTTAAAGCCTAAATTAATACAAAAAGATGAAAATGGGAGATATATTATTATCGAAATTGAAATTCAAAATTCCAAAATATTAATAATTGGAATATACGCCCCTAATAAAAATAAAATTTTTTTTTATAAAGAGTTATCAAATAATTTTATAGAATATACACAAAATAATTGGTTAGTAATGGGGGATCTAAATGGAGTAGTTATGCTAAAATTAGATAAGGAGTTGCAATGTCAAATTAATAATTGTCAAGGCAAATTGCCTAAAGAATTTTTTGATATGACGAAAAATTTATCTCTAATAGACGCTTGGAGAAGCCAAAATGGAAACGTTAGAGAATTTACCTTTTACTCAAATAGACATAAATCATTCTCAAGAATCGATATGATATGGATATCAAAAAATTTGGAAAATAAAATTAAAGAAACTGCAATTCTGCCAAGGACTTTATCGGATCATAATCCAGTACAAATAATTTTGAAGATAAATTCTAAAAATTATAGATGGAGATTAAATGAAAACATTTTGAAAAACAAGGAAAATTTAGATGATCTAAAAAAGAAATTGAAGAATTTTTTCTTTGGAATTTGGATACAGAGGTAAAATTAGAAACAGTTTGGGACGCAAGTAAAGCCTTTATGAGAGGATATTTTATATCTGTGAATAATTATAAAAAAAATAGTACCAAAAAACTACAAATAATTTTGGATCAAATTAAAGAAAAAGAAAAAGAATTACAAAATAATAATAAAAAAGAGGAAATTTTAAATCAGATTAAATTACTACAACTTCAAGTTAAAATCTTGATGACAGAAGATATCGACAGAAAATTGAAATATATTAGACAGAGAAACTTTGAACATGCGAATAAGGCAGGTAGATGGTTGGCATATAAATTAAGAAAAGAAAGAGAAAAATGAATAATTTTGAGAATTAGAGAAAACAATGTGGATTTAATTCAAAATGAGAAAATTAAAAATGCCTTCCATGCCTACTACACAAAACTATATAAAAAACAGAAAATATCATTGGAAAAAATTGAACAATATGTTCAGGAATGTAATTTAGAAAAATTAACCAATGAGCAAAAAGATATAACAAATAATTTGATTACGACTCAAGAAATAATAGATGCAATTACAAGATTGAAAATAGGCAAAACCCCAGGACCTGATGGATTATCTGTGGGTTATTATAAAAACTTTAAAGAACAATTAACAGAACCGCTTAAAAAACTATTTAATTCAATTCTAGAAGGTAATAAGATATCACAATCATGGACAGAAGCCAAGATTACTTTAATTCCAAAGGAAAATCAAGATTTAACAAAATGTCAAAATTACAGACCGATTTCCTTATTAAATAACAACTATAAATTATTCACTATCATATTGGCTGAAAGATTAAAAAAAAATCTACAAAATTTGATAAATTGTGATCAAAATGGATTTTTGCCAAACAGACAAATCAAAGAAAATCTACGTACAATAATTAATTTGATAGAATATGCGAATGTAAACAATGAAAAACCTATAATGTTACTATTTTTAGATGCTGAAAAAGCATTTGATAATGTAAATTGGGATTTTATAATTAAAACATTAGAATATAGAAATTTCGGAGATAAATTTATAAAAGCAATTCAAGCAATTTACAAATTACAGAAAGCCAAAATTATAGTGAATGAAGAAGAAACACAAGAAATTAATATAGAAAAAGGTACGCGTCAGGGCTGTCCATTGTCTCCATTAATATTTATATTGGTACTGGAGGGTTTATTGCAAAAAATCAGAAAAGATGATAATCTTGAAGGAGTCAAAATTAAAAAAGAAATATACAAATTAAAAGCTTTTGCTGATGACTTGGTGATAATATTACAAAACCCATTAGATTCAATAGAAAATTTAAACAAAAAGCTGCAAGAATTTGGAGACGTATGAGGCTTCAAAATAAATAATCAAAAGACTAAGATGATAAATTTGAATATGACAAAAGAAGAGCGAGAGAAATTGGAACAAAAATCAGGATTTCAAAATGTTAAACAAATTAAATATTTAGGAATACAGATAACCGCTAAAAATATAGATTTATTCAAAAATAACTACATTACAATATGGAAAGAAATTAAAAAAGATCTAGAAAAATGGGAATCTTTACAATTATCATTATTGGGTAGAATTGCGACAATAAAGATGAATGTATTACCTAGAATTTTGTATCTGTTCCAGACGATTCCTATAGTAATAATGGACCAAACTTTTTTGAAATGGCAGAGATATAACAAAATTTATATGGCAAGGGAAAAAACCCAGAATAAAATTAAAATATATACATGATATTAAAGAAAGAGGAGGAATGGGACTACCAAATTTAAAATTATTTTATGAAACTTGTGGTTTGGTCTGGTTGAGAGAATGGATAATATTGGAAAATACAAATATATTAAATTTAGAAGGACATGATAACAGATTTGGTTGGCACGGGTATATGTGGTACAACAAAAGTAAAGTCAACAAGGCATTTAATAATCATATAATTAGGAAATCATTATTAAGAATATGGAACAGATACAAAAATTTTTTATTACCTAAACTTCCGTTGTGGACATCATCTGAGGAGGCATATGCCAGAAAAGAAAACTCAAATGATAAAAAATGGTTAAGATACAAAACTTTACTTAAATTTATTGGAAATAATTATGAATTTAAAACAAGGGGAGAATTAGAAAAAGAGGGCTTCAAATGCCAATGGTTTATATATTTACAATTAAAAGAGCAATTCAAATTAGATCAAAAATGTTCAAATTTGTGAAATCAACAGATAATTGGGACAATATATTATGGAATGAGAATGATCATTTGATTTCAAAATTATATAAAAAGTTATTAGATTTAAAAACCAGTGACATAAAAATCAAAAATTATATGATAAAATGGGAAGAGAATTTGGGTAGAGAGATTAGTTATGAAGATTGGCAAACTATTTGGATTAAAAATATTAAATTTACCCTGAGTAACAACTTAAAAGAAAATAGTTATAAGATGATTTTCAGATGATATATGCCTCCTGAGAAACTATATAAAATGAAATGCTTAAGATCAAACATATGTTGGAAGTGTAAAACAAAAGTGGGATCTTATTATCATCTATGGTGGTCTTGTAAAAAAACAAAAAAAAAAAAAATGGGAAAAAATCCATGGTTGTATTTGTAAAATTATAGAAATCAATATGGAAAAAAACCCAGAATTTTACTTATTGGGACTCATGGACATAAGGATGAATAAAGACTGTAAAAAATTACTACTCCATTTGATTACAGCAGCAAGGATAACCTTCGCGAAACATTGGAAAGAAGAACATACCCCATCAATAGAAGAATGGATTATCAAAGCAATGGAATTAGCACAGATGGATAGATTAACGGATTTAATAAAATGTAAAGAAATTGGAAATTATGAACTAACATGGAATCCCTTTCTAAAATTTATACAAAAGGACTATAATATAAAATTATTTTTGTAAGATGACAAAAGATTAGAGGTGAAAAATATTATAAAGAAAACAAATGTTAAATGTATATGAATAAGGTTAAAAGGTTGAATAATTAAAATGCAATAAATAATTCTATGAGAAAAGGATGAAAACGAACTAAATAATGAGATAAATTATAAACACAATAATGAAATATTAAAGGGAAGGAAAGATATAAAGGAAATAGTATTGTTTAATATATGTTAAAAAGGTTTCTTCGTAAAAGAAACAGGAAGTCATTCTAAATTAATTGTTTTATATGTAACTTTGTATGTTGTCATTGTCTTATGTAAATATGTTGTTTATGTGTTGTAATTCTTTGTAAATGTAACTATTTTTGTGGTGTGTAAATATTTTAAATAATAAAATATATTACAAAAAAAAATTAAAAAAAAAAGAACTGTTAGAAGGAATCTTACCAAGGTTCGTCCCAAGCTGGGAATGAATAGACGCAGGCAGTTGCTGGAACAGAGGTTTGCTGGTTTATTCCCAAGAGCATATACAGAGTACAAGGTACAGAGTATGCTGGTTGGAAGGTGGCCACACGAGCACACTCCAACCAGTCCTTCTTATAGTCACAGAGGTCTTTTGTTAAAGAAATACAGGTTTTGTTAAGAAAAATATGAGGAGATGGCATTTATTTTGTTTTAACAACTCTTAATTGGTTCCTGAGAAAGCTTTCTCTAGGAATTCTTAGAAAGCTTTCACTATTAGAAAGCTTTCACTATTAGAAAGTTTTGGCGCCCTCTATTGTATTGCTACTTTCACACTGCCGGTGCCTCAGGTTTTCCCATTGGGTTTGTTTGGTCAGTTTCTGGGAAAGCCTTCTCTCCTTTTCTTATGTTTAATGTACGGGTTTTGTTCTGTTTGTTCTCTGGGTTTGATCAAGATATCGGAAGGTTTGATTGGGCTGCCCTGTGGGTTAGTTTTGATTTAGATGGAGATGTGTTTGGCTGGGGAAGAAGGTCTACCTGAATGGGCTGGCTAAGTTCTGTGAATGAGCTGACCTTTTGTGTTCCAAGGTTTCCAATTGAATCGGAAGGGAATCCTTTGTCTAAGCAGTTGGGCTTCCTTTTACATCTTAATCTCTGGCATTATCAAACTCATTCTATTTTGTAATCTTTTTAACAATTGGGCTTCCTTTACCTGTTCTGGGGGAAGACAACATGGAGGGCAGACAGTGTTCTGGGGGAAGACAACATGGAGGGCAGACAGTGTTCTGGGGGAAGACAACATGGAGAGCAGGGAGATATCTTAATTTATTCCAACAGAACCACATATGATGTAAGATTTGGGAGGGAGCAGTAGAGCTGTGGGTGGAGGGATTAGGGTCTCCCTTATGGGAGCCTGAGGGCCTAATTCAAACAGTCATGAGGGCCTAAATCACACAGTCATGAGGGCCTAATTCACACACTCATGCCCTTTTATACTTGGATATACAGAGTTTTGAATCTAAGACTATTTGAATGGAAAACAGATGATCGTTCACCAAACAGCCTAGTCTTCCATTTTCAAATTCAAACCCACTGTGCAAACTAATCTAGTATGATTATCTCCTTACCTTTGAGATCTTTTCAAAATCCTTTGTTTCCTTTCTCTTTTAGTGGAAAAATGTTCAACTGTCTTCCCTGCCTTGAATGATTCTCTGTTGTTTCATTGGTGTTAGCACTATACTCATTCCTCTACATCCTTTCAGACATTTTTGTCCATTATCTTCTGATTTGCACACAGCGCCAAAAAAAAAAATAGTTCTGAAATTCTTTAAAAAGGAAGAGGAAGAAAGGGGAAGGAAAAGAACTGAATTAAATAAAACGTGGATTCCATGCTGAGTGTCTGGTATCAACTCAGTCTTCCACTTAATTTTCACCCAACTCCATTTAGTCACTCCATTCTTTGAAGAAGACCACAGGCTTAATTCAGCCTCTGGAGGAAATATCTGTCCTCAGGGGTAAAGCAGCAGGTTTAATTGCAAAAAACACTTGGAGATAGCAGACAAAGGAATAGCTTTTGGAAATCAGACTCATACTTTTTCTTGCCATTGTATCTTGATAACCAAGGAAGGCAAGATCAAATACTTCTGACATTCCCTTCAAAATAAAACATCAAGTGTGTGCTTTTGCACTTTTTGATCCTGAAGTGGGACCATGGCACTGGGAGGCACTCAATGTCCACTTTTGGAACTGATGGAATATGCTAGGAATGTTAGAACATTTGGGGATGGAGTTTTGGTCTATTCTGAGTAGGCTTTATATTACATATGGATGATCTCTGGCAAGGGCAGGATGAAGGGAGTGCATCCATCCTTACCCTCTTAGATCTCTCAGCGGCTTTTGATCCATCGACCATGGTATCCTTCTGGGGCAGCTCAGGGAGTTGGGGGTGGGCAGTGTAGTTTTGCAGTGGTTCACCTCGTTCCCAATCAGTGATGATAGGGGAGGAGAGATCTGACCCATGGCCCCTCTTGTGTGGGGTGCCACAGGGTTCGGTGCTCTCCCCTCTCCTGTTTAACATCTATATGAAGCCACTGGGTGAGATCATCTGTCACCACGGGATGAAATACCATCTATATGCTGATGATACTCAGATGTATATTTCCATTCCGGGTGAAGTAAGTGATGCAAATCTGCCCTATCTCAGTGTCTGGAGGGTGTGAGGGCCTGGATGGGGAACAACAGGCTTCGGCTGAACCCTAGTAAGATGGAGTGGCTGTGGATTGATGGCCGCTCAGGATCTAGGAAGTTGTCATCTTTGGTTCTAGATGGGGTGGCACTACCCCATTCAGAGCCAGTGCGGAATTTGGGGGTTCTCCTGGACTCACGACTCCTGCTTGAAGAGCAGGTGGCAGCCGTGGCCAGGAGGGCCTTTGCACAACTTCGGATTGTGCACCAGTTATGCCCATTCCCGGACCGAGATGCCCTCCGAACAGTCACTCATGCCCTTGACATCTCCCATATAGACTATTGTAATGCGCTCTACATGGGGCTACCCTTGAGGAGTATCCGGAAGCTTCAACTGGTCCAGAATGCAGCTGCGCGGACAGTTACTGGGGCCAGAAGATCGGCACATGTGACATCTCTGCTGCGCGAGCTGCATTAGGTACCGGTCTGCTTCCGGGTACAATTCAAGGTGTTGGTTATCACCTTTAAAGCCCTACATGGCATAGGGCCAGGTTACCTGAGGGACTGTCTCATCCCCAGAACATCGACCCGTCCCACCCGATCAGCCAGAGAAGGCTTGCTGCGGACCCCATCGAATAAAGAGTTCCATCTAGTGGGGTCCAGGAGGCGGGTCTTCTCTGCAGTTGCGCCCACCCTTTGGAATACCTTACCCCCAGAGCTGAGGCGGGTTTCCTCGCTCCCGACCTTTTGGAAAGGCTTAAAGACCTGGTTCGGCTGTCTTGCCTGGAAGGGAAATGTCAACAGTTCCTCTTGGGGATGGCTGGTCCCATGAAGCCTCCCAGTATTACCATTTTTAACATCTTTTATACTTGGATTTTATATTATTTATTATATTGTAATTTTATATTTATGTTTTTAACTATGTTTTATTGTGAACCGCCCAGGGTCCCCGATAGGGGAGATGGGCGGTAATATAAATTTAATAAAATAAAATAAATAAATAAATAAATAAATAAATAAATAAACGTAACCTCCTGAGAAGTAATTGACTGGGCCAACCTAACCCCTTTTTGATAACCCAGCTCCCTTGACCAATTCAACATGTTGTGGAAGCAGGATGATCAAGCAGAAAGGAACCAAGAAAGAAAGGAGACAAAGAGAACATGATGGAGGTAGGGAGGACACTCTGGATGCAAGCCAGCAGTCAAAAGGCTGAGACACCTGTACGTAAGTAGAAAGAGCTGATTGACTTTATTGAAACATCAATGTCAAGTAAACAACTCCTGGTTCAATGTATTGTCGAAGGCTTTCACGGCCGGAAACAGCCAACAACAGCCAACTCCTGGTTCATTTGATGATGCTGAAAGCCAGTTTATATATAAGAGGGTTTGCAGCTGTCATTTGGATTAAGTTGGTAAGGTAGAAGCTCTGCTCCTGTGCTTGGTCTTCCTGAATCGGCCCAATATGGAAATGCATTCAAGAACAAGCAAGGAATGAACAAGCTGAAAACTTTGGAAGCTTGCTGATGTGGAGAACCAGAAACAATTACGCTTTTCCATATTTCAAAAATGGACGCAGGGATGGCTATCTTATCGCCCTCTTCTGCTGGTCCAAAAACCATACGCTTCCCCTGCCCCTTTATGCATTGCCAAAGACTTTTCCTGGTTTGCCATCTGTTGGATTCATTTATTTTTTTCAGTTGCTGGTCCTGCTCTGCTCACAAGCAGGTGATTAAGTCCTATCTATCTATCTATCTATCTATCTATCTATCTATCTATCTATCAAATTTCGCCACCGCATAGACTGGATTGCTCGATGCACTGAGCTCCCCTTCAAAGAATGAATGGGACCCGTGAACACCGCTAAGCAGGACCGCAACGAGGGTCTGTGTCACTCGGGGCAAACATGGATTCCGCGCCCCTCCCCCCATGGGTTGGTGAGGGAGGTGTTGTCATTTTGGCTTGCCCCCCCTAGTTGCGGCCCTGCTGCTAAATAAAAGTAAAAGTTGGTGGGGGAGTCAGTTGCTCAAGAAATGTTACTCAGAATATTGTGTAGCAGTTTAACATAAACTTAGGGCAGTCCATTGTTGGCACCTTAACAACCATGTGTTGAGATGCTGGCCAATCTAAGTGCATTTACAATGCACCCACCCAGTTCTTTGGTGGGAGATTTATTATTTTTCTAATCTTTTTATACTGTTTCCCACCCTGTTATTTCTAGATAAGATGGATTTCCTGCTTCTGATTTTTTGATAATGTTGCTGCAGGTGGGAACTATATAGAAATACTTACTGTCCTGAACAAGTCAGCAATTTTGAATGAATGTATGCATGCATGCATGCATGCATGCATTTATGGCTTGACTTAGTCTTCTATGCTACTCCAGTCTGAAGATCCTGAGCAGTTTATAATTCCTGTTTCAAGAAATAGGATTAAAATAATACAAAAAGCAAAAACTAAATATCCAATCACAGCACCACCCCACCAATCAACAGCACCAATATCCTCGAGTGTAAGATAATCCTTCTACAACCCTCCAAAGAGCTAGGTTTGATGGCTCTGTGGAAATTTAATAGGGGGATAGCTGACCTGATAAGGAAGGTTGAGGAAAGGGGAGTCATCACTCAGACTCCATCCATCCTTGAGTCAGAAGAAAACTATACTAGCATGAAATTTGTTGTCCCCATTGCAGATCCCTATCCGGCCTCTGGTACAACTTCCAAGTGGAATTTGTGCCAGGTAAATGATAGGGCTGGGTGATGGATGTGAAAAATAAAAAATATTTTTTGAAAGGGATGAAAGAGATCTCTGAAAAATAAAAAAATGAAAATGGGGAATTCCAGCCCATGGGGGAACGACAGAATATTTGTAAAGACAGAATACTTGTAAAAATTACAAATTTATTTATTCATTCATTCATTCATTCATTCATTCATTCATTCATTCGATTTCTATCACCGCTCCATCTCCCCCGAAGGGGACTCTGGGCGGTTGCTTGATCATCTGTATTTGAAAGTTAGTAGTGATGAGAGAAAGAATAAATAGTTCCAAGTAGTCCAGTTTACTGCGCATTGGGTTTGGTGGTGGGAGTAGTCTGCCATCCTGGTCCAGAAATTTTAGACACAATTATGGCACAGTTCAGGATCTGATGGTCAATTACTCCTGATAGCAGGAAGCATTTATCTTACACAGGGTATCTGCAATCTAACATGCATGGCTTTCTCTCACCCATTCAGTGCAATTAAAGTGATTTTCATTTATTTTGCAGAGATTGTTAGAGTAATCAAAGCCTGTTCACAGGTGTAATGAAAGCTGTTTTAATGGGATTTGGCTGCCAGTGGAACACCTTTCTTTGCACTCTTCTCAGGGGAGGGGAGAGAAACTTTATGTGCACTGTAAACTTAATTTGCAGTTTGGGACATGTCTGACTAGAGCTCCTCTGTCAAGATCTTTAGAGTCTGTTTCTGCATTTGAACAGTGCTTCTCCCCATTTTTTATTAGGCCGTGAAGTTATTTTAACGTGTGCTGACACAAATTAAAAAGAAATCCTGCAGCCTATTGATTTTGTCAGCAGCAGGGCAATTTCTCTCCCCTTCTTTTTTCCTGAAGTCATCTTTAAAGACTTTACTTTTATTAAACTAAATACTGCCAGTTAACTAAAGTCTTTGTTTTTATAGACTCAATAGAACAAGATCCAACATAAATTAATCATGACTTAATTGAGTGAACTAATTCTAGTTCTCTCCAGTCCGCTGCACCATAATATCCCTGTCTTCCTGATGCTATAACTGAAAGCTAAATGGTGCATTTTTCCAACAGCCACAACTTTTATCTGAGCTGCACAAAGGAACTCAGGCTTTAATTTCCCCTTGATTTTAGCCTGTGAAACATTTGATTATTTAGAAAGGCAAAATCTTTGTACCATCTCACTAATCAAGATTGGAATTGACACTGGAATCTTGATCCAGTCATTTGCGTTTCTTTCTTCCTATGAGTATTTCTGTAGGGAATTCTAGGCTGATGACTTTTGAAGGAAGAAAGCAAGGAACATCAGGGCTTCTGTTTCAATTTGCAGGGTGAAAATATTATGCATTGTTACTTATTGAAAGCATTTGTTAATCCCTTTTCTGTCCATGAAATCCCTCAAAGCACTTGTACAGCTTGAATCAATACAGGATGATAATAAAATTGCAATAGAATAAAAGCAAACACAAAATATTCTTTAGAACAAGGCAAAACAACATGAAAATCCACCAAAGGCTTGGCACAACAGGGTAATATATCTGAAATTAATCAGGGATAGAATCAACCTGACTTCTTAGGAGGGAATTTCAACATTACTGTCTTTTTCCGGAGTCTGAAATTTTCTGTAGCAAAAGTCTGCTAATAAAAATGGTGGAATGTTTTCTCATGTCAATGTACAAATATTATTTCTTTGATTTATTGTGAATTCTGCATTGTATTTTCTCTATCATAGGCTATGTCCCCACTTGCACTTAAACCATGGCATAAACATGACTCAACAACAACAATTTCCCATCTTGTTCCCAAGTGTTGCCTTTTATCTCCACTCCAGCCCATGAATGTCTTAATTCATGTTTACCTTTAATGGTGTTAAATCAGTTTCTCCCCTTATTCCAACACCATCCAGTGGCAACTTCAAGGCATATTAAATCTGTGAGCCATTGTTACTTTCCATTATAGTCAATAATTTAATTGCATTGTTTAATTTGGATGATCTAATTAAAATAATTGTGGTGGGATGCAAATGGAATGAATGAATATATGAATTGAATGAATAAATTTGAACAAACAAGTTGGCTCAAGGATGGGTGGATAGCACTGTAATTCAAAATGGAGAAAGGCTCATAGTCAAAGCCAGGGAACAAGTTATGAATGGTAGGATATGACATACTGATTTGCCAACCAGATAGGTTGATGTCATTGATAGCAAACATAGCTAATTAAAATAAAGGCATTTGTTGTTTATTTCTTCAGTTGCTTCCAACTCTTCGTGACTTCATGGACCAGCCCACACCAGAGCTTCCTGTCGGCCGTCGCCATCCGCAGCTCCCCCACGGTCGAATCCGTCACCTCCAGAATATTATCCATACATCTTGCCCTTGGTCGGCCCCTCTTCCTTTTGCCTTCCACTTTCCCTAGCATCAGCATCTTCTCCAGGGTATCCTGTCTTCTCATTATGTGGCCAAAGTACTTCAGTTTTGCCTTTAATATCATTCCCTCAAGTGAGCAGTCTGGCTTTATTTCCTGGAGTATGGACTGGTTTGGTCTTCTTGCAGTCCAAGGCCTCTCAGAATTTTCCTCCAACACCACAGTTCAAAAGCATCTATCTTCCTTCGCTCAGCCTTCCTTATGGTCCAGCTCTCGCAGCCATAGGTTACTATGGGGAATACCATTGCTTTAACTATGCAGACCTTTGTTGTCAGTGTGATGTCTCTGCTCTTAACTATTTTATTGAGATTTGTCATTGCTCTCCTCCCCAGAAGTAAACATCTTCTGATTTCCTGGCTGCAGTCAGCGTCTGCAGTAATCTTTGCGCCTAGAAATACAAAGTCTGTCACTGCCTCCACTTTTTCTCCCTCTATTTGCCAGTCATCAATCAATCTCATTGGAATAATCTTGGTTTTTTTGAGGTTTAACTGCAACCCAGCTTTTGCACTTTCTTCTTTCACCTTCGTCATAAGGCTCCTCAGCTCCTCCTCGCTTTCAGCCATCAAAGTGGTATCATCTGCATATCTGAGATTGTTAATGTTTCTTCCAGCAATTTTAACTCCAGCCTTGGATTCCTCAAGCCCAGCACATTGCATGATGTGTTCTGCGTACAGGTTGAATAGGTAAGGTGAGAGTATACAACCCTGCCGTACTCCTTTCCCAATCTTAAACCAGTCTGTTGTTCTGTGGTCTGTTCTTACCATTGCTACTTGGTCATTATACAGATTCCTCAGGAGGCAGACAAGATGACTTGGTATCCCCATACCACCAAGAACTTGCCACAATTTGTTATGATCCACACAGTCAAAGGCTTTAGAATAGTCAATAAAACAGAAATAGATGTTTTTCTGAAATTCCCTGGCTTTCTCCATTATCCAGCGGATATTGGCAATTTGGTCTCTAGTTCCTCTGCCTTTTCTAAACCCAGCTTGTACATCTGGCAATTCTCGCTCCATGAATTGCTGCATCTACCTTGCAGGATCTTGAGCATTACCTTACTGGCATGTGAAATAAGTGCCACTGTTCGATAGTTTGAACATTCTTTAGTGCTTCCCTTTTTTGGTATGGGGATATAAGTTGATTTTTTCCAATCTGATGGCCATTCTTGTGTTTTCCAAATTTGCTGGCATATGGCATGCATCACCTTGACAGCATCACCTAAACAGTTCAGCTGGGATACCGTCGTCTCCTGCTGCCTTGTTATTAGCAATGCTTCTTAAGGCCCATTCAACCTCACTCCTCAGAATGTCTGGCTCTAACTCACTGACCACACCGTCAAAGCTATCTCCAATATTATTATCCTTCCTATACAGATCTTCCGTATATTCTTGCCACCTTTTCTTGATCTCTTCTGCTTCTGTTAGGTCCTTACCATCTTTGTTTTTGATGATACCCATTTTTGCCTGGAATTTACCTCCGATGTTTCTAATTTTCTGGAAGAGGTCTCTTGTCCTTCCTATTCTATTGTCTTCTTCCACTTCCGCACATTGCTTGTTTAAAAATAATTCCTAATCTCTTCTGGCTAACCTCTGGAATTTTGCATTTAATTGGGCATGTCTTCCCCTATCACTGTTGCCTTTTGCTTTCCTTCTTTCTTGGGCTACTTCCAGTGTCTCAGCAGACAGCCATCTTGCCTTTTTGTTTTTCTTTTTCTTTGGGACGTTTTTTGTTGCTGCCTCCTGAACAATGTTGCGAACTTTTGTCCATAGTTCTTCCAGGACCCTATCTACTAAATCTAGTCCCTTAAATCTGTTCTTCACCTCCACTGCATATTCATTAGGAGTATTAAGGTAAAGGTTTCCCCCGCATATTTGTGCAGTCGTGTCCGACTCTAGGGGCCGGTGCTCATCTCCATTTGTTAGCCGAAGAGCCAGCGTTGTCCAAAGATGGTTCCACGGTCATGTGGCCGCATGACGTGCGTGGAACGCTGTTACCTACCCACTGAAGTGGTACCTATTCATCTACTTGTATTTGCATGCTTTTAAATTGCTAGGTTGGCAAGAGCTGGAGCTAGTGCAGGAGCTCACTCCACACGTAGGGCTAGGGATTCGAACCTCCGAACCTGTGATCTTCCGATCGACAAGCCTGGCGTCTTACCCACTGAGCCACCACGCCCCTTCATTAGGAGTATTAGTGAGCTCATATCTAACTGATCTGTGAATCTTCCCTATTCTCTTTAGTCTGATTCTAAATTGTGCAATAAGAAGTTTGTGATCTGAACTACAGTCAGCTCCAGGTCTTGTTTTTACCAACTGTATAGATGTCCACCACCTTTGGCTGCAAAAGATGTAGTCAGTCTGATTTCAGTGTCGACCATCTGGTGAAGTCCATGTGTAAAGTCATCTTTTAGGTTGTTGGAAGAGAGTGTTTGTTATGTACAGTGAGTTGTCTTGGCAAAATTCTATCAGCTTATGTCCCGTTTCATTTTTTTCTCCCAGACCATGCTTGCCTGTAATTCCAGGTGTCGTCTGACTACCCACCTTAGCATTCCAGTCTCCTGTAATGAAAATAACATCTCTTTTTAGCGTATTATCCAGTAGGTGCTGCAGATCCTCATAGAACTGATCTACTTCTGCTTCTTCAGAATCTGTGGTTGAGGCGTATATTTGGATCACTGTGATGTTAAATGGCTTACCCTGAATTGAAATTGAGATCATTCTATCGTTTTTTGGACTGTATCCAAGCACTGCTTTAGCCACTTTATTATTAATTATGAAGGCTACTCCATTTCTTCTGTGGTCCTCTTGTCCACAGTAGTAGATCTGGTGGTCATCTGATGTGAAGTGGCCCATTCCAGTCCATTTCAGTTCATTGACACCCAAAATGTATATATTTAATCTTGCCGTCTCCCCAATAACCACATCCAATTTGCCGTGGCTCATATATCTTACATTCCAGGTTCCTATGGTGTGTTGATCTTTAGAACATTGGATTTGTCGTTTACCACCAGCACCGTCAGCCGCTAGCCGTCCTTTCAGCTTTGAGCTAGCTGCGTCATCACATCTGGGGCTAGTTGAACTTACCCTCTGTTCCTCCCCAGTAGCATTTTGACCATCTTCTGACCTGGGAGTCCCACCTTCCAATGGTATACCGACATATCTCTGGTTGTACTGATCCATTTAGTTTTCATGGCAAGAATACTGGGGTGGGTTGCCGTTACCTTCCCCAGGGATCATATTTAGTCTGACCTCTCTGCCATGACCTTCCTGTCTTGTGTGTCCCTTCACGGTTTAGCTCATGGCATCATTGAGGTGCTTAAGCTCCAGTTCTATGACAAGGTAACAATCTCCTTTGCTGGAGAAAATAAAATAAATAATAAAATAAAATAAAATAAAATAAAATAAAATAAAATAAAATAAAATAAAATAAAATAAAATAATAAAATAAATAAAATAAAATAAAATAAAATAAAATAAAATAAAATAAAATAAAATAAAATAAAATAAAATAAAATAATAAAATAAAATAAAATAAAATAAAATAATAAAATTAAAATAAAATAAAATAAAATAAAATAAAATAAAATAAAATAATAAATAAAATAAAATAATAAAATAAAATAAGATAATAAAATAAAATAAAATAAAATAAAATAAAATAAATAAATAAAATAAAATAAAATAAAATAAAATAAAATAAATAAAAAAATAAAATAATAAAATAATAAAATAAAATAAAATAAAATAATAAAAAATAAAATAAAATAAAATAATAAAATAATAAAATAAAATAAATAAAATAATAAAATAAAATAAAATGAAATAAAATAAAATGAAATAAAATTAAATAAAAAATAAAATAATAATAAAATAAAATAAAATAATAAAATAAAATAAAATAAAATAAAATAAAATAAAATAAAATAGAATAATAAAATAAAGGCATAATAAAATATAAATAAATAAAAAAAGAAAGGAAGAAAATATAAAGAAAATAAAGAAAATAAAGGCATGCTTGTTCCTTTATCTGTATTGTTTCTGTGTCTTAATCTTCAACCAAAGGAAGACTCCATAGAACAGCTTGCAGGAAATAGATAATATCAGTTAAATAAGAATGAGGGGGAAAAACCCACAATGAATTAAAAATGTAGCAAGTAACACAAGCACAGCTAAAACCAACAGACCATAAAGCCTGGGAAAATCAAAAGTTTTTACTTGACAGTAGAAACCTATCAGTCTAGAACCAGGTAAATTTCCCCCGGGAATATTTCCAAATTTTCCCTCTTCTTTGCATCTGCCTTGTACTTTCAGTAGGGTACTATATTTGCTCAAACATCTCTGAGCATATGCAAATTATCAACAGTGTGCTTTCAGATGGTTTCATGTAATGAAAACCTAGAATTGAATTTTAACTTAATAAAGTAGATTGTTTTTCTTAAGTGAAACATATTTTCCTTCTCTTCCCTCAAGTCCTCAAGTGGGAACTTTCCAAACAGTTAATTATGTTTCATCTAAAGGGACAGCATCTACTAATTAATTTATTTCCTAACAGCCAAATGCAAACAGGAATGTCTTTCCACTGTTTTTATTTTTCCTTGCTCAGAAATAAAGAAATCTATTAAATCTAGTTAATCTATTAAATAAGTGCATCTACACTAGATTTAGTGATTTGTTCACTATGGTTCTTGATAGGGCAACTTGCTTGAATGGTTAAGAGGAATAAATCTTCTAATGGGGAACACATCCATGAGTGTAAACAGAGCAGGAATAGTAATGGAGAAATAAACAGATAGGAGATCTGAGATAAAAAGTAGATTGGGATGGGCCTCATTCCATAAGAGATAAACTTTGGGGGGCCATGTGCCAGCAGAACTAGATTTAGGTATAAATTAAGCAAACTACAGCTTAAAGCCTCATTCTCTAAAGTGGCCTTTCAAAATTCCAGAATTTTGTTTCATTTGTTACAGTTTTATTATATGAAAGTTTCCATAAATTAAGCTTCCTGTATGGCTCATATGACCCTCATTAACTGATTATGATATGCTTTGTTTCAGCATGCCTTTACACCATCTGTTCAAAGAGGTCCCTTCCCTACCTCATTATGGTGGCATTCTTGCCAAGTTTAGTTGTTACACAGCCTTATTCTTTGTTAGCATTTGCTAAATAGAGCATTTACAGCTTCCTGTAGCTTTGAAACTCACCATGGTTAATTTGGTCCTGTATCTCAGCAAAGGTGAAGATAAGTGGGGCCATACATTCTTTTCTTCACTTTTTTTCACTTTTTGATCCTTCCTTTCTCCTTTGTTGACTTTCTTACTGCTCCCCCACCACTACTGCAGACCAGGTTACTAAGGAAGGTGCAAGTCACTTTTCTCAGAAGATGGAAGGGATTGCTTGCAGAGGGCCTCTGAAATTAAAGGAAGGGTCTCCTGAAATGAGATGGAGGGCTGCTTCAGCCTTTAGGGACACAGGCTAGCCATCCTGGCTCAGTGGGTAAGACGCCAGGCTTGTCGATCAGAAGATCGCAAGTTCGGAGGTTCGAATCCCTAGCCCTGCGTGACGGAGTGAGCTCCCACACTTGCCCCAGCTCTTGCCAACCTAGCAATTTGAAAGCATGCAAATGCAAGTAGATGAATAGGTACCACTTTGGTGGGTAGGTAACAGCGTTCCGCGTGCGTCATGTCGGCCACAGGACTGTGGAAGCATCTTCGGACAACGCTGGCTCTTCGGCTAACAAACGGAGATGAGCACCGGCCCCTAGAATCGGACACGACTGCACAAATGTGCGGGGGGAACCTTTACCTTTTTAAGTGGGGGAGTCTAAATCCTAACCCTAACTTCCAGTACAGAACAAGGTGGTGCTCTTGCCATTCAACAAATAGAAACTTAGTTAAAATTCCTGAAGCACTGGTGATGGAACAACTTCCTCATTTCACCAGAGGGTAGTATATGAGCTTACGAATGACTGCTGCCCTCTCCAAACCATGAATATCTGTTTCCTGTAACACCTGTCTCACTCAACTTAATGGAAAGATCGGGCCTGGAGGCAAGAATCTTGAAGGATGGTGAGAAGGTAGCAGCACCAATAGAAGGGAAGGGGAAATAAAAAAAGCTGGGAGGTGAGGAAGGGTGAATCTGGCATTAATTACCAGATCTTTTCCAGATCTTCCTAATAGCTTCCTAAGATCTTCCTAATGGCTTCCTAAGATCTTTTTCAGATCTTCCTAATGGCTACAAAGATAAACAAGGAAATGTGGCCAAAAGACAGTTGTGAATGTCAGACCCAGACCCTAGTTAGCATTCTTCCTCTTTTCTTGACTTTGGCTCCAATTTACAGTTTTACATACAATAGATTGAGAGATTCAAGAAGTTATTCTAAATCTGAGCTCTTATACCAGAGATACTTTCTGATGGGTTAAGGGAATATAGCAGTGCATCAACTGTTCATAATAAAAGGGCTCACAATGAGGTTTCCTCAAGCTGGTTTTTGAAGGTTTATTGTGTGTTTCAGGTTGGATCTTGGGGAAGCTGATTCCCCCTCTAGTAGTGTCTTATGGCATAATATAGTTTAACTGTCAATATGAAATAAACCTCAATAAGTACAACTAATGACTTCCCAGAAGGGAAACTAAAAAGGATTCTGCAGATAGGTATGTGTATATATAATGTATATATATATAGCTGCTGGCAGTAATAATTCACTAGTGTCTCTCACACCACTGGAGATAAAGGACACCTGGGGTGCCCTTAAGATACTTTTGCTACCTGACATAAAGCATAACAGGGCATCCCCCTCCCATTTTATATACTGAGGCTTACAGGATTGCTAGTTGAATCGTATTGCAAGTGGCCATAAGTCTGTGTCATTCCCCACAGTTTAGCAGTGTTTATCAACCTCAGCAACTTTAAGATGTGTGGACTTCAGCTCCCAGAATTCCCCAGCCAGCTTGGTGCCTGGCAAGCTGGGAACACACAACTCACTCCAATAATAACTTCCTACCACCTTTACTATACCTGCAGTCCGAAGCAGCGCCTCACTATGGTTAAAGGTAGGATGACCTCTAAGAACACAGTTCTAGCAGCTGTTTATAAACACATGTGAACAATATGGTAAGACCAACACACTGGGATGCTGTGATGTTCTCCCTTGGTTATCTACTAGGGGAATTGAGACGTTTCCCATGACAAACATCAGTGCAGAAAGCAGAAGAGTCCAATCTGACAGCATTTCAAACCTGACTGGTTGTTTTTCTCAAGAGCAGGGCACTGACAACATCGTTGTGGCACTTGGAAAGATCTGTTTTTGCAAAACCAGGACTGGTAGCACTTTGCATCCATTCCATTCTCTCATGCTCTAGCAGCCTGCTGAATAAGCTGGGGCTGACATGGGATGTCTGCAGGGAAGCTTTTAGGGCCAAGAAAGTATCGTTTAGAAAGCAGAAGGCCTGCCCCAAAGAAGAAAATGAAAAGGAGCATAAACTCTGGCAAAAGAAGTGCAATGAGTCAGGGAGGGAGGCAAAAAAGAAATTTGAGGAGCATATTTGCAAGCCTGTGAAGACAGATAATAAAGGATTTGTCAAATACATTGGAAACAAGAAGCCAGCCATGGAGGCTGTTGGTCCCTTGGATGACGAAGGAGTCAGAGGTGTGCTAGGAGGAGAAAAGGAAATTGCAGAGAAGCTGAACAAATTCTTTGCCTCCGTCTTCACAGGAGAAAAATTGGGGGAGATCCCTGAGCCTGATCATTTCTCTTCTCGGGAAGGGTATCAGATGAACTGAGCCACAGAGTGGAGACAAGAGAAGAAGTGCTAGGCGTGATTGGCAAATTCAAGATCAACAAATCTCCAGACCCTGATGGCATCCACCCAAGGGCTATTGAGGAGCTTAAAGCTGAAATTGTGGGCTTCCGGTGGGGAACATGGCCGGCTGACCAGCTGTGTCCGCGAGTTCCATGGGCAGGACTGACAGTGCAGCGGTTTTTTGGGCTCAGGCAGGCTTTCTCCTGAAGCCCTGGAGCGCTTTCATGGCAAAGAAACTGCTCAGAATCATCCCATCTGTTCTCCAGAACGGCGACTTGCAGCCCGAGAATCGCAAACGGTGTTCACGCCAATCGGATAAGAGCTGCCAGGAGACCGGAATGTCACAATTTCCAAGCCACGCTGTAGCCTTAAAGAGACACTGTCAGGATCACGCAACCAAATGAACGTAGTGCATTCGCTTGCCGCTTCCCGCCAGCAGAGCCACCTAGATGAGAGAAAGCTGACGTATGTCAAGCTTGTTTACAGGATGGGAGGGGGGATGGAAAGCCAGACAGCGAACAGCAGACTCTGGGAACCAAGGTCAATTGCAACTACCTGAGCCAGGTGTGGGGAGGGGGAATGTCAGCTCACCAAGGGAATGTTTTAATTAGAGGCTTCATGCCATTTTTATCAGTTCCAGCTTTCTCTGGATTCTTGTAGCTTTCTTCAATTAAATAACTTTCCTTTTCTACAATGAAACTGACTGGAGTTGTTTTGTTTGAAGTTTAAGCCTAGCAGTCCTTACATTAAGCTGGAACTCATAAAATTGTTACATGACCACTTTGCCTGAGGACACTCCTTTACCCGAGGAGATTCCTTCACCAGAAAGCCAGGTCGCGCACCTGTATGTATCGTTGGGACAGGCAATGGAAGGTGCCGGTACTTCAACTGGGGGATCGAGTGAGATGAAAGGTGAAGGGCTTGAACAAGTCCGGGCCATTGCGTCAAAAGTACCAGGGGGCAAAGGTGATCCCCAAGAGGGCACTTCGAAACCAAGCAAGAGATTGAGAAAGATGAGAACCGATGAAGAACATGAGAAGTTGGTCACAATGAAAGGCGAGCTGAAACTGAAGAAGCACTGGTCCGAAAAGATTGGTGGGACACTCGAGAGTGGCGCTGCTAAAAATGTTACCACCAGATGAGGTACTCGTACTGATTGGATGACAGAATTAGAAGATCAGATGGGCAGCATGTCTTTCGAGATGGAGACCTTGTCACAATGCATGGCCACGTTGCAAACGTCCATCGGGAAGATACTGCAGAAGCTGGAGGAACCCAGGATTGGGCCGTGACCTGGGAGTTCCAGTGCTACTTCTGGACCAGCAGATGAGGAAGGGTCCAAAGATGAGTCCAGCATGGATGAGGAGAGCCGGCCAGCATCACCTCCAACAAGGAAAAGAGCAGTGCAAGAGGATATCCCTAGGGGCCCAAGACACCCAAACAGGCCTGCGGGAGCATGTGAAATCTAGGTGAGGTTCGACGGTGACCCTAAATGGGTGATATAAGTTGAATAAATAAATAAATAAATAAATAAATAAATGCCTAGTGTGCTTCATGACCCATGTTAAAGGGTTCATGGATGAATTTGAAGACTCGTTTGTGGATGAGGAGGTGAAGGTGAGATACATCTCAGCCTATCTGGAAGGGGAAGCTGCAGACTGGCTAATTGAACTCCACGATGCTGAGGCCCCAGAACTAATGGATTTCGATGAATTTATGACAGCCTTGAGGGACTGGTTCGAAGACACCTTGTCCAAAGTGACGGCGAAGGTTGAGAAGCAAACGATCAAGCATTCGGTGGCCAAATATGCCTTAGAATTTAAGAGGCTGGCGGGCTGCCTCACGGATTGGCCAGAATCATTCAAAATCGAATACTTTCAAATGGGATTGAGACCAGAAATCCTAGAAACTTGCCTGAACCAAGGAGATCCCAAAACCCTGAAGGAGTGGGTGCTATTGGCCGGGATGGTAGAGAGCACCAAACTTGGCTTAAAGAAGCAACTACAGCTGCAAGATGCAGCAAAGAAAGTGAGGTTGATGGCCAGCACAGCGGACAAGCGGAGCCAATGCCGAAAATGGGACGAAGAGAGGGAACGATGCGCCCAGAAGAATTTGTGCTTCAAGTGTGGCAAGGAGGGTCATCGAGCCGGTGAATGCAAACAAACGGCTAGCCAGCCGCAAGCCGCGGCAAAAAGGATTATAACTCAAACCCCTAAGCACAAAAGCAAGGAGACAGCTGCCAAAACTGAGGAGACGCACGAAGGGGGCATCCTCGACAGCACCAGCGACTCTGAAGAAGAGGAGTTTCAGTCGGCGGGAAACGCCAGCTGCCTAACCTGAAGGGCGCCAGCCGGCAGGTGGAATGTGACGGGCGCGTCGATCCCATGGTAAGTGAAGACTGTCCCTCAATGTTAATAAGCATACAATTGAAAGCTCTAGAAACTAAATGCAGGGCAGGCCTAATGGCAATGCTAGATTCGGGGTGTACACATTGCCTCATAAACCCAGCAATCGTGACTGGACTTGGGCTTAAAGTGAGGAAACTAAAGCAGCCCATAGTCTTCATGCAACTAGATGGCACAGAGGCTAGTGGGGGTCCGGTGGAGTTTTGTACCGAAGAAGTTAAGTTAAAGATTGGGACCCATTGAGAGACAATTAGATTCCTTGTCACCCCAATTGCCAACCAGTCAGTGATTTTAGGTTTATCCTGGCTAAGGAAACACAACCGGATTGCTTTTAAGATTTGTTTGATGTTTAAGATTTATAAGGTATAATAATAATTGCTTGGTTTTATGTTTAATAGGGTTAAGATTGTTATAGTATTATTAATTATAAAAGTAGATAATTTACATGTTTTTATAATATTTTTATTATAGTGGACAGAAATATAGAGAATAGTGGTAGGAAGGAAATAATTAAATAAATGTTGTTTTTTCGGGGGGGGAGTTGATTTGGAGGTTTATATATTTTTTCTTTTTTTCTTTTAATATAAGGGGAAGGAGCAATTGTATTTAGTGATTTTTATAATGTGTTAATGGTATGATTTATAGAAATAATGTGATATAGGTTTGATTATAGAGCAAGGGATTGATTATGGAAACTGCTTTATATTCTTGTTGTTGAAAGTTGGAAGTCACCTCTTTATGCAATCTTTAAAATTCTTTTTTCTCGTGTTTCACACTTTTTGTAGTTTTTTCTTTTTTGTAGTTTTTATCTTTGTTTCAGACTTAATAAAATTCATCTATCTATCTATCTATCTATCTATCTATCTATCTATCTATCTATCTATCTATCTATCATATATCTCTGAAATTGTGGATCCCCTAACTAAAATATGTTATATTTTATGATACTCAATGTATACAATATGTTGTGTGTGTGTATGTACTGTATGTATGTGTGTGTGTATATATACAGTATGTATATATATATATATATATATATACACACACACACACACACACACACACAATATATATATATATATTGTTTATACACACACACATGCACAATATATATATATATATATATTGTTTATATACACACACATGCACAATATATATATATAGTGTGTGTACATACACACACATACACACACACACAATATTTATTTATTTATCAAATTTAGCCACCGCCCATCTCCCCCTGAAAGAGGGACTCTGGGTGGTTTACAATATAGCTAAAAAATTAAAATACAATGAAACCACAATCAATACATAAAATATAAATATAAATACAGAATATAAATATAAAATAAAATTCAGATGGCAGGAACAGATCTAATTCAATTCCTGTGTATAAGAGGCCCACTTTAAGGCACCAGCCATCCCCAAGAATGATATACAGTATATGGACAGATACACACAGACACACACACAGACCCCCACACACTTATTTATTTATTTATCAAATTTTTATCACCACCCATCTCCCCCTCAAGGAGGGACCCTGGGCAGTTACATTCTCTCTCTCTCTCTCTCTCTCTCTCTCTCTCTCTCTCTCTCTCTCACACACACACACACACACACACACACACACACTCACTCACACACACACACACATACACACACACCACCACCACCACCACCAACAACAACAACTGAGATTGTGGACTTCCTAACTAAAACATGCAATCTAAAATATGCAACACTTGGTCTCTGCAACTGAGGATTGGTAGCAACTGCAATTAAAGATAAAATTACGAAACATTTGGAGACACAGGCCTTGCTCAAGGATACCCAACATGGCTTCACTAAGGGAAGATCCTGTCTAACTTATCTATTAGTGGTTTTTTGAGGGTGTTAATAAACATGTGGTTAAGGCAAGCCAGTAGACATCTTCTACTTATATTTAGAAAAAGCCTTTGATAAAGTTCCTCATCAAATACAGTACTTATCAGTAAGCTTAATGGCCATGGAATAAAAGGCGAGTCTCTTGTGGATAAGCAACTGGCTAAAAAATTGAAAACAAAGAGTAGGAATAAATGGATATTTCTTATAATGGTGGGATGTAACTAATGGGTTCCCCCAGGGTTCTGTATTAGGACCAATGCTTTTAAACTAGTGGAATAGCCAAGTTTTATTTATTTATTTATTATTTATTAGTCAGACTTATATCACCGCCCATCTCCCTCCACCGGAGGGACTCTGGGCGGTTTACAACAAGATAATAAAACAAAAGGCATAAAAATACATACAATATAAAATTACTAGGTTATAAAACAAGATTAAAACCCAAGAATAATAAAAAGATCTAACTCAATCCAATGTAGGAGAGGGGCTCTCTAAGATATTAGCCATCCCCAAGGGCGACTACTTCTTCCTTGGCCCCAAGCAAGGCAGCAGAACCAAGTTTTCAGGTTCCTCCGGAAGGTCAGGAGCGAAGGGGCTAATCTCACCTCCGGGGGCAAGTTGTTCCACAGGGCGGGAGCTACTGCAGAGAAGGCACGCCTCCTGGACCCCGCCAGATGGAACTCTCTTGTAGTTGGTGACACTAAATTGTTCAGAGTGGTAAAAACAATAAGGGATTGTGAAGTGCTCCAAAGGGATCTCTACACATTAGGGGAGTGGGTGTGGCAGATGTCATTCAACATGAGCAACAGTAAGGTGATGCACATGGGTGCCAAAACCCCTAACTACTCATACAAACTAGTGGGTTCAGAGCTAGCAGTGGCTGATGAGGAAAGAGATCTTGGAGTAATGGTAAACAGTTCAATGAAGGTGTCAACAGAAAGGCCAACAGCACATTAGGAACAATAAGGAATGGTACTGAAAATAGAGATGCCAATATTATAATGCCCTTATACAAATTGATCATGTGACCACATCTGGAATATTGTGTGCAGTTCTGGTCACCGCCCCACAAAAAGAATGTAGTGGAGTTAGAGAAGGTTCAAAAAAGGGCAACTAAGATGATCAAGGGGCTGGAGAAGCTTCCCTACGTGGAAAGGATGTGACATTTGGACTTCTTAGTCTAGAAAAGAGGTAAATGAAAGGGGACAAGATTGAGGTGTATACAAATATGCATGGTGTGGATAGTGGACAAGGAGAAGCTATTTTCCCCTTCCCAAAATACTAGAACCAGACGTCACCCAATGAAATTGAATCCTGGAACAATCAGGATTTTTTTTTACGCATGTGTAATAGAACTTTTGAATTCACTACCACATAATGCAGTGCTGGAACCAGCTTGGCTGCCTTCAAAAACGAGTTGGGACAATCCATGGAAGTCTGGCTATTAGCCTTGATGGCAGGGTGACTGCCTATGCTGGGATACTAGTGGGCTTCCTTGGGCGGTTGGTTGGCCGCTGTGAAAACAGCCTGCTGGACTCGAGGGGCCATGTGTCTGATCCAGGAGGGCACCGCTTCTGCTGTTATAAAAAGAATCAAGATGGCAGCAACAACGGTGCGATTGAAGCTTTGCCTGCTTTTTATGTGCATTGCACATAAAAAAATGGATGGAACTTTGCACCATCGTAGCTGCATCTTGACTTTTTTTTTTACCATGCCCTGCAGATATTCCTGGGTTGAGAAAAGCATGATATTCCAATGCCCATGAGCTTTTTTTTTTTTTTTTTTTTTAAGAAAAACAAACGCATCCTTTGTGGTGGCTGCTGGCCTTGTTTGCATCATGGAAGTTGGGCAGCAAATGGACCTTTTGAGAACCACATTTCAGTTTGGAGGAAGACAAACTGCTCTAAACTGATTTCTGTTCCCTCTTCTCTCTCTCTCTCTCTCTCTCTCTCTCTCTCTCTCTCTCTCTCTCTCTCTCTCTCTTTCTTGCAATCATCTTGAATTGACATCTAAACTGGATAAACAACATTACTATTCTTGTTCCTTGATCATATTGATCTTGTGCTTTACTCATTGACTTGTACAGACTTCTTTTCAAGAAGTCTCTCTCTCTCACTCACTCTCTTCCCCTTTCTCCATGGAAACTTCTAAGTTGTATTCTCAGAAGACAGGTAAAAGGAGCACCCCTCCCCATCTTGCTTTCATCTGTGTGAATTTCCCCATTTTCCCCCAACATAGTGTCTGCCAGAAGTGTTGGACTAATCTCCCATTGTCCCAGCCAGAGAGGCACAAGGCAGGTGCCAAGTTGGGGAAGATTAAAATAAAGAAACTCAACACCTCTGACAAATCAAAGAACAGCCCAATGCAACTGGCAGGATCTAATTTTTATATTTTTAGTTCCCTTACTTTAAAAGGAAAAATTCTTGTTGTGCTAACAAATTCCACAGCACCTATCTTCAAAGGCAGACCCAAGAACAAAGCTGTCCAATTTTCAAAAGACTGAGTGATGAGAAAAAGCTTGCTCAGGTTCAGAGTCTGAAAAGTCCAACTCATGGAATCTGGGGCAGAGGCAACACACATATAAACATTCATAATAAATTTGAAATAATAAACAAACAAACAAACAAACAAATAAATAAATAAATAATCTCTCATACAGTGGAACCAATTCTGTGAAAACAGATCTTCTTGTTGTTGTTCAGTTGTTTAGTCGTGTCTGACTCTTCATGATCTCATGGACCATAGCACGCCAGGCCTTCCTGTCCTCCACTGTCTCCCGGAGTTTACTCAAATTCATGTTCATTACATCGGTGATGCTATCTAACCATTTCATCCTCTGCCATCCCCTTCTCCTTTTGCCTTCAGTCTTTCCCAGCATCAGGGTCTTTTCCAGTGAGTCCTCTCTTCGCATTAGGTGGCCAAAGTATTTGAGCTTCAGCTTCAGTATCTGTCCTTCCAATGAGCAGTCAGGGTTGATTTCCTTTAGGATTGACTGATTTGACCTCCTTGCAGTCCAAGGGACTCTCAAGAGTCTTCTCCAGTACCACAGTTCAAAAGCATCAATTCTTCGGCGCTCAGCCTTCCTGATGGTCCAACTCTCACAGCCATACATTACTACTGGGAAAACCATAGCTTTAATTATACGGACCTTTGTTGGCAAGGTGATGTCTCTGCTTTTTAATATGCTGTCTAGGTTTGCCATAGCTTTCCTCCCAAGGAGCAAGCGTCTTTTAATTTCATGGCTGCAGTCACCGTCTGCGGTGATCTGGGAGCCCAAGAAAATAAAATCTGCCACTGCTTCCATTTCATGAAACAGATCTACCAAAGCCCAATTGCCCATGAGACAAATAAATAGAAACATGTCTTCTAGATAACTGTTGCCTACTCTGAATAGCTCCAGCAAAGGAGATTGTTACCTTGTCGTGGTGCTGGAGCTTGAGCACCTCAATGAAACCATGAGCTAAACCATGAAGGGACACCCAAGACGGGAAGGTCGTGGCAGAGAGGTCAGACTAAGTACGATCCCTGGGGAAGGTAATGGCAACCCACCCCAGTATTCTTGCCGTGAAAACTAAATGGATCAGTACAACCAGAGATATGTCGGTATACCATGGGAAGATGGGACTCCCAGGTTGGAAGATGGTCAAAATGCTACTGGGGAGGAACAGAGGATACGTTCAACTAGCCCCAGATGTGATGACGCAGCTAGCTCAAAGCCGAAAGGACGGCTAGCGGCCGACGGTGCTGGTGGTGAACGACGAATCCGATGTTCTAAAGATCAACACACCATAGGAACCTGGAATGTAAGATCTATGAGCCACGGCAAATTGGATGTGGTTATTGGTGAGATGTCAAGATTAAATATAGACATTTTAGGTTTCAGTGAACTGAAATGGACTGGAATGGGCCACTTCACATCAGATGACCACCAGATCTACTACTGTGGACAAGAGGACCACAGAAGAAATGGATTAGCCTTCATAATTAATAATAATTAATTATTATATAATTAATATAATAATATTAATTATAATATAATAATTAATTATTAGACGACACCTGGAATTACAGGCAAGCATGGTCTGGGAGAACAAAATGAAGCAGGACATAGGCTGATAGAATTTTGCCAATGTCAGATATGAGTCAAGTCAAAAGGCAAATAGAAACAAAAGGTTTTTATTCTTTTGAAGCAGTTTGCAAAGTGCTGGTGGCTTTCTCTGTGCGGAAGGACAAATGTCGCACTGAAGAGAAAAGCACACCTGCCACAAGTTTGACAGTTACATTTATACATCCTCACCCGTCGCTCAACACTGGCTCCTTTCACCTATTGGTAGGCTACTCTGGAGCTCACAACCTATCAGAAGCGCCTAATATGCATATAATTAGCCCGCCTTTGTTTACATCTCCCACTACCCACTTTTATATCCCCTTCCCCTTCTATTTACTTTTACCTTTTAAGGGGAGGCTTCCTACTTAAAGCATCGCTTGTCAGCTAGTTCCTAACCACAAGCAGTTTCCTTTAGCCTAACCTCAAAGCGTGGGTGTCATAGCTTTCCTCCCTCTATATGTGGTTTTTAGTAGAAGCTTTGCTCAGCCTGTTTATGAGTTATTCTAGCTAGGTTAGAAAAAGTTCTCTAAAAGCCTTCTATAAGAGAATATTTATCTATTTCTGATTATAAATCCCTTTGTTAATAATAACACTTTTCCTCATTTCTCTCAATCCACCCTTTTTCTTCTTTATACTATTATTATTAACACATGTCGCTTTCTATGGTTTTGTTAGATTGACTGGTTATTATAGGATGGCCTGGGTTCTTCTGGACTGTTAGCCAGTTGGTCTAGGTCCACATTATGCAGCATCCAACGATCTTTTAATAACATAAGGGTCGCATAATCTTTATCACCGGGGGTCCTTAAAGGCATCTGTTTAGAGACTGCCGTCTCTATGAGCCGTTGCATTAACCCCCTAACACAAGGGATTATGCAGCATCCCAATGCTACCAACACCCCGATTACCACTCCAAAAGATGTAAGGAGAGAGAGAACCACTCCTTTCCACTTACCAAACCAGGAGTCCAACCATCCCGTAAGGGAGGTATCCACTCCGGAGTTTTCAGCTAATTCTTCAGACAAGGCAGTAAGGCCTTGTAATGCTCGAGTAATGGTTCCATCTGGTGCAGTGTTGTTGGGAATAAATGTACAACAACTTCCCCCAAGCATAACACATACTCCCCCTATTTCTGCTAACATCATGTCCAGTACCATTCTATTTTCCCAGGCCATTCTACTTGTAGCGTCCAATTGCTCTGAGATCCCTTTTACAGCATCCCTGGTATAATTTATAAATCTTTGTTGATTGTAATATATTCTATCCAGTCCACATTTTTATTGGTTGTCACCCACCAAAAGGAAAAGGATTCAAACCCTGCTAAAATCTGATTTCTGGCTTTGAATTCATCAGGCACTCCCCTTGGTACCCCATATTCAAGCATCACAACTTTTTGTATAACTTTATTTTCATCGGGTTCTCGCTGGGTTTCACCCTCCACTCTGGAGTTGGTTTGTCCACTGGCCCTTTTATCCTGGTATAATGAGTCCAGCCTTTTTTGGCCATTCGTACAGTGGTCTCTTTTGTGAGGAACACCTGGAACGGACCTTCCCACTCGGGTTGCAGTTTCAACTCCTTCCAGGACTTTATCAGGACCCGCTCTCGTGGTTTAATATGGTGGACTGCAAATTCAAGTGGTGGGGTCTGAATCAACAGACCTTTCTGTCTGAGGAAAGACAAAGAAGAGGACAACCCCAGTATATAGTTCTTTAAAAATACATCCTTGTTTTCTAATTGTGGTAGCATTCCTGGATTTGCTAGATAAGGAAAGCCAAACAGCATTTCATATGGTGAAATTCCCACATCCCTTCTAGGGTTTGTACTAAAGGTAAACATTTAGTCCAAGGTAGCTTATTTTCTAAAATCAATTTTGATAAATGCTTCTTTAGAATCTGGTTCATTCACTCTACTTTTCCTGAAGAAGGCGGGTTCCATGGGGTGTTAAAATCCCATGCTACTCCTATTCCTCTCATAACATGTTACAATACTTTAGGATTAAAATATGTCCCTTGAGCTGAGTCCACATGTTAAGCCTCTAGGGCTAAAAAAAAACTTGAACATTGGTCCCTCTTACTATCTGGAAAAATGCAACCGCTGTTTCTTAACAGGAACAGCTAAAAAAAAAAACATTTTCACCAACAGCAGTAGCAGCAGGAAAAGGCTTAAACAAGAAGCTTACAAGTTTATAAAAAACTATATTACAAAAGAAGGAAAATCCTAAAAAATGGGGAAAGGGATTTTCTGTGGTAGCATTGTGTTTCACTTCTGTCCTCCCTTCTTTTTCTCCTTAGTTCACCCTCAAGCAGCTTTAACAAGAAGGGGGGCTTGGGTGAGGTAGAAAGTTCTCAGTTTTCTTATTATACACATGCAAGTTTGTACAAATGACAATACACAAAAACACACCAAAATTAACGGAAGGTGCAGGCATGGCCAGGACCTGCATCTTTACCACCGTAGAAAGATCTGGTGTTTAAAGAGACAGACTCACATAATTTTCCCAAACAAACACACACATAAAAACTTACACAAGCCCTTAACATTAACAAAACACGTTTATGGGAGAATCTGCACATATAAAAAGCGGAGGGTAAAAACTCTCTGCCCTGCACATGCTAATGCTGTTAGAACAGGGCTTTTGCACTGTTTTCTCAATGCTTCCAGCATTGCAAGTGCCGCTGTATTTAAAGGAGCAATGCCTTGTTAAAACATCTGGCCGCTTCAGTAAACAACTCACACAACCTTCCCCGTTTAAATTTGCTGTAAGGACTGGGGAAACACAAGGGAGATGCACTTTGTTTTTAGAGGCATCTCATTTGCCCCAGCCTGTTGCCAGCTTTTCACTAACAAATCCTCCACTCCTATTTCCAAAGGTTTGGAAACCCACTCTTCCCTAAATCCCTTCACTTTTGTTTATGCTCCTCGCCACCTCTTCCGCAACAAATCTAACTCCCTCATCTAGTGTTTGCACATACATTCCCTTTTCTTCTTCCTTCTCTTTCTCATTTCGACTTTTTCTTAAACCAAGGGTCGGAAATGGCGGCTCGCGAGCCAAATGCGGCTCTTTGGCCCCTTGAGTGTGGCTCTTCCGCAGGCAGGCGTGGCGGGCGTGGCGCAGCAGCGAGTGTGGCGGGGCAGGCGCGGCAGCGGGCATGGTGTGCGTTGCTGTGGGCATACCCCTGGCAACCTGGCAGCCGTCTCCGGCAGCCATCTTGACGACGGGCAGGGCTTTCCAAACTGTGTGTCGCATGACAAGCCGGAAGCGCTGAAGCGAGTGGAAATTCTCCGCGCCAATCAGCTGTGCATCGGGAAGCCCGGCAGCCTGCACGCGCGATTTTTGCCTCCCTGCCGGAACCGAGGGCATTTTTGGGGTCCCCGGAGCCTGCCCTTTCGATGGGGCAGCGGCAGCAGCAGCAGCAGTGCTGCCCCTTCGAAAGGGCAGGCTCCGGGGACCCCGAAAATGCCCTCAGTTTAGGCAGGGAGGCTGCGCGCAAGCGGCGCTCGGAGAATTTCCACCCCAGGGCAGCGTGTGCATGTGGGGAGAGGAGGTTTCTGCCTCCCTGCCAGAACCGAGGGCATTTTCGGGGTCCCTGGAGCCTGCCCTTTCGAAGGGGCAGCGGCAGCAGCAGCAGCAGTGCTGCCCCTTCGAAAGGGCAGGCTCCGGGGACCCCAAAAATGCCCTCAGTTTAGGCAGGGAGGCTGCGCGCAAGCTGCGCCAGCTGTTCTGCGGGGAGAATTTCCACCCCAGGGCAGCGTGTGCATGTGGGGAGAGGAGGTTTCTGCCTCCCTGCCAGAACCGAGGGCATTTTCGGGGTCCCTGGAGCCTGCCCTTTCGAAGGGGCAGTGGCAGCAGCAGCAGCAGTGCTGCCCCTTCGAAAGGGCAGGCTCCGGGGACCCCGAAAATGCCCTCGGTTCCGGCAGGGAGGCTGCGCGCAAGCGGCGCTCAGAGAATTTCCACCCCAGGGCAGCGTGTGCATGTGGGGAGGGGAGGTTTCTGCCTCCCTGCCAGAACCGAGGGCATTTTCGGGGTCCCCGGAGCCTGCCCTTTCGAAGGGGCAGCGGCAGCAGCAGCAGCAGTGCTGCCCCTTCGAAAGGGCAGGCTCCGGGGACCCCGAAAATGCCCTCGGTTCCAGCAGGGAGACAGAAACCTCCCCTCCCCGCATGCACACGCTGCCCTGGGGTGGAAATTCTCCCCGCAGAACAGCTGGCGCAGCTTGCGCAAAGCCTCCCTGCCTAAACTGAGGGCATTTTCGGGGTCACCGGAGCCTGCCCTTTCGAAGGGGCAGCCGTTGCCGCCGCAGCGACAACCTGGAAGCACCGCCGCCGAAGCAGTCAAGCCTCTCTTTCCCTTCTTCTTCCAAACCTCCCCCGCCCCCTTCCACGCGATTGGCTCCCGCCCGCAAAACCCGCCCCCTTCCACTCGATTGGCTCCCGCCCGCAAACCCCGCCCCTTCCACGCAATTGGCCCCCGCCCGCAAACCCCGCCACCTGGCTCTCGAGCACTTCAAAATGTGCACGAGCATGTCAAAATGGCTCCCGGCAAAAAAAGTTTGCCGACCCCTGTCTTAAACCATCTCAATTTCACAAATTCATTTCAATATCTGTCTAATCAGTGGGTGCAGACAGTAAACACAGTACAAGAGAAAGTACTTTTACCATAGTCTTCAGTTTGCCTGGCAACTCTATTTTAGTAGTTCCTCCGGACTCCCCCTGTTCCCCCTCCCTCTCTTCCTCCTCAAGCCTGTAACCCGCAGACAAAAGACAGACCGAAGGAGGGGGGGTAGAAACAGGGAGGAAACACACATACACCACAGACCACAAAAGTCTATTTTTTTTTTCTTCAAAGTAGAAGCAATATGTGTTCACTGTGCACAAAATATACACACAAATCCAAAAAGACAAATACTCACAAACAAAAACACACTGGTGCTTTATCAGGGTGGTAGATTTTACCCAACACTGAGCATATTCCGACTCCTCTAGCAAAGGCTTTTTATTGTTAACATAGATTTTTAGGGCTTGTTTTACCCACTCCTCCCATGATCTAAACTTGAGCCTTTAATCCTCTCTGTACACTTCCTAATTTCTTTACTATAATATTTTCTACATTGTTAACCATCATTCTAGCCATGGTTTTCTGTTTTTCTTCCTCTCTTTTAACATTTCCCCCCCCAGCTTTTCTTAACAATTCTTCCAGTGGCCTTTCACTCCATCCCTCTATCTTTTGCAACTTCTTCCTAATATCTGGCCATGCTTTAGTCACAAAGCCTACTTTCAGTAAACCTTGTGCCACAACATCGTCAGGATTCATCCCTGAATATTTTCTCATTTGGTCTCTCAGCTTTTGTAAGAAGACTGAGGGTGCTTCCTCTTTTTGTTGCTCAGTATCAAAAGTCTTGGTAAAGTTTTGTGATTTTGGGGCAGCTTCTTTTATACCATCTCAAATCTCTCATGTTAGTTCTGTCTGCTGCCATTTGATTATTCCAATTGGGGTTGTTAAGGGGAAACTTTTGATCTGCTGGCACTGCATTCTGGCCAGGTGGGTTGCACCTTTCCCACCTGGTCATGGCTGCATGCCTGATAATTCTCTTTTCTTCTCCAGAGAACAAAATGCCCATTATGGACATAAGTTTATACGTTTGGTCCCAAGAACTGATCTAGTTGTTCAGCCAGTCCAATTGGATCTTCAACTAATATTTTCATATCCTTTTTGAAATTTCTTACTTCTAAGCTTGTTCCTCTTTTACAGTTTTCAATTTATAAATCATTTCCTTGTTTGCCTTCTTATTTTCCCCACTTGCCTCCGGCCATTTGTCCGGAGTCCAGATGAGGACATAATGTAATTCATTTTCTAAAGATTTACATGATTTTGTTTCACATAGTCATATAAATCATGACACCTAAAATAATCATTTGATCCTTCCCTTGGCCAGGAGGCATTATCATCCTCCCACCACACATAACAACACAGATTTATCATATCTTCCTTACTTAAGTCTAACTTGTCCACCAAGGATTTGTATGGTGGCTTGTCCCAATTATCTATCATCTGACCTATTGGACTGTCCTTATCTATTCTTAACTTTGGATTTTTCCTGATATTTTTAGTGCACTTTTCCTTCCCTACACTCGAGGCTCCTCCCATGGTTGGTTTAACTATCCTGCCTATTCCCTATTGACCGTATTCCCAGGGCCTCCCTTCTTAGAACCAGAACCTCCAGCAGGCGCTGGACTTGTTTACCGAACAAATTTAAGGTCCTAATTCTCAATAACCTCCCAGCCCGTGCTGGCTACTTTTAAAGGTTATTCTTCTTCTACTGAGACCCAATTTTCACTCAGCAACCACTTCGTTCGCACCCGGCCGGTCCTCTCGCGAGGATTCGGAACCGCGAGTTTGAACTCCACACTCACTCCGCCTTGCCAGCCCTAATGGCCCTTGGGGCGTCTCAAATCACACTGGTCTCAAGAATCTTACAGGCCTACCCAACCAGAACCCCACCGCCCCAGGTAAGGCATTCCATGCGCTCTGCGCAACCCTCTTACCTGGGGTTCGTATACAAAGTTTCCCGATACTTTGTCTCCGGAAGGATTTTCAGACTCGAGCTGCCGGCTAGCTTAGGGTCCAGGCAAGGAATTCCATGCGCTTGGCGCAACCCTCTTACCTGGATCCCTATACGCTTTTGTTTCTCCTTTTGACTCCTCTTTTAGTTGTCTGGTTCCTTCACGGGCACCGGGGTCTAAGGTCTAGGACTCCCACAGTGGACCACTGAAATCAGTAGGACATGCCTCCCATAGTGGGGGGACAAGGCCCAGACTTACCGGACGCCGTTCAAGGATCCCGGACGAGCCCCCAATTTGTCAGATATGAGTCAATTCAAAAGGCAAATAGAAACAAAAGGTTTTTATTCTTTTGAAGCAGTTTGCAAAGTGCTGGTGGCTTTCTCCGTGCGGAAGGACAAATGTCGCACTGAAGAGAAAAGCACACCTGCCACAAGTTTGACAGTTACATTTATACATCCTCACCCGTCGCTCAACACTGGCTCCTTTCACCTATTGGTAGGCTACTCTGGAGCTCACAACCTATCAGAAGCGCCTAATATGCATATAATTAGCCCGCCTTTGTTTACATCTCCCACTACCCACTTTTATATCCCCTTCCCCTTCTATTTACTTTTACCTTTTAAGGGGAGGCTTCCTACTTAAAGCATCGCTTGTCAGCTAGTTCCTAACCACAAGCAGTTTCCTTTAGCCTAACCTCAAAGCGTGGGTGTCACATTCAGTCTGCTAACGTTTCCTGTATATGTGGTTTTTAGTAGAAGCTTTGCTCAGCCTGTTTATGAGTTATTCTAGCTAGGTTAGAAAAAGTTCTCTAAAAGCCTTCTATAAGAGAATATTTATCTATTTCTGATTATAAATCCCTTTGTTAATAATAACACTTTTCCTCATTTCTCTCACCAAGACAACTCACTGTGCATAACAAACACTCTCTTCTAACAACCTAAAAGACGACTTTATACATGGACTTCACCAGATGGTCGACACCGAAATCAGATTGACTACATCCTTTGCAGCCAAAGGTGGCGGACATCTATACAGTCGGTAAAAACAAGACCTGGAGCTGACTGTAGTTCAGATCACGAACTTCTTATTGCAAAATTTAGAATCAGACTAAAGAGAATAGGGAAGACCCACAGATCAGTTAGATATGAGCTCACTAATATTCCTAAGGAATATGCAGTGGAGGTGAAGAATAGATTTAAGGGACTAGATTTAGTAGATAGGGTTCCTGAACAATTATGGACAGAAGTTCGCAACATTGTTCAGGAGGCGGCAACAAAAAACGTCCCAAAGAAAAAGAAAACCAAGAAGGCAAGATGACTGTCTGCTAAGACACTGGAAGTAGCCCAAGAAAGAAGGAAAGCAAAAGGCAACAGTGATAGGGGGAAATATGCCCAATTAAATGCAAAATTCCAGAGGTTAGCCAGAAGAGATAAGGAATTATTTTTAAACAAGCAATGTGCGGAAGTGGAAGAAGACAATAGAATAGGAAGGACAAGAGACCTCTTCCAGAAAATTAGAAACATTGGAGGTAAATTCCAGGCAAAAATGGGTATCATCAAAAACAAAGATGGTAAGGACCTAACTTATTCTAAAGCCTTTGACTGTGTGAATCATAACAAATTGTGGCAAGTTCTTGGTGGTATGGGGATACCAAGTCATCTTGTCTGCCTCCTGAGGAATCTGTATAACGACCAAGTAGCAACGGTAAGAACAGAGCACGGAACAACAGACTGGTTTAAGATTGGGAAAGGAGTATGGCAGGGCTGTATACTCTCACCCTACCTATTCAACCTGTATGCAGAACACATCATACGACATGCTGGACTTGATGAATCCAAGGCTGGAGTTAAAATCGCTGGAAGAAATATTAACAATCTCAGATATGCAGATGATACCACTTTGATGGCTGAAAGCGAGGAGGAGCTGAGGAGCCTTATGATGAAGGTGAAAGAAGAAAGTGCAAAAGCTGGGTTGCAGTTAAACCTAAAAAAAACCAAGATTATGGCAACCAGCTTGATTGATGACTGGCAAATAGAGGGAGAAAAAGTGGAGGCAGTGACAGACTTTGTATTTCTAGGCGCAAAGATTACTGCAGACGCTGACTGCGGCCAGGAAATCAGAAGATGTCTACCTCTTGGGAGGAGAGCAATGACAAATCTCAATAAAATAGTTAAGAGCAGAGACATCACACTGACAACAAAGATCCGCATAGTCAAAGCAATGGTATTCCCCGTAGTAACCTATGGCTGCGAGAGCTGGACCATAAGGAAGGCTGAGCGAAGGAAGATAGATGCTTTTGAACTGTGGTGTTGGAGGAAAATTCTGAGAGTGCCTTGGACTGCAAGAAGATCAAACCAGTCCATACTCCAGGAAATAAAGCCAGACTGCTCACTTGAGGGAATGATATTAAAGGCAAAACTGAAGTACTTTGGCCACATAATGAGAAGACAGGATACCCTGGAGAAGAAGCTGATGCTAGGGAAAGTGGAAGGCAAAAGGAAGAGGGGCCGACCAAGGGCAAGATGGATGGATGATATTCTGGAGGTGACAGACTCGACCGTGGGGGAGCTGGGGATGGTGACGGCCGACAGGAAGCTCTGGTGTGGGCTGGTCCATGAAGTCACGAAGAGTCGGAAGCGACTGAACGAATAAACAACAACAAAACTCTGAATAGGGACAACTTGCCATAAATCTCAGTCAAATTTACCTTTTCCAGTCCTCTTACTTGGGATTTCTGAATTGGATCTGCCAGGGATAGATCCTGGGACTAGATGAATAGAAATGGCCTTTCATAGAGACAGATCCTCTGGCTTGGTATTTTCTATACATATTGGCAGCAGTTATCCAGAGAATCAATGAAGAGTTTGTTCTGTTCAGCCTGTGATTGAGCCAAGGGTCTTCAGCATACAAAGAGGCTGCTGTACCACTGATCTATGAACTTTTTAGCTCAATATATTGTCTTACCTTGAGTTGGACCCAGGATCCATCTTCTGACTGGCAATGACTCTCTAAGGATCCAGCAGAGCTGTTTTGCCTCAGGACAATTTACAGCAATTCCACAAAAATCTGACAAGAGCCTGACTAAGAGTATGATCTAACTTCTGGGGAGGTTATGAAACCATCTGTGTGATGCTACAGAGACTATGAAAGCCCGAGCTGTATCTGTTGAAGCAGTATCAGCATGAAGTTCCCTGAAACTAAGAGCACTGAGGTCTTCGCCACAACTTTTCTGATCACTTGCATCAGTTTAATCACCTACTCTGCTGTGCAGCAGTGTAGTCAGTACCCCAACAAAATCACTGCTGACTTTGGGTTGTCAGTTGGGTTCTACTGGTTGGCCCTTGTGCTGTAAAGACCTATTCTTCTCTACTGGGCAATAAGCATAACTGATTCTTACTGATTGTTTTATTGTGAACCGCCTAGAGTCCCCCGATGGGGGAGATGGGCAGTAATATAAATTCAAATAAATAAACAAACAAACAAACAAACAAACAAATAAAATTCTACAGTAGGCAAACACAAAGCATCCAATGCTGAGGCAAGCAATCTTTTCATGGCTGTGGGAAATGCACACTTAGAACAAATGACATTTGTTAGGGCTTTAGAGGCTGCAACTTTTCTATCCTTTTAAAATTTTTGATGGGTTGTGTGTTAAAATTTAAAATAGGTGCATCAAATCTCCTGGTGGCTCAATACAGCTTTTTAGTTTTGATTTTGATTCTTTTGTTTTCCTACCACCAAAAACTGGTTATTTGCCACCAAATTTCAGCAGCACGACCCTGAGAAGCTCTGGAAACGGCAAAAAACTGAGTTTCTCTACCCTATTCAATTGCATTGCTCCTATTCCTTGGAATCAGAATGTGATCTTGGGAATTGAAACTCATTGTCCTATGGCACAATTTCCTTGGCATTTAGATGGCACATTACAAGTGTCCATAGCACTTCATTTTCTCAGTAACAACAGGTACCCCAGTTTCACAAAACAGGGAAAAGATCTAATTCCTGTGGCTTGCCTAAAGTCAGCCGAGGAGTTTATGGGATAAAAGTGAATTTAGAACTGGTAATAGATACTTTTAATGGGTGACCTTGGGCCAGTCGCTCTCTCTCAGCCCAACTCACCTCACAGGGTTATTGCTGTGGGGAAAATAGGAGGAGGAAGGAGTATTTGGTATGTTCGCCACCTTGAGTTATTTATAAAAATAATAAAGGCGGGATAGAAAATAAATAAATAAATAAATAAATAAATAAATAAATAAATAACCATTGCATATTTTCATAGAGTAAAAATAATTTGCAGTTTGATAGTTGGGGATGAAAGTGCAGCTGCCCCAGACAGGGCTGGTTAATAGTCCCATATGCCTACCTCAGAGCACAGCTTGCCAACGCTGAACACATGGAAGGAAAAAAATCAATTCCTTATGTTATTGTAATACTAGGACCACACTTGCTGAACTCAGAAAGATGAAGGATCATAATCAGTCCCACAAAGCCAAAAGTAAACAGAAGAGGAAAACAGGGATTATCTTGGGTTTATGGAATATCATCAAGTTCAAATTTACCCAGATGATGAATAATATAATTGGGGATTTAGGCAAATCTATTGCTAATGGCTTCTGTTATAGAGAACCTTTCTCTTTAAAAAATGAGATTACGGGGAGAGTGAGGATTTGACTCTGTTAATTAATGTTAAAAAGTGATTGGAGGGGCAATTGAATCCTCAAATATTACATAATTAATGGATGCCTACCTATGCCCTCTGCTTCTTCCTGTTTCTACAGTCTTGGAAGCTGAAAATGCAGTTTCCAATCCTATGAAATATGTGTCAGGGTCAGTTTTGTCATAATTATATGTCATTGTATGTACACCACTACTGATTTATTAGCTCATATGCTGCCAGTCTATTCTTTGGGCTACCAATCCCAGGGACAGTCAATGTGGTACAAGAGCCAGTGTGGTGTAGAGGTTAAGATGTTGACTTAGGAGCTGGGAGATCCAGGTTCAAGACTACCCTCAGCCATGAAAGCTCAGTGGATGCCCTGCGGCCAGTCTCTCTCTCTCAGCCCATCCTTCTGCACAGGGTAATTGCTGTAGGAAATAATTGGAGGAAAGGGTGTTCCATTTAGTTCCTGGAAAAAAAAACAAGGGATAATCGAAGGGATAAATACAATTGGACAAGTCCCTCACTTGAGGGAATGATATTAAAGGCAAAACTGAAGTACTTTGGCCACATAATGAGAAGACAGGATACCCTGGAGAAGAAGCTGATGCTAGGGAAAGTGGAAGGCAAAAGGAAGAGGGGCCGGCCAAGGGCAAGATGGATGGATGATATTCTGGAGGTGACGGACTCAACCGTGGGGGAGCTGGGGATGGTGACGGCCGACAGGAAGCTCTGGCGTGGGCTGGTCCATGACGTCGCGAAGAGTCGGAGGCGACTGAACGAATAAACAACAACAAATTAAATTGTAATTTTATATTCCTATTTTAAACTTGATTTTATTGTAAACCGCCCAGAGTCCCCCGTTGCGGGAGATGGGCGGTCATATAAATAAAACAAAACAATACATAAAATAAAATAAATAACAAAGTATGTACATATCTCTTCCATTTCTTTGTCTTGTGTAAAGACAAGGGTCAGCCTTTCTTTGAACAAAACCCTGGTCAAGAAGTATTTGGTTTAACTTCTTGTTCCATGCTCTGGCTGCCTCCTTCAGGCCATAAATCCCCTTCTGTAGTTTGCAAACACATCTACAGTTTAGACAAAGGATGATATTATGAGAATAAATAAATAATTGGGCAAACGGAAGAGAGGTATATAATATGAAGAGTAAAAGAGCTCCAGGCTAGAAAGGGAAATCTGTTCTCCAGTTTTAATCTTTCATTCATCTTCAAAGCAATATTATTTAAGTGATAGCCCATATTTCAGGACCAAGCCAAGAAGCTTTTCAAAGAAAAGAAGAAAAAGTTTCTCTTTTATTGGTGTGTGTGTGTTTTATGGGTGGGTGGGTGGACTTGAAGATTTTTTCTGTGCATACAGAATCATATTTTTCCCCAAGGGTCTGTCATTGATTTTCCCTGGCATGACAATCTTGTTATACAAAAGCACCGTGAACCAGTATGGTTTGCAGGACAACCAGCCGAAGATCTATGGCTTTAATTGCTCTTTTTGTTTTGCTCCTTACAATTGAATGAAAAGCGTTGTCCTGCTTGCAATTTTACAGCAAGTCACTTGGAAGCAAATCAGGAGATTCTCTTTTCCTCTTTCCTCCATTTAAAGGCTGCTATTTGTTGGAAGTTGGCTGACAATTTCCTGTCCAAAGTTGCTGAAGAGATGGATGCAATATAAAAGATGCTACATGATGGGGAACTATTTGCTTCTGAAATATTACCTCATTGTTGCATTTCATTTTCCCATGAATGGGCAACTGATGCCAGTCTTGCAATCATTCTTCAGATTGTTCATTGTGTTAGATCGAAGGTAACCATTTGGGTGATTTATGAATATCTCTATTTCTGCTTTCCTCCTCCCCCCGAATGATAAACTGGGGGAATGGATTAACTCATCCACAGGCATCCTCTATTAGGAAACAAATTCTCTCTGTTGGCTTCCTCAGGCAATGTCGGGTGGCACTGCAGGAGTAAACTGAAGTCTATGTAAGAATCAGTCTTATTCTGAAGCTGTCGTATCCCTTAAGTTCATGAAGACTATAGTTCTAAGATGAATAATGATAAAAACATCCACACCAAGTATGGATAAAAGGAACAATTCTGCCATGCAACAGGACCCCAGCCCACAGCTCAATGACAGGGTACATGCCTTGTAAATAGAACTGCATAGATGTAATTCCTGGTTACTCCTCGTAAACTGTCTTACAGAACAGGTGAAGGGATGTTTTGCATAAAGTTTAGAAAATCTGCTGTAAATGGCAGACTTGAGCAACCCCCTTTAGGGGTGATGGGGAATTATATCCCAACATTTAGAGGGCCCAGCCTTGGAAAGGTTGGGCTAGATGGTTCAAGATATTCCCAGGATGTTTCCCAGAGCTGGAATATCATGGCTGGAGTGAAATTTTGGGGGATGAATTTTGGCACACACCTCTGAATATCGGTTATTAATGAATCTGCATCACAGTTTGCTACTGAAGTGTGAGATGAATCAACATGCAATTGACCTTGTCACTTAATTGCAGAGGATAGAGCTATCAGTGGGAGCTACTTGTGATGCCTATTGTTTTGTGCAAGTGTAATTTATCCTATTTTACTGCCCTCGTCAAGTCTGCACTGTGGAGTAGTTAGTGAGGGATAGTGAGCAATTCAAGTGTGAGGAAAAGAATTGTTTCCTTTATGTAACTTTTGTTGCCAAAGAAAGGGCTGTTCCAGATTGGGACTGCAGTTTGGTAAGGGAATGAAGCACATCTCCTAAAGATGAGATGGAGTCCCTGGGCACTTACCATGGTCAGGATGGCTGAGTGGTCCAAGGCATTCCATTTAGGTCTCAGTCTCCACTAGAAGTGTGGGTTTGAAATCCTCTCCTGATGTTTTCTCTCTAAACATTGTGGGAGCCAGTTTGGTCTAGTGGTTAAGGCAACGGGCTAGAAACCAGGAGTCTGTGAGTTCTAGTCCCACCTTAGGCATGAAAACCAGCTGGGTGACCTTGGGCCAGTCCCTGTCTCTCAGCTCTAGGAAGGAGCCAATGGCAAACCAGGACAGTGAGAGTTCTAGTCCCGCCTTAGGTATGAAAGCCGGCTGGGTGACCTTGGGCCAGTCACTCTCTCTCAGCCCAACTCACCTCACAGGGTTGCTGTTGTGGGGAAAATAGGAGGAGGAAGCAGTATTAGGTATGTTCGCCGCCTTGAGTTATTTATAAAAAAAAATAAAGGCGGGATAGAAAATAAATAAATAAAATAAAATTAATTAATTAATTAATTAAATGTTCTAAAACAAGAATATTCTGTGTTTTAGAGAGAGTGTTGTAATGATTGAAGTGTTGAACTGGCAAAGGGGAGTGTCGGGATGGGATCCTGCCATTTTGCTTTAGATAGATGGGATTTGTAGTAACTAATCAGTAATGTCCTACCATGCTGCTTGAGTAAGATGGGGTTTGTAGTAACTAGTTAGTGCGAGGCCTGTAGTAAGTAGATAGACTGCATGCCAGACAGTAGAGTGACCGTTAGAGATAGGGAGGGTATGCAGCCGTTAGGGAGAGAGGGGCCAGGCTCCAAGGCCATCCATCTAGATACATCAAAACCTGGCCTTGTAAAGTTATGGGAAGTGAGTCCTCGGTTCTATTCACTTGTATCAATAAAAGAACTTTTTCATATCCTATCATGGCTTGTGCTAAATGTTCCTAAATTGATATCAAAGGAGTGACGTCACAGAAAGAGCAAACTAAACTTTGGCTGTCTAACATAGTGACAATATGTCGACTGTAGAAGACCAGCAGGAAGATACAGAGATTGGAGAGGCCTCTCTCTTGGCAGATGAATTGCTGGAGGCAGCAGGCACTCAGATTTCTACAGGGTCCTTCAGAGTCGGAGGGGGGGGGGTGAGGAGATTAGATTTCCCGACCCCTAAGCGAGAGACACTCTCCCCCGGGCCGGTGGAGGGGGATGACCGATCGAGGGACCGGGATGTGGAGCGGAATGTGGAAGCGGCCACTGATCGATGGGTCAGAGTGCGGAGACGTGACTACCCAAGATTTTCGGTGCCAGAGGAGCGAATGGATTTAATGGAGGTGGAGATGAAATCCCTGAGAAACCAAATAGCGGGACTGCATGGCTACTGCGACGTGAAAGCCGAGGGAAGGCTGACAGTGGGGAATCGGCGGCCTCCAGAAATGCTTCCCCTAGAAGTACAGAGGGGGAGGGGGATTCCTTGGGTGAAGAGGAAGAAAGCAGGCCAGCGAGGGTAGCAGCTGCTAGCCCCCTCCCCCCCCCTTGCTGGCAGAGCTTTGAGGCGGCAACACAGGAGAACTTCAAGATGGAGAGAAGCCTTTGGAGGAAGAGATCTAAAGGTAAAATTTTCTGGGGAACCTAAGACTCTTGCTTGTTTCCTAACCCATGTGAGGGTGTTTATGGAGGAATTTGAACCATTTCCCAACAGGGGAGGCAAAGGTGAGCCACGTATCAGCCCAGCTTGACGGGGAGGCGGCTGACTGGAATTATACAACAGTGGCTCACCCAAATTGGGAAATTTCCAGAGGTTTATAACTGCTTTGCGGAAAAGATTTGAGGACCCCTTAGGCAAAATGAAAGCCAAAACAAGCCTGCAAAATATCAAGCAGGGGTCTTGATCCGTATCTGAGAACGCCATGGAATTTAGGAGCTTGGCTGGGAAATTAGCAGACTGGCCAGAAGCCTTGAAAGTTGACTCAAAGGAGTGAGTCGTCACAGGGAGACCCAGGTTCAAGTCCCCCGCCTCATCTCTGGAAGCTCACTGGTGACTTTGGGCCAGTCATTGTCTCTTAGCCCAAGCTAAGCCACAGGAAGCCACAACCCGGAGGACCCACAACAGCCAACTAAGCCACAGGGTTGCTGTTATTGGGAAAGATGTGAGGAACAAGTGCCAAGTTTGCTGCTTTGAGCTTCTTAACGAAAGGTGGCATATAAATAATAATATAACAAATCATTACCAATTTCCTGAAATATCCCTATGTCCATTGCGAGCTATCTACCAGTGAAGGGAAGCCCTAACTCATGAGCGTTTCAATTGGAGGACAGCCTTTATTAATGGCGCTATGGACTTTGAAGAAGCACGAGTACAGGGCGAAAGGGAGAAAAGAGCTAAAAGGAAGGCACGTCAGGCAAACCCTCATCATGACCGTCTCCCACCTGGAAACCTATGCCCTCATTGTGGGAGGTTGTGCGGATCCAGAATTGGCCTTTATAGCCACTTATGGATCCACTGTTAAAATTTTACCTTTGGAAGACAATCTTACTCGGCTACGAGTGATCGCCAATGAATGAACCAGTGAAGGAATGAATGCTAACAACTATCTGTCTTGCATCTCATCTTTTTTATTCAAAGAGGCACATTCTCCCACTGCCAGCAAGGACCTACTTTCACTTCCTTTCCTCAGCAAGTTCTCTGGTGCTAACAGTTGTGGATAGCAGAAGTGAAACTCTGCCAACAGGCAATACTCAGTTTTGATTTGCAAGCCAATGAATGAAAAGGGGCTTGAAGGGATATGGGGAAACCCGGCTCACAAACCTTGGCCTGGAAAACACCATGCTATAAGCCTGAACCAAAGAATTGTTACCCAAGGATGATCCTTGAGATGGGCCTCAACAAGCCCCAACAAATAATGCATAAGGAATGTTAAATAAAGCTCTAAAACCAAGTCTACCTCTCTCAGGAATGCATAACAGTCTGGGACCATCTATCTGGTCAAGCATCCTCTTCCTGAGACAAAGCCAATATGTTTACCTAGCCTTCTTGTAATGAATGCCTTGCTTCCCCTCTCCTGAGATGTAAATATGTTAAACTGTGATTCTATGGTTCTGACCCTTTGTGATTCAACCTGCTTGTGTAACCCAATGTCTCTGTAACTGTTACTGTTGTCCTTGTAAGATGCAAGTATTTCCTTACTGTGAATGTCCCCAATTCTATCCTTTGTAAATATGTTGATGACCCACGTCACCCCTTGACCTGGTACGTCCCAGAATCCTTCAGCTCTGGGAGGGACCCTGTCCCCTAAGAACCAGCCAATCCTAGGGAATGGTCATCAGTCACCTCGCCCACATATGGGCATACCTTCCTCATCCTCACTTCCTCCCTGTATTCCCCGTATAAAAGTTTGTGCACCCTTATGCTCTGGGTGGTGGTTTCATTCAGAGGTCACTTGCACGTGACAACTGTCTGGCTGCCACCCGGCAACCTTTGCTTGGCCAAATAAATCTTGCTGCTGTTCCTTTTTACAAAGTCTCCTTCGTGTATTTGGCTTTCTCTAAAGGCGCGTGGTAAGTTTTGGTGCCTTACATTTTGGTGCATTGGCCGGGAAACTCCGGGGAGTACCTGGGAATCCCCCTTAAGGGGAACCAGACTCCAGTCTGTCAGGGAAAAGCAGCATAGAGGTCAGGCAACACCACGAGCGCTCCCGAAACTGTTTCTTCCGGTGGCCTTTTCCTCCCTCTCGGCTGCAGGACCCTGTACAGTAAAGAACCCTAGCCTACAAAGGAGACTTTTGAAAAATGAACTTATCTTCAGGACTGAAAAAAAAAGAAGCAACCAACGTTGGTGAGTAGAACTTTTCTTAGGAGGGGAGTGCTGTATGTGTGTATGTATATATGAGACGTGGTATTGCTCCACAAGGGGGTAGCCACGAAGCGTTTGTGGAGGCCCTTTGGGGTCTCAGGGAGATCTTTGTCGCAGTTCCCAGAAGCCCAACTTAATTGGGCATCTAGACTGAGTTTCGGCTAGCTGGGTCGGCACTGGTCGTGCGTATGAACGAAATGTGTGTTGAGTAACTTGGGGACACGAAACGGGAAGATTGAAGTGCTGGAATGTGAGAAAATTGCTGCAGCTGGATGAGCTGACTAGTTGAGTCAGGGAGAGAACCTTGCTATTGGGAGGACTTAGGCCGGTCCCGGCAAGCAGTGGGAAAGGGGGAAGCAGTGCTTGAGACCCCGTTTGTATCCCGCCCCCTACCGTAAAATCCCTAGAGGTTCTGGAAGATTTGAAGCCGTGTCCCTCGCTGGGAAAGACGAGTAAATAGCTCAGTAGGAGCCCTCGCCCAGGACGGACACGTTCCTCTGCCCCTGGGACAACTATGTGGCCATTGCGTGCCCCGTACCCCCTTGGGTGGACACCCCAACCTAACCCCCACCCCTGGGATGCCCTCTCCAAGAGCTCCCCCTTCGGTGGAACACCCTTCAAGACCCAACGGAGTAAACAGTCTTTGAAGCAGCCCTTTTGGGAAGCACAAGCAAAATAACACGCACAATAGCCTTTAAAATTAGCCAGCGCTGCTGGGAGGATATTGGGAGACAGGACCTTAAATTTACCTGGTGAACAAGTCCAGCCATTGCTGGAGGTTCTGAATCGGAACCTTAAAGCTTGGTTGCCAGGAAAGTCCAGCGCTTGCTGGAGGTCCTGAATCCAGAAATATTTCTACAACTGTGCTGCGCTCAGACTGTGTTCCCCCCATCCTCTCCCGTTCCTCTGATCTCCTCAGAGGCTTCTGCTGATAGCCATGGGCAACTGCCACAGCCAACAGCGACGGAAGGCCAATGATGAAGTAAAGAACAGGAGAACCCTGACTCCCCTTCAATGTGTTCTAAGAAACTGGAAGCTTTTGAAACCGAAGGCTGAATGCATTCACCCTTGCAAGTCACGCCTTTGAGCCTTCTGTTCCGAGGTCTGGCCTTTTTACCCACCTATTTCTGGCCGCCACTGGCCCCACCATGGGACACTGGACTCGGAATATCTCCAAGCCTTCTTTAGTTACTTGACGGGTCAAGGGAAACTTGAGGAGCAGCTCTATATCAGAATGTTCATCAATCTGACTGGTAGACAGGACCTCCTAACGCAGGGAGGTATCCTGATCCCCGATAAGTCGGATATCTAAAAAGATCTTCTCTCATAAGATTGCACATCTATCTGTCTGTCTGTCTGTCTGTCTGTCTGTCTGTCTGTCTGTCTGTCTATCTATCTATCTATCTATCTATCTATCTATCTATCTATCTATTAGATATCCCATCTTTCATTGAGACTTCCACCAAACCCTTCCTAGAAGAAGAAAGGAATGGATGAAAGGATAAAAGGAAGAATAAAAATGGAAGATAAAGGAAAGGAAAAGAGAGAGATGGGAGGGTTAGAAAGAGTAAGTGAGAGAAGAGATTAGAGAGAGAGAGAAAGAGGGTTAAAAAAGAAGAAGGGAATGGATGAAAGAGAAAAGGAGTTAAAGGAAGAATCAAAAGGAAAGGAAAGGGAAAGGAATAGATAGAGAGAGAATAGGTTAGAAGAGATTGAAAGATAAAGGAGAGAAAAGATTAGAGACAAAAAAAGAAGGATACATTGTATTAAATATAATAAAAATAATTATATAAAATCAAATGTAAATATATATACATAAATGTAACCATTGTTATGTGTTATATATGATCATTGTTATGTGTTATATGTTTTGTTTATGTTTTATGTTGAATGTAATAATAAAAAATTATATCTGCAAAAAACAAAACAAAAACAAACCCTTCCTAGTGCTCCTGTTTTCACCTTTCTCTCCAAAATTGATCTCCAAATGGTTAAACTGACCCAGATAAATTTTTTGTGCATGTAAACTGGATTCAAAAGGGTTGCGAGATAGAATGGCTGGTTGTCTGGAAGTGTTTGTAAAGTGCAGAGGAAGAGGCATACAGTAAATAAGATAAATAGTAATACAAAATATGAACTACATTTCTTACAAGACTAAACAAGTCTAAGTACTAATTCCATGTTCATTCTGTGAGGGATGTACAAATCAGTTAATTTTTAACAAAATCACTTGTACTGGTAATAGCCGTTGCAATTTTATATATATATTACATCTAAACCAACTCTTGGTGACTGAGTTGCTGGAAACTGAGATGACAGCTTAGGTTCAAGCAAGATGATCAGAATCCATTAAATGTTTTAGGATAATAGGATAACAGTTACTATGATAATAAATTACACAAACGACAAGGGAAGACGTGGATGGAGATAGGTCTTATCATCCCAAGGAAATAAGGAAGTGTGTACACAAACACGTATCAGAGTCAGAACGAACTGCGAGGTCAAACCATGACTTATGAGGAAATCCCATTGTTTAACACACAACCTGATAAGGTTTCTGCAAAGCCCCCCATAGATTGAAAAATACATAGGATGTTTTAATGTAATCAATAGCTAAAATGTGTTAAGTATAGGTGGATTGGAAACAAGAGTGTAACATCCTGGTACCTCAGCCAATGGGGACAGATGAGGGACACCTTCAGCCACGAAATTAGGGTATATAAGATGCTGAGATCTGTAATGGGGTGTGGTCCTTTTTGCTTGCAGCAGTTGGATCCACCCGCCTTTGCAAACGCGAAATAAATCTTTGCTTTTATACTTTGACTCAGAGAGATCATGAGTGGTCATTTCTACGATACATTTCTCACAATTCTTTATATCATAATATAATGCCTGGGCTTACACAACAGGCTAGATTTAGCTAAAATGGGTTGGGTAGTTTGTGGTTCAGATGTTATGGGAACCCAGCCATGGTCTTGATATGTAATTTGAAACAGACCATCATGTTTAGCTGTAATATGAGTTCTTTGTTTGCTGTACTTGCATAGTATGCTTTATCCAACCTTGTTTTATTAACTTGATTTAGGGTTGAATGTGTTGTCTGAATGCAGCCTTTGGAAAGTACTCTGAAGTGAATATGAGCAGGACAGAGAACATGAACCTGTGCACAAACTGTCATATGATTGCAGATTAGTCTTTTCTTCTTTCTCTCTTCCTCTTTCCCTGAGGGCAGAGTTTGAATAGGTCTTTGGCTTCTCACTTTTCAGAATCTCTCCTGAGGAGCTTCTCTCTGTGGGCAAGTGATGTCTAGCTTGTTTGCAAACTAGACATCAAACATTTCCAAGAATCTGGTTTTGCTTCAGTTGGGTTGCATAGCATCTCAGCTATTTTTGACATTCCAACCTCATTATCTTTTGTTTTAAGGACCTTCTTACAACAAGAAGGTTATAAGTGCTGTGAGAACACTGTTTTTGTTTACAGTTCTTTCTTATAACATTCCAAGATACTATCTTGTTAATATTCCAGTATAGAAAACTAGCCCTTCTGAATCAGGCCAGGGCCCACCCGTGTGAAGCATTTTGTTTTTCACAAGCAGTAGGAGTCATACTCCACTTCAACTGTTGTTCCCCTGAAACTGGTATTTGGAGGTTGCTTCCTCTCCGATCCAGGATGTAACTATGACTCTTCAAGATTAATAGCCCTTGTTAGAATTACCCTCCATGAATTTATCCAATCCCCTTTTAAAGCCATCCAATTTAGTGGCCATCACCATCTCTTGGGATAATGAATTCCAGAAGTTAATTATGCGCTATGTGAAAAAGTTTTTTCTAGTGGTTCTACATCTTCCAAATTTACATTTCCTTCCAATCAGCTTCACTGTGTGACATTGGGCCCTGTTGTTTTGAAAGAAGAGGAAGTTTTCTCTCTGTCTGCTTTCTCCATACATCACATCATTCTGAAACATACTGTATTATCTCATCAATCTTTTCCTGTCAACCATAATCTCTGTCTTGCTTTTATTCACTTTTGCTCTCCACAATTTCCCTGTCTCAATTCTGCTTTTTAAAATATATCCACTCATTTGCCACTAACACTCATAAAAATCAGTGTTAGTTACTATAGCTAGGCAATGGTACTTGGGTGACCTTGTCTGGAGTGGGAAGCTAAATATGTGTTGCAGGCTGGTTAGTGCTCAGACTGGAGATCTCCAGTGAATACCAGGATTGGGATGTAATAAAAAAGTTTTTGAAGAAGTCAACAGCAAGCCACTTCTATATTCCGTACCACGTTGCAACCACATGATTATGTCCATAAAGTCACCAAGAGTTGAGCTCAAACCAAAGGAGACTTTAATTTGACCAAAGTTACATTATCAATAAAGCAATATGAATCATTATACAAATAATTGTATAAATGATCATAGCATGTGCTGATTATATGCCTGACCATCGTCTTCCAAAGCAGCTACTTTACTCCCAACTTAAGAACGGAAAACGGAATATTGGTGGACAGCAAAAGAGATTCAAAGACACTCTCAAAGCTAATTTTAAAAAATGTAATATCAGCACTGAGAACTGGGAAGTCCTAACTCATGAGCGTTTCAATTGGAGGTCAGCCTTTATTAAAGGCGCTATGGACTTTGAAGAAGCATGAGTACAGGGCAAAAGGGAAAAAAGAGCTAAAAGGAAGGCGTGTCAAACAAACCCTCATCGTGACCATCTTCCACCTGGAAACCTATGCCCTCATTGTGGGAGGTTGTGCGGATCCAGAATTGGCCTTTACAGCCACTTACGGATCCACTGTTAAAATTTTACCCTTGGAAGACAATCTTACTCGGCTATGAGTGATCACCAATGATAATGATTTGAGATGCTTGTAAAATCTTGTCAGTAGGGAAAACGAAGAACAGAGGGCTTATGTGCTTCTGAGAGACATCTGGAGGCTGGATTAGAAGAACCTTTGGTCCATCTTATCTTCTTATGTCATTAGGAAGATAGGAGGGAGCATAATACTCCCATGGTCATGCTGACTATTTCTGACGCAAGACCAAACCATATTTGTGTGGTTTTTCCTTGCCATGCCCCAAGAATAATTTGACTGATATTTCCCGTGCCAATTGCAAAGACAGTATATTTGCTGATATACTATATTCCAACACAGCAGGATTTGATGTTTGCAAATCCCACATCATAGTATTTTAACACCCAAAAACATGAACACACTTTTTTCTATCATGCACATATTTTAATATTCTCCGAACATTTTCGAAAGATTAACAGGAGTTGCCATAAAATACTCTTTAAATGAAAAAGCATTGTTTTACTAGCTTTCTGCAAATCCAACCCTCTCTGCCACAAGTAAGTCTAAGCAGATGATATTTTATGTGGCTCCCAAATAATGAAATACATTTCATCCCTCCCCCGCCTTATGCGTTTCTCCAGTCTTAAAATGTGGATGTTTGCTTATCTGCATTTCAATGGGGCTTAACAAAGGCAGTGACATTTAACAGGCTGGGTTGACAGTAGACTACCCATGAAAGCACCTTGCAGGCATGTTAATAAAGATTGCACCAAGCAGGTTAACTTAATGCCATTGCAGGTTATAAAAGAGTCTCTCCAGAATCTTTACTGGAAATCTGCATTTTATAATTAAATGCACAGAAGGGAGACATAGATATAGTTATTTAGATCCTTCCCTTTATATAATACCCCTGAACCCTTTGATCACAATGAAATGTAGGTAATGGTCTTAAATTTATAATGGTGGGACTGACATTTATACAATGTGGGTTACCAGATTGCCATAGAGAAGATTCTTAAAAAGCATGTACAGCAAAAACATATTCTTCCTCCTCAGCATCCTACAATGGAAGTGGGCATACCTAACGTATAGCAAATCAAGTCCTTGATACTTCTAGCCCTGTATTGTCTTCTCCGGGTGGTATCTGTTCTCCAGGATGTCCAACAAAGATATGTCTTTGGGCCTGACAGTCAGAGGTTCTTTGCCTCATAAAGGGCAGTAGTAAATCTACTACCAGAGCTTTCAACAGAGATGTACAGAGATCTCTCTCTCTCCACTTATTAAACATGCTAACCCCTTGGTTTTTACCTCAGGCTGCAACTCCGTTTCCTATTCAGCATCTAGCTTTGTATCAGCCAAAGGCTCTCTTATTCTTAGTGCTCTCACCTTCTTTAGGGACTAGGGCACTGTTTCAGAAAAGGTGACCTCTTTGCATTTTCAGATTTCCCCCCCCTTTCCTCCATACTTTGAAGTCATCTTCTTCATGAAGCATGCTCCCTCTGCCCCCAGTAAAAACTCAAAGAAATGTGAAACCTGGCTCAGTTGATAATCCTGATGTTCCCCAAAGTTAAAAAGTATAGTTTTGGACATAAATTGATGTCAGAACTGGCATGAGATTTATTTTGTGTTACAGCAAGAGTGAACACGAACATTTGCATGTATTATAATACACGACTATACATATTAAGCTTCTCTAATTATGTACCTTCCAGGTAGAGTGGGTTGTAACTTTGACACCAGGCTTGTCAATTGGAAGATCGCAAGTTTGGAGGTTCGAATCTCTAGTCCCAGGTGATGGAGTGAGCTCCCGCACTAGACCTAGCTCTTGCCAACCTAGCAATTCAAAAGCATGCAAATGCAAGTAGATAAATAGGTACCACTTCGGTGGGTAGGTAACAGCGTTCCGCGTGCGTCATGGCGGCCACATGACCGTGGAAGCGTCTTTGGACAACGCTGGCTCTTCGGCTAAGAAACGGAGATGAGCACCGGCCCCTAGAGTTGGACACGACTGCACAAATGTGCAGGGGAACCTTTACCTTTTATTATCTGGGGGTACTGGAAGTTGTAGTTCAACCCAATGGAAAGATACTTGGTTGGGGAAGGCTGACTTAAGCTATTTATGAACCTAAAAGTCCCTGTGCAGATAACTAGAAAGTGGGGATACTCAAAGCATAGGTAGATGTGTATAATTTTTAATGGATGTGTCTTCTCTGCTCAGAAAAGCTGAGAAGTGTGAAGAGACTGAATGGTTAACAAACCTGGACTAGATTGTCTTCTGGGATACCATATAGGGACCCATTGTTTTTAGTGCATTGAGCCCAACTTTCCCCAAGCCCTATCCATGTTCTGTGTCACCAGTTACACACATGGCCGGCTTCTGATACAACCTGAAGGTATTTATTGAAGGTGTTAATCTTTAACTATAGTAACATAAACACTTTGCAAGCTGCAAACTTCCTGCTTGAAAAATGAAAACACAAAAGCTTACTTTTCAGATAGACAAAACACCCATTCCAAAATGATACAGGGGTGGTCAAAATAAATAAATCAAACATTGAACAAAGCAGCAGAAACTTTGACAGATATTCCTGCATTTCAAAGATAATGGCTGCTTTTCAAAAGGCATCATTCCAATTTAGCTGGCAAAAAATGTGGGCCATTTGTGAAATTAATCCATGAAGCATAATTGGCTTCATACATTTCTCCTTGAAATGTTAATAAATGTTAATAAAAACTGGAGTTTCCTTTTGACAAGGGCCTTGCCTCCAGGCTTTGCAAAAAGGCACTATAGAATTAAAGGTGAAAAGAAGTTATTTGGAAAGGGAAAATAGAACCATTGATAGTATCTCTAAATTTGGGATATACAGTATACAGACATAGAGGATTGTGCAAAAAGTAACTCTACAAGTTGATGATCATTCTGAAGTTTGCTTATCCAAGATTTGCTTTCCAGTCTTTATCTTTGCTCATCTAAGATGACTTCCTTTTATAGTGTCCAAACATGCTGTTCTTAGCAAATCATGTTCGTGTTGACTTAACTCTGAGTGCTTGAAGACACTGATTTTCCCCACCTCTTGGACTCCACATGCCTGCATTGATGGTAGGACATTCTCTACAAGCCACAGCTACTGTGATCCGCATTTGTAAAACTCCCAACTCTAGGCTAACCTGGAAGAAACAATTTACATTTGCTCTTCCTTTTAGAAAGAGAAGTTCTAGTCCTGCCTTAGTGAGTTCTAGTCCTGTTGTTGTGGGGAAAATTGGAGGAGGAAGGAGTATTAGGTATGTTCGCCGCCTTGAGTTATTTATAAAAATAATAAAGATGGGATAAAAAAATCTAAAAAAAAGAAGCTCATCTTCTAGCAAGTTTGCTCTGTGTTTATGGCAAAAAATCAGGAGTCTGATGCAGCTGATGAAGTGAGCTGCAGCTCACAAAATCTTATGCCTTTTAATAATATTTGTTAGTTGGAAAAGGTGCTACCAGGCTCCTGATTTTTTGCCACCATAGACTAACATAGCTCTCCCCCTATGTTTATGGGCATTTGGTTTCCCTTTGGAAGGATGTATAGACCACCTTTAGAGGTTTCACTTTGCAAAGCTGATTTGGCACCACAGGGAACAGAAGGCTTTTGACCTTTTCAGTGCATTTGTTAATTGTTTCATAATTCAATTTTCCATTTTAACTGCTCCATAGTGGGCCATTAAAAAGAATGCTTTGGAAACCACCACATATACACAAATATATGTGGACCAATAAATAGTCTCTCTCTCTCCCTCTCCCTCTTCCGTTTAGAAATTTATTTGCTTCTCTTTTTGTAAAGATGAGGAAGGGGAGAAAGGCTGCTTGTTCATTCATGGAGCCTTGAAAATTTGGGGGAACAATACTCAACAAGGGGCCAGTTTGAAAGGGAAAGAGGAAGCACTGAAGTTGTTCTCTGAATTCAGTGATTGATTATTGGTTGAATTCTCTATATTCAGTGACTGACTGAATATGTTTTCTCTGAGTTTCAAACTTACAAACATATGCAAAGCCATGCTGACAATGGTTGAGATATGGAGATGACAAAGGAAATGTGAAGAAATAACAGGTTCATTTTAAAGTATGTTAGAAAAGATTCGCAAATGGAAAAAAATGGTGAGGCAGATTTATGTGGCAGAGATCAGCAGGGCCTCCCAAATCTGTTTATCTGCATGCAATATATATGTGTGAGAGAGGCATTGGACTATATCATACATTGATTTGAACAAGGGTGGTTATATGTGATTATGTTCCATCCCATTTAAGATCTTGCCCATTTTTTAAATCTGACTTCCTCTGCTTTGAAGAGGCTTCCCTGGTATGCCTTTCAAAAGCTATTATAGAATTCAGTGGATAGTTTATGACCAAAACATTTTCTGTTTGGTAATTCATGTAATTATGACTGCTTATGTTCTTCATTCTTCTTTTCGTCATTACAAATTGTGCCAGTTTGGCCACCGTTTCTCAGCACTTGAGCTTCACCTTAGCATGCAGAAGCCCATGCCCTGAGATGTCTATAATACCTATTCCATTTTCACTTGATACATTTTAGTTCCTAATTTTAAATCTTTATCTGTGTGCAATTTATTTATTTATTTATAATTTGATTTATATCACCACTCCATCTCCCCCAAGGGGGACTCTGGGCAGTTTACAAAAAATCAAACAATTAAAATAACATATAATACAATCATAATTAGGTCAATTATTTGGTTTGGTCAATTTGGTTTGGTCAATTTGGTCAATTGTTCCTGTTGCATATGGATAAATGAGTGCAGTAGGCTATAAACTGACATAATCCATTGCAAGGTGACTGTTATGCACAATGCCACAACATGGAGATGTTGGCAACTTTGTGGATTGACCAATTATTTCTGCCTGATCTTTCATGGCTTTCCTTGTTATTGAAAAGGGTAGGTAAAGGTAAAGGTTCCCCCCGCATATTTGTGCAGCCGTGTCCGACTCTAGGGGCCGGTGCTCATCTCTGTTTGTTAGCCGAAGAGCCAGCGTTGTCCACGGTCATGTGGCCGCATGACGCATGCGGAACGCTGTTACCTTCCCACCGAAGTGGTACCTATTAATTTACTTGCATTTGCATGCTTTCAAATTGCTAGGACGGCAAGAGCTGGAGCTAGTGCGGGAGCTCACTCCGCACGCAGGGCTAGGGATTCGAACCTCCGAACTTGCAATCTTCTGATCGACAAGCCTGGCGTCTTACCCACTGAGCCACCACGCCCCACCGTGGTGAAAATATTGAAAATTGAAAAGGGTATTCTCCTTTATATTTGTTCCTTTGTTTTTAATGTTTCTTCTTATCTGCCATGGCTGGTCCATCAGAAAAGTCAATTTAAGAGGGCCCCTTGGTGCTACTCCACCCACATTCTTAGGATTCTGAGCTCCATGGAGTAAATAAAAACAGGGGAGAATGTAGTGAAAGAATCTGAACCATACATGCTTTATATACATAGTAGTAGAGGTTCTGAAATACCTGACAATGCAAGCTCTCCATTTATGGTAGTAAACAGTGCCCTGTTAACTCTCCTATGTTCCTTGAAAAACATTTATGCCTTGTGTAAGAAATACCAGAATCAAGAATGTGTGGCTGCTGCTCTTTTATCTCCCTTTCTCTCTTTGTGCAACAAACTCAGGGTCACTGTGGTAGAACAACAGTTTAGAGCTTGGGACTTCCTGCATATCAAAGTTGCTTAGTTACATTTCAAAGAATGCTCATGTATTGTCTTCACTCTTTGAAGGATATCTGGGTTGTGCTCCTGTATCTTAAAGAGGAATTAGTTGTAAAGCAATGTCCTTTGAAATTCAGGCTCATCTTCCATGTGTGCATGTTTGTATTATTTTAACTTTCTATAGAAGACTTATGTAACCTTGAAATGTTGGTTGCTCTTGGCTGTTTGGAGGTGAGAGACCAGGGACTCACTGTAATCTGCTAGCTTTGAAAATGGATGATTGTTTGGATCCTCTCCAATTATTGGTGCTATTTGGCAGGTTTTGCTACCACATTGGTGAACATATAATATGTACACTTTTCTTTTTCCCTTTTACATCCCATGTATTTCCCCACCCCCCACCACTGCCCCCAATGAATTCTTGAAAAAGTCAGAGCTATTCTGACACTAACCTGTTTAGAGAACTTGTATCAGCTTTTTCCATTCTTGGCTCTGGCAGTTATTGTTCCCAAAGCAGCTGTTCAGTTAAAAGAAAAGCAATTTCCCGTTCTTTGCTGATCAGACTTTGTATGTGTAGCATGAGAGAGAGAGAGAGAGAGAGAGAGAGAGATTACTGTCTCCTACTTGTACTATATATTTCTGGTATGAGATCCATAGGACTAATTGCCTGAGATCAGAATGACTTTTTGTATTTTCATATACGTGATTTGCACTTTAGATTACACAAATGAATATAAAATCTACAATGGTAAGAACTGTCATTATGTTGTGCCTTCAAGTCAGTCTTGACTACTGGTGACTATCTGGACAAGTCTCTGCAGTTTTTTTTTTGGCAACTTTAGGCCAATGAATCTAACCTGCTACTCACTGTAGTAAGTTAGATACCACTGAGTTAGACTTTGCTGCATGGACAAATGCTCAACATCTTAACCTGTTTCTAGCAATAACCCGTAGCTCTTCCAAGGATAACTTTGTAATCTCTTTGATACTGTTAGCCTAACTTATATACATTGTCTTCCAATTCTTTCTTTCCTTCAACCTTGTCAAGTAAGGTTGTTTTTTAATCCACCATCTGCTTATATCACATGCATGAAGTATGCAAGTTTCTGCATGCTGATCATCACTTCAAGGGAGCTGTTTAATTTTACTTATTTTTAAAAAATGTATTTGTCTTTCCCTCAAAGCAGAGTAATAATACTCCTTCCAACAATTTTACCCCCATGACAATGGCCCTGTGAAATAGGTTGGGCTAAGAAAGAATGGCTGTTCCAAAGTCACCTAACAGAGAGGAGTACAGAGATAACCTTGAAGAAGGAATGCAAGAATGATTAAGTAAATGTCAACTTAGCCCTGGGAAATAAAAGGAGGTGAGAAAGCAACTCAAGATATCCCCACTTTGATTCTGTTTGGTATAAAAGGGGCCAGAGAGAACCTCCGATAGGATTTCAAGATTTTATTACTATAACCTACAACAATAAAATAAAGTTCTTGTGTAGGCTGCTCCCTAACTTAGCCTGCCTTGTAGGTCTGACACCTAAAAGCATTACATGGAAGCTTTGATTGATCAAAGCCATGCTGGGCAGAAGTAAATATCTGTGGTCCTATCTCATTATAATTATGTCATGTGGAAGATTGTGATTTGGAATATAAGAGGAAGAAAATGAATGAATGGAATACAGGAATAAATTATGCTATTACATTACATGGACAGGTGGGAACAAGATAAGAGAGTATCAGAGAAACTAATTGGGGCATTTTGGAGACCCAAGAATGAATGAAAAGAGTTACTGCAGGTTAAGTAACTGCTTAGAAAAAAGTTTCTTTTGAATACATGCTTTAAGCATCAATCTGCCTGTATGTGGGGCAAGGAATGAATGTAAATCTAAAAGCATGCTTGATTTGATAGTTTATGATGAAAGATTGAGATAATTGTGAAGGATAATGAGTACTGAGAAATTCTGAATGTGGGACAGAACACTTTTTGTTTGTGTCATGAGTGGATCTTGGGAAAAGGACATGGAAGAAAAAGAATTGAAAGTAGAATGACTACAAGAAGAGAAAGTATGAAAAAAGGAACAGGGTAATGGTGTTGTTTATTTCTTTAATTATCTTCTCCAGCTCACTTCCATCTTTATTTATTCTTGAGCCCACCTTTACTTCACTGTCAAATGTAGTTCATTAAGTGTCTAGTTGTCATCAACTTTCTTCCCTTAATATTTAACATTAACTCAGATGCTTTACTTTCTGTTTCTACTTTCATAATTAGCTCCTCTAAATTTTCTTTGCTTTCAGCTTGCAAAGTGCTTTTGTCTGTACAACTCAAATTCTTCACACTGCAGCCTCCTATTTTGGTTTCAGCTGTCATCTCTTCCAGTCTTGCCAATCTTATATTGGTTGTATAAAACAAAGGTGAGGACAATATGCATTCTTGCCTCACTCCAAATATAGGGATATTTGGAACTCAATTTCTCTAGTTTCTATTCTTACAGTAGTTTCTTGATGATTGTAAACATTCCTCAAAAGAATAATCAGGTGTTCTGACATGTTGTTGTTCAGTCGTTCAGTCGTGTCCGACTCTTCGTGACCTCATGGACCATAGCACGCCAGGCCTTCCTGTCCTCCACTGTTCTGACATACCCATAGGCTTAATATCAATATCCACGTGCTGTATTCAAGTAAGCAAAGTTAACCTCCTCCTTACATTCTCTGGCTCTCTTCACTATCCAACTTTGTGTTAGCTATCTTGATCTCATGCCTCACTGCCCTTTCTGGAATCTGCCTCTTCATTAGACATTTCTTTGTCCAGGTATGACTCTATTCTTCTAAGACTTTAAACTAAACTATGGTTGCTTGAGTCATTAATGTAATGACTCGGTAATTTGCATATTCACTTGCATCTCACCTTTCTGGGAATATGCCCTGAACTTTTCCAATTTCTAAGCCACAAAATCTTGTTCCACATTTGTTGACATGGTGATGTTAACGCTTTAACTGCCACTTCTCCTGAAGCTTTAAATAAAGCACATCTATGCTTGTCTATGAAGGTTCTCAGTCATCCAGGTGGAATTGTCTGTAGCTTGAATCATGTCAACTGGATTTCTATTTTCCCAGTGGAAACGTTTCGCTCCTTATCCAAGGAGCTTCTTCAGTCTGAGCAAAGTTGGTAAGGGAATCCTAAATATGTTTCTAGGTAGCTGTGTGACCTTACACCTGGGGCTAGGTCATGGTTATATTGAGATGTTATTTTTAAGTCATTTTATCATCTAAAGGAGGATCGTTAAGCTCACCATGCTGCTGTTGAGCTTGTGAAATGGTCTTCATCTTCCTAGGCACAGAAGACAAAGCAGGGAGGAAGATGGGGGAGAGATGAGAGAGGGGTCAAGGAATCCATTTATGCGAACTTGGAAAATCCTTCCTTGAATAGAGGTGGGGGCCTCAGGCACAATCTCTCCCCCATCTTCCTCCCTGCTTTGTCTTCTGTGCCTAGGAAGATGAAGACCATTTCACAAGCTCAACAGCAGCATGGTGATCTTAACGATCCTCCTTTAGATGATAAAAGGACTTAAAAATAACATCTCAATATAACCATGACCTAGCCCCAGGTGTAAGGTCACACAGCTACCTAGAAACATATTTAGGATTCCCTTACCAACTTTGCTCAGACTGAAGAAGCTCCTTGGATAAGGAGCGAAATGTTTCCACTGAGAAAATAGAAATCCAGTTGACATGATTCAAGCTACAGACATCTATGCTTGGTGCTTTCCGATTTGATAACTGATATTTGATAAGCCTGTTGCATATAATTTTCTCAGTTCCCAAATATATTATCTCTCTGCAAATGTTTCTGTCATTCTATACTCCCTTTTGTAAGAAGTTTCTGCATAGTGTTTCTATTGTCCTTTAACTATCTTTGCCTCTATTAGATCTCATTCATGACTGAGTACACCTTCCCCAGCAGTACATTTTTCCTGATTTCTCTAATCTTCTTAAAAACATCTCTCAATAACCTTTTCTTGGCTATTTTCCTCTGTTACTGACCTTCTTGACTAAATATCCTTCCTTGTCTTTTCTTGCTTGATGCTGGATATCTGACTTCATTTGTACATCCTTCTTGTTGCCTAAAGTGTTCATCCTCAATGTTTCTTTGGCTATCATGATAATTTATTCTGAAGGTCACTTGGATTTTTCCATCTTTGACATTGCAGCATCTTTCCCCCCACTACTATTTTTTCTCGTCTCTTCCCATAACTCCACAGGTTCTGTGTTGCATAGGTTAAGCATAATGAATTTGTTCCTCACATTGCTCTTATATTCTTCCTGTATGGCTTGCAGGTAACATTTTGCTAGCACACCTAGGCTTTGATTTCTAAGTCGAACTAGAATTCTAGTTGAACTAAAACTAAGTTGAACTTGAGCTGTACTAGAATTCTAATTTGACATCAATAATTCATGGTTTGTTCAGTTGTTCAATTAGATGTCTGTAATGCACTCTCCATGGAGCTGTTTTGGAAGATCATTTGGAAACTACGGTTGGTGCCAAGTACAGTGGCTTGCATATTAAGAGGTGTTAGTCACGTAAGTCACATTACATCTATTTTTCAGATCATGCATTGGTTGTCAATAGATTTCTGGGTACAATTCAAAGTGCTAGTTTTGACTGATAAAGCCCTATGTGGATTGGCACATAGGTACTTTCCAGGCCTGTATTTTTAATTCATGAATTGTCTTGGATATTATTTTTCTGTGCCACCAGCCATGAATCCAATGTATTCAGTGACTATATAGATATGTCTCTCTGAGTACGTGTGTGTGTGTGTGTGTGTGTGTGTGTGTGTGTGTTTGTGTGCACATGTGCGCATGCATAATCTGTTTCTGGAAGTGTCCTGGTTGACTGTTTTGCACTTTTCCACCTTCTCTTTTAGATAGTTTTATATAGCCAATTTGGTTCTTTCTATCCATGATGTCCAGCTGTACAGTCTGGGTTTATGTTGCTTGAAGCAGGTGTTGGAAAGAATAATCTCCATCTTCAACTGGTATTGGGAAAAAGTTTGCCAATTTGGAATTGGCAAGCTCCCTGTGTACCATTGTCTCCACCATTCTCTGCCATCTCAGGTACTTATATTTTCACAGACCCTTTGGTTCTTTACCTCCCGCCATTTACTTCTGGCTAGCATTATCTTCTCTTCTAAGCTCACTCCCCGCCCACCCACCCCTTCATTTTTGTTTCCAGTGCTGTGCAGGGATGCTGGGATGTTGTGTCTCCATCACCATTTTGCCAGTCAGAGCAATAAAATGGTGGAAAAAGGTCTTTGTTGAGGTTTTTTTTTTAATACTTGTGACTTAGAGACTGAGCTATGAAGCAGCAAACCTCTGTTTTGAGCTAGGATGCAGTCACCTCCCTTTCTTCTTGACCCCCTCCCCCAAGGAATCCAGCCCTCTCAGCCCAGGATGCATCTTTCTTCTTATTATTATTTATTTAAATTTATTGGCCGCTCAGCTCCAGTGGACTCTTGCCCCACTTTGCTTCCCTACCCTCCAGCCAGTTATCATCATTCTCCAGCACAGGGTCTAGCCTCCTGAGTTTGTGTGTGTGTGTGTGTGTGTGTGTGTGTGTGTGTCTGTCTGTCCGTCCGTCCGTCCGTCCATCCATCCATCCATCCATCCATCCATCCATCCATCCATCCATCCCCACAATGCCCAAGGTAAAGAATGCACTCCAATCATAAAAGCAGATCAACAACAGATTTTATTTGTCTTGCGTGTACAGGTGTGTTGATTAGAACTGGAGTGACCCAACTTCAGGTTCTGTTTTGGCTATGCAGCTCCTATGTGGCTTTTGGACCAGTCATGTTCTCAGTTCAGCTTATCTCACCAGGTTGCTGTTGTGAGAATAAAGTGAGAGGGAAACCCCATGTAAGGTGCCGTATGCTCTCAGAGAAAAGATAGGATAAAAATGCAAAATAAATACATAATTGTTATGACCATGTTATGTGCACTGCATTAAGTAAAATAATCACCTTCCCAGAATGTTCTCTTTTAGATATTATTGTAATAATTGTAGTGATATATACCATAGCTGCAAAAATTACTCTAAATAAAAACTCATTTTAATTATTCTGAACTGCTACATACATTAACAACTGTAAGAATAACAAAAACAACCTTTTACTACAGTTGTGATGCTGCAGCATTCTGCTCTAGATATTAGTTGTAAAAGAGCAGAATATAATCAAACATTAGGGTTTGGGAACTGAAAATAAAGCTGGTATATAAAATTATGATTATAAGAAGGGGTCTGCTGGATGAAATTAATGACCCATTAAGACCTGTGTCTTGTTCCCAGTGAGGCTTAGCTCGATGTCTCCAGTTTTATTGGAACTTTAAGATCCTTTTGACTGAAGAATAATCAAACCCACAGAACCTAAATAGAATTTTGGAGTCCTTGGTGCTCTCTGAACCTTGTTGTTTTCTTGCAGACGTTTCATTGCCAGACTAGGCAACATCTTCAGTGCGAAACGGGAGTGGGACTTGCTCTCTGTTTATATACCATGGCTTGTCCTGCTTGTGTTGGTGGAGGTGTTGTTCTCCCCTTAGGAGTTCCTTTATTGGGCTGTTGTTTGCTGCTTGGTTGATTGACTGAGTTAATAGTTCCTTGATTAGGGTATATTGTGCTGTTTGATTGTTCCTCTGGTGCTAATCCTGGTGTTAATCTTTCCATATCTGGTTGTTGATTGCTAGCCAGGAGGTGTTCTGGTCTTCTGGCTTTTCTATTGTCTCTTATGAATGGTATGTAAATGTTGTTTACCTCTATGGGTCTGTTGATGGCTGCTTTGTCTGAGTGCCAAGCTTCCAGGAATTCTCTAGCCTTTTTGGATTTTGCTTGGTTTAAGATGCTCACAGTTTCCCAGTTGAAAACAACAAGGCTCAGAGAGCACCAAGGACTCCACAGTTCAACCCTGAGCTACAAATATTCCCTTCGATTGGTACTAAATAGAATTGGCCAGACTGCTGGATAGAGCTTCTATCACTCATAGGTTGTGATTTTTGCTTATGTGGATCTACTGCAAATCTTTGGATTGTCTGATTCCATCCACCCTTTTCCTCCAAGCCCGGTGAACAAAAAGAATGTCTTTATTTTAGTTCTTTCATTGCCTTCCAGCTGCATTTCACAAAAACATTGCTGCTCCTCCATTCTATTTTGATTAATATCTGTGAATCTTTCATAACAACTTATTGGAGAACAGTATCTGAAAAATGTTTTAAGGCTGTAGAAAATGTATTCAGTGTTTTGTCTTTCTTTCTCCCCCAGTGTTTCAGCTTTGTGTATTATTTTTTTGTGTGTGCTCTTTTGTTCTTAAGTGACTGAATCCAATGATCCTTAACAGAAGAGAATTAACATAGCTTGAATATGAATGTGGGCTCTGTAATAAAACTTCACCTCTCCCTGAATTTTAATTCAGTGGCAGTTTCTTGAAATACTATTCATACACATAATCAGGCATTTGATTGTTGGCACACTGCTACAGATCTACCATGGGACAAGAAACAAAGCAGCATAAGCAGGAAAATCAAGCAAAAAATTGGGTTTCTGATGCTTTGCTGTGTGATCTTGTTCATTTAACAGGACTTCTCACTTTCTTAGCAGATATGTGGTTTTCTTATTAAACCAAATGGTGTATCAACAAAATATTAAAAACAAACAAAACAGAATAATATAAAAGAAAACAACACAAAAGCTAACATTAAAAATAGCTGGGGAGTATATATAAAAATACATTTGTAAATTTAAGGAGAAATGCATCATTGTAAATATCTATATTTAGTGTTTTTGCCCCAAATGAGTTTTGTGTAGATGAGGCAAGAACTATTTTGTTAATTTAAAGAAGCAACTAAAACTGAAGACAGAATTTGAAAAAAAAATCCTTAATATTAATGTATAAAATTCTTCAAAACGTTTTGTTGTTTTAAAAGTTTTGGCCAATGCTGTTTTTCACACATAAATAACATTGATCCAAAGTAAGATGTATATTAGTTTCCAATAGTTTGCACTAGTAAATCTAGCAGAAAAAAATAAGTTAGTTTATTGTGTTACAACAGTTTATAAATCTTGGGAAATATGGACAATGAACCCACAGTAGAATCAATTACGAAGGAGTGGAAATTTAGATATTAACTGAGCTGTTCTCAATTAAGTAGGTATTGGATTGCAGTCAAATATAGTCCTGGGCTGAATTCCATGTGGGCAGCCCTTCCAATGGTGACTTCAAACAAGGCATGAGGTACTCTCCCTCCCTCCCTGTGTGTCTGTATATGTATATATAAGAAAGATTTATATGGCCACCCACAATAGATAAAATAACCCTAAGTGGCTAACAAACAAATATACAAATAATAAAATAAGATTAAAAAACTCTTAAAAAGGTAAAGGTAAAGGTTCCCCCCGCACATTTGTGCAGTCGTGTCCGATTCTAGGGGCCGGTGCTCATCTCTGTTTGTTAGCCGAAGAGCCAGCGTTGTCCGAAGACGCTTCCATGGTCATGTGGCCGGCATGATGCACACGGAATGCTGTTACCTTCCCACTGAAGTACCTATTTATCTACTTGCATTTGCATGCTTTCGAGTTGCTCTTACACACCATCAAAAGCCATTATACTGTCCTCTCAAAAACAAGAATGCTGGTCTCACCTCCCATCCTGGTCCAACATCTGAAGGAAAAGCCAGGTCTTAAAGGCCTTTCGAAAGGCAAAGAGGATAGGGGCCCTCTTTATTTCAAAGGGGAGGCTGTTCTGGAAAATGTGCAGCTACAGCAAAGGTATCTCCTATTCAGAAACTTCTCATATACTGCAGTTGTCCCCGTTGCTTTAAGAAACATGGGGATTGACAGATGGACTATGTCCAGCATGGAATTAGTTGTCAACTTTTCATGTTTGATAAAGAATCAACTCTACCCAGCTGCATGGATCACTGTGGGCAAACAAAACAAGGAAAGTACAAGAGGAAATAGAACAAGGAAAATGCTGTGAAAGGATCACAACAAATAAATGAATCCTAGAAAAAACCTGAATCTGTGAACCACTATACCTGGACATATAGCTCTAATCAGAGGCAATCATATGTAGAATTAAGCTAACTCCACTCAATTAACTATGTTGTGGGATTGCTGATGCTCCAGTTCACTAGCCTTGACCTGTCCTAAGATCAACACAAAATCTTAGAGAAGCCTTGTAAAAGAGGTCTTTCTAGATACTCCATATCTACTACTATTTGGTTTTTACCTCCTGTGGCCAAATGTGTCTGTATTGGGGAGGGGGAGTGAGGGGAAATGGGTAAAAGCCACGTAAGACTCCCCTCACCTTGAACCTTGCCATGATATCACTAATCCTGATCAAACTACTCTGGGAAAAAAAGAAAGAAATGGGTAACGGGGCAAGAAGTGACATCCTCCAGGCTCCTTTGCACTGTAAAAGGGCCACCACAACATGGACCTGGACACTTGCTGATGAATCAACCTCTAGGAGAGAGATTGACTGGGTCTTTTGTTTTGTGGAAAAGGACCAAGTAATCAGAGGTTAGATTTTGGATGGGGCTTATTGAATAATGATTATAAGATATTTACGACAGTTTTAGCGGAAAGATTGAAAAATACTCTTGGAAATTTTATTCATCAAGATCAAGCAGGTTTTCTACCCAAAAGACAAATTAGAGATAATATTAGAAATGTTTTGGATGTATTAGAGTATTTAGAACAACATAATGAAAAACAAGCCGCCTTGATATTCATAGATGCTGAAAAAGCATTTGATAATTTAAATTGGTCCTTTATGTTTAAAGTATTGGAGATTATGAACTTTGGTGGGAATTTTATTAAGTGGATTAAATCAATTTATACACCTCAATCTGCAAAAATAATTGTTAATGGAGAATTTAGTAAACCTTGTGAAATACAAAAAGGCACAAGACAAGGCTGTCCTTTATCTCCGCTTTTGTTTATATTGATCTTAGAAGTTCTACTTAGAGATATTAGACAAGATGATGGTATTCATGGTATCAGAGTTAAAAAGGAAGTTTACAAATTAAGAGCCTTTGCAGACGACCTAGTCATTACATTAGAGAATCCACTGGATGGAATTGAATTATTGATGCAGAAATTGAAGGACTTTGGGTCGTTAGCAGGGTTCAAAATTAACTTACAGAAAACAAAAGTTTTGACTAAGAACATGAATTATCACCAACAAGAGAAATTGAGAGAAATTACAGGATATTCTTTGGAGAAAAAATTAAAATATTTGGGAGTTTATTTAACATCGAAAAATGTTAAATTATTTCAAAATAACTATATCCCGCTTTGGATTGATATTAAAAAATATTTAGATCATTGGGGGAAACTACAACTATCATTATTGGGGAGAATATCAGCGATTAAAATGAATATATTACCAAGAATTCTATATCTCTTTCAAACAATACCTATACTGACATCAGAGGAACCATTTAAACAGTGGCAGAAAGACATTTCCAAGTTCATTTGGCAAGGGAAAAAACCAAGAATAAAATATAAAGTCTTGCAAGATTTAAAAGAAAGAGGTGGTTTAGGACTCCCAAACTTGAGACTATACCATGCAGCTTGTGGTCTGGTATGGCTTAAGGAATGGATTGTTTTGAGAAATGAAAAATTATTAAATCTGGAAGGTCATGAATTGAGATTTGGATGGCATGGATATCTGTGGTATGATAAGGCTAAAATAAATGTGGACTTTAAAAATCATTATATTAGAAGATCCTTGTTGAGAATTTGGAATAAATATAAATCAACTTTATGTTATAAGAGACCTTTATGGATTTCCACGCAAGAAGCTTTTTATAGAACAGAAGTAAGAAATAAAGACAAGTGGCTGACATATAAGGACTTCTTAAAAAAAGAACAAGGACACTATGTGATAAAATCAAAAGAAGAACTTGCCCAAGAAGGTTATACCTTTCAATGGCTCTCCTATATGCAACTTATAGAGAAATTTAAATTAGATAAAAAAAATTAGAATTTGAACAAACTAAATCAGAATTTGAAATACAATTATGTGAAAATGATGAATGCTTAATTGCTAGAATGTATAAATTATTGTTAAAAGGAGAAATGGTAGAGGAACAAGTTAAAGACTGTATGATTCAATGGGCGAAAAATATTGGCCACAATATACAACTTCATCAATGGGAAGATATGTGGACTAAAGGATTAAAATTCACCTTATGCTACAACTTAAAAGAAAATTTTTATAAGATGATGTATCGATGGTATATGACCCCACAAAAACTTTCAAAAATGTACGGGAACATATCCAACTTATGTTGGAAATGTATAAAACAAGAGGGGTCTTTTTACCATATGTGGTGGACTTGTAACATTGCAAAAGAATTTTGGACTGAGATACATTCATTGATGCAAAATATACTACAGATACGAATACCATTTAAACCAGAATTTTTCTTACTTGGAATTTGGGAGGTACAAATAGAAAAATATTTCTCTAGAATAATACAGTATATGATCACAGCAGCAAGACTCTTATATGCACAAAACTGGAAAAATCAAAGTGTTCCAACAATATAGGATTGGATGTTGAAACTATTAGAGATGGCAGAAAATGATAAATTGACTTGCTTATTAAAAGATAATTCAAATTGTTACTTTCTTAAAGAGTGGAAACCATTGATGGACTATTTGCAAAAAGCAGGAGGAGTAAAGCTAATATGGGGATTTGATGATTAGATTATATATAAATAGTATATAATAGACAAGAAAAGTATATGAATGTCATATGAATAACCAGCATGTAAAAACAAATTATCTATTTTATTCTTATGACCATAGTTGGATCGGAGGTTATCCAATTTCTTTGTTTGTGTTTTTCTTTCTTTTTTTTCCTTTACTGCACCTTTCTTTTCTTTTTCTTTTAATTTGTAGTTCTATTTCCGTTTCATTCTTAACTTTTAGCTTTGTATATTTAAAATCCAATAAAATTAAAAAAAAAGATTTGGGATGGGGCTAAATAAAAGGAACATCAGTTTGTTAAAAGGTTTCTTACTTTCTGACTGGGCCCTAATAATGTCATGCATTTGGGAGACAGTTATGAGGAGGTATACAGAAGTAATGGTTTTAACCATGTGATCAGTCTTGGGGCAGGAATAATTAAAATTAGAACATTTTTGTGCCAAAGCCCTGCCAGGTATGGTGACTTAGAAATCAGACATCCATATGCCTAACTCTGTAGTTCCATGGAAACAACTCTAATTTAATCAGTGAAGAATACCCATTGATTACAGAACATTTCATGTGTAATCTGTAACTTTTTATTTCCCACGAATATTACCCAAATACTTTGGCTTAGAGTTTCTATTTTTGCTCTGGATAAAGTAGAAAAAAGCTTGTGGAACTCCTAGGAAATAAGAGCAAAATTAGTTTAATTGTGTATGGGTCTCCTCCATTTATAATATTAAGGGAAAACGTTGTGCTTCTGCTACGAGGTCATTCATTCATTCATTCATTCATTCATTCATTCATTCATTCATTCTTTGAATTTATCACCGCCCATCTCCACAACAGTAGACTCTGGGTGGTTTACAACATTAAAGTTAAGAGTAAAGGGTTTTTTTCCAGGAAAATATCAGGACCTAACCCTACTTCCAGAGAACCAGTTGCCAGTTCACTTTGATGGGGAAAAACATTCCAGTTCACTTCTAAGTAGTTACACTTTTATCACAGACCAAGAAGATCAGAGTCGCATCCCCATCTAATGTTACTTTTCACTGCTTAGAATAAGCCTATCATTACCCAAGCACAGCTCAAGAACTTTGTGTCATTGGTCATCCTAATCCAGTTGCCCCAAACTCAATGACTTTCCTTGAATTTAAGCACCATTCCCTTCTTGGTTCGCTTGATTGTTTGCTTCCTTCCTTTGATTGGAGGACATGAGCAAGAGGGTCTCACAGGCTTCATGTCATCTTGGAACCTTCCCCAAAATTTCTGAGTGAAATCCCTGTCAAAATATTGAGTGTGGTGGAGAAGACACAAAGGAAAGGTCCCTGTGCTCTGACCCTAATCCTAACTCTTCCATTTTCTATGCTGCCCTTGTTAGTAGAAGCAAGCCCCATCATAGGGAGAAGAGCCTCCATTGTCATGGTACTTTATGTTCCCCTAACAGGCATGAAAGGTTACAATTCCCAGCAGTGTTTTTCTCCATCAGCTAATAAAGACTAACCACATTAAATGAAATGAATATTCGGGCAAAAGTTGCAAAGATTCATATGGGATCATATTTAGTAGAATCTATGGCATCCTCTAGCAGGGATGGGGTTTAATTTCGATCTCTACAATATTGCCTCTAAAAGTAACTAAGTTCTACTGCTCTTTTCCATAGAAGGAATTATCTACAGGTCAGCTATGCAGGATAAATCATAACACTCTCTTTCCCAATACTATTTTGTGTCTATGAGCCTAGATGACAGATAATCCAAAGAGCGATTTGTATGCCTTCTGCTAAACTAAGTATCACAAGTGATGAAGAGAAATGAAACCTCAGATCATGGCAGTCTGTCAATGGAATGATCACAAATCAAGATTTAACACTGGTCTGAATGGCTTGATTTCAGGAGAATTATGTTGAAAGATTAGGGCTTCTGGGAAGTAGAATGTGTTTGTCACAATGAAGGAGAGGAGAGATTAACCTGCTAAGGAAGAAAGGAAGAAAAACAAAGCAAGACAAAAGAATAAGGTCACTGTTGGTGATAAAGGTCCAAACTCAGATGCAAGGATTTGTGAACATACTCAAGGATTCCCCATCCTCCCCTTCTTTCAGCAGCAGATATTCATGTGCACCAGAAGTTGCTGCTGGATTTTCCATGAGTTGCCCCCAAAGCTATGCCAGATAGGTAATTGGTAGAATCACTAAGCATGTGATGTTTTTCAGAATTTAGTTGGATTTCCCCTGGAGCAGTCATCCAATTCTAGCATGCTGGGGTTCAGTTTGGACAGCAATGGACAGAAAGAATGTCAGGGAGAGGCATTTTGGGCACCACCTGAGATCCATACCAGTGTGGGGAACTCATTGCCATATAGTGGGATCTTCCGGTCCTCCCCTTTATCCACTCTGTTGCCACTGTTCATTCATCAAAGAGATGGGATGGCAGCCTTTATTTTCTGTGGTTCCTTTGGACAGTTGTGGAGATTGGCCTCAAAGGGAGACAGTTGTGAGTGAGTGGCAGTGCCTTGAAGAGCAGAATGCTAACTGGACTATCTGGCACCAGCCCTAGCTGGCCCTGGAGTGGTGAAAAACAGGCCTGGAGCTCACTGAAAAAGATGCATGATCCAGGAGAGGCAAAGTTAACTGAGACAGTGGGATCCCCCCTAAAGATCGATTCTTTATGCATACAATTTTCTATCTGCCTTCTTCAACCTGGTATAAAGCATTTATATTCTCGGTTCATCCTGAAAGGTTCTCAATGCTGCTTATGGAGTAATAAAACCAGACAGTTCTGGTATTTAGGTTGACATTATAAAGACATGGCACAAAAAGAAAGGGGGATGGCAAGAGAAAAGAAAAATGGGAAAACTCAAGCGCATGTTCTTATGGTTATCATAGTGAGAAGCTGTAATGGAAGTGGACTGCTCAGAAAGGCCCTGATGGTTCCACCTGATAGTGTTTTCTTTTATTTCCTTTCCTTTCATGTCTTCTGTGGAGGTGTATGAAGACCATCTGGTAACACCAGCAGTGAACAGTGATGCTAATTCGTCACTCTTTGCTTCTTTATTTCTCTCTCTGCTTCTCTTACATGCACAAAAACAAGGATGTCTTAGAGCAGTGCTTTCCAAACTGCCGCCGTTGGCGACACACCAACGGCGTCAGCGGCGGTGGCGCAGGGGCGCGCACGGTGGCGGGGGCGTGCACGGCAGTGGCGCGGGGGTGCGCGGGGGTGGGGGCGTGCATGGCAGTGGCAGCGGTGGTGGCGGCCTCATGTTTTCTGCTAAAACGCGGAAGCGCTGATGGCACGCCACTGCCGTCACTGCCACCACCGCTGTGCACACTATCCCCGTGCCACCACCATGCACGCCCCCTCCACCACTTCCAGGTTGTGTTGCGACACACTAAAGTGTCGTGACACACAGTTTGGAAAGCTATGTCTTAGAGCAGAGCTTTCCAAACTGTGTGTCGCGACACAAAAGTGTGTCGCCACACACAGTCTGGTGTGTCGCCATACAACCCGGAAGCGCTGATCATCATCAGCGCTTCTGGGTTTTCCTGCAGCGACACACCAACTGCAGCGCGCAAAACCCGAAAGCGGCAGCAGTGCTTCCGGGTTTTTGCGTGCTGCCGCAAGGACAGCACTTCTGGGTTTTCCCGCGGCGACACACCAACGCCAGTTGGTGTGTTGCCATGGGAAAAACTTTGGAAAGCCCTGTATTAGAGGAACTTTTTATAGACAAAGGAAATACGGTTGTAATATACTAGTAGTACTACGTAGCGCAGGGGTTCCTAAACCTTTTGCCATCACACCTCCCTTTACTGTAATCTTAATGTACATACCTCCCCTAAAAATCCAGATACCTAAATAAACACAAATGAACAATGAAAACAATAAAATGAAACTTTGGGAAAGATGGATTTATTGTAACAATGTAACTAAAAGGTTCTTCACACCTTCCCTGGACTCTGTCTGCACGTCCCCAAGGGAGGTATACCTCACAGTTTGGGAAACCCAGATGTAGTGGTTAACTACTGTCCTTGGATTAGAGGGATCTATGTTTGAATCTCAATTTAGTCATGGAGTTTACTAGTGTACAGGGAATAGGAAATGACCTTGAAGGACAAGAAGAAAAGCCACTACCAAGGCAGTGATCAGATAAGAGGGGCTTGAGCTCAGCCTAAGGAAATAATGTGAGAAAACGTCTCAGAGAAGCCCCTCCATAATTCACACAAAGATAAAGTGAGGGAGGGGGGAAGCGAGATTTTGTTACCATAGCTGTTACAATAAAAGTAGTTCTGACCTATACTGACCTATATGTCAGTAGTTCTGACCTATATGGCATTTCTTAATCTGGTCCACCTCGTTGGTCTGACAACCGGGTAACTGTTTACAATCTTTCCCCCTAACCCACCTCACAGTGTGTTGTAAGAATGACATGGGGATAGGATAACCTCTTTGAAGAAGGCTAAGATTCGTGCATGTATCACAAATGTCTCTAGCTCAGGGGCAGGGATGCTTTGGACCATGGACTGTGAATGGCCCTTGTTGTTGTTCAGTCGTTTAGTCGTGTCTGACTCTTCGTGACCTCATGGACCATAGCATGCCAGGCCTTCCTGTCCTCCACTGTCTCTCGGAGTTTACTCAAATTCATGTTCATTACATCGGTGATGCTATCTAACCATCTCATCCTCTGCCGTCCCCTTCTCCTTTTGCCTTCAGTCTTTCCCAGCATCAGGGTCTTTTCCAGTGACTCCTCTCTTCGCATTAGGTGGCCAAAGTATTTGAGCTTCAGCTTCAGCATCTGTCCTTCCAATGAGCAGTCAGGGTTGATTTCCGAATGGCCCTTAGCATACCTTTTTTTTTTTTTGGCACCATGAGATTGCCAAATTTGGTGGCAAATATTGACATTACTGATTTCTAATTTCCCTCATCCCCTTCAAAATTAGGCTAGAAATGGGAGCAGGAGTATTTGGGAAGTATGGGAAGCAAATTGCTCTAATTTCCATCTATAACCACCCTTCCCCTAAAGTGATCTGAAATCTGGCCACTGAAGTTTGGCCATTTTACTGACAATTTTTGGTAGTAAACCTTTGCACCTTTTGGTGGAGGCGGGTGAAGTTGGAACTTGGAATGGTTGACCTTCTCAGAGGCTTCCCACTTCTCTTAAAACCTAACCCTCTCCTCAAACAGGCCCGACTTTTTCTTGTGATGTCACTACCTTTTTGGTGACATTATGGTGACCTAATGCTCCACATATTGGGGAGAGTGAGTTTTGGTCCCCAACCCTCGGCAAATTGGTCTGTCTGATCAAAAGAAAATGAGTTTACTTTTTTTTTTTTTTTGGAAATTCTATTTTGGGGGCAAGGCAACATTTAAGACTTGCCCATTATTGTTTTTCTTTGTCCCTGCTTTACTGGGAATAAAAGGTGGGGGTAGAAAAAGAAAGAAACATGGAGATCTTTTGTTTAATCATCCACCTATGATTAGAAAGGACAAGATGAATTTGGGGGATCAGATAATGACACACATGTTTCAGAAATGAAAGCAAGCCGTTTTTACCTTTTGGTTGATTAGAGACTGTGGGAACAGCAGAGGCTGTGAAGAAAAAGCTTCCTCCAGTTCCCACGCAGAAGAATTTCAGAGTTAGACCTGAACCTTAATTGATGCCTCATGTCAGTCCTGAACCTCTGACAAGCTCTCATAATCCACTTTATACCAGATAAAGCATAGAGATTTAGAAGTTTAGAAGAAGTTTTAAGAAGTCTTCCAAATAAGTTTAGAAGAAATTATTATATAGAAATAGAACAAGAAATTACCATTATAATAAGAAGTCAGGCAGCACCAGGGGGAGGATTATATTCAGACTACTAAGGAGACCTCTGTTAAAAGTTGGATGTTTTTCTTCTTCATTTCAAGAAACTGGGAAACTAATTACATCCACCTAAATTTCCAGGGGAGAGGGTAACCTCTGTAATGCAGTGGTTGAACTGGAGGCAATGTCTTCCAGATATTCAGGTTGGGCTTGCACAACATCTTAAACTAAGTTAAAATGGGCTGGGTATTCTATGGGTCAGGGCGTTGTGGGAACCAGGCATTGTCCTGGTATTTCTGAACCATAAAATGGATTATTTTGGGGGGGCACAGCATGTTATCTGATAGCAACAGTTGCATGTTATTAACCTGAGTTGAGGGAATAGCATGTGGTCTGAACCCAGGGTAAACCTCAGTATTGCCCAAATATTCATTTCATTTAATGAGGTTAGTCTTTATTAGAAGATGGAGAAAAACATTGCTGGGAATTATAACCTTTCATGCCTGTTAGGGGAACATAAAGTACCATGACAATGAAGGCTCTTGTCCATATGTTGGGACTTGCTTCTACTAACAAGGACAGCAGAGAGAATGCAAGAATTAGGGTTAGGATCAGAGCACAGGGACCTTTCTTTTGTGTCTTCTCCATGATGTCAGATACTAAAAATTAGTGTCCCTCAAGAATGATTAAAACCCATAGAAAAATGAGAAAATCAGTCTTTCTAACTTAGCTGTCAAAACTCTGAGACAGACCATTATGTGGAGGCATGTAGGTGACAATGAATCCAGAGGGAGACAACCCATTAACACCAACCTCCACATACCTGCCTGAGCACCAAGAGATATTTACATAATAAGGGTCTGGGAAGGAAGGGAGAGAAATAAGCAAACTTCTATTTAGGTGTCAGCTTCAGGTAATTTACATTTTAGTTCAAAGGGAACAACTTCAATGAACTAATCACTTCTATCAGGAAGAGTCTCACACAAGAAAGAGTAAAGATATCACCCAGAGAAATTGACAAAAGGCGGCCTTGGTATTGTAAAACGTGGAGGCAGGAATTGAGAACTGTCAGTCTGACACTTTGCAAACTTGTGTAAATATGTAAACTAACTTTTCTTTGAACTACATGTATAAAAGAAATGAATGAATCTTGCTCATTGCTCTCTATACTAGTCAAATTTGTGGCGGTATGAGAGAAGCCTCTTTTGCAAAAGACCAATAAAAAGGAATTTAGCGCTGCTATTTGCCAGTTCAGTCTTTTATTTTTGTGGGAAAAGGAGCCAAATCTCACAATGATACTTAATGTTATGATAGGGGTTTCACAACAATGTAATGCTGAAGCACGCAGTGTGAATAAGACATCAATGGCTTCCAGCCAGAATGGCTATGTGTCTCGGAGATGGCTTGACTCAATATTGGCTCACATCCTGTGTTTTTTTAATGATATACACCCATTTGGCTCTTTTTTTAAAAAAAAGCTTTGCTGTCAATTTCAGCTGTAGAAGAAAAAAATGGAGGAGGAGGTCTTCCAATTGTAAGAGACAGAAAGCCTCCATCTTTTGATATTATATCTCTTTAAGGGATTCCATGCATTGCTTTGGTTAAGCCTGGGAGCAGATGCTCCACAACTATGAAATTCTCACCATTGGATGCTGAATTTTTATGATAGAACCTGGTCATCCATTCAGAGGTCGGTGCACATGGCAAAGCATCTGCTGTGTGGAGAACAGCATCCGCATGGTGTAAAAGAGCAGACTGGATGGTGGAAGATGTTAACTGTAACCGATCCAGTGATTTTGCTCTTCAAGGTACTGTATGAGAAAATAGGATGGCTAAAGTCAGCAAAAGCCTGCGTCTCTTTTTGTGGAAGAGGGGGAGGGAGAAAGCCAGTTTGCTCATATGGACACACTCTTAGACACACACACATACAGAAAATGGTGTTGTGGGGGGCGGGGGTTAGAAAAATCCAAACCTGCTTGAACTTTTTTGGCTGGAAAAGACAGTTGTATTTTGCTGCTCCTAGCTAAATTACACATAAACAAAACAGCCCATCTCCAGCTTTATGAGACTAGAAAACAAAGCTAGATTTTAGAAGCAAATTGGAAGAGCTGGCCTTGCACAGATTGCTTTATTATACTATATGAAGTCTCCAGTGATCCAGGTCTTCTCCCTGCCCTCCCCATAGCATTGGCATCTATGAGTCTGCATAATCTCTTACTTTGATCCCTGTTTGCTGTATGCTTCTAAATGGTTTTCCTTCCTTAATTAGAATAAAATAAAAAATAAAATAAAAATGTTGTTAGCATAGAATGGGGCGTGGTGGCTCAGTGGGTAAGACGCCAGGCTTGTCGATCGGAAGATTGCAAGTTCGGAGGTTCGAATCCCTAGCCCCGCGTGACGGAGTGAGCTCCCGCACTCGCCCCAGCTCTTGCCAACCTAGCAATTCGAAAGCATGCAAATGCAAGTAGATAAATAGGTACCACTTCGGTGGGAAGGTAACAGCGTTCCGCGCGCGTCATGCCGGCCACATGACTGCGGAAGCGTCTTCGGACAACGCTGGCTCTTCGGCTAACAAACGGAGATGAGCACCGGCCCCTAGAGTCGGACACGACTGCACAGATGTGCGGGGGGAACCTTTACCTTTACCTTTTAGCATAGAATAAGTACCAAATTTTATTTATTTATTTATTTATTTATTTATTTATTTATTTATTTTTTAACACTGCCCATCTCCCCCTTAAAGAGAGACCCTGGGCGGTTTACAGTAAAAACAAACATTAACATTCAGTACAATTTATCTACAATACATAATCCATTTGCTTTCCGAACCTGTATTGAGCTGTTTTGTTATGGGATATGTTCTTCAGAATTCTATTATATCCACATGCAAGTCAAACAGTTATGTTCATTGAAAAATGAATATGGCAGGAAGATGGGTGGTTGGGAACATATAAAAAGCTTTTATATGTGACTTGCAGATCTCCTTTTTCTTCAGGAATTCAAGCATTCCCTCACTCCTGCAAGCCTTAGTTGCAACCACTGGCAGTCTTTCAAATGGTTAAACATTAAACATATGAGAAAGCAATCATGTTGACTACATTAAATTCATTAAATGTTGGGTTTAATTAAATTAAAACGAAACAAAATCAAGTTTTTGTCTGTGGTATGCAAACATTCTTTTGGGGGGGATTCTTGGCTCCATTGTATTTTTGGAGTGGTGCCCCCTGCATACTAGTGAAGGGCCAAGGGTGATCTTTGTCATTCATGACTATTCATGACATACAGGGTTTCTCCCAGAGGGATCTGTGTGTGAGTCAAAAAAGTCAAGATGGCAGCCATGGTCATATGATCAAAGTTCTGCCCCTTTTTAAAAATGACCTGGTGTTTTCCCTCCCACATTTTAACTACCAATGACCCTCCCAGGTAGGTTAGGTTGAGGGAGAGAGTGACTGACCCAAAGACACTCTACGAGCTTCATTACGAAGGCTGTGCTCATGGAACCCTTTTAAGCAGGTCAATTAATGTTCTTGGGCTGCATTCACTTAATATGCTAAGCTTGGTTAGTGTTACCCTAGGGTTGTGTGTGTGTGTGTATGGTTTAGCTTGTTGGGTGTTGGTTAGCTTTTGATTCACTGTAGGGCTTTGCATGAAACATGTAAAATGTTTTGTTTTGTACTTGAACAAACCACCACAATCTGGAGGTTCTGCCAAAGTCACATCCACCATGGTCCAGCAGAACCCAAATTCAGAATGCTGGAGCAAATATGACATGTCTGGGGCATGTTCCTCCTTTTCTCTCAACAGTTCTCAGTATAGTATGTCCCACTCATCCCCCATCTTCCCAATGTTTTCCCTTCCCTCCCTTGAAATTTTGGACTTCACTATTTCTAATTCCTTTTCTGTATGGCTCACCTCAAAAGGGAATAGCATGATGGCGTTGCATGTGTAAGTAAACATTAAAGTAATGGCTAAAATGGTGGGACCATCATGCTAATTCCTGGCATCTTGCTCCTAAGTTTCAGTGGCTTAGTTATCAAGGATTCTAGAAGCTCAGAAATAAATCTTAAGGGCTGCATGTGATCCACCAGTCATGGATTGATTGCTCATCCCTGCCTTAGCATGCCTAATTCTTTTTAAAAGCTGCCTAAGGTGATAGCTGTCCCCCATCTGGAGGCAATGCATTCTGTCGGTCAATTCTTCATTGTCTGAAGAAAGATTTTCTCTTCTCTGTTCAGACAAAACTCCCATTAATTTAATTTTATAACCCCATCTCCTGATGCTACATTATGATGCAAGATAGAGAAAAAAATTATCTTTTTCTGTGTCTTTCTCCAAAGCATGGGATTTTTAAATTAACCCTTTTGACTGTTTTAAATAAAACACCCTAATGTGGAGTCCTTGGTGCTGAACTAGGTAACATAATCAGTGCATTGATGATGTTACCTAGTTGGGTAATGAAATGTTTGCAAGGAAACAACCAAGCTCAGAGAGCACCAGGGACTCCACAGTTCAATCCTGAGCTACAGGTATTCTCTTCTATTGGAACACCCTAATGTCTTAATCTTTTCTTTTAATGCTCACTCTGGCCAAAATATGCACACATTTTTAGGGAGACACAAAAGTTTGTTGTTTTTTGTTGCAACTGACCTAACACTGCTACGACTCTGGAAAGTGTAACTTCCTATCCCCATGTGGAACCAATACACCTCCCTTCCCCATGTACATTTCCCTAATCCTTCTTTTAAGGGCTCAGTATGGTTCTGCTCTGCCACAGTGTTACTCTGCAAACTGTAAACCTTCCTTGGATCTTCATGCCAGACAAGCCCCCACATGATAAAGACAATCCAATGCCCTTGAGTTCCATCAGCTTTAATAAAGTTACTTAACCCAGAAGAGGATAGTTGGGGGGCAGGAAACACTGAGCAATCTCTTGCAGCTGAGAGTAAAAGCATATATACAGTGGAACCATTTGATCAATAGTTTTGATGAAATCATTAAAGGAGAGAGGTGCTTGGATCAGTATTCTGTCAGGCAAAGGTTGCTATTTTCATCGCAAGCGTTTGGAGACCAAATCTCTCTTTCCAAACCCTCTTTGGAAGTGAAGATTTAAGTTTCTCATCAAGGTGTTTCAGATTTGAAAGAAGATTGAAGCTATGCTTCACTTATCACTGCTCCCTAGAACTCTAGGAATATTATGAGGTTGTTTCTGATATGCTTCATAGGGCCAACCAAGAGTTTTATGTTGGGACCTTTGGGGTTGTGGCTGATTGTTGTGCACAAATGTCAGAAATAGAGTGAGCTTAACAGAAGATTTTTAGTGGGTTTGTGTGTGGAAGATGCTTATGTGGGGTGAAGGTGAAAGTGGTGGATCAATATGGCCATGTGGCCTTGGGAGTGCTAAGTGCTTCTCATACATTTAGCTTCTTGGTAGTTCCTCCACTTAGTATGAATCCCAGCTCTAACTCATTGTATCAATAGATGCCAGCCATTGACACAAACAGAAACTACAAATGTTTGCCATTTGCTCAACTTCTGTGAGAATCTAAGAGGCTCAACCATTGGGCCAATCCAAATATCAGAATACTGGTAATGAAAATTTGACAGGATTGGTAAATCATCATTGTCAGCATCCATTTCCACCCATAATTGTTGGGAAGGAGCCAGAAATGAATAGAGATCTGATAATTGTGTCTAATGTTCAAAGAACTGGGACAAATTGCATCTAGAGCTGAGATAAATGGTCTCCTTCCAAATTTGTGCCTCCTATTGTTGCATGAACAGATTGGCAAGACTTTTCACAATTCTGACTCATTGGATGGGTTGGGGGGAGATTTTCAAAAGGTTTCAGAGAGGTGCTACTGGGAATAAGTGGAGTTTTCCATTTCCATTTTCCTTGATAAATGTGAAAAAGTGGAAACCATTCCCCTAAATACGACTGACTTCTTCAGGTAGTCCTCGACTTACCACCAGAATAGGGACCAGAAAGTTCATCATTAAGCGGTGCGGTTGTTAAGCGAGGCATCATGTGAGCACACCTGATTTTACAATATTTGCGGCAGTCATTAAGTGAATCACGCAGTTCCCCATTGAGTTTGCTTGTTGGAAGCTGGCTGGGAAGGTTGCAAATGATGATCATGTGAGCCTGGGATGCCTCAACTACAAATAGTACAATAGTAGTAGGAATGGAATAATTAAATGTTATTTTTGGGGGGGAGTTGTTTAGGAGGATTATATGAATTCTTTTTTCTTTATTTTAATATAAGGGGAGGGAGTAACTGTACTTAGTGATTTTTATAATGTGCTAAAGGGGAAAGATTTCTAGAAATAATGTGATTTTGGTTTAATATAGAGTAAGAGATTGATTGTGGAAAATTTTTGTATATCCTTGCTGTTAAAAGTCGGAAGTCACATCTTTCTGTAATGTTGAAAAAAAATTCTTTTGTGTTTTCACACCTTTTTAGTTTTTCTTCTCTTTTTTTTGTAGTTTTTTGTTTTTTCGTAGCTTTTATCTTTCCCTTCAAACTTAATAAAATTCATAATAAAAAAAGGAACAATATCTGTACAAGTCAATGAGTAAAGCACAAGATCAATATGATCAAGGAACAAGAATAATAATGTTGTTTATCTGGTTTAGATGTCAGTTCAAGATGACTGCAAATTCTCAATGACATTTTTTTGTGATACTAATTATTACAGATGTTTCTGGCCCCACACACAATAATCTTCAGATATTTGAAGAGTAAAGCCTGAATCACCCACAGATGAAATAACTGTATCTCCCCAATAATCAAATCAAACAAGGTTTGCAGTAAGTCTGTTTATTTGATGCATTTATTATTGAATCTATGTGGCCAACCATTCACATATGCTCTCTGAGCAGGTGATAGAAACAAACTAAAACAATATTAAAAACTAAATTGCAATAATTAATCATTTATTATTTATCATTTATGATGATAAATACATGCTGGTTGCTAAGCGCCCGGATTTTGATCGCATGACCGTGGGGACACTGTGACAGTCATAAGTGCAAGGACCGGTCGTAAGTCACTTTTTTTCCAGCGCTGTTGTAACTTCAAATGGTCGCTAAACGAATGGTCGTAGGTTGAGGACTATCTGTACAGTTAAGGGAAAGTTTGTTTATTTATTTATTTATTTATTTATTTATTTATTTATCTTATTTATACCCCGCCTATCCCCTCCCTACTGGAGGGCTCTAGGCGGCTTAGAGTTACATTCCCAATATTTTTCAAAATTTTCCTCTCCTTAAATATGCCTCTACTTCAAGTATTTTAAAAGCAACCCTGGGCAAATATAAGGTGATAAATTGAGACTATGATATCTAAACAATCACTTTCTATATACACTTACCAGAACCTTAAGATGTTAGGTGAGATCACTTGGATCTCACTTCCAAGTGAGAGGAAAGGAGGGCGGCTGGCTATTAGCAAGAGCTTTTTTCCTCATTTTTTTTTGCTAGGGAATCTGTTATAACATCTCTTCTGATATAATGTTCTTTTAATATTGCCTTTTATTGTCTCTGTTGTACTTTAATTATTGCAATTTAGTTTTTAATATTGTTTTAGTTTGTTTCTATCACCTGCTCAGAGAGCATATGTGAATGGTTGGCCACATAGATTCAATAATAAATGCATCAAATAAACAGACCTACTGCAAACCTTGTTTGATTTGATTATTGGGGAGATACAGTTATTTCATCTGTGGGTGATTCAGGCTTTACTCTTCAAATATCTGAAGATTATTGTGTGTGGGGCCAGAAACATCTGTAATAATTAGTATCACAAAAAAATGTCATTGAGAATTTGCAGTCATCTTGAACTGACATCTAAACCAGATAAACAACATTATTATTCTTGTTCCTTGATCATATTGATCTTGTGCTTTACTCATTGACTTGTACAGATATTGTTCCTTTTTTTATTATGAATTTTATTAAGTTTGAAGGGAAAGATAAAAGCTACGAAAAAACAAAAAACTACAAAAAAAAGAGAAGAAAAACTAAAAAGGTGTGAAAACACAAAAGAATTTTTTTTCAACATTACAGAAAGATGTGACTTCCGACTTTTAACAGCAAGGATATACAAAAATTTTCCACAATCAATCTCTTACTCTATATTAAACCAAAATCACATTATTTCTAGAAATCTTTCCCCTTTAGCACATTATAAAAATCACTAAGTACAGTTACTCCCTCCCCTTATATTAAAATAAAGAAAAAAGAATTCATATAATCCTCCTAAACAACTCCCCCCCAAAAATAACATTTAATTATTCCATTCCTACTACTATTCTGTACATTTCTGTCTACTATAATAAAAATCAAACTAAAAAGCACATAAATTGTCTGCCATTATACTAAATAATACAACAGTTTTAATAATCTTAATCTTAATAAACCCAAAAAAGAAAAGCAATTCAAAACAATGACCTTAAATCAAGTTTTTAAAACCATCCAAATAAACATTTTTATACCCTAATAATCTTAATCCATATCCTTAAAAACAAATAACTTCAGTCAAACCCTAAAAGTGATCCAGATAAACATTCTTTAACCCTTAAAAAAAAAGGTAAAGGTTCCCCCCGCACATTTGTGCAGTCGTGTCCGACTCTAGGGGCTGGTGCTCATCTCCGTTTGTTAGCCGAAGAGCCAGCGTTGTCCAAAGACACTTCCACGATCATGTGGCCGCATGACGCACGCGGAACGCTGTTACCTACCCACCGAAGTGGTACCTATTCATCTACTTGCATTTGCATGCTTTCAAATTGCTAGGTTGGCAAGAGCTGGAGCTAGTGTGGGAGCTCACTCCGTCACGCGGGGCTAGGGATTCAAACCTCCGAACCTGTGACCTTCTGATCGACAAGCCTGGCGTCTTACCTGCTGAGCCACCACGCCCCTTCTCTTTAACCCTTATCCCACTTCAAAATAAACCAAAGCATTTACATATCCCCACAATGTGCACAGAGGTTTTCTCTTGAAAAAATCAAACAACCCAACTTCCCCCCTCAAAAATTCCAACTTCTCTTCAGAAACCCCCCCATACATAACAACCCCTTCTTTTTCATGATATTTCACCAAAAAGTCAATTTTACTTATTGCTTGCAGATCCCTCTCTCCATTAAATTTCTCCAACTGCACTATCCAATCTTCACCCAGCATCTCAACAGAAATCCTAACCTCATTCTTAGAAGAAACATTTCTATCACTTCCTCAATTTCATCCACTACATCCCCAACCAGATGACACATTTTAGAGCTCATATTTTCCACAATGTCCTGAATGTCTTGTATAAAAATTTGATAGGAGTCAGAAAAGATGTGTTTAAAATCTCAGTGGAAGTCAGAGAAAGTCTGTTTAAAATCTTCCATATCTCAAGCAGTAGACTATGGTGTCCCCTAAGAGCTTAACCAGTGAAAGCCGAAGATATGGAAAAGTTCCAAAGTACGCTTACATGAAGTGAAAGTGAGATAAGCAGACAGTTCCCAAGGGAAAGTAGAAACAGAAAGCTGAAGGTTTAAATCAGCCGATTCAACATGTAGGAAAATGCTAATATCTTCAAATTTAATACCAAAATAATAACAGGAAGACAGTTGTTTACTCTCAATCCTCCTTTATATTTGGAAGGAAAATGAATTCCAACACTTAAAAAAGAATTTTTTTGAAAAGTAGTCCCAAAAATAACGATAAGCATCAAGAGAACCAGCTTCTCCTTGCTGCAGAAAGCCTCTCTTAGGTTATGCATACTTAAAAATATATATAAATTTGGTGATTTAGAAATGGAGTGGCCGGTCTTAGTGTCCCTTTAAGGCTACAGCACGGCTTGAAAAATGATGACGTCCCAGCCTCCCAGCTAGCTCTTACCAGTTGAACGCGAAACGCTGTTTGCGATCTTCTGGCTGCAAGCAGCCGTCCAGAGGACAGATGGGGTGATTCCAGGTGTTTTCCTTTATCCAAAGAACACTCCTGAGCTTCAGGAAAACCTGCTTGAGCCTGAAAATAATTACTGCGTTGTCAGTTCCACCCGCTAAGTCCCCGGGCACAGCTGCTCAGTCCTCCGTGTCCCCACCGGAAGTCCAGATATCGCTCCTTATCAAGATCTCTCTCTCTCTCTCTTTGCTCTGATCTGTGTGGAATCAGGAATGGTTCTCCTTTCCTTCACCAACTGTTCACTGCCCCCCTTGATTCTCTCTGATAACTTCCCTTCACAATGGAAGACAAACATTTTGGCCAACTTGCATTTCTGTGATCTCTCCACCCAGGTTCTGTTGTCTTTAGGTTTAGGGAAAGCTAGAGCAGAAGTCTGCCAGTGAGTTTATGATATAGCATGACTGATGGATCTGGGGGTTTCTGGTGATTCTCATGGGCAGGTTCTAGAGCATAATACTTGTTCCTGCTAAGTATCTGTTCCAGAGCTTTCCAAACTGTGTGTCGGGACACATTAGTGTGTCGGCTGCAGTGTCTGGGTGTGTCGCTGCTGCTGCATCTGAGCCCTTGCCAGGATTCCGCGCAGGTCCTAGTGGCTGCCTTGTGCCCTGCTGTAAGAGTGTGTCGCGAAATGATGCATGTCTAAAAAGTGTGTCACCAACATGAAAAGTTTGGAAAGCTCTGATCTATTCCATCTCACTTCTGCTATGCACCACAGAGCTTTTTGTCTGGACTGTTTTGACATCTTCCTCTCAGTGATATTGGAGGGTAAGTGCCAGAAAATCCCTTTTCTAGAGAGAGACTATCGTTGTGCTTTGAGTAAGTCTGATTAAACTGTTGCCCACATTTTCTTCCATTGTCTCTTCTATGATACCATATACTCTACCATTTTAAAATACGTCATTAATAGAATTCAATCCCACTCTGAGGTAGAGGCTGCACAGCTCCTCTTGCAGGAACAGAACCCATTTATTACCAAGTGGCTAAGTTCTAGGTTCTAAACTCTAAGTTCTAAGTTCGGCTGCTATCTCTTTTTTTAATTGTATCCTGCATTCCATAATCTTGACAAAGAGTAAAGAATAAAGATACAAAAGGCACAATGAAAAATAGAACATAAGGAAAAACAATATGAAGGGGAATTTTGGTGACAGTTTCTCCTCTTCCCTTCCATTCTTTTTCCCCAACCACGAACCACTACTTAAATATTTATGCCATGCTTTTAATATTTAATATTAGACATTGGAGATTTTTTTGTTATGTCTGTTTAAGTCATTTCATCTGTTGTTTTTAATTAGTCTGTTGACTCTATTCTTAGAAGCCATACTCCAAATGTCTAAATCTGTCTTGCTGTATAATGTGTCCTATATAAGGGAGTCATTCCTGATTCAATTTGGTTAAACTTCTATTATGAAGATATACTGTCAGTTTTGCCATTGCTGCACATTCATCAGTTTTGGTCTCCCAACTTGAATTGGCAGAATTTCACTTTTCCAGTGTTATGTTGGGTTTGTTCTTGCCCCTGTCAGCATATACTGTATCTTAAGTTGTGATACTTTTCATTTATGCTTTCTGAAATTATTTCCAATAAAAATATTTGTGATTTTATTTTTATTTATTTATTTATTTTTATGTTTAAAATTTTCTATTGTGATATATTTCCTTCCAATACTTTTCAGTTTTTTTGCATGACAACCACGTGTAAGAAAATGTTCCTTCTTTATTGTGGCATTTCCAACATTTGTTATTATATGATTTGTCCATCTTGGTGATCATTGATGGAGTTATATAACATCTGTAAAAATATTTATACCAGTTTTCTCTCAAATAATAGCTTGGAGTGAATTTTATTGATTTTTTCTCATACCTCTTCCCACTGTTCCACTGCAATTACTTCTTTGAAACTTTGCATCCTTCTTTGCATTATTTTTTTGAAATTTTGCATATCATGCAATTTTTAATTTGTTCTTTCAGCTGCTATCTCAATCAGAAGAAAAATATTGATTTTGCCCTGATACTGTTGATATCCTGTTTGTTGTTAAGGCTTTTATACTACTCTCTTTACTTGTATTATATTTTAGATTTAGATTAGATTTTTTAAAATCTCACTTTTATTATTTTTATAAATAACTCAAGGCGGGGAACATACCTAATACTCCTTCCTCCTCCTATTTTCCCCACAACAGCAACCCTGTGAGGTGAGTTGGGCTGAGAGAGAGCAACTGGCCCAAGGTCACCCAGCCAGCTTTCGTGCCTAAGGCGGGACTAGAACTCTCAGTCTCCTGGTTTGCCATTGGCTCCTTCCTAGGGCTGAGAGACAGGGACTGGCCCAAGGTCACCCAGCCGGCTTTCATGCCTCAGGCGGGACTAGAACTCTCAGTCTCCTGGTTTGCCATTGGCTCCTTCCTAGGGCTGAGAGACAGGGACTGGCCCAAGGTCACCCAGCCGGCTTTCCTGCCTCAGGCGGGACTAGAACTCACAGTCTCCTTATTTCTAGCCTGGTGCCTTAACCACTAGATCAGACTGGCTCTGTGATTATATTTTCATTGCATTTTATTCTCTTTTAATTTTTTTAACCTGCTGGTCATTGACTGTATTTTCAATTAAAATAAAAGAGTGACATAAAAACATCATTATAAATCATGTCTCCTAAGGAGTTTATTTTTGTGTATAATTCAGATATGGTGATGAAAACATCTAAATCCTTTTGCATCTACTTCAGCTGTGTGGATATGGGAGGCCTTTCCCCACTGCTGGATTATAGTGCGATCCACTTATTCATGAGCTAGCAGAAAACTATATACCACCATGAAATTTGCTGTCCACAGTTCTGATCTCTACCTTGCATTTACTGATTCTGTTCTAGCTTGCTGCCATCTCCCTTATTTAGCCTCTGCAGGCTGGGTGAAGCAAAGTTTAAACCTCTGGCTGATGGTAGTTCAGAAAGAATGGCTGGTAGAAAGAGAAGATTTTCAACTTTTCGGAGGTGATTAGACTTCATAACCTATCACTGTGATTCAATTGTTCAGGCAGTTGACTAGACTCTTGGAAATCCTTTAAATCCTGGCACCCAAACTGAAGAGTCGATTCTGGTGGTTGTGCATCACTTTGCAATTTTTATCTGCCACATTGCTGGCCCCCTGTAACAAGATCCATGCATGATAGGCTTTCTTCTTTTAACCTTTCCAGAAAATGCTAAGCCTTCTGACTTGCTGCATTCTCTTCTCTTTGGGGCTTGATCTTTCTTGGACTCTGGAATCAATGTCTGAAATGTTTAAGTTCTCAAATCTTGTCTCTCTGCTGATTTTTCACATTTCATTTTCAACCCTGTTTTTCAGATGAAGCAGATTATCATTGAAACCAGCTCTGTCTGTGAGCCACACTGTGGAATATCTCAGCGTGTCTGGAAGTATTTGAATGTAGCTCCATGGCTTCAATTCTTTAGGCTATTCACTATGTTTTTCGGAATGGTGTTCATGCTAATGCTCATACTGGGATGGTTCTTTTTCTGAACTGAGCTTACTTTGTAATTTTTGCTTTTCAAATACTGGGTATTTTACCATCCATACTGTGTTCTGTCTTTGGCTTACTTGGAAAAGTGATGTTCATTCTGTTCTGGTCTGTCCTCTCTTTGACTGTTGACATACCTAGATCCTTGTATAGGAGACTGATAAGTTGCTGAAAACTCACAGTTGCTCACAGATCCTACTTCTTTGCTGGCCTTTGCATTTCATCCCTTAGTCTGTTCTTTGATTGATGCTGTTTGCATCATCCTTGGCATTGGTTTTATTCATGTGCTCCAAACAGGAAATAATTTGGACTGTAGGAGGAAAAATTGCTCCAGTATAGTTCCTGAAACAGTAGCCAAGTGTGTACTGTTCTCTGTACTCCCTAATACAACCACCTGTAAGGTTGGGTCCATTAATTTTTTGGTTCCATTAATAATTGTTTCCTCTATTATTTATTGTATAGATTTGGGGATTCTAGGTCCAACACTGGGCTGATAATCCAATATCCTGCTAACTATTCATTCTGCTGTTTCTTTCCTCACTGGTTTTAGTTCCTTTAGTATCTAGCATTGTTTCACTATTTTTATGACTTCCAAGGATTACTTGATCAAATGGGAGCTCAACCATTTTTCTTTTCTTTTCTTTACACCTAAGCTTTCACCTAACCTCTTTCTTTTTCTTTTCTTTACATCTAAGCATCCTTCAGCTTTAGGAGCAACTGAGATAGTTGTACAGTCTCCATGACTGTGATTTTGACAAATGGCTGGGTCCCCCTCTTTTCTTCTTTGAAAAGGTGTACAGGTGTACAGGGCAAAAACAAGATCTTGAAAGCCATCTAAGCTACTGTACCTAAGAAGTACCTTCTTCCCTGAAGCTTAGTTTGCTTTGTCTCTTGGGTTTTTTTTAGCACATTCCAAAGATACCGTACAAATGATATGATTTTTTTAATCCATTACGCTTCATTCTGCTCCATTTTCCTCCATTTATTCCAGTGAGCGATTTTAAAATAAATATTTTTTAAAAAAGAAAAGAATAAGCCTGCAACTGAAAAAAAATCACGATGTAATGCATTCTTCCATTCTGGAAAAGAATGGATTGTATCATGATTTTTTTCCAGCCATGTAGGCATATCCCAGTCCCCAATTCTATCATATTGACCAATAGAGACTTATGTGGTTTAGAATTATGTATACAATTCTATGTATGTTACTCTAATTCTATTTGAGTAATTTATTAGTCCTTATGCTTACATCTTTACAACTTGAAACCCTAACCTTAATTTTAATTAAGATTAATTTATTTCCAAAGGTGATTAGTACTTTGAATTATGTAATCATTTTATTTCAAGGATTATTTAGCATATATCTTAACTTCAGATGTTCTAGAATAAAAAGTCTTATAACACACTGATCCATTTGGGCCCGACTTAAGTTATTTCCCAGCTCTGCTAAAATCTTGGCAAATATTAATTTTATTTTCTTTTTTCCTGGAGATCTGTTTTACAACCAGCACTTAACATCATCAAACAATGTAGAAAGTATTGGGTTATAGACATTCTTTTATACTTTTTATTCATATATCTCTATATATGGAGAATCCCAATTTAAAAATCTCACAAATCATTTGAGGTTAAATTAGGCCTCAGATAATGTGGTTACTTTGGTTCAACTTATCTCTAGTGATGCCCTTTAAAAACTTTTGTTGTACTAAAAGCTAAATTTGATCTATCTTAGAGTGCTTTTTGTCAGTTTATTCAATTGAAACATCTGTTAGCTCAGCTTTTAGTCCCAGATGCATCTGGGTTCTTTTGAAATTTCACCTTTGTTATTGGATTTGATCTTTTCAATGGATGTATGTAAACCTGTAATTTATTTTTAACTGAAACACAGATTTATAGAACCGTAAGATTAATTAACAATAATGAACTTGGATATTTTTTTAAATTAAAGATGAATAACTTTGAAAAGATTGAATTTCTCTTGATCTTAAAAATAAGTTTATATTGTCATCCTAACCTGGAGCTAGGGTGAACCTGTTCAGTTTCTTTTATCTGCATTCACACAGCTCCCTCATGAACTGATGGTCTTCTGCCCTCTATGGGGTCCATCAGCTCTGTGCTTTCTAGGGAATCTCTGATCTCAGAGGGACTGATGATCTTCTGCCCATTGGTAGGGGATGTCTGTTGTATGCCATTTAGATTTATCACTGCCACTGAGGGACCAGTAGCCTTCTTCTCACTGACTGTGAACTACCAATTTTCTGCCCTCTGGGATTATCTCTTACTCAAACACACACACTCATCAGGCATGGTTAACCAAATTACATCCCTTCATGTTGTTTGAGTTGTAAGCATAAGGACTAACAACCACACCAGGTTTGCTCTTTATTGTTTGCTTAAAACTTAGTAGATGCTCACAAAGCATCAGATATTGTTTCTTCAAATAGTTACAAAATGCTTCATGAGAAACGTAGGGATAGTGGAAGGAAAGAGGAGTGAAGTTAAGAGGAAATTAGGACAAGGGGGAATGTTCTTCAAGTCCTGGTGTATTCAAGCTGTAGGCTGGTGCTGTTCTCACCATCCATTGAAAAGTCACATAGTACTTTGTTGATCTCTCAGAGGCAGGGTTGAGTGAAGAAGGGGTTGGTGGGGAAAGCTGGAACCATTGGGCAAATCTGCCCTAAGAGGGAAGCCCAAAGTCTTCTTCCCTTTTGGTTTTTGTGCAACTCTCCTTTTTAAAAGGTAGAGTGTGACACCACAATTCCTCATCTGTCTCCCTGATTCTTTACCCCACTTCTACTTATGTTGTTGTTTGTGGTTACCTACTGGGTGACTCCTTCATTATCCTTGTGTCAACTTAGTTGCAAAATCCTAAAAGGTATGAAGAGGAGAAAGAAAGAAAGAAAGAAAGAAAGAAAGAAAGAAAGAAAGAAAGAAAGGAAGGAAGGAAGGAAGGAAGAAAGGAAGGAAGGAAGGAAGGAAGGAAGGTAGGTGGGCAGGTTGAAGGGAGGGATCCTTTATTTTATTTATTTATTTATTTATTTAATTAATTTATATAACCGCCCATCTCCCCCAACGGGGAACTCTGGGCGGTTTACAATAAAATAGATAAAAATATAAAATATGAAATATAAAACTAACAATTTATACAATTAATATAATAAATGGTTATAAAATCCAAGTGGGAACAATGTTAATAAAAGAAGGGTATTATACAATTATAAAATTAATGTTCTTTAAAAATTATATGGAGGCAAAACAAAGATTTGTGCTTAGCATACCTCCTTCAGCAAAGCAAAGCTTTTTGGCATCTTTGTTTCATATTTCAGATCAAATGTATGTGGGTTAGTTATGCCCTCTAGTTGGCTGTAAATGCATCCTGGAAAACAGAATATTGTTCATATGGTCTGGATTTGTCCTATTATTTGTCCTATTATTGCTCCATTTTGATTTGAAATTTCCAGACTTGTTAATATATTTTATAATGATTATTGTTTCTAAGAGATATAGATGTTCTGTTGTTTTATCCCTATTATGTTGAATTCTCCTAACAGAAAGTGTTATAGACACTTTAGCATAGGAGGTAGCCAAGGGAACTTTTTATATAGTACTGGAAAGGCAAATCCATCCCTGACTAGCAACAGTAGGTGAGCAGCTGACAGGTGTTCTCTATCACATTTGAATGGGTCTTCTTTCAATATAGAGGCAAAAAAGAGGACTTTCAAGAAAGTTGATTTAACCTCTTTGAATGCTTTGATGTTTTAGAAAAGATTCACCTTCATATCTTGTTGTCTTTGTTCATTTAGATTGCATTATCAATACAATGTCGGACACGACTGAACGACTGAACAACAAATCAATACAATGTACATGTAGAGAAGTATGCCTATGTGCTAATAAAAGCTTGTTGAAAAGAGAAGTTTTCACAATCTTCCTGAAAACAAAAAGGGAGGAAACCATCCAAGGTTCTTCCCAGAAACCTGAATTGCTTTCTTGCTGAGAGTTTTAGAAATTAGGAGAAGAGCTGCATGGAATTAGATGAAGGCTACATGAATCTCTAGGTCACAGATTACTAGAAGATTAACTCTACTGCTAATGTTTTATTTAATTCCAGAGGGGATTGTAGAGGAATTTCTAATATTATAGGATGCTTTAACTACCTAAAATCTCCCTCTTTCTCCCCCACACATTGGTTCAGAGAATGGAATGAATTGCTCTCAGACTGGAAGATGAAACCCAAGAAAACCTGTCTGTGGGTGATTAATGGCTCCAACTTTTACAGCCAGCTTGAATTCTAGTGCCATTAATTTCAACGGTTGCAGCTGGCCCCAAAAATCCAAGTTCAGCCTTCTTCCTGTCATTCAGTTCTTGCTGCTGGAAGAATGACGATTTTACTGTTCCTTATGTTGTCAATCTCCAGAGCAAGGAATAAGGTACGTTTCAGCTGTGCTACCATTAGGATCTCAGAACTGCAGTTTGCTCTGCAAGCACGGATGGTCTCCAATCATGTGGAGGGGCTTTGAGTATTTTGCAAAACTTCACCAAGATGAATTATTAGGAGAATGATGCTCAGTGAAACTCCAGTGATTATCTTTCAGCTGAGAGGCCTATTTGGCTTATTTTGACTGTATTACCCATCAGAAAATAGTCTAATGAAAATTACAACAAGGTTATGACTAAATTGAGAGATTATTTGGTAATAATTGGAACTTGAGTTGGGCACAAATGATCTTTTGAACTTCTCTACCAGATTTGGGAGCAGAAAAATGGGGGGTCTGATTTTTCTGGATTTCTTCAGGGAAAGGAAATTTTTTCCAAAAAGTAGTAGGGACAGTAGCATCTCATAAAGTTTTCCCATAACTGAAACATGAGGAATCAAAGAGGCTGGCAAGTATTGGAGAGAAGATTGAACATTGAACCATCCCTGCCACCACATATTGGCCTATTCTTCACTAAGCAAGGTACAAGAATTCCACACTGAGAATTTTTTCAAAATTATCTTCTCCACTGAACAAATTTCTAAGCAACTAATATTCTATCAAATTATATAAGAATAGGCTCCTCTTTGCTCACCCAGTGCTTGAGCTTGTTGTATGGAAACTGTCTTTCTTATTTATTCCCTGAAGCTCCCTCAAATAGCTCAGCTGGAAATTGCTCCAATCACCCACAATGGACAATCAACACCCCTCAGAAAACAATCAGCAATAGTCAGGAATCAATCAGGAAGAGCAGTTTTTCCTGATTGGAAAGAGGAAGGAATGTACTGGGCACTAGCTAGGTTTGTTAGAGCAAAAGCCTTCTAATTACTTTTGTAGAGATCTCTATGATTAAGTAATAGTTGTTGTTGTTCAGTCATTTAGTCGTGTCCGACTCTTCGTGACCTCATGGACCATAGCACGCCAGGCCTTCCTGTCCTCCACTGTCTCTTGGAGTTTACTCAAATGCATGTTCATTACATCAGTGATGCTATCTAATCATCTCATCCTCTGCCGTCCCCTTCTCATTTTGCCTTCAGTCTTTCCCAGCATCAGGGTCTTTTCCAGTGAGTCCTCTCTTCGCATTAGGTGGCCAAAGTATTTGAGCTTCAGCTTCAGCATCTGTCCTTCCAATGAGCAGTCAGGGTTGATTTCTTTTAGGATTGACTGGTTTGACCTCCTTGCAGTCCAAGGGACTCTCAAGAGTCTTCTCCAGCACCACAGTTCGAAAGCATCAATTCTTCGGCGCTCAGCCTTCCTTATGGTCCAACTCTCACAGCCATACATTACTACTGGAAAAACCATAGCTTTAACTATACAGACCTTTGTTGGCAAGGTGATGTCTCTGCTTTTTAATATGCTGTCTAGGTTTGCCATAGCTTTCCTCCCAAGGAGCAAGCGTCTTTTAATTTCATGGCTGCAGTCACCGTCTGCGGTGATCTTGGAGCCCAAGAAAATAAAATCTGTCACTGCTTCCATTTCTTCCCCTTCTATTTGCCAGGAAGTGATGGGACCAGATGCCATGATCTGGGTTTTTTTAATGTTGAGTTTCAAGCCAGCTTTTGCACTCTCCTCTTTCACCCTCATCAAGAGGCTCTTTAGTTCCTCTTCACTTTCTGCCATTAGGGTGGTATCGTCTGCATATCTGAGGTTGTTGATATTTCTCCCGGCAATCTTAACTCCGGCTTGTGATTCATCCAGCCCGGCATTTCTCATGATGTACTCTGCATGTAAGTTAAATAAGCAGGGTGATAATATACAGCCTTGTCGTACTCCTTTCCCAATTTTGAACCAGTCGGTTGTTCCATGTCCGGTTCTAACTGTTGCTTCTTGACCCGCATACAGGTTTCTCAGGAGACAGGTAAGGTGGTCTGGTACTCCCATCTCTTTAAGACTTTGCCATAGTTTGTTGTGATCCACACAATCAAAGGCTTTAGCGTAGTCAATGAAGCAGATGTTTTTCTGGAACTCTCTTGCTTTTTCCATGATCCAGCGAATGTTGGCAATCTGATCTCTAGTTCCTCTGCCTCTTCGAAACCCAGCTTGCACTTCTGGTAGTTCTTGGTTCACATACTGCTGAAGCCTAGCTTGTAGGATTTTGAGCATAACCTTGCTAGCGTGTGAAATGAGCGCAATTGTACGGTAGTTTGAACATTCTTTGGCATTGGCTTTCTTTGGAATTGGAACATAAACTGACCTTTTCCAATCCTGTGGCCACTGTTGAGTTTTCCAAATTGGTTGGCATATTGAGTGCAGCACTTTAACAGCATCATCTTTTAAGTAATAGGCACATCATTAAATGTCTGAGGAATGGAAGTGAATTGACTGATATCACAATGTTATCCTCTGGAGCATTGCAGTTCCAGAGACATTTAGTCCAGAAATATAACTATCCATAGACCTTCTGACTTTGGACATTCCATCTTGAACTCCAGAATTAGACAATGTGATTCCAAGAGATCTAACTGAGTTCGGAGCATTCTAGGAAACAGTGACACGAAACAACATTCTCCAACTTGCCTGCCATATTGTCAAATCTTCCACTCAGGAGAAACCAATACCTAAAGAAAATTGAAGTTGGCAAAGGAAGTAGCAGAAGACTATGGCCATGGAAAAGATAATTTTGTACTGGAATACACAATACACAGTGAGTACAGCAGCGAGGCTAGGTAAGGATCAGACGATGGAGACCAAGCCACTTCTGGCTCACTCTTAATGCTGATTAAAACCTATGAAAGTATATGATGCCTTGACAAAAGAAATGGTCTAAGAAAAACAACTGATGTGCAATTACTTAGAGGCGGTAGTGCCTCCTGGGGTTGGCTAGCCCCGTAGCAACACTATCTATGCTACGTTCCCTACGTCCTTCATCTTGTATTTTATCTATTTATATTGTATTTTTTAGACTTTTATTGTATCGTTTTTAACTTTGATTGTTGTGACCCGCCCAGAGTCCCTTGTATGGGAGATGGGCGGGGAATAAATTCAATAAATAAAAATAAATAATAAATAAAAAAATACTAGGTTTCAGACAAAAACTAAAAATAATTTGTGGGCCCTGATCTTTTTCCTTTTCTCCCATTCATTGATCATTCTCCTTTTAAGCCTGAGAATCAGTAAAAGGACTGAGAAGACAGAGGATTTTATACAATTAGGTATTTAATTATAAGTGAAAACTCTGCTACTATTGTAAAAGGAATAGTCACAAGTACCACCCTGGTTTCAAATGCAAATGTAAGGGTTGGGAATGGGAGCACAGTTTAATGATGGTTGTGTTCCTATCTGAGTAGGTAGTTCAGGTCAGTAGTTAGAAAGAAGAGCAATCAACTCCACGGTTGCTCCAATGTGGATACTGCAGAGCCTGGTCCTCTCCCTCCTGTTATTTTACATCCAGATGATACAGTAGGTACTCCATGACTTCAGATGGCACACTCAATTGTATATTGTCATACTAGGCTGAATCTTGAATTGATGTTTGGAAACTGTAAAGAACCGAATGAAAAGAAACAAGCTCAGAGTAAACCCTAGCAAAATGGAGATACAGTTCAGCCACAAACATCTTAGCTATCTGGAAATATCAGTTCTGATGATTGCTCTAAATGAGTCTGCACTCCCCCTGAAGAAGCTGATCCATGATCTGGGGACTCTTTGAATTCATGGCTCCTGCATGAAATACTGGTAGAGGCCATGGCCAAAAGGCACTTTGCCCTACATCAGCTTGTGACCCAGTTATGGGCTTACTTAGACTAGGAAAAAATTGCCAATGGTAATTCATGCCCTGTTCATCACACTTGGACTACTGCAATGTATTCTATATAGGGTTGCCTTTGAAGATGATTTAGAAGTTGCGACTGGACTCCAAGCCTGGCTGGCAGCTCGACAAGTCAGAGTTTCTCAGAGCTCTGAGCTCTGAGACCTGGCTGACTTTCTATCTTGTTTGCAGGGGTCTACAGACCACTGAAGCTTCCCCCTGGAGAAGGGGGAACCAGAAGATTGCTCACAGAGCCATTGGAATTGCCCACTCCTGTTTTTCTTTGTTGTTTCCACCGCAGAGAAGAACGGGGGTGAATGCAGTGGAATGGCCGAAGGAGGATCCTAGCTCTGCAGGGAACGTAAGTCTCTCAGGAGACACAAGAGCGACAGCCAGCTTTTAGATCACTTTACATTAGTTTTCTTTTTTAGATTAGAACACTTTTATTATCTAAAATTTATCTTTGGACTTCGTTCAAAATGTTGGCTAATTTTGTGTTTTTTTTGCTATAATTAATTTTGGTGGAAGTTTGATAGATTTTATTTTGGCAACACAGTGAATAAGTTTGTATTTTTCTGCCTTTCTTTTGCATCAGAGAAATTGGGACTTAAGAGACTTTGTTGGTATTTCTCACTCGACAAACTAACTGACTTTTGAGAAATTGTTTGTTTGGGTTAAGCAGCTTGCAGCCTGAAGAATAAAGAAGAATAAAGAATAAAGTATAGAGAATGTGTGCCTCTTTTCCTTTTTATTTTTCTACTTTTCTACTTTTTTTTTTAGAACGGACTTTCTCTCATTTGGAATATATTTTCATCTTTCCTTTTAGAAACTGTTTGAAATACTGCTCTGTGGAATTTTTCATCTTTTATTTTAAAAGCTTTTCTCACTTAAAGAAATAGACATTACTGATAATAATAGAACAGCTGTTCCTTGCTCCCTGAGAAAATTCTTTGTTTTGGCTACGGCAGCTGATTACGGTTTGAACAACGAACACAATGGGGGGGGGTGCAGGTGGAAATGGCATTTCTCACAGCACTTCAGGATTTTAAGGAAGAAACCAGCAAAGCTTTTTTGCAAATTAAGAAATCCATAGAACGTATATTAATAGCTTTGGTGGCTCAGGAACAAAAGATACAAGGGACAGATTTAGAAACAGAGGGAAGACCTTTTGAACCAGTAGAGAAACAGGGAAAGAGGATTTTGAATGTATTGGTACAGAAGAAGATTATGATATTTTACAGGAAGTGGTCTATTAAACGTTTGGGCATAAACACATTGTGGCAGCTGAGACAGGAAGATTTTAACATGCAAATTGATAGATATGGTAAAATAAACATTTTGACATCCCACATGAGTTACAGAAATAAACAAGTTGCATATTGTGATATTGGCATAACCTAAACAGGAGATTTATTGATATTGATCTGGAATGCAAGGTTAATGAAAATGCGGATCTGGATTGTACACAGAGTGAGAGCAGATATGAGAAACTGTATAGATGCATAAAAACATGATATTCTAAGTGTAAGATACAAGATTATAAATATAAATATAAGTTGATATTATAGATTACTCTTTCTGGAGATACATTTATGAGAAGACAATGAGATGATGAGATGGAATTAGAATGTAGGTTATTACAGGAATAATGTTGTATGATTATTATAATATGTATTAGGTTATATGTTATGTTAGGTTTTGTATTCTTGCTATATTATGTATTATGTTAGTAATATGTTAGATTATGTATTAATGGAATATATAGTCATAATATGAACAGAATATATTGTATTTGATTTGTTACACTAATTGGACTCTATTGAAGATATAAATATAGATGTAAAAATGGAAAGAGCAAATGGAAAACATTTAATTGATGCAACAATGAACATTTGATTACTATTCCAAGGAGTAGAAACCAGAGATGGATTGTTGGAAGATATCAAGAAAGGCGAAACCTATATGAAGAACAGAAGATTGGATTATAGAAATCATAGGGTATATGACAAAGAAAAGTTCCTGTGTATTGTATGAAGGACTAACATTTAAAGTTAATTGTTGTACTTAAAGTTCAAGGATAAATTGGAGGACATCTATTTCCTATATTTTCTTTGTTTGTTATTTTTTGACTTCACTTTTTCTTTTCTTTTTTCTTACTTTGTATTTCTATTTCTTTCTTTGTATTAACTTTTAATATGTATTTTAAAATTCAATAAAACTTATGAAAAAAAAAAGATTTAGAAGTTGCGACTGGTTCCAAATGCAGCAATTAGACTCCTAGCAGGGAAACTGACTATTTCAATGCATCGGTTACCAGTAGGTTCCTGGGCGCAATTCTAGGTATTGCCTATAGAGTCTGATATGGTGTGGCATTGGAACACATCAAGGCCTGACTTACTAAACATAAAAAGTCCAGACACTGAATCTGCTGAAGATTCCATCCATGGAGAAGTAAGAGGTATATGGATCAACTACCCTGTCAAATATACTCCCCCAGAGATATGCCTGGCCTCTTCCCTTCTGGTGTTTTAGAAGGTGCTGAAAACATTATTTTTCAATTGGCCATTGGCTTGGAATAAGGAATTGTGGGTCACAATCTAATTTTATGGCTATAAATTGGTGAGCTAGAGTATCTGCTAGGGTTACTACACTTTGACTTGTACAGCAACAGAGGTCTGTAGGTTGGGATGCTCTGCAGTACAAATGCTGTAAAATCCATCCATCCTAAAATTATATTAAGCACAATAGGTTCTCTTAAAGTCTTTAAAATCTTTGGGGCAATGTTCTGAGATTTGAACTTGATAAATCTCATTCAAACTCAAATTTCTTCTACTTCAGCAAAGCCATAACGAACTGAGCATGAGCATTTGCTAACATTGCACCATATAATTTTGAGACTGCATTGACAGTGTTATAAACAAAGTACCATATCTTATCATTTTTGGTGGTCATGCCATCAGTCATCAATCTTTCACAACAAATCCTGCAAATGGTTTATTGTCATTTTTCCCCAGTGCATACAAATTGATGTAACTTAAGAAATGGATCTAATTCCTGTTGTTAGATGCTGGTTTATTGTTGCAAAACTGTAAAATACATCCTTCATTGGATCCCTGGTATTTAAATGTATGGGAAATTGCTTCAGCTGAAAATTGGACAGAACATCAAAGAGCTTTGAAAATCCAACAGTGAAGGAAAAATTTACTCAGATCTGGTCTCCATTTATTGGGTGTATTAATTGTTTTTCCTAAAAGATAGTGATGATCTTATATGAACCAAAAGTATCAATGAATTAGTTATTCTTATCTCAAGCAATATTTCTCATTGGATATGAATAAGAAAAGAATATATAAAGATATATAAGGAAATATAAAGAAGTTTGTCTGGATATTGATAATAGGAATAATAAAACTTACCCTTTAAGTTATGATGAATACTCTTAAAATGAAGGTAATTTCCAGGATACTTGATATTTTGTATGGAATTCCTAGATACATAATTCCTAGATACATATAGATACATATAGATACATATAGATAGATACATAGATACATATTTGAAAATATTTTCAAAAATTAAATACACCGTTTCATCAAATTCTATGGGGTTCCTCAATTCTGAAGATATTTTTGAAAAAGATACATTTGTCAGTTAAGGATGGGGTTTTGGTTTTATGAATCTTGAATTAGTAGTACCAAATTCTGAATGTCTTCACTTGGTGTAATTTCTCCTTCCTGGGCCTCTTTTGAATATTTGTATATAACGTATTTAGTTTTGGTTTATTCGTTCAGTCGTCTCTGACTCCTCGTGACCTCATGGACCAGTCCACGCCAGAGCTTCCTGTCGGCCGTCACCATCCCCAGCTCCCCCATGGTTGAGTCCGTCACCTCCAGAATACCATCCGTCCATCTTGCCCTTGGTCGGCCCCTCTTCCTTTTGCCTTCCACTTTCCCTAGCATCAGCATCTTCTCCAGGGTATCCTGTCTTCTCATTATGTGGCCAAAGTACTTCAGTTTTGCCTTTAATATCATTCCCTCAAGTGAGCAGTCTGGCTTGATTTCCTGGAGTATGGACTGGTTTGGTCTTCTTGCAGTCCAAGGCACTCTCAGAATTTTCCTCCAGCACTACAGTTCAAAAGCATCTATCTTCCTTCGCTCAGCCTTCCTTATGGTACAGCTCTCACAGCCATAGGTTACTATGGGGAATACCATTGCTTTAAGTATGCGGACCTTTGTTGTCAGTGTGATGTCTCTGCTCTTAACTATTTTATCAAGATTTGCCATTGCTCTCCTCCCAAGAAGTAAACGTCTTCTCATTTCCTGGCTGCAATCAGCAGTACTCCTTTCCCAATCTTAAACCAGTCCATTGTTCCATGGTCTGTTCTTACCATTGCTACTTGGTTGTTATACAGATTCCTCAGGAGGCAGACAAGATGATTTGGTCTTCTCATTGGTTTCAGTTTAATAAAGCAACGCCAAATTATCTGTTCTCCTTACAAGTGTGGAAACTTTTATCTATCTGCAGGATGGGGGAATGGATTCACAGTCAGTCTGCTGTCAATGCAAACTGTAGGAAATGTATTAAGAGTGAGACCATACAAAACGTGGCTCCCCAGTATTAGTGCCTGGATAAGAATGACCACAATAAATGTGTGTCTTGCAGTTCTGATTTGCTTGGGAGGCTTGGCAGTGATATGTGATGTGAGACAATCATTTCAGCATCAAGATTACTAGGAATCAATGGACCTGTCATCTGTCGCTGCCAAAGGGCTGCACAGAGCAGTCCTCCCAGTTGCTCTGGGAAATGGCAAAAGGCCCTATTAAATTGTTAACAAGCTGACAAGTCCATAGCAAGTTAATGCATCTCCTGGTTTAAGTGAAAATCCAACCATCCTTTCAGATCTCACTGAGTGAAGGTAGATACCTAACATGACAATGCTTGCCTGCTGGCAGAAACAAAAGCAAGCTGGGTATTTCAATAATTGTGGGCCATGCTATTAATAACATTGTAACAAGACCTTGTTTGTCTTGGTTTAGACTCTCCATCGCACCACCGGGTCTTGTTCCAAACGAGAAAAAGATTATAGCATCACAGACGTAACAATGTCTATGATAGCTAGAGACAAATGCCTCGGTTTTTGCTTTTCATTCTAAATCAATAAAAATGTAGCTGAACAGAGAAAACTTGGGTAATCGCATTTCTCTCTCACACTTTCATGTATGAAAGGCTCAATCTATTGTGAAGAAATTCTGCGAGAACTGTGCTGGATGAATGGGAGGTTTCAGAAGAAAGGCAATCTAGAAGAAATATATGAGTAATAATCTTGTAAGTAATAAGTAAGGAGGAGGAAATGGCAGCCCACTCCAGTATCCTTGCCAAGAAAACCCCATGGATAGTATCAAAAGGCTAAAAGGTATGACGCCGGAAGATGAGCCCCTCAGGTCAGAAGGTGTCCAATATGCTACTGGGGATGAGCGGAGGGCAATTCCGAGGAGCTCCAGAAAGAGTGAAGCGGCTGGGCCAAAGCCGAAAGGACGCTCAGTTGTGGATGTGTCTGGAAGTGGAAGGAAAGTCTGATGCTGTAAAGAGCAATATTGCATAGGAACCTGGAATGTAAGATCTATGAATCAAGGCAAGCTGGATGTGGTCAAACATGAGATGACAAGATTGAATATCGACATCTTGGGAATCAGTGAACAAAAATGGACAGGAATGGGTGAATTTAATTCAGGTGACTATTATATATACTACTGTGGGCAAGAATCCCTTAGAAGAAATGGAGTAGCCCTCATAGTCAATAAAAGAGTGGGAAAGGCAGTACTGGGGTACAACCTCAAAAATGACAGAATGATTTCAGTTCGAATCCAAGGCAAACCATTCAACATCACAGTAATCCAAGTCTATGCCCCAACCACTGATGCTGAAGAAGCTGAAGTCGACCGGTTCTATGAAGAACTACAACACATTCTAGAACTAACACCAAAAAAAAGATGTCCTTTTCATCATAGGGGACTGGAATGCTAAAGTAGGAAGTCAAGAAATAACTGGAATAACAGGCAAGTTCGGCCTTGGAATACAAAATGAAGCAGGGCAAAGGCTAATAGAGTTTTGTCAAGAGAACACGCTGGTCATAGCAAACACTCTTTTCCAACAACACAAGAGACGACTCTACACATGGACATCACCAGATGGTCAATATCAAAATCAGATTGATTATATACTTTGCAGCCAAAGATGGAGAAGCTCTATACAATCAGCAAAAACAAGACCTGGAGCTGACTGTGGCTCAGATCATGAGCTTCTTATCGCAAAATTTAGGCTTAAATTGAAGAATGTAGGGAAAACCACTAGACCACTCAGATATGACCTAAATCATATCCCTTATGAATATACAGTGGAGGTGAGGAATAGATTTAAAGGATTAGATCTGGTAGACAGAGTGCCTGAAGAACTATGGATGGAGGTTCGTAACATTGTACAGGAGTCAGCAACTAAAACCATCCCAAAGAAAAAGAAAGGCAAGAAAGCAAAGTGGCTGTCTGATGAGTCTTTACAAATAGCTGAGGAAAGAAGGAAAGCAAAAGGCAAGGGAGGAAGGGAAAGATATAACCAACTGAATGCAGATTTCCAGGGAATAGCAAGGAGAGATAAGAAGGCCTTCTTAAATGAACAATGCAAAGAAATCGAGGAAAACAATAGAATGGGGAAGACTAGAGATCTCTTCAAGAAAATCGGAGATATCAAGGGAACGTTTTGTGCAAAGATGGGTATGATAAAGGACAAAAAAAGGCAGGGACCTAACAGAAGCAGAAGAGATTAAGAAGAGGTGGCAAGAATACACAGAAGAACTTCAAGCTGCCTTGAAACTCAACATTAAAAAAACTCAGATCATGGCATCTGGTCCCATCATTTCCTGGCAAATAGAAGGGGAAGAAATGGAAGCAGTGACAGATTTTATTTTCTTGGGCTCCAAGATCACCGCAGACGGTGACTGCAGCCATGAAATTAAAAGACGCTTGCTCCTTGGGAGGAAAGCTATGGCAAACCTAGACAGCATATTAAAAAGCAGAGACATCACCTTGCCGACAAAGGTCCGTATAGTTAAAGCTATGGTTTTCCCAGTAGTAATGTATGGCTGTGAGAGTTGGACCATAAGGAAGGCTGAGCGCCGAAGAATGGATGCTTTCGAGCTGTGGTGCTGGAGAAGACTCTTGAGAGTCCTTTGGACTGCAAGGAGGTCAAATCACTCAATCCTAAAGGAAATCAACCCTGACTGCTCATTGGAAGGACAGATGCTGAAGCCGAAGCTCAAATACTTTGGCCACCTAATGCGAAGAGAGGACTCACTGGAAAAGACCCTGATGCTGGGAAAGACTGAAGGCAAAATGAGAAGGGGACGGCAGAGGATGAGATGGTTAGATAGCATCACCGATGTAATGAACATGAATTTGAGTAAACTCCCTCCGGGAGACAGTGGAGGACAGGAAGGCCTGGCGTGCTATGGTCCATGAGGTCACGAAGAGTCGGACACGAATAAACGACTGAACAACAACAACAAAAATCTTGTAAGTAGAATTTACAGTAAAAAGTAATGATGCGGCAGCTGCAGATGTCTCCTGCAGGATCTGGGAGAAAAATGTGCCCGCTTTACAGAATTGCAGACTTTGATTACATTCATGCCTCTGTGCAATCTGGAACATCTTTTTGGAACCAAAGTGCTACATAGCCCTACTATCTATGGCAACTACTCTTGGTGGCTGTATGCTATTTTCTGAATCATGGGCAATTTTTCTAAAATACCAGCTGCTAAGGAGCAACGGTGGAGAATAGCTATTGTCCTCCTGTTCATTTTTGTGAACTTTATAAATGCACCACTTGGCAATGCAAAATGTAGGATTTGTTGGCCTTTTGGCCTGATTCTGCAGAATTGATCTTTTGTACAACTGCAAATCTTAAGAAATAGACAGTCAGATACAAGGGATGCACTTCAAATCACAGGAACTTCTGTTGAGTTAACATAGCACACCAAACCCTAGATTGACTTAGCAAATGCAATTCCTGTATTCATATAACATTCTATACCTAAACAAATAAGCCATATTATGGCTTAATGTGTTGGCCTGTTTTATAGAACATGTTAAGATAATGGCTGAGTCTCCACAAAATGCTGAATTACAAAAGACTCAACCCTATTTTCAGCTAGTTTAGTATACTGTATGAATAAACTGTGGAAATTGCCAAGAAGAGAAGAGAAGCCAACTCCAAGAAAGAAAAAAATATCAGAAAGGAGAAGGAGTTCCAGAGAGCTGTTAGAAGAGACAAGAAGCAGTATTACAACATCTGTAAAGACACTGAAGATGGAAACAAACATGGGAAAACAAGGAAAGCCTTTCAAAAGATCTCTGAACTCAGAAGGAGGTTCCAACCTCAAATTAGTATGCTAAAGGACCCCAATGGACAGATAGTAACCAATTCGAAGGAGATCAAAGGAAGATGGAAGGAGTATACTGAGATACTATACAGTATGGATGTCAACATCCAAGATACCTTAGAACAGGTTGGTGTGTCGCCACGGGAAAACCCGGAAGTGCCGCCGTTGCGGCAGCACGCAAAAACCCGGAAGCGCTGCTGCCGCTTTCATGTTTTTGCGCGCCGCCGTTGGTGTGTTGCCGTGGGAAAACCCAGAAGCGCTGATGATGATCAGCGCTTCCGGGTTGTGTGGCGACACACCAGACTGTGTGTGGCGACACACTTTTGTGTCGCGACACACAGTTTGGAAAGCTCTGCCTTAGAAGATAATTCCTTACTTACAAGAACCTCTAGTACTAGAAATGAAGTTAGATCAGCACTCCAGTCATTACCAAGTCAGAAGGCTACAGGAACTGGTGGAATACCCACTGAAATGTGGCAAGCAACAGAAGAATAATCAGTCAAGGTTCTAACCAAGCTATGCCAGCAAATCTGGAGAATGACACCGTGGCCAACAGATTGGACAACATGCTCTCACATGCTGGAGTGAGATTAACGCTGGTGTAGCTGTACGAGATAACTTTATCTGAATGAGACAGCAGCACCCAGTGATCTTGGTAGTCTTTCTCTTTCTCTCTTTCTCTCTCTCAAATGTTCATTCAATGATAATTTTGCTTAATGACTAAGTCATTGGAACGGAACGTGGTCGCTAAATGAGAAGGGTGTGTATTGTACAATATCCTTAATTTCACATGTTAGCAAAATAATGTTTAGGATCATCCAATGCAGATTAGAGCCCTACATGGAAAAAGATGCCAGATATTCAAGCTGGTTTTAGAAAAGGCTAAGGAACACAAGACATTATTGCTGATCCACACTGGATAATTGAAAAAGCCAAAGAATACCAAAAAGAAGTCAGTATGTGCTTCTTTGATTATAGAAAAGCCTTTGATTGTGTCAATCACATCAAGTTGTGGAATGTGCTCAGAAAAATGGGAATCCCAGAACATCTCATTATCCTCATGAGAAACTTATATACAGGAAGGAGACATGAAAGACCGAATCCGACCGAACACAAGCTAGAGCCGCAGTTAAGGCCTACCTTGTGGCGGTAAGTGTGGCGAAACGTCAATATTTCTCCACTCTTATTGCGTCCGCAGAATGCCGCCCGACGGCCCTGTTCGGGATTACTCGATCTCTCCTAGGTAAGGCGGGCCCAGTGACCCACCTTCAGGGCCGTGCGGAGGAATTTTCAGAGCATCTGATGGATAAAATTGCTCGGATTCACTCTAAGCTGGACTCCAGGCATGATGCATGGTCTGGGGAGATGCCGAGGGAATGTCTTTGCCCGGTTATCTGGGAACGGTTTGATCCTGTTGGGCCTGAGGAAGTGGACAGGATACTCCGGACTGTAAGAGCCACCACATGCCATCTTGACCCATGCCCCTCCTGGCTTGTGAAAGCAGCCAGGGAGGTGACATGTGGCTGGGTCCATGCGATGGTGGTTACGTCCTTGGGAGAGGGAGTGTTTCTGGCTGCTTTTAAGGAGGCGCTGGTGCACCCCCTCCTCAAGAAGCCATCGCTGGACCCTACAATGTTGGACAATTTTCGTCCCGTCTCCCACCTCCCCTTTTTGGGGAAGGTGGTTGAGAAAGTGGTGGCATTACAGCTCCAGAGAATTCTGGATGATACGGATTATCTAGACCCCTTCCAGTCAGGGTTCAGGCCGGGATATGGGGTGGAAACTGCATTGGTCGCACTTACAGATGATCTCTGGCGGGAGCGGGATGGAGGCAGTGCGTCAATCCTGGCTCTTCTTGACCTCTTCTTCTTGACCTCTCAGCGGCTTTCGATACCATTGACCATGGTATTCTTTTGGGGCGGCTCGGAGAGTTGGGGGTGGGCGGCGTAGTCTTGCGCTGGTTCGCCTCCTTCCTCGGGATCGGTCCCAATCGGTGGTAATAGGAGATGAGAGGTCCGACCCTCGGCCCCTACTTTGTGGGGTGCCGCAGGGCTCGGTTCTCTCCCCTCTCCTGTTTAATATCTACATGAAACCACTGGGTGAGATCATCCACCAACACGGGATGAGGTATCATCAATATGCTGATGATACTCAATTGTATATCTCCATCCCGGGTGAGTTAAGTGATGCAGTGGCTGCCCTTTCTCAGTGTCTGAAGGCTGTGGGGGTCTGGATGGGGAACAACAGGCTTCAGCTGAACCCTGGTAAGACAGAGTGGCTGTGGATTGATGGCGCCTCGGGATCCAGAGAGTTGTTATCTTTAGATCTGGATGGGGTGGCACTACCCCGTTCGGACTTGGTGCGGAAACTGGGGGTCCTTCTGGACTCACGGCTCCTGCTCGATGAGCAGGTGGCAGCTGTGGCCAGAAGGGCGTTTATGCAACTTTGAGTTGTACGCCAGCTACGCCCTTTCCTGGACTGAGATGCCCTCCGTACAGTCACTCATGCCCTGGTCATCTCTCACATAGACTATTGCAATGCGCTCTACATGGGGCTACCCTTGAAGAGTATCCGGAAGCTTCAGCTGGTCCAGAATGCAGCTGCGCATGCAGTTATGGGTGCCTCAAGATCGGCACATGTGACACCTCTGCTGCGTGAGCTGCACTGGTTACCAGTTTGCTTCCAGGTGCAATTCAAGGTGTTGGTTGTTACCTTTAAAGCCCTACATGGCATGGGACCAGGTTACCTAAGGAACCGCCTCATCCCCAGAACGTCGACCCGCCCCACCCGGTCATTCAGAGAGGGCTTGCTACGGATCCCATCAGTAAAAGAATTTCACCTAGCGGGATCCAGGAGGCGAGCCTTCTCGGCAGTGGCACCTGCCCTTTGGAACATTCTTCCCCTGGAGGTGAGGCAGGCCCCCACACTCCTGACCTTCCGAAAGCAATTGAAGACCTGGCTCTGCCACCTCACCTGGGATGGGGGGGGGTAATAGCTCCTCTTGGAGGTGGTTGGCACCATAGAGTTCCTTAAACAATAACATAACCTCTTGGATTTTATATATTTATATCTAATTAAATTGGAATAATGTACTGTATTTTATATGTTTTTAATTAATCAATTTTGTTGTAAACCGCCCAGAGTCCCCTTGTGGGGGGAGATGGGCGGTGATATAAATCAAATAATAAATAAATAAATAAAATAAATGTTAGGGATAGATTGTCTTGGAGAAAATCTATCTATGTTGTCACTAGGAGTCAAAAATGACTTGATGGCACATAATCAGTCAATCAATCAATCAATCAATGAACCAGGCCATAGTTTTGGGAGGAGTCATTTAGGTCACCGAGTCCAATCTTTTGCTCAGTTCTAACATCCTGAATTGAGTTCCGATTCAGAAAAAAATTAACAGCCAGAGTAACTTCTTCAGAATCAATATGGTATTATACCAGTAATCCAGTAATGGAACCTTATCCTTAAGTTGCTCCTTCATATTAATGCAGCTACACTTGCCAGTGTCAAATCTCATGGTCACTAAAGTCTGTACCAGAATGTTCTGGGATTACGTATGGGTGGTGCAGAGATTAGGATAGTAGGCAGAGAAGAAATCAGAGGAAACAAGATAACCAACCACTCTACAAAGCAACTTTTGAGAACAATGGGTCTGGATATCTTACCCAAATGTCTTAGAGTCTCAGTCTCTAAGCTCATCAAGCCAGGGCTGCTGTATTATCTCCTGTTCCTGTGCCTGGTGAAGTGGGGACAGAAGGGTAAGTGGTGGCTGAAAAATCTTACTGGTTTTCCTTTTCCTTCCTCCTAGAATACTGCACATCAGTGTCTCTGGTATTAGGATCCTGGGAAATTGAATTTTCCCAGGGCACCTGAGCTGTTTCATGAAATCTTGAATGTATATGACTTTCATCTCTTGAGTTTCTCACTAAGCATCCCAGAGGTCTTTGTCCAACTAAATATTTTTTTAAAAAATGCAACTTCTTTAAGGCAAAAATAGTTAAACAGTGCATATAATTATTTCTTGTGCATCCATATATTATAACATATGTGTGTATGTACACACACACATACATGCATATGTGATCAGCCAACCACCTGGATAGAGATTAAAGAAACTGACATGTTTAAAATTCAGACAACGATCACTAGCTGCAACAGTTTTATTAAAAGCTGGGTTTTGTTTCTTAAAACAGGAAATCTCACCGTATTGCCTATTGCTTCTAAGAATAACACATGGTTTTTGAGGCTTCCCCATAGAATCCAATAATGCTGTCAGTCTTCATTTAACAAGAAATGTCAGCAAAAAAAGACAACAAAACCATTAATTTTCCATTATATGCCCAGCAACAAATTGATCAAATTCCCTTTGTTGTTAAAAAGAGGAGCTAGGGAAGACAATATACTAAGACAGCTGCAACACCTGCATTTTTGAAACTCAGTCCCCAGCCATCAACTCGCCAATAACACGGGGGCCATTTTTCTTTCCATGTCAGGAGCTTGTTTCAAATGGATGAATTCTTATCTTTGGCTTTCCTCATTAAGGTGTCATTTAAAACCTCCATGGTGCTCCTGGCAGGTTTATGCCTCCTGGTGGATTAAATAAAAGATAAATGCACTGAGTTTTTAGTCATGAATTTAGTATCAAAAGAGAGGGGAAACATTTCATGACTTCACCATTGGAAAATGCTTGTGCAGCTAGACAGGAGAGGGTTCAAATATTCAGACACTGGGAAAGTTCACTTTACTTGCATAAAGGAGTTGCCAGGCTGGCTGGGAATTTTGGAGGGTGTAGTCCACGGCAGCTGTGAAGAACCAGATTGGGGAGACCTGCGTTAGAAAAGTGTAAGAAGGTCAAGAGCCAATTTTAGATGAAGAAACATGTTGCTCTTTGTCAGCCAAGAAAAGCAGATTGAAAAAAAAATAGTTTCAGTATCTTCAAAAAGATTGTAGTGTTGTCCAGGCAATCACCTTCCCCCCTACTCTTACCCCTTAGTCCAGGGGTGGGGTGGGGAACCTTTTTTATGGAAAGGGCCATTTTGATATTTATAACATCACTTAAGGGCCGGGGGGTGGGGTTTGTGGGTGGGAGCCAATTGCGTGGAAGGGGGCGGGGTTTGCAGGCGGGAGCACTGGGGGGCCGCCATGCCCCACCACGCCTGCTGCAGCGCCCGCCCCTGCCGTGCCCGCTGCCACGCCCGCCGCCGTGCCTGCCTCCGCCACGTCTGCCACTGCGCCCGCCGCCACGCCCACCGTGCCCGCTGCTGTGCCCGCTGCCGCCACACCTTCTGCCGCACCCACTGCCACGCCCACCATGCCCGCTGCCGTGCCCGCTGCTGCCACGCCTGCCACGCCTGCCATGCCTGCCACCATGCCTGCCACCACACCCACCATGCCTGCTGCCGTGCCAGCTGCTGCCATGCCCGCCACGCCACTGCTGTGCCCGCTGCTGCAGGCCAGACCAATTGCTTTCGCGGGCCTTATACGGCCCGTGGGCCGGATGTTGCCCACCCCTGCCTTAGTCCATGCAGTGTTTATTTATTTACTATATTTTAATACCAGCATCACATTTCATAAGGACTCCAAAAAGGCTGCGTTTGTACACCATGATAAACTAGGATAAATTGGGCTTGGGTAGTTTTCAATTTGATGTGCTGTGGGAATCCACTCATTGTCTTAGCACATTGTATGACCCAGGCATCACATTTGCTGGTAGTACGGGCTGTTTTATCGAAACACAACAATTATTATTTTATTAACCAGTGATTAGGGTTTGCGTGAGCCCAACCAAGCCTTGTGTGTGATTCAGTTTGTTCCTTGAGATGATCTCCAGACTCATGTCACTGAACCTTCTAACCTGGACATATATGTAATCTTGTCCCTTTCACTTCAGGGATCTTTCCATATTGCAGCTAGTGCTGACCATACTATAGCTGAGTTCATGCAACATGCTAAGCCATGGTTTGATTGAACAGGTTTAACTGTCTAAGCCACAATTGTCTCCACTCAACCAACATGCTAACCCATTCTGTGGTTGTCATGGGGTGTCAACACAACTTCCCTGTGATATCATCTGCATGAATCCTTGGCTGCTTCTCCATGCATTTTCCCCCTCTCCCTTGCTGTACTTACAAATTGACAGCTACATCAATCAACACGTAAGTGAGCCTCATTAGCTAAAAAGCAAGGCCAGCAAGAACTTCCCACCCCCGAGATTTGTACTTAGCGAAATATCTCCAGCATCTAATCCACAGCTGCTCCCCTAACTAAAGCCTGCTTCACCTTCTGTTTGAAATGGATCCCATTGTGTGGCTCATTATGGTGGAGAATGGAAGTGAAACAAGAGACATGATTTTCCAGACTTAAGACTGAATCTTAACACTCAGACTTCTTTATTTTTTTCCCTTGAAAAATAGCATTTACGCTATTGCCGAGGCCTCTTACTTGGAATGGAGTTTGAGATGGCAACTGCTTTAAACAAACAAAAGATTACTATGATCTACTGTAGCTGAGATTGCCTTAAAAGGTTCTGTATCACAGACTGCTGCTGAGTAAATAAGGTGACTTCCCTCTGCAAGTCAGTGGCAAAACAGTGGAATCAAGGGTCCAAGAGGCAAAAGCCCCCAGCACATTAATAAATGTCCATTTTTGCACCGTTCAGCATGAAACAATCTCAAGAGAGAAAGAGAGAGAGAGAAAAAAAAAGAAGAGCAGCTTTGGGAAGGAATGCTGAGCTTTGGATCATATTCAGGACAGCATTTAGATTTTTATAAACTGTTTAGTTACAGCAGGGGGAAAAACAACAAAAGCAACTGCTGAGTTGCCATTAAAAAATAATTCAGAATCTCATCCCATCACTCTCCTCCCCAATTCGGAGAACAATATCTTTCACCTCCAATTTAGAGATGCTTTGGAACAGACACAATAACCCAGGAATAAGTGGGGCCTCTGCATTCACAAGATCCAAGTTCAACCTCTAGTGCAGGGATGGGGAACTGGCAGCCTCTAGGCCATCGACAGCCCTAGACCCATTTTTGTACCTCCCAGAGCAATCTGAGATCGTATCCCCCCCCCAAAAAAAATCAGAGGCAAAATGGCAAGTTTGGGCAGCATAATTCTATGTTAAGTGTTAATGAATTAAAAGAGGCATGTTCAGCCTCTGGCAGACTAAACACAGACTAAAATGGTTTAACAATTTGGTCCTATTCTTTCTGAGGATGCTTTCAGATCCCGACTGTCTCCCTTGCTGTCCTTCAAGGCCAATAGGGAGATAAATCTGTGTTTCCTGTCTCCAGAGGCCCATTTTCTTCTCTTGCTCTAGCATATCCAATAAACAAGAAGCATGGTAGGCTTGTATAAGGTCTTGTTCCTATCCAAGATCAGAAGATCTCAGATAGCAGGGCAGCAGCAGAAAATCCCGGAGAAAAATTATTATTTCACTGCTGAGTTTTATAAATTATATATGTATGCCCCACCCCTTTGTAGTTTTAGAATTTTTTAATAAGCTTGCATTTGTAACCTGGCATTCCATGTCAATTAGCTTCCTTGTAACATAATAGTGTGTAGTGCTATTATTTACAATTGCCTGTAAATTGTGTGATTGGTTCCTATAGTAGAAATGTAAATTTCTTTGTTCTCTGTAACCTATATAATACTTTGATTGAACTCCATGGGGGTGTCAGCCCACCTTCGCTCAACCCAGGCTGCGTGTAGGGAGGTGGATCTCACCCAGCTCTTTTTACTTGGCCAAATAATAAAAACTGTTTTGTTTTGAAACCGCCAATCTGAAGTCTCTGTTTGGTAATTTGGGATCTCAGGTTTTCCAGGAATCCAGGGATTGGCCATACATATATACAGGGTCTGTCTGTCTGTCTGTCTGTCTGTCTGTCTGTCTGTCTGCCTGCCTGCCTGCCTGCCTGCCTGCCTGCCTGCCTGCCTGCCTGCCTGCCTATCTATCTATCTATCTATCTATCTATCTATCTATCTATCTATCTATCTATCTATCATCTATCTCACACTTTCATTTTTTAAAAACAATCCCAAAGGGGGGAAAATACTGTCAGCTATGTCTCCCATTGACCAACAAAAGAACATGACAAATGCGTTTTTCTTATTTTCCAGCATAAAAGCCTAATTTCATATACACATAGAGGGGATTTGAGTGGTCTGTAACTAGCCAGGAAAAAGATTGTGAGGTCGTCGTGAACAGCACAATGCAGATCTTAACTTGGGATGTAGCTGCTGTGGGAAAAGCAAAATCAGTTTTAGGAATCATTAGGAAAAGGACTGAAAATAAAACTGCCGATATTGTAACACATGGATTATACAAATCCATGGCAGTTTGCATCTGGAATACTGTGTACAGTTCCGGCTGCCCTATTTGAAAAAGGATGTAACGGCAAAAACATGTAGAAGAGAGCAACAGAGGAGTCAAATAGCTTTCCTTTGAGAAAAGGCTAGGACATTTGGGACTCTTTAGCTTAAAAAATGCAGACTGAGGCAGGACATGATTGAGGTGTATCAAAGCATGCAGGGCATGGAGGAAGTAATCAGGGAGAACTTTTGCGTGCTGTCTCTCTCTCCCTCTTTCAAAACATTAGGACTAGTGGTCATCCAATGAAGCTGATTGGAAGGAGATAAACAGGCAAAAGAAAGCCTATCTCCAGACAATGGATAATTAATTTGTGGAATTCATTCACACAAGACATGATGGTCACTAACTTGGATGGGTTTAAATGTGGATAAAATAAATTAATGGAGGATTTAAAGTAGTATTAGTGTTGAACAGTGTTTCCCAACCTTGGGAAAGGTTGCCCCAGCAAGGCTGGCTGGGGAATTCTGGGAGTTGAAGTCCATACATCTTCAAGTTCCCAAGGTTGAGAAACACTGGTATTGAAGATTCAGTGTTAATTTAAGATCAAGGGCAGCATATATCCAAATAACCAGTTTCTGGGAAATAATGGTGGGAGAGGGATATGTCTGCATTTCCTGCTTGCAAACATACAAGAGACAAATTGCTGATTAAGATGGGCCTTGGCCTGAATGAATTGAGCTATTCTTCTGTAAGTCTTGTCACTCTTTTCCGTCTCTCCTCTTTTGTTCATCCTCCTGGGAATTTACAGGGAAATGGGAACAGTATTAGTCAGATACAACATCTCCCTTTCTGCAGTGCTTTGACATGCTTGGCAAATAATTCATGAAGCCTCCTGGTTTGATTTGGATTGCCTTGTGGAGATCCTGCTCCTCCATCCTATACTGATAAATTAGGTCGAAAGGAACCTGCTTTAACCTAGCAGGCAGGTTTTGGATGAATCTGATGTACTGGTCTACCAAATAATAGTAGCCCAGATGTTCTCAAACCTGCAGCCCTAGGTGCAATTTCAGGCAGCTGCAAGACCATAATAAGAACATCATGAAAAATGAGGACAATCCATTAAGACATCTCTGTTATATGCTAAAGATGATGGGAGTTGTGGCCCAATTATGTCAGCCACACTACAAACCATTCTGTTGAATATGATAATCAAAAGATGAGGAAAGAAAACAAGCCAGCCAGAAGCTTTAGTGTCCCATGCTCTTTAATGTCATATCCAGAGAGAGAGAGAAAAAAACAGAAACAGCTCTAGAACACTTCCCTAGTTTTTCCAAAACTATTCTTCAGTTGTATATGATCACTTGGAAATTTACTTCTGTCTTGCATGATGGACTCATCATGGATTTCAATAGTTTTCCTTCCCTTGCTCAGTATGTTCAAGACAATCTCTTACATAATGTGACAAGTACAATAACCCATCAAGATAAAAGGGTCATTCCCCAGAGATGATTTAGCCACACTGTACTTAGGAGTAAATTACTTACTTTTCCCTTTGATCTATGGCTGACTATAATTCCTGTCATCTAAGTTTCCCGACAGCGGTTGCAGTAATTTAAACTAACTCAGATTCCAGAATTAGTAGTACTTAAAATATTGTCAGTCCTGATTTCTTCCTTTGGGAGAAATTAGAAAAATTCTTTGGAGGTCATCTTTCAGGGGAATGAACCTCTCACTCAGACCTACTATGACATCATAATGGGAAAAGCTCTAGATTAAAGAGCTGTTCTAAAATCACATAGATGAGATCATTTTCAGGCCTTCTGCACTGTGCACTGTTGGCTTTGGCATGCTCCTCCCAAAAGAGGCTGGCATTATGTGGCAATGTGGGTAGGTCTAAGTCATTAAACCTTTTCTGCCCCTGAGATGGTTTTTTGGCCCTTTTGGTAGCACCACCTAACTACCCAAAGTTGGACACAGTATAGGCAGAGACCATTGAGGATTGAGTATCAGAAAAACCACAAGATTAGGTACATTAACTCAGGGGCGTGGTGGCTCAGCGGGTAAGACGCCAGGCTTGTCTATTGGAAGATCGCAAGTTCAGAGGTTCGAATCCCTAGCCCTGCGTGATGGAGTGAGCTCCCGCACTAGTCCCAGCTCTTGCCAACCTAGCAATCTGAAAGCATGCAAATGCAAGTAGATGAATAGGTACCACTTCGGTGGGAAGGTAACAGTGTTCCACGCACATCATGCTGGCCACATGACCGCGGAAGTGTCTTCGGACAGCGCTGGCTCTTCGGCTAACAAACGGAGATGAGCACCGGCCCCTAGAGTCGGACACGACTGCACAACTGTGCGGGGGAACCTTTACCTTTTAGGTACATTAAGCCTCTAAGAGGCTTAACACATCTGCTTTAATGCTCAAAAAGAAAAAAATACACCAATGGAAATCACAATTTTGTTACTGAATTTTGGCAGTGTGGTCTCGTGGGGAACTCTGACAGTTGCAAAAATGAAGGCTGCATGAGTCCCACTGTCCTATAGCATAAAATGGCATCTACTCGAAAAAGTTGTCTCAGTTTGGAATCCCAGAAGGCAAATTTGGGAGGGTTTAATCTATTTTGCAGAGCTGTTATGAAGCTGAAGTTCCAATCTGGAGTCCTTAGAGGAAAACAAGAGAAACAAATGGAGAAGTAACTCTTTAATCTGAAATCAAATGCCAATAATTGTAGACATCTATTATTCTCCCTTGCCTCTTTTTGAGCCATGCAGAAAAGGAACTGGGGCCTGAAAAATGGAACATCTGACTCCATCACACTGATAGTTGACAATATAATTCCATTCAATGCTTTATGAGGTTTCTCAAGGATTTTGATACCTCCAGTTGGAATGGAATATACAGATCAGTCCTTATCAGGGAAGTGCACAAAGCAATTCATAAAGTCGTCGTCATCATCATCATCATCATCATCATCATCATCATCATCTTTGCCAACATGCACATGCTTTGACTTATAAAAGTTGGCATAAAATGGATGTTCTGTTTACTGAATCACTTCTTGTAAAATGGGATGTAGTCTGTACACTTCCTTAGTGTGAAGGGAAGGAATGTCCCTTTGTGCATTCTGTGCTAAAGTATTTAAATGGTGCGCTCAAGCAATTCAATTTCTAGATTGAAAAAAATGGAAACTGCAGCCTGTGTTGGTGATGCAGATCCAACATTCTTACATAATCCCTCCTCCCCCCTTTTTTGGTATAATTTAGTCTACAATATTTTTAGATGTTCACACCATCTATTGTAGTTTTGCAGCTCAGGGGAATGGCATTCTTAAGGAAACTGAGAGTCTAATTCAGCAATGTGGAATTTAATGCTCTTTGAGCTGATGTGGCTCTTGAGAACCCCAATTGTAGCCCACAGAGCATCCCAAAATTATGCTGCTGAAATGTTGTGGCTGTAAGGCCAACTGTCATCATGGTGATGGGAGTTTTCCATTACCCTCATATTTCTTGGGGGACAAACTCTGCCAAGCATAGTGCCTCCAGGAATTTCTGACTTTCCTGCTGATAACTTTCTCTCCAAAAGGTGAAGTATGGCACAAAAGGGTCAGTGATCCTTGATACTGATCAATAAGGAAGACAGTTGAAGAAGTAGAACTAGTAGGAACATTGGGAGCAAGGACTATGTAATGGTGGAGTTCTTCATTTTAAGAGAAACTAAAACAGAGTTGTCAAATTTGTATTTTGGATTTAAAAGAAGTGGAGTTTACGAAATTCAGATCAATGATAAGTAGGATCCCAAATAGAAAAAGCTAAAGAGAAAAGGGGTTTAAGAAGAGGAGGAGTTCCTAAAGAAAATCAATGAGGAGCAAAACATGGCTTGAGTTCAAAACAAGAAGGTATGTGTAAACATCTCAGACAGACACCCCCCTAATTCACATGAGTATAAGAAAGGGAGGAGGTAAAACATAACCAGACTTGCAAGATTCTGTTAGTATAGTTCATCTTAATAAAAGTAATCTTAGACTTCTGTGGAGTTTGTTTCTTGACCTGGTCTACATCACATAGCTGACAATTAGTGTTTGTTTGTTTGTAGGGGAGCTATAGCACATGGCTGAATCATGGAAACATTGCCCTTTTTGTACATATACACAGAGTCATGATGCACTACAAAAAGGCTGGAGCTTATGTGCTTACATGGGCACAGGGTGACACTGCTTTTGTTATTTGTTCCTCTTGACCTCCCCCCACCCCTGTGGACACCTCTGATTCTAGGCACCAGCATTTAAGAAGGTTTCAGGAATACTGGAACAGGTTCAGAGAAGAGCAATGAGAATGATCACAGAAAATAAGTCCCATGAGGAGAGACTGAGAAAAGATGACTTCAGGGGATAGTACTCTTCAAACACCTGAAAGGAGACCACACAGAAGAAGGTCAAGACCTGTTCTTTTTCATTTCAGAGTGCAGGACATAGGCTTATATGGCTGTAAGTTTCCAATTAACTTCAACTGAATGTTACAAAAAAACTTCCTAATAATAAGAGCAATTTTTCAGGAGAACCAGTTCCTCCAGAGAGGTGGTGGAATTCCCTTTACCATGTATGTTCAACCAGAGACTAGATAGCCATTTGTATGGAATATTTTTTATTTGGATTCTTGCCTCAGCACAGAGTTGGCGTGATTGACCTAATAGCCTCTTTGATCTAAGATCTATCTCAGCTGCATGATTTTTTATTCAGAAATGCTATATGAAAGCAGGGAATGGGAATATAAGGTTTCTGCAAGCAATATGTTCCCATTCTCATCCAACAATCCCTACAAAAGATCCCCAGAGTGGCCCAAGATTATGCTGCTGAAATTCAGTTTCTTGTTTGCATTTGCAAATCATAGTCAGATCTGGAACGTTTTTCTATGGATTTTTTTTAGCCATAGAAAATGTTGTAACCATCTATGCTCATGACCCCGTAGTGTGTGGAAGTTTTGTATGCAATGAAATTTACGTAACGGTGCCCTAATTTACATAACTGTTAGGGCAAATTGGGAATTTTTAAAATGCTAATAACCCTACTTTTGTACTAAATTATTTAAATTTCTCTCATTAAAGCTTTTTAAACATTAATTAAAGTGACAGTGCCAAGAAAAGGCAAAAGTAAATGAAACCAGAAGGAGAAGACACAGAAGAATGGCCAAAATGAAAGGGGAAAGAATATCGGTTATAACTGTGGTGATATGGGACACGAAGCTGCCCATCAGACGGTTCAGGCCCTCCACCTTAGTTCTCCAGAAAAATTCCCAGAAAAGAATGGGAATGGTTTCCATAAAAGTTAATGATCAGAAAGTGGTGAAAGAACATTGGTAAGGCCACATCTAGTCCACCCATAAAGTGGGGTCAGATGGTGGGTTCACCATCATAGTGGTTTGGGGGAAACTAAAGAAGTATCTGGAGTTGGCCTGGGTTCAAATCTCAGGGCAAAACCAGAAAATTACTATGGGCATTGTGGAAGAATTACCCCATGAAGTAATTCTGGGTCTTTATCTGCCAATCCATGGGCAGCCTGTTCCTGACAGGACTACTCTACAAAGCAAGCATGAGGAAGGAAGACATGTTAGGATTGGAGACGATTCTAAGAACAAGCTGAGTGGTCGAGAGTTTGGCTGGCAGCTAAAGATACTACAGTGGCTAAAATGGATTAGACATTTCTAGGGATTGTTGAAGATTGGCTGTTGATCTGTTGATTTTGATCTGGAGTAACACTGGCTGATAAATCTAAGCATAGATTAAACAGTGTACACTAAGTAGGATTTAAAGAATGCTGGGTGAGATGGGAACATGCATTTAAGGGCATGCCTTGGGAAAACGAGTGTTGTCTAAATGTCCCTAGGGCTGGGGTTGAAGATATATGAAAAAAAAATTAAAGGTTTCACTGTCAGAGGATTATTAGCCAAGCCAGGGATATGTGTCAGCTATTTAGTTTGAGATGAATAATGGGTGGTAAAATGCCAATTAATTTTGTTTCCTTGAACCTAGAGTAATAAATAGTAATTAGGGGCATCGAAAGGGTTGCACATATTTTAAGAACATGTATATGTTAGGGTCACATCATATGGGTTTAAGATTTGCCAGCTTAGAATACTTTTGAGAACATTTCTAGAGAAAAAATGGGTAAAGTACAAATGGCTTTGCTGATTTTTTGGCCACAAATGTTGGAAGAGGAGTGGGAACACCAGGCCTCTGTGAGGCAAAACCTTTCTATCCCACTCTTACCTCCTTGTGGACCACGCAAAAGCAGGCCAAAATTTTCAGTCCCATCTCTAGTGATGTCACTGGGGAAAGAGGTCAGATGCAGCTTTTAGGCTGAAAAAAATGGCCCCATAATGTAAAGGAACGGAAATGAGATGCAGGAAACCCTTTGGCTTTTGAGATTTTGACAGGCATTGACCACGAGAAAGAACAGATTTGTTGAAGATTTACATGTGCTCTAAAAATGTCCTTTATGATGAGTTTGATGAAAGGGCATGGAAGAATTCTCTAGAATTAGGAAAATCATAAATGCAGTGTGATGAAGCAATGAATGTTGGCCTGTTGTTTCTCACATTTCTCACTGAAGCATGAAAGGAATGAGATGGCTTGCTAGAATTCTCAGTAATGTCATTGCAATGAAATTTGATTTGTGGCAACAGAATATCATGCCAGTGACCCTATTTGTTTATTTCTTATTCCCATCAGTTCCCATAGGTAAAGACAAATTTTCTAGTTGATATACCAGACATCCAGGCAGCATCATGCTACTATATCAGGGGTGGGCAACGTCAGGCCCACGGGCCGTATAAGGCCCCCGGGGCTCTCGCCTAAGGCCCGTGGGGCTCCCGCCCACAAACCCTGCCCCTTCCATGCGATTGGCTCCCGCCCGCAAACCCTGCCCCCCAGTGCTTGTGATTGGCTCCCGCCAGCAAACTCCGGCCCCCGGTCCGCAGAAATCCCAGAAACCCCGCCCCCCACCCCCCCGGTTCCCAGTTATAAATATCCAAATGGCCCTTGGCAGAAAAAAGGTTCCCCACCCCTGTACTATATAGAAACCAGAAACCATCTCAATCAAACAAACATGATAAAAATGCAGAAGCAAGTTCAAAGCCTTTTGCATAACTGGAAAGACTCTCCTGATTTTAAGGAATGGATCCAGGATATGAGTTTGTTATCTGTTTTTGAAAAGTTTCTGTGTTCTAAAAATGAGATGATGCAATAGGTGGCTATATGGTCTAGATTTAATGATAAGCTTAAGGACTGAATTAACTTTATATTGTTCTCTATAGTTATTATGTAGATCTTTTTCCTGTTAATTTGTCTTATTTAGCTTATACATACATACATATGTGTGTGTGTGTGTTTTCTTTATTCACTTTGTAATCATTATTTATCTTTTTTCTCTGTTGGTGATGTAGTTTTTTTTTTAATCACCATTTTAAAATAAATTAAAAACACAAGCAAAAACAAATACAAAATGACATTCATAAGATATAGTAAAAAATGAACAGCAACTAAAGCTATGTAAGAGATAAAACAGAGGGTTATATCCATTACATGCAAACTGGATTAGGATATTAATGCTTTTAAAACAAACTTGCTGATCTTGGCATCCAAGCACCGCGCTTTGGAGAAGAATGGCACAGAACTTGGGTACAAGCCTTCCTCATCCCAGAGGGATAATCAAGGACAAGTCACACAGTGTTACACAGTTTGGTCTAGTGCAGGGCTTTCCAAAGTTTTCCCAAGGCGACACACCAACTGCCGTTGGTGTGTCGCCGCGGGAAAACCCGGAAGTGCCGCCATTGAGGCAGCGTGCAAAAACCCGGAAGCGCTGCTGCCACTTTCGGGTTTTTGCACGCCGCCATTGGTGTGTCGCTGCGGGAAAACCCGGAAGCGCTGATGATGATCAGCGCTTCTGGGTTCTGTGGCGACACACCAGACTGTGTGGCAACACACTTTTGTGTCGCGACACACAGTTTGGAAAGCTCTGGTCTAGTGGTTAAGACAACAGGATAGAAACCAGGAATCTGTGAGTTCTAGTCCCGCCTTAGGCATGAAAGCCGGCTGGGTGACCTTGGGCCAGTCACTCTCTCTCAGCCCTAGGAAGGAGCCAATGGGAAACCAGGAGACTGAGAGTTCTAGTCCCGCCTTAGGCATGAAAGCTGGCTGGGTGACCTTGGCCAGTCACTCTCTCTCAGCCCAACTCACCTCACAGGGTGGTTGTTGTGGGGAAAATAGGAGGAGGAAGTAGTATTAGGTATGTTCACTGCCTTGAGTTATTTATAAAAAATAATAAAGGCGGGATAGAAAATAAATAAAATAAATAAATCCCCAATCTTTGGGAATCAGGTAGCTACAGTATATTCAAAATTTTGAGAAGATGTTGAGAAAGTGTTTACGAAATGGTTCCTAGGAGCGTATGTGCCCATTCCAAAAATGGCTACGGTGGAGAAAGAGCCAGTTACAAAACCCTGACTTACCAGGTTGGTATCTCCCACTTAGTCTAGTCCCTCATCCTACTTATCTTGCTACTATCCCTGCTTAAGTTTGCCCTTTTCTTTGGTAGGTGGGCACACTTCCAAATAAAGCTCTGGTTATTGCTTCCAATCATACTGGGACTATATAGGCCCATCAGAAATAAGGATGATTCTGGAAGACACTGTGGTAGATTTCGGTAATGCTGCCGGTTCTCAGGAAGCGGGGAACACATTCCAAGAAGGGGGACAAGATAAGAGGAAACATAATCCAGGAGGCAGTTGTGGGAAAACTAAGAGGTTCAGAATAGCCCTGCCCTGGAGCTTTCCCAGGATGTTTCCCCTTAGGTTAGGTAGAGTTGCTTTAGTCTGGCAAGATTCTGTCTATACAGTGTTGGCAAATAAAGAACTGAAGTTTGGCTGATTCTTTGTTGTTCTTGGGCTGGGCCTGACAGACACTTTGCTCTATGAATGTAAGTCTGTCTGTCTATATATATATATATATATATCTTTCTCACTTCATGTGGGTAAGCAGCCTGGAGAATACCAAATGGAGGCACCCATGGGGATATTGGCATTTTTCCCATGTTAGGGTTCCCACCAATGAGTTGTTGACATTTTTAAAATCATAGCTTCATCATCCTTTGTACTAACTTCTTCTGCCTACTGTCTGTTTTAATAAAAGACAGGATAAAGATTAACATAGTTGGATACAAATCTGAGAGCTCAGTGTTAAATGAAGTATGTTACTTCATTTCTTCAGCGTTAAACTGAAGTATGCAGAATTTGCAAAAAGCATCTCAGAAAAAAGCATGTGATGGAAAGTATTCAGATTTGTAAAAGGAGTGTACGTTGTAGGCATTTATCTTTTGAAAGCCTCTATCAGAGAAATTTAAGTGATACGGGCTTAGTAATCCAAGGTGTTCTGAGACCTGCAAAAATTAAGCTTGGCTGCATGTGGTTTAATTAGAAGGGTAGATTCAAGGACAACTACTGTATATTTTGGCTTTTTTGCACCCATGAGGAATTAAACTTGCAGACTTCTTGTTCTTTGTCATGGAGCTACAGCTTACCCATGCTGGTAGAGTATCTGCCTTCTCATCCAGGTTTGTCTCCCATTACATCTGCTTGCTATATGATGGAACCAAACACAAAGCTTGGACAACTGGCCTGCCATCCCATTTATGCCAAGACTTTTCCCAACAGCCAACCTATCTGTCCACACGAGCCAGAAGTGTGCACTGAATTCTCTAGTGCTCATCCTCTCTCTGAGTACTTGTGTTGGTCCTGAAGAAACAGGAGAAAGCATCCATGGGTCACAGTGAAAGCGGCTCTTTCCTCCACCCCCTGAGAAGTTTATCCTTTGCTGCTTCTCTTTTTAAAGAAGCCCTCACACCATTTGACAGGCTTTCCCCACTTTTCACCAAGGAGTGAAGATTCCTTCTCCATGTTTCATTTTATTCCAAGTTCTGGGCTGCCAGACTGTGAGGCACAATCACGCTTGTGGTCTTGTGCTGCTGTTTTATATACCGTACGTTTTAATCATTTGGTTGGAGGGGAAAAGGAAGGCAATAAAGCTTTGAAAAGCAACAACTGCCTGCTTTTTTATTGCTTAGCTGCAATCTTTTACTCACTTTTTCAAGGAAACAGCCATTAATGAAAAGCTATTTTCTTTTCTCATGTCAGGAGAATATGACTGACAATTCATAGCTAGTTCAATTTCTTTCTTTCTTTCTTTCTTTCCTTCTTTCTTCCTTCCTTCCTTCCTTCCTTCCTTCCTTCCTTCCTTCCTTCCTTCCTTCCTTCCTTCCTTCCTTCCTTCCTTCCTTCTTTCTTTCTTTCTTTCTTTCTTTCTTTCTTTCTTTCTTTCTTTCTTTCTTTCTTTCTTCTTTCTTTCTTTCTTTCTTTCTTTCTTTCTTTCTTTCTTTCTTTCTTTCTTTCTTTCTTCTTTCTTTCTTTCTTTCTTTCTTCTTTCTTTCTTTCTTTCTTTCTTTCTTTCTTTCTTTCTTTCTTTCTTTCTTTCTTTCCCAATTGTGTTCTTTAAATAATTAAGACTGCGTTCTATGCTGACTCCAGATGGAGTTCAGCCCATGATAGAGATTCTGCAAAATGCCATTAGGAACTGAGTCCTTGTTATACAAATCAACTAAGGCTTTCTTGAAATTCTCTCATTGTACATTACAACTTCTCTCTCTTGCTGGAAAGATCATGGAAAGAACATTATGATCTATAAGACAATATTTCAGCACAGGGGGCTCATGACCTTTATGATACATCAAACTAATAGGAAAGCCTACTATTGGCTCAATAAATTCCCTGTTATTTTATTTGCAGAAACAAGTTTCCAGTTAGAATTGCAAGGATGTGGTCCACTTTTACATATCAAGTGGATTGAGAAAGAAATATAATCTCTATCAGAAATGCTGGGATTGAGGGACTGATAGCCCTTGAGATGTTGATGAACTTCCAACATCTTCCAACATCCCTTATCACTGCTTATGCTGATTTCGGTTGCCAAGATCTTAATTCAAGAACAATTAGAAAGACACTGGTTTCTCATCCCTATAAACAGGTTGTTGGATTGGTTACTCTATTGGTGGCATGTCCACCAGCTACACCCTCAGCATAATATACATAGTAATTCCTCATCACTGAGGATGGAGACTCCATTTTGGACTTCCCAAGCCTCATGAGCTACTCCTAAGACCAGAAAGAAATTTCAAGGGATAGAAAGAGGGACTGAGGAACATTTATGTCATCATCCTCAGAGAGAATCCAGTGTGGTTTCATGGCTGTTTCTTGGTTACAGTGATTTTTTTGAGGGAACCCAACTCATGGTGATTAGTCTGGAGCATTGCTTGGAAGGTTCTTGAGGTGTTTTTCTATGTCTGAAGCCCCAGAACCTTACTGAAGTTCAGGTTGGGAACTTTTTGTGTTATTTGTATTCTTCCCAGTAGAGGAAAGAAACTCGTTGTGGAGTACTCTGTGTGTGTGTGTGTGTGTGTGTGTGTGCGCGCACGCGCGCACCTTCGAGTCAGTCACCCTGCTGGTTTTGTACCTAAAGCAGGACTACAACTCATGGTCTCCCGGTTTCTAGCCTGGTGCCTGAAGCACTACACCAAACTGGCTCTCTGGATTATTCTGAGATTTATGAGATTGGAATCTATCTGTGGTGTGAAACTAAGTTTTGGCCTGTATTAACTTTCTTAATTTGAAGGACAAAAAGCCTGGAAAAAGCCACTTCTCTGGATATTTTTGCTCTTTCCTCTTGTTTTATTTCCAAAAGTATTGTATACTGCTCTCTTTTCTGTAGGAAAACACAATGTACTTTGGCTGTTGTGGGTCTTCCGGGCTGTGTGGCCGTGTTCTGGAAGTTGTGGTTCCTAACGTTTCGCCAGCATCTGTGGCCAGCATCTTCAGAGGGCAGGAGCACAGATAGAAGCAAAATCTCTGTGCCCAGGTAGAGTGGCAATGTTCTATTTATAGAGCTAAATTATAGGAGATTAGGTGGGTTTTTTTGTTGTGTTGAAAAAACCCCCACCTAATCTCCTATAATTTAGCTGTATAAATAGAACATTGCCACTCTACCTGGGCACAGAGATTTTGCTTCTATCTGTGCTCCTGCCCTCTGAAGATGCTGGCCACAGATGCTGGCGAAACGTTAGGAACCACAACTTCCAGAACACGGCCACACAGCCCGGAAGACCCACAACAGCCATTGAACTCCGGCCGTGAAAGCCTTCGACAATACACAATGTACTTTCATACCAATTATATAACTAATGGCTTGGACTTTTTCCAGACTGTTATTATCTAAGACTGCGTGTGTTTGACTTTTTCCAAACACCTATGTTGAATGCCATGGGAGGCTGGTTTTGTTTTGTTTTTTAAAATCTGAGATAAACAAGAGATGCTTGCAGAAATGCAACAGCTACAGGTAACACAAGCTCCTTTTCAGCTGTTAATTCTTTCTTTTTGGCTCCCCATATCCTTGATTCTGAAGGTTCCTTCTACTGTACATCTCTGGCTGGTGATAGTCCTCAGTTGGATATTAATTCTCTTCCTTCATCACTGCCTTTTAATTTCCAGCTACTTTGAATATGTACATTACAGTATTGCTTTTTCATATCCTAAGGTTGATTTTCCCCTTTCAACTAGTCAAGAGCATTTTATGACATCACATCAGTTCAGCCAGTGATAGCAGATTATGAATGGATTAGAATTTGGGTTACTTCCTTTTTTAAATAGAATCTTACAAAATTCCACATATTTCTTCAAAAATAGGATGGAAAGAATTAATGATTTTTTTAAAAATGAAAAGTGAAAAGAACAGATTTGTCCATTTGAGCAGAGGGCTTTAAATGCTTAAGTCTTAAAATCTTTGGTTTGAAAGCCTTTTTATTCAACCACTGAGAACAATGATTCAGTGAAATACTTCAACTCTCTGCCCAGCTTTGTATCTTCAACTTGAACTGTGTACCCTAGATTTTCATTGGGAGTATAATCATGGACATCTAATTGTGTCCCTAAGCCTTCCCACTTCATTTCCCCCATTGTTTCATCTGTGAGAATGGCTATAGCATCATCACTTGGAGCAGCTAGCTGAATGAATTAGCTTCCAGGAAGGAAATGTGGTTTATCAGAAGGTACTTATGGATGACAACATTGCTTTTGTTTCCCTTGATGTTTTATGAGCTAAATTGCTCAACAGAAGTGGAAGTAATTCAACAGAAGTAAATAATTTCATTATATTGTGGCAATTGTGAGAAACAATCCTTGCACTTCCCAGTGAAGCAAGAAAATATCTTCCTGATGGTATGAAAACTTAGAATTAATGCTGCAGAAATAGCCATCTTTCCACTATGGGGACGTTTTAAAGGCGCTGCTGAACAATTAGCATCAAACTCTATATTCATGTCACTTAAACTAGCTTCATCACAACTTCATCCTTATCTACACCATACTTTCTTTGTTATTTTTTCTTACAAAATACCTTGGCTTTTTAAAAAGTCAACTGAAACTATTAGCAATGTTGTCCTTAGAACTGTCTACCAAGTAAATGAGGCTTATCTGAAAAGAGCAGCAGCAAACATAATTTACTAAAATATTTATATACATGTTCTGTCTATCAGGATTGAAAGCATCTTGTGTATTAAAAATAGAATATAAATGTAAATAATTAAATATAGGCTTTTGAATTTGACCCATGATGAAATATGTGTTATGGCTTAAATTCTGCCCCTTGCATACATGCATCACAACATTGCACACAAGTACATAAGGGATGGAGCTCACGTTGTGAAATCATGAGGGATGGAGCTTCACATTGTGATATTGTGAAGTTGATGAAATCTTGCTTGCTGCAGATATTCTCCATTTGCTGAAGCTTCAAATTACCCTATTAAAATAGATTGCAAATCAAAGCAGAACCTGTTTCAAAGGTTCTGCTCATGGTCATTCATTTCTTACTCACTTCCCAAAGGATTACTGCAATGAGCTCTACATGGATCTTCACTTGAAAAAGACTGGGAAGCTTCAATTGGTCCAGAATGTAGTTGCACATGCTGTTCTGGGTACATCAAAGTTTGCCCGTGCTATACAAATGTTGTCCAAGTTGCACTGGTTCCCAGTTTCTGGGTGCAGTTCAAGGTGCTGGTTATCACCTTTAAAGCCTTGCATGACACAGGGCCAGGTTACTTGTGGGATTGGATGTTATGGAGCTGGGAGCGCAGTCCAGGCTGATAAGAGATCACACAGCTTGGAGAGTGGGGGGCGGGGGGCGAGGAAAAGGAGCAGACTAGCACCCCCCTAAATTCCCAAGGGTATTTTCCCTCTTAGCTCAGTAAAGGAACCTTTAGTCTAGCAAGATTCTATATAAGGTAGAAACAATAAAGAACTAGAGTTGAATTTCAGCTCAGCGTTGTTTCTTCACCCATTTCCCTGACATTGGCTCTCTCTGAGGGTTTCTGAGCATCCCACTAGATCTGACAGGATGGATGGAGTCCAGGTCCCCTCTATCAAACAATGTCATCTGGTGGGACCTAGGAGACATGCCTTCTTGGTCATGGTGACTTCCAGAAGGCTAGGAGAGTCAAGGTCCTCCTGGCCTTCTAGAAGACTGTGAAGACCTGGCTCTTCCACCAGGTGCTATTGTATTATGGTTGTTTTAATTATGTTTCTGTATTTTGTTAATAAAAGGGGCGTGGTGGCTCAGCGGGTAAGACGCCAGGCTTGTCGATCGGAAAATTGCAAGTTCGGAGGTTCGAATCCCTAGCCCTGCGTGCGGAGTGAGCTCCCGCACTAGCTCCAGCTCTTGCCAACCTAGCAATTCGAAAGCATGCAAATGCAAGTAGATTAATAGGTACCACTTCAGTGGGTAGGTAACGGTGTTCCGCGTGCGTCATGCGGCCACATGACCGTGGAAGCGTCTTCGGACAACACTGGCTCTTCGGCTAACAAACGGAGATGAGCACCGGCCCCTAGAGTCGGACACAACTGCACAAATGTGCGGGGGGAACCTTTACCTTTACCTTATTTTGTTTATAGTATTAATATTAATATTGTTGGGTTGTTATTAGCTGCCCAGGGCTATGTGTTTAAGATAGGTGGCTGTATAAATTTCTTAAATAAATAAATATTTATCAGAGCAGGTCAATTCGAAATGCTTTGCAGCCTCTCAAGGTGCTTCACAGAGTCAATGGCTGTTTTTCTGTTTTTGGCAATGTTAAAGGTAATAGGTTGCAACTTTATTTCCATCAAAGGAAATTGATGAGGCAGGTTCAACTTGCGCGATGGACTGTAATATTGATAAGAATAGCTGACCAATAACTTATTATTTTACTCAACTCTATGCTGATGAGAACTCTTTTGGAATGGGAAGATAAGTGGCAAGATAAAAGTGCTTTGGGCTCTATACACTGCAATAAGCTTTACTTTGTTCTCTCTTGTGATAATGAAAGGTTACACTCTTGTGCTGGTCCTGCCAATACAACTTGCAATTCTGCTAATCTCCCAACACTCTGAATATGGGCCATTCATCGTTATTACTATTTGTTGTTTCCTTGTTTTTAAATGTTTTTAACAATTTGTAAACTGCCCAGAGTTGTTGGGAGTTGGGTGACATATTTTTATTATTACTATTAACACAAGAGCAATGGCAATACACAAAATAGCTACAGCAGAAGCAGATGCCTGGTGGAAAAGCTCTAAAAGGAGAGGTAATTTTCCATACTTCTTCAGAAGCTAATTCGACTCCCAGCCATCAGTTGCTGAAGGCCTGGAGGGAGGATGTTCTCATGTTATGAAGGTTTGAAGCTGTTCAGGGTTTTAAAGTTTCAGGTGCAAATGCATAATTTGCAGGATGTGGAGCACACATGTACCCCAGCATTTCTTCACAGCAACTGTCAATTTCACTGGCACATACAACACCCACTGCCAAATATTAACAGTGTGATCTGTCTTTCTTATTCCTTAATCATTCCTTATTGTCCTCTGCTGTCTACTTCTGCCATATTTTCATATATCCAAAAGAAATCAGAAAGTGAGAAGGTCACCACCTCTATTACTGGAGAGAAAAAGAGAGTGTTCCTTTCTGCCTTCTAGGCCTTTCCTTCTGCCCTCTGAGCATGGATACTTAGCATCAAAGAGATCTGCACTCATCATAGGTATCTGATGCTAGTTGCAGTGATAACAAAATGACTACATGTATGTAGTAAAATTATAAGAAAAATCCCATCCTTTCTTACTTATATCTCAACATTAGATGCAAGTGTCTGTAGCTTGAATCATGTCGACTGGATTTCTATTTTCTCAGTGGAAACGTTTCGCTCCTTATCCAAGGAGCTTCTTCAGTCTGAGCAAAGTTAATAAGGGAATCCTTAAATATGTTTCTAGGTGGCTGTGTGACCTTACACCTGGGGCTAGGTCATGGTTATTTTGAGATGTTATTTCTAAGTCCATTTATCATCTAAAGGAGGATCGTTAAGATCACCATGCTGCTGTTGAGCTTGCGAAATGGTCTTAATCTTCCTAGGCACAGAAGACAAAGCAGGGAGGAAAATAGGGGAAAGATTGTGCCTGAGGCCCCCACCTCTATTCAAGGAAGGATTTTCCAAGTTGGCATAAATGGATTCCTTGACCCCTCTCTCAAACCACCTATCTATTTGAGAATTTCTGGAGTGGGGAGGTTAAGGCGCAAAACTGATAATTTAAGTCTTGGAGAATTAAGGCACTGATTTCACCCTTTAAAATACTCAAAACCTCTTTCCCCTAAAGGTTCTTGGCCCTGTCCACTTCTGGAGTATAGCCTTCAATATGCTTTGCAAAACCTGTTGCAACCTTCAAGAGTACAGATGTTGTGTACTCTTGCTTTAAAGATTCAAAACAGCATCTTTAATTGAGATGAAGGCACAAAATGGCTACCAGAGCAGCTGGCGCACAACACTGCAAACCTTTGTCCTCATTTGGATGTCCCTTCTCAGTCCTCACTGACAAGTTCTTCTAGGAATCCCACCCAGCACTCCATAAATAAGGTGGCTGCTGTTATGTTCACATCACAGATGCACACCTAAGGCTTTCCAAAGGCCACCTGAGGTGTTGTGTGGCCTAGGTAATGTTTCCATTAGGCCCTTGATTACCATGACTGTTTGGGAAAGAGGTGGCCTCCAAATCTGCACCAACGGAGAAACATCAGCTAATTAAACACTGACAGTTTTCCAGGTGGCTTGGATACTTATGGCTATCCAGCATATCTAATGGGATGCTGGTTGCCATGGTGATTGTCCCCTGCATTAAAACCTTCTTTGCAAAGGTTCTTTGATACATATTTCACCTGTCATAATTTGAGGGTCTCAGTATGGTGCTTGTCCCTCTTCTGCCTGGCTGTCTATTCCACACCTCACTGATCTCTGCAGGGAATCTATTGCCTCAAGAAAGACCAGCTTCACGTCCTTGATGTCTTCAGAGGCAAATTGCTTCATCTGTCCTGTTTTGAAACAAATCATGTTATGGATTCATTTAGTGCAATTTATGAATCTTTTGCTTCAAATTAACTACGTATGAGAACAGAAATTATTTAAGCTGAAAAAAAATATATAATAGCCCTGTTGTCTGTTGAAGGAATGAAGTGAGATATCTGCAATATCCAGATATTTTGTGATGGAATTCAGCTTTTCACGTATTGACTTGCAATTTGAATAGCTACATGACACCTAATGGGCTGGGTAAAATATGAATTACAGCACACTTGATAAGTATATATTAGGATATAAACTTTCCATTAGGGATGGGTGATTCTGTCAGTTTAATGTTTCTCAAGATTCTTGTCTTACCAGCCATAATTCTTCAAATTTGTCTTTCAATATTGACAATCTATATGATCTAACTTAACAATTGAAAAAGAGGGGAGGGACGGAAAGAAGGAAGGCAGCTTTTGACTAAATTGCTCAAAAACCAATAGGCTGCTTTTAATGATGAAAAATCCATAGCAAGGATGAACAATATAGGGCTGCCCCTAAGAGAGAAAAAATGTTTGTGTGGTTCAAGATTACAGTCAATGGGAAAGGGCTATGGTAAAATTACTAAAAGAAAGATTGTATGTTGTTTACATTTGTTCAACAAACTCATTTGGCAATTTATGTAATTGTTGAAATTATGGGGAAGGGTTATTTAGCGGCTGCAAAAAAGGAGCTCTGTATAAAAAGGGTATTAGCGCCCATTTTCCTGATGAACCTATACATGTAGAATGATCTATAGTAGTGGCCTTTTTTGATACAGGATATGTAACACAATGATAGAACACCTACTTTGCACACAGGTACAGTAGTTCCAGGTTCAATGTCTGGCCCCTCCACTTAAAAGGAGGAGGCTGTAGACCAGAGCTTTCCAAACTTTTCATGTTGGTGACACACTTTTTAGACATGCATCATTTTGCGACACACTCTTACAGCAGGGCATCATTTCACGACACACACTTAGAGCAGGGCACAAGGCAGGCACTAGGACCTGCGTGGAATCACAGCAGGTTTGGAGGTAGCAAGGGACAAGGCAGGCACTAGGACCTGCGTGGAATCCTGGCAGAGCTCGGAGGCAGCAGCAGCCGTGACACACCCAGACACTGCAGATGACACACTAACGTGTCCAGACACAGAGTTTGGAAAGCTCTGCTGTAGATTATAAGAAATGCCACTCTGTTAGGACATGGGAGAGTGACTCTTATAGTAAATAATACTAGGATAGATCAAGGAGAGGGATTATGTAGCCCTCCAGATGTAATTAATCCACACATTCCAGCAGTTTCAGCTAGGAACATCAATGCTATGGAATGCTGGGAGTTGTAGTTCAGCAATATCTGGAGGGCTACAGTTTTCTTCACCTGTGGTAGTTTGACTAATACTAGAACTAGGACAGGTTTAAAGGTTTTATCCATCCATCCATCCATCCAGTTTTTAAGGCTGCTCACTCACCAAATGACTGTGGGTTGCTTACAGAAGGTTAAAACATCACAATGTTTTAAAAAACACTGTCCTGGGACAAATAACTCCCATAACATAGACCAATGTAACATTCTGGCCCAGTGCCTGGGGGACAAACCAGGTCTTCAAGGCCTTTCTAAAGGCCAGCAGGGGTTGGAACCATCTGGATCTTAGGTGGGATGCTGTTTGACAGGGCGGGCATGGTGACAGAGAAAAGTATTCCAGCCCAGCAACTTCCATTCTACAAAATGTGGCAGCCAAATTGTTTTCTGGAGTGAATATCAAGGAGCATATGATGCCTGTCTTTTATCAGGTATGCTGGTTTCCAGCTGGTTTCTAAGCCATGGTTGAGGTTCTGATGCTGGCTCTTAGTTATAAAACTTTAAATCATTTGGAGCTATATGAAAGATCTCTTCCTCCTTTATGAACTTTACTGTAATTTGAGGTCTTCTCTTGATCTCATCACCAGAAGAGACTACACTGGGGGAAATACAGTACAGGGCCTTATTTTATGGCAGCATCCCCTGTGGAGATTAGATTGGCCCCATCTTTGTCTAGCTTTAGGGGGGACATAAACACTTTGTTTGGTCTAGTTTTATTTGCCTAGACTTTTCATGTATTTTAGCTGTTGCTTTATGTCATTTGCTGTTCCAGCTTTGGATGCATTGTTTTAATGATACAATTTGATTCTTCCTGTTGTTTTTTTTAAACTGTTGCTTGTAAAGTTTTATGGAGGGATTTTAAAAATGGGACAAAACACACCCCATCTTAATCTGACAGTTGAAATTCATGCCAGGCTGAACTGCCATGGCCATCTTCCTATGATCTGAGGCAGTTATTTAGGAGAAATGGGCCTGAGCTTGAGGCAAGAACACTTTGCTATCCAAGTCCACCCTCTGGGAGATGGTCAGTGTGACCTCAAGCTTTTGAGAAGCTGACGGAATTCGTGGATTCTAATTTCATACAGTTTGCTGGCAATGTACAAATAATATCTCCTCTTGATATCAACTGGAAGCATTCTATGCCCAAAAAGAAATAATTTCATGCATGACAGTGCCAATTCAATCTTTTTGTTCAGATGGTCTGAAAGCTGGGGAAAACAAAACAAAGCAAAACAAATTATAACTTAAATATATCCCAAACAGGCAAAAGGCCCCCCTGAAACCTCAGTGTGGGCAGAGCGCATCTCTCCATGTACAGAGATGCAGATAGTATACCATCCAGAGTCATTGGAAGTTGGGCGGTATACAAGTTTAAATACTAATGCTAATAATCCATAATCCAATAATTCATAAAGTACGTTCCTGTCCTTCAAATCTGTGTGCCAGGCTTTCATAGTTTTTGTTGTTGTTGTTCAGTCATTTAGTTATGTCCGACTCTTCGTGACCTCATGGACCATAGCACGCCAAGCAACTATTTTTCAAACTGCATCTTATCTTAAAGTGCATGTAAATATCTGGTGAGTTAGCCATGTTGTTGTTGTTCAGTCGTTTAAGTCAAGTCCGACTCTTCGTGACCTCATGGACCACAGCATGCCAGGCCTTCCTGTCCTCCACTGTCTCCCGGAGTTTACTCTAATTCATGTTCATTACATTGTAGACTGCCGTCCCCTTCTCCTTTTGCCTTCAGTCTTTCCCAGCATCAGGGTCTTTTCCAGTGAGTCCTCTCTTCGCATTAGGTGGCCAAAGTATTTGAGCTTCAGCTTCAGTATCTGTCCATCCAATGAGCAGTCAGGGTTGATTTCCTTTAGGATTGACTGATTTGACCTCCTTGCAGTCCAAGGGACTCTTAAGAGTCTTCTCCAGCACCACAGTTCAAAAGCATCAATTCTTCGGTGCTCAGCCTTCCTTATGGTCCAACTCTAAGGAAGGCTGAGTGCCGAAGAATTGATGCTTTCGAACTGTGGTGCTGGAGAAGACTCTTAAGAGTCCCTTGGACTGCAAGGAGGACAAATCAGTCAATCCTAAAGGTTCATAGTTTGCAACCCATCAAACCAGTTGTTCCATAGACGTTGAATCCCATCTACCATATCCTAGCCTCCCAACCAGTGGCTTTGAGGATTTATTTTTTTGTTGATGTAATATTTGATCATCTTTGAGTGGCTCCTTTATGATACCTTCTTTTCATGTCTCAGAACATATAAGAAACTTGTTGATGCAGGTTTGATCTCATCAGTAATGGGATGGGAGAATGAAAAGAAAAGGACAGAGAAAGTTTATTCAGAGATCAGAGAAGGTTTTTGCCTTCTGATAACTTACAGTAGCAGTTCTACAGATAAGAGGTCGAGTCCTACAGTTACTTGTAACTCCTGAGATTGGACAGCCTGAGGCAATTTTTAAGAACTCTGAATTACCTAATTAAAGAATTCCATTCTCTCATATTTTATTCTAATATTCTAAATTGTTTTAAATATTAATTGCTTAAAATTTTGATTGTGTAGCTTTGGCTTCCTCTATTATCAGTTAGATAAATACTGATGGTTTTTTTTCTTCAAGACTATACAGTTGCTTACCATTCTCTTGAGCTCCCTTCAGGGAACTAAGAGCCTGCTGAGCAAGAAGCATTCATACACACTTTTGAGGCCTTGATTTTCCCGTCTCATCCACTCCATTATTGTGAGCATAAAAGTCTGCTACAGAGAGAACAAAAATAAGACAACTAAGTACAGAATCATAGGACTGTAGAGTTGGAAGGAGTTGTTTAGGTACTGTATCCAAGTGCAGGAATTTGTGCAGGAATCAAAATTAGAACATCCATGATGGATAACTCTCTAGTTTTTTCCTGAACATACCCAGTGAACACTTCCATTCCCAAGGATCTCAAAAATGTGCATGACTGGGATGTGCTATGATGGCACAGGGTCATTCATAGTTATTTTCATGTGTGGGTGTGCATTTAAGCTATAGGCTGTAGAACTTTCAATAGTGTGAAAAGGACTGAGAATCGTATCTGTTGTTAAGGGCAGCATTTGAGAGGAGAGGGAGTTTATTCCAGGAAAGAGGAATAAGAAAATCTTACAGAAGATGATTTTCTATTCTCATGTCCACATCTCAATGCATAATCTCCTCTCTCTTTCCAAAGCTTAATGGATGTGGATAGTATTCTTCATGAAGTACATGCCCACTTATTTAAAAAGAGAGAGAGAGAATCACAATCTTTATCAACCGTTTGTGCAAATCAATTTGGTTTCTTTTCCTCAGTGACTGCAAGATTCAGATAGAAAGAAAAATGGCCCTTATCACAATTGTGTCAGAAGACAACTTTCTGTGGAAATGACTTTGGTAACCATATAATTCTGACAGCTCTATTAAGTAGGAAGCAGCAACCTGGAGAAGTTAGGATATTGATTGGCTGCAGAATGCTTGCTGGATATCTCGGGAAATACTTCATAAAGTCCATTTCTGCTTGTTTAACTGATTAAACTGCATTAAATTTATTTGCTTCTTCTGTTTTGGGCCATGATGGGGGACAGGAGGCCTTCAAGCTAACAACAAACTGAACCCCCTAAAGCTGGTAGATTTTGATGTGGGAAACTAGGGCTTCCACTCCACTCTAGATCGTTTTCAGCTCTACTTCAGGTCTAAAACTTTGGCAAGCTTTTAGATATATTCTTGTGCCCAGAAACATGGTGGGTATTTAAGTATTTGCTTAAAACTGTCTTGTATCCACCTTCAATCAATGTCATATGATGACTTCAAGTCCTAGGATTTTGGAAGAGGGGCATTTTCCTTTTTTAGTGGGGTAATTATATAGACTACAATCTACTAGATTGTAACTTGTGACCTACAAGGCTTTGATGTACAAGTCTCTTTCAGGACATTATTTCTTCAACAAGTAATTTATTTAACACCTTGTCTATGGACTGCCAAGGATGACATTCTTATTTCCTATTTGCTGGTTGTGTACACTAAATATGCCATTCACTTATTGTTCCAGATTCTCCATGCATATTTATTAAAAAATTAAATCTTGAATTCCATTGCATTAATAAAAGCATGGATTTAAAAAGCATAAAAAGCCATGTTAGCAATTGCTTTATGGGTTATGATTTTTATAATCTACTTCCTTCAAGGAAGAATGAGCCTGCTTCCTTCATGAAAGAGGAGCTCAATACAAATTGAAGGAGAAGAGAGTCTTGGGTTGGCAGGGCATTTTAAATTAATTTAAAAATACATTTTTAAAATGTACATTGAGTATATATATTTTAAAGAATTATCCCAATAAGAGAAGAAACGGAGAGGAAAAAGATGCAATGAAGGAAGTCAAAGGAGGGGATGATTTGCAAAGGTTTCATAATAATAAACTTCAAAAGTATGACTTGCTGCACAGCCTCACATAGGCAGGAGATGGCAAGCTTTGTTTGTGACTAGATCCCTTCAGTTGAGTAACTGCTATTAGGCTTTAACAGGCAGCAAATGTGTGCTCTATGAGTGACATACTTCACATTTTGATCTCTTTCTTACAAATGGTTCTCAATCAATCAATCAATCAATCAATTTTTATTTGGTCATAGACCAGCAAATGGTTCTCACAAATCATTGGAGATAGATGAAAAAATATATTGCAATGTGAATTTTCTAAACTGGAGTAGTGTGTGTATGTGCTTGTAGAGGACTTCTAATCTCAACATGATTGCCAAAAAAGTTTGGAATGTACGTATATTGGGCTAAATTGAAATGCATCTGCCAATTTTACAGTCTTGTATTAGACAATCAGGGAATCATAAAAACAGGGTAAATGTGAATTAAATTTATTACTGGCAACAACTGTGATCTAAAATGTGCTGGAAGTTGGTAGCAGGGATACTTGATGAAACTGATCTTGGTGTATTACAGGGCAAATTGATTTATAGGTTAAACAATTGTTATGCAGTCTTCCTTTTTCATTTATGAAAATTTCCAGTGGCTCCTGATGATACCTTCACCTGCTTCTCAAGCATTTTCTCCATTTCTTTTTAGCTGGAAAAATTCCATTAAGGAGGAAAAGATGGAATAATGCCATTTGATTGGTAGGCCTAGGACCTCTCTATTTGAAAGCACACCTAATCTGCATCTAGTTGATTAGCGAGATGTGCTGAATTTAATTACTTTCAGTTTTTTACCTTTTCCAAATCTTGAGGTATAGTTCTCAGGTCAAAAACTACCAATATACATTTTAAAATGTACTTTTTTATAATAACTTTAATCTGGAAACACATATTGCACAGGAAAAAGCATACAGAAAGATATACTTACATACCATTTTTGTGAAGGCATCTTGAAATATTGCAGAATAATGAGAAAATTAGGTGGAACTGACATGGCCAAGTATACATTGATCTGCCCAATCTCACTCTGTGCTACTTTGAATTCCCAACAGATTCCAGTATGAGAGCAGGTAGTATTGACCTCACTTGCTTGAACTACTGTGATTCCTCATCCTGAATTTGCTTGGTTATCTTGTATTTTCAGATATACTAAACCTTACGTAAACCAGTGAAAACCTGTCTCCCCTGCTTGTATGGGGGCTTCATCTGAGCCATATGGTTATGTCTTAGAGCAATGTTTCTCAACCTTGGCAGCTTAAAGATGGTAGCATGCTGGCTGGGGCATTTTGGGAGTTGTAGTCCACACATCTTAAAGCTGCCAAGGTTGAGAAACACCGTCTTAGAGTGTCATTTAAAAAACAACAACAATGACAGCTTTTATCCATCTCACAAAGCCAAGAAAAAAATCATAAGCAAATAGACAAAGGTTTGTATTGTCGAAGGCTTTCACGGCCGGAGTTCCATGGCTGTTGTGGGTCTTCCGGGCTGTGTGGCCGTGTTCTGGAAGTTGTGGTTCCTTTTTTTCATATGTGTTCATAATTACTGTGGCGTTGCCTTTGTCCGCTGGAAGGATGATGATGTCTGGGTCCGAATTGAGGGTCTCTATGGCGTTTCTCTCCTTCTTAGTAATGTTGCTGGTAGGGGGCTTTGCTTTCCTTAGGATTCTTGCCACTTCACCCCTTATTTCTTCTGCTTCTTCCTCCGGCCGTTGGTGAATGGCTGATTCCACATTGGCAATGATATCTTCCACCGGAATTCTGGTGGGTGTAATTGCAAAGTTTCCTTCTTTGCTTAGGATGGAGGTTTCTTCAGGAGAGAGTAGGCGTTCTGTCAAATTGATGACAATGCGTGAAGTATCCAGTGCCGGTTTTGGTTGACTGTTTTGGCATTTGTTGAATTTTTGCTTTTGTCTGTTTGTGTAGTCAATGATGTCCTTTTCCATTTTTCTGTAAGATATGGTATCAATCTTGTCCCAATCCTGGCTTCTCAATTTGTGACTGAGGCTCATATGTGTGGCGAATAGATCTTTTTCTGTGATGGCAAGAGTTCTGCGGGTTGTGTGAATTCTCTCGCGCAGGAGGGCTTGTTCAAGGCGGTCGTAAATGCGGCTGGCTTGTGACGATTTGAAGCTCCTTTTTGTTCTGAGAAAGGCTGGAATGGTCCTGGTATCTCTGCATCGCATTAGGAAGGTTAAGGAGCAGAGTAGGTGTGCTTTTCTGTTCCGGAGTGTTTCCAGTCTCCGTGTCTGTCGGAACGTTTCCTCCCCGTAGAGGCGTTCAATGTATTGTCGAAGGCTTTCACGGCCGGAGTTCGATGGCTGTTGTGGGTCTTCCGGGCTGTGTGGCCGTGTTCTGGAAGTTGTGGTTCCTTTTTCATATGTGTTCATAATTACAAAGGTTTCTCCTTCTTTTTATCAAGCTCCAGCTTTCAACTATATTACTTGTTCATGTCTTCCATCTGTTTACATGACCCTCTGATCAGACTTAGAACAGGGGAGAAGTCCAAGCACACTGGAGTGTTATGAACGCCAGAGTTCATCAACACATACAATGGATATAAAAAGTCTACACAACCCTGTTAAAATGCCGGGTTTTTGAGATGTAAAAAAATCAGACCAGAATAAATCACTTCAGAATTTTTTCCACCTTTAATATATTTATTTTTCGCCCTAAAAGATTTCAGTTGTTTTTCAATTGAATGTACAGCTTTTATGTTATATTAAAGGTGGAAAAAATTCTGAAGTGATTTATCTTGGTCTGATTTTTTTTTACATCTCAAAACCCTGGCATTTTAACAGGGGTGTGTAGACTTTTTATATCCACTGTATAATGGCAAAAAAGAGGAAAAGGTGCCAACCTTCTGCACTGAGCAGGAATCCGAATTAAAGTATGGCCAACAGATGGATGTCCGCCTTGGCTTGGACAATCCAATGAAGAGAGGAAGACTATCATTCTTGATAATGAGTTCCATTGTCACATTGCTCTTACTAGTAACAAGTTCTCTAATATTCAGGTGGAATTTGCCTTTTTGAAACTTAACTCCTGAACTCTGTGATGGTAGAAAACACGTCTTGGCTTTCTTATGTGTTGCACTGCCTGAAATACTTGACAAGTGCTATTATATTCCCTTCTATCTTTTCTTAGGGGGTGTGATGGCTCAGCGGTTAAGATGCCAGGCTTGTCAATCGGAAGGTCTCAAGATCGGCGGTTCGAGACCCGAGCGCCGCGTGATGGAATGAGCTCCCACACTCGCCCCAGCTCTTGCCAACCTAGCAATTCGAAAGCATGGAAATGCAAGTAGATAAATAGGTACCACTTCGGTGGGATTGTAACAGCATTCTGTGCCTGTCATGCCGGCCACATGACTGCGGAAGCGTCTTCGGACAACGCTGGCTCTTCGGCTAAGAAACGGAGATGAGCACCGGCCCCTAGAGTCAGACACGACTGTGCAGGAGAAAACCTTTACCTTTACGTATCTTTTCTTAAGGAGCAACATATCCAAGTCCCTCCACTTCTTCTCATAGGACTTAGTTTACAGTCCCTTTATCATCCTCCTTGCCCTTCTCGGCATCCATTCCAATATGTCTGAATTAGTGCCAGGAAGAAAAATTTAGCTATAACAACTAAATTCAGATGTATATAAATATTTATAACACATTGATATAAGTATTTTAATGTGTTTAGTTAGGCAGAGGGACTAGAGACCAAATTGCCAATATCCGCTGGATAATGGAGAAAGCCAGGGAGTTTCAGAAAAACATCTATTTCTGTTTTATTTACTATTCTAAAGCCTTTGACTGTGTGGATCATAATAAATTGTGGCACGTTCTTGGTGGTATGGGGATACCAAGTCATCTTGTCTGCCTCCTGAGGAATCTGTATAATGACCAAGTAGCAACGGTAAGAACAGATCACGGAACAACGGATTGGTTTAAGATTGGGAAAGGAGTACGGCAGGGCTGTATACTCTCACCCTACCTATTCAACCTGTATGCGGAACACATCATGCGACGTGCTGGACTTGATGAATCCAAGGCTGGAGTTAAAATTGCTGGAAGAAACATTAACAATCTCAGATATGCAGATGATACCACTTTGATGGCTGAAAGCGAGGAGGAGCTGAGGAGCCTTATGATGAAAGTGAAAGAAGAAAGTGCAAAAGCTGGGTTGCAGTTAAACCTCAAAAAAAACCCAAGATTATGGCAACGAGCTTGATTGATGACTGGCAAATAGAGGGAGAAAAAGTGGAGGCAGTGAAAGACTTTGTATTTCTAGGCACAAAGATTACTGCAGATGCTGACTGCAGCCAGGAAATCAGAAGACGTCTACTTCTTGGGAGGAGAGCAATGACAAATCTTGATAAAATAGTTAAGAGCAGAGACATCACACTGACAACAAAGATCCGCATAGTCAAAGCAATGGTATTCCCCATAGTAACCTATGGCTGCGAGAGCTGGACCATAAGAAAGGCTGAGCGAAGGAAGATAGATGCTTTTGAACTGTCGTGTTGGAGGAAAATTCTGAGAGTGCCTTGGACTGCAAGAAGATCAAACCAGTCCATACTCCAGGAAATAAAGCCAGACTGCTCACTTGAGGGAATGATATTAAAGGCACAACTGAAGTACTTTGGCCACATAATGAGAAGACAGGATACCCTGGAGAAGATGCTGATGCTAGGGAAAGTGGAAGGCAAAAGGAAGAGGGGCCGACCAAGGGCAAGATGGATGGATGATATTCTGGAGGTGACAGACTCGACCGTGGGGGAGCTGGGGATGGTGACGGCCGACAGGAAGCTCTGGCGTGGGCTGGTCCATGAAGTCACGAAGAGTCGGAAGCGACTGAACGAATAAACAACAACAACAAACTGGACAAAGAATTAGAGCTCTGTTAAATTGTTGACAGCTTTTGTTATGATAGTGGTCTAATATTTTGAATGCTGTCAGCAATTTAACAGAGCCCTAATTCTTTCAGCATTGGGTGTTTGTGTGTGAGGTAAGTAGCAAAACAAAATACAACACCGAAAGGGCAAATCTACAGCTGACTTTTAGCAGTAGATATGTGAACGTCTGAACTAGTTTTTCTTTGACAGAGGGGAAGAAAGAGGATGGTTATGCAATTAGCTAAAAAGTTCTTGTGTTATCTCTATATTTTTACTCATTTTCTTGTTTTTTTAATTTACTTTTATTTAAAAGGCCTATGATGAATTGCACTGGAAATTATTATCCCTTTAATTTAAGACATATGATAACAGTTCAATGTATTGCTCTTTGTATAATGTTTCATTTTATAAAGCAGATTATTATTTTTATTATATAATAATGTGCCTTTAAAAAAGTGGAAGTTATCACATTCCTTCCCCTCTTTGTCATCTAGGTTTTGACAGATTTGCAACTTGTAACATTACATGTTGTTGAGTGCAATGGGCACAACCTACCAGTATCGTTCAACGTTTTCATTAGTTCTGGTAGATTAGACTGTATTAATTAACTCAAATTAAGCATTCTTTTAAACTGCCATAAACTGCCATCTCGACATGGCAGCTTATTAAAGAACATTTTCTGGTTGTTTGTTAAACCAGACTAAAGTGACAATGTAATTATAATTGTTCCATCAAACAGAAAGGTCAGCTGACAAGGCCGATGTTGCCAAGTTAATTACAAGTGGGCGATTCCATTGATTAAAATACATGACATAAAGCGAAGAAAGAGATACAGGGAATACTTTTGTAATTCTCCAAGGGCTTCACAGCCATTATCTCCTCTCACAAAAAGCCTGATAAGCTGGTCATTAATATTGCCATTTTCCTGGGAAACTGAGGCAGAAGATAATGACTTTCTAAGGATCAAAGCTAAATGTTTATGACTGAGCATAGTTACGACTAGCTTGAGTATTTATGGCTGAGGAAAGATTGGAACCCATTTTTTTCTGGACCAGATTTTACCAAATTATCAGCAATATAAAAACTTTACACTCAGAATTAAATGTGCAAATTGTGCAATTAATACAGATGCATGGGTGATGCCCAGCAAAACTCAGTAAATGTGTTGCCTGAGAACGTTGGCTTACTTGAAATATTGTTATTTCCACTTTCCTACATCTTTGGTCTATGGAAGATAATAAGAACAATAACAACAACAAATCAGCTAGGATGATGATGATGATGATGATGATGATGATGATGATGCCAGAAGTCAGAGAAGACCAAAGAAGGGATCCAACACTGCTCTAAAGCCACTGTAACTTTTTGCCTAGCATGAAAAAAGAACTTGTTCTCTCTCCCTTGAAACCTTGGGCATTGGTTGAATCTCACAGTTTACCGGATAAGTTCTAAGTTGCAGTGTGTGTTAACTTCATATTCAAGCAGGACAAAAAGACATGTCCACATCTACAAATATTTTCACATAGATCTAGACCAGTATGGGAAATACAAAATTGCAGCATGGTGCCAAAAAAAAGTGAGTAAAAGATCCAAAATGCCTGCAGTGCACAAGTGTACTTTCAAATGGCAAAAGAATCACTCTTAAAAATAAAAATGAAATGTCAGCATTCAAAAGATTTCAAACACTAGTGAAAACAAATGAACAAATCTGACACACTTAGGAAGGACCCCATGCTCATTGTATTGGTGCAAGCAAGATAAAAGCTGAATAGATGATCATTGGATTTTTTCTAGCTAACAATTTTGCCACCTAGGATGTGCTGGAATATGCAGATTTACTCTTATCAGGATACTGGGCATTATTAGTTTAATCACTCCCATTGAGAAGCATAAGTCACCTGTTCTGCCTCCAAGTTTAAGGTAAAGGTTCCCCCCGCACATTTGTGCGGTCGTGTCCAACTCTAGGGGCTGGTGCTCATCTCCGTTTGTTAGCCGAAGAGCCAGCGCTGTCCGAAGACGCTTCCACGGTCATGTGGCTGCATGACGCACGCGGAACGTTGTTACCTACCCACCAAAGTGGTGCCTATTAATCTACTTGCATTTGCATGCTTTCGAATTGCTAGGTTGGCAAGAGCTGGAGCTAGTGCGGGAGCTCACTCCATCACGCAGGGCTAGGGATTCGAACCTCAAAAACTTGTGATCTTCCGATCGACAAGCCTGGCGTCTTACCCGCTGAGCCACCACGCCCCTCGCCTCCAAGTTTAATGCCCCACAAATCAGCCTGATGCTTTTCACCTACTCATCAAATCATCATAAACCTCACCTGGGAAGGGAGGGGTAACAGCTCCTCTTGGGGATGGCTGGTGCCATAGAGCCCTTTTAAACACAAGTTCGTCACCTCTTGGCTTTTATATTTATTTTATAATTATTTTATATCTATTTTAATTACTTATATTTATGATATGTTATTTTGTTTGTTTTTTGTAAACCACCCAGAGTCCCCTTTGAGGGAGATGTGGTGGTGATATAAATCGAACAATCAATCAATCAATCAATCAATAAATAAATAATAAAAATAAAATAAACTCAATTACTCTGCTTCTACTATTTTAGCTTTGGATTCTTCCATAATTGAGTGCATTAGTCCAAGCCTAAACTCTGACTATGTTGGCTTTAAAACCTCAGTGGAGTTTTGTGAACAACAAACAGCTGCATTTTCAGCTGCACTTTCTGACAGCTTCTAGTTCTTGAATGCGATGTCAGCACAGCAGAACAAAGTGATGGAGTCAGATGACTCCTATTTGTGAAGAAACACTCAAGTGGTGGGGTGGGCATGAAACTATTGCTCAGCAGTTCAGGATAACAGGAAATACAAGATGAGATTGACTCCCTGTGAAATATGTATGCCATAAAAATAGAAGGCAGCAAAGGCCTCTTCTAAGCAGAGAGATGTTAACGCAATCACTGAATGTCTGTTGTTGCTGAGATATTTATTCATTATCATATGAGTTTGTTCCAACTAGGGTGCTTTTGATGATGCTTGGGACAGTGTTTGAGGCTGATTTTTTTTGGACTTCTCATCTGTCCCCTTCCTTTCCATTGTGCATCTTATTTTTGTTGCCTTTTAGTTTGCAAGGATAAATTTTGGATACTTGTGAGCCACTTGGGGAGATGATGATCCTTTGAAAAACTGGATTAAAAGAAACCATATAAGCAAAGAAACCAACAAACAATGGGAATGCAGTTTGTGGAATACATTGATGCCTCGCCTTCTGCTTGTTCCTAGTGTATTTAGTGTTGGGTTCTCCAGACATCAGATTTTCTGCAGATGTTTTCCCCAGCATCTCAGTGAGGTTCCTCAATGCAGTCATTCAGAAGTGGGGATTGCCTTGCAGTATTTGTAATCTATTTAAGATTTTAAGTCAGGGAAGTTGGTTAGTGATTGGAGGTTTCTTGGCATGTGTCAATTAATTGGTTGCTAGAATGATATTGTCTCTATTTTGATTGGTCCACCTCAATGGCTTGATGTGTGTGGCCTGGATCAGGCACCTTACTGGGTGGTAGATCCTATCCAGCTCCACTGATCTGTTGATAGCCCATTTATTTGTTCCTAGTTTACTGCTTGGCTGTGCTTCACATAGTTTTGACACTTAACACTCATATTACAGAAGAGTACATGGTTCCCCATGTTGCAGCCTGGAACCAGAGAATACTTTCCTGCTGCACAGAGTATTTCAAAGAAATAACACCTCCATTCCCCAATATATAATAATTTGGCTTTAATCTTACTTTCCATTGGAGATGGGCCTGCAGAAGCACTGGCTCTATGCACCTTTTATGCTATTGGCCACTACAGGCCTTTAGGAACAGAGATAGCAAGCAAGAGGCTCCTTTTTAATTGTCTCTTGCTTCTATTCTGCCTTCCACTGACTGAGAAATAGATACTCTTAGCTCCACACTTTAGTCAGCTTCCTATCTTTCTTCTCCTTTTCCCCACCATGAAGATATAAAGCTTGTTGTCAGAGCATGAAACCGCCTTTACTGTCTTTCTGAACCTGAAGCATCTGCCTTTAGATACTCTTCATGGGTTTGGCTCTTCTTACACAAATATATCTATGTTAAACATGGACTTTTATGAATGAACTGGAGGATTCCAGCCAGGGCTATTTTGGTATTTTCTCTGATTCTCTCACTAATGTTTCCACCTCCCACATTACTGACACTTAGCAGGCTTTCAGTGTACCAAGGGATAAGGTATGTATATTTGGATTTGTACTTCAAGAGCAAGAAGCCCTGCTAACCTATATTTCTTATGGCTTTCACACTGTTATTTCCTTATTGAGTTTCAGTCCCACTTTTGCTTTCCCACCAAAACATTTGTACATTACCCCTCTCTCTCCTCATGCCCAGTCAAATCTTCCCCATAGATTCCCAGGTGAAGGACTAATTTATCTTTTGATTCAATCAATCAATCAATCGATCAATCAATGTTTATTGATTAGCCCTTAGGCCATATCAAAATGCAAGATTAAACAATAAATGTTAATAAAACTCTATATAAAATTAATATAAAAGACAAATTGAATAAGAAGTAAATAAAAATACGGTAGATAAGTATACATATAAGTGAAAATACACATCATATTTCCTTGTCACCCCTACAGTTTACCCTGATCAACCCCACATATGTAGATCTCAAGCATATTGATTTGCTTAAATAGAGTGCTGTATTATGTGTTATTTTTGGGTCTCGGCTACACATAAAATATGTTGTTCTAATATGTGATTCCTAGTGGGTCGTTCGTTTAATGTATGGGTCAAGGTGCAGATCTCTCACCTTCTTATACAAATTACAATTGAATAATATATGTGCTATATCCTCAATTTCAGGCTCTCCACATATACAAATGCGTTCATTATAAGGGATGCTGTTAAATCTCCCAAATCTGACCGTTGTATCAAGCTGATCAAATCTAGCTCGGGTGAATACCTCCCTGAGATGTTTTGGCATTTGTATTTTTAAATAGTTGGCAATTTGAAAAGTGCATTTATATCGGCTCAACCATTTCAGATTGCCAACCTTGCTGTGTGTGTGTGTGTTTATTCGTTCAGTCACTTCCGACTCTTTGTGACTTCATGGACCAGCCCACGCCAGAGTTTCCTGTCGGCAGTCACCATCCCTAGCTCCCCCAAGGTCGAGTCCGTCACCTCCAGAATATCATCCATCCATCTTGCCCTTGGTCGGCCCCTCTTCCTTTTGCCTTCCACTTTCCCTAGCATCAGCATCTTCTCCAGGGTATCCTGTCTTCTCATTATGTGGCCAAAGTACTTCAGTTTTGCCTTTAATATCATTCCCTCAAGTGAGCAGTCTGGCTTGATTTCCTGGAGTATGGACTGGTTTGATCTTCTTGCAGTCCAAGGCACTCTCAGAATTTTCCTCCAACACCACAGTTCAAAAGCATCTATCTTCCTTCGCTCAGCCTTTCTTATGGTCCAGCTCTCGCAGCCATAGGTTACTACGGGGAATACCATTGCTTTGACTATATGGACCTTTGTTGTCAGTGTGATGTCTCTGCTCTTAACTATTTTATCGAGATTTGTCATTGCTCTCCTCCCAAGAAGTAGACATCTTCTGATTTCCTGGCTGCAGTCAGCGTCTGCAGTAATCTTTGCGCCTAGAAATACAAAGTCTTTCACTGCCTCCACTTTTTCTCCCTCTATTTGCCAGTCATCAATCAAGCTCGTTGCCATAATCTTGGTTTTTTTTTGAGGTTTAACTGCAACCCAGCTTTTGCACTTTCTTCTTTCACCTTCATCATAAGGCTCCTCATCTCCTCCTCGCTTTCAGCCATCAAACTGGCTGAAAAAAAAGTGGCCAAACAAAGTGGCCAACCTTGCTAAGGGTGGTTATATCTTTTTCCACTTCTATATCCAAGATTCTTTGTATAACACTCTTTTTGACTTGATCTCCGGAAGCTCAAGAGACAGGGAGACCGCAACTCCTTATATAATTTTTCAGTTGTGTAATCCAAGAGGTCTGTAGTTGGGTTTTTATCTGTTCTAATAGACACAATCTTGGAAGTCTATCGGGCTCCATTTCATTGATTTTACACCAATAATAATAATTTTAGACTGTGAGTAGATTGTGTAAATTTCCAATTTGGCTCTAACTGCAGCAGCTGAAGTCCTTTTATCTACACCCAGGATACTTCTCAGATGCTGAGGTTGTGCCTGTTCTATTAATGTAGTGGAATTTAAGCCCCAGACTTCTGCTGCATATAAAAGCATAGGTGTAACCTTAGCTTTATATACTTTGATTATCGGGACTAAGGAACCTGGGTAGCTATGTGTTTTTAATTTAAGTATTTGATTCAGGCGTGCCTTTCCTCTAAGTGAACTCCTTTGATGATGAGAAACCCAAGATCCAGTCTCAGAGAAAATTACCCCAAGGCAAGGGAAGGTATTCACTTGTTCTATTACTTCACCATCTAATTGCCATCTATGTCTCTGCTGTCTTTTTCCAAACACCATAATTTTTGACTTTGATTTATTGATGATTAGAGAGTTATCCTGACAGTAGGAGCTAAGTCTTCTTAACAATCTACGTAGTCCAACTTGCGAATATGATAATAGTATCATATCATCAGCATATAGCAAGGTGTTACAATATGTGTTTCAGGCTTTAGGCATATGAGCTGCAGGGTCCTTCATTACTCCTGGCAGGTCATTGATATATAGATTGAACAATAGTGGCACTAATATGCACCCTTGTCTTACCCCTTTGTATGTGTTGATCCTGTTCGTCATAGCTCCATTTACCCCAAACCGCACTCTCAAACAGGTGCTTGTGTATAGGGCTTTAATCAATACCAGCAACCTGGGTTCAATTTTGAGGGCAATCAATTTACCCCATAATACTTCTCTGTTCACCATGTCAAATGCTGCAGAAAAGTCAATAAAGGCAGCATACAAGTGTCTCCTCTTACAGGCATATTTGGCAATCATGTGGCTCAGAACGAAGCAATTATCGATGGTAGATCGGTTTTGCCTAAAACCTGCTTGTTCTTCCACAAGGATACCTTTTTCATTTACCCAGCTTTCAATTCTGCTCAAGAGGAACCTAGCATATATTTTGGCAACAATATCTATTAAACTGATGGGCCTGTAATTGCTGGGATCCTTTTATTTTTTTATTTTTTTTATTTTATCCTATTTATACCCCGCCTATCCCCTCCCTACTGGAGGGCTCTAGGCGGCTTACAACATCAGTATATATATATATTAATTTATACATCATATATCATATCTAGAATTTAACCGCGCGATAGGGAGGAGGACAGGGAACCGGCTCTTCAGCTGCAGGCATCGGACTGCATGCCCCAGCATGCCTCGCTTCCGCGCCGGCTGCTGACGTCCAGGAAGCTGTTTCTTTTTAATTCCCTTTTTTATATATGGGGACCTCTATTGCCAACTTCTACCCAACTGGGATCTGGCAGGTGTTGTTTATATGCATAAATGCCCCACCAGTCGGGATATTTTTTGAATAATTCAGCTGGTAAAAAATCCTCCCCCGGTGCTTTGTTACTCTTTAGACCTTTTATAATGGACTGTATCTCTTTTTCTGAGACTGGTGGCCAGGGAGGAGAGGCTTCAATAGATAGTGAATCACTACTTAAGTGCAGATTCTGTTAAATTCTCTGCAGATTCTGTTAAAGCAAATAAACCTCAATAGTAATTCTCCCAATCCTCAGCAGGGATTGGTATATCAAGTGCAAATCTCCGTTCCTTTAGAATTCCTGCTACGGAATGCCAGAATATAGCCGAATTGTGACTTTTTGCCGCTAGCTCAAGTCCAGACCAAATTGAGATGGCATTTGTTTTTTTCTTTAATTTTGTAAGTTTTTTATATTCCTTTCTTACGGTCAACATCTTGGCTTGTATATGAGCAGGGGTACACCTCTGAGCAAGTCTCATAGCTGACTTCAGTTTCTTTTTCATCAGCCGGCATTCAGTGTCAAACCAGGGTGATCTGCCTACATGGGAACTTTTCACAAAAGGTTTAGTTGTTAAATGTTTCTTCAACATAGAGCACAAATTTGTAAATGCATTGGAAACTGACAGCCAATCGGCAGTAGGTGACCGAATTGTAGTAGCCCAATTAGCCGCATTCTCTGCTTTAAGAGAGCTATCTGATATTGCCATAGTATCAACTTTGGCCCAGATTAGTTTTTTATTTTGACACACCTCATAGTTATTAGTGACCCACCTGTCAGCCATGTTACATGGTCTTAAATCTGAACTACCCAGTAATTTCACACTCACTGGTTGATGATCACTTTCGCCTCTTAGATGTACAATGATCTCTGAAAAGAGGTCAGCTTTATTTCTTGATACACAAATGAGATCTAACACACTACTCGTATGGGCTGTGTGGTATGTACATGGGTATGTGTAATTGTTATCCTTACCTCCCAAAATTTGGAGATTACATTTAAAAATTAAAGAAACTAAATACAAGCCAGCACTATTACTTTTGTTATCTCTTGAGAGCCACTGTGGGTGGTTCTCATAAAATTCATTTGGAAACCTATGCTTTTGAGCAAAATCATGAAGAGATGGTCCTAATTTGGCATTAAAATTGCCAAGTAATATAATTATAGATTGAGAATACAATGTGATTATTTCATCCTTTATTGTTTCTAGACATATCCATTAATCAGTATTATAGTAGGAAGATGTGTTTGGGGGAATATATACATTTACTGAAATTACTTCGAGCTCCTTATATCTAAATTTCACAATTAATAAATGAGGAAATTTATCTTCATTATATAATTTTTTGCCCTGCCATTGCAATTCTTGCTTAATAAGAATACAGAGGCTGCCTGAGGCTCGCCCTTTATTCTTTAATTTTTGGCCAGGGGTCCTGATGCTGGGAAATACTGAAGGCAAAAGGAGAAGGGGACGGCAGAGGATGAGATGGTTAGATAGCATCACCGATGTAATGAACATGAATTTGAGTAAACTCCGGGTGACAGTGGAGGACAGGAAGGCCTGGCATGCTATGGTCCATGAGGTCACGAAGAGTCGGACACAACTGAACGACTGAACAACAAAAAATCCCATCTTTGAAAGCCCGGGAGTTGTATTGGTTCATCTTCTCTAGTTAACCAGGTTTCCTGAATGGCTATTACGTCAAATTTAGAAAGGAAACCCACTAATTCACTGTCAACTGCTTCCTTCCAACCAGCTACATTCCAGGTCACAATTTGTATAGGTCTCCCACAAGCAGGATGTTCTAAGTGGGGTGGTTGGGTGGGACCATCTTTTGATTGCTTTGTTGTTTAATTGGTAAGTGAAACACTTTTTTGTTTTTCTTCATTTATATGACTACTCTGTGGTGATAAATGATGGATATAAAACCAAAAAGGAGAAAGCAAAGAGGTCCTCCACCTTCTTTCTCTTTTTCAGCAAACTGAAGAACAACCACAAGCTAAGTTACATTAGAAACTTTCTCTGTTTCACAGAGAATGTTATACAGAGTTGTTTTTACTTTTACACCCTTTTACAGTGGCTGACTTAATGTAGATAAAAACATTAATATATGAATCAGAACATTTTGAGTGGAAGCAGAGATCTGATGCTTTAGATCTGAAAAGGGCAGAGTTAAGAACCTTAGTGATTGATTCACACAAAACAAAAATACTCTGCTTGAAAATTCTGATAAATACTGCCACAGATGTTGAAACAGTGTTGAAAATAAATATTGAAGATGGAGTGAACCATGTAGTTATAATTTATGATTTTAAACATTACTTATAAGGCTAGGCAAGATTAGTTCTTAGGAGTCATTATGGAGAAATTTATATGTGAGTTCTTTTTTTACTCCAGCTGGAATACAAACTTGAAATCAAAACTGCTTATCATGTGGGCTTCCATTTCCATTCAGTATAAAATCTCAGTCCTATTACTGTACAATTTTCAGGATCTGCAGCAGGGAATCATACTCTGCATTTAGCTTGGCAAGCTGGAAGCAGCAGCAGCTGCTGCTGCTTCTCCTCCTTCTCCTTCTCCTCTTCCTCCCTCTTCCTGCACTGTATTTTTCAGTACTTCTCATCTGGAAGTCCCAGTATTAATCATAGAAGATGTATTTAATTATTTTCCTCTTTTTTTAATTAGGTAAGTCACCCAGAGTCATTCAGGAATTGGCCAGCCTTCTAAGTCTAACAAAATAAATGACTATTTTAAAAACTTTATTTTTTCTTTCCATTTTTAAAATTTCATTTATTTTTAAAAAGTTAGTTTCAGTTAAATAAAAATTCTTTGTTTCTTTTCCCTTGATTTAGGGAAACACTATGTGCATTTATTTATTTATTAAGGTGCTTTTATACTGTTTCAATTGAAATAATTGAGAAAGAAATACAGAAACAGTATAAACAATGGTATCAGCAATATAAATAAATTTCCACATAGCCATATTCAATCCAGCATCAATAATAACAATAACAATTTATGTCAACTTTAATTGTCCCTTGGAATGTAAAAGACCTACAATGTCCTTCAAACGACAGATATACTGTATATTTACTTAATTGGGCAATTTAAATCTAATGCTGTTGTTATAAGAAACTGATAGCCTTCCACATTTTTTTTAACTTAGAAGTTGGGTTGATATATTAATGAAAATTCAAAATCTGCTAGGAGTGTAGTAACTCTGATTAACAAGTTTTTCAAAACTAGTAATAGAATAAGACATAAGTGATCCATAATATATTTTTTAATATGGATGATTAAACATTTTAACAACCATATGGCATTCATTAATTACTATGACCCTCCTAAGACCCATCCAGATGTTTTACATAGGTCTTTGCATAGCTTTTTAATTTAACTGTGGATCAGATAATTATGGCTGGAGATGTTAATCAAGTTCTGGATCCTTTGTTAGACCATAATACTTTCCCAGATCAATGGGCTGGTTTCACCTAGAGTAAACAAGATATGATCAATAAATTCTTTTAAATACCTTGGAATGATTATACTAAGAAATTTTTCCCCTCATTTGTAGATGTAAATTCATCAAATAATCTCAGATTAATATTTATATAAATAGAAGATTAAAAGGGCAAGGAAGAACTGGATTCAGGGACTGAGAGATCCTTGTGATCCTTGTGTTGTGATGGGTGGTAAATTCCTTTGGATATGTGGTGGTGGAGACTGAGAAGGCAGGGAAGAAACAGAGTTTGGCATGTATTTGCTGTTCTTGTGTTCATGGCATTGTTGACCAGGATCTCTCTTTGCCTGTGTGGTGGCAATCTCTCTTGCAAATAATTGCCTGCTTTTGTTTTGTTTTGTTTGCCATTCTCATTTGCATTCTCCATTTAGTTACAGTTGCTTGTTTACCCCTATTTCTATTATTCTCCTTTCCCATTTCTTCCCTTCTTCTCACAATCTATTTTAATCTTTTGTTTTCTTTAAAAGCAGTACTTTTCAGTAGCACAAGCATCCTGCTTTCATTTATCTCTGTTGCAAATATTTCATTACACATTATTAGCTTCTATTATTTTATCTGTATAAATAATTGTAAATAGTATTTCATTGTGTGAGTCTCTCTTCTTTCTGTCTTTTGTCCTTGCAAACAATGGAGTCTTTCTTTCCGGTCCCAGTTTGGCCTGACTGAAGATGTGTGTGTGAGAGAACGAGGGAGGGAGAGAGGGAGGGAGGGAGATATTTTAGTCAAATTGAACTGGCAAAGGATTACTGGGAATGTGGAGAATTGCAATGTTCAAAGAAAATCTCTGAACGGATTTTTATGAAATTTGAAACACCTCATGAACTAACTTTTCTTTAAGTCCCCATTCTGATGGTGGTGGTGATAGTGGAGAAGATGTTGATAATGATAATAACAACCTACATTGTAAAGAAGGGAAACTAAAAAATTCTCCACAATTCTATGAAATTTGTCAGATTTCATCCCACATAATGTTCTAAACTTCCAACAGAATATCATTCCAATGTCATTAGGTATTTATGTTTTTTCTCCACATGGTGGATAATGGGAGTATTCCAGATAACACTTGGGAATCAGTGACAAGCCAATATGAACAAGATGGATTGTGATTCTTTCTAAGCTTCTTTCCAACTATTAGTAATATTTTTGTAGGGTTGACATCATAAGAAATCTGTCAGTGCAAAGTAAGTTTAGAACAAACTTCATATAATGAGATATCTAAAAATGTAATTACAAGAGTACTAATAGTTGAACGTTTGGAAATAGACAAACTTAGGTCATTTAGCAGTTTTATTTAAGTAATTAAATAAATTAATGTTGGGACAGGGGAGGAGGGGTGACAGTTGTCATCCGAGAGTCCCTTGTGGCCTTCAGGGGCGCTGCTCCACAAGTAGCCAGTTGTGAGACCCTGTTTTTCAAGTTGGGTACCCGAGAGCAGTTGGGAGTGTTGCTGCTGTACCAGCCTCCCTGCTGCGTAGCAACCTCCCTGCCTGAGCTGCAGGAGGCTGTCTCGGGGTTGGCAGTGGAATTCCCCAGACTTATGGTTCTGGGGGATTCCAATCTGCCGTCCCTGGGACGGTCCTCAGAGGCGGCTCGGGAGTTCATGGCCACCATGGCGGCCATGGGCCTGACTCAGATTATTCAGGACCCGACTAGAGACAGTGGTCTCACACCAGACTTAGTTTTCTTGTCGGAGCAGTGGCAATGTGCTATGAGGGGAGAGTTACTTCTTTCCCCTTTGTCATGGTCAGATCACGCCCTGGTGGCCTTGAGATTCTCTTACGCTGCCCCACTCCACAGGGAGGCAGGACCTATTCGATCGGTCCGCCCCCGGCGACTGATGGACCCAACTCGGTTTCAGAGGGAGCTGGGGGTTATCCCTGAGGATCTGATGCATGGTCCAGCGGAGGCCCTAGCTGCTACCTGGAATAGGGTGGTGGCCGGGGCCTTGGACAGGATCGCGCCTGTGCGACCTCTCTTATCCTATCAAGCCCGACACTCCCCATGGTTCACGGAGGAGTTGAGGGTCCTGAAGAGGATTAAGAGACACCTAGAGTGCCGCTGGAGGAAGACAAAGACTGAACCCAACCAAACACAAGCTAGAGCCGCGGTTAAGGCCTACCTTGTGGTGGTAAGAGTGGCGAAATGCCAATATTTCTCCACTCTTATTGCATCCGCAGAGTGCCACCCAGCGGCCCTGTTTAAGATCACCCGATCCCTCTTGGGGAAAGGGGATTCAGAAAATCATCTGCAGGGCCGTGCTGAGGAGTTTTCTAGGCATCTGCAGGATAAAATTGCTCGGATTCACTCTAAGTTAGACTCTAAGTGTGAAACATGGTCTGGGGAGATGCCTGAGGAATGTCCTTACCCAGTTATCTGGGAACAGTTTGATCCTGTTGGGCCCGAGGAAGTGGAGAGGATCCTCTGGACTGTAAATGCCACCACGTGCGAACTAGATCCATGTCCCTCCTGGCTGGTTCAATCAGCTCGGGAGGTGACATGTGGCTGGGTCCAGTCAATGGTAAATGCATCCTTGCAGGAGGGGGTGTTTCCGGTGGCCTTCAAGGAGGCGCTGGTGTGCCCCCTCCTCAAGAAACCATCACTGGACCCTGTTGTACTGGACAATTTTTGTCCAGTCTCCCACCTCCCCTTTATGGGGAAGGTGGTTGAGAAAGTGGTGGCGTTGCAGCTCCAGAGGATCCTGGATGAAATGGATTATCTAGACCCCTTTCAGTCAGGTTTCAGGCCAGGATATGGGAAGGAAACAGCATTGGTCGCACTTATGGATGATCTCTGGCAGGAGCGGGATGGGGGCAGTGCATCCATCCTGGCTCTCCTTGACCTCTCAGCAGCTTTCAATACCATCAACCATGGTATCCTTTTGGGATGACTCAGGGAGTTGGGGGTGAGCAGCTTGGTTTTGTGCTGGTTCACCTCCTTCCTCCAGGGCTGGTCCCAATCGGTGTTGCTAGGGGAGGAGAGATCGGGTCCTCGGCCCCTCCTTTGTGGGGTACCGCAGGGCTCAGCGCTCTCTCCTCTCCTATTTAACATCTACATGAAACCACTGGGTGAGATCATCCGTCTCCACGGGATGAGGTATCATCAATATGCTGATGATACGCAGTTATACATCTCCATCCCGGGGGAAGTAAGTGATGCTGTGACTGCCCTGTCCAAGTGCCTGGGGGCTGTGGGGGTCTGGATGGGGAGCAACAGGCTTCAGCTGAACCCTGGTAAGATGGAGTGGCTGTGGGTTAATGGCCCTTCGGTGTCTAGGACTTTATCATCTTTAGTTCTGGATGGGGTGGCATTACCCCAGACAGAGCCAGTGCGTAACTTGGGGGTCCTCTTGGACTCACGACTCCTGCTCAAAGAGCAGGTGGCAGTCATGGCCAGAAGGGCCTTTGCACAGCTTTGTGTTGTGCGCCAGTTACACCCTTTCCTGGAGCGAGGGGCCCTTCGAACAGTCACTCAAGCCCTGGTCATCTCCCATATAGACTACTGTAACGCGCTCTACATGGGGCTATCCTTGAAGAATGTCCGGAAGCTTCAGATAGTCCAGAATGCAGCCACGCAGGCGATTTTAGGTGCTTCAAGATCAGCACATATAACACCTTTGCTCCGCGAGCTGCATTGGGTTCCAGTTTGCTTCCGGATTCAATTCAAGGTGTTGGTTATCACCTTTAAAGCCCTACATGGCATGGGTCCAGGTTACCTGAGGGACCGTCTCATCCCTATCACATCAACCTGTCCCACTCGGTCCTGCAGAGAGGGCATGCTACGAACCCCGTCTGTAAGAGAGTTCCATCTGACAGGGTCCAGGAGGCGTGCCTTCTCTGCAGTATCCCCTGCCCTTTGGAATATTCTTCCCCCTGAAATAAGATTGACCCCCTCTCTCCTGGACTTTAGAAAAAATCTAAAGACCTGGTTTTGCCATCATGCTTGGGGAGGGGAGGGGAATAGCCAGTCTTGGGGTTGGCTGGTCGCTTAGATCTATTTTGACCAACCTTTCTAACCTATGGGATAGTAAGAACTATCATTATTTGGATTAAATTGTATTAGATATTTTATTGAGCTTTTGTATTATTTATGTTTTTATTGATTTTAAACTTGTGCTGTGAACCGCCCAGGGTCCCTCCTTGTGGAGGAGATGGGCAGGATATAAATATGATGATAAATAAAATAAAAATAAATAAATTTATTGTTAAATCACTATCTATATTACAATGTCTTAAGAAAGTGTTTTGAATTATATTGGATTTTGTTCTGGCTAAGAAAAGAAAGGCAAAGCTATACAGAGAAGATAATCTGTTACCATCACTGACAAACACCTCTGATTGAAACATCTGGTTGAAGGGAGTGTTTTAAATGTAGTTACACAAATTCATACCACTTTTGGAATTGACTTATTTTTGTCAAACTGCTTATGATTAACAAGCTGTGCAGTAATTAGGTAATTTTGTGCTTGGCACATTCATTTTTGTAATCTGCAGGATTGCCCCCACATGCCCCCACATATTGCCCCTACATATGGAAGGAGTTTCTGAATATAGGTGAGCAATTTGGCTCCAGCAGAGCACAGGATTGGATGCTTCCTGACCTCTTCCAGCAAACTGACATGGAAAGTACATCCTTCACTAACAGTCTACATACTTCGCCTGCAGAAAATCCTTAATTTGATTCATAGCATTTTTGGCCTTATAGGAAGCCACTAGGCAGAAGCCGGGACTTGATAACCTGGGCAGCTGCTGCCAGTGTGAGTAGAAGATATTGGGCTAAATGAGTCAATCAGCTGGGTTCACCCTTTATGCTAAGCCATGGTTTATTTAAACCAGGGGTGGGGAACCTTTTTTCTGCCAAGGGTCATTTTGATATTTATAACATCATTCGAGGGCCAGGGGTGGGGTTTGTGGGCAGGAGCCAATCATGTGGAAGGGGGCGGGGTTTGTGGGTGGGACCCAATTGTGCACACTGGGAGGCCACCACGCCCGCTGCTGTGCCCACCACGCCCCCAACGTGCCCGCTGCTGCGGGCCAGACCAATTGCTTTCATGGGCCTTATACGGCCCACGGGCCGGACGTTGCCCACCCCTGATTTAAACCATGGTTTGGTGGATAAGTACAATGGCTGGGTTCACATATCATATTTTGGTTTAGAACAAAGTATGTGAATCCAGCAATGTGGTTTAGAGCAATGTGTGAACCCAGCTATAATCTGATCCAGTATAATGATGCTTCCTATGATATTTAAATACTTCTTATTTACTTAATGAGTACCCTGTCTTTCCACCAAACAGTGGCACTAAATAATTCTAAAATAATAACAAAAAATGAAATAATATGTCATTAAAATAACTTCTATTGGCAGATTTTCTCAAAGCCTAGGAATAAGGACTGGGGAGGGCCTCTCCCCATTTCCTCAAATCCATTAAGCGAAAGGGAATTTGGAGGTCAAGAGAAAAGCAACAAATTGTGGCTTATTAGTTTGATATTACTGCATTTTTAGTGCCTAGGATGGGAAGAAGCTTTCTGTCCCATATGCCAAAATAATTGCTGCCCTTCCTCATGTTATTCTGCACCAAGCATATGGTATCTTTGCAGTAGCGTCTGCAGCACGCCACAACAAAGTACAAATCACATGCATGCCATGACATCATGATGCAAATACCACCCTTAGATATGTACTTTATTCATTCATTTCTCTGTTTTCCATCCTACATCTCATTCAGGAACTGAAGGCAGTATGCACAGGATTTTTTCCTCCCATTTTCCTTTACAGCAACCACCCTGTGAGGTGGGCTGTGCAGTGTTGAGAATGACTGGCTCAAATTCACCCAGTGAATTTCTGTGGCTGAGGCTGGACTTGACCCTTGGTCTCCCTGGTGTCAGTCCAAGGCTTTGACCACTAGACCACACTAATTCTCATATCAGGAGGCATATTTAATCTCTTGCCTGCCTTCTCCCCTGCAGATAACCATATAACTTTGATGGGGCCTCTCCCAATAATTTAAAGCTTGGAAGACTTGAAAGAGAGAATCTAGACTATAGCTTTCCAAACTGTGTGTCCTTCCAAAACCTGGAAGTGGATGTGCACAGCAGCGGTGCGGGGGCGTGCGTGGCGGCGGTGTGCACGGCAGCAGCGATTGCATCAGCGCTTCTCGGTTTTAGCGGAAAACACGAGGCCGCAGCCTTCCCTTGTGAATTTTAGTCCTTTGAAGATGTTGTTGATGGTTTCATGTGTTTCCTCTAGTTGTTCCTTTTTAATTATGACGAAGGTGTCATCTACATACCGGATCCATACTTTAGGTTGTATGCATGGGAGTGCTATCCTTTCTAGATGTTGCATTACAATCTCTGCTATGAGTCCTGAGAGTGGTGATCCCATAGGTGTTCCTATGGAACTGCCATACATCAGAAACATTTCAGAAACTACTAATAGACTGTTACAACCACATGGCATCACCGTAGCACATAAACCAACAAAAACCCTTCAGAACATCGTAAGTAACCCAAAAGACCCAGTAGCCCAAGAAGAAAAAACAGGAGTTATCTACAACATACAGTGTAAGGACTGTAGCAGTCACTATGTAGGACAGACTGGCAGAAGATTAGCAGAACGCATCCATGAACACCAACTAGCAGTCAGAAGACATGATGAACACTCCTTAATCTCACAACACATGGACAGACTTAACCATACTTTCAACTGGGAAACTGTGAGCATCTTAAACCAAGCCAAATCCGAAAATGCTAGAGAATTCCTGGAAGCTTGGCACTCAGACAAAGCAGCCATCAACAGACACATAGAGGTAAACAACATTTACATACCATTCATAAGAGAGAACAGAAAAGCCAGAAGACCAGAACACCTCCTTGCCAGCAATCAACACCCAGATATGCAAAGATTAACACCAGGATTAGCACCAGAAGAACAGTCAAACAACACAATAGACCCTAATCAAGGAACTATTAACTCAGTCAATCAACCAAGCAGCAAACAACAGCCCAACCAGGGAACTACCAAGGAGAGTACAACACCCCCACCAACACAGGCAGGACAAGCCAGGGTATATAAACAGAGAGCAAGTCCCACTCCCTTTTCGCACTAAAGATGTTGCCTAGCCTGGCAACGAAACATCTGCAAGAAAACAACAAGGCTCAGAGAGCACCAAGGACTCCACAATAAGTATATATACTTGTGTTCATAATCTTAGGCCTGGCTCATATGGTTATGTACTATTTCTGTCTATGCTTACATTTCACAGAAATTCATTATTAAGCTCAAAACTCTGGACTTAATGTGGCTGTTTAGTTTACTTTGCTGCTTCATCAACAGAAGAGATTCATTTAGGAATCATTTGTGGGTTTGGGCAAACCTATAAATGCAGTTTTCTGGCAATGTGCAGTCAGAGAGTACTTGACACAAAATACATAATTACGTTAACATACGTTAGCAAACTGTAATGTTTGGCACTTTAATAATGAAACCTGAGCCATTAATGAGTAACAAAATTCCAGTGGGGTTTTCTACTGGGATACAAATCCAGGACAGTGACTGTAACTTGGTGTTTTCTCACCTAAGAACAAAATGGAATCAAGAAGAGCCCTCCTAGACACTGTCCAGTGTAGGATCCCATTTCCAAATTGGAAACTTCCTTCCATTGTTAGCAGACACATGATCCAACAGACCAAAACATTCTCCACAGCTATGGGATGTGGTATAATAGGTAGCTCATTTTCCCCCCTGAAAATAACAGTTCAAATACCATATTTACCTGAGAGGAAAATGACCCTGAATTTAAAATGATTCCCTCCCCTAGGAAAATTAGACAGACCCCCCCGTCTGCCTACACTAATGTATTATCAATGAATAAGAGGACTTTTTAAACATAATGGCACAGGACCTGGTTACTTGACAGACCAACTGTCACAGTAAGATCAGGCAGAATGGCATGCTCCAGATCCCCTCCTTCAAACAATGTAATTTATTGGACCTAGGAAGAGCACCTTCCCCATCATGATCCCTACCCTTTGGAACAGCATCCCCCAGGAGATCCACATGACTCCCACACGCCAGTTGTTCCAGAAGCCTTTGAAAATGTGCTTTTGCTCCCAGGCCTGGGGTTAGAGTGGTTGCTGAGCCCATGATAGGGTTCTTGATTTTTTTTTGCCGTGTGTGTGTGTGTGTGTGTGTGTTGTGGTTTTTTGAAAATACATAGCTCTTTTTTTATTGTTTCTTGTTTTTGAGATGTAAGCTTCCCGGAGCTGTCCAGGAGTTAGGTGACCTCCCAAAGCAAACAAACAAACAAACAAATAAATGGAAAAATAGTCTTTCAATAGATGTAACTGATTTTTAAAAATTATTTTTAGTGAAATATAATAAATAAATAAAAATAACAATACACCAGTGATTGTACCGTAAAAAAAACAACCCTACATGCATTAGCAGTGATCAAAATAAACTGAACCTAATCTCAACCATAAGTGGCGTGGTGGCTCAGCGGGTAAGACGCCAGGCTTGTCGATTAGAAGATCGTAAGTTCGGAGGTTTGAGACCCGAGCGCCGCGTGACAGAGTGAGCTCCTGCACTAGCCGCAGCTCTTGCCAACCTAGCAATTCGAAAGCATGCAAATGCAAGTAGATGAATAGGTACCACTTCGGTGGGTAGGTAACAGTGTTCTGCGCGCGTCATACGGCCACATGACCATGGAAGCGTCTTCGGACAACGCTGGCTCTTCGGCTAACAAACGGAGATGAGCACCGGCCCCTAGAGTCAGACAGGACTGCACAAATGTGTGGGGGGAACCTTTACCTTTACTTAATCTCAACCATATAGAAACATATTAGTCCATCTTCTCATTTGTACTGTATAAAGACAGTTGAAAATTTGATAACAAATGCATAACTTGAATCCATTCCTTAACATCAGGAGAATAAATTTATTTCCTTGTCCATGAAATAATTGTCTCACTCAATATTAAGCACCACACTCGATAAATCCAGAGTAAATTCATTAATTATTCAGTACACATAATAGAAGTGATAAGTCTCTACTAGGTTAAATAAATATCCTTTTGGTTGAAATCTGTCCATCCTGTCCAAAAGGACCAGCCATGTCCTCTGCATCCTCAGAGTCTCAAAGAGAAAGAAATAAGAAACTGAATTGTAGCTCTTGGCTACAAAATGATTGTCTAACTTTGTCCTGGTTTATATATTCCAAATATATGCTATCCTTTAATTGCTGAGCATTGGCAACAGAAGGTCTCCCAACACCTTCGGCATATATGTCCTCAATTAATTCAAGCTTGTCGCAACCACAGACATCTTTCTCTGGGCTGGAGATTAGACATAGTGATTCACAGAAGCTTGTTTCCATGCTCTCAGCATCCTGGTGGAACTTCAGAGACAGTGACTCTTCGTCAGATTATTTTTCAGCTGGGCAGTTGTCGCCTGGTTGATTTAGGAGGAGTTTAGTGATCAAACTCTGGTAGAGTCAAAGGAAGATGCCACTTGCTCATTATTTTACCTGCCAACAGCAGGCCTGTGATAGATCCAGACTCCTCTTCCCTCTTGTTAGTCCATTCTCATTCCTTAGTATAGATATTCCCAGGCCTGCCCAGATCAAAACCTACCAGAATCCACATGCTAGGCTGATTTGCTAATCCCCAAGAAAACCCTGTTGGGGGAACCTGCTTGGACTTCAAAAGGCTTGTGCAGAGTAAAGGTCAGACCTAATTGTAGACTCTCAGGAAATTGCCCTATAAATATCCTCAAAAATTAAAAAGTTAAAGTTCCTGGTAAGTAGAGGAGGTAGATAAGCCTTACAACTTTTAGTAGTAAAGTCTCTATGGTTTGTTTTATTGTATACTGCACTTATTTCTGACTTGTCTCTGCTGGGTTCTTTCATAAATGTTGTGAACTGGGAACTGGAGTTGATATCTTTTTCTCTGGTCGGAGTAGTGGTTTTACCCATGGGTCAGCCTGCTGGGTGTACACACTTATCTGGTTCTTAAGGACAGAAAAAGAAAGTTCTGGAAAAGGAGCCTGTCCTTCTCCAGAAGTACAACTCTTAGGCCTTGATTTTCAAGTGTTCAGGTGGAGGTTTAGTACAGGTAGTCTTTGCTTAACAACCAAAATTTGGACCGGAATTTTGGTTGCTAAGCAAAGCAGTCATTAAGCGAATCCAACTCAATTTTATGACCTTTTTTGCAGCATCATTAAGCAAATCACCGCGGTTAAGTGAAACACGTGGTCGTTAAGCAAATCACACGGCTCCCCATTGATTTTGCTTGCCAGAAGCTGACTGGGAAGCAGTCGAAAATGGCAATCATGTGACCACGGGGATGCTGTGATGGTTGTAAGTGTCAGCACCCGGTTGTTAGTCGGTTTTTTCAGCACTGCCATAAGTCTGAACCGTCACTAAACAAATGGCCATTAAGTGAGGACTATCTGTAATGGTTGTGGATCATGCGAAGGACAGCAGTGTAGCTTCCTTGGAAGTGTATGACAAAAGAGGACTGATTGCAGACACCTTAAAAGGAGTAGAGACTGAGGCCTAAAAGAAGGATGCAAGCAGGGTTTGAGGGCAGTAATCCTTCCCTGCTTTTTGAGGGGTAGTGGAATGAAGAGAAATAATTCTAGACAATGCAGGTAACAAGATAGCCTGACTTTTGGAAGCTGATTGCAGTGGTGATATCAACCCTATTAATCCTGAAAGAGTTCAGCTGAGGCAGGAGTTCAGAAGTAGGGAGGTAGCAAAGCTCCCTCCAAAAGAAAATAAGCCACCCCATGAGCTGCAGATGCCCACCCGGGACCTTTTTGATGCTAATAACGGTGCCAGTAACAGTGAATTTTAAAGGAAAAGGAGGCTTTTCTTCATTAGAGAAGAACTATGTGAAGGGCAGGCAAGATACAACATGCTTCCACATCATGAAAATTGACCAGTCGACTCTTGGTGTACTGTTGCTAGGCTGAAACATTCATTTGGGAAACTGAAACAGAAGGTAACTGGGAGAGCTCTTACATATTGTTGTTGTTTATTCATTCAGTCGCTTCCGACTCTTCGTGACTTCATGGACCAGCCCACGCCAGAGCTTCCTGTCGGCCGTCACCATCCCCAGCTCCCCCATGGTTGAGTCTGTCACCTCCAGAATATCATCCATCCATCTTGCCCTTGGTCGGCCCCTCTTCCTTTTGCCTTCCACTTTCCCTAGCATCAGCTTCTTCTCCAGGGTATCCTGTCTTCTCATGATGTGGCCAAAGTACTTCAGTTTTGCCTTTAATATCATTCCCTCAAGTGAGCAGTCTGGCTTGATTTCCTGGAGTATGGACTGGTTTGATCTTCTTGCAGTCCAAGGCACTCTCAGAATTTTCCTCAGTTCAAAAGCATCTGTCTTCCTTCGCTCAGCCTTCCTTATGGTCCAGCTCTCACAGCCATAGGTTACTATGGGGAATACCATTGCTTTAACTATGTGGATCTTTGTTGTCAGTGTGATGTCTCTGCTCATAACTATTTTATCAAGATTTGCCATTGCTCTCCTCCCAAGAAGTAAACGTTTTCTGATTTCCTGGCTGCAGTCAGCATCTGCAGTAATCTTTGCGCCTAGAAATACAAAGTCTTTAACTGCCTCCACTTTTTCTCCCTCTATTTGCCAGTCATCAATCAAGCTCCTTGCCATAATCTTGGTTTTTTTGAGGTTTAACTGCAACCCAGCTTTTGCACTTTCTTCTTTCAACTTCGTCATAAGGCTCCTCAACTCCTCCTCGCTTTCAGCCATCAAAGTGGTATCATCTGCATATCTAAGATTGTTAATGTTTCTTCCAGCGATTTTAACTCCAGCCTTGGATTCCTCAAGCCCAGCACGTTGCATGATGTGTTCTGCATACAGGTTGAATAGGTAGGGTGAGAGTATACAACCCTGCCATACTCCTTTCCCAATCTTAAACCAGTCTGTTGTTCCGTGCTCTATTCTTACCGTTGCTACTTGGTCGTTATACAGATTCCTCAGAAGGCAGACAAGATGACTTGGTATCCCCATACCACCAAGAACTTGCCACAATTTGTTATGATCCACACAGTCAAAGGCTTTAGAATAGTCAATAAAACAAAAATAGATGTTTTTCTGAAACTCCCTGGCTTTCTCCATTATCCAGCGGATATTGGCAATATAACCAGAGCAAAAGTCTGGGTTCCCTAAAGGAGAGTTCCCAAGGTCATGAGGCTGGACAAGCTGATGAGAGAGAGGAAGGAGGAAGGAGTCCCCAGGTCCCTTGCCTGTGGTCTCATACAACAAAGCCTATTTCCTCAATGAATACTGGTTGGGAGAGAAAAAAGCCCATGGAAATGGGTATGTATAACATGGTAGGAACAAACAGTCTCCCCCCCACCCCCGCACTTCCTTTTTAAAATTTCTACCCCAGAAAACTCTAGTTAGGAAATCACTAAATTATGCCAGTGGTGCCCTGAAAGTTCTGTTGCCATTCTTTAACCTCTTTTGGCTCTAATTCTTGATGGACTGGAAGATTTAGAAACTTGCTGTGGGGATGTCAGAGGTAAAAAAAAATGACAATATTATAAGTATTAATATAATCATCAGCTCTTCTTAAAATGTCTGAACCAGCTCTAAGAAAGCTCAAAACTGTTGGAGAAAGATATGGTTGTGTAACTGTCAAGGCAGGCAGTGAAGCCGACAAGCCTGTAGGCAATTCTGCGGACACATCAGAACGGCAGATTAGGGGTGTTAACAGGCAGTGTGAAGCTGACAGGTTTTGGTGGAAGTGAAGACAAGCTGGAGGGTGTCTGACTGGGGGATGGCTAATTTCAATCACTACTTTCCAGTTGATTAACAGTTTAGTTGGATGCAATGACAGACAGACAGACAGGCGTGTGTGTGCACGCTCACACACACACACAAGCTGGCCTTCAGTCCTTGCTGACCTCTCAGTTCCTCACCTGAGGCAAAAGTCTGGGAGCTTGAGAACAAATTATGGAAATTATCCACAGATGGGGGGAGGGGCTAAAACCCACAGTACTGGGTCTTGTACTGGATCTTGCTAAGGTTAAGCAAAAGCCTGTTCTTCCCTATCCACACCCTCATGCTTCCAGATAAAAAATGATGGGCATTGATGATTGAATGCCATCAATGTCCTTTCTCTAGATGAGAAAGAGCATTGATGGTATTACTTGTTGGCCAAGGTTAGAGATGTAGAGCTAAGTTTTTGGTGTGTGTGTTTTCTTGTACACGCAGAGTATCAGAAAGCGATTAGCATTAGAGACCAATAAATGACGCTAGTCATTTGTAGTAAATGACCCTAGAATTGCCCTTTCCAGTGTTTTAAAGAAGATACTACCATCTTGATTTTATTATATTTATTGTATTTTTAAATTGCTTATTTTAATGTTTATTTAATTTTATTCATATTTGTATTAGAATTTGTGTTGGATTGTAAACTGCCCAGAGTCCCTTTGAGGGAGTTGGGCAGTGATAAATCGAATAAATAAATAAGTAAGTAAGTAAGTAAGTAAGTAAGTAAGTAAGTTGCAGTTGTATTAGTTATTCATTCAAACAGATACTATTTACAGTTCTCTTCCAGATCCCTGGAAGTGTTACAAATCCACATACCAGAAAGGAGAAGTAGTAAGCAAGCAGGAGTAGAAGTGAGCAGGGCAAAGCAGGCAGGTTCTGTTATACTCCTCAACCTGGGTCACGTGCTGCCTGACCTTTTAAAGTTTGCAGGTGCTTACCTAATAAGGCTTTATTGCTGTGACTTACTCCTCAAAGAATAATACACCAACATAAGTATCAGCATGTTTATGATATTTAACCGTGCTTATGGATGACCTCCCCTAACTGCTTCATGTAGATGTTAAATAAGAGTGGGGAGAGAGTAGACGCCTGAAGAACTCTGCAAAGCAAGGGCTTAGGGCTGGACCTCTCCTCCCCAGTACCAACTGGAACTGGTCCCAGAGGAACGATGTGAACCACCACAACATACCCTCACTTGTAATCCCTTAAACCAATCCAGAAGGATATCATGATTAATTTTGATATTAATGATATCAAAGGACACTGAGAGATCACAATAAATGCATCACCACTGTGAAGTGTGAGCAATGCTCCCTCGGAAGTATGCCCATGTCAGCAACCTGACTCTAAATGGTTCAGGAAATCTCTTTCCTCAAGGGCCCTCTGAAATTGTAACCTGACCACCTTCTCAATACCATCCCTAGAAAATTGTCCAGCATTATTGGATCCAGCAATGGCTTCTTGAAAAGGAAGTGAATCACCACCACTTTAAATATGTCTATGAAGGTTCTCAGTCATCCAGGTGGAATTGTCTGTAGCTTGAATCATGTCAACTGGATTTCTATTTTCTTAATGGAAACGTTTCGCTCCTTATCCAAGGGGCTTCTTCAGTCTGAGCAAAGTTGGTAAGGGAATCCTAAATATGTTCCTAGGTAGCTGTGTGACCTTACACCTGGGGCTAGGTCATGGTTATATTGAGATGTAATTTTTAAGTCCTTTTATCATCTAATGGAGGGTCGTTAAAAACACCATGCTGCTGTTGAGCTTCTGAAATGGTCTTAATCTTCCTAGGCACAGAAGACAACACTGGGATCACATCCTTTGATGTGTCCTCCCTTTTCACCAGCATCCCCACCACTCATGCTCTATCCGCTGTCAGGAAGAGACTAGAAGAGGACAGCACCCTGGAAAGGAGAAGCCATCTCAACCCAAACCAGATCTGCCATCTTCTGGACCTGTGTCTTAACACCACTTATTTCACATACAGAGGTGACTTTTACAGACAAAAACACGGCTGTGCCATGGGTTCTCCTGTGTCACCCATTGTGGCCAATTTATACATGGAAGAAGTGGAGAAGAAAGCACTCAACACATTCCAGGGAACGGTGCCCACCCACTGGTTTAGGTATGTGGATGACACCTGGGTCAAAATCAAGGCCCAGGAAGTACAGGCCTTCACGGACCATATAAACACTATAGATGCCAACATTAACTTCACCAGAGAAGACACCAAGGACAACAGACTGGCATTCCTAGACTGTGAAGTCCTCATTGGGACCGGTGGCAAGCTAGAAATAGGGATCTACAGGAAACCCACACACACAGATCAATATCTGATGTTTGACTCCCACCATCCACTGCAGCACAAACTAGGAGTCATCAGGACATTGTCACACAGAGCAGAAACCATCCCCACCTCCATGGATTCCAAAAAGAATGAAAATCAGCACCTGAGAACAGCCCTGAAGGCCTGTGGATATCCAAATTGGGCCTTCACCAAATCTAAATCTACCAGACCTAAAACAGCGACAGATAGGGCTGAGACTCAGAGTAAACGAAAGAACCTGGTCATTCCCTACATGGCTGGCGTGTCTGAAAAGATAAAACGGATATTTGGCAAACACCACATACCTGTATATTTCAAACCCACCAACACACTGAGACAGAGGCTTGTACACCCCAAAGATCAAACTCCAAAACATAAGAAAAGCAATGTAGTTTATGCAATCCAGTGCAGTGAGGAGTGCTCTGAACTCTACATTGGAGAAACCAAACAACCTATGTACAGGAGGATGGCACAACACAGGAGAAATAACACCACAGGACCAGAGTCAGCAGTTTATCTTCATCTAAAAGAAAAAGGACACTCATTTGAGGACATTAATGTTCACATTTTAGACAGAGAAGATAGGTGGTTTGAGAGAGGGGTCAAGGAATCCATTTATGCCAACTTGGAAAATCCTTCCTTGAATAGAGGTGGGGGCCTCAGGCACAAACTCTCCCCCATCTTCCTCCCCGTGTTGTCTTCTGTGCCTAGGAAGATTAAGACCATTTCAGAAGCTCAACAGCAGCATGGTGTTTTTAACGACCCTCCATTAGATGATAAAAGGACTTAAAAATTACATCTCAATATAACCATGACCTAGCCCCAGGTGTAAGGTCACACAGCTACCTAGGAACATATTTAGGATTCCCTTACCAACTTTGCTCAGACTGAAGAAGCCCCTTGGATAAGGAGCGAAACGTTTCCATTAAGAAAATAGAAATCCAGTTGACATGATTCAAGCTACAGACACCACTTTAAATGCTGGCTCACTCAAGGATGAATTTACCAATGCCTGGATCAATCACATGAGTTTCTTTCTCAATCTTTGTATTTCTCAGCACTTAGATATTTTCCTCTGTAATAGCTCTACATTCTCTTGTCATTCCATCACCAGAAGGCAGATTGAAGTCCTCCAGTACCATTGGTTTGGGAACTCCACTGCCAAACTGGCCGCAGATTCCATCAGGGATGTTTCGAAAGTTTTGTCTTTCCTTATACAATCATATTTCTTGTTGCTGACTGTCTTGCTGGCTTCCCATGCTTTAATTAAACCACAAGAGAAGACTTCATAAGGGAATTCATGCCAGTTCCCCCCCGCCCCAAATCAAGATATTGGAACATCCAAGGAGACTACCCTCCAGACACGTGGATTTAACTCCTGGAGAAACTCCACAGTCTGCATAGACACTTCTGAGATTGTCCAGATATCTAGAGGGCCTCCTGCTTAGGTAAGCATGGCTTAGGTTCAATCCAACTAGTCTTCACTGTAAGCAAGTCTCATGGTGGCTGATTATGACTGGCTCTGAGCCTTTCCTCAGTTACATCTAACTGCCCCACAACATGATCTGGCACTCTCTTCTTTCTGCTGTGTCTTCATGATGTTGCCTTCATCTGATCCCCAGCCCATACCTGAGACAGCCTTATGTCATCATTTGCATTTCCAGTATTTAAGAAGCATTTCCCCCTGTATCCAGACACAGATTTTGCTTTGGGTATGATCTGACACATTTCACTGATTATTCTCTCTGTGGTGCAGCCAATGATTGTAGATCAGCTTGGCACCTATAGCAACTTTAGGCTGATGCAGGCTCACCCCCTTCTGTTTGTCCCTGGGTACTGTCTTTTGTGACATTTGGCCTTGGCAGTGGGAGAATCTGGTTCTTTCAAACTCGGCTCTCTCCCTCTGCCTGCGAGGTTCTTGAGCTGATCTCAGTTCAGAGATCTGACTAAGCTGAATAGTAGATAACCAATGATGGTGGGGCGTGGGGATAGAGGTGAGGAAGAAAATTGGTTGCTTAAGTATATCATTTCTCTCTCTTTCTCCCTCTTTCTCCAGCTTCATGGTGCAATTCTTCCTATGCTTGTAAGTAGCTGCTGGGGCTGGTTTTAAACATGAATTTAACACTTTTCTGGAATAATGCTAAACCCATATTTCAAAAGAGCCTGACAATTAGCAGACTCTCTTTGTACCCAATTGAGCAACAAATGTGTGGTGCAAAAACAGCAAGTTCTGAAAGATGGCCAAACCTGTTCATTCTAGCCATCCATCAACATCCAACTTCTCACCCATCTCCATCCCATATTAAGGAGAGTGACTGGTGGATGTTTTCCTGCTGACTGGCGATGTTTAGTGGAAGGAGGGAGACAAATCTGGGGAAAGCCATTAATCTCTGTCCTTAATGTGCCCTGTAAACTGAAAATAAGGACAGAACCATTTGCCAGCATTATCCCCGTGTCAGGATACAGATTGCCAGTGGGGGCAGCAAATGATTTGTGAATAACACTTTAACTTGGCTGTCAGAAAGAGCCCCTTTTTGTTGGTTTCATGGAGCCATCATGAGAAAAGATGAATACAGCCAACTGATTGAATAATGTGGGGAAATAAGTCAGTTGATTATGGCTAACTTACTCTCTTCTATGACTGCTGTCACAGAATAATAGAATGCATTAGTTCAAAAAGATAGTCTACTTATAGTCTACTTGTCCAGCTCCCTGCTCAGTACAGGAATACCCTAAACCATCCCTGACAAATGGTCCTCCTGTCCCATCTGAAAGCCTCCAGGGATGAGGAGTCCGCTAGTGTTCCAGGAAGAGTATTCCACTCCTCACTGCCTCTTAGCATCAGGAAATTGCTCTAAGCTTCAATGTCCTTTCTTTTAATGACAACCTATTGGTCCTTCTCCTGCCCTTGATTTCAGCAGAGAACTTTATTCCTACATAGTCACTGATTCTTACATCATGCTAAACTATGGTTTACTTAACCATGATTTGTCAAATATGCCACAGTTAACTATAATTCACGAAGCCATTAATCTTGATGTACAAATCAAAATGGCAAAGTCTGCACAACATGCTAAACCAACCCCAAACAAGCCATATTATGGCTTGCCACAAAGTATGTATCCAGCCACTGATTTGTTCTACTCATTGTGAAGAAGGACAATGCTTCCATGCGTTGCTGCAGTGCTATTTCCCCACTACTTAGGGAAGAAGTTGATGATGTTCTCACTCCTCCTTACAAATCAGTTCACACTGAGACAAGTGTTATTTCAGTGCAGTCAATAAAACATTTTCCCTCATCTTTGGAGTTGTTCTCTTAAGAAGAAAAGAGAACACCTTGCTATTTAGAAAAGAAGATTACTCTGTCGTCGTGCTTGTGCTATTGTATGTGATTTAATACCTTAAAATGAAAAGTAATCACACACACACACACACACACACACACACACACACACGCCGCTTCATCACCCAAATAGATTGGCTGGGATCACAGAGATACGATAATAGCTTCACATTGTATATCAAAATACGCTTAAAGACACCAAAGTAGCCTAATCATTATAGGATTCATTTCTTGTTATTGTGGGCAAGAACTGGACACCATCTTACAAATGCATTCATCTTTTAGAATATATAAAAAGAACACAGACATTATGAACAGGAAAAACAAAGGATAAGGGAGAAAAGCAGGCAAGACTTGTTGCCCACACTTCTTAATCCGAAGGGCAATGAGCTGTCTCCTGAGATCGTCCTTTAGGACTGAACTGAAACCGTGGAAGCCTGGAAGTGAACACTGGAGAGATGACTGTTCCATGAAAGACAGGATGTTCTTACACATGGCTCCTTGGATTGCATATCTGCAAGAATACCATGTTCAGCATATAAACATTACTTCTCCTCTGAAAGAATCTCGAAAGCAAACCTCTCTCATCAAGCCCCAGGTGTAAGGTCACACAGCTACCTAGAAACATATTTAGGATTCCCTTACTAACTTTGCTCAGACTGAAGAAGCTCCTTGGATAAGGAGCGAAACGTTTCCACTGAGAAAATAGAAATCCAGTTGACATGATTCAAGCTACAGACTCTCTCATCAAGCTGAACAACAGGCCTCTGCAGGCATTTGACAGGACACTTTCTTTCAACAGAGTCACCAAAGAAGCTGCTTCATGAAGCAATGAGTCACCTCCGTCTTCTGAAAGTGAAGCAGCCACATGGCTTTATTGGCTTCTCTTATAGGACAACCTCTTAAGTCCTAGTCATCCAAAGAGGCTTCTGCATGTGCTTCAGGCAATTGCAAGTGATGTGAAGCACTTCACTGAGGCAAACTCAGTCAGCCAGTTTGGTCTAGTGGTTAAGGCAACGGGCTAGAAACCAGGAGACTGAGAGTTCTAGTCCCGCCTTAGGCATGAAAACCGGCTGGGTGACCTTGGGCCAGTCCCTGTCTCTCAGTTCTAGGAAGGAGCCAATGGCAAACCAGGAGTCTGTGAGTTCTAGTCCCGCCTTAGGCATGAAAGCCGGCTGGGTGACCTTGGGCCAGTCACTCTCTCTCAGCCCAACCCACCTCACAGGGTGGTTGTTGTGGGGAAAATAGGATGAGGAAGGCGTATTAGGTATGTTCGCCGCCATGAGTTATTTATAAAAATAATAAAGGTGGGATAAAAATAAATAAATAAATAAACTGCATTACATCTTCACCTCAATTAGAAAAATCCCATCACAGAATGTATCTCACTGAGGTGAAGAGAAATCATGTTGCAGAGATCTACTGAATCAGAACTAGTAGAAAAAATGCAGAAGTTTGGGATATGTCTTTATCATTACCTGTTAAAACATTCCCCTGAAGGAGTGAGAACAGAAAGCATCTAGGACAATGTGTGTGTGTGTTTGTGTGTTTGTGTGTGTGTTTGTGTGTTTGTGTGTTTGTGTGTGTGTTTGTGTGTGTGTGTGTGTGTTTGTGTGTGTGTGTGTGTGTGTGTGTATGTATGTATGTATGTATGTATGTATGTGTATATATATATATATATATATATATATATATATATATATACGCTAAACTTCTAAAGGACAAAGAGTCTATTGCACTGCGCTGGAAAGAGCATTACTACAATCTCCTTAATCGTCACTCTACTGTGGCTGATGAAGTCTTCTTGCAAATCCCGCAAAAACAAATAAGAGATGAGCTTGCAGTACCCCCTAGTTTGGAGGAAGTCAATAAAGCCACTAAACAAATGAAAAATAACAAAGCTAGTGGACCTGATGGGATTCCTGCTGAAGTCTTTAAAGAAGGCGGGCCTGAACTTACACAACAACTTCATAAGCTCATCAAAGAAATCTGGATGAGGGAGGAGATTCCAGCAGACATTAGGGATGCCATAATTATCACTCTCTTTAAAAAGGGTGATAGAACAGACTGTGGAAACTATCGAGGCATCTCCCTTCTAGCCACAGCAGGCAAAATCCTGGCAAAGATCATTGCAAACCGTCTCCTATCTGTATCAGAAGACATCCTCCCTGAAACGCAAAATGGTTTCCGCCCTTCCAGGGGAACAGTAGATATGATCTTCACTGCACGACAGCTTCAAGAAAAATGCAAGGAGCAAAACCGCCCTCTGTACATGGCGTTTATTGATCTGACTAAAGCTTTTGATACTGTAAATCGTACTGCTCTCTGGACCATCCTTCTGAAAATTGGATGCCCTGATAAATTTGTGAACATCTTGCGGTTACTCCATGACGACATGATGGCAACAATCCTGAATAACAATGGCTCTCAAAGCGATCCATTTAAAGTGGAATCCGGCGTTAAACAGGGATGTGTTATTGCTCCAACCTTATTCGCTATCTTCATCGCTATGATTATGCACCTTGTTGAAGAGAAACTTCCTACTGGTGTAGAAATTATATATCGAACAGATGGAAAGCTTTTTAATCTTAGTAGGCTGAAAGCAAAAAATAAGGTAATTGCAACTTCTGTTATAGAACTTCAATATGCTGATGATAACGTAGTCTGTGCACACTCCGAGGAAGATCTTCAAACTATCCTAAACATCTTTGCAGAAGCATATGAAAAGCTCGGCCTCTCGATTAACATTAAAAAAACCAAAGTGCTTTACCAGCAAGTTCGAACCAATCCCTCCGCAGCACCATCAATCCAGCTTAAAGGTGTGTCACTAGAAAATGTCGACCACTTTTCTTATCTCGGCAGCCATCTATCTACAAAAGCCGACATCGACGCTGAAATTCAGCATCGCCTGAGCTCTGCGAGTGTAGCTTTCTCCCGAATGAAGTGTAGAGTGTTTGAGGATCGGGACATTCGCAGGGAGACCAAAATGCTTGTTTACAAAGCCATTGTACTATCAACCCTTCTGTACGCCTGTGAAACATGGACCCTCTACAAACGCCACCTCCAACTTCTTGAAAGATTCCATCCACGCTGCCTCCGAAAAATTCTGCAAATTACTTGGGAAGATAGGCGGACTAATGTTAGCGTATTAGAAGAAGCGAAAACCACCAGCATTGAAACAATGATCATCCAACATCAACTTCGCTGGACCGGTCATGTTGTTCGAATGCCTGACCATCGTCTTCCAAAGCAGCTACTTTACTCCCAACTTAAGAATGGAAAACGGAATATTGGTGGACAGCAAAAGAGATTCAAAGATACTCTCAAAACTAATTTAAAAAAATGTAATATCAGCATTGAGAACTGGGAAGCCCTAACTCATGAGCGTTTCAATTGGAGGTCAGCCTTTATTAATGGCGCTATGGACTTTGAGGAAGCACGAGTACAGGGCGAAAAGGAGAAAAGAGCTAAAAGGAAGGCACGTCAGGCAAACCCTCATCATGACTGTCTCCCACCCGGAAACCTATGCCCTCATTGCGGGAGGTTGTGCGGATCCAGAATTGGCCTTTATAGCCACTTACGGATCCACCGTTAAAATTTTACCTTTGGAAGACAATCTTACTCGGCTACGAGTGATTACCAATGACACACATACACATACACATACATACACACAAACATATATATATACACCCAGCCACCCACCCACCCACACACACACTGAAATAATTCATGGCTGGGGCCAGGGCTCAGACTGGGTAGCAACGTCCATCCTGGCTCTGATTCCACCTTTTTCTGTTTTCTGACACCCTTTTCTCTCTTTTCCTGAGTTGCAGGATAGCTAATATGAAAGGTCTGAACTGCAGAGAGGCTTTACATATATGCCTCTCTGTTCCAAAAAGGCTCTAAGAGGCTTGCAGTAATACAAAGGTAAATAGAAAGAGTTGAAAAAAGACACAACAAATAATGAAATCCCCAAACCCAATGACAATCAACTTCCTAATCATTGACAGGATGAGGAAAACAATCCTAACAGAGCAATTACTTCCCACAACGATGGAGACTTGCCATACGAGCAGCCCCCAAAGGCTTCTAGGAACAGCCAGATCTTGGCGGCTTCCCTGGATGCCAACAAGATCGATGCTGACCTGCCTTCAGTTGGAGCTTTATTGCAAAGGAGAGGGGCAACTACAGGGAAGGGGGGGATTTGAAGTGTACCCCTCCCCACTAGATCTTATGTGGCAGTCAGAACAACTGGGAGAAGATGTCTCAGGAATGTCCAGGTCCTACCTGACTCAGCACATTGAATTGCACTCAGAAAGCAACTCTCAACAAGTAGGCTGCATGAAATTAGGCTAGCTAGTACAAGGTCAGTCATCCCAGCACAATCATTGGACAGAGGACAGAGGACAGAGAAATGCTACAGCATTTCTTACTGAGTAGTTGCCAGAAAACTTATGCTTCCTGGGTCACCCCAGATGACACTGTTTAATAGATGGGACCTAAAGCATTTCCAGAGTTTCTAGCTAGGCAACCCTGTAGCATTCATCAGCATTTTCATTAAATGTTTTTGGAAAATGTGATTATTTCTTTACAGTAGTATTTTACAGCATTAAGTAAATACTGTCCCTCTTATGGAGTCGAATCATGAAACAAACTTGGATTGCATTGTTAATGATCTAGAAGACTGAAACCAAATTCAAAATGATCTTGATAAGTTAAAGAGATGAGCCCAAAATAACCGGATTGTGAATTTATGCATGGGAAAATAGAAATCAGATATACAGGTACAGAGGGTTATTCTTGGTAGATGAAGAGGGATACCTGGTCTGGTAACAGAATGTGTGCAAAGGATATTGGAATTGTGGTTGATCATAAGCTACATATGAATCAACACATGGCTGTCATGGCTGCCAAAAAGGCAAGCACAATTTTAGGCTGCATGGATAGAAATATAATTACTAAATCAGAAGTATAGTTCTGCTCTATTCTGCATTGTTCAGACCCCACCTCAAGTACATAGTCCAATTCTGAATTTCACACTTTAGCAGAAGAGTTCAGACATACTGGAATAGGAAGGGCAACAAGGATGATCAAATGATGGAAATCTATGAGGAGAGATCAATGGAATGGGTATGTTTAAATTGGAGACAAGTTGGATTCTTCAAGTACCTGAAGGGATATCACAGAGAGGGGCAAAACCTGTTCAACATCACCCCAGATTGCAGGACATGGGATAGGGGTCTTAAGTTTCAGGAAGCCAGATTACATTTGAGTCTTAAGAAAAATGTCTTGATGGTTAGAGTACTTTGACTTGGAAACAGTTACCCAGAGAGGTGGTAGTTTCCCTTCCCTGGATGTATTCAAGCAGAGGCTAAACTGACATCTACAACAGATCCTTTAACTGGATTCTTGCATTGAACAGGGAGTTGAATTTGATGGCCTAATGGTCTCCTACAATTCTATGATCCAATTATTCTAAGCCACACAGTCATGTGCTTCGGCCTCACAAAAATGGAATGGGCTGAGGATCAAACCTAATGAGAACACTGGAGTATATTGAATCAACCAACAGGAAAGTCACTTAGTGACTTTATGACTTGCTAATGTCTAGTTCTGTGCAATTATAAAACTTTTCCAGGGGTTATATAGTGAAACACGACCCAGCAGGAAGTGTCAAATGTACCCATGATATGTAAACTCCCAGTTCAGGAAAGATCATGAAGAACAGACCATTATTCAGAACACACAGCTAAATCTGAACTCTCCCTTAACAGTTCTAGAGGTGGAGGTCTGGGGAAAAGATTCAAGGTGCAAGCGCTTGGTTCCTTTCTGACTTATCTAAGCAGAACATTCCTAATGATGGCACTAATTTATCTCATTTACTTCTGTTCCTGAACTATATGACTGAAGCCTTCGAAGCATTAAGTTGGAAGTTAATGTTCATTAAACCTGTGAAGTGCTCATGCCACTTTATGTCTTTTCATGAATAAAAGTCTGAATTGATGGTGCTGAAACAGTAGCATTAACATCACTGCAGTGCCATCAATGACTGCTCAGTATAAGGAGCCCCAAATATACATGGCTTACTATGGTTGTATCAAGATGCTAGGTGTGAGAAACAAAGAGAATTGAAAAGATCGACACCCCCCAGCAATTCTTTTAACACAATCTTTCTACTTAACATTACAAATAACATTGCCTTTCTATTAATATTTCATAAATAGGCAAATATTGGACTGCAGTGCCTATAATCCTTTCTTCTTGTATCCATTCCTCAAGTCATTTCTTTCCACTGACATGCACAGGAATATTCTTGGTAAGATTCTGTAGTGTGCAATAGAAGGTGCCTAAGACAGACAAAGGAGGAGAAGACACATGGTCTACCACGTGCCACAAACAGAGGTCTCTGATACAGTGGAGTAACCCTATTTGACCATGTTGACTCTCAACCTACCAACTCTGGCAGAAAGGTGATTTAGGCCTTACAAATGACCCATTCTCCCCACCCACCCAACTCTGGCAAGGAGCTGCTAATTTGCTTTACTGTCCGTACCATCATTTGTGAGGTTTGGTGGTCATGCCTACTATTCTTCCTCTCTCTCAGTAATCAGTCTGTTGGTTGATATTTTCATTGCCATAAGAAAACATTTGCTTTATCGGAAATGATTTAGCTCTACACTTGGCTGATATAGAGTATATAGACAGCTCAACCATTTCCACGTGGCTGTTGTGGGTCTTCCGGGCTGTGTGGCCATGTTCTGGAAATTTCCACGAGACTTGTCTTCGCAGGATATTAGGCATCAGGTGGCAAGACAAAGTACTTGACACTGAAGTTTTATCTAGAGCATGTCTACCATCAGTCCACACACTGCTGATGAGAGCACAGACACAAATGGGCAGGCCATGTCATCCGTATGCCAGATGAGAGCATACCTAAACAGCTCCTTTTTGGGGAACTCTGCTGGAAGACACTCGCATGGAGGGCAGAAGAAATGTTACAAAGACACACTAAAGGCCTCCATGAAGTCACTTGATATAGACATGACCACCTGGGAAATGGATAGTCGAAGGCTTTCATGGCCGGAATCTGATGGTTGTTGTGGGTTTTCCGGGCTGTGTGGCCGTGTTCTGGCAGTTTTTGTTCCTAACGTTTTACTAGTAGCTGTGGCTGGCATCTTCAGAGGACAGGAGCACAACTAGAAGATTCTCTCTGTGCCCAAGTGGAGGGTGTGTTCCTGCTGGTGTTTATAGCTGAGAGATCATTTACAAGAGATTGGGAGAGGGTTTTTTGTGGTGATTAGGGGGTGTGGTGCTGTCGTGTGTGGGATTAGCACATCTATTGTGTGAGTTGTTTGTATATTTCTGTGGTTGAGTAGAGTTTGATAAACTGCAGGAGTTTACCACATACCCTGCAGCTGTGGACAAGTATATATTGGGACCACAAAACACAGCATCCACACCAGGATAAAAGAACATGAAAGACACTGCAGACTACAGCAACGCCTTGACGATCTATTGAGCGTTGCCATAGACTGGCGGAAGCATAATAATGCTATCAGGGTTTATGGACCACGGACTATTAAGATAAGCCCTATGAAAGTTGGTTAATTCATCTCTAATCATCCTAATCACCCTATATAGCCAAGATTATCGGGATCCCTCAAGTGAATGACAGTCTCCCTCTCAGGAGTGAGAGGCATGGGAGGGAGTATTGGGTTGGGTGTAGAATATGAGTGCACTCATCTCCCTGAGTGAGAGACGGGGGGAGGGGTAGTGTATGGAGTGCCCCCCTATGGACCAGTGAGAGAAGTCGATGAGGGGGGCACAGGAAGTGAGTGTTTAATTCTGTGAGTGGTGAGTGGGTCCAGCCATTGCCGAGAGCACGAGCTGGTGCACTGGTGGGGACCCATCATCACTTGAATTGATTGTTGTAAGTCTGTTGGTTGAGTGATGGAGGGTTTACTGAGTTTATCCAGGAATCTCGGGAGTCCAGGAGTGGAGGCTAATGGACTTAGAGACTCTGGGGGTCATAGGGCTGGGCAGAATATTGATGGTATGGTATGGTATGGCGAGAGCCGGAGAGCAGGCCATTGTAGGGGAAGACGTCCCCGGTGTTTATTACCGGTGATGTGTTCCGGCTCTCTGTGCTCAACCCAAGGGCCTGGTCAGCAGACTCGTGGTTACCCTGACTTTCGGCTGCTGCTTTGCAATGCCAGGTCGGTTAATAACAAAGCCCTCCTCATACATGATCTGATTATAGAGGAGGGGGCAGACCTGGTATGCATTACAGAAACCTGGCTGGGCCCGGGGGGGGGGGTGTTGCTCTCTCTGAGATTTGCCCAGTCGGGTTTCGGGTTTGGCACCAGCCGAGACTTCAGGGCAGGGGAGGAGGGGTGGCTGTTGTCATCCGGGAATCTCTAATGGCCGTCAGGGGCCCTGCTCCACAAGTGACTGGGTGTGAGACTCTGTTCTTTAAGTTGGGCTCTTGGGAACAGTTGGGAGTATTGCTACTGTACCAGCCTCCCTGCTGCGTAGCAACCTCCCTGCCTGAGCTGCTAGAGGCCGTCTCAGGGTTGGCGGTTGAGCTCCCCAGGCTTATGGTTCTGGGGGACTTTAACTTGCCTTCCCTGGGACGAACCTTGGAAGCAGCACAGGAGTTCATGACCACCATGGCGACCATGGGCCTGTTCCAGATCATCCAGGACCCAACTCGAGACAGTGGCCTCACCCCGGATCTAGTTTTCTTGTCAGAACAGTGGCAATGTGACCTGAGGGGAGAACTACATCTTTCCCCTTTGTCATGGTCAGATCACGCCCTGGTGACCTTGAGATTCTCCTATGCTGCCCCCCTCCACAGGGAGGCTGGATCTATTTGATTGGTCCGCCCCCGGCGACTGATGGACCCGTTAGGATTCCAGAGGGAGCTGGGGGTTATACCGGAAGATCTGCTGCACTGTCCAGCAGAGGCTCTGGCTGCTGCCTGGAATAGAGAGGCGGCTGGGGCCTTGGACAGGATCGCACCTGTGTGGCCTCTCTTGTCCAGTCGAACCCGACACTCCCCCTGGTTTACGGAGGAGTTGAGGGTTTTGAAGAGGATTAAGAGACGCCTAGAGCGCCGCTGGAGGAAAACAAAGACTGAATCCGACCGAACACAATCTAGAGCCGCTATTAAGGCCTACCTTGTGGCGGTAAGAGCGGCGAAACGTCAATATTTCTCCGCTCTTATTGCATCTGCAGAATGCTGTCCGATGGCCCTGTTTAAGATTACCCGATCCCTTTTGGGGAAAGGGGAGTCGGAAATCCATCTGCAGGGCCGTGCTGAGGAATTTTTGAAGCATCTGCAGGATAAAATCGCTCGGATTCGCTCCAAGTTGGATTCCGAGTGTGAGTCAGAGTCTGGAGAGATACCCAGGGAACGTACTTACTTTGTTATCTGGGAACAGTTTGATCCTGTTGGACCTGAGGAAGTGGACAGAGTTCTCCGGACTGTAAATGCCACCACCTGTCAATTAGATCCATGCCCCTCCTGGCTGGTGAAAGCAGCTCGGGAGGGGACTTGTAGTTGGGTCCAAGCGATGGTGATTGCATCCTTGGGAGAGGGGGTGTTCCCGGCGGCTTTAAGGAGGCGCTGATTCGCCCCCTTCTCAAGAAGCCATCGCTGGACCCTACTATACTGGATAATGTATGACGGGAACCGGAGGGCAAGCCATTATCGGGGAAGGCGCCCCCGGTGTTTGTTACCGGTGGTGCGTTCTGGCCCCCCGTGTTCATACCCAGGCCCTGGTAAGCAGTTCCTCGTGGGCTCCGGTCTCCGACTGCTGCTGCTGAACGCCAGGTCGGTGAATAACAAGGCCCCCCTTATAAGTGATCTAATCACAGAGGAAGGGGCTGACCTGGTGTGTATTACCGAGACCTGGCTGGGCCCAGAGGGGGGAGTAGCCCTCTCGGAAATGTGCCCAGCCGGGTTTCGGGTGTGGCATCAGCCGAGACACCGGGGCAGGGGAGGAGGGGTAGCAGTGGTCATCAGAGAGTCCCTTGTGGCCTTCAGGGGCGCTGCTCCACAAGTGACCGGATGTGAGACCCTGTTTTTCAAGTTGGGTTCACGAGAACAGTTGGGAGTGTTGCTGCTGTACCAGCCTCCCTGCTGCGTAGCAACCTCCCTGCCTGAGCTGCTCGAGGCTGTCTCAGGGCTGGCAGTGGAGTTTCCCAGACTTATGGTTCTGGGGGATTTCAATCTGCCGTCCCTGGGGCGGTCCTCGGAGGCAGCCCGGGAGTTCATGGCTACCATGGCAGCTATGGGCCTGTCTCAGATTATTCGTGACCCGACTCGTGACAGTGGTCTCACTCCGGATTTAGTTTTCTTGTCCAAGCAGTGGCAATGTGATCTGAGGGGAGAGTTACATCTTTCCCCATTGTCATGGTCAGACCACGCCCTGGTGACCCTGAGACTCTCTTGTGCTACCCCACTCCGCAGGGAGGCGGGACCTATTCCATTGGTCCGCCCCTGGCGACTGATGGACCCAGTGAGGTTTCAGAAGGAGCTGGGGGTTATTCCCGAGGATTTGCTTCACGGTCCAGTGGAGGTCCTGGCTGCAGCCTGGAACAAGGCAGCGGCCGGAGCCCTGGACAAGATCGCGCCTATGCGACCTCTCCGGCCCTGTTCGGCCCGTCACTCTCCGTGGTTTACGGAGGAGTTGAGGGCTTTGAAGAGGGTTAAGAGACGTCTAGAGCGCCGCTGGAGAAAGACGAAGACGGAATCCGACCGAACACAATCTAGAGCCGCTGTTAAGGCCTACCCTGTGGCGGTAAGAGCGGCGAAACGTGAATATTTCTCCACTCTTATTGCGTCCGCAGAATGCCGTCCGACGGCCCTGTTTAAGATTACAAGATCGCTCTTGGGTTGGGAGCAAGGGGAGACCCATCTACAGGGCCGATCGGAAGAGTTTTCTGAGCATCTGCAGGACAAAATCGCTCAGATTCATTCCAAGTTGGACTCCAAGCGTGAGACAAGATCTGGGGAGATGCCAGAGGCTCGTACTTACCATGTTATCTGGGAGCAGTTTGATCCTGTTGGGCCTGATGAAGTAGACAGGATCCTTGGGATTGTAAATGCCACCACATGTCAACTTGACCCATGCCCCTCCTGGCTGGTGAAATCAGCTAGAGAGGTGACATGTGGCTGGGTCCTGGCGATTATAAATTCGTCCTTGAGTGAGGGGGTGTTCCCGGCGGCCTTTAAGGAGGCGCTGGTGCACCCCCTCCTCAAAAAACCGTCTTTGGACCCTACTATTCTGGGCAATTTTCGCCCAGTCTCCCACCTTCCCTTTTTGGGAAAGGTGGTTGAGAAGGTGGTGGCGCTGCAACTCCAGAGGATTCTGGAAGAAACGGATTATCTGGACCCTTTTCAGTCAGGTTTCAGGCCGGGATATGGGACAGAGACTGCATTGGTTGCGCTTATGGATGATCTCTGGCGAGGGCGGGATGGAGGGAGTGCGTCCATCCTGGCTCTCTTAGATCTCTCAGCGGCTTTTGATACCGTCGACCATGGTATACTCTTGGGGCGGCTCAGGGAGTTGGGGGCGGGCGGCGTGGTTTTGCGCTGGTTCACCTCCTTCCTCCAGGGCCGTTCCCAGTCGGTGTTGATAGGGGAGGAGAGAGCTGACCCGCGACCCCTGTCTTGTGGGGTGCCGCAGGGATCGGTTCTCTCTCCTCTCCTATTCAACATCTACATGAAGCCGCTGGGCGAGATCATCCGTCACCACGGGATGAGGTATCACCAATATGCTGATGATACCCAGTTATACATCTCCATCCCGGATGAAGTAGGTGATGCGGTCGATGCCCTATCTCAGTGTCTGGAGGCTGTGGGGGTCTGGATGGGGAACAACAGGCTTCAACTGAACCCTGGTAAGACAGAGTGGCTGTGGATTGACGGCCCCCCTAGATCCGGGAAGTTGTCATCTTTGGTTCTGGGTGGGGTTGCACTACCTCACTCAGATCCAGTGCGGAATCTGGGGGTCCTCCTGGACTCGCGACTCCTGCTCGAAGAGCAGGTGGCAGTCGTGGCCAGGAGGGCCTTTGCACAACTTTGGGTTGTGCGCCAGTTACGCCCTTTCTTGGATCGGGAGGCCCTCCGAACAGTCACTCATGCCCTTGTCATCTCCCGCATAGACTACTGTAATGCGCTCTACATGGGGCTACCCCTGAAGAGTATCCGGAAGCTTCAGCTGGTACAGAATGCGGCGGTGCGAGCAGTTACGGGTGCCATAAGATCGGCACATGTAACACCACTGCTACGCGAGCTGCATTGGTTGCCAGTTTGCTTCCGGGTCCAATTCAAGGTGTTGGTGACTACCTTTAAAACCCTATATGGCATAGGACCAGGGTACCTGAGGGACCATCTCGTCCCGATAACGTCAGCCCGCCCCTCCCATGCGTGCAGAGAAGGCATGCTTCGGACCCCCTCAACAAGAGAACTCCATCTAGCGGGGTCCAGGAGGCGTGCTTTCTCTGCGACAGCCCCCGCCTTATGGAACATCTTGCCCCCGGAGGTGAGACTGGCCCCTTCACTTCTGGCCTTTCGGAAGGCCCTTAAGACCTGGCTCTGCCGCCTGGCCTGGGACAACGGAGGTGGTAGTGCCTCCTGGGGTTGGCTGGCCCCGTAGGAATAAGACCTATGCTACGGTCTCCAATCCATCTGGGATTCTATTCTATTTTATTTTATTTTATTTTATATTTTATTTATTTTTATACATTTTCTACTTGTATGGTTTTAAATATTTTAAATTTTGAAGTCTTGATTATTGTAACCCGCCCAGAGTCCCTTGTATGGGAGATGGGCGGGGAATAAATTAAATAAATAAAAAATAAATAAATAAAAAATTTTTGCCCAGTCTCCCACCTTCCCTTTTTGGAAAAGGTGATTGAGAAGGTGGTGGCGTTGCAACTCCAGAGGATTCTGGATGAAAGGGATTATCTGGACCCCTTTCAGTCAGGTTTCAGGCCAGGTTACGGGACTGAAACTGCATTGGTCGCGCTTATGGATGATCTCTGGCGGGAGCGAGATGGAGGTAGTGCATCCATTCTCGCTCTTCTTGACCTCTCAGCGGCATTCGATACCGTCGACCACGGTATCCTTCTGGAACGGCTTAGGGAGTTGGGGGTGGGCAGCGTGGTTTTACGCTGGTTCGCCTCCTTCCTCCAAGGCCGGGCCCAGTCGGTCTTGATTGGGAGCGAGAGATCCAGCCCACGGGCCCTTCTTTGTGGGGTCCCACAGGGCTCGGTACTCTCTCCGCTCCTTTTTAACATCTACATGAAACCGCTGGGAGAGATCATCCGACACCACGGGGTGAGGTATCATCAATATGCCGATTATACCCAGTTGTATATCTCCATCCCGGGTGAAGTAAGTGATGCAGTGACCGTCTTGTCCAAGTGCCTGGGGGCTGTAGGGGCCTGGATGGGGAAAAACAGACTTCAGCTGAACCCTAGTAAGACGGAGTGGCTGTGGATTAATGGCTCCTTGTCTTCTGGGAAATTATCATCTTTAATTCTGGATGGGGTTGCACTACCCCAGACAGATCCGGTGCGTAACTTGGGAGTTCTCCTGGATTCACGACTCCTGCTTGAAGAGCAGGTGGCAGTCGTGGCCAGGAGAGCTTTTGCACAACTTCGAGTTGTGCGCCAGTTACGCCCCTTCCTGGAACAAGAGGCCCTTCGAACAGTCACTCATGCCCTGGTTATCTCTCACATAGACTACTGTAATGCGCTCTACATGGGGCTACCCTTGAAGAATATCCGGAAGCTACAGCTGATCCAGAATGCAGCTGCGCGGACTGTTTTGGGTGTCCCAAGGAGGACCCACGTAACACCTTTGCTGCGCGAGCTGCACTGGGTTCCAGTTTGCTTCTGGGTCCAATTCAAGGTGTTGGTTATCACCTTTAAAGCCCTACATGGCATGGGACCAGGATACCTAAGGGATCGCCTCATCCCCATCACTTCATCCCGTCCCACCCGGGCATGCAGAGAGGGCATGCTACGGATCCCATCGGTTAGGGAGTTCCACCTGATGGGGTCTCGGAAGCGTGCTTTCTCTGCTGTTGCCCCTGCCCTTTGGAACATTCTGCCCCCGGAGATCAGATGGTCCCCCTCACTCCTGGACTTCAGAAAAAGACTCAAAACCTGGTTTTGTCAATATGCTTGGGGTCAGAAGGAAATTGGAGATACCTGGAGATGGCTAGCACCTTAGATTTGCTCTGAGGAGCCCTTTTTATAAACTTAAGAATACTCTGCCTTTGGATTCCATCTTATTTATTATATTTATTATATTTTAAATTATTATTTATAATTTAATATAAATATATAATAATAATATAATTTATTTATTTATTATGTATGTTATTTTATTTATAAATGTATATTAATGATTTTAAATCTGTTGTAAACCACCCAGAGTCCCCCTAGGGGGAGTTGGGCGGTGATAAATCCAATAATAAATAAATAAACCTGAAAAATCTGCAATAGCTGAACATGCTCTCAAACAAACTGGTCACCAAATCTTATTTGAAAACACAGAAATACTGGACAACACCAACAGCCACTATGTTAGACTATACAGAGAAGCCATTAAAATACATAAACACCAACACAGTTTCAATAAAAAAGAAGAAAGCCTAAAGATCAGCAAAACCTGGATGCCAGTCCTGAGAAACACAGCTTGCAAAAGGTCGACGAACTCTACTCAACCACAGAAATATACAAACAACGCACACAATAGATATGCTAATCCCACACATGACTGCACCACACCCCCTAATCACCACAAAAAACCCTCTCCCAATCTCTTGTAAATGACCTCTCAGCTATAAACACCAGCAGGAACACACACCCTCCACTTGGGCACAGAGAGAATCTTCTAGCTGTGCTCCTGTCCTCTGAAGATGCGAGCTACAGCTACTGGCGAAACGTTAGGAACAAAAACTGCCAGAACACGGCCACACAGCCCGGAAAACCCACAACAACCACCTGGGAAATGTTGGCACAAAACTGCCATACCTGGTGTAGCCTCATCCACAAGGGCTGTCAAGTTTACCAAGCAAGGCACACTGCTGAAGCACAACATAAGTGCTAGCTGCGTAAGACCAGAGCCAATAGCGCAACAACTGCAGTGCTTACATGTCTGTCCAACATGTGCCAGAACATTCCGTGCCTGAATTGGCCTGATCAGTCATCTTCTGACACACCATATCTAGTCTCAACATGAGTTAAAAAAAATGATATTGAGGTCTTCATCAATGATGATGGATGAACACACACATAGAGTATAATATATAGTATTATCTTTTCTTCTCATTCTGATTGGCTAAAGTTCTCTGCATGTCTGGAAGAGCTATTATTGAGAGTGTATACCATTTATTTGCTTTTTGGGACTTCAGACCATGTGTGATCATTTGGCAGCTGTTCAGTTAGGGGTTATGTTTTCTCAAGTGACTGGAGCAATTCCATACCAGGCATGAAATAACAGAGGGTCAAGACTGAGCTTCTGATGGTTGCTGAATGAGATTTGGAATGGGAATTTGGAAGTTTGTGTTAGAGTTCTTGTGTTGCCCTGGCAAATTATCTCTGTACAAAGCACAGCCTTCTCATGGTGACGTGAAGTGCAGGTGCAAGATAGCAACAATCACGTGTGTATTGTTTTGACTAGATTGCATGGGAACAAGGTCTCCTGATATCCTTCCGTGGGAAGCCTTGCTCAAGCCCCCCCTGAGCAAGGAAGGGGGGAACTCAGTGCGTAGATGCAGCACATGCTGTGTGCTTTGAGGCCTAGTGTGCGTGTCACAGCTAACTTCCAGCCAATCAGAAAGCTAGAAGAACTGAATATACAACCATGCAAAATGGTGTTCTATGTCTTCTTGATTTCTAGTGTCTTTTAGCCATGTAGTTCTTCACGTGTTCACTTCCCGTGGACTGGGCAGAGGGAGCTATGCCTGGCTTTGGGTATAGGCCGTGGCAGGAACTCTGGCCCTGGGATCAATACACGGAACTCTGCTTATAAGTTTGTTTTGTTTTTCCTTTTACCAATGCTGTATCCTGTATATTCATCTTTTTCATCATTGCGATAATGTGATTGTAAATACATTATTGCCTTATGCTAAACAGTAAACACTGTTGGCCCTAACAAGCTGCATTCTTGTCTGTTTATTCTCAAGCCTCGGTTTTTCCCCTTTAAGCCAGCGTATACCCCATCAGTTTGGGGATAACCATTTTGTTTCCTGATTTCCTTTTATGTGTTTAAAATGAAAATATGTGTTTCAGAATTTCTTTGTAATATACCACATTTTATTGTGATTCAACCATGTCCCTTTCTAGTTAATGTTCACTTTCTGCAAATGAAAGAGGCTAACTGCAGTCTTAGTTGCATTTGGTCTGAGTAGATTGGCAACCCAATAAGTGGTCAGTTGTTTTTTTTTTAATGCTGCTGTTAGTGTCTTTTTAATCTGCATAAATCCCAGTCCTTGCTCCCCATGGCTAAATCATCAGCTCAGATGAAGCTCCTTTTGTTTGGATGGATGTATTCATCATTCGTATAAATGTTAAGGTAGAATGGGGCCAACCTGCTTTTCTATGGTAAGTCATTCCACTAAACATTCCGGTAGCTGCATTTACTCCAAACTTGACACAGAAGTGGTGATTTTTCAATAAAGGTATGGATCGTTTGCATTAGTTTGAAATCCCTGTGCCGGTTTATATACCCAGCAACATGGCAAAAGCAGGCTAGAAAAAGTATTGAAACTTTTGGACACACAAATAGATAATAGAACTAATCAATTCAGAGTTCTTATTTGAGGTACAAATGACCAGACTCGAATTATCATATTTTGGACGCATTGTGCAAAGACCTAGCTCTCTTGAGAAGTCTACATTCCTGGGAAAAATGAAAGGAAAGAGAAGAAGAGGATAACCTGCAAGGTGGATGCATTAAATTACAGTGGAAAGGGGTGCACCATTGGAAGACCTGAAGGGGCAGGTTAGGGAGAGATTGATCAGGAGATATGGTTGCTAAGAGTCAACACTGAACTAGTGGCACATAATCAGTGTTGCCAGAAAGTCAACAAAAACTGTCCTATGATTTGGCACCTCTCAGGGGAGAAGGAAAGATGGTCATGAGGAAACACCTTGTGTAAGGAGCATTCCCAGGGAGGCTGCTTCTATTACCTTACCTTACCTTACCTTACCTTACCTTACCTTACCTTTCCTTACCTTACCTTACCTTACCTTACCTTACCTTACCTTACCTTACCTTACCTTACCTTACCTTACCTTACCTTACCCCATTCTATTTTACGTTACTATTTTTACCCTGCTCCTATGTACATTTTTAAAAATAATCTTAATTAATTAAAAAAAAATCCCCCCCAACTTTTGATGCATAGAGCAATCAGATCAGAGAAAAGAAATGTCAACATGGGGAGGAGGACGAAAAGGCACAGCTCACATTCTGCAACACAGGCTTCATTCAAACCTAGACAGACCATATTTCCCTGAGACGGAAACGGGACCCTAACGCGCGCATGTGCACGCGCCAGCACGCACGCTGGCACATGCATGCACGTGCACATGCACAGGCACACACGCATGAACACCATCCCTTAAAAAACAGGACAAAATTGAGTTTTTTAAGGAAACGACAGTACAGTCCGGAAAAGGTAAAAAAAACGGGACTGTCCCGTTTAAAACGGGATGTATGGTCAGCCTATTCAAACCCCTGAAACAGCTGAAAGTTGATAGGTATATTCCAACCAAGCAAGTTTGGTCTGTAAATAACGCAACCCCTCTCCTTGATACTTTAGAATGGGATCCCCAGTGAGAAATCGAAAGCCAACAACTTATAGATCTGTCCTAATCTCTACAAGAGGACAATCCCTTCACACAGACTGCTGCCATCTGCCCAGCAGCAGTGTGGCTTACTTAGGCTGACCATACGTCCCGTTTTGAATGGGACAGTCCCGTTATTTAAGCATTTTTCAACCGTCCCGTCATTTTGATCAAAATCTCAATTTTGTCCCATTTTTAAACCCGGCGGAAAGGAGGACAGGAAGACAGGAAGGAGGACTGGAGCCGAACTTGCCATTGGAGGCAGCCCGGAAGAGGCCCTATCAGTGCGGCAACTGGAAGCCCAGTTGCCGCGTGCGAGCCCAGCAGCAGACACAGCACCACAGTCAACCCGGTTCCTGCCTCTTTACCTGATCCTACCCATGCCGCTTGCTCCGAAGCTGAGATTGTCTGCCCAGCAGTGGTGAGGCCAGGGAAAGCAGGCACGGGAAGGTTGTGGAAAGAGGGTGCGGGGTGCGTGTGTGTGTGTGTGTGTGTGTGTGTGCAATTGCTTGCTCAGAGTAATCACACACACACGTACCCCACACCCTCTTTCTCCAGCCTCCCTGCAACAGGTGCGGGTGCATTTGGTCACGGGGAGGCTGGAGAAAAAGGGTGTGGGGTGCGTGCGTCTGTGTGTGTGTGTGTGTGCATGCGCATGATTGCTTGCTCAGAGTAATCGCGTGTGCACACACACACGCTCCCCACACCCTCTTTCTCCAGCCTCCCTGCAACAGGTGCGGGTGCATTTAGTCATGGGGAGGCTGGAGAAAGAGGGTGTCAGGTGCGTGCGTGTGTGTGTGTGTGCACGCGATTACTTGCTCAGAGTAATCGCACGTGCTCATGCACACACACACACTCCCCACACACTCTTTCTCCAGCCTCCCTGCAACAGGTGCAGGTGCATTTGGTCACGGGGAGGCTGGAGAAAGAGGGTGTGGGGCGCACGCGTGCACACGATTACCTGCTCAGAGTAATTGCACGCACACACATGCTCCCCACACCGTCTTTCTCCAGCCTCCCTGCAACAGGTGTGGGTGCATTTGGTCATGGGGAGGCTGGAGAAAGAGGGTGTGGGGTGCGTGTTTGTGTGTGTGTATGTGTGCACGCAGGCGCGCACGATTACCTGCTCAGAGTAATCGTGCACACACAAACACACGCTCCCCACACCCTCTTTCTCCAGCCTCCCTGCAACAGGTGCAGGTGCATTTGGTCACGGGGAGGCTGGAGAAAGAGAGTGTGGTGTGTGTGTGTGTGTGAAAGGCTGGGGAAAGAGGGTGAGGAAAGTGATTTAGGGTTAAGGAATGAGGGTTACACCGAGCTCCCAAGGAAGGGCATCACCTGCCGGTGACAAAGGGAGAATCTGTGCCCATGCAGCCAACAGGTGTCCTGCTGAACATGGGCACCTCCTTAAGAGGGCTTCCCGGCAGGTCTTAATGGTCAGAGGGGTTCCTACCCCAATGAGGCTAAGATGTTTAGGGTTACAGTAACTTGTGTGGTGGTCAGTGAGTAAATGAATTAGAATAAACCAGCTGCACAAACCCTCCCTCCCTCCCTCCCTCCCTCCCTCTGTTCTTGCTCCCCGGCAATCTCGAAGACAGAGATGGCCAAATCTGAAAGCTGTAAAGTGAGTTGTGCTGAGCTTTGCAAGACATTTTTCCCTGGAAAAATTGCCAACAGATTAACCCACATTTTGACATTTGTCTTCCATTGTGAACTGGGGGAGGAGGCCTGTTTTATGACAAGTCTATGGGTGATGATTACCTAATAATGATGCAGATAATTAAAGATGTAGGGTGATATATGATTTCACAGCACTTATAACTGCTTAATCTTAATCTTATTATGATTTTATTTACAAAATATAATATTTATACACTGGTTATTGAACTCCCACAAATAATTTTTAAATACTTAATAGATGGCATTGTTATTCCCCCCCCCCCAATAATTTTAGAAAGGCAATTTGTTATTGGAATAATGAAATGTAGAGTGCTTAATCCTTCAGCAAGGCATTTTAATTAATTATTCTAATTGATTCCATTTACTAGAGGGAAGAAAAGATATACAACTTGTCATACTTACTTGGCTGCAGTGTTTTGACCACTTTCTAAAATTCAGTTTCATTCGGGACAGAGGGAGCTTGCCACTAACTAAATAGAAAATTGAATTGCACCCCCTGTATTAATTTCCATGTGCATGATCAGGCTTGTGTATCATTACAATCAAGTGTCAGTTGAAAGCTTGGGAGCCTGGGAGGCACACAGAAGTAAGCCTGTTTCCTGTGTAGTCTATAAGTGAGCTTCTAGCTGTAGGAACATCTTTGGAAAGTGTCTCCCCTGCTGATCTAAGTAACCAAACCGGTTCATATTGGAAGAGGTGGTCCCTCAGATAGTCAAGCCCTAAACCATTTAGGCCTGTCCTTCCGCCCCAGCTCGCTGCCTCCTTCAGCCTTCAATAAGGTACTATGGGAAGTTCCTTGCCATGTCCCCTATCGTTGCCAAGAAGTTCTTGCCTTGCCTTGTCTTGCTGCTGTCAAGCCAAATCCAGACCCTTGCTAATCTGCCTTCCTGCAGACCTGTCTAGTCCAGTCCAAACTCCAGTGTGCCTTAGTTAGACCTTGTCCTATATTTCTAGTCTTGCCATATTGTCAAACTTTGACAATATGGCAAGACTAGAAATATATGACCAATTGGCAGCAGGGCAAGGTCTGGGTCAAGGCTCCCTTTGACAGTCAATATTTGCAGGCAGGAGCCAATTGGGTGGACCGGGGGCAGGGTTTGCAGGCAGGAGCCAATTGGGTGACCGGGGGTGGGGTTTGCTGGTGGGAGCCAATCACGTGGACCAGAGGGCGGGGTTTGCAGGTGGGAGCCAATCGCATGGACAGGGGGTGGGGTTTGCAGGAGGGAGCCAATTGGGTGACCGGGGGTGGAGTTTGCTGGCAGGAGCCAATCACGTGGACCAGGGGTTTGGGTTTGCAGGCGGGAGCCAATCACGTGGACCAGGGGCGGGGTTTGCAGGCGGGAGCCAATTGGGTGGACCGGGGGCGGGGTTTGCTGGCGGGAGCCAATTGCATGGACGGGGCGGGGTTTGCAGGCAGGAGCCAATCGCACGGACCAGGGGGCGGAGTTTGCAGGCAGGAGCCAAGCACGCGGATCGGGGGTGGGTTTGCAGGCAGGAGCCAATTGCGTGGACCCGGGGGGCAGGGACCCCTGTCCCATTTTTTCCATCCCAATGTCCCGTTTTTGTCTCAAGGAAATATGGTCAGCCTAGGCTTACTTCAAGTGAGCCTGAGAATCTAGACCTAAATTACTTAAAAGGTGGAAATGTAGCTGACTACACAGGCAGATATAGCCTATTGACTGCGCAAACAGTTCTCTCAATTTTCGATCTGCTGACCACAGTTAAAAATAAAGTAGACTCTTTAAAAGAGTATTTTGCAAACTTTACAGAGAATTTACCAAACAAGACCTTGGAGATTCTCACAGCCCAAGCTCCCTGCTTTAATAGCAGGCTACAAACACTGTGCCAGGAAGACAGGATAATACGCATTCCTAACTATAACAAGGGAAAGAGAGACGAGAAGAATGAACGAAACAAAAGAGAAGAACTGAAAGCCTATACAAGGAAGGGTATTCATCCAGTGAGAAATAGTCAAACAGTTAAGGACAGGAGGCAAACCAATCATAAACCCTGTTTACAGAAGAATCAGATTAATTTACAAATTTTGAATAACAGAGCAAAGGACAGTGGGGATCTAAGAAAATGATTATTCTGTCCTTGAGTCAGCTACTACGGTGTGAAGGCTGACTGACAGACTGACAGAACGTGGAATGGCTCCCTCCCCAGGGTGGCTTTTACTGACTTTTGAGTGCCCTACAATCCCCTTCATGCTGTTCAAAATGAAGCCTTTCCTGAGCACCTTTTCAATCTTTCCACTCTGTGTTTTCTGTGCAGAGGAAGCTAGCCCACTTTTGAATACAAAGCAATCTGGACACGAGAGTGTTGTCACACTTGCAATAGGTCTCCTCCAGACAAACAGAAGGACACCTCACCAAGAGAAAGAGAAAGAGAAAGAGAAAGAGAAAGAGAAAGAGAAAGAGAAAGAGAAAGAGAAAGAGAAAGAGAAAGAGAAAGAGAAAGAGAAAGAGAAAGAGAAAGAGAAAAGCCCAAGTAAAGAAACTCTGCTACTTGCTGTTTGCCACTGCCCCACTGATCTCTTGGAAGAATCCTTGATTAAGTCCTTTAGTATTCTGCCAGACTGGGAACAGGCTGACATTATTAACAGATTGGAAGATCTGAAAGAAATCTTAGTGACAACACATAAAACAGCCAAACCACTGATCGATTTGGCTTTGCCAATTGCCCAAGACAATCATGCCTACCTAGAGAAACAATGTGCCATCACAGCCTGTTTCACTCCTCAGTGGAATTTAAGTGGGAGAGAGGATTCACCTCTCTTACGTCTTCTTCCAATAAGTTACTGCAACATTCAGAAGTCTTAAAGAACATAAACACTGATGCTACTCCTCTCCAAGAGTTTATATTTGACACCTTAAGGTCACAGAATTTTCACTCATCGCCAGCCTGTGGGTTATACCAGAATTTTACAGTGGACGCATCTAACTCTACTTTTTCACTGATCAACCTGAGCCCTTGCTCTTCAGCTAAATCTGTTAAAGTTATTTGGTTAAAGTATTCTATGCAGAATTAAACGCATGGCATTTTCTCCACTGAATCTGGCCGGAAAGTGGAAAATTACAAGTGACCCTGCATTGAAAAGCTGGTTCCCAAAACATTCTATGAACAGTCGATTCGTAAACAGCAGGTGTCCCTCTATCTAGCCATAATAAACCCTTATCAGGATTGTTCCCAGGAGAATTGTAGCTCGAGGGAAGGCCAATACACAACACTGCCATCGTGTGACGCTTTATAGTAAGTACAACAACTGTAAAGCTAAACTGGTTGCCTGGCCCATTTTGAACCAATCAGATGTGAGCTATGAACCATGGGTATTCATTCATACTTATGTTCTCACTTATGTTCTTCCTATGTCGTCTTTTTCCTTTATGTAGACTGCTATCTACATGTACTTGTATCTGAACTGTAACTATGCCTGGTCTTTGCACAGACCATGATGTTTTTCTTTCCTCACTTCTGGTGATGGAACTCTGCTTATGCTTTGGTTTTTCCTTTTTGCAATAATGCACTATACATCCATTATTGCCTTATGCTATCAATAAAGATATTGTTAGCCTTACAAAACGTTGTTTGGATTACTTCAAGCCTGAAAAACCCCAAAAGTTCACCATCACCTAATAAAATCAACTTTTCAAAAACAAAAACAAAACAAAACCCTGAAGATCCCATGTTAACTCCTGAGATAAGATAACACTCTGCCAATAGCCATGGTAGTATCTCAAGCAGCTAAGAATGCCCCAGATCAACAAATTGGCAATGTTTCTGTCCACAAACCTCACAAAAGCACTAGCCTGCCACAAAAGCTCCTGCAGTCTAGCCACCAGGGTCTGACAAAATTGGGAATCTCTAATCACTGTGTGTACTTTAAACACTGAGGGGATCCTTGATGGCATCACATCTGCAGACTGACTGAATGAGATCTGCCCCTCAACTCAAGGCTTCTGCACCCCTTCAGTAATCACTATGGATAATGGACCAGAGACCTATATTCACCTCCTGACATGGAACATACTGTAGCTGGTTGGAAGAACAGAACATCTGAAGGAACCTGATTAAATTTCTCTCTCAGTTTGAAGTTACAGCTTTACAGGAGACCTGGCTGACTGTTGATGATACCCAGGCCTACCTTCCAGGCTTTAGAACTTGGTCTGCCCCAGCAAAAGAAAATCAAAACAAAAGGGCAAGCATCTGGAGGGTTATCCCTGTTTGTTAAAGAGGAGCTAGGCTGGCAGGGCCAGGAATTGACTCATGGGACTGATCCCTCCCATTTTCTAGTTATCAAATTCAAGCATAAAACAACAGAAGTCCTGGTGCTGAACATATATGTTCCCCCACACTCTTCATCAAGCTTCACCGCAGACATACAGTATAGGCATACCTAGAAAAGTTCTCCATATTTTGGGAGGCAAATGAGCTTGCTACATCTACCCTTACACCTTTCACTCTGAGAAATCCATTAGCACCCTGGATTACATATGTGTCTCGAACAACAAAATTGAGCTCTTCTCCGATGTCCAGGTCTACATGAGGGAAGATAGCAACCACCAACAAATTGCAGTTAACTTCTTTGACAGTTCCAACTTAAGTTTAGGTGCATCCCATGACACAAAGTTGTTAGCTAACCTTGAATTGAGGCAAGATAGGCACCTCAAGGGGGCTAAGGTGAACACTACTACTTGTCTACTTTCTTGAATTCAGAGCATGCTCAGACTTGTGCAAAGATGATTTTCTCACCTACTGAAGGTTCCAACAACGTGCTGGTCAGCTACACTAATCTGTGTTCCATGTTAAAAAAAAACTTTCTAATGGATAAATTGCCTTCCAGAAATAACCAGCTTATTTATTTTATTTTATTTTATTAAATTTATATTACCGCCCATCTCCCCTGTCGGATCATCAGAACTAACTGTTTTGATCCAGAATGCTGTCATGTAAGAAAGACATTACAGGCAGCTATGTGCTTGATTCAAAGACACCCCACTATAACAAACCACACTAAGATGTTAAAGCTCAGATGTGAATGCACTGATATTACCTAGTTGGGTAATGAAATGTCTGTAAGCAAACAACCAAGCTCAGAGAACACCCAGGTCTCCACTATATATTCATATAGTTGTATGGGAGGCATGAATGCAGATGGCATCTTTGCCCAGTTCTGGCAATGCTATAATATGTTTTTATTTATATAATAAATCTTATCTTATCTTATCTTATCTTATCTTATCTTATCTTATCTTATCTTATCTTATCATTTTATCTTTACACATTGAGCAGTTCCTGAAATCATTTCTTGGGATTTAATCCAAATATTTTATTTATTCAGTTTGTATATCATCAGCTTTTCTGGCTTTCATATGTTTAATGGCATTTTCTAGCTCCACCATTGTAAAAGAATACTCATTCTCTTGATGTTCCTGCTGCATGTACATGTTCACCTTTCTAAGCATGGTCTGGACTTTCATGTTGTGGGTCATACCTACACTATAACTTGCCTTATTGTCAGGCTTCATGCCAAACACAGCAATAAATCTCAACTCCCCAAACACATAACCCCATATGCAATAACCTGCTTACAGCAGAATCACAAACATGTCATGGCTAGATAAGTTGCCTTTTTGCAGCAAGAATGAAGCTGTATGCATAGAAGTCCTGTCTACTGGAGCATACAGAATCCAAAGCCTATGTATATATCTATGCTCCAAGGTTTTACTTCTAGGTGTTTTCCTCCTGTCTTTTCAAGTCAATAGAGTTCATAGCCTTGAGATTGAGAGGCATGTGTTGGTCAATGTTGACATTACAGAACTATTTGGCCTGGAAACTGCTGATCCCTGACTTGCCAGGAGCTTCATTCTTTATACCTACAGCTTCCTGGCATCACACTGCAGGACTTTATTAACGTTTTCATTGTTTTCTGAATTTGGTTTTATATCCACCATCACTGCATCAAGATGAGTGAAACCCTGCCAGTTAGCTTTTTAAATACTGAATTACCAGAGGAAGTTGAACAACAAAAGGGTTTTGTTGGGAGTGGAGATTTGGGTGTGGAACCATTTCACTGTTTAACTGCTTAGTGATAGAATATTATTGCAGGCAAAGATTAGATCTGGGTTTTAGCCTCATTTCCATCAAGTGCTATTAAAATAATTTAGTAGACTATGATTAAAATAAAACTAAATGGATCAGTACAACCAGAGATATATCGGTATACCATCGGAAGATGGGACTCCCAGGTCGGAAGATGGTCAAAATGCTACTGGAGAAGAACAGAGGATAAGTTCAACTAGCCCCAGATGTGATGACGCAGCTAGCTCAAAGCCGAAAGGACAGCTAGCGGCCAACGGTGCTGGTGGTGAACAATGAATCCGATGTTCTAAAGATCAACACACCATAGGAACCTGGAATGTAAGATCTATGAGCCAGGGCAAATTGGATGTGGTTTTTGGTGAGATGTCAAGATTAAATATAGACATTTTGGGTGTCAGTGAAGTGAAATGGACTGGAATGGGCCACTTCACATCAGATGACCACCAGATCTTCTACTGTGGACAAGAGGACCACAGAAGAAATGGAGTAGCCTTCATAATTAATAATAAAGTGGCTAAAGCAGTGCTTGGATACAATCCAAAAAACAATAGAATGATCTTAATTCGAATTCAGGGTAAGCCATTTAACATCACAGTGATCCAAATATACGCCCCAACCACAGATGCTGAAGAAGCAGAAGTAGATCAGTTCTATGAGGATCTGCAGCAGCTACTGGATAATACTCCAAAAAGAGATGATATTTTCATTACAGGAGACTGGAATGCTAAGGTGGGTAGTCAAACGACAGCTGGAATTACAGGCAAGCATGGTCTAGGAGAACAAAATGAAGCGGGACATAGGCTGATAGAATTGCCAAGACAATTCACTGTGCATAACAAACACTCTCTTCCAGCAACCTAAAAGACGACTTTATACATGGACTTCACCAGATGGTCGACACTGAAATCAGATTGACTACATCCTTTGTAGCCAAAGGTGGCGGACATCTATACAGTCGGTAAAAACAAGACCTGGAGCTGACTGTAGTTCAGATCAGGAACTTCTTACTGCACAATTTAGAATCAGACTAAAGAGAATAGGGAAGACCCACAGATAAGTTATATATGAGCTCACTAACATTTCTAATGAATATGCAGTGGAAGTGAAGAATAGATTTAAGGGACTTGATTTAGTAGATAGGGTCCCGGAAGAGCTATGGACAGAAGTTCGCAACATTGTTCAGGAGGCAGCAACAAAAAACATCCCAAAGAAAAAGAAAACTAAGAAGGCAAGATGGCTGTCTGCTGAGACACTGGAAGTAGCCCAAGAAAGAAGGAAAGCAAAAGGCAACAGTGATAGGGGGAGATATGCCCAATTAAATGCAAAATTCCAGAGGTTAGCCAGAAGGGATAAGGAATTATTTTTAAACAAGCAATGTGCGGAAGTGGAAGAAGATAATAGAATAGGAAGGACAAGAGACCTCTTCCAGAAAATTAGAAACATTGGAAGTTAATTCCAGGCAAAAATGGGTATGATCAAAAACAAAAATGGCAAGGACCTAACATAAGCAGAAGAGATCAAGAAAAGGTGGCAAGAATATATGGAAGATCTGTACTGGAAGGATAATAATATCAGGGATAGCTTTGACAGTGTGGTCAGTGAGTTAGAGCCAGACATCCTGAAGAGTGAGGTTGAATGGGCCTTAAGAAGCATTGCTAATAACAAGGCAGCAGGAGATGACGGTATCCCAGCTGAACTGTTGTTGCTGAAATGTCATAAAGAGAGGTAATTGAAAGCTCTATTTGTATACTTAAAAATTTCAGTACTGTTTGATGTCCGAATACAGAGATCTGGTCTCACAAAAACTATACTGCCATATTATTTCTATGAACTTTCTATTGTTACCTTCATATATTGGTTGGTCCACTGAATAGATTACCTGACCAATTATATTCACATATTTTACAAAACAAAGGTATTTGGGGAGTGCAGGAGCTTTCCACATTATCTGAGATCACTGTCATAGAAGATCAAGGCCAAAGAGATCTCATTCAGCACATTGATAGTCACTACATATCTTTAAAGTTCATCTTTAGCCATGCTGGCTGCAGTTTATCAGAAATTTAATTAAAACCACAGAGAGTATCTTGTTTTTTCCTCCCCTATCAGTTCTCATTCAATCTGATGAAAGAAAATTTATGTTAGAAGTTCTTTCAAAGGAGAAAGCAATTTTGGTGAACTGTTCATGGGTGGAGTATGATGTTCTTGCACTTATTTAATTATAGGTTGGTCAAGGACATGTCTGAATGTCCTTCTTTCATTGGCTAATCACTTGCCCAATGGTTTTTAGCCTCTCTGGCTAAAGTGAAGATATCAGGAGGGAACTCCTCTTTGGTGGTGTTTCAGATTGGGAAGTATGGACAGCCAGGCAAGAGACGTAACAGCAGAATGGCAACACCAGCAGCAGCACACCCTCTGCTACTTCCAGCAATAATGTCAGCTCAAAACTTTCAAGCTAGATTTCAGCAGAGCATTAATTTTAATCCAAAATATATGGAGGTCAACAGCTTGACTACCCTAGTTCATACCGATTGACAGCATGGGCTTTCCAAATTTTCCAATTCTTTTTGGAACCCATGCTTATAAAACATGAGGTCTTCCAATAAACTGTAGATCTTCCTGGCATTCGTGATGAACCTGAACCACCATTTCCAAAAGACCATGATTGATTTACAGCAGGGCTGTTATCTAAATTAGGGAATAATGGGTTCTAACTATAATTAGTCGATCTGCTTCCATTCTTCCCTAAGTACAAAGGACTGGCTATAGTGCATATTCCTTTTTCCCTGTCCTACACTTAACTATAAGGGGACTTAAAGCTCTTTAGTAGGTAAAGGTTCCCCCCGCACATTTGTGCAGTTGTGTCCAACTCTAGGGGCCGGTGCTCATCTCCGTTTGTTAGCCGAAGAGCCAGCATTGTCCGAAGACGCTTCCACGGTCATGTGGCCGCATGACGTGCACGGAATGCTGTTACCTTCCCACCGAAGTGGTACCTATTAATCTACTTGCATTTGCATACTTTCAAATTGCTAGGTTGGCAAGAGCTGGAGCTAGTGCGGGAGCTCACTCCGCACGCAGGGCTAGGGATTCGAACCTCCGAACTTGCGATCTTCCGATCGACAAGCCTTGCGTCTTACCTGCTGAGCCACCACGCCCCTCTTAAAGCTCTTTAGCAGCCTAAAAAATGCTTATACCATTGTGAGGCTTTATTCTCCTGCAAGAAGTAGAAGAGGTAGAGTGCGCTGCCCAGAACAGGCACCCAGGCTCAGTGCCAGCACCCAGCACGATGTCCCTCAGGAAGAAGTCCAAGAAGAGATGAAAAATAGACAGTATGTATGCACTGGCCCAGACCAGCTAGATAACACCCCTGCTTCACAGTTTGAAAGCTGACTCTAGTAGCTCTCAATTAGAGACAATGAAACCAATCAAGGTAACTAATACCATTCATCCACTCCTTATAAATATGCTCAAGAAGGCAGATGTGTTGGTGTCTGGTTATTACATAGCTGAATGGTGACTGCCATTTGATTACAGACCTGCAGTCATGACTGTATCATCTAAATAGCTTTTTAATAAATCCTACATCCAAGAGTTTGAGATGATTAAATTAACGAAAAAGTAATTATTTTCATTTCTTTTTTTTATTTATTTTTAATTGAGTGGGAAGATTTCTTCCTTGTGGGGAAATGCAAGCATTCAAAGAGAACAAAATATATCATTTGCCCTCCCAAATATATTACTTTGCCTTGTGTTTTGGAATCTGATTACCGGCCCCTCTGTCCTGAATTACAATACTGGTCCTCTCCTGTCTTTCAGTGGGAAGATTTGTATTAAAAATCATGGATATTTCAGAAAGTTGCATACAGATGTTCTGTCTATTAGGGAACATTGTGAATGGCAAAGAGGTACAGATTTTTTGTTACGAATTTGAAAAAAAAGGTAAAGAAGATTATGGCTCAAAATAATGCCCCATTAATGCAGATTTTAGCATGGAAGAGATTTGAATCATAGAACAATACAGTTTGAAGGGGCCATTTAGACAGTCAAGTCCAACTCTTTCTGAATGCAGGGATCCAAATTAAACAACCCCAACAGATGGCTGTCTAGTTTTTATACACATCTGCATATCACTAGTATTTACAGCCTCCTGATCAATTATCCATGAGCCTATTTTCTGCCTGACTTATATCCTACCCTTTTCCCAGTTGGTCATAAGACTTCTGTGGCCGACCTTTCCCTGCAATAGAGAAGAGTTGGCTAAACATCTTAATATGAGGGCATTATAATTCATGATGAAAGTTATTTCCCAACATCCCTCTCTTCTCCCTGTCACCATAGCAGTGCCTTCACTTTTGGCAACAACACATTCCCCCAACTGGCAAAATTTATATCAAGTTCAAAGATCACCTAATTTGTGTGCTGCTCTAGTTGTACAGCATAAAATGGAAAGCAACCTTCTTCTTCCTACCCGAAACCCTTCTGAGATACAGAACTTTTGACGTCCTTCTTTTCTATCAAGATAAAAAGAGGTGGGCATGGATTATATTTAATCCTTCCAGCAAAGAGGATTGTCAGATATTTCAGTAATGAGCAAAAATACGGGATGTACCGACACATAACACACACAGTTTGCCAATTAGCTGAGTTGCATTAATTAAGATGTGGAGTGAAGCATTGAACTGTCAGCACTCATGTCACCTCACATTAATGTGCACTGAAATGAGAGAGAGAGTGCAAATTTGTGGCTAGAGTAATGTGCCAAACTCATGAACCATCACTTTCAGCTTCTTAATTGAGTTTCTGCTACATTTCCATAGCCAATCTTTCAAATGGGGATGGTTCAATGTTTCAGAACTCTCTTGCCTGAAGTGAAGGGAGAAAACAATCCCAGAGGTTCAGGTATAATTTATTTATTTATATTTCTAACTTATATCACCGCCCATCTCCCCCCATTTCCGGAGGGGACTCTGGGCGGTTATAAAATAGTTAATCAATCAAAACTAAGCTTGCTGATCTAGAGAGAGGCAGAGTCCAGCAAAGCCAGGGAAACTCAAAATCTACACAACCAATCAGGAGAAGAAAAGATATCTCTCCCTGAAGTTAGCTCTGAAAAGATGAGGAAAGAGGTTCCAGAGTCCTGTTGTTGTAACAGAAATATTGGATTTCATTTGAGAAACATCTTTGGTTTTAATAGCATTCTTTCTGATTCCTTCAAACCCCTCTGAATATTTTTGACTGTGATAAAACAAAACAAACAAACAAAAATGGCAGCTTTTGTTTTGAGTGACTTCAATGGAAATCTTCATGACAACTGTGCTGGAAAACTCTTCTGGACTTTCAGAGTAATATATGGCAATTCAGCCTCTCAGTATTCTTTGGTTGATGGCCCTTAGAGGAGAAGAAAGGTCTATAGGAAACTGGAGCTATCTTGGTCTGTATGAAGATCTGTAACCTTTTAACATCAGGAGAAAAATTAAATGATTAGCATATGACATCTGATGGGGAGAGTGCCATTTCTCTATTGCATACCTCTTAAGTCTCACACTAATTTATGAGGTTATTGCTAAGTGAAAGTATTGAATAGGCAGGAAATAGATTTTAATGCACAAATCATTTCTCTCTTTTCCAAGTGCCATCTTAACATCTCAAAGGAGGAAGACATATTTGGCAAAATAACAAGTCATAGTATGATAGGTCCTAAAATCTTTTATCTCACATCTCTTATTTTATGGCTAAACTGAATCAGAAAGACTATGAGTCATCATTCAAGAAATCATTGCCTACTAAACATAAATAGATCAAGTAGCCCAGGATGGAAGATGCGTCATGGAAACCATTACATTACAACAAGAAAAAATGTAACTCAGTGTGGTCTTTAATACAATTACTGGCATTTCCACATAGGCTGGGGAAAAACTCATATCTGAAATCTATCCTGATAGCGCAAATGCTTTATTATAATTGTTATTATTACTATTATGTCAGAATTCTCATGGGAAAGTAGTTGCAAATTGTTTTCTGCACAAACTGTTTTGTCTACAGTTCTAACCGTGTAGATTAGAGACGCCTGCTACATAATAGTAGGGGGGTGAGACGCATGCTTGCTAGATGCAACACTGCCACCTACTGGCAGGTTATACTCTGTTCTCAAAGTCTCCAGATCTGTAGCCAACCAATGAGGGTTTGTTCTGGGGGCTGGTAATGAGTTCCTTTGCTCTTGACTCTGCTTGTCTGGTAGCCATTACCAAGTGTTTTTCTTTTGCTCTCAACAAAAGACTTTGAAGTGTAGCCAACTGGCATACTGTTAGCCAGGTTTGCGCTCCTTGAATCTTGTATTCGATGGAAGCAAGAAAAAAGGAGAATATTTGAATCTTCTGCTTTTAAGCTATTTCTGCTGCTGTTTTGTTCAAGAAACGCTTGTGCTGTATTGTATGTATACCTGCTTATCTACAGTAAAGATTTATAGCCGTTGAAAGCTGTACTCTGTTGTTTGTTTACTCTTGCCTCCTCCAAACCGACATATTATCCTTCAGAATTCACAACAACAGTCCTGTGGGGTAGGTTGGGCTGAAAGTTGGGGGCAAAGTAATCCAGTAAATACACATGACTCAAAGGTACAGGCGTTCAGTGAGCTTGATCTTTAGTTTGAATTGACAGAATATGGATATAAACCTGGTTTTTCTTGGATCTAATTCAACATTTTAACCAATACATCATACTAGCTCTCTGCCAATTATAATTTTGAATATTGTCAGCTAGTAAAAGACAACCCCAATATTATGTTTAGATCATCTTTGGAGCACACAGGTATCTATCTATCTATCTATCTATCTATCTATCTATCTATCTATCTATCTATCTATCTATCTGGATGGATGGATGGATGGATGGATGGATGGATGGATGGATGGATGGATGGATGGATGGATGGATGGATGGATGATAGCTATTTGTTATGCTTTTTATTTTATTTTATTTTATCTTATTTATATATTTATATCCAAGCTGTTTATTTAATACTACAGCCTTTTCTTGTATATAAGTAGAGTGTGTTTGAGTGCATTATTTAATAAATAAAGATTATGTCAGGGTTGCCACAGTGCAAGCCCTGCCATGCGTGTTGAATTGTATTTGAGAATGGATTATTAACAATGCGTGTCAGTGCAAAGGATTTCAAGAGAAGGGAGGGGGAGAACACAGAGAGTGAAATTCCAACAAGACTGTGGAAGGATGTTTACAGTTAGTCAAGGCCATGCACCTGCATTGCTTGGTACTGAAGAGAAATATGCTGATGGCAGGGGAAGAGTGGCTGGATGGGGAAAGTACTGGACAATGCATCATCAAGGGAGGAGTGACATGTCGGTGGGGGGAATAGTGAGGTTTGACTGTTTGGTGGGAATTGAGTCATTCTGGTCTTTAGATATGTTCTGAATTGTAATACTTTCAATAAAGCTTTCTACTATACTCTAAATGGAGTGTACTGAGGAATGCTGATTTGGAGGATTAGATCCAGAGACATCACATATTACATCCTGCATTCTCTAACAATCCCAGTGCAGGGATTTTAAAATTATCTGATCATAAAATATTAAAAATTGAATGAAAAGACAGGACTTCACAAGACAGCAGATGACCAACATCCCAGTCAACATTGGAATTATTTGAATGATGGGAGTTATAATTCAACATATCTGCCTTGCAGACTGGGAAAGCTTGATTAATTGGGTACATTTGATAAAAGTAAAGGCAGAGGAATGGTCCAGCAAAGCTCTATCCAGTTTTTTACATATTTGGAAGAATGCAGAAAAAGAAATGATAGTCTCAGCGGATAAAATGATATAGAAAGACAGTCCAAATAACTAGGAATAAACTGTGCATAATTCTGATGTCATCTGCATAAGAAATGACATCTTATCCATGCTGTGTCTGAAACTACAGAATAGAAAACGAGTCTCAAGGGGATTTTGGAAAAAGACTGCATCAGAAACTCGTAATATCTTGAATCTGGGAAGTACTTTCTTCAGTTCTGGGCTGTCAGATTGTATATTGTATGGCAAATTTTTCTCTATTTTAAATTGGAGACATTCAGGAAGGAAGGAAGGAAGGAAGGAAGGAAGGAAGGAAGGAAGGAAGGAAGGAAGGAAGGAAGGAAGGAAGGAAGGAAGGAAGGGTTAGAAATAGAGCTAACTTTCTACAATTAAGGATTCTAAAGTTCAATATTTTAAAAATATGAATATATATTAAAATATTTTTAAACTATAATCTTTAGCCCCATATAATACACTTTTATGATACTGTGTGAAGGAATCACGCTTCTTCCTTTCTACTTTTATAGTTTTTGGCTGATTCACAGATGCAGAGTCACTTGATCAATTATTATTTACTCTCTGCTGAATATGTGAAAAATCTCTGCCGTATTCAAAGGAGAGACAGTGTGGCACAGTGGTTAGGCTATTGAACAGGGCCTGGAAAGAATCAGGTTCAAGTTCCAAATCAACTAAGAAGCTCACTGGTTGATTTTGGATAAGTCACATTCTCTCAGTCCAAACTACTTTACAGGATCATTGAACAAATAAAATGTGGTGATTTCCTATATATCCCTGGAGGTAAAGTGAGATATAATGTAAAGACTTTCATGAAATAAGTTTGAATCCTGGACACTGCATGCAGGCATCCTTATACTCTTCTTAGCAGCAATATTGTCATTGCTTCAAGCCACCTGAAGATAGCAGCAAAAAGATACAGAAAACCTTAATTCCTTGCTGCCATCTAGTGGTTGTCCAGATTTTGCAGCCCAGATCTGGTAACCAAACACGGCTGCCTTCTGGGATGTATTTTGACTTCTTAGTCTAGCCTAATTCTTGGACTTTCTTACTGACCTCCCATCCAGGTATTAACCAAAGCAATGACTCTGGGAGGCATACAAAATTAAAACAATTGAAACAATCCAAATAATAAATGTCCAAGGTTGGAAACAACAATTCCAACTTACCATAAAATAACATCAGCCAGCAGAGCTCACTTAACTTCTTGGCCTAAGTGCCTGGGGGAACAGCCAGGTCTTTAAAGACTTATTAAAGGGTATCAGGATCAGGGCCATCTGGATCTCAGGAGGGATGCTGTTCCACAGGGCAGATGCTCCAGTAGAGAAAGCTCAACTCCTGGGTCCAACAAAATGACATTGTTTAATGGAAGAGATCTGGAGCATGGATCTGATGGGGCGAGCAGAGAGGATGAGAGACAGATGGTAATGATAATAATTATTATTTTATTTATTATTTTATCATATTTATACCCCGCCTATCCCCTCCCTAACGGAGGACTCTAGGCGGCTTACATACATTGTATTTCATATTTATACATTTCATATATAATACAACATTTAAACTGCGCGCTTAAGGGAAGGGGTAAGGGAACCGACTCTTCCGTGGGCACTGGACTACATGTCCCAGAATACCTTGCGTCGGAGCCGGCTGCTGACGTCCTGGATGTTGCTGTTTCGGGATCTGTCGTCTCCGCCGCCATTCACGAGATCTTCTCCGTTCGGTGGGCGACCCCCGACAGGACACCACCAAATTCTCCCACTTAAGGTGGTACCCATTTATCTACTTGCTAAGCTTTCGAACTGTTGGGTTGACAGGAGCTGGGACTAGCAACGAGAGCTTGCGCGGGGATTCGAACTGCCGACCTTCTGATCGGCAGTCTACAGCTCAGCGGTTTAACCCGCTGAGCCACCGCGTCCCTTAATGAGTGATAACACCAAATGCACACATTTAGGCAATCATTTACCTCCAGACCCTTTCTTCATGCAAAGCTAACCCTGAGTGCAGGTGGTAGGGAAAGTTGGAAGGTAATGAAACAGCTGCAAACAAACAACCAAGCTCAGAGAGCACCAAGGACTCTACAGTTCAACTCAGAGCTACATACTGTATATAAGATCTTGTATACAGTACTAAACCAAACCAAACCTATAATCTATATGACTTGTATAAATGTACTGTTTTACCCAGAAATATGTACTGTGCAAATGTACTATCTGGTGGCACGTTATCTTGACTGGAAAGCTACACTGCAAAATTGGGAGAAATGTGAAACTTATTTTCCTGCCAAATTTCACTTGATTCTTGGAGATTTGCAGCGACACCAGGAATAACAAGCAATGTAATAAACTGCATTAAAAATTAAAACATCCGTGGTAAAATGCGTATTATAGTACAATAAAAATGGAGCAAAAAGCCAATCCACTGAAACCAATAGTGTCCCCCAATCTGAAGGATAATTGCATTTTGCTCTGCATTAATTTAAGAGAGGCAGGTCAGGGTGGTTCTTATTAAATTGTACAAAGGCCAAATTCTTCAAATACCTAAAACAATTGCTACAGCATTTTTTTTTTGTTTTATGCATACAACTTTTAATAAGTTAATTGCATTTTATTTACTTTGTGAGCCTCCTTGAGGGCTTTGGTTGAAGAACCGGCTATAAATCCACTAAAGAAATAATAGACCCACAAATGACTGTGCTTACAGACATTCATCACCAGTTACGCTTTTACGCTGATAGTGCTATGGAAAGAAAATTGTCCTTATCATCATTAGCCAGTACTGTCAATGACTGATGAACATGTCCTTATGATGAAACCGCTCTTAAAGAAATGTGAAATCACCCTGAGCTAAACCTTTTGAGTTGATGTGCAATTTCACTTTACGCCAAAAGCTGTCTAGCCCCTTAGAAATCTGCTTTGGAACTGCTCTCAAAATCTTTCTAAAGGCAGGAGCCCCCAAATCAAATGGGACCATGTGTGACATTTGAGTGGCACGCTGGTACTTTCACCTCAAAAGTGGGCAGGACCCAGAGAAAAAGTTGCCGGGGGTCAAGGCCAAGTCTTCCTTGGATTTCATGTAATGAAATCTAAATTAGATATTAGTTATTATATTGATTCCATTACCACTTTAGACACAATTCAAACTGTTGATGATTGGATTTAATTGAATTGAATGTATTTATTTAAAACTGGCCAACTCCAAAAAGAGTGGTTTACAACATTTAAAACAATATGCAATTTAAAGAAATATGACCACCTGGAAATATAACAACCCCAAAGAAAAAAATTGACAGGGGCCCCACAGACATTCCAACCCCACACCTGGGAATGATGATCTTTGACAGCAGCGGAGGCAAGAGAAAGGGCCTTCTCAGTGGTTGTTTGAAAGCTAGGCAACATCTTGCCTCAGGAGGGCAAAGTTAGAGCCTTCTGATCAGTCAAAACCTTCCTAAATAGAATCTATCTATCTATCTATCTATCTATCTATCTATCTATCTATCTATCTATCTATCTATCTATCTATCAATCATCTATCCATACATCCTGATTGGACGGGTAGAAACAACTGAGGAGAGATGGTCCCAAAAGAATATCTGCTTTTAATATAGTGCATCTGTCTATTTTCATGATACAACACTTTCTTTCTTCTAGTATTTTCTGGTTTTTTTAAAACTGGTGTTAATTTTTTTATTGGTTAAGTGTTGTTAATTGCCCCAGTAGCGTTTACACAGTGGAAAAGCAGGATGGTGAATGTATTAGGGCCATGTAGCACTTCAGATCTGAAGGAGAAAAGGTGCTACACAGGGTGTGTGTACAGGTAGTCCTCACAATTATGACAGGAATTTCAGTTGCTAAGTGAATGGTGGCTGCAACATGGCTCCTTCTCAGGCCTCCATCTGTGGAATGTTAGCCTTTCTCTCCCTGCTTTCCTTCAGTTACTTGTCATCACGCCAGTTCCAAGTCGGCCTGTGTGAATCAGTCTTGATTTGATTTGAATTGGAAAATCAAGATTCTTTAAGTGAATCTGACCCGGTTTTATGACCTTTTTTGCAGCGGTCATTAAGCAAATCACCATGGGTGTTAAGCGAACCATGTGGTCATTAAGCAAATCATGCAGTTCCCCATTTGCTTGCCAGAAGCCGGTCAGAAAGGTCGAAAATGGTGATCATGTGACCATGGGATGCTGTGACAGTCATAAATGCGAACCAGTTGCCAAGCACCCAAATTGTGATCACGTGACCGGGGGGGGGGGGGGAACGCTGTGACCGTTGTAAGTGTGAGGACCAGTTGTAAGTTGGTTTTTTCAGCACTGTTGTAAGTCTGAATCATCACTACATGAATGGTTGTTAAGCGAGGACTACCTGTATGTGTGTAGGCACAGCTGCTTTAAGGAGTGGCCCACAGTTGCCCCCTGTATTCCCCAGGTGTTTGTGTGTGGGTGTGAATAATTAATTGGGGAGGGTACAGGGGGAATAAAAAAAGTCAAGATATTATCTGTGATCATGCAATTGAAGCCCTGCCCCTTTTAATCTTCATTGCATACATGGTGCTTCTAAAAAAGAGGCAGAGTTTTGATCCTGCAGTTGCATCACCATTTTTGCCCCCCCCCCAAGTAATTATGCCCCATATATTTTTTTTTCTGTTTGACCACATAAAAAGCTACTATTTAACAGAAACTCTGGGAGGCATTCAGGGATGAAATGCCTGTGTCAGTTCAGGTCTGCTTCCTTGCTGAGGGACATTGAGCCCTGTTCTGATGGCCCAGTCAGAACTTCATGGCTCCTTCTCAGGCCTCCATCTGTGGAATGTTAGCCTTTCTCTCCCTGCTTTCCTTCAGTTACTTGTCATCACGCCAGTTCCAAGTCGGCCTGTGTGAATCAGTCTTGATTTGATTTGAATTGGAAAATCAAGATTCAAAGAGGGCCTAATTTGATTGGAGTTTGTGACTTGAGATTCAAAGGCCAGCTGATTCAATTCGGGCTGCTTCTAGATTAGATTTAAAAACAAGAGATGTCCATAGGCTATAATGGAGAAGCATCAAAATGCTTGAGGTGCTTTCTTTTTTCATATAAGGAGATAAAATAACAGGGATGGGAGATTCTTTAGAGGAAATTAACCCTGCCAGATTTCAGCTGAATACTTTCAAGGGTTTTACCCCAATAAAGTTTTGCAATATTCCCTCTGCATCTCCTTTAATGCAGAGACAACAGACCATCAGATTCCAAATTGCCTAGCAATGTCCTAAACAATTGCTGAATAAATGCAGCAAGTATCCTATTTCAATTTATAGATAACTTCCTTTTAAAAAGTGTTTAAAAAAGAAACTCTTATTTTTCCCTGTGCTTTTCTGAGATGTGAGGCTTGACATGACCCTAAAGAGTACCCACTAACAGACTTGCCCTCATGGGGTGGTATCAGCCTTGAGCTAATCATTAAGCAAAATAAGCATGTGTTTATGGCACCAAGGGAAGGGGGGCACCATAGAGTTTTTTCTCCTTGCTATCATGCCCTTAACTCTTTCATTGCCACACTCAACTTTAGTTTTCAGCACTTATTGATCTTCATGTCTTGTCAATTAATCAGTGGAAGGGCTGAGGGCACCATTGTTGGGCTGTGCTTAGGGAATCACTTGGCCTTAATCTGGCCCTGTGTGGCATAGCTTCATGCCTTTGATCACTGGATTTTGGAGTGCCATGAGGATTGACATAACTGATTGACAAGCTTGGTCCTTCTTGCCAAGGATTGATAATTGCTGGCTTCTATGAGGGACAGATTGGCAGGGCAATTGAGAAAGCTTGTTCTTTTTGGGTAGAACATGGCTCTGGGATAAAGCATCCAGGGGTTGTTAAGTTTGGTCCTGCCCCTCGTGCATGGCACCATTATTGTGATATTATGGTTTGGTTTTTTTGCTGTTTCAAATTTTACTTGTAGTGCATATTGATCAGAATGGGATAGAATGGAGTGGCATAGAAAGAGAGAGAGGGAGATCTTGGAAGAATAACTGTCAACTGTCAACTTGTCTTTATGGATAGGCTGACCATACATCCCATTTTGAATGGGACGGTCCCGTTTTTTTAGCATTTTTCAACTGTCCCGTCGTTTTGATAAAAATCTCAATTTTGTCCTGTTTTTTAAACCTGGTGGGAATGGCGCGGTCGTGTCCGACTCTAGGGGCCGGTGCTCATCTCCATTTCTTAGCCGAAGAGCTAGCGTTGTCAGAAGACGCTTCCGCGGTCATGTGGCCGACATGACGCACACGGAATGCTTTTACCTACCCACCAAAGTGGTACCTATTCATTTACTTGCATTTGCATGCTTTCGAATTGCTAGCTTGGCAAGAGCTGGGGCGAGTGCAGGAGCTCACTCCGTCACGCGGGACTAGGGTCTCGAACCTCTGAACTTGCGACCTTCCGATCGACAAGCCTGGCGTCTTACCCGCTGAGCCACCACGCCCCCTCCATTTTATCCAGTTTATCCAGTGATAAAGTACGCCCCAAAACCCTACCAATAAATATTTTAAAAATTCCAAAGTACCTGAGAATAAAATAGGAAAATAAGTTTTTTTTCCTCTAGAGGAAGAAAACTTTTGACAAATTGTGAGACATATTCCATTATAGCTTTAGTGTCCATTATCAGAGAATTTGATCTGGGCTCATAGAGCCATTTCAAACAACTTTTCTTGCTCCTTAAGCCTCAAATCTTTGAAGTAGAATTGATGATTATTATTGATTTATTTAAAACACATTTGACCTTATTTTGAGCTAAAAATCTCCTCAAAACACCTTACATAAAATGTGAAAATAAAATATCATCTTGTTGGCAAGTTCACAACTTAAAGGTTGTAACTTCAAAGAGAGGAGGAAAGAAGGTGGCAAACTCCCCTAGTCAAAGATGAATTTCTAAGTTAAAATAAAGACCAGGGACTTTGAAGAAGCAGGAGAGAAAAACTGATGTTGGAGAAGATTCCTGAGAATACCATGGACAGCCAAGAAAACAAACCAATGGATCATTGAACAAACCAACCCAGTGTTCACACTCAAGGTACAAATAACCAGGCTCAAATTATCACACTGTGGACACATTATGTGAAGCCATAGCTCTGTAGAGAAGTCTATAATGCTGGGAAAGGTGGAAGGAAAGAGAAGAAGAGGATGATCAGCAGCAAGGTGGATGGACCCAATTACAGCAGCAATGGGTGCACCATTGGATGACTTGAATGATAAGGTTGGGGACAGATAGTCCTGGAGGAAATCTATTTATGCAGTTACTAAGAATTGACACCATCTTGATGGCTGTTGTGTGTGTGGGGAGGGCAATAGCCATCCAGCACCAGGGAAAATCCCAGAGATAAAATGAACAATGGATGCCAGGATTGCACCAACATACAATGCTTTATTAAGTGGGAGTAACAACCTACTTACACACTAGGGAGCTCTCATCCTGATCAGCCATGACAGACAGTGGTGGGAGAGGTACTTCGCATGATGCGTTTACAACTATGGGTTCTTTAGCACCCAGGTTTGTAGTCCTGGGCTCCCTGCCCCTCATCCAGCACCAGGAAATGGTGCCAAGGTGATTGATCATGAGTTTGACATTTGTGCATTTCTATCAGTAAAAGCATCTTTGTGGGAATGAGAGGTGCTTCATGCACCCATGCTACATGCAATAGATCTATTGATAGGAATGGGAAGCTAATTATGTGATCAGGGAGAGTGGAGGGTTAATTACATTGATATTAAGAATGGAAAGGCTATTTACATTGAAAAGGGGAGGCCACAGGCTCCTTATCCCCTGAGAAGGCAGCTGGACTTCCTTGGAAGACATGGCAGGAAGAGACTAGCTTGACCAATAAAGAAATTTAGGCACTGGTCAGCCCTGCAGATTTATCTTTACAACGATAATCAATCAATCAATCAATCAATCAATCAATCAATCAATCAATATCATGATCAGCTGAGTATAGGTGAAGTTGCTGGTATTTCAGTAATGCTGATTGAATGGTTCCACTTCCCATCTCATCTTCTTCTTCTCCTGCTATTAATGCTGCCTTCTGACAGATCCAAGAGATGCTTGATAGAACTGATCTTCCAACAGAACTAGGAGAATAAATCATGTATCACCAGTAGTGAAAGGGTATCCCCAAGACTCTTCACTATATTTTGTTATATGCTTTGGCATAAGCCAAGGCACCTCTGCTTCTGGGTATAAAACCAACATAGGCACGATCAAGACTCATCTCTACTGCCTACCAGCTGCTCTTTTCCTGCTTTTCATGGCTTAATGACAGGGAAAACAACTGATGTTTGTATGTGAAGAATGTAAAGAGGATAGTCCATGGTGTGAATCTTAGGGTCCCTGAAGTGTTGCTCAGAGATAATAGCATAAGGTCCTTCCTTCCTTCCTTCCTTCCTTCCTTCCTTCCTTCCTTCCTTCCTTCCTTCCTTCCTTCCTTCCTTCCTTCCTTCCTTCCTTCCCAGCATTAATATACCATATGTTGTGCTATATATCTCCAGGCAATGTATAGTAGAGATACATGTTTTACAGAATTTTAGGATAGACTCCCTTCAAAGTGTAGTCTTTAGATTGTAAACTCAGTCACACAGAACCTAAGCAAACTGTATTTTCTAAATTTTTAGAGAGGGGCAAATCTAGCAGAACTGCTAAAGGACAGGTGGATCTACAAGTGATGTTTCTGAAATGCTCATTACCTAATTCTTTTCCTGCAATTTGAGGTTCTACAGTTACCATTTTTTTAATAGAACAGGTCCAATCTATTACCAACCTGCTAGCCTTCTATTTTTGAATTATGGATTTAGTTTTAAGTTTTCACTTTTCTTTCCCTCCTTTGGACAGCGCTATGCATCTCTTCCCATACTCAAGGAGTGAGTCATCACAGAAAAATAAAATAAAACAAAACAAAAAACCTGATGTGGTCACACAATCACATCAAGTTTTAAAAGCCTGATTCAGTTTAATCAATCCACATGTATGCTGCTGTGCATTTATAATGTGAAGAATCAAGGACACAAACTGAAAACTGCAGCAGACCATAGCACATCAATTCTGAAATTAAATCGAGAAGTTCTGCAAGTCAAATGAAGCAGAGAAACTCATGGGACAGTAACATGACAGAAAAACACAAGACTCTTTTATTCCCAACCAAACCATTGGTCTGTCTAGGCCAACTTTTCCTAATCCCTTCAGATGTGTTGGGACTGCAATTCCCAGAATCTCAGACATCACACAATTTCAACACATCTGGAGGGCAATAGACTGGGAAGGCTGCCTTGACAGTAACCCTCTGGTTCTTTGGGGTCCTACAAACCATAGAGATATCAGGGATGGAACCTGGGACTTTTTGCATGTGGAACATGTACTCTACGTGGCTTTATACCCAGCTGGACTACTAGTCTACCTAGCTGCATATTGTCTATTGTGATGGGATTTCAGACAAGAGTGGTTCCCAGTTCCCAATTTTTTATGGAAATTGAATTTGAGGCATACGTGTGCAAAGCCGGTGCTCTAGGACTGAGCCATAGCTTCACGTCTCTTGAAAGTAGCAGAAACTAAGGAAGAGCAGTAGGCACATGGATAGGAAACGGAGAGATCCAGAAAAGAAATGGGGGGAGGGGGCTTGGGAAAAAAGAAAGAAAAAATGGGAAAGAGAAAGAATGGAGATTCGCAAAAATGAAGAAAATGAAGAAAACTAAACCTCTCAGATTGATTGGAAAAGCTCCACAAGATCGGTTGGATTATGAGCCCTTTTTCCGGTATGTGTACTGATGGTTAAAGTTGCTTCCTTCCTAATAAAATTAGGCATCCTTTCAATACTCGATGTGTTGAACTTAGTAGCTTTCAAACAAGGTAGGGAAAGTCTGTAGCTTGAATCATGTCAACTGGATTTCTATTTTCTCAGTGGAAACGTTTCGCTCCTTATCCAAGAAGCTTCTTCAGTCTGAGCAAAGGTTGTAAGGGAATCCTTAAATATGTTTCTAGGGTGGCTGTGTAACCTTGCATCTGGGGCTAGGTCATGGTTATTTGAGATGTTTATTTCTAAGTCCGTTTATCATCCAAATGTTTCCACTGAGAAAATAGAAATCCAGTTGACATGATTCAAGCTACAGACAATTCCACCTGGATGACTGAGAACCTTCATCGACAAGGTAGGGAAAGCATGCAGAGGATGGTTTCTGGAATTAATTCCAACCCCTTTTCTAGCAGTGGCTATATGTTTGGGCATATGTGTGCACTGGGTCATGTGACCGGGGCCTAGGAAGGAGACAGGGGAGGTTTAGAATGGAATATCTGTCCAACTGCATCTCCCATAGAGATGTATTGGGGGAAATCTAGAGGATTTTTTTCTGTGACGTTGCTGGCCTGATCCAGCCCATTTTCCAGTGTGATCTTTCTTTGACAGCTTTTCTCCACTCACCAAATTTGGTCTCATTCTGTTCAGTTTTTGAACAGTTATTGTGATAGATAAATGAACAGAGTCCTGACCCTCTTTACATAATTTCTTTCCAACATTCTGTTGGGTTGGAAAGAATAAAAATGGAGCAAGATTTTCATCCAGGCATTAATCTGTATACCAGTCACATTCCCTTTCACTAGCAATTTCCAGAAGAAAAGGGTGCATGGTTCATAAAACCCAATGCAAAAGAAATGCATGCTTTTAAAAATAATATATCTTTAATAGCCCAAACAAAATTATAAACAGTTCCAAAAAAAATCACTTAGTGTGTACTTTGCACACACTAAGGTCAGTAAAACCAATTTATTAGTTCATGCTCCTGAACTGTGACTGGACTTTGAAGGGGGTGAGCTCTGTTGCTTATTTTATTGTCCACAACTTGCAGAAGAAGTGAGACACCAATACTGGAGTTCAAATCAGGGTTATAATTTTATTAATAGCTTTTAAAGTTCTGAAATGAAATAGCTTTACTCCCAGTTCAAGTACAGATATTACCATTTGGGATGAGGTGTTGGATCCTTAAAATCTTTTGTCAGAGTTCCAAGGTGGCTGTATTGACCTTACACCTGATTGGCTTGTTAATTGGGCAGTTGAGGTGTAGAACTCTCTAAGACTATCAAAGACTATCTACACCTCAACTGTCCAATTAACAAGCCAATCAGGTGGAAGGTCAATACAGCCACCCTGGAAGACATATATGGGGTCCTCTCAACAACTTTTGCCCAGACTGAAGAAGCTACTTGGACAAGCAGCGAAACATTTCAACCAAAAGAAAGAAATCCAGCTGACGTGACTCAACCTACAGACAATTCCACCTGGATGACTGAGAATCTTCATCGAGTTATGATTTACTGCAGAACTTTCCAAACTCTGTGTTGCGACACGTTAGTGTGTTGGCTGCAGTGTCTGGGTGTGTCGCGGCTGCTGCTGACTCTGAGCCCTGCCAGGATTCCACGCAGGTCCTAGTGCCAGCCTTGTGCCTTGCTGCCTCCAAACCTACTGTGATTCCACGCAGGTCCTAGTGCCTGCCTTGTGCCCTGCTGTAAGAGTGTGTCGCGAAATGATGCATGTCTAAAAAGTGTGTCACCAACATGAAAAGTTTGGAAAGCTCTGATTTACTGTGTTGATTATTAGACAGGATAGATTATAGAAAGAAGAGAGACATGTTGTAACTTTAGAGAAAGAGGTAAATTTATAATTGTACTTATAATTGCTGTAAAGGAGATTGAAAGCCACTTCTTTATATCTTTCTTCTTTTTCTTTTTTTCTGTCTTGCAATTTTATCTTTCTCTTTGATTTCTTTCTTTTTCTTTTTTCTTTCTCACTTTTTATTAGTTTGCATTAGTATTTATCTTCTTTTTAAAAAACTTTTAATTAAACTATATATATATATATAAAAATGAGTTTACTGATTGGAATCTGTGGACACAATAAATGTAGAGATATATACAGTAGATACTCCACTGAGTAGATTCAAAGATGAGCATTTATTAGCAGTACATCTTGTTCACTTTGGGCTTTATCTCCAGCAAAGAAGATTGTTACCTTGTCGTGGTGCTGGAGCTTGAGCACCTCAATGAAACCATGAGCTAAACCGTGAAGGGACATTTTGTATTTTTATAAAATTTGTGATCAGAGTTATGGAAAAACCAAGAGATAAGTTTGTAGTAAAAACGTTGCTTTATTTAAAACAAAAACATAGGAACAAACCTTGAACCTTCTTCAGCCAAAGCATGGCATGGTTGATTAGCATAGCCATTTACATATTGATAGCAGAGAGCAGAATGAGGACAAAAGAACAAAAGGCATTTACATTTTAAACCTTTACCTGATCAGCATCTGAGTGGACAGAATCCAGCATGTGACCAAAACACCTAGGCAACAGATTCCCAATATGGGCAAAGCTCTAACAGCTAATTCTGATTGGTCAGAACTCACAGACTGGCCGGCACCTGAAGGCAATAACATTCCTGAGTGGGGGGTGAACATGTGCTCTGAGCCCAAACAGAAAAAAGGTTTTGAGGCCTGGCTTTTTAAAAACTCAGCCACATATTCTACAGACATAAAAAATATATACAACACTCCCCTTTTTTTATGACTAGAAAGAATATGGAAACAAACCTAGCTTGGTAATTAACTCATTGTGCCTACTGGCAACTAGAGGCTTGGTTAAGATATCAGCCAACATTAATTTAGTATCACAGTATTTCAAAATAACCTTTTTCTTGGCTAGAAAATCTTTAACAAGATGAAAACGCACATCAATGTGCTTTGTGCGATTTCTGGAATTTTCAGATAAAGCCAAATGGATACAGGCTTGATTGTCTTCATGAATTGTGACCGGCTGGCTTAAAATGACTCCAATGTCTTGCAACAATTGAGTAAACCAAATTACTTCATTGCACAGTTGTGCTAAAGCATAAAATTCGGCTTCAGCTGTGCTAATGGCTACTACAGTCTGCTTTCTGGAAAACCAAGCAATAGTGGACTTTGCAAATTGAATTACACTTCCAGAAGTAGACTTCCTATCACTGAGATCTCCTGCCCAATCTGAATCACACCAGCATTCTAACTTTTCTTCTGTGTCTGTAGCAGACAACCTTAAGCAAAAATCTTTGGTGCCTTGCAAATAACGAAACAGCCTTTTTAAACCAGACTTTGCAGCAGATGTGGGATTTTCCACAAACCTGCTCAAAATGGACACACTGTTAGCAATGTCTGGACGGCTATTATTTGCAATGTAAAGAAGACTGCCAATGGCTGATCTGAAACTATCTCCTTCAGATGACTCACCATCCCCCTTCACCCCCTCCTCTTTTAGAAACTCGGGAAGCATGGGGGAGGAGACAGACTTGCAGTCCTGCATTTTAAAATCCTCCAGCAGCTTCTTGATTTTGCTACTCTGGCTTATGAGAAAACTGCCATCTTTTTCCCTCTGAATTTCTAATCCTAAGTAATTGTTGACTGCTCCAAGACATTTCAATGTGAAATTGTTTTTCATACAAACCTCAAAGGAATGCTTCTGTTCATCAGATGAAGTGAGCAGCAACAAATCATCCACATACAAGCACAAGTACATTACACCTTGCTTATCATTTTTTACATACACACAAGGATCAGCAATTCCCTTCTGAAACCCAAATTTTTGCAAAATATTATCCATTTTAATATTCCAACAACGCGCGGCCTGTTTTAAACCATAGATGGATTTCTGCCATTCACACACAAGATGTTTTTCTTTTTCATAACCAGGAGGTTGTTGCATAAACAATTTTTCCTCCAAGTCACCATACAGAAAAGCAGTTTGAATATCATAGTGATAAACAGACAGTTTCTTCATGGCAGCAACCTTTAAAAGCAACCTGATAGATTCAGCTTTTGTCACTGGAGCAAAAGTTTTGTCATAATCCACATTTTTTCTTTGAGCAAAACCTTTTGCTACCAACCTTGCTTTGTACTTCTGAATTTTGCCATCAGAATCTTTTTTCAGTTTGAACACCCACCTACAACCTAAAACCTTCTGATTGGGAGGCAAACTTACTAGTTTCCAAGTTTTATTTTCCTTTAAGGAATCCAACTCTTGTTGAATGGCTTCATGCCAACACTTAGCTATTTCAGCTGGCATTTCTTTAATTTCTTCCAGAGACTCAGGCTCTGTGTGAATGTGAAAAGCCTTCACAACATCTACTTGATAACGATCAGGAGGAACTCCCTTATTAATCCTTTCAGACCTGCGAGGTAGGACAGGACTTACACTCTGTTTCCCACCATTGTCCTCAGAAACCTCTGACTTTCCAGACAAGTCAGCTTCCTGCTCATTGACTTCACTAGGTGATTCCTGCAAATCACCATCAGCAAGACTTTGCTGCTCCCTCATGGATAAATCAACTGAAGAACTAGTGTTTATTTTGTCCCAATTCTGCTCAGCAAAAGAAGCACTTTTACTAATTATCAGTTGATTATCCAGTATGAACCTGTAGCTTCTCTGACTTTGTTCATACCCTACAAAGATTGCTTTCTTTGTTCTGGAAGCCCCCTTGCGCCTCAGCTGTTTGGGAATGTGGACCCAAGCTGTGCTTCCAAACACTCTGAGGTGGCTTACTTTAGGCTTCACACCATAGAACAAATGAAAAGGGACATCCTGAATTGCACTGCTAAACAGCCTGTTCTGCACATAACACGCTGTAGTAACAGCTTCTCCCCAATACCTAAAAGGCAAACTAGCATCCTTCAGCAAACACATCATTGCTTCCTGCAGTGTTCTGCCTTTTCTCTCTGCAACAGAATTCTGTTCAGGAGTGTAAGGGTTAGCCAAAATGTGTTCTATCCCTTTTTCTAACAAAAAGCTTTTAAACTTTGAGGATAGATACTCGCCACCGCGATCTGATTGCAAAGCAGACACTGGCCTTGGGAATTTTCCATTCGCCCAAGCCACAAAAGCCTTAAATTTATCAAAGACCTCATCTTTGTGTTTCAACAAATAAATGAATGTGTACCTGGAAAAATCATCTATGAAGGTCAAAATGTACCTTGCTCCCCCAAGACTAGGAGAAAAGGGGCCTATAACATCAGAATGAATTATCTCTAGAGGCCTAGAGGTGGACCTATCGGAAAACTTTTTCACAGGAGCTCTTGTGGTTTTATTCTCCTTGCAAACTGCACAGTCCAGATATTTATCACAAGACTTCAAATTTTAAATCAGCAGAATAACTAGGCATTTGAGATATGTAATTAAAATTAGCATGAGCAAATCTTCTATGCATTAAATGGATGCACTGATCGTGTATGGGCTTATTTTCAAAAACAGCCTTAGCTTTAGCAATTTGCTGCTTTTCAGCATTTTGTACAATGTACAGAGAATCTTTCTGCAAACACTTTGCAACTATTTTGCCATTCTTTCTAATTTCACAACCCTCTTTCTTAAAAGTTACTACATAACCTGAGGCTACTAGCTGCCCCACAGACAAGAGATTGCTTTGAAAATTAGGCACAAACAAAACATTTTGAACAGTTTCCCCCAAACATGGAAGATTGATCTCACCTTCACCCACGATCTTGGATACAGATCCATCTGCTAAGGAAACCTTTTGTTTGTTAGTTTTAGACAAAGACAGAAAGGAATCTTTATTGTGACATATATGAGAATTGGCTCCGCTGTCAAGAACCCACAAATCTTTATTATCAGAGTTCTCAACAACTGTTGCATGAAGAATCTTCTTTCTAGAAGTCTCTTCTTTCTTGCGAGAAGTCTTCTTCTTTTGAACACAGTCCTTTTGCAGATGAGCAGGGGATCCACAGGTAAAGCATCGCCTGCTGGATAATGCAGAAACTTGGAATTCAGAGCTCTTCCGCTCCCTTTGCTGGCCACGAGAAGACTTTATTGTAGAAATGGAGGCAGCTTTTTCTTGTCTTTTCTCCCACTCAGCAAGTAGTTGGGTAGACACGAACGATGGATTTAGATCAGCTTCTGGGATTCCCTCCATGGAGCAAATTAAAGTGTCCCAGGACTCATTCAACGAAGAAAGCATAATGTAGGCTTTCATCAGGGGGGTACATTCCATCCCACGTTCCTGAAGTTCCACAAAATAATTCTGAAGCTTGTGGAGATGATCAGGCAAATTTCCATTCTCAGGCAAGTGAGCCTTGTACAGTTTTTTTGTTAAAATAACCTTGCTGCCTGGACTAGTTTTCACATATAAATCACGCAAATAGTCCCATAAGTCTTTAGAATTTTCTCTGCCTCTCACGTGAATAAGCTGATCATCCTGAACAGCCAAAATAATGGAGGCTTTGCATTTTTCATCTTTCCTCAACCAGGCTTGATCTGGATTCTGAGGAATTTGTTCAGAAATTGCAGACCATAAATTTTCTCTCCTCAAGAAACTTTCCATTTTCAAAGACCAGTTCAAATAATTAGAATTAGAAAGCCTTTCCAGGAGCATACCTTGAAAATTTGAAACTCCATCAGCAGCCATGGCTCCTTCTCTCCCCTGTTGTAGTAATCCAAAAAACACCACGAGGCTTGCAAACACGAGGCAAAACTCCGCCTCCGATGGAAACTTCCTGTAACTGCCGGCAAGTTTCAAAAAACAAAGAAGCCTCTCCAGATGCAGAGTGAATCAGTTCAGCTCTTCTCTTTTATTTTTCCATAAGTTTTGTCTCTGATCCAGAAGCAGTTGCTGGGCACAGAACCTTTTGTATTTTTATAAAATTTGTGATCAGAGTTATGGAAAAACCAAGAGATAAGTTTGTAGTAAAAACGTTGCTTTATTTAAAACAAAAACATAGGAACAAACCTTGAACCTTCTTCAGCCAAAGCATGGCATGGTTGATTAGCATAGCCATTTACATTTTGATAGCAGAGAGCAGAATGAGGACAAAAGAACAAAAGGCATTTACATTTTAAACCTTTACCTGATCAGCATCTGAGTGGACAGAATCCAGCATGTGACCAAAACACCTAGGCAACAGGTTCCCAATATGGGCAAAGCTCTAACAGCTAATTCTGATTGGTCAGAACTCACAGACTGGCCGGCACCTGAAGGCAATAACATTCCTGAGTGGGGGGTGAACATGTGCTCTGAGCCCAAACAGAAAAAAGGTTTTGAGGCCTGGCTTTTTAAAAACTCAGCCACATATTCTACAGACATAAAAAATATATACAACAGGACACCCAAGACGGGAAGGTCATGGCAGAGAGGTCAGACTAAATACGATCCCTGGGGAAGGTAATGGCAACCCACCCCAGTATTCTTGCCATGAAAACTAAATGGATCAGTACAACCAGAGATATGTCGGTATACCATCAGAAGATGGGACTCCCAGGTCGGAAGATGGTCAAAATGCTACTGGGGAGGAACAGAGGATAAGTTCAACTAGCCCCAGATGTGATGATACAGCTAGCTCAAAGCCAAAAGGACGGCTAGCGGCCGATGGTGCTGGTGGTGAATAACGAATCCGATGTTCTAAAGATCAACACACCATAGGAACCTGGAATGTAAGATATACGAGCCACGGCAAATTGGATGTGGTTATTGGGGAGACGGCAAGATTAAATATAGACATTTTAGGTGTCAGTGAACTGAAATGGACTGGAATGGGTCACTTCATATCAGATGACCACCAGATCTTCTACTGTGGACAAGAGGACCACAGAAGAAATGGAGTAGCCTTCATAATTAATAATAAAGTGGCTAAAGCAGTGCTTGGATACAATCCAAAAAACGATAGAATGATCTCAATTCAAATTCAGGGTAAGCCATTTAACATCACAGTGATCCAAATATACGCCCCAACCACAGATGCTGAAGAAGCAGAAGTAGATCAGTTCTATGAGGATCTGCAGCACCTACTGGATAATACACCAAAAAGAGATGTTATTTTCATTACAGGAGACTGGAATGATAAGGTGGGTAGTCAGACAACACCTGGAATTACAGGCAAGCATGGTCTGGGAGAACAAAATGAAGCAGGACATAGGCTGATAGAATTTTGCCAAGACAACTCACTGTGCATAACAAACACTCTCTTCCAACAACCTAAAAGATGACTTTATACATGGACTTCGCCAGATGGTCGACACCGAAATCAGATTCACTACATCCTTTGCAGCCAAAGGATAATAGTATTGGAGATAGCTTTGACGGTGTGGTCAGTGAGTTAGAGCCAGACATCCTGAAGAGTGAGGTTGAATGGGCCTTAAGAAGCATTGCTAATAACAAGGCAGCAGGAGACGACGGTATCCCAACTGAACTGTTTAAAATCTTGCAAGATGATGCTGTCAAGGTGATGCATGCCATATGCCAGCAAATTTGGAAAACACAAGAATGGCCATCAGATTGGAAAAAATCAACTTATATCCCCATACCAAAAAAGGGAAGCACTAAAGAATGTTCAAACTATCGAACAGTGGCACTTATTTCACATGCCAGTAAGGTAATGCTCAAGATCTTGCAAAGTAGACTCCAGCAATTCATGGAGCGAGAATTGCCAGATGTACAAGCTGGGTTTAGAAAAGGCAGAGGAACTAGAGACCAAATTGCCGATATCCGCTGGATAATGGAGAAAGCCAGGGAATTTTAGAAAAACATCTATTTCTGTTTTATTGACTATTCTAAAGCCTTTGACTGTGTGAATCATAACAAATTGTGGCAAGTTCTTGGTGGTATGGGGATACCAAGTCATCTTGTCTGCCTCCTGAGGAATCTGTATAACGACCAAGTAGCAATGGTAAGAACAGAGCACGGAACAACGGACTGGTTTAAGATGGGGAAAGGAGTACGGCAGGGTTGTATACTCTCACCCTACCTATTCAACCTGTATGCAGAACACATCATACGACATGCTGGACTTGATGAATCCAAGGCTGGAGTTAAAATCGCTGGAAGAAACATTAACAATTTCAGATATGCAGATGATACCACTTTGATGGCTGAAAGCGAGGAGGAGCTGAGGAGCCTTATGATGAAGGTGAAAGAAGAAAGTGCAAAAGCTGGGTTGCAGTTAAACCTAAAAAAACCCAAGATTATGGCAACCAGCTTGATTGATGACTGGCAAATAGAGGGAGAAAAAGTGGAGGCAGTGACAGACTTTGTATTTCTAGGCGCAAAGATTACTGCAGACGCTGACTGCGGCCAGGAAATCAGAAGATGTCTACTTCTTGGGAGGAGAGCAATGGCAAATCTTGATAAAATAGTTAAGAGCAGAGACATCACACTGACAACAAAGATCCACATAGTCAAAGCAATGGTATTCCCCGTAGTAACCTATGGCTGCGAGAGCTGGACCATAAGGAAGGCTGAGCGAAGGAAGATAGATGCTTTTGAACTGTGGTGTTGGAGGAAAATTCTGAGAGTGCCTTGGACTGCAAGAAGATCAAACCAGTCCATACTCCAGGAAATAAAGCCAGACTGCTCACTTGAGGGAATGATATTAAAGGCAAAACTGAAGTACTTTGGCCACATAATGAGAAGACAGGATACCCTGGAAAAGATGCTGATGCTAGGGAAAGTGGAAGGCAAAAGGAAGAGGGGCCGACCAAGGGCAAGATGGATGGATGATATTCTGGAGGTGACGGACTCAACTGTGGGGGAGCTGGGGATGGTGACAGCCGACAGGAAGCTCTGGCGTGGGCTGGTCCATGAAGTCACGAAGAGTCGGAAGCGACTGAACGAATAAACAACAACTTGGGCTTTATGCCATCATTGCTCTAGGCAACTTTTCATTTGCTTTGTCTCCTTCATCAAACCAAGGAGCTGGATTAGATTGGTTATGGGAGAAAGGCCACATGGGGCAATTTCATCCAGCTACCTGGCTGTCTCTGTACTTCAGAGAATGAACAGCCATGAGATGGAATTGCCCACTAGATTGTTGAGAAAATCTCTTAAGTGCCTGCTGGAAACCCTCCAGATTCATCAGGTTCTAATAGGTCCTCCACGATGCAGAGGTCAAGGCTCTCCACACTTTGACCAGAAAGTGATCTGACCATGGGAAAAGACAATTGTCAATATCTTCCATATCCAGATCATGTCTCATCTGCTCCACAGTAATGACCAGATCAAGCGTGTGCCTCCCTATGCATGTCGGGGTTGTTATTATTTGCAACCAGCTATGGTTGCCATAGAGGTAATTAACTCCTGAGTCACATCAGAGTCCTCGCATATAGTATAGAGCAGAGCTTTCCAAACTGTGTGTGGCGACACAAAAGTGTGTCGCCACACACAGTCTGTTGTGTCGCCACACAACCGGGAAGCGCTGATCATCATCAGCGCTTACGGGTTTTCCCACGGCGACACACCAACCACGGTGCGCAAAAACCCGAAAGCAGCAGCAGCGCTTCCGAGTTTTTGCGCGCTGCTGCAACGTCGGCACTTTTCTCGCAGCGACACACCAACAGCGGTTGGTGTGTCGCCGCGGGAAAACTTTGGAAAGCCCTGGTATAGAGGTTGAACTCACCCAAGACTACAAGCCTCCAAAATAGCCCCCTGATCAGGAACTCATTAAGACCTGCGGCTGGGTGGCTGGCACACTAGCTGTAGCCCTAGCTTGCTTCTATAGCCCAATTTCATATATTATCATCTCCAAGGCAATGCTACTGGTCACTACAATTATCTCATGATTGAACATGGCTGCCTGTACTCCCGGACCATCATTGGCAATCACTTGTAGTCGAGTAAGATTGTCTTCCAAAGGTAAAATTTTAACTGTGGATCCGTAAGTGGCTATAAAGGCCAATTCTGGATCCGCACAACCTCCCACAGTGAGGGCATAGGTTTCCGGGTGGGAGACGGTCATGATGAGGGTTTGCCTGACGTGCCTTCCTTTTAGCTCTTTTCTCCCTTTTGCCCTGTACTCGTGCTTCTTCAAAGTCCATAGCGCCATTAATAAAGGCTGACCTCCAATTGAAACGCTCATGAGTTAGGGCTTCCCAGTTCTCAATGCTGATATTACATTTTTTAAAATTATCTTTGAGAGTGTCTTTGAATCTCTTTTGCTGTCCACCAATATTCCGTTTTCCATTCTTAAGTTGGGAGTAAAGTAGCTGCTTTGGAAGACGATGGTCAGGCATTCGAACAACATGGCCGGTCCAGCGAAGTTGATGTTGGATGATCATTGTTTCAATGCTGGTTGTTTTCGCTTCTTCTAATACGCTAACATTAGTCCACCTATCTTCCCAAGTAATTTGCAGAATTTTTCGGAGGCAGCGTTGATGGAATCAGTCGTGGATACAGCTGCCAAACTACTCAACTGCCTCGATCCTTGAGTTAGGGCGACTGAATCCGTATCCACCGCCCATGTGCTGATCCATGACTAGGAGCTTCCGGATTTCACAGTCCTGCCCCCGTTGCCATTCGTCAATCGCCATGGGACTTTTGGTTGTTTTGGGTTTGGTGTGGTTGGAAGATGCCTGTGTGTGAATTTGTTTTATGTGTGGAGATCGGTGCACAACGATCAGCACACAACCTTCACAGAAAAAGGGTCTAATCCAATGGCATGGATACCATGACGATTGGTGACCTTTTATCTGCTGCAGCCTTCATCCGCCTTCGCAGCCGTTGTAACAATACACCTTGTTATCTTCCGCCTGTTCTGCGTTTAGGATTTTCTTGGATCGTTCTTTGTCTGGTTCCTCCCCCTGGACCTTACCGCCATGGGTGACCCTACCAGGAGTACATGACTCCCGACGGCTTCGCTCACAGGGTTCATTGGGAACACACAAGCCCACTCACCACAACAAGGTGACGATCCAGCGAGTGAGACTCCCGGACCATGGCATCATGGTCACTGCAGGACCTGCAACCTGACAGGGCATATTTCCAACAGGGCAATGCATTGCTGCCCAACCAGGTCTCAGTAATACACAGTAGGTTGGCATGCTCATTTACTACCATATTATGGATAGATGCAATGATATTACAGACCTGGTGTTTATCAACATATGATTAAGCTCTAAGCTAAAAGGGAAGGGGAACAACTAGCCAAGGGAATGCTAAAGGTGAAAAGTGGGTAAGGCCACATTAAACATGAGGGCAGATTTGATGTTTTGGGAATTGTTTGGGGGCTTTCTTTGTGTTTTGAACTATGACTTGGCCTTATACTACAATTATCATCAGTTTCCCAGCTGAGCTTGGAGACAAACTACGTCATCAGTTTTCAGCAATCACGGTCAGAGGGTGTTCCAAGGGTCATGAATAGGGAACATACTTCATACTACATCAGACCAAATAACTTCCATTATATCTTAGTGTGTGATGTGTGAACCAGCCAAAATGCCTAGACAGCTTCTTCTACCAGATATTTTGAATATTATCTTCAGCCCAAAAGTTTGTAGATATGATGGGAGTTTGAAACCAATTACTGGAAAGAAAACAGGAGACTGTGAGTTCTAGTCCTGCCTTAGGCATGAAAGCCAGCTGGGTGACTTTGGGCCAGTTGCTCTCTCTCAGCCCAACTCACCTCACAGGGTTGTTGTTGTGGGGGAAATAGGAGGAGGAAGGAGTATTAGGTATGTTCTCCACCTTGAGTTATTGATAAAAATAATAAAGACGGGATTTTAAAAAATACCTAGAAAAACCCACTGAGAATGGGAACACTCTTGTAAAGCCAGAAAGTCATTCATAGTTATTGTCTTTTCAGTGAGAGAAGACTACAATGGGCATCCAATTTATAACTCTGCAATAATGCAGTAAAGGCAGGGGGAAATAAGTGACATTTTGTTGTCCTTTACAGATTACAACATTCATTGCTGCTGAAAGCTACTAATGTGGGTAAAGCAAGGCCCTAACCACATTTATTGGAACAAATGACATCTTTTGGAAGCAAAGTTCATAATATAAGAGCAGTTTTAACTGAGTAAAATACACAAAGGGTTCAAAATTCCTGCTACTGCTTTTTGCTATTTTAACAGTTATTTGCTCTTTATGAAGGACCTCTCTGAATTGCTTTAATGATTATTGTAAAAGCTTTTTAGCTGCTGACTCTCTTAAGGCATAATTGTATATCTTATGAGAAGCTGATAACAATTTAAGAATAATAATTTTGCAAAATCTTAGGCAATAAATACTGCAAGCAAAAGATGTTCAGTCTGTTGAGCTTACCTAAAAATCATTGTCAAAATATGGACATTGTTTGCTCATCCTTAGAAATGGCTAAGGCTAGTCTGTCTTCTTTTAAAAATGCAAAAGGGGAAATCTCCACAGGAGAAATTTAATAGACAATTGCAGGAAACGTATGTATCATAATGAACCACAATCATATACACCTCATTTTAAGACTTGTGGCATTTTATTCCAGTTTCTTGAAAATACATCTGACATTTTTTAGAAATGGGAGAAATAAAAAGGGGGTTATAAACTGTCATAAATACAAGAGAAACAGTGTCAATTGAGATTTGGAGATAACTTTGGATTGAGATATATTGTTTTAGAATTTGAGATGGTTGAATCATCTATTTTCCATGGTGGTGACATTTTTTTAAGTCTAAGCATTTTTTAAATGAATCGTTGAGAATGTTTTTCCTAAAACGTCACACAAATGTTTGCATGCATTATTGTATGACATTTCCCCTAATATGCAATCAATTTCTCCTAATAAATGTCTTTTTGAAATAAGTTTTTCTGGTGTATTTATTTTTACACATTTCCTATAATGTAAATATTTCAGAGAAATGCAAAAACCGAAACATGACGACATTCCAGTTCACACATTAGTTCAGAAAGTGCAAATGAGACTAGTTCAGATTTAACTGCTACAGGTGAATTTTGTCCCCATCCCAAATAGAATTGTTAAAAAGAATTTGTCAGATCCACTGTGACTTACAGACTTTTGCTGACTATTGCTTAATTTCTCTTAGCTAAGAAAAAAACCAATGGAAAAAATATCTTTGTGGAAGCAAAAAATAGATTTTGTCATGGAAGCTTTGAAATATATAACAAGCTGGAAACCAGCTCAATCAACAATTTAAATGTTTACTCCTGTAGGCCTCTTTGGCAGAAGAGGACAGAAGTCAACAGCAATGCTAGAGTGCCTTGGTACTGTATGCGATATGAGCAGAGCCTTCTCAAAACTGGTTGACCTGCCAGAGGTGTCCAAGTGCCAGAACCCCTGGTCAGCATGGCCAAGAAGCATGCTGAATAATAATTATGGGATTTGAAGCCCAATCGGGAAGACGTTAGGTTGGAGAAAGCTGGCTAGCCTCACAGAAAGATTGAGAGTCTGTCTTTGTTGAGTCATCCAGCTTTGCCTTCTGTTCTCGGGGACTGTAGGATAGAAAGCACACTTTGCGGATGTGCGTTTGGGGAAGTTTTAGGGTAATCGTGTGGAGCAAAAAGGCTTGGAAATGTGAGCACGCTTGTTCAAATGTGAGCAGCATGGAAGGCACAGAAGCAGGAAAGGCCAAGGTAAGCATGTGTGATCATTTTTGCAAGAAGTGCAGAAAATGCTAGTTAAAAAGGATGAGCAGCTTTGCTCTGCTTGAATCAAGAACTAATTTTTGTTAGGGCACATCGGAATGAGGCAAAACGTAATGAAGAAGTGTCCTTTGAGTTTAATTGAAATATTTTGTTGGCTACTGAAATGGCAGTTGTGTTAGTTATGGGGTGACTTTACTGTAGATAGTAGCAACTGTGAAAACCTTCACTGCAACATGTATTTTAACTTGCACTGTGCTCAGCTCTTAATTAATGTTTGTTTATTTTGTCCAAGGGAACTATGGCATCGAGTTATAATTATCAATAATTGTACAAAGAAGTAATAATAACCCAAACAGCTTTAATCCCAAGCGTCTCCTTTTACAATGAGATTATTCCTATAGAGCCCTGAAGAACAGAAAATATTTTCGGTCTATGTGTGCATGCAGCTTTTTCATTTGTTTATTTTGCTATTTTGCCAATATAGATTGTTCTAATCCTGTTGCTCATCTTTTCAGACTCAATTCATTTCCAAAGAAACATCAACATGACAGACTCCACAGTTATGGATAAGTGAGTTTTAAGAATGCACTAATTTAAGTTGGTACAATATTATTTCATTAGCTTAGCAGTGGTTTTAAAAGTTAAAGGTGATGCTTGCTGTGAAACAGGAGAGCTAGTTGACTGAAAAAATGTTGCCCAAACCTAATGTAAAAATGCTAGATTTGAACCTTATGAGCAATAGTTTTACTAAAGAATTTAGAAGAACTCTGCTGGATCAGGACACCAGCCCATCTAATTCAGCATTCTGTGTCATACAATGGCCATCTGGATGCACTTAGGAATCCCACATGCTCTTCCACTGTTGCTTCCCAACAGCCAGTATTTCAGACATTCAGGAGACAGCAAGTAGCCCTCAATATTAGTAGCCACTGACTTCCATCAACCTATCTAATTGCCTTTTAAAACCATCCCAACTGGCCACCATTATCACAGTTGCTGGCAACAACTTCTACTGTTTAAATATGTACTGTATGTGGAAAGTATTTCCTTCTGTTGTCCTGAATCTTCTGCATTTAGTTTTGGCGAATGACTTCAAGTCCTTACTCTGTGAGATGGAGGAAAACCTCTTTCTATCTACATTTATGTTATGAATGGCTTTTGAACTCATGTTATTATTGGTGGTCAGTGGGGATTCTGGTGTTATTTTGGGTGGGCATCTTTCTAGTATTCCAAAGCCTTCCTGACTGCCCACACTTCCCAGTCAGAATTAACCCAGGGGAGGAGCTGGGTGGTGGTGTTGCAGCTCCAGAGGATCCTGGATGAAATGGATTATCTGGACCCCTTTCAGTTGGGTTTCAGGCCAGGATATGGGATGGAAACAGCTTTGGTCGCACTTATGGATGATCTCTGGCGGGAGTGGGATGGAGGGAGTGCATCCATCCTGGCTCTTCTTGACCTCTCAGTGGCTTTCGATACCATCGACGATGGTATCCTTTTGGGTCGGCTCAGGGAGTTGGGGTGGGTGGCGTGGCTTTGCGCTGGTTCACTTCCTTCCTCCAGGGCCAATCCCAATCAGTGGTGATAGGGGGTGAGAGATCTGGCCCACGGCCCCTCCTTTGTGGGGTGCCGCAGGGTTCAGTGCTCTCTCCGCTCCTTTTTAACATCTACATGAAACCCCTGGGTGAGATCATCCGTTGCCACGGGGTGAGGTATCATCAATATACGGATGATATGCAATTATACATGTCCATCCCGGGTGATGTAAGTGATGCTGTGACCACCCTTTCTCAGTGCCTGGAGGCTGTAGGGGTCTGGATGGGGAACAGCAGGCTTCAGCTGAACCCTGGTAAGATGGAGTGGCTGTGGGTTGGGGGCTCCCGGGGTTCCGGGAATTTGCCATCTTTGGCTCTGGATGGGGTTGCACTACCCCAGACAGATCCGGTGCAGAACCTGGGGGTTCTCCTGGACTCACAACTCCTGCTCAAGGAGCAGGTGGCAGTTGTGGCCTGGGGGGCCTTTGCACAACTTCGGGTTGTGTGCCAGCTACGCCCTTTCCTGGATTGGGAGTCCTTCCGAATGGTCACTCATGCCCTGGTCATCTCCCGCATAGACTACTGCAATGCGCTCTACATGGGGCTACCCTTGAAGAGTATCTGGAAGCTACAGCTGGCGCAAAATGCGGCCACGCAAGCAGTCTTAGGAGCCTAGAAGGGCACATATAACACCATTGCTGCGTGAGCTGCATTGGGTGCCAGTTTGCTTCTGGGTCCAATCCAAGGTGTTGGTTATCACCTTTAAAGCCCTACATGGCATGAGTCCAGGTTACCTGAGGAACCGCCTCACCCCCATTACATCGACCCATCCCACCTGGTCAGGCAGAGAGGGCATGTAATGGACCCTGTCCATGAGGGACTGCTGATTGGCAGGGTCCAGGAGGAGGGCCTTCTCTGCCATGGCACCCGCCCTTTGGAACAAACTTCCCCTGGGGGTAAGACAGGCCCCCACTCTCCCGGCCTTTCGGAAGGGAGTGAAGGCATGGTTATGTCACCTTGCCTGGGATGGGAGGTGGGACAGCTATTCATGGGGGTGGTTAATACCATGAGGGTGCCAAGGAAAAGATCTCATCTCCCATCTTGAATTTTATATTTATATTTTATATTTTGTATTTTTTTATATTTGTATTTATTTGTATTTATAGTTATAGTTATATTGAATTGTTTTTGGGAATTGTTATTTTATTATCTGTAAGCAACCCAGAGTCGTTATATGCGAGTTGGGCGGTAGAGAAATTTAATAATAAATAAATAAAATTTAAAGGTAGAATGGGAAGCCAGACATTTGTGCACACCGCTTGGCCACCTCATAACTAAGTAAGTGCAACAATGCTCTATTCCTTTCATGACAATTTCACCCAAACATTCTCCTTCTTTGACAGTAAATTTGGAAGCAAACTCTCTTTTGTTACATGAAAGAGAAATAAAAGTCAGGAGAGTAATTTGGCATGGCATAAATTCGGGCCCAGTTTGTGCAGGGAATATGTATGCTCCTTTGAAAGTCTGACCCCTATTTCTTGGTTCTTTATTTTCCTGTCTTTTAGTCACTGAATTGATTTAGGGTTTGACTCTTATCAGTTTACAATAGTATCAAACATTCTCCAATTTCCGAATCCCAATTTATTGTTTGAACACAAATCTTACATATTTCTGCCTGTTAAAACTATTTTGCTGGGAACCTCTATTGCCCCTAAGATTGCAGTGAATGTTGCTTTCTGTCTAATAGGAGTGTCCAGATGTCTAGAGTCAAAGCATAAAATGTTATTTGGAGTGTGTGTGGAGTTGTCCCATAGCACGTTGGGAATACCTTAAACCAAGCATGTCTTTTCCTGGAATCGTCGTCAGCTGCAGAGGGTACAAAATGAAGCAGCTAGACTCCTGATGGGACACCCTGATAGGTTAGAATAACACCTATTTTGAAGTAGCTACATTGGTTGCCAGTAGTCTTCTAATCCAAAGTGCTTGTCATTATGTTTAAGGCCCTTTATAGCACAGCACTGGGATATATCAGGCAATGTTCTGCCAGCATTGACTCTGCCCATCTGGTCTGGTCATTAAGAGAGGGCCTGTTGCAATTCCCCCCCTCCTTGTGAGCTCCAGGGGGCATGAAGGGAATGACAGGACTTCTCAGAGGTAGTCTCCATTTTATATAAATAATTGTGATATTGTTTCATTCACTGTTTTTTGGGAAGTGCAAGATAAGGGAAGAAGACTCTTTAAAAAGAGGACAGTGTTAATGCAATGGGCATTTTAAACAATTTAACAGCTTATGAAAGGATCCCTGGGCTATATTAAAAAAGGTAATGGGAGTCTCCCAGCCACTCTGTGATCTGGATGATGATGATGATAAGGATGACTTGAGGAAAAGAGGAACACCAGAGACTACTGGATTCTTCTTGGCTGGAAACCTCAGATCTACTCCCAGAAGAACTCATAGACAAATTCTTTTAAATCCCTATGCCACTCACAAGTGGAAAGAAAGAAAAGTACAGACAGTAATGGGCAAAGCAAATAGTCTTATGGCTGTTGTGGGTCTTCCAGGCTGTGTGGCCGTGTTTTGGAAGTTGTGGTTCCTAACGTTTCGCCAGCATCTGTGGCCGGCATCTTCAGAGGGCAGGAGCACAGACAGAAGCGAACTCTCTGTGCCCAGGTAGAGTGGCAATGTTTGTTGACAAATAGTCTTAGATAATCCAAGAAAAAGGTGAGCTATATGCATCAGGAGAAGACAATTTCAATTTGTCCATTAGACTAACACCTGCCCCTGCTTTTTGTCCTGCATGCAAGTATCACTTTGTTTTCTTTGATCTCAAAGAAAACAAAAGGAGATTCTTCTTTTCTAAACAGAGAGAAACTTTTTTTGTTGTTATTCTAAGAGATGAAAACACAAAGATAACTCTGGGTAAGGCGACTAAAACAAGAGAGGGAGAGAAGTGATTTCAGGAATGCCATCTTACATGCAGAGTTTGTGAGCCAATTGCAAAATACACAGATAATTTACTGTATTTCCTTCGTGCCTTGGGGGTATATCAATGACGCAATTTCATCACACATTCTGTGTGTTGCCCTTAAAAATAAATGGAATGTCAACTATTTTTGCATTAGCTTGCTGTGCTAGATTGGGCTTGAAATACTGGATGAATTACTGTCTTGTTTTCAGGTTTCCTCTTCTATACAGTATTAGGTAGAGAGATGAGGTCCTCATTGGGTCTGGTTGGCTAAAGACTTTTACAAGACCTTTGTGTTTCTTAGAAGATGGCAACTCAAGGACACAATCAAGCAGGATTCTCCTCTGAAAGCCTCATTAAAGCGAATGGAACTACATGAGAAATTTTGCTGTGGAGGAGCTGTGGATCAAAGCTGGAGGCATCATAGCACTGTGATGCAAACTCCATACCTTATGTATTTGTATGCAATCTTGTAATGAAAGTATGAAAGGGCAGAGCTTGCATCATGGTGTCACAATGCATTTTTCATCATTGTGGTATTATTGTGGTTAGGAACACATGCATATACCTTAAACAGCTGTCCAATACACTCTCTGGGGATCAGATGGCTTTAGGTTTGACAGGACTCAAGATCAAACCTAACATTTCATAACATCTTGCTGAACTCTCCCAGCATCACCTTTGGATGAGAAGTCTGGGGCTGCTGGGGGTTATAGTAAACTTTTTTTTATTATAACTTTATTATTATTTTATCAGAGTACAGTTAAAATACAAAACAGTAGGTAGAGTAGAGATAGAAGATAAAGCTAAAAGAAAAAAAAGATACAAACTATAAATGTGAAAGTAAAACAAAAATAGAAACAAAAGAATGACTTCCAGTTATCCTGACTACAGATATAAATATAATTGAAATATACTAATCTCTTTCTCTTAGTTTATTTATATTTATATTATTTCTATTTACTCAAACCTATTAATCAATGAAACCCACAATCATAATTTCATTTTTTTCTGTCACAAGCAGAAAATCTAAAAATGGTTTCCATGAATATACAAATCTAGAAGTAGTGTTTTCTCTTATTAAAGCAGTTAATACATTTGTGCTAAGTCCATTAGTTTGTTTCTCCATTCTTCTATTGTTGGTATTTGTGGTTCTTTCCATCGCTGAGCGTAGAGTATTCTTGCTGCAGTAATCATATACAGGAGCAAATTTCCATGTTCTTTCTCCAGTTCTTTTTCCATTAAACCTAATAAAAACAATTCTGGTATTTTTTTTATATTCACCTTAAGAATATTTTGAATAGCATTACATATCTGATCCCAGAGTTTCTTTGCTTTTTCACACATCCACCAAAGGTGGTAAAAAGTTCCTTCCCCCTTTGAGCACTTCCAGCAAGTATTCTTTACATCCTTAAACATTTTCGATAACTTTGCATGGGAGATGGGCGGGGAATAAATTTGAAAAATAAATAAAATAAATAAATAAAATAAATAACTTATCAGGGGTTAAGTACCAACGGTACATCATTTTGTAGAAATTTTCCTTTAAATTATAATTCAGAGTAAATTTTAAACCTTTTGTCCACATTTTTCCATTGTTCCATCACTATGTTATATCCCAAATTTCTAGCCCCTTTAACCATACAATCCTTAACTTGTTCGTCTTCCAAATTCATTTGTAACAGCATCTTATACAACTTAGTAATAAAGTTATTAATAAATAATAATAAATAATAAATAAAGGTTTATAAATCTATAGTACTTTTTGTCTAACTTAAAACGTTCAAATAATTGCATATGAATAACCCAATGACATGTAAATCCTTCTATTTCTAATTTTTCTCTTGTCTTAAAAGTTGGCTCATCTTCAAAGTTTAGTAAGTCTTTATACTTTAACCCAGAGCTTTCCAAACTTTTTATGTTGGTGACACACCTTTTAGACATGCATCATTTCCCAACACAGTAACAGTGCTCCCCACCCCTCCGCCCACACAATTGGCTCCCGCCTGCAAACCCTGCCCCCCGGGTCCATGGAAAAATTGTCTTTCATGAAACCGGGCTGGCCGGGCAGGGTGGCGTAGCCATGGTGCGCAGCTGAGTGGTGGGGGCTGCCTCGATCGTGGGGCGGAGAGGCAAGGCGGAGGTGCTTACTGGTGGCGCGGCAGGGCATGGCAGGGCAGGGTGGCGTAGCCGCGGTGCGGGGCTGAGCAGCGGAGGCTGCCTCGATCATGGGGCAGAGAGGCAAGGCGGCGGTGCTTACCGGCGGCGCGGCAGGGCAGGGGAGGGGAGGGCAGGGCAGGGCCGCATAGCCGTGGTGTGGGGCTGAGCGGTGGGGGCTGCCTCGATCGTGGGGTGGAGAGGTAAGGCGGTGGCGCTTACTGGCAGTGCGGCAAAGGCTGGGCGGGACTCCAACTGGGACTCTTCGGTGGCAGCGGACATCTGCGCTGCTCGGCCTGCCTCTCTGCCCTCCTTTGGCGCGCGCTGATTGGTGGGGGTGCCTCTTCTGGTTCCCCCGCAATCAGCACTTCTGGGTCATCTGGCGACACACAGAGACACTGCTGGTGACACAGTAGTGTGTCATGACACACAGTTTGGAAAACTATGCTTTAACCCCTCTATTTCCCCCGTATTTTCTCTTCTGGCAAACACTTCCTGGGGTGATAACCACAAAGGAACGTTAGGTGACAGTCTGGCCTTATATTTATTCCAAACCCATAATAAAGCATTCCTAATATAATGATTTTTAAACTTATTGACTTTATCGTACCACAGATACGCATGCCATTCAAATCTTAACTCATGACCTTCAAGTTGTAGCAATTTTTTATTCTCTAAAACTATCCAATCTTTCATCCAGAGGAAACAATGTGCTATACTATAACATGAGGTTATAGGAGAGTAAACTTGAGAGGCTATTTTGAAGATAATTCAGTGGCCTGTTAGAACCAGTGAATGGAGCAGAGCTTAACATTGTGTAAACTCGTGTACAGAAAAAGGGATATTGTTTAAAAACAAAGCCTGTGAGCATGTTAGAGAGATTCAGGTTCTTATTCTTACACTTTTAGCCCACCCAAGCATAAAGAAACACACACTTAGACATTGCAGGTACAAAAAGTAAGTACAAAAGAGTTCTTACATTTATTTTGTCCAGTTGCAGCCATTTCAGTAGAAAATTGGTTTCAGTTCTTCTTTCTGTTCCCTAAACTGAATACCTCTGGCCCTGTTTGCTGCCAGAGGCTGTGTGGAGAAAAGGGGGGGAAATCTCCTAGGCCCATCCATGTGGCCAAGATGGAGGGAGAGCAGCTTGCATGCTGCTTCTCTCAGTGGAAGGAGCAGAAAGAGAGAAGAGGAAGTGGGAGGGGCAACAAGCAGCTTCCTCTAGTAGCACACAGTTTGCCTCCTAGAGCAATCACCCATATGCTAATGAGGCATGCTTGATTTGCCGGATTCCAACATATTTGACACTTGTATTCATTCCAATTCATCTCTATTCTGAGGGATCACATATTGTCAATCTTACCCCTGGACTAGCCAGATACTTTTGTGCTACTAATAAGCAGCAATGATTTTTTTTTGTAGTCAGAAATCACCCATCAAAATACCCTAGAAAACTGAGTGAAGGTGAGGGATAGGGCTTAATGGAGTGACATCAAGAGTAACATCCTTTCTGGTTGGCACATAAATTGAGGAAAAAGAGAAAAATGATATTAATATTACAAGATGAAAATACTATAATAACAGATAATCTAAAGATGCAAAAATATTTCATCAATACTACTCCAAATTATATAAAGAAGAAGAAATTCCCCTGGCAAAGGTTGTTGAATATTTAAAGAAACAACATCTATGAAGGTTCTCAGTCATCCAGGTGGAATTGTCTGTAGCTTGAATCATGTCAATGATTCAATATATAGAAATCCAGTTGACATGATTCAAGCTACAGTTAAAGAAACAACATTTACCAAAGGTCACAGAAATACAGAAACAATGAATGGACCCATTACAGTAAGGGAAGTTTATGAAACTATATTAAAGGTCAAAATAGGGAAAGTGCCTGGACCAGATGGCTTACCAGCCTCTTCTTATAAACATTTTGAAGATGAATTATTACAACCATTGCAAAACATGTTGAATTCTATTTTACAGACTGGAAAGATACTGGATAGTTGGATGGAGGCTGATGTAGCATTAATACCTAAAGAAGGTCAAGACTTGACTTCACCAAAAAATTATCACCCAATATCATTACTGAATAATGATTATAAATTATTCACGATGATTTTAGCTGACAGAATGAAGATGGTTTTACAGGACTTTATTCATGAAGTTCACTGTGGGTTTCTACCTAAAAGACAGCTGAGGGACAATATTAGAAATGTACTGGATATTTTGGAATACATAGAACAACATAATGAAAAGCAAGCAGCATTGATTTTTCTTGATGCAGAAAAGGCCTTTGACAATTTGAGTTGGGATTTTTTGTTTAAAATTTTGGAAGATATGGACTTTGGCTGAAATTTTATTAAATGGGTAAAATTGATTTTACCTCACAAAAGGCACAGATAATTGTGAATGGAAAATTAACAAAACCCTGTGAGATACAGAAAGGGACTAGACAAGGATGCCCCTTGTATCCATTGCTATTTATTTTAGCTTTGGAAGTATTAAATAGAGATATAAGATGAGATGAGAGAATTGCTGGAGTGAAGATTAAAAGAGAAACATATAAAATATAGGCATTTGCTGATAACCTGGTGATAATTTTGGAAGATCCTCTGGAAGGAATAGAAATATTAATGGAAAACTAAAGGATTTTGGGGTGTTATCTGGTTTTAAAATTAACAAATAAAATATGAAGGTGTTAACAAAGAATATGGAAATGGAAAAACAAATGGAATTGATGGGGAAAAAACTGGTTTTAAGATTGAGAAAAAAGTGAAATATTTCGGTATCACTATGACTGACATGAATTGCATGTTTTACCAGAATAATTATGTTAAGACATGGAATGAAATCAAGAAGGATATGTTAAGATGGGAGAAATTACAATTATCATTTTGGGGAGAATTTCAGTGATAAAAATGAATATTTTGCCAAGAATGATGTTTTTGTTTCAAACAATACCTATTATGACAACTGATGCACCATGTAAACAATGGCAGGAAGATATATCTAAGTTTGTATGGCAAGGAAAAAAATCAAGGGTTAAATATAAAATACTTCAAGGTGCAAAGGAACAAGGAGGATTGGGACTGCCTGATTTGAAACTGTATTTTGCAGCCTGCTGCTTAGTTTGGATGAAAGAGTGGGTTTTGCTGATAAATAAGAGAATTTTAGAATTAGAAGAGCATGATCTGAGGTTTGGATGGCATGGTGTTCTATGGTACAATAAAGTTAAGGTTAATGTAGATTTTAAGAATCATTATATTAGGAGTGCCGTATTGAGAATATGGAACAGATGTAAACCCAGACTGTGACCGAAAATGACTTTATGGGTCTCAGCACAAGAAGCATTTTACAGGAAAGAAACAGTAAGTAAAGAAAAATTGTTAACTTATTGAGAGTTGTTAGAACAGGAACATGGAGAACATACGATGAAATCAAGAGAGCAACTGGCTGCAGAGCGATGTAGTTTTCAATGGTTTTAGTATGCACAGTTAGAGAAAGATTTAAGGCAGATAATAGGACATTTGGAATTGAGCAGCAGAAGACAGAATTTGAACTATGTACAAATGATGAACATGTAATTGCTAAAATGTATAAACTTTTATTCAAATTTGAAATGGAAGAAGAACAAGTGAAAGACTGAATGATTGTATGATAAAATGGGCTAAGAACTTTGGATACAACATACTGATGGAACAGTGGGAAAATACATATGTGGTTAAAAAGATTGAAATTTACATTATGTTATAACTTAAAATGGGTATGATCAAAAACAAAGATGGTAAGGACCTAACAGAAGCAGAAGAGATCAAGAAAAGGTGGCAAAAATATACGGAAGATCTGTATAGGAACGATAATAATATCGGGGATAGCTTTGACGGTGTGGTCAGTGAGTTAGAGCCAGACATCCTGAAGAGTGAGGTTGAATGGGCCTTAAGAAGCATTGCTAATAACAAGGCAGCAGGAGACGACGGTATCCCAGCTGAACTGTTTAAAATCTTGCAAGATGTTGCTGTCAAGGTGATGCATGCCATATGCCAGCAAATTTGGAAAACACAAGAATGGCCATCAGATTGGAAAAAATCAACTTATATCCCCATACCAAAAAAGGGAAGCACTAAAGAATGTTCAAATTATCGAACAGTGGCACTTATTTCACATGCCAGTAAGGTAATGCTCAAGATCTTGCAAGGTAGACTCCAGCAATTCATGGAGCGAGAATTGCCAGAAGTACAAGCTGGGTTTAGAAAAGGCAGAGGAACTAGAGACCAAATTGCCAATATCCGCTGGATAATGGAGAAAGCCGGGACCATAAGGAAGGCTGAGCGAAGGAAGATAGATGCTTTTGAACTGTGGTGTTGGAGGAAAATTCTGAGAGTGCCTTGGACTGCAAGAAGATCAAACCAGTCCATACTCCAGGAAATCAAGCCAGACTGCTCACTTGAGGGAATGATATTAAAGGCAAAACTGAAGTACTTTGGCCACATAATGAGAAGACAGGATACCCTGGAGAAGAAGCTGATGCTAGGGAAAGTGGAAGGCAAAAGGAAGAGGGGCTGACCAAGGGCAAGATGGATGGATGGTATTCTGGAGGTGACGGACTCAACCATTGGGGAGCTGGGGATGGTGACGGCCGACAGAAAGCTCTGGCGTGGACTGGTCCATGAAGTCACGAAGAGTCGGAAACGACTGAACGAATAAACAACAAAATGGAGAAAGCCAGAGAGTTTCAGAAAAACATCTATTTGCAGTTAAACCTCAAGAAAACCAAGATTATGGCAACCAGCTTGATTGATAACTGGCAAATAGAGGGAGATAAAGTGGAGGCAGTGACAGACTTTGTATTTCTAGGCGCAAAGATTACTGCAGACGCTGACTGCAGCCAGGAAATCAGAAGACGTCTACTTCTTGGGAGGAGAGCAATGGCAAATCTTGATAAAATAGTTAAGAGCAGAGACATCACACTGACAACAAAGGTCCGCATAGTTAAAGCAATGGTATTCCCTGTAGTAACCTATGGCTGCGAGAGCTGGACCATAAGGAAAGCTGAGCGAAGGAAGATAGATGCTTTTGAACTGTGGTGTTGGAGGAAAATTCTGAGAGTGCCTTGGTGTCAGGGGAAGCAGAGAGGAGGGCGGAGCACTGGATAAGAAGCGAGCACGCAGCTCAGAGAGCCTAGCCTATTTCCCCAAACGTCAGAAGAAAGCTCCACCCTAGGTTGAGCTGATATACTTGGGAATCTTCAGGCACTGTTAGTTTAGCAGGATTTCTGCTTGTAGGTATGCAATAAACACTAGAGACTAGATTCCTGGCCTCGGCGTGTTATTTCTGCATGTACACACGACATCAATCCTGCTAAACCAAAACTCCCATCGGAAGAGGGAGGAACACATAAACCAGGAGAATGGCTTCTCAGACACAGGAATTGCAGCAGGCCATAATCCAATTAGCAGCGGCCTTGACACAACACCAGCAGCAGGTCGACGACCAGATTAATAACTTACAGGCGGCGATGCTTCAGCAGATCCAACAACCAGCCCCGGTCGTCCAGCAGCCGGCACCAGTGGCTGCACCCCCACCAGTGTTTCTGCGATCCCCAGGGTGTTTACCAGAGAAATTTGGGGGAGAGACGGCACAGCTCAGGACCTTCGTCGCCCAGTGCACCATGTTTTTCGACAGCAGACCAGCCGAGTTCCCGACGGAGAGGTCCAGAGTCACATTCATTTTAAGTTTGCTGAAAGGCTCAGCCGCAAGATGGTCCATCCCCATGGTGGAAGCTAACGACCCAATTCTGGACAACTACCAGAACTTTATGGCCCGTTTCAGAGCCCATTTTGATGATCCAATCAGAGAGGTCACTGCCAGCAGAGAGATCCGGCTGCTCCGACAGGGGAACAGGAGAGTAGGAGCGTACATCGCAGATTTCAAACTGCTGGCAGGAGATTTGGGCTGGAATGAGGTGGCATTGAAGGATCAGTTTAAACAAGGACTGGACGAAGAGATTAAGACGGAGTTAGTGCGGCAGGGCACTCCAGCGACATTGGAAGACCTATACCAGTTAACAGTCGTCATAGATGCTCGATTGGAGGAGTTAAAGCAGCTTCAGCCAGGGAGAAACAGGGCAGGAACCCGACCGGCTTTTCCAGGTTTTGCTACCCCCTCTAACACGTTTGTTCCCCTGAGCGCGGAAGAACCCATGCAGATAGGGGCCATAAGAAGGGGGCTCTCTGAAGCCGAGAGGCAAAGGAGAAGGGACAGTGCACTTTGTTTTTATTGCGGGGGGCCAGGGCACATTGCAAGGGTGTGCCCGACCAGACGCCAGGCAGCCCTGGTAAGATTTACAACCCAAGGCATGGAGCAGGCCCACATTCCAGCCGCTTCTTCTCAGCAGTTAAACTCCAACGGCCCCCCTCATCAGAGCCCCGCAGGGCGGCCATCCAGCAATTAAGAAGGGCTCAGGCGGCAGATCACAGCCAAGATTTTTATATTGTTCCAGCCACGCTGACTACAGATTCCAAGCAACTATTACCAGTAAAGATTATGATTGATTCCGGGGCGACAACCAATTTTATAGATGGGAAAGCGGTGGAAAAGTTTCACATTTCAACTATTGCACTACCAAGCCCCATGCAGGTTGAAACCATCGACGGGCAACCTCTCAAGGCCGGCGCGATCGAACGTTGCACCCTGCCGATTCAGCTAAACATCGCAGATCACTCGGAGTGGATCCAACTGTACGTTACTGCCTCCTTGCAAGTCCCAGTCATTCTCGGGGCACCTTGGTTGAGACTTCACAACCCCAATTTGGACTGGATGACTGGAGCAGTTTCCTTTCCCTCTCAAGACTGTCGGCACCACAAATTGCAGGGCATTACCCAAGCCCTGCCGGCAGCTGCAAGCCGGGAAGCAGGGAAGGCTCCACTACCAACAAAGTATGGAGATTTTGCAGACATCTTCGGAGAGCAAGAGGCCACAGTGTTGCCCCCCAATAGATCTTTTGACTGTACCATAGATTTGAAGCCTGGGGCCAAGATCCCAGCGGCACGGCATTACACAATGTCCCCAAAGGAGCTAGCTATACTGAAGGAATATTTGGATACCAACCTAAAAAAGGGTTTCATTCGGCCATCGACATCACCGGCATCTGCCCCTACCTTCTTCGTGCCTAAAAAGCCCGATCCTTTCGCCCCGGCGGCACAGGCTGGCGATAAGGGACCCCCCATGCACACGGTGCATGACTACAGCGCACTCAACGCAGTCACCGTTAGAGACCACTACCCTCTTCCAGTGATATCGGAGTTGCTAGATCGCCTGCAAAAGGCTCGCATTTTTACCAAGCTAGACCTCAGGAATGCCTACAATTTGATCAGAATAAAGCCAGGCCATGAATACTTAACGGCTTTTAACACCAGATATGGTAAGTTTGAGTATTTAGTCATGCCTTTTGGACTAAGTAATTGTGGGGCAGTATTTTCCAGGTTCATGAACCACATTTTCTCAGACTTGTTAGATAAATATGTCATTGTGTATCTGGATGACATTCTGATTTATTCTGAGGACCCCACCTCCCACATTACCCATGTGCGTAATGTTCTGCAGAGATTAAGAGAGAACAAGCTGTTTGCGAAATTAGAAAAGTGCGCTTTTGACTTAACGCAATTAGACTATCTGGGATACAGGATTTCCACAGAAGGCGTAGCCGTGGATCCTGCAAAGGTCCAAGCAATTATGTCATGGAAGCCTCCCCGTAACATCAAGGAGCTCCAACAATTTCTGGGGTATGCAAATTTTCTTCACAAGTTTATTGCCTCATATGCGGAGAAAGCGCGTCCCCTTACTCAGCTGTTAAAGAAAAACAGACGTTTTTGCTGGGGGGAACAGCAGCAAGCGGCCTTTCAAGAATTTAAACAGCTGTTTACCTCCCCACCACTCCTGAGGCACCCGAACCCTTCAAAACAGTTCCACGTCCAGTGCGACGCCTCTAACTTTGCCGTCGCCGCCATTTTACTCCAAGCGGCGGACGAAAGGGGGGAAGATTTATTACCCTGTGCCTATTTCTCTCGCACGCTGTCACCAGCAGAGAGGAATTACGATGTTTTTAACAAGGAACTGCTTGCCATAAAATCAGCCTTTCAAGAATGGAGGCATTGGTTAGAGGGAGCAGCTTTGCCAATCAAGGTTTACACAGACCATAAAAACTTAGCACTGTTGCAGAGCTCGGGATCCCTCAACCCCCGTCAGGTCAGATGGAGTCAATTTTTTTCACGCTTCGATTTCGTCATCTCGTATTTGCCAGGCAAACAAAACAAGCTGGCTGACGCGTTGTCTAGGCAGCCGCAGGACATTGCAGAACCTGACCAAGCCACCAAAGCCACGATCTTGCACCCTCAAAATTTTGAGAAGCCTCCCGAAGGGGTCCAAGTAGAGAACTTGGCAGCAGTCAGACTAGTAATTCTCCTTGTAAGAATCAAGGCGCAGCAGCAACAAGACCCCTACGCATGGGCTAGGCTGGATGACCTCCAGGGGGCCCAGCATGGTACACCGTCCCCTTTCACAGCGGAGGCAGGGACACTTTGGCATAGTGGGCGGCTTTATGTTCCCAAGACCCTGAGGGAAGAAGTATTACAGCTCTGTCATGATAGCCCTACGGCAGGACACGGGGGGGTGTTCAAAACGCTGCACAGAACACTCAGAGACTACTGGTGGCCCAAGATGGCAGCACACATCAAGACTTACGTGGCCTCTTGCCATGTGTGTAGACGTGCTAAAACGGTTGCAGGGAGACCAGCAGGCCTTTTGCAGCCCCTGCCCACACCCCCCCAACTTTGGGACACTGTCTCCATGGATTTTATCACTGACTTGCCACAGGCACAGGGTTTCACTTCCATCCTGGTGGTGGTAGACTGCTTTACGAAAATGGCACACTTCATTCCCTGCAAGGGCCTACCAACAGCACAAGTTACAGCACAGCTCTTTTTGGACAATGTCTTCCGATATAGAGGTATGGTTAACCACTTAATCTCAGATCGCGGTTCGCAATTTACTTCCAGGTTCTGGGGGGTGCTTTTCCAGACATTGGGGGTCAAAATACACTTGTCCTCTGCGAATCATCCTTCCAGTAATGGCGAAGCAGAGAAAACTAACCAGTTATTGCAGCAATATCTCAGATGTTACATTAACTACCGGCAGGACAATTGGCCAGAACTTCTCCCCATGGCAGAGTTCGCTTACAACAATGCAGTTCATTCCTCAACCAAGATGTCCCCTTTCCAGGCTCTCTATGGCACAAACCCGAGAGTGTTGCCCCTTTCCTCACAACAAACAGCTGTGCCTGCAGCCACGGATTTCCTGGCAGAAAGACAGGCAGCCCATCACCTGTTAGCAGAGCAGCTAGAGCTGGCAAAGGCAGCCTATAAACGGAACGCAGATGAACGCAGACAGGAAGGACCCCCCATATCACCAGGAGACAAGGTCTGGCTCTCTACTAAGTTTCTGCCCACTAACAGACCTTGCAAGAAGCTGGACTCCAAGTTTATTGGCCCTTTTCAAGTGATACAGCAAATAAACCCTGTGGCTTATCGTTTACAGCTTCCACATTCCATGAGGATTCACCCGGTGTTTCACAAGTCCTTGTTAGTCAAAGATTCCCCTCCAAGTGCCTTGCGGTCGCATACCCCCCCCCCACCTCCAGTACTGGTCCAAGGGGAACCGGAGTACGAAGTGCAAGAGATTTTGGACTCCAGAAGGAGGGGCAGGGGGATTCAGTATTTAATACACTGGAAGGGGTATTCTCAGACAGAGCGCTCCTGGGAAAATGCCAAAGATGTCCATGCACCCTTCCTAGTGCATAGGTTTCATCAGATTTTCCCTCACAAGCCACGGCCAGCGCGACTCCCAGAGCTACAGCCCCCGGCTGAAGACGAGGAAGCCGACCAGCCGGAGGATTTCGTGAGTTGCCAGCAACCATTCCTGCTCCCCCCGTCAGACCCAGCGAGGGGGGAGGAGGAGGATTCGCATCCTTCCACCTCTGGTTGCCAGCTCCCAGGAGGGGGGAGGGAGAACCTTTCTAACGATTTAGCTGTTTTTCAGGAGACGCCAGCTGCACCCGGACTATCAGATCAAACAGAGAGACGCGAGCCTTCCCCCGACATTCCTTTCCTGGCTGACCTCCCTTCACTGCCCAGCTCCCAGGAAGAAGAGCAGATAGACACTTTTTCACACGGGATCCAGCCCGGCACCAAGGACGAACGGGGGGAGGGAGTTGCTATGGAGTTTTTGGATGGGGAGGGGGGTGGTGTCAGGGGAAGCAGAGAGGAGGGCGGAGCACTGGATAAGAAGCGAGCACGCAGCTCAGAGAGCCTAGCCTATTTCCCCAAACGTCAGAAGAAAGCTCCACCCTAGGTTGAGCTGATATACTTGGGAATCTTCAGGCACTGTTAGTTTAGCAGGATTTCTGCTTGTAGGTATGCAATAAACACTAGAGAATAGATTCCTGGCCTCGGCGTGTTATTTCTGCATCTACACACGACACTTGGACTGCAAGAAGATCAAACCAGTCCATACTCCAGGAAATCAAGCCAGACTGCTCACTTGAGGGAATGATATTAAAGGCAAAACTGAAGTACTTTGGCCACATAATGAGAAGACAGGATACCCTGGAGAAGAAGCTGATGCTAGGGAAAGTGGAAGGCAAAAGGAAGAGGGGCCGACCAAGGGCAAGATGGATGGATGGTATTCTGGAGGTGACGGACTCAACCATTGGGGAGCTGGGGATGGTGATGGCCGACAGAAAGCTCTGGCGTGGACTGGTCCATGAAGTCACGAAGAGTCGGAAACGACTGAACGAATAAACAACAAAATGGAGAAAGCCAGGGAGTTTCAGAAAAACATCTATTTGCAGTTAAACCTCAAGAAAACCAAGATTATGGCAACCAGCTTGATTGATAACTGGCAAATAGAGGGAGATAAAGTGGAGGCAGTGACAGACTTTGTATTTCTAGGCGGAAAGATTACTGCAGACGCTGACTGCAGCCAGGAAATCAGAAGACGTCTACTTCTTGGGAGGAGAGCAATGGCAAATCTTGATAAAATAGTTAAGAGCAGAGACATCACACTGACAACAAAGGTCCGCATAGTTAAAGCAATGGTATTCCCTGTAGTAACCTATGGCTGCGAGAGCTGGACCATAAGGAAAGCTGAGCGAAGGAAGATAGATGCTTTTGAACTGTGGTGTTGGAGGAAAGTTCTGAGAGTGCCTTGGACTGCAAGAAGATCAAACCAGTCCATACTCCAGGAAATAAAGCCAGACTGCTCACTTGAGGGAATGATATTAAAGGCAAAACTGAAGTACTCTGGCCACATAATGAGAAGACAGGATATCCTGGAGAAGATGCTGATGCTAGGGAAAGTGGAAGGCAAAAGGAAGAGGGGCCGACCAAGGGCAAGATGGATGGATGATATTCTGGAGGTGACGGACTCAACCATGAGGGATCTGGGGATGGTGACGGCCGACAGGAAGCTCTGGCGTGGGCTGGTCCATGAAGTCACGAAGAGTCGCAAGCGACTGAATGAATAAACAACAAATAACTTAAAAGAGAATTTTTATAAAATGATGTACCATTGGTACATGACTTTAGAAAAATTGTCTAGAATGTATAAAGGTACTTCAAATTTATGTTGGAAATGTGGACAACATGAAGGGTCAGTGTCATTTTATCATGCCTGGTGGATTTGTAAAAAAAGCCAGAAATTTCTGGATTCAAATTCATATAACGATACAAGGAATTTTAAAGATCATTCAACTGAAACCATAACTTTTCTTTCTGAAATTAATGGACAATTAGAAAAGAGCCATGAAAAGACTCTGAAATACTCACAATGGAGGAATGGTTGATGAAGCTGACAACTAGCAGAGATGGCAAAATTAACTTGTTTGATTAGAGAAAGATCAACAACTACATTTATCCGTGACTGGAAACCCCTTATGGACTTTTTGCTGAAAAAAGAGAAAAATGAACTTGTGATTTATGGGTTTGAAAGGGTAGTTTATAGAAAGAAGGAGATTATGATGTAACCTTAGAGAGAGAGGGGAAAATATAAATGCATTTATAACTGTTGTCAAAAGATTGGAACCCGCTTTTTTCTCCTTTCTTTCTTACTTATTCACTATTCTTTCTTTCTTTGTTTCTTTTATAATATTTGTATTGTTATCTTGTTAAAAATTCTTGAATAAAAATGATATTAAAAGAAAGAGTAACATCCTTTCTTTGCACCCCCATCCTTTGCCATCAATTTATTTATTTATTTAAAAGATTTGTATGGCCGCCCATCTTAAAACATAACTCGGGGTAGCTCACAACAGCAATTTGTCCATGTATGAGTATATTTACAGTATAGGAAATGGAACCTCAAATAAAATTTTACAGAATAAAAATACTTCTGTTTTGGGCTCCAAACTCCCAACCATGCCTTTTTATAGGACACTCCATTGCATCCCTTTTGGGATGTTCACTGTTGTTTTGCTAATAAATATACCACTTTGCAGATGATACCACTTTGATGGCTGAAAGCGAGGAGGAGTTGAGGAGCCTTATGACGAAGGTGAAAGAAGAAAGTGCAAAAGCTGGGTTGCAGTTAAACCTCAAAAAAACCAAGATTATGGCAACGAGCTTGATTGATGACTGGCAAATAGAGGGAGAAAAAGTGGAGGCAGTGACAGACTTTGTATTTCTAGGCGCAAAGATTACTGCAGACGCTGACTGCAGCCAGGAAATCAGAAGACGTCTACTTCTTGGGAGGAGAGCAATGGCAAATCTTGATAAAATAGTTAAGAGCAGAGACATCACACTGACAACAAAGGTCCGCATAGTTAAAGCAATGGTATTCCCTGTAGTAACCTATGGCTGCGAGAGCTGGATCATAAGGAAGGCTGAGCGAAGGAAGATAGATGCTTTTGAACTGTGGTGTTGGAGGAAAATTCTGAGAGTGCCTTGGACTGCAAGAAGATCAAACCAGTCCATACTCCAGGAAATCAAGCCAGACTGCTCACTTGAGGGAATGATATTAAAGGCAAAACTGAAGTACTTTGGCCACATAATGAGAAGACAGGATACCCTGGAGAAGAAGCTGATGCTAGGAAAAGTGGAAGGCAAAAGGAAGAGGGGCCGACCAAGGGCAAGATGGATGGATGGTATTCTGGAGGCGACGGACTCAACCATTGGGGAGCTGGGGATGATGACGGCCGACAGAAAGCTCTGGCGTGGGCTGGTCCATGAAGTCACGAAGAGTCGGAAACGACTGAACGAATAAACAACAAAATACCTGGCCCTCATTAGTTTTTTTCTCTATTTTCCCCACTTTCCCATTAACCTATTTTTTTAGTTTTTTAAAAAAATGTACTTCCGCAAAATGTGGGTTTTCAGAAGCCTGCTCTTCCATGGGTGATGCCATTTTTGGCTATACAATATTTGCTAATAGTGAAAGCAAGCAAAAAAATCAGCTTGAATGATGGTTCTCTTAATTTTATGAACATTGCTTTTGATGTGATTGTGCATTTTCTTCAATTTTGAGACACATATATTGAAGATTATATTGTACATACACAGTGTGTGTATATGTGTGCATGTCTATATATGCTTTTTAAAGAGAGGTTTTGCTACAATGTAAGGATTTCCCTTGCACTGGGCTCAGCGGGTAAGACGCCAGGCTTGTTGATCAGAAGATTGCAAGTTTGGAGGTTCGAATCCCTAGCCCCGCGTGACGGAGTGAGCTCCCGCACTTGCCCCAGCTCTTGCCAACCTAGCAATTTGAAAGCATGCAAATGCAAGTAGATTAATAGGTACCACTTCGGTGGGTAGGTAACAGCGTTCCGCATGCGTCATGCCGGCCACATGACCGTGGAAGCGTCTTCGGACAACGCTGACTCTTCGGCTAACAAATGGAGATGAGCACCAGCCCCTAGAGTCGGACACGACTGCACAAATGTGCGGGGGGAACCTTTACCTTTACTTAAGGATTTCCCGTGCGAGAACCTTTGTATTCTTCTGCTCTAAAAGGGAAGTCCATGTGGACCCAGACAAGGCAGATTCAGGTTCAAGTCTTCATTCAATAACAGAAGTCATCTGATGACTTTAGGCCTTGAGAGGTCCCAAAGGAAAAGGCAGGAGATAAATAGAATAATGAAATAAATATTAACATAATGTATGTTCTCAGGTAAGCATTTGAGTCTTACAACCTTGACTACCTTAACTTTATTCTCTGTGCTCCATCTAGTTCAAAGTGGGTTTTTAAAAGACCCCTGGATGCTCCTGTCTCAGGCAAGAGACATATGCTTTGTACAGATAGGGATTCTGCAAGAGAAATGGCATGATCTGCCGAAACAGAATCTGTGGAAGAACAATCAGCTAAGTAATTCATGACATCTGCTAGTGTCTGTCTCAAAATATTTCCTAGTTCAAAAACTGCATACAAATGTTTGATTTTATTAGACACATTGAAAGATATTGAATATCTGCTTTCTCCTCTAAGAGCTCCAGGAGACATATTTAACATTTCCTCCCCCAGTTTTTTTCCTGTAAGCAAGTTAGTGAGTGGCCCAAAGTCACACAAGGAACTCTCAGGGCTGATGGTAGACTTCAACGAGGTCCAAGGCCAAGACCTTCACCACAACAGCAAGCTGGCTCTCTAATGTTATTTTGGAAGTTGCATATAAAATGCATACATTTGGGGAACATGTCTAATAAATGCTTATAAAATGCATATGTTAGGAAAATAAAAAGGTAAAGGTTCCCCCCGCACACTTGTGCAGTTGTGTCCGATTCTAGGGGCTGGTGCTCATCTCCGTTTGTTAGCCGAAGAGCCAGCGTTGTCTGAAGTCCACATGTCCATGGTCATGTGGCCGGCATGATGCACGCAGAACGCTGTTACCTTCCCACCGGAAGTGGTACCTATTCATCTATTTGCATTTGCATACTTTCGAATTGCTAGGTTGGCAAGAGCTGGGGCTAGTGTGGGAGCTCACTCCGCACACAGGGCTAGGGATTCGAACCTCCGAACTTGCGATCTTCCGATCGACAAGCCTGGCATCTTACCCTCTGAGCCACCACGCCCCCTCTATATTAGGAAAATATGCATGTATATTTTGTGTGTGTGTAATTTTAATATGGCTGATCAATTCAACCAATGTGACTCTTTATATATAAAATTTTCAGAGCAGTGCAGCACTTGGATGAAATGGACTAATGACTGAATTTGTGTAATACTGACTCAACTGAGATATCCAAAACTTCCAATGAAGTATGAGGTTCAGGGGACAGAGGTTGGGTTGTTTTTCCCAGATGAGGCCATCTTGGTAACAAAACCCAGATTCCCCTTTGCATAACCAGCAACTTGGCCTTTAAAAGACGATTGGAAGTCCAAGCCATAAAGTGGAATTGCAAACCCAGTTGTCAACTGTTCTGTACTCTGCAAATCAGAGCCAGCCATGTTCAGTGGCATTGCCCCAAGGGTTTGGAGACAATGAGAACACAAAAGTATGCTTAAAAGTGGAGTGGAATTGCTCATTATTTGGCAGCACATTTTTTGCCTCTCAGAGATGGATTCATCTTAAGACCCTGGGGCTGTGAATTCTTTTATTTCTCAAACAACCTTTCCGATAAGCAGCAATTAAGGCTTTCAGATGTCAAATGCCATATGGTTCCTGCTATGCAAAGAACAGAGGAAAACTTGCTAATCTCAGAGAATCTTAGCACAGTTGACGTAATGAAGCTGGCAGGGGGGAATCAAGCAACTTATCAGTGTGTGGGAGTGCATGATGGATGGTTGGGAGAAGGGACTCTTAAATAACCCTAAGAATTCCGGAGGCCTGGGAGTGGAGGCTACTGGGCCAGAACCGGGAATCTCCGGGGGCTATATGGCGGGCCATCTGATTCGGGTGGTGATGGGCAGGGGACGGTATGATGGGAAGCGGAGGGCAAGCCATCTTTGGGGAAGGCGCCCCCAGTGTTTGTTACCGGAGGTGCGTTCCGGCCCCCCGTGTTCACACCCAGGCCCTGGTAAGCAGATCCTCGTGGGCTCCGGTCTCCGGCTGCTGCTGTTGAACGCCAGGTCGGTGAACAACAAAGCCCCCCTTATAAGTGACTTGATCACGGATGAGGGGGCTGACCTGGTATGTATTACCGAGACCTGGCTGGGACCAGAGGGGGGAGTGGCCCTCTCGGAAATGTGCCCAGCCGGGTTTCAGGTCTGGCATCAGCCGAGACACCGGGGCAGGGGAGGAGGGGTGGCAGTGGTCATTCGAGAGCCTCTTGTGGCCTTCAGGGGCGCTGCTCCACAAGTGGCCGGGTGTGAGACCCTGTTTTTCAAGTTGGGTTCACGAGAACAGTTGGGAGTGTTGCTGCTGTACCAGCCTCCCTGCTGCGTAGCAACCTCTCTGCCTGAGCTGCTCGAGGCTGTCTCAGGGTTGGCAGTGGAGTTCCCTAGACTTATGGTTCTGGGGGACTTTAATCTGCCATCTCTGGGATGGGACTCGGAGGCGGCTCGGGAGTTCATGGCTACCATGGCAGCTATGGGCCTGTCTCAGATTATTCGTGACCCGACTCGGGACAGTGGTCTCACCCCGGACTTAGTTTTCTTGTCTGAGCAGTGGCAATGTGATCTGAGGGGAGAGTTACATCTTTCCCCATTGTCATGGTCAGACCACGCCCTGGTGACCCTTAGACTCTCTTGTGCTGCCCCACTCCGCAGGGAGGCGGGACCTATTCGATTGGTCCGCCCCCGGTGACTGATGGACCCAGTGAGGTTTCAGAAGGAGCTGGGGGTTATTCCCGAGGACCTGCTTCACGGTCCAGTGGAGCTCCTGGCCGCGGCCTGGAACAGGGCCACGGCTGGAGCCCTGGACAAGATCGCGCCTATGCGACCTCTCCGGCCCTACTTGGCCCACCGCTCTCCGTGGTTTACCGAAGAGTTAAGGGCCTTGAAGAGGGTTAAGAGACATCTAGAGCGCCGCTGGAGAAAGACGAAGACTGAATCTGACCGAACACAATCTAGAGCCGCAGTTAAGGCCTACCTTGTGGCGGTAAGAGCGGCGAAACGTGAATATTTCTCCGTTCTTATTGCGTCCGCAGAATGCTGCCCGACGGCCCTTTTTAAAATTACAATATCACTGTTGGGTCAGGAGCAGGGGGAGACCCACTTACAGGGCCGATCGGAAGAGTTTTCTGAGCATCTGCAGGATAAAATCGCCCAGATTCATTCCAAGTTGGACTCCAAGCGTGAGACAGGATCTGTGGAGATGCCAGGGGCTCATACTTACCATGTTATCTGGGAACAGTTTGATCCTGTTGCGCCTGAGGAAGTGGACAGGATCCTCCGGACTGTGAACGCCACCACATGCCAGCTTGACCCTTGTCCCTCCTGGCTGGTGAAATCGGCCAGTGAGGTGACATGTGGATGGGTCCAGGCGATGATTAATCTGTCCTTGAGTGAGGGGGTGTTCCTGAAGGCCTTTAAAGAGGCGCTGGTGCACCCCCTCCTCAAGAAGCTGTCCCTGGACCCTACCATCCTGGGCAATTTTCACCCAGTCTCCCACCTTCCCTTTTTGGGAAAGGTGGTTGAGAAGGTGGTGGCGTGGCAACTCCAGAGGATTCTGGAGGAAACGGATTATCTAGACCCCTTCCAGTCAGGTTCCAGGCTGGGATATGGCACGGAGACCGCATTGGTCGCGCTTATGGATGATCTTTGGCGAGAGCGGGATGGAGGGAGTGCGTCCATCCTAGCTCTCTTAGATCTCTCAGCGGCTTTCGATACCGTCGACCACGGTATACTTTTGGGACGGCTCAGGGAGTTGGGGGTGGGCAGCGTAGTTTTGCGCTGGTTCGCCTCCTTCCTCCGGGGCCGTTCCCAGTCGGTGTTGATAGGGGAAGAGAGGGCTGACCCATGGCCCCTGACTTGTGGGGTGCCGCAGGGGTCGGTTCTCTCTCCTCTCCTGTTCAACATCTACATGAAGCCGCTGGGCGAGATCATCCATCACCATGGGATGAGGTATCACCAATATGCTGATGATACCCAGGTATACATCTCCATCCCAGGTGAAGTAAGTGATGTGGTCGATGCCTTATCTCAGTGTCTGGAGGCTGTGGGGGCCTGGATGGGGAACAACAGGCTCCAACTGAACCCTGGTAAGACGGAGTGGCTGTGGATTGATGGCCCCCCTAGATCCGGGAAGTTGTCATCTTTGGTTCTGGGTGGGGTAGCACTACCTCGCTCGGATCCAGTGCGGAATCTGGGGGTCCTCCTGGACTCGTGACTCCTGCTTGAAGAGCAGGTGGCAGTCACGGCCAGGAGGGCCTTTGCACAACTTCGTGTTGTGCGCCAGTTACGCCCTTTCCTGGATCGGGAGGCCCTCCGAACAGTCACTCATGCCCTTGTCATCTCCCGTATAGATTAATGTAATGCGCTCTACATGGGGCTACCCCTGAAGAGTATCCGGAAGCTTCAGCTGGTGCAGAATGCCGCGGCGCGAGCAGTTATGGGTGCCATGAGATCGGCACATGTAACACCTCTGCTACGCGAGCTGCATTGGCTACCAGTTTGCTTCCGGGTCCAATTCAAGGTGTTGGTGATTTCCTTTAAAGCCCTATATGACATAGGGCCAGGGTACCTGAGGGACTGTCTCGTCCCAATAACGTCGGCCCGCCCCACCCATACATGCAGAGAGGGCATGCTTCGGACCCCCTCAACAAGAGAATTCCATCTAGCGGGGTCCAGGAGATGTGCCTTCTCTGCGATAGCGCCCGCCTTATGGAATATCTTGCACCCGGAGGTGAGACTGGCCCCCTCACTCCTGGCCTTCCGGAAGGCCCTTAAGACCTGGCTCTGCCACCGGGCCTGGGACAACAGAGGCGGCAGTGCCTCCTGGGGTTGGCTGGCCCCGTAGTAATACGATCGATACTACAGTCCCCAATCCATCTTGGATTCATGTAATTTATTATTATTATTGGATGTATTTTAGATGATGTTTTTGTATAGTTTTTAAACTTTCAATTGTTGTAACCCGCCCAGAGTCCCTTGCAGGGGAGATGGGCGGGGAATAAATTGAAATAATAAATAAATAAATAAATAAATAAATAAATAAATATCAGCTGCTTACTAACAGGTTGATAAAGGATGCAGTTGCTATATGGAATTTGCAAAAGGAGAAATGAAGTCATGAACAGAGTCTCTCTATATGACTGTGCCAAATATAGTTATCATAAAATCAGGACAGGACCTTGTCAAAGGCCCTTTTGTAGAATTGATGTTTTCGAGCTGTGGTGCTGGAGAAGACTCCTAAGAAGACTCCTTGGACTGCAAGGTGGTCAAATCAGTCAATCCTAAAGGAAATCAACCCTGACTGCTCATTGGAAGGACAGATGCTGAAGCTGAAGCTCAAATACTTTGGCCACCTAATGCGAAGAGAAGACTCACTGGAAAATACCCTGATGCTGGGAAAGACTGAAGGCAAAAGGAGAAGGGGACGGCAGAGGATGAGATGGTTAGATAGCATCACCGATGTAACGAACATGAATTTGAGTGAACTCTGGGAGACAGTGGAGGACAGAAAGGCCTGGCATGCTATGGTCCATGAGGTCACGAAGAGTTGGACACAACTAAATGACTGAACAACAACAAAGTGGGGAAGTAAAAAATAAAAATCTCCTCAATGAGCTCTCTTTACAATAATTCCTGGTATATTTTGTGAGTGTATGTGTGTTCCAAAAACAGGACCTCAATATCTCAGCCATATGGGAATAGAAGCCCCAAGGGGTTTTCTCCCATTGATCAATATTACCCTGTACTTGTGTAGGGATGTGTTCATACTATGTGAGCTGCAGGAAATCCTAAGCATGTACAATGAAGCCTAGTTAGTGTTGGAATAATAATGACAAAGGATGTTACTCATGACTTGAAAACTAAGGGTTGATTTCATTTTACAGTTTTGATGTTGTAATAGCTGGGGTCATTAAGGATGTAGAGCTAATTAGAAACCCTACAAGAATACCTTACAAATGGGTGAATTGAAGTGAAAAGGAATTTGTTTGCTAGTATAGGTTTCTTGGTGTTTTCAGTGGTTGCGTGCCTTGAAGAAGCTGGGCCTGATCTGTTTTATTGCTTAACCAGAGGACTTGGCCTGTCAAGCTTTTTTGTTCTGTCTTTTTGCATTTACTAAAGCTTGTGGAATTTTTGCTAATCACTGGGTTTACCCACTGGGTCTGGTAAGTCCCTGTTCACATTTGTTCAGAAATTAATCTGCCAATAAAGAACCCAGAATTTAAATTCCACTTTTGTGGAAAGAAATATTATGAAATCCTGCCTTTATCCAGAAATCTGTTTGCCAAGGATATTCACTTCTCTCATGGCTCTATGAGATATTCCTCTTTAAAACTGTTCTCATGCTTTTGTTCAGTTCCCAAATCTACACAACTTATCATCATGGCTATCACCAGCCCCAGTATAACAACAGCTTAGCCCATGACCTTTGTGAAGGTAGGTGACCTTTGTCATACATACCTCCAAGGTCAAAAATAAAATGACCTAAATGCCAGCTACTAGTAAGCAGCAGCAGAGGAAGGTTCCCACTTTTGAGAACAGCTTGTGAACTTCCATCATTCATCTGGTTATATATGACCCAGAAGGCTTTATGGGCCTTTGATTTGAACCAGCTGGGCTCTTCTTATTTTTTTTTTACAATAAAGGTAAGCTGGGTCCCACATATTGCTTACTGTAAAAACCCAATCATTTATCATTTCAGTCCTGAGATTGGTCCCCATCACCTTTGCCTCTCTGTGTGATGAATCTGATTCTCAGTTATTAATTCAGAGACTCTCAATCACAAGCCATCAGAGGATGTGGAAGAAGTCTTTATTAATACAGGTGATCAGTCCAAGGCAAAGATCAGACTGAAGAAAAGCCCACACAATTGCTGTTACAAAAATCCCCCTCTCTCTTACCAGCCCCTCCCTAAATGAGCTAACAGCTCTTCTAACTCCCAGCTGTAATTCATTCTGCTAGCGAACACTGATAGTGCCAGGCAAGCTGACCTTGAAGTTATTCAGACTGTCTCAACAATTCTAATCAACATAGCAAACTGCCACTACAAGCATGCTAATACATATACTACAATACCCATCAATTATACTGGAAGGATGCTAAATCCTGACATTCCGCCCCCCTTAATAACAACTCGGTGGTAATAGGAGAGGAGAGATCCGACCCTCGACCCCTCCTGTGTGGGGTGCCGCAGGGTTCGGTTCTCTCTCCTCTCCTCTCCTCTCCTCTCCTCTCCTCTCCTCTCCTCAACATCTACATGCAGCCGCTGGGCGAGATCATTCATCATTGAGTATCATATGCTGATGATACTCAATTGTATATCTCCGTCCCGGGTGAAGTAAGTGTTGCAGTCGACACCCTATCTCAGTGCCTGGGGGCTGTAGGGGCCTGGATGGGGAACAACAGGCTTCAACTCAACCCTGGTAAGATGGAGTGGCTGTGGATTGATGGCCTCTCGGCTTCCAGGAAATTGTCATCTTTAACTCTGGATGGGGTGGCACTGCCCTGTTCAGATCCAGTGCTTGGGGGTCCTCCTGGACTCAGAAGAGCAGGTGGCAGTCGTGGCCAGGAGGGCCTTTGCACAGCTTCGGGTTGTGTGACAGTTGCACCCATTCCTGGATCGAGAGGCCCTTCGAACAGTCACTCATGCCCTTGTCATCTCCCATATAGATTATTGCAATGCGCTCTACATGGGGCTACCCTTGAAGAGTATCCGGAAGCTTCAGCTGGTGAATGCGGCCGCACGAGCAGTTACGGGTGCTATAAGATCAGCACATGTAACACTGCTGCTCTGCGAGCTACATTGGGTACCAGTTTGCTTCCAGGTCCAATTCAAGGTGTTGGTCATCACCGTTAAAGCCCTACATGGCATGGGGCCAGGATACCTGAGGGACCATCTCATCCCAATCACATCTACCTGCCCCACCCGGTCATGCAGGGAGGGCATGCTACGGACCCCATCAATAAACGAATTTCATCTAGCGGGGTCCAGGAGGCGTGCCTTCTCTGTGATAGAACCCACCCTGTGGAATATCTTGCCCCCAGAGGTGAGGCAGGCACCCTTGCTCCTGGCCTTCCGGAGGTCTTTAAAGACCTGGTTCTGCCACCTTGCTTGGGACAAAGGAAGTAATAGTTCCTCCTGGGGGTGGTTAGCTTAGTAATATCCTCCTTTTAAGATCTCACCATCCTCTGGATTTTTTATATTTATTATTATATTGTATTTTAAGATTTATAGGTTTTTAATTTTAATATTATTATGTTGGGGTTTGATAAACCCAGGAATTTACTTCTAGATATAAATTATACAGAGAGGCTTGATTTCTAGGTAAAAGGTGAAATATTCTGCACAGTCACCCAATTAGCAGCCATTGTTGTAGGAATGATGTGTCATGTGTGACTCATTCAACAGGTGCTTAGAGTTAGGTTGGGTGTGGTGAATAACGAGAGTGACCTATAATGTGATTGGTCAGGTTCACTTTATATACAGGGACATTCTCATTTCCCATTATTCCCATTTTACCTCGTGAAAGCTGTATCGTTGATGGTGTATCATTTGTTACTTGTGGAAGTGATCTGTAAATACGTATGTATATAAAGTAAATAGGATATTTGATATAACTTCTGTTTGGAGTCTATTTACTGCATAGTACGTGGATCACTGGTGCCTAGGAGAGAGGCAGGCCGCTCCATCTCCGCGCGCTCCCTCTGACATATTATTGTAAACCGCCCAGAGTCTACTGCTGTAGAGATGGGCGGTGATAAATTTAACTAATAAATAAATAAACTCCCCAACCTCAATGTCTTCTACACAAAAAACTCTGCTTCTTTGCCCCAAGGATCTAATTACTTGGGACAGAGGAGGCAGTGACAAAGATCATGGTGTGCCTTTTGAATCTTGAATCAAGATTGCCTGATTTCTCAGTAGATGATATAAGTTTTCTATGTCATTGGGTTGGTTACAATCAGCTTGTCATTGGAAATTGGAAATGCAACTTAGGAAAGAGTTTGCAGTATTTATTAGAAGGAAGGAAGGAAGGAAGGAAGGAAGGAAGGAAGGAAGGAAGGAAGGAAGGAAGGAAGGAAGGAGTTCTTAAGTTGCAAGTCACATCAGAACCAACTTATTGTGTAATTGGGGCCTTAAATCTATTTTTCCAATATTGAAGAACACATCGCCTAGCAATAAGAAGGGCACAGAGAATCAATTTCCATTGTCCAGCCATCAATTTCCACGTAGTAGGTATGTAATACAAAAGTATATAGACATCTTAAAATATTGAAACTTGTCTCAAACTCAAAATAATATATGTAATTACTTGTTCCCAGAATATAACAATTTTAGGACATCACAAAAGCATGTGCTTGAATGAAGCATTATTCTCATTGCCTTTCCAACAGTACAATCATTTACTCATCCCTTTTCTGTACAAATGCAGTGGGGCCCAATACATCTGAAATATTTTATGTCAAATAAACCTAGTCTAAAATATACTGTGAGAGTTGGACCATAAGGAAGGCTGAGCGCCGAAGAATTGATGCTTTCGAACTGTGGTGCTGGAGAAGACCCTTGAGAGTCCCTTGGACTGCAAGGAGGTCAAACCAGTCAATCCTAAAGGAAATCAACCCTGACTGCTCATTGGAAGGACAGATCCTGAAGCTGAAGCTCAAATACTTTGGCCACCTAATGCGAAGAGAGGACTCACTGGAAAAGACCCTGATGCTGGGAAAGACTGAAGGCAAAAGGAGAAGGGGACGGCAGAGGATGAGATGGTTAGATAGCATCAGCGATGTAATGAACATGAATTTGAGTAAACTCCGAGAGACAGTGGAGGACAGGAAGGCCTGGCGTGCTATGGTCCATGAGGTCACGAAGAGTCGGACACGACTGAACGACTGAACAACAACAACAATATACTGAATTTTCTTTATACAGAAGACAGACTCTAACTGTTCAGACAAAATAGGGATACCCAATTCAAAGTTTGCATAATAAACGTGTTTATTGACAAATATTTATAAAGAGTAATTGTGGGATTTTTAGTGTAATAAGATTTAGTAACCACTTCTAATAATATAGGTGTCTCTGAACTGAAAGTGCTGCTGCTCCAAATGAAGATGTCAATGGATGTTGTAGTTATAAATTTTGCTACTGGGCAGCAAGAGAGAAATGTTATTTGTCCTTTAATGAATAAAAGACAAAACATAATTATCATTCAATAACTGATCTAAAGTAAAAGCCCCACATCTACCCAGGTTTTCCATATAACAGGTTTTTAAAAAATTAATTTTAAGGTCTGGATTACCCCATAACATCAATTTAATATGAGAAAAAGGCTCAAAATGCAGAAATAGCATACCGCAATATTTGAATCAATGTAATAGTGACAGGGATTATGTTTAATGTATTATAAACCCCAAATGGTCCAGTTAGTTAAAAGTGCTCTATCCCCTGTTTATAACATTTTGTTTTGTTTTTCTTGCCAGTTTGGTCTAGTGGTGAAGGTGCTGGGCTAGAAACCAGGAGTCTGTGAGTTCTAGTCCCGCCTTAGGCATGAAAGCCGGCTGGGTGACCTTGGGCCAGTCCCTGTCTCTCAGCCCTAGGAAGGAGCCAATGGCAAACCAGGAGACTGAGAGTTCTAGTCCCGCCTTAGGCATGAAAGCCGGCTGGGTGACCTTGGGCCAGTCACTCTCTCTCAGCCCAACTCACCTCACAGGGTTGCTGTTGTGGGGAAAATAGGAAGAGAAAGGAGTATTAGGTATGTTTCGCCACCTTGAGTTATTTATAAAAATAACAAAGCCAGGATAAAAATTAAATAAAAACATAAAAACATAATTTTCCAGACTTTTTTTCTTTTCTTCTTATTAGGATTATTAGTCTGAAGCGATATTGTTAATACTGTTCTTATCTATATGTTTTATTTTGTTAATTATTTTAACATAATAAAATTAATAAAAATAAGAAGAGCAAATGAAGCGCCCTCATTTATCAAACACTTGAGCAGTAAAAGGACAATAGTTTTGAGTTTCTTGACATAGTTACAGAGCACTCAAAGGTCAATGGATTTGTTAGTAAAGGAAGTATTTCTTTCAACTTCCCCTTAATTAACCTAACATTTTATCTTATTTTTATTCAAGGTGTACCAATCTAGGATTGGAAAAAAAATGTCTGTTACAACCCAAATCTCACATGTTATCAATGGCAGGTCCATTGGTGTCAGTCAATTTGGAACAGCAGAGAAAGATCGCAACAAATTTCAACTAGCAGGAATCAGAATCTCACCTGTTTGGACTACAACCAGAATTTTGAGATTGTGACATACGCATGCTCACAAAGAGCTTCCACAGTGGGTGTGACTAATGACAACATTGACTTACCAGAAAATGAACTGGTGAGGTTGCACCCTGCCATCTATATTTCCCCCCAAGATACTGTCTATCACTCCAACTTTCCTTTCCTTCATTTTTCTTTCTGAGCTGGTGGACATCTAAAGAAAGCATTGGGATGTAGCTTCCACTATTTTTATTTTCTAAGATTGTCTCATGTCTATGTGAGTCCCAGAGGTATTACTGTAAATATAGAATAGGCATAAGTCTTTGCTTTAAAAAGGTAAAAGGTAAAGGTTTTCCCCTGCACAGTCGTGTCCGACTCTAGGGGGCGGTGCTCATCTCCATTTCTTAGCCGAAGAGCCAGCGCTGTCCGGTCATGTGGCCGGCATGACTCGCACGGAACGCTGTTACCATCCCACCAAAGTGGTACCTATTTATCTACTTGTATTTGCATGCTTTCGAATTGCTAGGTTGGGAAGAGCTGGGGCGAGTGCGGGAGCTCACTCCATCACGCGGCGCTCGGGTCTCAAACCGCCGACCTTCCGATCGACAAGCCTGGCATATCTTAACCACTGAGCCATTGCGCCCCCTAAGTCTTTGCTTTACAATATGCTAACTTTTGCTTTTTAAAAAAATAATAATAAAATGAATCCAAAATATTTAAATCAGATAAATCAGGGAACCTGACTTCTATCAAGAGAGATATTGAGTCAAGTAACTGGGGACCAGGGATGTCATGCTGGGGAGGCAGATTTCGTTACAATTATTTGTATCCTACTTGTTAGATACAGCAAGAGTCCCTTGCATGGGAGATGGGCGGGGAATAAATTTGAATAATAAATAAATAAATAAATAAATAAATAATGCTCAGGAAGAGAGACTATTTTATTCTGATATTGGTCACACTGCAACACTGCTCAAACAATGGCTAGAGTGGCATACTCTTCTGCAATTCACTTACTTGTCTGATCAGATGATCTTGTGAGTGCATAACAGACTGGCTGCTGTGATATTATTGATGTTTCTCCATCTGCTCTGTGTGAACTTCTCCAAGCTTAGTTACTCATATAAATAACAGTGTGCCTCAAGGTGAGAATTTTGTTTGGCTCCATTTTAAATGAGAGCTTAAAATATTATTTGCATTAAATGGATGGGAAAAAATGGTTAAAAAAATACAATGTGGAGAATGTGAAATGGAGTAATTCACCCAGGTGTATTTGTGGGGTAGTGGGTTCATTTAAGATTTTGTTGTGAGTATAGATATCTGGTGGAAAAATATCAATATCAATAATAATAGCTACTATTAACTCAGTCAATCAACCAAGCAGCAAACAACAGCCCAATCAAGGAACTACTAAGGAGAGAACAACACCCCCACCAACACAAGCAGGACAAGCCATGGTATATAAACAGAGAGCAAGTCCCACTCCCTTTTTGCACTGAAGATGTTGCCTAGCCTGGCAATGAAACATCTGCAAGAAAACAACAAGGCTCAGAGAGCACCAAGGACTCCACAGTTCAACCCTGAGCTACAAATATTCTCTTCAATTGAAGATCCAGCTTTCTAGAGAAAGCTCTAATGCTAGGAAAGGTGGAAGGAACTACAAAGAAAGGATGACCAGCAGCAAGGTGGACAGTCCCATTTACAGTGGCAATGGGTGTACCATTGGAAGACCTGAAAGACAAGGTTAGATAGACCAGTCTATCTATGTGGCTGCTAAGGGTTTAAACCAACCTGATGGCACATTATCAATCAATCAATCGACATCTGGAACAAATAATGATAAAAAAATATCTGCATTGTGATGTCACAGTGCAAACCTCAGCCTTTAATATATGCGTTGATGTTGGAAAGTACAGAAATCGTATGCTTTGTGTCATGATATATATTTTCTAATTTGTCTCCCCACCCCTAAGGACACTTATGGTGATGGGAACACTGACAAAATTGACTCCAGCCCCTGTTAGCTACCCTGGAAGACACTTTCTATCCAACAGGACTGTGAACCAGCCTCCAATCACTCTGTTCATTCTTTGCATCTCTGGAATTGCCTACAGCCTATCTCCATTACTTTTTTGTAGGCCACCCAGTGCTGCCTGGGAACTCTGGATATGATGGTCCCAAAATATCCCAAAGGCATCAGATAGGGAAAAACTGATTCGCTAAATGAGTCGCGTTAAAATGAATATGTAACTACCACTGATCACTCAATGACTCAATATTCTTCTTGTGACATCATCTGCATGCTGAAAGTCAAGCAACACCCTGTAAATCATCGGTACAGAACATATGGCCTTCAAATATTGCTGAATTACATATCCCAGTATTCCTCACTAGGGCCCATGCTAGCCTGGGTTCTTGGTAGTTGTGGTACTTCAATATCTGGGAGGCTGCATGTTGTGTGCTCATGCCTTAAAGCAGCAATCCCCAACTTTGGTGTCCTCCAAATATGTGGACATTAGTTCCCAAAGTTCTGGGAATTCAGAAATCCTCATATCTGCTACAGCCAGGTTGGGAATGGCTGGCTTAAAGTTTCATAGGAGGAACATCTCTTCTTCAGTTTTCATAACGATGTTCCCTTTCCTAGCCATTTCCACATCCAGCCATCCTTTTTATAAACCCAGATCAACTTGCTCCATTCCCCCATCTCCCCCAATAAAATAAGCTTCCAGGAGGCAGTAAGATGCAAGTCTACCACTGTTGACCTTTACTATTCTGGAAAGGGCAGAGAGAAATCACTCCCTCCTTCTTGTTGGAGGTGATTGTTAATTTGATAGGAACATTGCCACATAAGGGACTTGATAACAAAGGCTTCAAAATGTTTGGAGGAAAGCAGTAATCCCCCTTTTCCATTCCCGATAACTTTTTGCCATATGAAGGATCATTTTTATGTGGTTCTAATTGCTCACCATAATTTATGCACTATGGCACTGATGTCCAAGGGAAATGGGGGAGTTTTTTATGTTACATGCTTTCATGCAAACAAAATTGAGTGCACACTGCAGTGCAGATGAGTTAATGAATACACTGAGAGTGAGGGAAGGGGGCAGGATTTGGCACCACAAGGTTCCTCGTATTCCTCTATTGCTTGCATTTTATTTGGTTATCTCAGCTTAGTTGTGTGCATTTATATAAAACCATAGAACTTTCAATGCTTGAAATAGCCTGGATTTTTTTTTACTCTTTAATTTAAGACAGAATGATCAATACTTAGATCAGCGGATTGGTCAAAACTATAGGGGCTCCTGGAATAATTTGACATGGCAGGCTTCTCTTGATTTGAAGGAGAGATGCAACTCGAAAAATGGATGCTAGGACAAGATTTCATTTGTTGATTTTTTTTTCTTTCTCATGGTTCAATAAAAAATCCCTCCCCAAACTGTTACTAAATTGTAATGTTTAATGTGACAAAAAGAGGAAATTGATCAATAAGTGGGGCATAATTATCTTAACCATTGAATCCAATTTAACTTTATTCCATGGTCCTGCCCACTTATATCTCTGCCTTCTTGTTAGAGTGTGGCCTTGAAACCTCACTGAAAGGCCTTCTGTCAGAAGAGAGTCCTTCCATAAATCAACTATCAGGACCAGTTGTTTGGATCCAGTTGGTGTTTTGAACAAAGTAAACCCCAAAGAAGCAGCACAATTCTATATCTTTTTACAGAAGTTCAGCTCCCAGTCCTAGTTCATGTTCTCCTCAGGTAAATATATTTTAAAAAATAAAAAATAAGAACAAGGCCCATCTCAGAATCTATAGTGATGTCATAGTTACACTGTGACAGTCTTTGGAAGCTTCTAGAATATATGGCAGTTGAAATTAAGAGCAGGAAGGCCACCACAGCCAAAAGGGCAGGTCCAGAGTCTCAAGGCTACTGTTTCAATCTAAGGGCCATGATTCCAGCTGGCTGTCAGTAGAAAGAGAAAAGAAACATCTTCCTCTCTGGACAATGAAACAACTTATTGACAATCTGCAGCCCTAATGAGAAGACAGGGGATAAAAAAGAAGTGAAAGCATACATGAGGGAAAGGTGCTCTCCAGCTGTTTTAAGCGTGGTGGGTTTAACTCTAAAGAAGGGTGCCAATCAAGAGTCTTGGGAACTTTCACCATTGCTCCAGTTCCCTGGCAGACTGAAGAATTGTGCATTGAGCTGTCCCTAAGGTGTAGGAGCAGGAAAGGAGGATGGATGATGACCCAGATTCCACTCTTGATCAGGTAATCCTTGAAGGCTATGAAATGAGTGAACAAGTGCTCAATGTTGGGGAATTGCAGAAATGCAGTCTTGAGGGTAATGATGAGAACAGTGTCCATCAGGAAAGTGGGGATACTGGCCCCTTCCTAGAGCAAGAAGTCACAAAGAAAACCTATTCTGGCAAAGATGCACCAGACCCAGCCTTGAAGACAGATAGCAAGGTGAACATTCTCAAAAGAAAGGAACTGGTGGATCAAAGCCAGACACCAGATGCTGCTGGAAGCATCAAAGGCAGCACAATGTCTTTAAGGAAGCCATCCCGCCGAAGCCTTCAGTGGCTCCCTGGCCAGGATTCTCGCCGCAGCAGTCAACAATCTGTTGGTCAGCAGACTCAGCCAAGCCAAAAGTCTTCCCGCGTACAATTCATCAATGAAGTGGATACCAAAGACACCACATGGGTAAACAAAACAACAGGGAAAATAATGAAGTGTAGAAGTCAGCAAACGAGCCTCATTTGGGAACGGAAAGTACTTTCTGAGATTATCCATTGTTCAAGTGAAGAATCTGATAGAAGTAAAGAGGAGACTTATAGTGAAGAAGATACCATTTCGGAAGAAACAACAGTAGTAGAAGGATCTTCAGGATCAGTTGGGCATCAAAACAGCCAGGAGAAAGAAGGGAAGGGAACAACATATGATAGCACAATGCAAGAATCTTGCAGTTGTAGCCAACAATACAGTGAACACCCATCTCTACTGACCCCAGAGGTAATAGATTCTGAAGAGGAAATACCTTGGATCAGCCCCAAAACAGGCAAAGAGATGAAAAATAGGACTCAACAAACCAGCATCATTTGGGAGCTCAAAACTCTTTCAGAAATTCTGCGTTCAACCAGTCAAGAATCGTTTAGCCAAACTACAGACACAGATATCACTGAAGATGCTATCACTTCTTCAGGGGAAATAGAGGTGGAAGAGTCAGCTGTGAAAGAAAGGAAATATAGCATCCTACAGCCAGTGAGAGGCCAAGAGTCTCCACATAGCAGTCAACAACAGGAAGAAAAAAATTTCAGGCAAGATACCCAGCAACTTGAGGAATCAAAAACAGAGCCACCCATAAAAAAAGAAACATATCAATATGACCAGGCAGAGCAGACAGACATTGCTGAGAGTGTTAAGAAAGAACTGTTAGACTACAGCCAACAAACAGAGTTTTTTACTGATTCAAAAAGTGCTTCAGTTGACCTGAAAGATTCTCATCATAGCACCCAGCAAGCAGAAGCCCAAGAATCCCGGCATGGCAGTCAAGATTCCCAAAGAACTGTTCAGGACTTACTAGGATCTGCATCCCAGGTGAGTGTTGGACAGGAGACTAAGGTGCTTACTAGTCTCAAACTTGAACAAAACCAAGAACCTTTTTTTACAGGTGAACTAGATGAAAATACCTGGATAAGCAGAAAAACAGGCAAAGTAGTAAAGAATCAGACTCAACAGACTGATAAAAGTTGGCTCCAGTATTGTGTAGCAAAGAGGCAGAAAGTAAAAAAATGTAGCAGCCAACAAACAGACGAGAGCTTTCTTCAGCGCTATGCTGCAAACAAAACGACTATGTCCAGTAGAGAAGCTGCAGTAAACAATAATGAATATGGACAACAGGGACTTAGGAAATTCAGCTCTGGATGCCGTGACGTTGATGCTTCTAATATTCAGTTTAGTGATCAGGTCGTGTCATCTCTAGGGCAAGATGCAACTAGCAGAAAAACTTCCAAGGCATGTGAGCCAACCCCTGCAGAAGAGTGCAAAGGAGTACAGTGGCTGCCGCATGGAAATGATAGACTTATAGATCAGTCACCTGCAACTGGAGTCCAGTGGCCAGATGAGTCTGAAAGCAGATCACCAGTGAGTGCCTCATCCATTGTACAAGAAGACAGCATTCAGCAAACATATAGTATCATTTCTTTGGAAGATGGAATCTGGTTGAACAGAAGAACAGGCAAAATATTAATAAGTCGTACTCAGCAGACAAGTCAAACTGCAATTCCAACAGTTCTGAGTACTACATCCCTGCAAAAGGCTGGCAGCGGTGAGAAAGAAGAAAAGCTTCAAAGTCCTGGAAATGGGAAGGATGAACCCATTGTAGAGCAAGGAAAAGCAAATGCGGATGGACAGCAGTCTGCAGGTAAGGAATCCCGCCGTAGCACTCAGGCAAACCCAGACTATGACACCGAAGTCATCACAGCGCAACCTTTGGGAGAAAACTCTCAGTGTACAGATGATGTTGAAAAACTGCTTAGTACCCGCCTGAGTGAGGCAATGTTGCTAAGTGCAGAATCTCCAGATATGGAGGACGAACCTGTGGAGTTATACACCTCTGTAGAGGAGGGGAGATGGACGAATGTGAACACAGGCAGGCAATTGGCTTCGCAGACTCAGCAGACAGAGGAGGATGCAGATCAGTTTCTTGTAGGTGATGATCAGCCTTCTGGAGGTACTTTCCAGCAAGCCCCTGAAATCCTAGCATCAAGTAACAATGGCACACAAGTACCTGAATGGGAAGGCATGGATGATGATCCTGTGACTAATTGATAGTGATGAGTCACTGCTAGATACACAGGCGCTGAACACTGGCACCTTGAAGAGATGGAGAACATCATAGACGGATGCATGGTAGGAAAGAGGAACAGAGTGGTCAAGAACAATGAGTGATCCAAAGTAATGCTTCCAGGAACATGAAAAGAAGCACAAATAAAAATGAAAAAACCAATATATTGTTATGCTCATCTGACTGAATCATTCCAATCATCTAATTTTATTTATTATTACCTGTAGTGGATAAAAAGATCTTGGAGTAAAAGACTGGGATTATTACAGACCAGATAATGAGGATTACATTAGGAATTGTTTAGTAATATTAGATTTCTATGGATTTCTTTTCATATATAATTTTTATTAAGAATTTTGATTATAATAGTAAAATCTAATACAAACTAAACTTCAAGAAAGAAAAGAGAATAGAAAGAAGGAGTAAAAAGTGCAAAAAAAGAAAAAAGAGAAAAGTAAGACAATAATAAAGAAAGAGAAAAGAAATATATAAGGAAATGACTTCCAACCATCACAACAAGTATAAACTAATTTAGTGACTTCACCCCCTCTAAGGTTACAAACATTTGTCTCTACATCCCATATCCCATCTCTTATCTATAAACAAATCCATAAAACGTCATCTTTTCAGTCCTGGTGTCCACAGAAAGTCCATAAAGGGTTCCAGAAGTAACAACATATCTTGTTTTAACTTTGAACAAATAATATTCCTTCCTCTTACTTCTAACAGTCTCAATCTTTAGGTAAAGGTTTTCCCCTGCACAGTTGTGTCTGACTCTAGGGTGCGATGCTCATCTCTGTTTCTTAGTCGAAGAGCCAGCGCTGTCCGAAGACGCTTCCGCGGTCATGTGGCTGGCATGATGCGCATGGAACTCTGTTACCATCCCACCAAAGTGGTACCTATTTATCTACTTGCATTTGCATGCTTTCGAATTGCTAGGTTGGCAAGAGCTGGGGCGAGTGTGGGAGCTCCGTCACACGATGCTCGGCTCTCAAACCACCGACCTTCCAATCGACAAGCCTGGTGTCTTAACCACTGAGCCATTGCGCCCCAATATTTAGTTCATTCTTTCGATCTTTAGTTCATTCAGATATTGTCATAGGATTTGATTCCTCTTCATTTCTTCTTTGTCCCATCACACAGAGTTCTTCAAGGCTTTAACAAGCCTCTTTTGTAAATCTAACAGGAAAAAATTATCCAGGTCACTCTCTTGATTTGTCATTTGTATTTCCTTTTTAAATTTTAAAAGCTCAGCTAGTTTCTTGTGCAGTGAAACATCCTTTTCTAAATCTTTCTCTTGGCTTGTCAGTTGTAAATCTACTTTTGATACCATCTCTATCTTGTCAGATAAAATTTGTTCTACATCTGCCATTTCTTCAATAACATCTTTTGGACATAGTCTATCCATAGAAGCAGACATCATTACTGATATTGTTGATATTGTGGCTACTATTTTCTGATTCCATTCTTCAAAAGTCTCCTTCAGTATTTTCATTGTTATAACGTTTTGCAACATTTTACAGGCTTGTAAATCTTTCCTCTACCTAAAAACTTTAGTCCCTTCTAGTGTCCAGTTTTTGAAATCATGAAATTGCTTGTCTTTATTATGTCTTTTAAAAAACAAAATAGGATCTATTTCCCATGAGAAGCTGTTCTTAATCATTAATTCCAATATCTTATTGTAAAAGTTTCAATATTCCAATTTTATCTGGACCCTTAGTCTGCTTATGTTGAGTTGGACTCTTGGGTCCAACAAGTTGGGTCCAACACTTATAACTTTCTAAGATAAAAATCTTATTTAGCTTTTTGCTGTTTGTTTCAGATTCGTTAAATTCTTAAGCTTATGACTAAACTTTTCTTTCAGGATTGAAGGCAGACTTACCTGGTGCTTTCCAACTTGTTGTTCTAAAGATCTATAATAGCTTAAAAGTAGTTAATGAGCAATTTCCAAAAGATTTCTATGGAGTTCTCAGAATTTTAAAACTCAAACAAGGGCTTCTGGATGCATCAGCCTTGTGAGGTAGTCCAGACAAGAAACACGCCCAGGAATACTAGCTCTATCTTTATTGTAAGGTTACATTAGCAAGATCTCGCAAGTCTGAAGGTAAATCTCTCCCCCCTCGCCTTTACAGTCCAAGAAACTAGGGAGGGTCCCTTCTGAGACACTTGCCACACCCCATTCTTTCTGCAGGCTCAGCTGCCTCTTATCTGACCATTGCCTAGTCTCCGGCTTTTCCTCCTGTCTCTCAAGGTCATTCCCACATACCGTTACAGGATGGTTGCTTAGAAAACTCTTCCTTTCAGCCACCTTTTTCATCACCACTGCCTCTTCTTTCTTTCTTTCTTTTTTCTTTTTGGTGACAAATGCCATGTCCTCCCTCCAGGTTGAAGACTATGAGCATTAAACATTGTCGTCATGCTGATCTGCCTTCATTCCATAGTACCAAAATGAGCTAGCTAGCCTGAGGGTCATTTGTTAGCCCATTGCTTGGAACCTTTAGAGAGAGACAGAGAGAGAAAAAAAGGAAAATAATGGTAAAAAAAAAAGTAAACTACCCACCGAAGTGGTACCTATTAATCTACTTGCATTTGCATGCTTTCGAATTGCTAGGTTGGCAAGAGCTGGAGCTAGTGCGGGAGCTCACTCCGCACGCAGGGCTAGGGATTCGAACCTCCGAACTTGCAATCTTCCAATCGACAAGCCTGGCGTCTTACCCACTGAGCCACCACGCCCCTAAAATAATGGTACCTGTCCTTTATTGGGATCCCAGCTGCAACTGCTACTTCACTCCATGCTTCACCCATTTGCTAAAACTGCAGATTGTGAAACCGGGTAATGCAGGTATAGTCTGTGTTTGAGATTGGACTCAACAATAGTAAATGTAAGGCAAAAGAAATTATTTTTAATGAGGTCCTTTGGCTTTTAAAATTCAGAACTTAACTTGCCATTTGTAAGTATGTGTGCATTTTGTTTTCTTTTTAATCTTACAGAACTCAGGCCAGAACAATTGTATTTGCATTTTTTTTCAAGAAAAAATCCTAGTTCTCAAGGTCAAGTGGCAAACTTGAAAGAAATTGGCACATTCTTTCCTCTACATTTGTTTAAACTCAAAATATACCTGTAAAGGTATAACATTGAGTGGAGGATGGGTAGGCAGGTGTAGGCTGCTTAGATTTTTTTATTTATTTATAATTCTTAATCTGCTTTTTTATCCATGAGAATAAAGATATATTGAAGATAAAGGATGGTTGTAGCTCACTGATAGATCATGCTTGCATACAAAAACTCCCATATTAAATCCCTGACATTTAAGTTTGGAAAAAATGCTGACTTGAAGCCTCAAAGAGCTCCTGGGAGTCACTGTCAACACAACTGGGTTAGATGGACAAATAGCTTGACTTATTTTAGAACAGTGTTTCTCAACCTTGGCAACTTTAAGATGTGTGGACCAACTCCCAGAATTCCTGGGGGATTCTGGGAGTTGGTCCACACATCTTAAAGCTGCCAAGGTTGAGAAACACTGTTTTAGAACATGAGAGTTGGAAGGGGCTACTGAGGTTCTGGAGCCCAGCCCCCATCTCGGCGTAGGAATCCAGATTCAAGCATCCCAGATAGATGGTTGTCTGGCCTAAGCTTCAACACCTCCAGTGAAAGCAAGTTCACTGCCACTCTGACCAGTTGGCTGCCTTCTCTTACTGTCAAGATTTTTTGGACATTATGTTGGAAACTTCTTTCCTGTAACCCATGATGTAATTGCTTAGTTATGTTTGTACAACCCTAACTCTAGACTAGACTAAAATGAGGCTGGGGGGTTTGTAGTTCAGTGTGTGATGATGGGAACTCAACCATTGTCTTAGCATGTTCTGGGAATCAGGTCTTCCCATTAACCTGCAACATAGTGTATTTTGGAGGGCATAACACACAGAAAATATTCTCTGTTAGGCTGGGTTTAGGTGTAAGTGTGTTGTGTGAACACAGAGCTCCCTTCATTCTATTAAAAATGAGATGCCACGCCTCCAGAGGCCTGTAGGAATTGTAACCGAACAGTCTTTTTTAAGGTGACAGAAATCTAGATCATTAAGTGCCAATGGTGTTGAAAGACTCCATTGAAACAGGTTCACTTACTGAAGCAGCAAAACAAGGCTAACATTACTTTGGGTTTCATTCATTTTCTCAGATTGTTTAATGTAGTCAAACCACAAACTTTACAATTGTTCTCCCTTGTGTTAATGAGGGTATGTTTCAGGGCTCTCCTGCCAGCTCACTTGGGAGTGAGCTCTCATTTCTTTGAATACAGGCTCAAAGCTGACTAATCTGGAGCAGACTCTTGGATGCAATCTTCTGCTTTCCGCATGTTTGTCTCTCACGTATGGAGGGATGTTGGGCTACACTTACAGGCACACCTAAACGTCTGTTGTTTAGTGACAACAATGCTTTGACAGCCACCTTTTTTTTTTGTCCCAGCTATTTGAACATTTCTGTGGGCAATTTCTAATTTAGTTTGCCCCCAGGACACAATCCCTCTATCCAGATTAGGGCAAGTGCCACAAACATCACTCAGTACAGCTAGCAAAAAATAGCTTGATGTTTATTTATTAAATGTTAGCAAACATCAATCAAATTAACTGGAAAGAATGGGATGAAGGCAGACAAAAACAGGAAGAGAGAGACATGAACAATAAGCAACAATTTATGTTACCTATATCTTTATATATCAAAAGGTACAGAACTTTTCAAAACCATTGATAACAATACTGTGGATAACTAGAATGGACAGTCCCAAAAGGAGTGGCCTTTGGTTGTTCCACTTAACCCCTTTATGTACGTGACAACAGCAGAATATAAATGAAAAGTGGGATACCAGGTGATCCTACATCTATTCTGCAACATAAAGGGAACAATTTAGTGGATGGGGATGATGTATCCAAACACCTGCCTCTTTCTTCATGGTTGCCTATCTTTGAGTCATTGTATATCTCTGTAATAGCTGTTTCTCTTTTTAACTAAAACCTTTTAACTAAAAGGTTTAGAAGGATGCTAGTAAGCCATAAATCTTGCTACAAGCAAGCCCTGTTCAGAAGAGGCCAAGCTTTGCCTGTGTGTTAATAATAATTGCAGGCATCAATGGCTTTGGCACTGCAAATTATCCAGTGTATTTCTGATACCTATAGGGAAAATGAATATGCATTATATACAAGTGAGGGGGAAGATGCAGGCATGTTAAGCAACACAAACTAACCCAAAGGATTTATGCTCCAAAGGTCCATTGATTTCAATTTTCAGGCTCAAACGAGTGATTTCAGCATAATAACATTTTAATCAAGGAACAGCCCTTCAGTCATGTGAATATATTAACTCATTTTGCCCTATCTAGGGTCAAAGTCCTGCTGGAAAACCATTGCCTTTCTCCTGACGCTTCTTCCTTCTTCCTGAATTAGGGGATGAGTGGTTGCATTTTGCACCACAATCATCTTCAAAGGCAGCCCAACAAAGAAGGCCCCAGAGTTGTCCACATGGCAATTAATGTTGCTAGATGCATCTAGCAAGACTGTGTACATTTTCCACAAAAGCACAGAAGGGGCACCCCTCTTGGTATTGTCTACAAAATGCAACAATGGTGGTTAAACTATTATACATTCACAGACAAGTCTCAAAGAGTTGTCTCGGCAAGCATAAGAACTGAAATCTTGAAATCCGGGGTGGGGAGGCCATGAATTTGAAAGGCTAGATCTTTAGTGCCCTGAATCTCTTAATACCTCTTTTCAAAATCAGCAGAACTATATCAAATTAAGCAAAATAAGCCAATATAAGCAGATTGATTGAATGCAATATTTCACCATGAGAGGGCACAGCACCCATGCATAAGGGCTTCCTTCAATAAATTATTGAGCTCCTCCAATTCTTCCCCCTCCTCCAAGTCTGCAACTTTTGAAATGGCCTCGTGCCAAGGAATTTAGTCCATCTTGGCACATAATCTAATTGTGCTAAAAATTCATGGAGCGATCGTGAAATATTCTTGCGTGACTAGCCTGTAAGGTTGCCATGCACTAAAGACAGTCATTACAGTGTCTCCTAAACGAAGAATGGGTTTTGGCAAGCAGCTGACCTTAACAACCTTTAGCATCACCCATGAAAGCATGGAAGTGCAGCCAACCACTAAAAGTAGAATGAAATATAGACACAAATTCCACATTCTGTTCCAGCTTCCTTTCCTACTCAGTCAACTTATTTCAGCGATGCTTTCATAAGATGATTAAGTGGATGTGAATGGTTGGATATAACCATGGGAAGCATGCTCCAAATGTTCATTTTCTGGATTGTCTTGGTATACTACATGCACACCTGTGGTGTGGAGGGAAGGAGAATGAATAGGGCACTAATGGCTCCCTACATGGGCTGCACCTGTATCTGGGGAAAGAGCAGATTTACTAACTGATTTACCTTTGGCTGGATTTTGCTGTTCTTGGCACTGAGCAGAATTTCATTTCTGCTGAATGTTGATCTTACACTCTGAGTGCCCACATGGCCCTGACATCTACTCCTAATTGAACACATTTGCCGGAGGAAGCCCGTATTTGTTGCGATGCTCAGCACACCAGATTTTACAAACTATTTGCTGTGTTGACAACTTACATATGCGGGGATGGGGGCAGAGTGGGGGGATGTAAAATATGAAAAAACAGAAGCAAAGCAGGATCTTTGTTTGAGTCTGCAGGTGCTCTCATTTTGGGTAAGGCCAACCAGCCATGGCACCATGATTTTCTTTTCTCCTACCCCTTCGAAAATGTTCAGCCAGACAGAACAGTGCAGGACTGGAACAGAGCAGTAGAAGCAGTGCAGCTGAGATGGGAATGCCTTCTGTGAATTAAAATCTCTTGTCTTTTATGGCCTCCATTGGGTTTAATACAAAAGTGGTTTGGGTGTGTGTGTGTGTGTGTGTGTGTGCGCACACGAGGGAAGCTGCCAGAGACACTGCCAATTATTGGCAACATTTTCTTTAAAGATGGAAGGATAATGGAGATGGGGGTGGCGAATAGCCTGTTCTCATGGGATTTGTGCAGCGCACCAGAAGAATTAATCATCTGTAGTTTAGAAGATTAAAATTCAGGCTAAGTTTGATAATATAGAGTCCTGAGATGTGAGCAATAAAATCAAATTCAGTAAAGGCAATTTTAAAGAAAGAGGGGAAAATCTAGTTTGCATATAAATACAATACTTGGAGGTCACATTTCATTTGCCATTCATTGAACATCAGGATTTTGTGCAGCAACTGGCACAAATTCCATAAATGCAACATTCCTCTATGGGAAGATTCAGCTACCAAATTTCTGCCTGGAATGCAAACACTGGAACGTTGGCAGAAAACAGGGGATTCATCTCTAGAGTGTAATATCCACAGGTATGTATGACTCTCTCCATTTCCTTTTTGCTGAATTTCTCATCTTAGCAACTGCAAATTTTGCTCAGCCCCATAGTTTATTAATCCAGTAGGAAAAAAATTGTACTGATTTCTTCCTAACGCATACATTTTGCATGCAGCTTTGCTAGTGTGCATACTTCTTGCCAGCAGTTTTTCCTTTAGAAAAAAAAATCTGTTTTGTGCTGACTTTTCTTTAATATATGCCTTTCCTTTAATGTATAAATTTTGTGATTTTCTGAAAGCAAGTACGTTCTCCTACATATTTGGCAGGAAGAAACCACCATATAAGGTTGAAAATGGCCAGTCCCCATTTCTCCTCTTTTTTGGATTTTAGTTTTTAAAACACCCTAATGTGGTTTATAAAAGATACACTTAGTACTGCAGCTAGTTTGGCCCTTATGGACATTATCAATCTGTGCTTTCGCTATCTCACTTCATTCTGCAGATGGAAGGTTAACATGTTTCTCCATAACAAATGTTTCTACATATTTCAAAATGTATTCTTTCCCCTTGAAAACTAACATATCAGGATGGAAGAGAATCCGTTACTGGTTCCCCTGGCATGCTTGCTTTCATATATAGATAGTCCTTGTTATGTTCAACAACTGTTGTTACGGTGGCACTGAATGAAGGGACTTATGACTGTACGTAAGACTGCAAAATGGTGTTTCGCGATCGACTGGTAAGTGATCAGCTGGGAGGTGGGGCCGTCATCTTCTTCCCAAGCCGCTCTGAAGCCAAAATGGACCTTAAAGCTGCCCACCCCATTTCTACAGGTTTTTTTTGTTGTTGTTTGAATTTTACCAAAGAGAGGCTTTCTACAACAAAGAAATGCGGAATCTCTTGGTGACTCTCATTATTTTTGAAAATTATTAACTTGGTAATTTGGCTTTTTGTATATAATTTGTTAAATTGAGATATAAAGAATTTTAGTTTTTTATTGTTCTTTTTAATTAAAGTGATTTTTGAGGAATATAAAAATTTATCTTCTTTGTTGAATCTGCGGATTGGAGTTCTGAACCATTTGCTTTCACTTTCCCGTGGGAATGCTGTTTGTTATTACTTTTTATTTTCCCGATTGGCCACAACGGAGATAAAAAGGCTGGAGAGAGCGTTCAGTTACAGCATTAATGATTTTACCTTCCTGAGGCACTAGAGGGCACCATAATCTATCTTACTGTTAAGAAATATGGAGGAAATTAATTTGATATTTAAAGATCTCTACAATGCTGTTATTCAAGTCTTGGAGCATTTCTCAGAATTTGTGGAGTCCAAATTGTCACAAGAATCGAGAGAAACTGATAAGGCTGAAAACTACCTTAAGAGTAAATTGTTTTCTCCAAAGAAAAAGATGAGAATTGGTGACTTACGTTTAAATAGTCAAAAGAAAATTGAGTTGTCGAAAGTTGAAGATAGGAAGACTGTGTTGCCACCACACCATGATCAAGAAAGAGAATTAAACTCTAGAGGCTGGAAGATTTTGGACAAATATTTGGGCTTTTTAAAGCAGGTTGTAGTATTTGAAATTGACAAGAAGAAAGCTCTGTACATAATACTGAGACATGTAAATGCCTTGGTTTACTTTGAACTGGGATAATTGTATAAATGTGTTTATCAGGACGGTTTCTTAAAGGTTTGGATAAATGGCTATACTGTTTTGAAAATTCCTACATTTTTGGTAAACGCCTAGGTTATTGTTTAGATGTGGTTAACAGGATGGTTTTTTAAGGGTTTAGATCAGGGCTTTCCAAAGTGCCGCCGCTGGCGACACACCCGGCGGTGGCGGCGACACGCGCGCGCATGGCGACGGCGCGGGGGGCGTGCGGTGGCGCGCGCACACGGCGGCGGCACACGCACGGCGGCGGCACGGGGGGGCGTGCGGCGGCACGCGCACGCACGGTGGTGGCGCGGGGGGCATGCGGCGGCGCAGGGGGCGTGCGGCGGCGTGTGCGTGCATGCCGGCCGCCGTGCACACGCGCGCCGCCGCTTCCGGGTGGTGTGGCGACACACCACGCTGTGTGTGGCGACACACTTTTGTGTCGTGACACACAGTTTGGAAAGCTCTGGTTTAGATAAATCTTTATGCTGTTTGGATAATTCTTATATTTTTGGTTAATGTTAGTTTAGTTGGCAGATAGGAGCAAATTATAGTGAAGAAGGATAGTGTTTGTTACTATATTAGGTTCCAAATTATGATTGAAGGGTTTTATATGTTTTTCTTTAATTGGGAGGGTAATTTTGTTTTAGAAGGGAATGTAATAATGAGAATTTAAATGCTTTATAGAAATAATGTTTACTATAATAAGAATTGGAGTAAGAGATTGATATTGATGTATGTATATCTTTGTTACAGAAAGTCGGAAGTCACTTTATAGTAGTTTGTTTTGTGTTTTTTCACACCTCTTTAGTTCTGTTTCTTTTTCTTTGTAGGCTTCTTTGTTTCAATCTTTTCAGTTTCTATGTATATTTTGAAAATGCTTTAATAAAGTTTTCTAAAAAAAAGAGATATTTGGAGGAAGTACAATCACACACCATTCCAATGAGAAAAAAATGGAGGCACCTTAAGAAACTGTTGTGGATGCAAAGGGAGATTGAGTTAAGAGAGAAATGTATAGGAAATGGTGTAATCACCAAGAAGGTATGCCAAAATGTAGCTAATATCAGCAAAGAGGAAGTAAGAAAGGCTGAATTACAAAAGGAACTTAGGCTTTCGAGGAAAACTAAAAGCAACAGAAACACTTTTTTGGGGTAAGAGCTTTTCTGTACCACAGCCTTGAGCTGCTTGACACTTGTATATACTTTGACTGGAAATAAAGCCTCTTTAGAAATCCCTTTCTGGATTTCAACATTCCCTCGGGTTTGAGCACAATGATGACCTAATGTCCTGTCCGGACTTGTCAGCCCTACTAGGTAGACCAGACCAGGAAATAAACTCCATAGGATGATGAAAACTACTTTTAATGAGATTGGCTATAATAACAACCTTTTGCAAGTCTGATTGTGTTGTACCCCCACCCCCACTTCTTTTACTCCAGCAAATCAGGAAGGTGTCTGCTTGAGCCAAATGTTATCTAATTTCTCTGGACTTTAAAAATGTTTCAGCCCCTTTTGCCTGTTCTTGCAGACTTCTCTCAAGGTCATCTTCTTTACTCTCTACAAGGCTATACTTACCATAACCCCAGATTGGTGTATTTCCCTTGGGGGGGGGGTGTAGGTAGGGACCTTTGCAGCCCTGACAAGGTGGTCATAGAGCAGAGCTTTCCAAACTTTTCATGTTGGTGACACACTTTTTAGACATGCATCATTTTGCGACACACTCTTACAGCAGGGCATCATTTCACAACACACTCTTACAGCAGGGCACAAGGCAGGCATTAGGACCTGCATGGAATCCTGGCATGGCAGGTTTGGAGGCAGCAGCAGCTGCGACACACCCAGACACTGCAGCCGACACACTAATGTGTCCCGACACACAGTTTGGAAAGCTCTGTCATAGAGGGTAGCAACTAATAACTGGAGGGGAGCGGCATACCTGCCACAGTGCATACTGTCCAATTGGAGTGGAGGCATTTTCCTACAGTGAAATGAAATGCAGTAGGTGAACTGGAATCACTGGTGGTGCCAGCACAAGCCAGAAAACAATTCTTTTGATTTCTAGCAGAAAAAAATGGGCAAAGGTTGCTTCCCAGGAAGCTGTGCTCCTGCCCTTGAGAAATGAATAGTTGCCCTTCCTTGTGCAATTGAAAATATCACCATAAGGCCCATTTCTGTGATCTTAGAAGAAGATCACAGAAGAAAGTATGGAAGATAGGCCAAGTGCCAGAGAATTGAAGAATGGCAAATATTGTTCCTAACTTCAGAAAGGAGAGGAAAGAAAGGCCCTAAAAATGAAAGACTAATCAGCTTGAGGTTGATACCAGGCAAAACTCCAAAACAGATTGTTGGTTTGTGAACATTTAGAAAAGAATACATTGCTTGTCAGGAACCAGCATGAACTCATCAAGAATAAATCATGTCAAACCACACCAATCTCCTTTTTTTGATCCAGTTTAGTTGATCATGGGTATGCAGTAGACATGGAATACTTGATTTTAGCAACGTCTCCCATGAGGTTCTAGTAGAAAAGATGACAATATTTGGGTTGGATACCGAACTGCTTGAAAAATCATACCCAGTGAATGTACATCAATGGTTCCATATCAACAGTGCACCATAGGGCTCTGTTGTAGGCCATATGTGTCAACCCTTTGATGTAGTGCAGACCAGGAGACCAAAATCATGAATACTAATACTACTTTTATTGTAAGGTTACCACAACAGAATCTTTCAAGTCTGAAAACCCTTCCCTGCTCCCTGCCTTCACGTTGCAGAGAACTAGGGAGGGTCAATTCTGAGATGCTTACTCAAACTGCATTCCTGCTTTGGACCCAGATTTTGTTTATTAGACCATTGTCTAGGCTGTGGCTCTCTCAAGTTTATTCTCACAACCCATTACAATATATTTAGAAATGACTTATTTTAAAGGATTAAAAAATGATTATCAAATGTGCATATGATACAAAGAAAGGGGGCTAACAAATACTTTAGAGGACAGTATCAAGAATCAGGTGGATCTTGGCAAGCTGGGATCATAGGCAGAAACCAACAAGATTAATTTCAACAGGGAGAAATGCAAAGTAGGAAAACTCAAAGATGTGAGTATAAGCTGAGGGTGGGGGACCACACTGGAAAGCAGTACAAAGCAAAAATGATCTTGTGTCTTGTTAGATCACAAGCGGAACATGAGTGAACCGTGCAAACAAAAAAACAGAAAAAAAGCAGCAAATTTAATCCTAGGCTGCATCAACAGCAGGATAGTATCAAAATTAAGAGGTAGTATTATTCTACATTGGTCTGACTACGTGTAGAACACTGTGTCCAGATCTAGGGACCACATTTTAGGAAGAACATTGACAAACTGGAGTGTGCCCAAAGGACAGCAACCAAGATTATAAAAGGCCTGGATGGAAAAATTTAGAAGGAAAAGCTAGAGGTACTGAGTATGTTTAGCCTGGCAAAAAGAGGACTGTGGAGACATGAAAGCTGCCTTCAAGTCCCTGAAGGGTTGTCATGTAGAAGATGGTCCAGAATTGTTCAGAGTTGCTCCAGAAGACAAAATAATAGTTTAAATTACAAGGAAGTGGATATCAGAAAAAATGGACTTGTTCTTCATACCAGAGTGTATGTAGTTGTGTGGGTTGTGCTGCATTTATATTTTATCTTTCCTCCAGGAGTTCAATTTGACATTTATGATAATGCCTCTCCCAACTTTCTTCTTCAGAACAACTCTGCAAAGTAGATGAAGCTGAAAGATAACAACTTGATCCAGTAAGCATGATGGGGTTTTGAAAGGTGGGATTTTGCATCTGGATCTTCCTAGTCCTCAGCCAAAACATTAACATCACTGCAAGTTGTCTCCACTTCTGACCCAGAAATGTAATCTCCTCTGATGGACTTGAATTTACCTGTTTTCTACCCGCAACTATGACCAGAATCTGAATTCATTCTGGAATAAAGGTGCCCTCTACTGGACAATAATTCCTGTCTGAATCTTGCCTTCCAAAATGATATCTCATTGTTGTCATCATCATCAATCATCATCATCATCATCATCATCATCATCATCTCCCAGTTCTAAACTCCGCTACCTTACTTTTGCAAGTGAGATATATCAAACAGAAAAAAAAACCCACCCATATTCTGACCAAGTCTTATTTTAGAAACTTCAAAGAAAGCAGGAAAGCTGCAATCAGTAAAATATGATGGAGATATAATGAGGTGTGGTGCTGATGCTGAGAATTCTCCTCCTTTAAACAAAGGTAATTCAAGCCACACAGACATCTTTACAAAGGCATTTAAATGCTTGATGGAGCATTTTGGAAAGGATGCTATTTGGAAGCTTGGTACTTTCCAGAATTGTTGAATGTCATCTCATGAAGCTTTGGCTCAACCATACCTGGGGCACACCAAAAAGGTTAAGTTTACTTAAATGGAAAGAAATCTCTCTTCCTGATATTGACTCAGAATGTGAGTTGGTTATCTTTTTGAAAAGTCTTTGTGTTCTATAAATGAGAAGGGGAAGCATTATTTTTGATACATTTTAGATTTAATGGTAAGCTTAAGGATTGAATTAATTTTATATTGATACCAATGGACATTATGTAGATCTCCCCCACCTTCTTAATTACCCCTTTTCCTTTTATGTTGTTGCATTTCATTTAATTGCTATAATATATATATATATATATATATATATATATATATATATGTTTTTTCCCCACTATATTAAAAAATCTGTGTAGTTTTTTTTTAAATTTACTATTAAAATAATCATTTAAAAAAATCATATCCCTCCCCCCTTAAACTTGTCCGCTAAACTCCACTGATAATGTTCTGTTAATTTTTTGTGTGGAAGTGGTTGCCTTATATTTTTTCTACATCTTCTGCTTACTCAGCAGGAAGTGGTCAGTCAATCACATATAATGGGCAGTCAGCAGCTCTTAAGCTAGACTTCTTGCAATCAGCAGTTACTCAGAAGATATCTTTTCATCCCTCGGAGCTGAGTCTACAGTTCCTCAGTTCATACAGCTTTCCTAGTCATTCTCCTTTCTTTTTCCTGTTGAACTTCACTAGCAATTCCTGCTAGCTGTTCATGTTTGCTTGGGTTTTATCTAGGCTAATCATACATATAGTAAGCTATTTGAAATGAATAGAAGTTAAATTAATAATGAATCCATTAAATTCCATTATTTTCACTTGACCTACAATAAGAATGAGTAAATCTGGATCCAACCAAAGAAGCATTTTGCTGAATCAGACTGAAATCATGAGGTTTAATACAGGATCCAGTTTCTCATAGGGGCCATCCAAAAGACTTTGGGAAGTTCCCAGGCCAGGCATGCAACTCCATTCTAAAATAATCTGCAATGCTAGTGTTTAAACCCTCAAGAAAACAGGATAGCAGCTCCCTCTTCTGGCAAGCTGGCAGAGAGATTAAGCCCCGTAGTCCAGACTTCTTGGCATCCTGAAATTGAGATTTCTGTTGCCTTACATACTGGCACGGTTGACGTTTGACAAGTTGGGATGTAGAGCATTTTAAGCTTACTGCAGAATGACAGGTGAAAATAATGTTTTTCAGCATCTGCTCAGTTTGGCAGTAACACACAGGCCCTCGTCTGCCACTGATTTTTTTAAATGCACAAACCTATTCACATTCACCATGGAACAGGAACCATTGATGCTACTGGAATTTATTTCCCACTTTAACCACTGCAGCAGTAGATAAGAAAGGAAACCTCTTAGAGGCCAGTTTAAATTCCTAAAGCAACTCAGAGACTGCTAACATTTCTTTGCTTGTCTCTTTATTGTAGATGATTTCCCAGATAACCAGGCAGCTGGATATATTGTTGATCCTTCTGAAGATCAATTTACCTGGCCCCAGTGCTCACTTAAAGATATATAAGTTCAGCCTACTTCTGTGATATTTTGAATTAAAGCATCAATGTTTTTATTACATGAAATGTTAATTTGGATTATAGTTTTGAAAACTTTGGCTGCCAAGGTTTGTTGTTGTTGTTGTTGTTGTTGTTGTTGTTATCGTCTTGCTCTCACTCGCTGGATCGTCACCTTGTTGTGGTGAGTGGGCTTGTGTGTTCCCAATGAACCCTGTGAGCGAAGCCGTCGGGAGTCATGTACTCCTGGCAGGGTCACCCATGGCGGTAAGGTCCAGGGGGAGGAACCAGACAAAGAACGATCCAAGAAAGTCCTCAACGGCAGAACAGGCGGAAGATAACAAGGTGTATTGTTACAATGGCTGCGAAGGCGGATGAAGGCTGCAGCAGACAAAAGGTCACCAATCGTCATGGTATCCATGCCATTGGATTAGAGCCTTTTTCTGTGAAGGTTGTGTGCTGATCGTTGTGCACCGATCTCCACACATAAAACAAATTCACGCACAGGCGTCTTCCAACCACACCAAACCCAAAACAACCAAAAGTCCCAGGGCGACTGACGAATGGCAACGGGGGCAGGACTGTGAAATCCGGAAGCTCCTAGTCATGGACCAGCACATGGGCGGTGGATACGGATTCAGTCGCCCTGACTCAAGGATCGAGGCAGTTGAGTAGTTCGGCAGCTGTATCCACGACTGAGCAGCCCTATTTAGGATCCAATCTGCTCACCCCATATGGGGAGGGGGCTAGAAAAGGTGCCCTAAACATAGTCTGCCTCATTTTCTCCCTGACTGGATTACCGCGACCAGTGGGGTCACCATCTAGCGGTCGTAAAAAACACATGAACTTTGGAACATGGAATATACGGACACTGCAAGACAATATGGATAGTGAACGACCTGAACGTAGGACTGCCATTATTGCAAGGGAGCTGAGACGTTTTAATATTGATATAGCAGCACTCCAAGAAACTCGAAGAGCAGGAGAAGGACAGTTGAAGGAAGAAAAAGGAGGTTATACCTTCTTTTGGAAAGGACTGCCTGAACAAGAACAACGAATACATGGGGTAGGCTTTGCTATCAAAAACGACCTTGTGAAGCTCTTGTCAGAAGTTCCCACTGGGATTAACGAACGACTCTCAACTCTGCGAATAAAACTCGCCAAAAACCAACAGGCAACTATCCTAAGTGCTTACACACCAACACTAGATGCAGATGAGGATATCAAGGAAAAATTTTATACCCAGCTGGACACCATCTTATCAGAGATACCAAAGGAGGATAAAATTATCCTCCTGGGCGATTTCAATGCAAGAGTTGGGTGGGATTTTGATTTGTGGCCAGGGATCATTGGGAAAGAAGGAGTTGACAACAGCAACACGAATGGAATCTTACTTCTGACTAAATGTGCAGAGCATAACCTTGTCATTACTAACACACTCTTTCGCCAGAAAAATAAATTTAAAACATCATGGAAGCACCCACGGTCGAAGCACTGGCATCTTTTAGATTATGTAATTGTCCGTGCTAGAGATCGCCGTGATGTACTTCTCACCAGAGCCATGACGAGCGCAGATGACTGCTGGACAGACCATCGATTAATTCGATCCACGATGGCCATAAAGATTGTCCCTCATCGTAGGCTCCAAGGAAGAAAACCAAGGCGTAAAATGAATACACTGGCCCTTCAAGATCCTATTAAACGAGCTTGCTTTCAATCAACTCTCAAGGAACATCTGCCTATGGAACTTCCTGAAAATTTTGAGGAAAACTGGATTAAATTGAAGACTTCTATTATTTCAGCCTGTGAACAAACTATCGGATACCAGACTAAGAGACATCAGGACTGGTTTGATGAGAACGATAGTGAGATTGAACATATTATTGACAAGAAAAGGAAAGCCTTCCAGATATGGCAAAAAGATATTAACTGTGCCGTTAAGAAAAAAATCTACGCCAGTGCAAAGGCAGAAGTCCAAAGAAGAACTAGAGAACTTAAGAACATATGGTGGATAAAAAAAGCCCAAGAAACCCAACATTTTGCAGATGCTCATGATGCACAGGGCTTTTTTAATGCCATAAAGGCCATCTATGGACCAACAAACCATGGTACAAATCCCTTACGCTCAGTAGATGGTGCTAAACTTCTAAAGGACAAAGAGTCTATTGCACTGCGCTGGAAAGAGCATTACTACAATCTCCTTAATCGTCACTCTACTGTGGCTGATGAAGTCTTCTTGCAAATCCCGCAAAAACAAATAAGAGATGAGCTTGCAGTACCCCCTAGTTTGGAGGAAGTCAGCAAAGCCACTAAACAAATGAAAAATAACAAAGCTAGTGGACCTGATGGGATTCCTGCTGAAGTCTTTAAAGAAGGCGGGCCTGAACTTACACAACAACTTCATAAGCTCATTGAAAAAATCTGGATGAGGGAGGAGATTCCAGCAGACTTTAGGGATGCCATAATTATCACTCTCTTTAAAAAGGGTGATAGAACAGACTGTGGAAACTATCGAGGCATCTCCCTTCTAGCCACAGCAGGCAAAATCCTGGCAAATATCATTGCAAACCGTCTCCTATCTGTATCAGAAGACATCCTCCCTGAAACGCAAAATGGCTTCCACCCTTCCAGGGGAACAGTGGATATGATCTTCACTGCACGACAGCTTCAAGAAAAATGCAAGGAGCAAAACTGCCCTCTGTACATGGCGTTTATTGATCTGACTAAAGCTTTTGATACTGTAAATCGTACTGCTCTCTGGACCATCCTTCTGAAAATCGGATGCCCTGATAAATTTGTGAACATCTTGCGGTTACTCCATGACGACATGATGGCAACAATCCTGAATAACAATGGCTCTCAAAGCGATCCATTTAAAGTGGAATCCGGCATTAAACAGGGATGTGTTATTGCTCCAACCTTATTCGCTATCTTCATCGCTATGATTATGCACCTTGTTGAAGAGAAACTTCCTACTGGTGTAGAAATTATATATCGAACAGATGGAAAGCTTTTTAATCTTAGTAGGCTGAAAGCAAAAAATAAGGTAATTACAACTTCTGTTATAGAACTTCAATATGCTGATGATAATGTAGTCTGTGCACACTCCGAGGAAGATCTTCAAACTATCCTAAACATCTTTGCAGAAGCATATGAAAAACTCGGCCTCTCGATTAACATTAAAAAAACCAAAGTGCTTTACCAGCAAGTTCGAACCAATCCCTCCGCAGCACCATCAATCCAGCTTAAAGGTGTGTCACTAGAAAATGTCGATCACTTTTCTTATCTCGGCAGCCATCTATCTACAAAAGCCGACATCGACGCTGAAATTCAGCATCGCCTGAGCTCTGCGAGTGTAGCTTTCTCCCGAATGAAGCGTAGAGTGTTTGAGGATCGGGACATTCGCAGGGAGACCAAAATGCTTGTTTACAAAGCCATTGTACTACCAACCCTTCTGTACGCCTGTGAAACATGGACCCTCTACAAACGCCACCTCCAACTTCTTGAAAGATTCCATCAACGCTGCCTCCGAAAAATTCTGCAAATTACTTGGGAAGATAGGCGGACTAATGTTAGCGTATTAGAAGAAGCGAAAACCACCAGCATTGAAACAATGATCATCCAACATCAACTTCGCTGGACCGGTCATGTTGTTCGAATGCCTGACCATCGTCTTCCAAAGCAGCTACTTTACTCCCAACTTAAGAATGGAAAACGGAATATTGGTGGACAGCAAAAGAGATTCAAAGATACTCTCAAAGCTAATTTAAAAAAATGTAATATCAGCATTGAGAACTGGGAAGCCCTAACTCATGAGCGTTTCAATTGGAGGTCAGCCTTTATTAATGGCGCTATGGACTTTGAAGAAGCACGAGTACAGGGCGAAAGGGAGAAAAGAGCTAAAAGGAAGGCACGTCAAGCAAACCCCCATCATGACCGTCTTCCACCCGGAAACCTATGCCCTCACTGTGGGAGGTTGTGCGGATCCAGAATTGGCCTTTACAGCCACTTACGGACCCACCGTTAAAATTTTACCTTTGGAAGACAATCTTACTCGGCTACGAGTGATCGCCAATGATATCGTCTTGCTGCAGTACATTGCACAATGTGCAGGAGACATATGACCCTTCTTATTTAATTTAATTTAATTTAATTTAATTTAATTTAATTTAATTTAATTTAATTTAATTTAATTTAATTTAATTTAATTTATTCAATTTAGGTGCAGTGTAGCAACAGTAAAATACAATACTGTATGAATAATCAAGAGAGAAAATAAATGAACAAGGAAAATAAGATCATCATGATCATCAAGAACAAGATCGGGGTCCAGCAACAACCCACAAAAGATATCACACAAGGCCTCCATCCACCCTAACCCAAGGCCTGGGAGAACAGCCAGGTCTTTAAGGCCTTCCAGGATGTGATCAGGGTGGGAGCCACACAGATTTCTGGGGGAATCTCATGCCACTTAATTGAGTGACAAAGATCTAACTCCTTTGGTGCTATATTTCAGGGTTTTCTCTCAGAATAAGAGCCAATAGGGTAGAGGGCCAGCAAACCAGACCCATTTCCACCTTTTAAACCCTCAACCTTCCAGGTAAAGCTATTTGTGGTACCTCAATTTCATGAGCTGAGCGGGGCTGAAGACAGAAAAATACCATTCTTGTTGTTCTTTTCTCATGGCACAAACACTCTGGGACAGCCTCCCCATAGAGGCAAGCTTCTGCACCCCTCCTCCCAGCGACAGCCTTCTGGAAGTTAGTGAAGACTGAACTTTTCTGGAGGGGTTTTGGGGAAAGATTGTTCACCATCACTATTTGGATATCTATTTATTTTGTTCTGTAACTTTGGTTTTTGTTGGATGAATTTATATCATGTTATGGGGTAATTTTCTAATTTTTTCCTATAGACTTTTTATTGTATATTCTTATGTTGTTGTAAGCTATTGTGAGTCTGGAAAGATTCAAAAGTATTTATATTAAATAGATGATGATGATGATGATGATGATGATGATGATGATGATACCACAACCCACCCCAATATTCTGGAGTCTCACTGCTGAAATTTGCTCATTTTTGTACTGAGTTTCAGTGCCATGAATTCAGAGCCCTTCCTTTTAGACGTTTAAGAGTGAGTGAACACAGCGGTAGTTTGCTGCCAGATTCCATTCCTATCCTTTAAAAAAATCCAAAGAGCAAAATAGCGGCCTGAAAAAAAAGTCACCTGGCCCCATCTGGCGATATCACCAGAAGGCCTCCTGAAGGGAGTTGTAGCTCCTGAAGTAGGGAAGGTTGCTGGCCCTGCGCTACACTTAGGGGAGTCTGTAGGGGGAGGTGTCAAGAAATTAGGCTGACCATATGTCCCGTTTTGAACAGGACAGTCCCGTTTTTTAAACAATTCCCAACCGTCCCGTCGTTTTAATAAAAATGTCCATTTTGTCTCGTTCTCAATGAGAGAGTGCCCACCTGCCCCATTTGCCGGGGCGCCGCAGGGACCGCGCTGCCAGTGAGGCTTTGTTAGACGGAGTGCGTGCGCAGGTGCGCCCACACGCCCACACGCACGCCCACTTTGTCCGGCGAGCGGTGGGTAGGTTAGGGTCCTGTTTTTGTCTCAAGGAAATATGGTCAGCCTAAAGGAAAGTCAAGATGGCAGCTGAGACTGCATGATCAAAGCCCTGCCGTTTTTACATATGTTGCACACAACACGCCATCTTGACTTTTGTGAACGTCCGCCATGGATGCTCCCGATTCTACCCTCTAAAACTCAGAGTTGGCTAAATGGTCGGCCTAAAACTACACACACAGGTTCCTGCACCCTCTATAGCAGCCTTTCTCAACTTTTTGACCCTGAGGAACCCTTGAAATATTTTTCAGGCCTTGGGGAGCCCCTGCACATTCAGGCTCAAATATAGGCCAGAAGTTACAAAATTATGATATTCGTTTCATGGGTAGGCCTGTATATATGCATGAACAGTGTTCTTAAACTAAAAATAAAGAATGAAACTTACCTCTTTAATGTGAAGTTTCCCGAATTTGAAATATTTTTTTTAATAAATCGTGATCTCCCAGGGAACCCCTGGTGACCTCTTGCAGAACTTCCATGGAACCCTGGTTGAGAAACCTTGGCTTCTATAGGAAGTCAAGGAAATACAGGTGTCCATGCAGGCCATAGTCACATCCAGCCCCTCTATTTTGAAGCTGCCAGAGCACCCTTCAAGTGTGTCACTGAAATTTGGCAGGAAAAAATGTACAATGTTCAGTAAAATGAATTTCCCAGTTTGGCAGGGAGAAAATCATCTCTGCAAACCTCTTGAAATCTCCTCAAAAGATAGATAGATAGAGAGAGAGAGAGAGGGGGGGGGGGAGAGAGAGAGAGAGAGGGAGAGAGAGAGAGAGGGAGAGAGAGAGGGAGAGGTCCCAGCTAAAAAAATATAGCCCCTTCCTGCTGACAACTGAAACTATGTATATGAAGCCTCAGTTGGTTTTCTGATGTAAAACAATTAGTTCCAGGTTAAAGATAATTAGGAATGTATAGAAAATAAAAAAGGCTCGATATTTCATTAATTTCATAAACTGCAATTTTATGTCATTTGGATCATGAGCATCAGTGTCAGCATTCCCCTTCTCTAGTGCCTGACAGGCTCCTTGCCCGTCCCACACCGGACTTTCATTTTTCACAATGAATTAAACATCAATAAATTGGAAGCTGGCAGGCTATGAAGGAAAGTGCCAACCCCTGGTACTGTATCATCTCTATTTAAAACAGGGCTTTCCAAAGTGCACACGCACGCCACCACTTCCGGGTGGTGTGGCGACACACCACGCTGCGTGTGGCGACACACTTTTGTGTCGCGACACACAGTTTGGAAAGCTCTGATTTAAAAGAATGCCTCTGAGATAGTAGAACAGTCTGTTTAGTACAGTGATGAGGGCTTTCACACAGGGGCTGGATGGCTATGGCTTGGGAATGGTTTGGTGGATTCCTGCACTGAGCAGCAGATTGGACTAGATGACAAAGAGGGTCCCTCCAATTCATACATTCTATGATTCTATTGAGAGCCAGCTTGGTGTAGTGGTTAAGGCACCAGGCTAAAGGCCGTTAGTTCTAGTCCCACCTTAGGCACAAAGCCAGCTGGGTGACCTTGGGCCAGTCACTCTCTCTTTGCCCTAGGAAGGAGGCAATTTTATTTATTTATTTATTTATTTGATTGATCGATTGATCGATTGATCAATTGATCGATCACCTCCCAACTCCCTCAAAGGGACTCTGGGCGGATTCCACTTCTGAAATCTTGCCAAGAAAACTGCAGGGACTTGTCCAGGCAATTGCCAGGAGTCAAAAAACGGACTCGAAGGTGTGTGCGCATGCACACACATACAAACACAGCCATATAAAGAGGTGCTATTTAGCCTTTCTAGGAATCTATAAAATTGCTACATTATTATTATTTATTTATTTATTTATTTTCTATCCTGCCTTTATTATTTTTATAAATAACTCAAGGTGGCGAACATACCAAATACTCCTTCCTCCTCCTATTTTCCCCACAACAGCAACCCTGTGAGGTGAGTTGGGCTGAGAGAGAGAGACTGGCCCAAGGTCACCCAGCCGGCTTTCATGCCTCAGGCGGGACTAGAACTCACAGACTCCTGGTTTCTAGCCCAGAGCCTTAACCACTAGACCAAACTGGCTCTCCATGCTACTAGTATTCAAAATTGCTACTCTAAATGATCTGATGTTCTGAACAATGGCAAACACACACACACACACACACAACCTTATTCATGATTAGCTGTTAGATGGCATCTAATGTGGAACTTCCTGCTGAGACAGGAGAAGAAATATATGCCATCTCATTGATGTCGGCCTGTTCACATTTTGAAGTTTATCTCATTGGTGAAAACGTTTTAGATATGCTATGTTATAAATTAAATTTCCTCTCCCTCTACATTGGTTGACAATTGGAAGACTTTAAACTGCAAATGACTGCTCAACAGAAACAGGAAAAACATGCATTAAACTCAGCCAATCTGTTATTTTTTATTTCTGGTCCTCTAATTCGTATTCTTATTTCCCGTCCCACACCTACCCCTGGATCATTTATCTGTGTGAAGACAGTTGTTTGAAATATTGCTACTTGAACAGTCCATTCTGGGATTTTGTTTGTTGTTTATTTTTGTTTTGGCTCATTTATTTGTCATCAGTCAGTTGTGCTTCCCTTCTAAAGTGTGTGTCCATTGCTTTTTAGCAAGGCATGTCCACAAGTTGTTAAACACTACTTGTTCATTTCCAGCTACATTGTCATGTCTGCTTGCTGACATTAAAACTAGCTTCTATAAAATACCTGATTTGGTGGCGGCACAGCTGCACAAGAACGCTCATTAAATTTCCACACAGGTAGCATCAAGTTGTGTGCAAAAAGATTTCCCAGTGGTGCTAAGTTTTACGGCAAACCTGTTACACTGGGGCAGAAAGCAGCTGACAAAAGAGGCTGAGAAAATGCCCGATAAATTGCATAGGCACATATTTCTGGCTGAAAAAAGAGAGAGAGAAGGGTGTTTTTTGGCTAAAAAAGGATCCCTGGGTCATTAGATTTCTGTGTGTGCACTGAGCCCTATGAACAAAGGATAATAATAACTTTAAGCCATTTTTGCAAATGCGGTTTTGATGGGTCACTTGCCTGGAAGGCTGCCTGCTAAAAGGAAGACGTTTCTGTCAAGTGTCACTAGTGGTGAATACAGATCTAATATTTGTCAGATGGTGAAAGTGATTTGAAAGCTGTAACTCTGTCCACGTAATACATTGACCTGTTTTCCTTTCCGCAGACAAGATGTGAAAAGCAAACAGGAAGAACAACAAAACCTACTGTTTTTCAGGTTTTTAAGAGCGGTTTGGTTTGAACATGAAGTACTGGAGGAAGGCACTCGTTCTGAAGTTTGACATGAACTGTCTGAACCTGCATTACTAATGTAATACTACATTAGTATTATCTTTCCAATGTCGCAGTCCTGTTCTTGCTTAAATTAATTCAGGTATGAATTTTGCAGTTCTGTTCTTACGCAATCAAGGTACCAAAATGTATAAAAGGTGTCCTCGAGGACAAAATATGTCTGGAAATGCATAGAGTTTGCAGAGATCTCTACATTGTGAGAAAAACATGAAGAAACATGAGATAACATCACTCTTTATATCAAAAAGCATGTAGTATCATTACTAGACACCCCAAACAGCCTACTGCTAGGGAGATATTGTAGCCACCTGACCAATATGCTCAGACTAGATGGCTAAATTCACATAACACACTTAACCTGGGCAGTGAATTAATCCATTTCCTGGGTTCACACAACACAGTGAACCATAAACTCACCATATGTGGACTGGCTTTGCACAGTACGCTGAAGTGCATACAGACACACACACACACACACACACACACACACACACAATAGCGAAGATTGATGCTTAAGTAAGTTTCACACATTTTGCAAATGCAAACATTTCTAAAGCAACTTCTCTTTTGTCAAAAGGAATGATTAATTCCTTTTTAATTAATTTAATTATTATTAATTAAATTAATTATTAATTAATTTAATTATTGTAACCCGCCCAGAGTCCCTTGCATGGGAGATGGGCGGGGAATAAATTAAAATAATAAATAAATAAATAAATAAATAAATAAATAAAAAAAATGAGAGCTGGTAGGAAAATTACCTGGGAAAATTTCACTGCTTGACGCTGCTCCACAATACAATTGCCAAATTCCCACACTGTAATAGTAAAGTAGGAAAGAGTTTGGGAAAACTAGTTCTAGGCCAGTTTGGGACACTCTAAACACCATACATGTTTTCCTCCTCTGAGGCATGCCCTTTTTCACTAAGCACTGGCCCCCTTGTTTGCTTTTTCCGTGTCTTCTGGTCTGGCAGAAATGTCAAAATGGCAAGGTGAATATTTGTCAGTCCAAAGAAAACCCAGGAGGATACAGTAGTTAAAAAGTCTACTGACTGTGGAAATATTAGTGTCTTTTCCCATCTTCCAGCTGAGAACTTCAGGTTTACAAATTGAGTACAACATAGCATTAGCTGTCCAGTGCCTGCTTCTCATATACAATTAATTGCCTCCTGCAAATCTATTTGAAAGAGCAGAACATCTCACATTTTGTATTAATCATTGCAATCATTCCATAGATTTACTGCTTGCCTTTGGTCTCTATAATGTTTCTTTCAGTTGTGCACTTTTTTTAAGAACCACAGAGGCTTCTCATTGGTGTGGGTGTTCCTTTTCAATTAACTAAGGCTACTCTGTATTTATTTATGATGCTCTCATGGTGTAACAAGCCATTTGGAGACTATCCAATGATATTGTAAAGCTAATGAATTCCTTTGCAGATTTTTTTAATGCTGTCTTTGGAAAAACACCACTGGATGCAAAATTAATTGGTAACATTTGCGCTCTCTCGCGCGCACACACACACACAAAAGCCCAGTTCAGCCACTTACGGAAGCTATGAATAGGGAAGAAAGGATCCTTGGGGAAAGTCATGCAGCTTTGATTTCCCAGTATGTCACTAATTCTCAGTCATGCTGCTTTCCAGTGGGAATTTGAGCAGGCAAACTAGACAATTTAGAAGAAGGAAAAGGTGGCTACAATTATGCTGGCAGATGGACATAGCAAAATTTGAGGGGAAGAATAGACAATATCAAAAATCAGACAACTTTTTTCATCTGGCTATTAATTCAGTGGGCTAGAAGAAAACTACATCTCTTTGATTTGTGAGAATCTCATGGTGACGAGAAGCAGCGCACTGGAGGTCACTAAAAGTGCCTGTATGTAGAACTGGGGCATACTGAGAAGCTAGGACTACTGTTGGTCTCCCGGTTTCTAGCCTGATGCCTTAACCACTACACCAAACTGGCTCTTTATATGGCCTGAACAAGCTTAATTCATAGCTGTTCCTGTGCCATGCAAGTGTCAAAGGCAGGAGTCATTATTACAGTGATAAGCAAATGAGTACCCTCCATCAGTTTTGAATTACAACTTGCATGATCCTAGGGGTTGTGGCAATTATTGCACACCCCACCTGAAGGCCACTACATTCCCTAAACCAGCGTTTCTCAACCTTGGCAACTTTAAGATGGGTGGATGTCGACTCCCAGAATTCCCCAGCCAGCATGGGGAATCCAACTTTAAGACGTCCACCCATCTTAAATTTGCCAAGGTTGAGAAACGCTGCCTTAATCTGTATGATGAATGAGGAAAGTTGGCATGACTGCTTCTTGAGTTCTCAGCTTTCAAAGAGGCAGAAATGGTTCTTGGTAGCTGAGATCTAGAAGTCTAGTTATCTGCCTGTCAGGGGATCAAAGATAAATCTTTTCTAGTAGTAAGGCTACTGCTGAGAAACTGCTAGCAAGGCTACCATTTGTAAAGCAGCCATATTTTAGCAGGGCTTCCTAAGGGCAATCATTGACAGTCCCCCTGAGCTTTTTATGAACCTTCTATGTATGGAGGGATTTTTCCCTCCACTGAACTAAATAGGATAAGTACAGGGGATGAGTACAGTTCTGGAAGAACAGAGGAAATAAATGGATCTGAAGGATCAACTGCTCATTAAAACTACTAAGGGAGCTGTATGTATAATAAGAGGGGTTTTTTGTTTGTTCTATGACCACTTTTTGAGACCTTCGTTTCTCTCTTTCATAAGTGGAATTTTAGATCAGAGCAATCCAGGAATAAAAAAGAAATTATTTGTTGCTAATATTGAGAACAAGATTTTTTTGGATTACCTTAAGTAAAGGTAAAGGTTCCCCCCGCACATTTGTGCAGTCGTGTCCAACTCTAGGGGCCGGTGCTCATCTCCGTTTGTTAGCCGAAGAGCCAGCGTTGTCCGAAGACGCTTCCACGGTCATGTGGCCGGCATGACGCGCACGGAACCCTGTTACCATCCCACCGAAGTGGTACCTATTAATCTACTTGCATTTGCATGCTTTCGAATTGCTAGGTTGGCAAGAGCTGGGGCTAGTGCGGGAGCTCACTCCGTCATGTGGGGCTAGGGATTCGAACCTCCGAACTTGTGATCTTCCAATCGACAAGCCTGGCGTCTTACCCGCTGAGCCACCACGCCCCTTTGGATTACCTTGCTCTCTGTTTAAATCTATCAATGATCTGGAGATGTATTATGTCTAGCATGGAGACACTCCAGATTCCTTTGGGTCTTTTGAGGAACTCTATATCCATTTGCTAAACAATCTGCTTATTCTTACACAAACTTTTATTTATTTATTTTTGTGCCTTTGAGTCAGTGTTGACTCCTGGCGACTGCCTGGACAAGTCCCTGCAGTTTTCAGAAATGCCTTGCCATTGCCTCCTTCCTAGGGCTGAGAGAGAATGACTGGCCCAAGGTCACCCAGCTGGCTTTGTGCCTAAGGCGGGACTAGAACTCATGGTCTCCCAGTTTCTAGCCTGATGCCTTAACCACTACACCACTACAACTGGCTCTCACACAAACTTTACTTCCAACCTATATCACTCACTGCATTCAGCAACCCACCTCAAACTCCATTTTCATGCAAACCATTCTATAATTCAATATATGCTTACTCTAAATCAGCAAATACATTTTCTTTCTCACATTCATATATATTTTTGAACAACCAGCTGAACAGCAAAGATTTATTTATTTATTTGTCAAATTTATATAGCCGCCCATCTCATGAGAATTGACTCTGGGCGGCATACAATAATAAAAATCTCATTTGAACACCCTCTGTCTGGCATGAAGCTGCCCTACACTTCCCAAATCTTGCTCACTGTCACTTTTTCCTTTTCACCCAGAATGCTGGTAAGTGGAACTCGGTGAGGAGCCCACTCAGAGCCTGCTTCGTTTCAATCTGGGCAACACGATGAATAGTTATTTAGAAAGGCCTTGGGTTTAGTCAATTTTACCAATCAAATCAGGGACACTCCAAAATAACTGCTGCGTGCCAAACAAGTGTTCAGCCTCCTCTGCTGAAGCCCCACGACAACACCATTTCTCTCTCTCTTTTAAAAATCTTACTCTGCGAGAGTTAGATCAGAACATGCATCTTGTCATTAGGCAATAAGACCATCTGGGGGAGGCCTTGTGAGCGTTGGGATTATTACAGTTGAGAGAGAAAAAAGAATGCTCATGGCAGTTGGAGGCCAGCTGTCACTCTGAAAGAAGAAAGAGAATAATGTGTGGAAAGAAACAAAGAAAAGGGGTGGAATTAAAAGGACAAAGTCAGCATCCCACAGGACAAAGAAAGAGAAGAAACAGCAAGTGACTTTGAAATACCACAGCAGTTAGCAGATGGAAGTGGACTGACTAGAGGAAGGCAGGAGTACAAGATAAGGAACGAAGAAGAAAAAGGAAGAAGCAAATGACTGATTGGATTCAGAACCGAGATGAGGAAACAAGCCAACTTCTTTGGGCCCATCTGGACAGTGGCAGATGTGGTGAGGAGCCTGAGACCAAGGTCATCATAGTCTGGATTTCCAGACCCAGGAAAGGGGCTGAAAGGGCAGAAAGGGGGACCTGCCAGTCTCCCTTCCCCTAAAATAGCTCATCCAGTGTCTCCTGCCATACCTCCCCCATTCCATCATAATTAAAATTGGTCCATCCATCTCTTCCCCATGAAATTCCCAACGCCAGTGCCCTCCCAATGCCCTACAGTTGGTCCAGCAGAGTATGTGAGCTACCCAGGCAATGCTAGGATCCTAATCAACTACTACCACATACACATCAGTGGGCCAGGTATCTGGCCAAACTAATTTTTTTTTTATTTTCTTAATTTATATGGCTGCCCATACACAACTCTGGGTGGCTAAAAATTAAAAACAAAAACAGGATTAAAACACCAAAAATTTAAAAACAACATCAATAGCGTAAAATAGCAGCCAAGAACATGAATGATATCCCACATTCAAATTAACCATGAAACGGGCTTACCCATATTGCTAGGCGCCAGGGTAGATGGCAAATTCAGGTTTTTAATGCCTTGCAAAAGGCCAGCAGGTTCAGGGCAGGTCTGATCTCAGGGGGGACGATATTCCAGGGAGCAGGTGCCCCAGAAGAAAAGGCTCTCTTCCTGGGTCCCACCAGATGGCACTCTCTTGTGGATGGGACCCAGAGCATGACTCTTCTGCCAGATCCTTCTAACAGGATGGGTAGACACCACTGGGTAGAGACGGTCCTGTAAGTAACCCAGCCCCAACATGGTTTTTCTGTGTACATTTCCCCCCAAGATCCACTCTTGACACTACCAAATAAATAATTGGTTCCTTATTCAGAATCTCTCATCACCCTTGTATCGTTCACTAATTATCTGAGACTTTCATCACAAACACCAATCAATCAGGCTTTTTGATTTATTCCTGTTCCATCTGTACATATGAATAGACTTTTGTTTAAGTCACATATTCTAAAGAAAAAAAAACTTTTTGTAAGCACACACACACACACACACATCCCCATTTTTATTCAGTTGTGCATCTCCAAATGGCTCAACCATTTTTCCTGCAATCTTTAGTCTCATTCCCACCCATTCATGTTACCTAACAGAGTAACTTGACTGAGAATGCGGCAGGTTTTTTTCTCCAAAAGTCCGGTTCTTCCAATATTACTATTCACTAGAGCATAATATGCAACCAGCCTATGGATTCCTACCATCGTGTACTCCCACAACAAATATTTTATCCTTTTCATTCATAATTAAACCTATACCTTCACTTCCCTGCATGTATTCATCAACTCCACTCCACACGTTCAGGCCACCTTCATTCAGATCTATTAAATTCTTCCTTTTCTTTTATTTCACAGTCAGAATATACAAGAACTTTAATTTCATTTCATTTCATCTGCTAATTCAAGGTTTTGAGGATTTACCCCTCACATTCCAATTAGCAATTTTAGCTATGCCATGGTTGTCATTTGGTGGGCCCACAGAGGTTGGCTTCTATGGTCTATCCTGTACTAATGTTTTCTTAGTAATATAGAGGAGATGTAGATTAGACTACCAGCCTAGGTTGTACTCAAATCACATGCAACATTCCTTGCTAATGGTAAGGACGTACTGCTCAGTTTTGGCAAGTTTGGGCTGTCTGCTCCAATGCAACTGAAGCCTAGTCTTACCCATGCATGCTTACACTATTATACATATATAAGCTAGGATCTCTAATCTAGAAAATATTTTGCAAGGCAACATACTCCAATCAAATAGGAGTCACATGCACGTGGAATGCATCTTATTAATTAAATGTTAACATAAATTAAGAAAAATCACAATGAGCTTTGGCCATTACTCTAGGCAGAGTGGCCCTTGACCTGGATAAAATTGTGAATCCTTGTTTTCATGAATCAGTAATGTGATAAGGCTGTAAAATAAGGCAAGTGCCATTTTAGCCGGCATCCACAGAACTGTAGTTTCCAAATCATGGGAATTTGAATTCCTCTTCATTCTACATTGGTCAGGTCACCCATGTCACCCTCTTCCCCCCAATAATGTGTTCGTTCTGGCTGCTATACTTTAAAAAGGACCCAGGCAATGAGAGGGCAGTGAGGGTGAAAAAGGGACAGGAAAAAAAATCCTATGAATGTTCCGCAAATATTTAGTCTTGAGAAGGGAAGACTGAAGGGGTCAACAGTGCGTACGTGGTTAACATGAAAGCTTGAGAATAGAGTGAGAAGGGAAAAAAGGTTGCTACTGGTAATGCCTTATGTTACTTAAGTGAAGATGAACAGATAGGACTTAGCAGCCATGAATTCCAATGCATGTGGCCTGTTTGTGTTCCTTTCTCAAAACAACCTACATGTACGGTAATTGCAGCAAGAGGACACTCATAGCAGTACTTGAAGAAACAGTCAGAGACTTGCAGCACCAGGTAGCTGTTCTTTAGCTGATTAGAGAGGATGAAGAGTTATCAAATCAAACAAAAGAGGTGCTACAATAGGAACTGAAGATGAAGCAAATCTCCTTAAAGAAGATAGTCAGACAAGTTCAGTGGCTGACAGAGACAACCAGAGGCAAGAGTCCAAGAGTCCCTGCACCACTGGGACTCAGAAACAACTTAGAGGTTTTCACAAAAGAAAAAGGCATTGCAAAACAGGAGTTGGGGCAGTGATTCACTGAAGGGCAAAGGCGGTGAAGTTAGTCCAGACGAGAAGACAAGAAGAAGATTCATAGTGACCAGTGACTCACTACTAAAAGAAACCAAAATAAAGGTATCGCTACTGGACCTATTGGCTTCTGAAGTGTGAAATCGGGAGCAAAGATTGGAGGCCTGACAAAACAAATTCCAAGGTTTATCAAGTTCACTGACAATTAATACTTCCTGCTAATACATATTGGGACAAATGATACTGCAAAGAACAGCTATACCATATTATGAGTTGATATGATTGGGGCAGTTTACAAGTATTATAAATTAATAAAATAAAATAAATGATGAACCATGAAAATCTAGGAGTAGAGTTGAAGAACCTTGGGGTCAGGAGTCTTCTCTTCCATCCTTCCAGCCCATGGAAAACAACTGGAGAAGAATATTACAAGAAAACAATATTGCAAGTATATTGCAGAAGAGGAATATTGCAAGCAATTGACTGCCTATGCATATTAAAGTACTAGTACAGAGCTTTCCAAACTGTGTGCCGCAACACAAAAGTGTGTCGCCACACACAGTCTGGTGTGTCGCCACACAACCCGGAAGCGCTGATCATCACCAGCGCTTCCGGGTTTTCCCACGGCGACACACCAACCGCAGCACGCAAAAACCTGAAAGCGGCAGCAGCGCTCCCGGATTTTTGCGCGCTGCCGCAATGGCGGCACTTCCGGGTTTTCCCGCGGTGACACACCAACGGCGGTTGGTGTGTCGCCGCGGGAAAACTTTGGAAAGCCCTGTACTAGTAGAAGGTGCCTAAGCCAAGGCTTTCTCCACTGTGTATCCCAATTCCAGCAAAATCTTGAAAGAGTTTATACAACTTTCTTCCCCATCAGTGGCAGAAGTATCATAAAACAAACTCAGCATTTTGCTAGGGGCTATCCACAAATAGAGCCACTGCAACCACTACCCACTACCTTGCCATTGGGCAGCTCTATGTCCTCTCCGGGGCTCTTTATGAACATTCATAAGGCTGGCCTTGATGGCCCCACCTATGATCCTCTACAAATCATAGTCTACTTTATTTGGATTGCAAAAATCCAAATGGCTGCTAAATGCCAGCAAAGAGTTACAATTTTCTCCATTTAAAATTATGCTGATGGCATTGCATGCGTCAAGGTAGTCAGCATGCTATGAGGCTCTCATGTCCATTCATTTCTATTTCAGAGATATATCCACAAAGTCCTGATTAAGATCATTCTCATGGAGGAGAGAGATGAGATAGCAGTAGTTACAGCTCTATGAAAAAGTTGCAGTCTGTCCTTTTGACTGTGTTGCTCAGAAAAAAAATTGGAACCTATCAACTGCATGGCTGAAATAACCAAAGCTGGCTTCCCCAGACCACTCTCAATAATTTGCAAGTTGGCAGTAATTAGTGCAATATCATGGGTGAAAATGCTATCACAACCACCCAGATTTGGAAGATATCTTAGGAATGCCAAGACTGATGTGTGCCATTCATGAAGAAATTTCATGATGATCTTTGTGAAGTTCATAGAATCATAGAGTTATTAGGGGCTACAGAACTCATCTAATCCTCCCTGTTAAATTTTATCCTGTTAAAGTTGACCCACTGTTCAAGCCTGTCTAGATCTTTTTCAATCTTCTCTTTCTCCTGTAAATTATTCCCTTTAATTTAATCTAGGTCATTAATAAAAATGTAAATAGCACAGGGCTTGGGACAGAGCTCTGTGACACTCCACTTGACATTACTGTCCAAGCTGATGTGGAGATGATTAATCATCATTATCATCATCATCATCATCATCATCATCATCATCATCATCTTGCATGCCGTCTGACTCTCAGTGGCTGGGTGGCTCACAACAATCAAAGAAGTTATGAGTATTCTCTGGGTGCAGTCACTCAATTGTGAATCCACCTAACAGTTCTATCATCAGGCTATATTTTATCATTTTATTAATGAAGTTATCATGAGAGACTTTGCTGAGTGTTTTGCTGAGACAAGGTACACATTCATGACATTCCCACTATCTATTAAACTAATAACGTAAAAAGATCAAGGATCAACATCTGTAGAGGACCATTTCAGAATGAATGTTTTTTACAGCACTGGCCATAGCATGTGCTCAGATACAACACAAATTTATAGTAGTTTCTACATTTTCTACCTTGAACCGATCAACCCTGATCTCAGAGACTGATGGAGAACCTTTGGCCAAGAAATATGATAGTGACTTGTTAGACCCACTTCTCAAGCAATTGTTGGTTTTCCGATCATTATTGAAATCTGCTGTTGCTAAAACAACAACAACAACAAAGTAAGTTGCAGAATTTCTTATGGTAGAAAATTGTGCCTTATCATCAAGATTTAGTGAAATCTGTATTGCATGCCAGGTTTTTTCCACCATTCACTGACTGTGGCAGCTGCAGAGAGATCATTCTCTAATATCAGAAAGGATCTAAATGGCTTGCTGGGTCTTTCAATTATTATGAACTGGGGCCTCTCACAGCTCCAATTCTGTTGGGATCTTATCACTATTGATTATTAAACAGGCTAATGCATTCTGGAAGTCCAAAAATCAAACTATAATTGATAACCAATTAATAAAATTTATTAAATTATATTTGGGTTAATGGTATATAAGGCAATTATATAAGAAGCAGTTCATGATTTATGAGAATCTAGCACATCAGGGGAATGCTGAAAAATAAAAATAAAATGGTGAAGCTTGCTACCTCAAAGAAGAGAAGCTCTAAAGTTTTTTGTTTCGGCAAAGAAATCAAGAGATTTCAGATGCAACATTTACACACACATGCTGGGGGTAGGGAATTTTGAGTACATTTCAGAGCGCAGCTTATAAAGAGATTGCTTTCTTCATAAAAAAAGGAGGGGGGAGAAACAGACCCATCAGAAGTCTACCTACACAAAGAACAGCAGCCTGACTCAAGGACAGGCCAATCAGGAACCAGTTCTCTTGGAATTTCTTCAAAATAGATGAATTGGAAGTCTACTTAGATGAGGAACCAATCAGTAACCAGCTTTCTTGGACTTCTGTGACATGAACAATCAGAGATCAGCTTGCCAGGTTCAAATATTAGACCCAGTTAGTCTCTGTTCAGTTGACTGTGAGCTGCTGAGAAATACACCACAAAGCAACTCATTCTGCCTCTGAAAATGCCAGCCATAGCTGCTGTCAGAAGGTCAGGACACCAGAAAACTAGACTAGAGCCAGTCAGCCCAAAAGCTCATTGCTGCTTGATTCGTTAGCTTTTCCCAGAGCTGTAAAATTGAAATATTTAGGCAGCAAAATGCAGTTATTAAGAACCATCACATTGGAACTATTCTAATGAATCCCATGACTTCTGTTTTTGCAACCAGCGAGGCATCCGCCAATGTGCTCAGAAGCAGACCTTAGGAGAGGATAAATGTTTAGCAACAATAGGAGTCCAGAGGGTTCATAAAGGAAAAGAATGTTTGGAGCAAATAAGAGATTTGAACATATTCCCACCTGGAAACAGATGCAAACTCTGTTCATACTGACTTTTTGTTTGTTATCCCCAGAATGCTGCTACAGGAAAGAATATAATTCTGTACTTGGCACTGGGAAATTACACCAGCTGCTAAATGGCTTGTCAGGTAATTCTCATTTTGAAACAGAATTAATTTGATGGTTTTGAGCAGCACTGACAATTAAAGGCTGGAATGCAAAGGTTGCCTGTACTTTGAATGGTCAGGAGGAGCTGTCCTGATAGGCACACATGGATGCCAATCATTTCAAAGGCAGAGAGAAATTTCCATTGCATTGCTGCAACAAATCCTCACTGTTGCCTTTTGGTACAGGAGAATAAAACTTCCTGTTTCACATTTCTTGCAAATCACCTCCCATTCAAGTATTAATTAGAAGCCTTCCATCTCACTTTCTCAGTGATCTTTTTAACAGTGGTTGAAAAGCTATTGGTGCTTATTTTACAGCTGCACTTCTCAAGACAGATAGGAAGTAATGAATGAAATAACAGGAAATGCATATATGTTTGAAAATCTGAATTTGGGGTCTAACAATCCCCTTCTTTCTCTTTCTTTTAAAATATATGAGCAGCTGTTGGCTCGGTTTCTCACCACTTAATATCCTTCAATAGGGGTCAAAAAGTCAGGATGGTGGCTATGACCTGCACAATTGAAGCCTCATCATTTTGCACTGCATGTAAGAAAGGGATAGGGCTTAAATCATGTGGCTGCGGCTGCCATTTTGAATTTTTTTTAATCTTCCACCCCAACCCATGGAAAACCCTGTTGATATTCTAGGAGAGAGTGTCATTTATCCTTCCCCAACATACTACCCTCTGAATTTATTTATTTATTTATCCATCCTATGGCACATTTATTTATTTATTTATTTATTTATTGGATTTATATTACCGCCTATCTTCTCCACAAGGAGAACTCTGGGTGGTTCACAACCAAACCAACGTTAAAATACAAAACCGGTCCTAATACAAATACACAAAATATAAAATATCATTAAAATCCTTAGACAATATAAATGGAATAATATGGAATAAAATCAAGATGGCTACAGTTCTTCTTACATTAACAATCTCAAATATGCAGATGATACCACTTTGATGGCTGAAAGCGAGGAGGAGCTGAGGAGCCTTATGATGAAGGTGAAGGAGGAAAGTGCAAAAGCTGGATTGCAGTTAAACCTCAGAAAAACCAAGATTATGGCAACCAGCTTGATTGATAACTGGCAAATAGAGGGAGAAAACGTGGAGGCAGTGACAGACTTTGTATTTCTAGGCACAAAGATTACTGCAGACGCTGACTGCAGCCAGGAAATCAGAAGACGTCTACTTCTTGGGAGGAGAGCAGTGACAAATCTCAATAAAATAGTTAAGAGCAGAGACATCACACTGACAACAAAGATACGCATAGTTAAAGCAATGGTATTCCCCGTAGTAACCTATGGCTGGACCATAAGGAAGGCTGAGCAAAGGAAAATAGATGCTTTTGAACTGTGGTGTTGGAGGAAAATTTTGAGAGTGCCTTGGACTGAAAGAAGATCAAACCAGTCCATACTCCAGGAAATAGACCACCCAGAGTCCCCCTGTGGGGAGATGGAGCGGTGAATACAAATCGAATAATAAATAAATTATAAATTAAATAAAATAAATAAATAAATAAATAAATAAATAAATAAATAAATAAATAAAGCTAGCCAGACGGCTCACTTGAGGGAATGATATTAAAGGCAAAACTGAAGTACTTTGGCCACATAATGAGAAGACAGGATACCCTGGAGAAGATGCTGATGCTAGGGAAGGTGGAAGGCAAAAGGAAGAGGGGCCGACCAAGGGCAAGATGGATGGATGATATTCTGGAGGTGACGGACTCGACCTTGGGGGAGCTGGGGATGGCAACGGCCGACAGGAAGCTCTGGCATGGGCTGGTCCATGAAGTCATGAATAGCTGGAAGCGACTGAAGGAATAAACAACAAACAGTTGTTCTCAAATTATAAGCGTAAGGGCCATTCTCCATCCATTCTAGGGTGCTAGCCATCCCCAAGAATGACTATTTCCCCTCCCGTCCCAGGCTTGGTGGCAAAATCAGGTTTTCAGTTTTTTTCTGAAGTCCAGGAGGGTCTGTCTCACCTCTGGGGGAAGGATGTTCCAGAGGGCGGGAGCAACTGCAGAGAAGGCACGCTTCCGAGACCCTGCTAGGTGGAATTCTTTTATGGAAGGGATCCGTAACATGCCCTCTCTGCATGACCGAGTGGGACAGGTCAATGTAATAGGGACAAGATGGTCCCTCAGGTAGCCTGGCCCCATGCCATGTAGGGCTTTAAAGGTCATAACCAACACCTTGAATTGAACCCAGAAGCAAACTGGAACCCAGTGCAGCTCGCGGAGCAAAGGTGTTATATGTGCTGATCTTGGTGCACCTAAGATTGCCCGCGCGGTCACATTCTGGATCAGTTGTAGCTTCCGGATGTTCTTCAAGGGTAGCCTCATGTAGAGCGCATTAGAGTAGTCTATATGTGAGATAACTAGGGCATGAGTGACTGTTCGAAGGGCCTCTCGGTCTAGGAAAGGACGTAACTGACTCTGACTCACACTTGGAGTCCAACTTGGAGCGTATCTGAGCAATTTTATCCTGCAGATGCTCGGAAAACTCCTCGGCACAGCCCTGTAGATGGGTTTCTAGATCAAGGGCCTGCATCACCGAAGCCCCTCTGCCACCCAGGTCCACCGCAGGAGTCAAGCTGGTCCGTTGTCTCAGGGCGAAAAATCCACCACACCATTCAAATTGGCTCTCTGTGGCGTGAGTTGCTTCGCCATTTGGTTTGCTGCGTTGTTCACATCGCGTTACAATAAAAAACATAGAGCATAATAAATATGAAATATGAAATATAAAATATAGATAGGAAAATTACAAAACTATGTCTATGTTACAAATATAGTTTTTTGCTTCAGTTGTCAGAGCCAAGAAATCAGCAAAGTCTCCATTGTAGGCTCGATTTTGACACTCTGTCACTATATGTTAGATAGTTTGTTTTTCGGCTCCACAATCACAATTCAATGATGTTGTTTTGCCCCATTTATAAAGGGCATCTGCACATCTACCATGACCCGTGTGAATTTGGGGGACAACGAATGTTCGCGTCCATGACATTCCTTAAGTCACACGTGTCCCCTGGGTGGTGCTAAAGAACAGTCACTTCGAAGCAAACACCTGAAGCTGCGAAGTTGCGGTACCCAGTCAATCCTAGTGATCTCCTGGCTATATCACATCACATCAAATTACCCTCTGAATGTGTTGAGACTATCAATTCCAGTAAAGCAGAAGACAATACCCTAATCAGGGAACTACCAAGGAGAAAACCACACCCCCACCAACACTGGCAGGGCAAGCTATGGTATATAAACAGGGAGCAAATCCCATACTCACCAGCACTGATGATGTTACCTAGTTGGTTTAATGAAACATCTGCAAGCAAACAACCAAGCTCAGAGAGCACCAAGGACTCCACCTTGACATGCTTGTCTGTGCTCACAAATTCTTACTCTACTGCTTATTTTAAAATCAGATTCCTTTCATTAAAATAATAAAAAGCTGGTAGCGCCAGTCCTTATTTCAACTTGATTTCTAAAAAATGCCTCTGAGCCCTGTGTAGGTCCCATAAGAATCCTTAGGAAATACAAAGGCTGCAGCCCAGCTCTTTGCCCAGAGAAAGAAGGGCAAATATGGGAGTGGTACAGAACATCCTGGTTAAAATGTGATGACATGGAACATTTTCTATTAGTGTTCTGGCAAATCAGTGTTTTATGATTGTCCTTGCTCACTTGCTCACTTGGGCAGGTGCCTACCTGGGCAATTGTTTTGTAATATTTTTTCAAAATGTCAAAATACCCATTGACCACTTTCTGTTCCTGTTCATTAACAGATATAGAGACTGCAAGGAAAACTGAAACAGAACAAAGCTATAAGGCAGTATAGGGCAGTGTTTCTCAACCTTGGCCACTTCAAGCTGTGTGGACTTCAACTCCCAGAATTCCCCAGCCAGCATGGCTGGCTGGGGAATTCTGGGAGTTAAAGTCCACACAGTTGAAGTGGCCACGGTTGAGAAACACTGGTATAGGGTAACGGATGGTGCTGATATTGAAAGAGGAGCTCCTTGTTTTACAAAGACACATACAACTGGAACATCAAATATGAGAAGCATAAACTAAACTAACATGACATAAAATTGTTTCAGTGGAAATGAGGAGCACAACATTAGATGTTTTAGGAATAAATAGATGAACCAGAATAGCCCACTTTAAATGAGATGGTGAGATATTAATTAGTGTATGAAACCATAATAAGAAATGTGGTGGCAATAATATTTAAAAAGAACATCACTAAGTATGCGTTTGGCTGTAACACAATGACTCAATTGTATCTATTAGAATTAGTGGATGAACATGAACATTATATTAGCATATATGCCTTTTAAAAACAACAGTGGGGGACACTGCAGAATCCTGTAGTAAATTACAAATGGTAATAAATTCAACATCTAGAAATGACATAGTACTAATAAGGGGCAGCTGGAATGCCAAAGCTGGAGAAGTACAAGAATCTGTAATTACAGGAAGTTTTGGAATAGACACATTTTTATTATAGCCTTTGGCCAATCAAAGATTGGGTAAAGGTAAAAAAAAATTGCAGGAGATAAGTTAATAGAGTTTTGCAAAGATAATTCTCTGTTCATTGCCAACATCTGTTTCACACAACATAAATGCATACTTTACACCTGGACATCACTGAAGTAAAAATTGACTATATAATAGGGAGTGGTAGATGGAGCAGTGCAATCTGTAAATTGTAAAACAGGCCATAAATTATGGGTGTCAAATATATAAGTTAAACTTAGAAAATTAAAGAGACTAAGTGTGCCAGCACAAGGTGTGCTGGAAGATATACAGCCAGAATGTAAGATCAATGAAAGGAATAGATTAAGCATGCTTAACTCATGCACAAAAGTACCTGAGGAACTATGGGAACAATTAAGAGACATGGTGAAGAAAAAAATTCTCAAAATTTCAAAGTAGAAAAGATCCAAGTAGCTTTTAGAACAAGTTATCATGATAGCAGAGAAAAACAGGATGAAAGCCTTGGATAATAAGAATGTATAATGACTGAATGTAGACCTTCAACATCAAGCAACAAAGGACAAGGAAAAAAAATCTCAGACAAGAATATAAAAAATAGAGCAAAATAACAAGAAAAGGAAAATGAGAGATGCTTTAGGAAGATGAGAGAAATCATGGCAAAATTGACAGTCAGGATAGAAATACTCAAAGTAATTATAGAGGAGATATAATAAAGACAAAATTATGGCTATAGGAAGATGTAAAGACTATGTTGAAACTCCAGACTAACAGGATTATGGAATGACAGAAGGATTTGTAGAGAGAGAATATATTTACAAACTAGCTGTAGAAACTGAGCTACAAGAGGCAATAAGTGAGCTGTCAAATAGGAAGGCACCAGACACAGATAAGATATCCACTGAACTGCAAGGATAAGCTCCAGGGTAAGGTCCAGGATAAAGGATGATCAACAGTTCATTTATACAATGTATTTACTTACATATTTAAAACCCTAAATGGCTTGGGTCAAAGGATATTAACTTCTTTCTATCCAAACATGCCCACTCCCTGAGATCACATCTGGGACTCATATAGTGTGGTGGCATGTTGATAGTAATATGGAACAGGGCCTTTTCCATGGCTGCACTGATATTGTAGAACAGGATATCCTGTGAAATATACATGGCTCCCTCTGAATCGATGATAGAAGACCAGGATATCCATTATGGTATAAATATAATACAGATGCAGATCAATTTCAAAAGAGAAATGTACAAAATAAACATGTTCTAAATCTTGTGAGATATACAAGAACACAAAAATCTTGTGGGAATTGGCTAACATTTCATGAAATTAAATTCTGACAATTGTTCTTTGTCTATCTACCTACCTATCTGCCCATGTTCCGTGACATTATACCAAAACCCATGATTCCAACCTCCTGAAAAAAGTTGATACTCCCTAGTTTAAAACCACTTAAAAACATAAATCTATACAATCCAAAGGCATTAAACCAAGAGAGCTAAAGTAAGAATAAATCAAAAGGAAACATCTGCATAAATACATAAACTGGAAAAAGAGTGACCTGTTCATCCCTAATGTTCATTTATTTTTAAACTATAAACATGCCTTCATCCAAAAATGGATTTAAGGTATCACAGCATGAGAGCCAGTACTTCAGTTTGCGTAACACATTTAATATATTCACTTTAAGATACATTCACCCAACCTGCAAGGCTTGCAGTTTTAAACTTGGATTTAAACATGTTTTTTGTGCCATAATATAGTCACTCTATCGCTCAGCCTAATCTGCATCATGGTTGTTGCTCTGCGAATAAATGTGAGTCAATATAAATACATATAGAGGGATGCATGGTGGAGTGGGGAACATATACATCAATGGAGTCTGAGCTGTGAGCTATCAGCAACTAACCAGGTAAAAGATCTGGGGGTCATAGTGGAAAGCTCAGTGAAAATGTTGACCTACTGCATGGCAACTGTGAAAAGTACAAAATCCATGCTAGGAATCACGTGGAAAGAGATTGAAAATAGAACTCCCAATCCTATAATGCTCTTATACAAATCTGTATTACATCTGCATTAGGAATACTGGTCTCCACATTTGAGAAAGAATATAATGGAAGTGGGAAAAGTTCAGAAGACAGCAACCACAATCATCTTGGGCTCAAACACCTTCCCTATAAAAAGAAAGCTAGTATGTTTGGGATTCTTTAGGTTAGAACAGTTTTTGTCAACCTTGGCAACTTTAAGATGTGTGGACTTCAACTCCCAGAATTCCCCAGTCACCCATGCTGGCTGGGGAATTCTGGGAGTTGAAGTCCACACATCTTAAAGTTGCCAAGGTTGAGAAACACTGGGTTAGAGGCAAGGCAATGAGCAGGAGATGCAATTGAAGTGCATGAAATCATGCATGGCATAGAGAAATGGACAGAGAAATTTTTTTCTCCCTCTCAAAATATTAGGACCACAGGTCCTCAAAAAAAGCTGACTGGAAGGGCATTTATGACAGACAAAGGAAAGTATATGTTCAGAATGCATAATTAAACAGCGGCATTCATTACCACAAGATGTGGTGATGGCTGCTCATTTGGATGGCTTTAACAAGAGATTGGATAAATTCTTGCTGGACAAGTTTATCAAGAAGTGCTTTGGCCTGGTCCAGCACAGCTATTCTTATATTCTGGGATTTTTTAAAAAAACATATTCCCCACTCTAATCTACAGCTCTGAAATGTCCTAGTGATCACTCATCCAAGTATTAATCACATCTGACCCTGCTTAGGATTTCCATGATCAGGCAAGTTCAGCTAGGTGCATGTTTGTGTGTGTGTCTGTGTGTATTACTCTCTTTCCTTCGGTCTCACAATATTTATTTATTTATTTGTCATATTTATATCCTGACCCTGGGCGGTATATGCTGTACCCATACAATAAGAGAACATACAGAAATATACACATCGACCTATAAAATATACAATTTGAGGTTTCTGAAGGAGTTTCACTTTAGATACAGGACCACTTAGCTGCTATGGGCTAACTGAATTCCTCAGATTCCTTTTCAGTGGCATCTAAGCTGGTAGCCATCACTGCAACTTACGATAAGAAACCCCTAAGTTAATTTTGCTCTGTGTGGAAAAGGAAACAGGTGTGCATGAAACACCGACCGCTCCCAGTTTGTCTTCCGTCAGTTACCAAATCATGTTTTAGTACTGGATTTATTTGCTTGGAAATGCACCTGGGCTGTCAGGTGTCATCCTGCTCATTTTGGGGAGTGAGAGCTCTACATCTACTTTGTAATTACTGAACAATAACAATAATTAAGGAATATGGATTCCCAGAGGAAATTACCACCTCAGATAATAACACAAGACCAAAATGATTCCTGATTTGTAAAGGGGGTCTGCAGATGGCTGTGGCTTTGAAGGGATGGAGCGTTAGCTCTACAGCTGGAGAAGATCAATTCATGCTGGTCACATGCTGGCTTCATCACTGCAAAATTCACTCCCACTTTCTCATGTTCCAAAACAATCTTCCTCAGGAAGAAGACGTGAGCCAGACAGCATGCCACCCATGGTGTAGATGGTAGGTGATAGAGGCTGATTTCAATCAGGATTATTTATTTAACAAACTTATATGGCCACTCATCTCACAAAAAGTGACTCTGGCTGACGTTCAACAATCCAATAAAACAATAAATATATAAACAATTATTACCTAAAACCATTATATAATAATTATTAAAAAACATTAAAAACTATAAAAGCAGAACTAAAACAGAAAAAAAAAATAGGCGAAGGGATGTTAATAATGGAGCCACCTCACTAGTTCACCCGTCCCCTGGGGCCCCCAGGCCTGCTGGCATAACCAGGTCTTGAGGGACCTTTGAAAGCTCAGGAGTGATGAGGCCAACCTCATCTCTGTGGGGAGAAGGTTCCACAGTGTAGGTGCCACAGCAGAAAAGTCCCACCGCCTAGGGCATAGCTTTCCAAACTGTGTGTCGCGACACTTTAGTGTGTCACAACACACAGTTTAGTGTGTCGTGACACAACCCAGAAGCGGCGGCGGGGGCGTGCATGGCAGCGGCGCGGGGTCGCACGTGGTGGCAGTGTGTATGTCGTCGTCGTCGCGCCATCAGCGCTTCCGCGTTTCAGCTGCCACGTGTGTCCCCACGCTGCCACTGCCGCTGTTGGTGTGTCGCCAATGGCGGCAGTTTGGAAAGCACTGGCCTAGGGCCCACCAAACGTAGCTCCCTAGATGACGGAACCCAACATATCCACTCTACTGGATCTGATGGAATGGGCAGATGAAATCAGGGAGAGGCGGTCTCTCAGATAACCTGGTCCCATGCCATGAAGGGCTTTAAAGGTCAACACCAGCACCTTGAATTGGACCTGGAAACAGACTAGTAATCAATGCAGCTCACGAAGCAGAGGTGTAACATGTGTTCTACCAGAAACACACATAATTGCCTGTGCTGCCACATTCTGCACCAGCTGCAGTTTCCAAATACTCTTTAAGGGCAGCCTCATGTAGAGTGCATTGCAGTATAATGTATTGTCGAAGGCTTTCACGGCCGGAGTTCAATGGCTGTTGTGGGTCTTCCGGGCTGTGTGGCCATGTTCTGGAAGTTGTGGTTCCTAACGTTTCGCCAGCATCTGTGGCCAGCATCTTCAGAGGGCAGGAGCACAGATAGAAGCAAAATCTCTGTGTGAACACAGAGATTTTGCTTCTATCTGTGCTCCTGCCCTCTGAAGATGCTGGCCACAGATGCTGGCGAAACGTTAGGAACCACAACTTCCAGAACACGGCCACACAGCCCGGAAGACCCACAACAGCCATTGCATTGCAGTAGTCCAACCAGGAGGTGACCAGTGCATGAGTGACCATAAGACCCCTCAATACAGGAATGGGTGCAACTGGCACACAATATGAAGTTGTGCAAAGGCCCTCCTAGCCAAGACTGCCACCTGCTGATGGAGGAGTCGTGAGTCCAGGAGGACCATCAGGTTGCGCACAGGGTCTGTTTGGGGCAATGAAACCCCATCCAGTACTAACAATGGTATAGTCTCAGAAGCAGAGCGCCTCAAAACCCAAAGCCACTCAATCTTGCCAGGGTTCAGTTGAAGCCTGTTGTTCCCCATCCAAACACTCACAGCATCCAGACACCGGGATAAGACATCCACAGCATTGCTTAATTAATCAGGAGCAGAGATGTACAATTGGGTATCTGTACTGCTGATACCTCAAACCCATGGTGACGGATGAGCTCACCCAGTGGTCTCATGTAAATGTTGAATAGGAGAGGAGAGAGCACCGACCCCTGCGGGACCCCACAGAGTAGGAGCCGAGGGCAGTATCTCTCCTCCCCAATCACCACCAACTGGAATCAACCCTGGAGAAAGGAGGTGAACCAGCACAACACCATACCGCCCACCCCCAATCCTCTGAGTTGATCCAGAAGGATACCATGGTCAATGGTATTGAAAGCCACTGAGAGGTCAATTAAAGCAAGGATGGACACACTGACACCATCCCACCCACACCATAGATGATCCAAAAGTGCGATCAATGCCGTTTCCATCCCATATCAGGGTCTGAATCCTGACTGAAAAGGATCCAGATAATCTGCTTCATCCAAGGTCCTCTGAAGCTGTTGCGCAACCATCTTCTCAATCACCTTCCCCCAAAAGGGGAGGTTAGGGGTCTAGCGATAGCTTCTTGAGGATGGGGCAAACCAAAACCTCCTTAAGAGGTAAAGGAACTCCCTCCCTCACTCAAGGAAGAATTAACCATCGCTAGAACTCCCACACACAACACCTCCCAGGCTGCTTTCACAAGCCAGGAGGGGCATGGTCTAAAGAGCAGGTGGCTGAGCTCCCAGTCCTAAGGATCATGTCCACTTCCTCAGGTCCAACAGGTTCAAACCATTCCCAGATACCTGGGCAACACTCCACCCTAGGCATCTCCTTATTATGGTACATTTTCATGAATCCAGAAACTGGAGTTGAAACTAGAGAATATATTTTAGATACCAGGGTCTTCTGCTAGCTCAGTTTTATTGCATTGAGTGCTTGAGTGTGTTTGTATGTGTGTATTTATGATGCTTTGGGGATCTAAATTTAGTGATGTACTGAAAGATTTAAATCAGCCTGCAGTCTGGGAATTCTGAAATCTATACTGCCAAAATTTCTGGAGGACACTAGATTGGATGGGCTGGTAAACTGGGCAATGTGGTAAAATCTGTCTTGTAATTCCCCCAAAGTTTTCTTCCCTTGCAAAAGATATTTTTGTCTTCTTACTATATGCTTGGGAAGCTTGAGGATTTATTTTGAATTTCTCTTGCGTTTTTGAGCTTCCTTTTTTCCCTTGGAGTTGGCAGAAGATGTTACTGCTGGTCTCCTTAATACTCTGAAGCTTCCCTGGCTGCCTGCACTTCTTAATTTGGAAAAACTCCATTGAGAGAAGTTGTTACATAAGTCTTCCCTTGAAATGTAATGGAAACAAGAAGCAGGTATGCTGCAGAGTGCCGTAGAAAATAAAAAAGTATATTCATACACACCCTTTAGGCAACTTGTAATTAAACAAGTGCAAAAACATCACACATCATTCCTGAGAATTGCACTGAAATTCTCTTCTCCTTTGAAAGAACTTTAAAAAAGGAATTATTTTGCCAAACTGAATGAGAATTGGTAAAAAAAACATAGAATAATTTCTTGCTTCAGCATTAGAATTGGATCTGTAGAGATGAGATTTGTTGCTTGCATTGTCCATCCGCTGGGACCACTTGAGAAATGGTCTCCTGTTTACTGGTACCTCAAGGATGCAAAGATACCACCAAAGCTGTCAGCAGTGTAGAAAACTGAACTTTTCCAAGATATATTTGATAAACAGTATGTATTAAGTTCTCCTTTAACATAACTTCAGTTCAAAGTTAATCAGCCCAGACGAATGCTGTCTCTTAGATAGTAGCTAACTTCTCTTATATCTGTATCTAAGAATTGGTTAAGTCGGGGGATATGTCTCTGGGGAAGGGAATGGCAAACCACCCCACTATAAGTCTGCCTAGAAAACGTCAGCGAAAGCGGCATCCCTCCAAAGGGCCAGTAATGACTCGGTGCTTGCACAGAGGACCTTTCACACATGTCTCTTCACTTTCCTAGGGACCTTCTTTTGTCCTTAATTCTTCTAACCCCATTGCCATAATAAAAATTCTTGGAGCAGAACTCCATAGCCTGATTCTATCTCAGAAAATGTATCGCTGTTTCCCCAATGCAAGTGCCCTTCAGATGTATAGATATTACATCCCAGAATTCTCAGTAAAGGCCATAATAGCCAGGGAATTTGGGAACTGAAGTCTACACATCTGGAAGGTGCCCAATAAGGATGGCTGGATATCTGTAGAGCAGTGTTTCTCAACCTTGGTAACTTGGCTGGCTGGAGAATTCGGGGAGTTGAAGCCCCCACATCTTAAAGTTCCCAAGGTTGAGAAACACTGCTATAGAGAGTAAAGAGGCTGACCTTGGCAGAGAGAGGGAAGATCTCTTACCAAAGCAACAAGGGAAACATTGCTTAAGTCCAAATGATGAACAAGGATTATTTTATTTTATTTATTTATTTACTTACTTATTTAGCAAATTGATATAGCTGCCCATCTCACAAAAAGTGACTCTGGGTGGCTTGCAAGCAGAATAACAATTAAAACCATATCACAATATAAGAAACATCAAATATAAATAACAACAAAAAACAAAAACATAAAAGAATAAAAACATAAAAGAACCCAAAGATAGTGGGAAAAGAACCATAATTTAGCCTCATACAACCACTTTTCAGGCTCGCCATGGGATCCCCAGGTTTGATGGAAGAACCACGTTTTCAAGGCTTATGAAAACATTATTATGAAATATTATAATGAAATCATATCAGAACCCCCCAATTCACATGAATATAAAAGAGGGAGGAAGGGAAACACAATCAGACTTGCAAGATTATTTATTATAGCCAATCTAAATAAAATAGTTTTTAGTCTTCCGTGGGATCTGTTTCTTGGTCTGGCCTGCCTTGTAGGGCTGACAATATTGTATCCATTGCCAGTCAAAATACTTTGCTGATCTCCCTTCTTCTTTAACAGTAATCAACCTTTATGCTTAAGCACTGTCTAATCTTGCAAAGTATTTGGCCTACTACTGGCTATACTGTCAGGGCACAATAGGGAGGAAAATACAGAAATGGTTGTAAGTAGAAATCCTTACTGGAAATGGCTTGTTGGGGAAAGTTATCTTTTGGCAGGAGTAAATGAGAAGACCAGAGTTCCCTTCCCACTGAAATTTGATAATTCTGGTTCAAGGAATTTCTCACAAAATTGGTACATTTCCTATGTTGGGTTATCGTAAACATGGTCAGTGTAACTCACCCATTTTGCTGCCAAAGGATTCCAGTTGAGAATAATAAGGGGCATCTGAAATTTAAAAAAAAATACTTTAGGACAAAAAAAGAATTATCCTCAATCAAATCTAATTTGCAGTCCATATGTCTTTTTTTGTTTGTGGAATGAAGGAAAAGTAATATGAAATAAGTGCAATGAGTTGGGAATAAATGGATTTTATTGGATTTACTGCATTATCCAGATGAAACATGATTGAAATGAATAGGTTGCAGACTTGTGACAGACTCTCTCCAGTGCAAATGGTTTCACAGTAAGCCTGTATATCAGACAGAGACAGCTGCTCAGCAATCACAAAACAATAAAAATTAACAAAGCTATATTTTTCCATCAATAGGTCATTTGTGAGAACTGTGTGTGTGTATGCATGCATGTGCATATTTGTGTAAGCCAGTAAGGTAGCTTGGTTATCAGAATGTTTTTATTTATGAATTAACATTTTTATAACTTATCTTTCATCCTGAAGAGAAGACTGCCTCTAAAGTTACACACACACACAAGCATTAAAACAAATTCTCCATAGCAAATCAAATCGACAGCAACTCACAAAACCTCAGAGAGAAGAGATCCACAGTGACAGAGAACACTTCCCATACAAGTCTTCATGAGAAGTACCAAAACAAAGGCAAATGCAAAATTAAATCCATTTCAAAGCAGAATATAACGCAATTATGCAGCAAGATATAAATATTATACAAGATTTCAGAGTGGTTCTTCTTGGCTTCAAAGCTGCTTTGTGAGCCATGTAGTACCCCCATTTCTAAAAGCCAAGGGAAGCTGGCATCTGGCTTCATCTGACATCACTTCTGGACCTTCTTCAACACAATCAATAGATGGTAAAGGTTTCAGTGTTGTGGGATGCACACAGCTCTTGGATGTGTTGGAAGAGGTTTCACAAGTGACACGAAGCACCTAAAAGAGGCCAATGGTTTTACATCTAGTCACAGGTTCTTTTTTTTTAAACTGTACCCAACTGGACTGACCCAGACTCAAGAAAAACACGAAAGCACTTGACTCTGGATGGGTGGTTTCTCTATATCCCCCCTATAAGGGTTGGGGAGATGTTTTATTTTGTCAAAACAAACACATAAAAGTGATATGTGAATTCTTCCCATATTCTGTTCTATTGCTATCTCTATACTATTACTGTGACAATTACTATACTGTATACTGTTACTGTTCAATTACTATTACTGTAACAATTACTATATTCTATACTATTACTATTCAACTATTACTAGTATGCATCAACTTTTCTTTCTTAAGGCTGTTCTGCCTTAAGCCCCCCCCCCCTTTCTTCTTTTTCTGTTAATGGCCAGCATGTAGAGCTCTTCCACCTTTTTACATTGTGCTTTGTCTCCCTGGGCTTCTATACTTCTTTTCCTCTCTTTTGCACTCCTTCTGAAGGAAAAACACCTTTCATTTGGCTGCTGTACTCAGTTTGCTGGTGGCTACAGAATTCCAAAATACATGTCTCATCCCACACCTGCATCAAGGTGGCTGCTTTATGGGCAACTCTGCCCTGCTGACACAGGGGAGAAGGCTCCAATGGGAGGGAAAGAAGACAGCCCAGGTGCCTGCAATTTTGTTCAAGCAGCCTGCTCTTCCACACACCTGCCCTTCAGTGTGCTGAATAGTGTAGCCTTCATTGTTTGAAACACTTCAATGAGGCAAAATGCTGTCTTCTTACCCATGTCTAACAATTGCAATATAATGAGTAATAGAAGCATGCCAAATGTCTATTACAATGGAAACCATCCAAAACGCAGAATAAAATGCAATTAGTAGGTATTTTGGCTGCAAAACAAAGTGGCCAAATGGGGTTCTGAGGGCAAAAAGAAGGGTTTAGAAAGTCCTCAGCCAGTCTATGAGCCCCAGGTTACTTATCCCTGATTTATGCCTTATTTTCTTCACCCTCTGCACATCATTTCATGGGCCACTGAAGGCAAAACTCAGAGCACAGCTAAGGGAAGAGGGTGGGGAAGGGGACTGAAAGAACAACACAGTTACATAGAACTATAGCAGTAGCTTTTATGCTTGATTTACTGTGTGGTTGTATTCAAGAATTGGTGGAACTTCATCTCTATAAAGGTAGAGAAGGAGGCATCTCTGCATGAAATATACACAGTTGGGTCAGATTATTCTAAACATAAACAGATCTGGGCTTGTAAATGCTTTCTGATTTAGCTAACCCTGAACAAATGTACTAATAGGAAAGCTTGCCTTTTGATGAATCAGAAGAAATGTGGGAGAGCTATTTCTACTGCATGTATACACAAGGATCAGTGGAAGAACCCTTTTCTGAGGAACTAACTAGGACGTTTCCTTTCCCACTGTGTGAACCACAGCTTTGCTTGTATGCTCTGTCATCTCCAGACACTTAACCACAGAAAGGGTTCTCCCACACTATGCAAAGGACAATCTGGCATCCCACTCTTCCTCCATTTGTTCCACTTTTGCAATCTCTCTGATCATTCTGTGAAAAATATAGAAGGATTGGTTGTGGTTCATATATGACAGCAGGATCAGAAAGAAATATATGTTGCAATAACTCTGATGCATCAAAAAGTACAGTGAACCAGGAATAAATCTAAACCAAAGAAAAATACCATTCATAAGAGACAATAGAAAAGCCAAAAGACCAGAACACCTCCTTGCCAGCAATCAACACCCAGATATGCAAAGATTACCACCAGGAATAGCACCAGAGGAACAATCAAACAGCACATTATACCCTAATCAAGGAACTATTAACTCAATCAACCAAGCAGCAAACAACAGCCCAATCAAGGAACTCCTAAGGGAAGAACAACACCTCCTCCAACACAAGCAGGACAAGCCATGGTATATAAACAGAGAGCAAGTCCCACTTCCTTTTTGCACTGAAGGTGTTGCCTAGTCTGGCAATGAAACATCAGCAAGAAAACAACAAGGCTCAGAGAGCACCAAGGACTCCACAAAAATACATGAGGCAGAAATGAGAAACATGAAGAAATCCAGACTTGAGAATAAGCCAGCATCAAAGGATATGACAAGGCCTTCCAGGGAAGGAAATTCCCCTTCCAATCTCCTGCCCAAATGTCCTGTTTTTAGTTGAAGGCAGGAACATGACCTCCATCACTTATTCTACCATCATTTCATCCTCTGCTCTCATTGCTTCCTCCCACTTCTTCCTCTACTACTGCCACAGCTTCTTCCTTCTGTTTCTTCCATTGCCACTGAGATGGTCACCATGCACAAAAAGTTCTGCACCAGAACTATTGGGTTTGTGCTATAGAAGCATACCATTTTGAAAAATGAAAAGCAAACAGTGAATGCTGTCCTGTCCCAGCCGAATCACACACAATACACCAGGGAGGCAGCTGTAAAACTTTACTGAGAAACTTGTGAGGTAAGCTTGTGAGGTAAACTTTGCTGAGAGGTAACGAACAGGTGGCAAGGGAGTGTGAGCGCAAACACACACTCTACAAAAAATAAGCCTCAAAAGTCCCACAAGCTTGCCTTAAGGGAGTTTCATGTTCAAAACACAATTAGTCAAGTGAGGTCAAGAGTCAGGTCACAAGGTTTTCTGATCAGGAATCCAGGCACATTGTCCAGATGGTTGTCCCCAACGAACGGTCTGAGCTTGCGGCTCCCTTTTTATAGGGGCAGACCTGGGTGGAGCTTATTTAAGAGGGGGGACTGCTTTCTCATGCGTAGCCTCACTGACCTCTGCTGTTCCTCTCTCCTTTCCACTCTCCTTTCTTGAGCACTGGGAGGGGGAGGCAGCTCTTAGTCTTCGTCCTCACTAATCAGCGGTGCCTGTGCCTGCTGCTCGCTGACCAGCCCCACCTCCTCTGACTGCTCAGGCGGCCATTTATCTAGAGCTGTCTGCTTGCCCTCCATCTCTACGTCAGAGGCTGGCCACCCGTCCTCATCATCTGACTCTGACTCTGACTCCGAACCCCCCATGACAAATGCTGCCTTTGGGGACACTAAACCAATAAGGTCACTGGAATGGCAACAGGGAAGACCTAGTATAGATGCAGTGTCCCCAGTAGTCATGCATCCACGAAAGCATCTTCTGATCCACAAAAGCAGCAACTGTTTATCTTTTGAGGAATTATTTCATGTGACTGCCGTTTTTTATCATTGCAACTAGTCTCAGAGGATTAGAACATAAGTCTGTAAGAAGAGTCTTGCTGGGTCAGATAATTTAGGCATCTGGTCCAGCATTCTATTTAACACAGTGGTCAACTAAGTACATGCTCATATTCATGGTCAGCAGGCAATAACTTTCCTCCACAGTTTTTCCCAAGCAGTTAGTGTTTAAATGATGCTGCCTGTCATTCCAGAGCAGAGTTTCTCAACCAGGGTTCTGTGGAACCCTAGGGTTCCATGAGAGGACACTAGGGGTTCTCTGGGAGATCACAATTTATTTTAAAAAATATTTCAAATTCGGGCAACTTCACATTAAAGAGGTAAGTTTCATTCTTTATTTTTAGTTTAAGAACACTGTTCATGCATACGTATATACAGGCCTACACATGAAACGAATAGAATAATTTTATAACTTCTGGCCTATATTTGAACCTGAATGTGCAGGGGTTCCCTGAGGCCTGAAAAATATTTCAAGGGTTCCTCCAGGATCAAAAGGTTGAGAAAGGCTGTTCCAGAGGTTGCCAACAGCTATCAGGCAACTAGCCACTGGTACCCTAATCCTCCATGAATTTGTCCAGTGTCCTTTTCAAATCTTCTCTATTGGTAACCATCACCATCAACAAATACCATGGTTAATATTTCATTTATATGTAGCATTTCTGATGAATCAAATTTGGGAGGAAAGGGAGGGAGGGAGGGAGGGAAGGGAGGAAGGAAGGAAGGATGGAAGGAGCTTTTTATTGGTGCTGTATTTCTCTGTATCAGTTTGGTGTAGTGGTTAAGTCATCAGGCTAGAAACCAGGAGACTGTGAGTTTTTGTCCCACCTTGGCCACAAAGCCAACTGTGATCTTGGGTCAGTCACTCTCTTTCAGCGCTAGAAAGAAGGCAATGGCAAACCACTTCTGAAATCTTGCCAAAAAAACTGTAGAGACTAGTCCAGGCAGTCGTTGAGAATCAGACACGATTGAACAGCAAAAATATTTTTAAAATCTCTGTGCATTTAGTTTAATGGAGATCTCAAGGTCTAACATTATAAGAAAGGCAGAAAAAATTATCTTTACCCATCAACTTTTCTTTTTCCATTTGGGGATTGTTTTAGAGGGCACAGGGACAATGTGGAAACTGTACCAGAGCACAGGAAAACTGTGTTGCTCAAGCAAGATTCAGGTGAAGCAGGAAACTCTCTTATAGCCATGTCCAGGATTATCTAGTTTAGATGGATGGGCTCAGTCCAAGATCTGAAGGTAGTATGTTGTCACAAAGATGTTACAACAACTGTTCATATTACAAATTACAGTGGCTCTGCATTTGGTGTAAACATAATCCAACCCAAAGAGTCTGTTTGTAGAATATGCTAGCCCATAATGAATGGAATGGAATGAACTCAATTGCCTAGATTCATTCATCAGACTGAACCATAGAGTAGACACACTGCCTGTGGGTTCACACAACACATAGAATCAAAAAACTATCAAACCACACTTTAGTCCACCATGTAGCACAAAGCTAGCTCCAGCCTTTAGATTCCTCATAGCAGCTGCTGTTCTGAAGGAAACAGAAGGATATCAAAGGTCTTCTTGCAGTGAGTTCAGTTTTGCAACTTCTTAAAGTTCCAGAGGTCACAAAGTGCATGTACACCACATTAGCCTGATTTGAACCAAAAGTGTTCAGAAGATGAATTATTTGACCCATAAATGGATATTATGTGAGCAGATGCAGATAGAGATGCATATGAAATGGAATGTACAAAATATTATGCTCCCTAGCAATATTGGACTTGCTAAACCTGAAGAATTTTAAATCAGGTCATTGGGGAAAAAATGCATTGTCTTGGTTGTGACACTGTTGATTAAAAATCATGAGCTTTATTGCCTCCAGTTTGCTGTAATTCTCTGTTTCTCTCCTCATTAGATGCTTGTTTTAAGACATTTGGCCACAGAAAAGCAATATATTTGAATCCCTTGGCTAAAACAGAACAACTCAATAAATAACCATTGACTATGTTAATAAGTCACCAGGTGAATTTCCTAAAATAATGTTCCATCTGTCACTCTTATCTCTGGGAGGTTTTCCTTTAATATTAGTGGATTATAAGGTATGATCAAAGGAGCAGTAGCTCAGTGACCGTCTCAGTTCTATTCTTGGTGTCCCCTGGAAGCCTGGAGAGCTTTTGCCCATCAGCATTGACAATTCTGGGCTAAATAACCCAAGGGTCTAAATCTGAATAAGATTGCTTTAATGTCCCTTAATGCAAAGCATCTTTCACTGACTCAAGGCTTGGAGACCTTTCTCCTGGTGGAAATAATACAAATATCTCTTTACAGTGCAGCACCGGGATACATCACTCAACTTCTTTCCAGAATCAAATCTGCCCATCTAGTCCAATCATCAGGAGAGGGCCTATTCCTTGGGGTGTTGTAGAGAGTAAGGGGGATGGTTGGTTGGTTGGTTGATTGATTGTATGCCATCAAGTCATCATCAACTCTTAGCGACCACGTAGATAGATGACCACGGTGGAGATATGCAAGAACTGTTACTTAGGCAACGGGGGCTGAAGCATTCTTTAAGCCCTGGAAAACAAGAAAATATTCAGAACAGCTCAGTGTCAGCTCTTCAGGGTAGACCAGAAAACCAAAGTCATGAATGCTAATGCTACTTTTATTATAAAGTTACGGTAATAGAATCTTGCAGTGTGAATATGCTTTACCCTCCCTCCCTTTATCTTCATGAGAATTAAGGAGGGTCATGTCTGAGACATTTTTCAAATTACATTTCTGCCCCAAATTCAGCTTTCTTTTATCTGACCATTGCCTTGGTTGGGGCTCTTCCTCCTGTTACTCAAGGTTATCCCTTCTGCCCATTACACTCAGGCAAATGCCTCCCAGATTCACTGGGGTATAAGAAGGGCGGGAGGTAAAGAACAATCAGAAGTGCAAGATTCAGATCTCCACTCTGCCAACCCCAAGAATATAAAAACAATCCATCTCTCTTCTTTTATTTATTATTTATTTTATTATTTAAATTTATATGACCGCCCATCTCCCCCAACGGGGGACTTCTTCCTCACCACAACATTCAATAACAGTTAATTAACATTCAATTCCTACTGTCACCATCTTGAAATGGTGGGTGAAAAGGGTTATTTTTCTGCTTAGGATTCTTAAACTGATTATTCCCTAGTGGCAATTGATGTACCACGAGGACTGCAGAACTCCTATCTGTTCTGCTCCAGATATAATTTGGTACCCTGGGAGGGCAAGCAGGATGGATAATAGCAGGGATGACTCTAAGGTAGTGTTTCTCATGGCTGGCTGGGGAATTCTGGGAGTTGAAGTCCACATAGCTTGAAAGGTTGAGAAACACTGCTCTAAGGGATAGTGAAGGATAGCACATTCTCCATTAAATAATGCCTTCTACCTTAGTTGCCACATTAGGGCCTATGAAAACCAGTTTTTCTATCCAGGGCACAGAACAAACATAGGGAGAGGACGGTCTTGGCCTGCATGCATCTATTTGAATGACTGAAGTGAATCTACATATGGAGATGTAGTGCAGGGCAGGGAAAGATTTATAAGATTAATAAGGAGAATATAAGCGGGAAGGAGAATGTGCATACCTGGAGATGGCTAGCACCTTAGATTATCCCTGGAGTGCCCTTTTTACTTAAGAAGAACTTAAGAAGATTCCGTCATTGGATTTTATTATATTCTTTATATTTTAAATTGTTATTTAATTTGTATTTTAATCTATTTATAATTGTACATTAATGATTATATTTTGTTGTAAACCGCTCAGAGTCCCACTTGGGGGAGTTGGGCGGTGATAAATTTGATTAAATAAATAAATAAATAAATAAAGATTAACGGAGCGTCCTGGAGTGGCGGTGCAGCAGAGTGACAGAGGCGCGGTGTGACGGCCGAGTGGTGCGGATGGCGGCGGCTGTAGTGAGGCAGAGTACTGCAAGAGCCCCTGGAGCACTGGGGACCCAGTACAAACCAGAGAGGGTGTCTCAGCGGACCCTGACGGAACCCCCACGGAGCTCTCCAAGGTGCCGGGCAGTGAAAGCACAGCTTGATGACCGGGCGAGGAGTGCGGTTTCGACAAGGCTGGGAGGGGCGGCAAGAAATCAAACACAACAAGGACACTGGGCCAGAGTCTCTGGAGCAGCAGAGGCATGGGGCGGCAGCCAGGTGATGTGGCAAGTCCTGGGGGTGGCCCAGCGAACCCAACACAGGGACCCTGAAGAGTGGCCCTGCAGACCAAGACGGTTCCCCCCAGAAGAACAGAGGCACAGCTCCTCCTGGAGCAAGGAGTTGAGCACCCTGCTGGGGACCCTCCAGTCTGAGGAGTGGGATGCTCCCTCCCTGGTGTGAGAGATGGGGAGGGAACCTGAGAGTGAATGAGGCATGTATGTGAGGATCCTCCCTCCTGAGTGAGAGTCAGGGAGGAGGAGAAGTGAGTGTGGTGCCCTCTGCAGGCTAGTGAGAGAGGCCAGTGAAGGAGGCGCAGTAGGTGTAGGAGTGGTGGTTGGGTCCCCACAGCTCTGAGAGCACGATCTGGAGTGCTGGGGGGCTCACCACCACCATGTGATTGGTGTTTGTTTGTGGTGTGATTGGATGGAGGGACCCCTAACCCAGAGGGCCAGGATTGGGGGGAGATAGAAATAGGAGTTCTGGGGGGTTTAGGGCGGGTTGCTCTATTCAGGTGGTGATGGGGTGGGGGCACCATGGTGGGAGTCAGAGGGCGGGCCATCTTCAGGGAAGACACCCCCGGTATTTGGTACCATTGGCGTGTTCTGGCCCTCTGTGCTCAGATCCGGGCCCTGGACAGCAGATCCATTGAGGCCCTGCTTCTTAATGCCAGTTCGGTTAACAAGGCCCCCCTTATATGTTATCTGATCATCAAGGGGGGGGGGGGCAGACCTGGCATGTATTACCGAGACCTGGCTGGGCCCTGAAGGGGGGGGTGCCCCTTTTGGAAATGTGCCCGGCTGTGTTTATGGTATGGTACCAGCTGAGATTCCAGGGCAGGGGAGGAGGGGTGTCTGTTGTCATCCGGGAATCTCTAGTGGCCTTCAGGGACACTGCTCCACAGGTGGCTGGTTGTGAGACCCTGTTTTTCAAGTTGGGTTCCCAAGAACAGCTGGGAGTGTTGCTACTGTACCAGCCTTCCTGCTGCATAGCAACCTCCCTGCCTGAGCTGCTGGAGGCCGTCCTCCTGGAGTGCAGTTCCCCAGACTTATGGTTCTGGGGGACTTTAACTTTCCATCCCTGGGGTGTGCCTTGGAGGCGGCTTGGGAGTTCATGGCCACCATGGTGGCCATGGGCCTGTCCCAGATTATTCGGGACCCGACTCAAGACAGTGGCCTCACGCCGGACTTGGTTTTCTTGTCAAAGCAGTGGCAATGTGATCTGAGGGGAGAGTTAGATCTATCCCCCTTGTCATGGTCAAATCATGCCCTGGTGACCTTGAGATTCTCCTATGCCGCCCCCCTCCGCAGGGAGGCAGGACCCATTCTATTGGTCTACCCCCAGTGACTGATGGACCTGATGGGGTTTCAGAGGGAGCTGGGGGTTTATTTATTTAATTTTTGTCCCGCCTTTATTATTTTTATAAATAACTCAAGGCAGCGAACATACCTAATACTCCTTCCTCCTCCTATTTTCCCCACAGCAACAACCCTGTGAGGTGAGTTGGGCTGAGAGAGAGTGACTGACCCAAGGTCACCCAGCCAGCCTAGCCGTGGTTTACGGAGGAGTTGAGGGTTCTGAAGAGGATTAAGAGACATCTAGAGCACCACTGGAGGAAGACAAGGACCGAATCTGACCGAACACAAGCTAGAGCCTCTATTAAGGCCTACCTTGTGGTGATAAAAGTGGTGAAACGTCAATATTTCTCCGCCCTTATTGCATCCGCAGAATGCTGCCCGACGGCCCTGTTTAAGATCACTTGATCCCTTCTGGGGAAGGTGGGTCCAGTGACGCACCTACTGGAAGCAGAGTAGTTTTCTGGGCATCTGGAGGATAAAATCACTCGGATCCGTTCAACGTTGGATGCCAAGCATGAGGCATGGTCTGTGGAGATACCTGGGGAACATACTTACCCAGTTATCTGGGAACAGTTTGACCCTGTTGGGCCTGAGGAAGTGGACAGGGTTCCCTGGAATGTAAATGCCACCACTTGTCAATTAGATCCCTGTCCCTCCTGGCTGGTGAAGGCAGCTCAGGAGGTGATGTGTGGGTGGTTCCAGGCGATGGTGAATTCATCTTTGGAGGAAGGAATGTTCCTGACTGCTTTTAAAGAGGCGCTGGTGCACCATCTCCTCAAGAAACCATCCCTGGACCCTACTGTGCTGGACAATTTTCATCCAGTCTCCCACCTTCCCCTTTTAGGGAAGTTGGTTGAGAAAGTGGTGGCATTGCAGCTCCAGAGGACCCTGGATGAAACAGATTATCTGGACCCTTTTCAGGCAGGTTTCAGGCCCAGATATGGGATGGAAACAGCTTTGGTCGCACTTTTGGATGATCTCTGGTGGGAGCGGGATGGAGGCAGTCCATACATCCTTGCTCTTCTTGACCTCTCAGCGGCCTTCGATACCATCAACCATGGTACCCTTTTGGGTCAGCTCAGGTTGTTGGGGGGGGGGGGTGGCGCGGTTTTGCACTGGTTCATGTTCTTCCTCCAGGGCTGGTCCCAATCGGTGGTGATAAGGAGTGAGAGATCTGGCCCACGGCCCCTCCTTTGTGGGGTGCTGCAGGGTTCAGTACTCTCTCCACTCCTCTTCAACATCTACATCATAGCTTTCCAAACTGTGTGTCGCGACACAAAAGTGTGTAACCACACACAGTCTGGTGTGTTGCCACACAACCTGGAAGCGCTGATCATCATCAGCGCTTCCAGGTTTTCCTGCGACAGCGGCAGCAGCGCTTCCGGGTTTTTGCGCGCTACCGCAACGGCGGCACTTCCGGGTTTTCCCGCAGCGACACACCAACGGCGGTTGGTGTGTCGCCACGGGAAAACTTTGGAAAGCCCTGATCTACATGAAACCGCTGGGTGAGATCATCCGTCGCCACGGGATGAGGTATCATCAATATGCTGATGATACCCAATTATGCATCTCCATCCCGTGTGACTTTAGTGAAGCTGTGGCCACCCTCTCTCGGTGCCTGGAGGCTGTAGGGGTCTGGATGGGGAGCAACAGGCTTCAACTGAACCCTGGTAACACGGAGTGGCTGTGGGTTGTGGTCCCCTCAGTATCCAGGAAATTACCATCTTTGGTGCTGAACGGGGTTGCACTGCCCCAGACAGACCCAGTGCAGAACCTGGGGATTCTCCAGGACTCGTGGCTCCTGCTCAAAGAGCAGGTAGCAGCCGTGGCCAGGGGAGCCTTTGCCCAACTTCGTGTTGTGTGTCAGCTATGCCCCTTCCTGGATCAGGAGTCCCTCCAGTCAGTCACTCATGCCCTGGTTATCTCCCGTATAGACTATTGCAATGCACTCTACATGGGGCTACTCTTGAAGAACATCCGGAAGCTACAGCTGGTCCAGAATGCAGCCGCGCGAGCAGTTTTAGGAGCCCCAAAGATGGCCCATATAACACCTCTGCTGCATTGGGTGCCAGTCTGCTTCTGGGTTCAATTCAAGGTGTTGGTTATCACTTTTAAACCCCCACATGGCGTGGGTCCAGGTTACCTGAGGGACCACCTCACCCCTATTACATTGACCCGTCCCACCTGGTCAGGCAGATAGGGCATGTTACGGACCCTGTCCATGAGAGATTATCGATTGGCAGGGTCCAGGAGGAGGGCCTTCTCTGCCATAGCTCCCACCCTTTGGAATAAGCTACCCCCAGAGATAAGGCAAGCCCCCACTCTCCCGGCCTTTCAGAAGGGACTCAAGACGTGGCTGTGCCACCTTGCTTGGGGTGGAAGGGGGGATAGTTCGTCGTGGGGGTGGCTGGCACCATGATGCGACTCCGGGCAATTTTAACAAGACTGTGATTCACCATCTTGGGTTTTAGATTTTATATCTTATATTTTAGAGCTTTTATTATATTGTATATTTATATTTTTAATGTATCTTTTTAATTGACATTTAATTTTTATTGTTTTAATTTGTTGTAAACCACCCAGAGTCGTTATGAGATGGGCGGTGGAAAAATACGATAAATAAATAAATAAAAGATTATGACACTATGAAGCTGAATAGATCAATAGTCCAGTTCAACAGAAGGCATCTTTATTGCAAATGGTTGTACGAGGGGTAGGCTGACCATACATCCCATTTTGAATGGTACAGTCCTGTTATTTTAACATTTTTGAACCGTACCGTCTTTTTGAAAAAAAAATTCAGTTTTGTCCCGTTTTTGGAGGCAGCCCGGAAAAGGAAGCCCTCCTGCGTATCAGTGCGCGGCAGCAGAGAGGCAGGCCGAGCAGTACGAGGCCCGATTGGCCAAGATGCACAAACGCAGCCTGGCGGTCGGCAAGGGGCGGAGTGGTGCGGCTGAATCCCCCCAGTGTGGTCGGCTCCTGCTTCTTGTGCATGGTGGTGGTGGTGGTGGCGGCAGCAACTCTCCTCCCTCGGCCAAGCCTGAGGGGGCCGGGGCGGCGGTGGGCCTCCATCCTTGGCAGCAGCCGGCTGCGCTGGGGGGCTTCAGATGCCCCACGCCGCCCCTTGCCTCCTGCCAGGCTGCGGGAGCTCCCGCAGCTCAGCGGGTGGCAAGGGCTTCTCCTGCTCATCGTCCTTGTCAGCGACTCTCCTCCCTCTCTCTTTCCCATTGATTAAATTGGCAGCAGAAGATATAACTTAGCCACTATAGCCAACATTGAGGATGGGGGTGTGGAATTCTGTAAATCTGGGCAGAGAGTTGAGGGTTGAGTCTTTTTAGCCACTTTTTCTCACTAGCCTCTTTTCCTTTTCCTTCCTTCCAAATAGTATGGCTGTGCAAAACACTTCTTCGGAGTGCAGGGAGGCACGCATGTTATGCCTGTCTGCAAGCTCTTCAGTTAAGGCAGGGGTGGGGAACCTTTTTTATGCCAAGGGCCATTTTGATATTTCTAACATCACTCGAGGGTCGGCGGCTGGGGCCTGCAGGCAGGAGCCAATCGCATGGAAGTGGGCAGGGTCTGCAGGTGGGAGCCAATCGCATGGAAGGGGGTGTGGTTTGCAGGCGGGATCCAATTGCATGCACTAGGGGGCCGCCTGCTCCTGTGCCCACTGCTGTCATGCCCACCACCATGCCCACCATGCCTGCCATGCCTGCCACTGCGCCCACTGCTGCCTCGCCCACCGCCACTCCCACCATACCCACTGCCGTGCCTGCTGTCACCACACCCACCACGCCCACCGCCGCGCCTGCCCCCGGCGCGCCCACCGCCACTGCGCCCTCGCTGCCGCACCCTCACTGCTGCACCAGCTCCTGCCACGCACGGCCGCACCTGCACCCGCTACCGCTGTGCCTGCCACACCCCCCGCGGCCCTGCTGCTGCACCCGCTGCTGCCCCCGCCCCTGCTTCTGCGCCTGCTGCCGCTGTGCCCGCCATGCCCGCCATGGTCCTGCTGCTGCTCCCACTGCTGCGCCTGTGCCCACCCATACCATGCCCCCGCTTCTGCGCCTGCTTCCCCCACCCCCACCATGCCTGCCGCAGCCCTGCTGCAGCACCCACTGCCATGCCTGCCATGCCTGCGCCCACCCCCACCCCCACCACACCCCTGCTGCTGTGCCCGCTGCCGCCGCTGCCATACCGCCGCCACCGCCATGCCACCCCCACCCCCACCACGCCTGCCACTGCTGCCCCCGCTACAGTGCTGCTGCACCCCCGTTGCCACCATGCCCGGTCACGCCTGCCCCCTGTAAGATAATGCTGGCTTATAGGGTTAAGGCGCAGAGTAAACAGACAGAGTGCAGCATTTATGGCTAAAATTTTTACTTGTAATAAAAGCAATAAATGTACAGTATATACAGTTACAGTATTACAAAAAGGAAAAACAAACTTGGAAACAGAGTATCGTGTATGAGCCATGCATAGCTACGCACTCCCCAGTCCTCAAGAGTAGAGCACACACACGAACATGGCTAAAAGACCGGACAGAAGTCAAGAAGCCTAGACCCATAGTTCACAGCCGAGATATACATTGTTCCAGCTTTCTGATTGGAGGAACCTTAGGGTCAGGAGGTCACAAAGCCTTTTAGATTTATGAAGCCTAAAGCGTTAAGCATTGCACATAGTATAAACTGCCATGAGGTGGCAGTGTTGCATCAAAGCACTGTCTCCCCCCGTGAAACTGCTAGGGCACTTGTTCCCATGGGACAGTTTTAGACTGAGACATAACATCACGTGGTGCCGGCTGCACCTGCTTATCAGTGAAGATGTTGTGAGAAATGCTACAGAAGTAAAGAAAACAATTTGCAGGTCACATAGAAACTCTGACACCCCAGCCATGCCCCCAATCCTGCGCCCGCCACCGCGGGCCAGACCAATTGCTTTCGCGGGCCTTATATGGCCCACGGGCCGGATGTTGCCCACCCCTGAACTAAGGGGTGGTATCTCTGTAACCTACCAAAAAGGGGCAGGAAGAAGCTTTAGGCAAGCCACTGACTCCCAGCTCCAGTCCTGCCCTCTCCCCTGCATACTTGCAAAACAGAGATAAATAACACTGAATCATCTTACAGAATACAAGCAATTAAGCACAAAAAGTGCTTTGGACACTTGAAGTTTTATACAAGTATGAAGTCTTATCTATCACATTTTCATCTATAGACTTTAAAACTGCTCACATTGGATTGTATCAAGTAACTGTATAAAAAGACTATGCTGGTGTTCCCATCAGTGCCTGGAGTTCAGATTCTTGCTTCTTTTAACCCTCAGTAACCAGTAACCTCAAAAGAGACAATCCAGCCTTTTTAATCGGGCATCCTTCAAATCTGTGCGACCGCAACTCTTGAAATGAGTAGCTAAAGGGCTGGAAATTCTGGGAGTTCTGGTCACAGGGCCTCTGGATGATGTCAGCAGGGAAGGCTGACTTGCTCACAATCTAACTGAACAATTCTCCAGTGACACCAAAACTTAAGGATATATTTGCAAGATTTGGCAAGGAAGTGTAAAGAGGTAAAACTCTATTTAGGTTGAAACTGTCCAGTTTTCTTGGCAGCACAATGGAAGAGGTTTGCCACTATCTTCTTCTAGGATGCATTTTTGATCTACCCAATCTAACCTGCAGCCCTGGGATACCCCGGTGGTCCCTCATCCAAGAACAGACCAGGAGAGCTGTGCAGCTCTTTGGATTTAAGCACAAAAAAGTGCTTCCAAGTGAGCAAGAATGCTCATGTAGCACCTGTCATCCTAGATGTGTGTTTTTTATCACAAAGATGCCAAAGTAATAAAATGTAAGTGATGATGTCACAGTGCAAGCTACACTATTTTGTAGTTGTGTTTTAACGTTGCACACATGTATATGACAGGTGGAGTTTGTGTCCACAAAACAGGTTTCATCACTTCTCCCCTTGCCGTCCCTCCTGTTGGTTCCTTTCCTCTCCTTTCAATGGAAAACGGGAAGTAATACATTGCTGTTTTAAACTTCATATTTTTAAGTCTTATTTTTTATAGCTTAAAGTCTACCCTTGCAATGCCAAAGACAAAGAGGTGAAACTGCAGTTGATGAGGGCTATGTTAGTTGTAAAACAAAATTGTGTCATGGAGTGTGAGAAGTTTTATGATAAGGTATTGAAAGACCGAAATTTGCTGCATAAGATTACTTCATCAGAGTAATGTAATGTAATCATGTTATGATTGTGGTGAAATACAGTCCCCCTCTATGTCTACCTAAATTTTTGTATGAGTTCTGTCACTGAAGAATAATTGTTAACTTAATGTGTTCATGTAATAAAACATTTTCATTTTAATGAAAACAAAAATCTATTTATTTATTTATTTATTTATTTATTTATTTATTTATTTATTTATTTGTCAACTTGTATTACTGCTCCATCTCCCCCTAGGGGGACTCTGGGCGGTTTATATAAACAGTAATCTGTTTAAGCAGGGGTACCCAACCTTTTTGGCACGAGGGACCGGTTTTGTGGAAGACAATTTTTCCACGGACCGTGGGGTGGGGTTTGCAGGTGGGAGCCAATTGCATGGACCGGGGGGTGGGGTTTGCAGATGGGAGCCAATCGCGTGGACAAGGGGGCAGGGTTTGCAGGCAGGAGCCAATTACACGGACTGGGGGCGGGGTTTGCAGGCGGGAGCCAATCACACGGACCGGGGGGCAAGGTTTGAAGGCGGGAGCCAATCGCGCAGACTGGGGGGCGGGGTTTGCAGGCAGAGCCAATCGCGCGGACCAGGGGACGGGTTTTGGAGACCGGCATGGTGGCATAAGACCCTGTCCCGTTTTTGCCATCCCAATGTCCCATTTTTGTCTCATCTCTATGGTCAGCCTGTTGTTGTTGTTCAGTCGTTCAGTCGTGTCCGACTCTTCGTGACCTCATGGACCATAGCACGCCAGGCCTTCCTGTCCTCCACTGTCTCTCGGAGTTTACTCAAATTCATGTTCGTTACATCGGTGATGCTATCTAACCATCTCATCCTCTGCCGTCCCCTTCTCCTTTTGCCCTCAGTCTTTCCCAGCATCAGGGTCTTTTCCAGTGAGTCCTCTCTTCTCATTAGGTGGCCAAAGTATTTGAGCTTCAGCTTCAGCATCTGTCCTTCCAATGAGCAGTCAGGGTTGATTTCCTTTAGGATTGACTGGTTTGACCTCCTTGCAGTCCAAGGGACTCTCAAGAGTCTTGTCCAGCACCACAGCTCGAAAGCATCAATTCTTCGGCGCTCAGCCTTCCTTATGGTCCAACTCTCACAGCCATACATTGCTACTGGAAAAACCATAGCTTTAACTATACGGACCTTTGTCGGCAAGGTGATGTCTCTGCTTTTTAATATGCTGTCTAGGTTTGCCATAGCTTTCCTCCCAAGGAGCAAGCGTCTTTTAATTTCATGGCTGCAGTCACCGTCTGCGGTGATCTTGGAGCCCAAGAAAATAAAATCTGTCACTGCTTCCATTTCTTCCCCTTCTATTTGCCAGGAAGTGATGGGACCAGATGCCATGATCTGGGTTTTTTTAATGTTGAGTTTCAAGCCAGCTTTTGCACTCTCCTCTTTCACCCTCATCAAGAGGCTCTTTAGTTCCTCTTCACTTTCTGCCATTAGGGTGGTATCGTCTGCATATCTCAGGTTGTTGATATTTTTCCCGGCAATCTTAACTCCGGCTTGTGATTCATCCAGCCCGGCATTTCTCATGATGTACTCTGCATATAAGTTAAATAAGCAGGGTGATAATATACAGCCTTGTCGTACTCCTTTCCCAATTTTGAACCAGTCGGTTGTTCCATGTCCGGTTCTAACTGTTGCTTCTTGACCCGCATACAGGTTTCTCAGGAGACAGGTAAGGTGGTCTGGTACTCCCATCTCTTTAAGAATTTGCCACAGTTTGTTGTGATCCACACAATCAAAGGCTTTAGCGTAGTCAATGAAGCAGAAGTAGATGTTTTTCTGGAACTCTCTTGCTTTTTCCATGATCCAGCGAATGTTGGCAATCTGATCTCTAGTTCCTCTGCCTCTTCGAAACCCAGCTTGCACTTCTGGTAGTTCTCGGTTCACATGCTGCTGAAGCCTAGCTTGTAGGATTTTGAGCATAACCTTGCTGGCATGTGAAATGAGCGCAATTGTACGGTAGTTTGAACATTCTTTGGCATTGCCTTTCTTTGGAATTGGAACGTAAACTGACCTTTTCCAATCCTGTGGCCACTGTTGAGTTTTCCAAATTTGTTGGCATATTGAGTGCAGCACTTTAACAGCATCATCTTTTAGGATTTTAAATAGCTCAGCTGGGATACTGTCTTCTCCGCTAGCTTTGTTGTTAGTAATGCTTCCTAAGGCCCACTTGACTTCACTCTCTAGGATGTCCGGCTCAAGGTCAGTGACCACACCATCGTATTTATCAGGGATATTAAGATCTTTCTTGTATAGTTCTTCTGTGTATTCTTGCCACCTCTTCTTAATCTCTTCTGCTTCTGTTAGGTCCCTGCCTTTTTTGTCCTTTATGATGCCCATCTTTGCACAAAACGTTCCCTTGATATCTCCGATTTTTTTGAAGAGATCTCTAGTCTTCCCCATTCTATTGTTTTCCTCGATTTCTTTGCATTGTTCATTTAAGAAGGCCTTCTTATCTCTCCTTGCTATTCTCTGGAATTCTGCATTCAGTTGTTTATATCTTTCGGGGGCCAAGATGGCGATGAGGCAGCATTTGCTGGAAAGAGCTCCTCTAAAGTTTACTTTTTAGTAGTTTATTTTTATACTTTATTTTAAAATTTTTATATATTTAACTATTTTTAACTATTTTTAACCACTTTTATCATCATTTTATGACAGACAGGCAACTTTTTAGCTTTAATTTATCAACATTTTAAATTAGCTCTCAGGAATGGGGAAAAGGAAAAAGAGGCAGCGTGCGCACTCCGCAGCACAGAAGCCACTGAAGCAGCAGAAAATGGATAATTATACAACAAGTAAAGAGACTGCTGTAGTAAGTAACTTAACCTTGGACTCCTTATCAGGTAGAGCTAACTTACAGAGCTCAGTGGAATGGGATAGTCAACAGCTCTTAGAACTTTCCTCCTGCCTTACAGAAAATGTCTCCCCCTCCCAGACTACAGCAGCTTGCTCGGCAGCTGCTATGCTTATGCAGGAGGGAGTTGTTATGGACTTAAAAAGGGAGAATGCAAGAGACTTTATATCTAGACAGTGCTTGCTTACCGCACAGACAGTGGTTTCAATCTTCGAACTTCTAACATCAATTAAGGATCAGGTTGACTCCCTGAAGGAGTCCGTTGTAAAATTCATTAAGAACTATCCAAATAAAACAGAACGAAACAGGAAGATATCTACTACTACTCCCACCAACAGTCATCAAGGGGTTAATACAGAAAATAAAGCTGGCTCTACTCCCAAAACCGAAAGGAGAGGAAAGAATAGCTCTAAAGAAAATAGCTCTCAACCAGGAAAAAGGCAGAGAGGAGATCCATGTAGTTATTACTTACAAACCAAACAGATTACCTTGCAGATTTATGATAATAAAATGAATAGAGGGAGATGGGGTGATAGGAGAGCTGTTATGCTCTCGTTGAGTCTGCTGCTACGATGCGAACGCTCTCTGATAGACTTAGTGCATGCTGAATGGCTGCCATCCAGAAGAGACTATATCCGAGTTTTGTTAATATTTAAGCAGCCTATAGTTCCCAGCATGCTTTTTAAAATGAAGCCTTTCCTGAGTACTTTTTCAATATTTCCAATACGTGTTTTTAGCTCAGAGAAAGTGAGTCCTCTCCTTGATCAGTCTTTGAAAGGGGGTAATATTGCTTTAAGTTCTGATGGCAGTAGCAAACATACAGATAATCATGAAGTTGCTACAACAGCAATGACCCTGAGTGAGGAAATGCCAGAAGAAACGCTGATTGACTTATTTGGGGAGTTACCACAATCAGAGCAATCAGATGTTATACAAAGACTGGATGAATTAAGAGAGACATTGAAAACAACACAATCTATGGCAAAGCCATTAATAAATATGGCATTACTAAGTACTCAGGCCTGTGAAAATATATCTGTTCAACAAAATACTACTACTTCAACAGAAAAGAAATGTCTAGAAACACAGGCTGATTGTGAGGAAATGGCATTGCTCAATCCAGTCCCAGATAATTTGCAGAAAGTTAAAGTATCTTGTGTGTTAAAATCGGATGCTGGTGGTGGAATAGAACTGAGTCCTAAGGATTCTATTTCCAACCAAATGTTGTCTCAAATGAGTCCCGCATACGCTAGATCTACAGCATTTGAAGGAGAAGTTCAAAATGGGTTATGGAAAGAACTAAAGGCTGGAACATCCTTACCTGTTAGTGAGGACTTTGTTTGTTTGGATGCTGATTCTACTTTGACTCTTCAACCTGTTAAAGTATTTCATCATAATTGTCTTGCTCCCCAATCTCTGTTGGCGCTTCCCCATCAACAAGACAATGACGAAGGCAGACAACTTGTAAATCAATGTGTCTTCTTCGATACAGAAGGCATTCTAGACAACATCACCCCTGCCGATTGACTAAAAGCCTCATGTACTCTAACCCAAAATTTCAAGTCTCCAATGGGGCCGCCTGCCAACATAAATTGCAAGGTTTTTCTCCACCTACTGACTTGGAACATTGCCGGTTGGAAAAATCGAGTATCTGATGGAGACTTGTTGGAATTTCTCTCTGGCTTTGATTTTATAGCTCTTCAAGAAACTTGGCTGTCCAAAGAGGAAGAAAGGATCCACATTCCAGGATTTAATTCCTGGTCAGTCCCGGCAGTGAAACACAAGACTAAAGGAAGGGCATCGGGAGGATTGTCGATACTTGCCAAGGCTGAGTTGGGTTGGCAAGGCCAGGAACTGGTGTTTGGTTTTGATTCTCCTTTCTATTTGGTGGTTAAATTTTCGTATGAAGCAGTTGTAGTAGTACTAGTGAACATTTATCTGCCACCATATTCATCTCCATACTTTTCTCCCAACATTTGGGTAAATTTAGAAAATTTACTGTTGAAGATAAACCTTAATTACCCCAATGCTATTGTAATTTTAGCGGGAGATTTTAATGCCAGAGTGGGGGCTTCTTTATTTGATTTTGTACGACTGGGTGTTATTCCTGAGGACTACCTTATTAACAACCCACCCTGGCATTCTAGAGATTCCAAAAGGAACATGGCGGGTTCTCAGTTGGTCTCACTAATTTATAAATGTAACCTTCATATTTTAGGAGGCAAAGAATCTGATTTTATATATCCGTTTACATTTCATACAGGAAACTCTAGTAGTGTCCTAGATTATATTTGTGTTTCTCGAAATAAGTCTGGGTTATTTTCAGATATTCAAGCCCATGTGAGAGAAGACAGCGATCATCAGCCGATTACAGTTTATTTTGCAGCCAGATCAGATATTAGATCATTTATGACTTATGATAAGAGGTTACTAGCCAATATTGAAATTAGGCAAAACAGAAGACTTAGGTGGCACAAGGTAGATACAAAGGCAATAACAACCTATCTAAACTCAGAGCAGGTTCAGTCTTGGAGAAATTCTATTTCAACTCCTTTTCAATGCCCAGACAAGATCTTGACACAATATGCTCTTTTGTCTAGCTCGTTGAGGAAATTTTTGATAGATAAAGTTCCTGCTAGAAATCATTCTCAAAACAGTATGAACTGGTTTGATTCTGATTGTCTACATACTAGGAAACATTTAAGGGCAGCAATGCGTATGGCCCAGAGTTATCCTAGTATAAAAAATCAATCCAAAATGCTACAAATCAGGCGGGAATATAAGAAACTTATTGTGTCCAAAAAAGCTCTTTATACAGCTAAAATATGGGCAGACTTGGAATTATCAGCAAAAGGAACTAATTCAATATTTTTTTGGAATTCCGTCTCGGGTTTATTGAAGGAACGCAATTTTCAACTTGACATTCCTATACCTGCCTCAGTCTGGGAGGATTTCTATACAAGTTTATTTACTGAGTCAAACCAAAGACCCTTGCAGGAAAGTATAATTGATCCTACTTATTTTGAAAACCTCCCTCTTTGGCCCTCAGTGTCAGTGGCAGAAGTCAAATCTATCATCCATTCCTTGAAACCCAACAAGGCTCCAGGAGAGGACTTTTTACCACCAGAACTTTTTAAAACCCATACTGACTGGTGGGCCCCATTACTTGCAGGTTTGTTTTCTTATATAAACAACACAGGATTCATTCCAGTAGGATGGGAAGTAGCAATTGTTGTCCCTATATTTAAAAAAGGAAATAGGACTGAGCCACAAAATTATAGACCAATCAGTCTTATAGGAATTGCTGCAAAAATGTATGCCAAACACCTCTTGGGCAAAATAGAGGACTGGGTAATTAGGACAAACCTCCTTGTAGAGGAACAAACTGGTTTTAGACCAGATCGCTCCACAATAGATAATTGTTTCACATTACATCATCTTATTTCAAAACAATTGGCAAATGGTAAAAAAGTGTTCGCTGCTTTTATAGATTTTACCGCAGCTTTTGATTCCATAGATAGAAACATTTTATGGAAGAAATTAATTAATTTAAATATGGAGCCCAGACTTTTATTCCTGGTAAAGGCCCTCTATTCAAATACTTATTTAAAAGTAAGAACTGGTGTAAATGGCTCTTTAACCAAAAGTATTCCTACTCATAGAGGTGTCCGGCAGGGTTGTATCTTAGCTCCAATGCTCTTCAATCTTTATATTAATGATATTCCAGGGTTTATGCGTACCGTAGATACTCACATGTTAAAAATTCATGGCATATTTGTGAATGTCCTATTATATGCAGATGATATGATTTTGATGGCACATTCACAAGTTGGCCTGAGAAGACTCCTGAAAAAGTTGAATGTCTATTGTGTTCATAACTCTTTAACTATAAATAAGTCTAAATCTAAAGTGATGGTTTTTGGTAAAAGAAAAAGGATGAAATATAAATGGCAAATAAATGGGGAGCCTATAGAACAAGTGAATTCTTTCACTTACCTAGGAGTGGTTTTTACTGATACTGGAGCCTGGGACAATCATTTCAGAAGGACCGCAGGGAGGGCTGAGGTCTGTGCCAAAAGGCTATCTAAACTGTATAATTATAAATATCCCGGCACTTTGACCCCTATTCTGAAAGTATTTAGAGCAAAAATTGTCCCAATGTTGACTTATGGTGCGGAAGTGTGGGGTCTTACAAATTCTGCTGCACTTGAATATGCTCAAACCCGCTTTTTAAGAAGTATACTGGGAGTTGATAAAAATACGTCAGCACCCGCAATTAGAGCAGAAACAGGTATCCACTCTATACATAGCCAGACAGTATCAAAGGTCTTTTCTTACTGGCAGAAGGTCCATTCAATGGACCATGATAGGCTTCCCAAATTATGCCTACTTGAACAAATGAGTTTGGATTTTACCACATCCTGGTTAAAACATCTCACTAAAGTTATTACACAATATGGATTTTCCATTCAACAGGTACTCATAACTGCACCGCAGGCAAAAGATATTTTTAAACAGCGAGCCCTGGATATCAGTGCCCAATTGGACATGGAGACATTGGCAAAAAATGGTTCATTAAAATGGTTAGCTAAGAATAAAACTATTTTTAAATTTGAAAAATACCTGTCGATGAGTCTAACACAAAATCTGAGAAGGGCCTATTCCAGGGCTAGGTTTGAATTGTTGGACTCTATGGTTAAATATGGACGTTTTCATCATTTGCCATATGATGAGAGGACTTGTGTATGTGGGGACCCAGCCATAGAAGATATTGCCCATGTTTTGTTCGACTGCAAATTATATGATTCACTTAGGATTAAATTCCTGTCTCCTTTGTTAGAAAGAACAGCACACTGGGATTCTAATCACAGATTATCTTATTTTCTTTCGGGCTCAAATACTTTTATTGTGAATAGGACTGCCAAGTTTGTAGACAAGGCAGTTCACCAGAGAGCCCATTATATGGAAAAGATTGGAGTGCCATGTAGGGGTGATGAACTCATTTGAATTCTGATTAGATATACATGTATTGTATTTATTATTATTTCAGGTTATTCAATTATCTTATTTCCTATTTTGGTGTATTTTTATCAATTTTATCAGTTAAATTGAATTGTATTGTATTCTTGTTATCTTATTTTATCTTTGATATGGTCGTAAGACTAATCAATAAAGTTGTTGCTTGCTTGCTTGCTTGTTTATATCTTTCCCTTTCTCCCTTGCCTTTTGCTTCCCTTCTTTCCTCAGCTATTTGTAAAGCCTCATCAGTCAGCCACTTTGCTTTCTTGCATTTCTTTTTCTTTGGGATGGTTTTAGTTGCTGCCTCCTGTACAATGTTACGAACCTCCATCCATAGTTCTTCAGGCACTCTGTCTACCAGATCTAATCCTTTAAATCTATTCCTCACCTCCACTGTATATTCATAAGGGATATGATTTAGGTCATACCTGATTGGTCTAGTGGTTTTCTCTACGTTCTTCAATTTAAGCCTAAATTTTGCAATAAGAAGCTCATGATCTGAGCCACAGTCAGCTCCAGGTCTTGTTTTTGCTGATTGTATAGAGCTTCTCCATCTTTGGCTGCAAAGTTTATAATCAATCTGATTTCGGTATTGACCATCTGGTGATGTCCACGTGTAGAGTCGTCTCTTGTGTTGTTGGAAAAGAGTGTTTGCTATGACCAGCGTGTTCTCTTGACAAAACTCTATTAGCCTTTGCCCTGCTTCATTTTGTACTCCGAGGCCGAACTTGCCTGTTATTCCGGTTATTTTTTGACTTCCTACCTTAGCATTCCAGTCCCCTATGATGAAAAGGACATCTTTTTTTGGTGTTAGTTCTAGAAGGTGTTGTAGGTCTTCATAGAACCGGTCAACTTCAGCTTCTTTGGCATCAGTGGTTGGGGCATAGACTTGGATCACTGTGATGTTGAATGGTTTGCCTTGGATTCGAACTGAAAGCATTCTGTCGTTTTTGAGGTTGTACCCCAGTACTGCCTTTCCCACTCTTTTATTGACTATGAGAGCTACTCCATTTCTTCTAAGGGATTCTTGCCCACAGTAGTATATATAATGGTCTCCTGAATTAAATTCGCCCATTCCTGTCCATTTTAGTTCGCTGATTCCCAATATGTCGATGTTCAATCTTGTCATCTCATGTTTGACCACATCCAGCTTACCTTGATTCATAGTTCTTACATTCCAGGTTCCTATGCAATATTGTTCTTTACAGCATCGGACTTTCCTTCCACTTCCAGACACATCCACAACTGAGCGTCCTTTCGGCTTTGGCCCAGCCGTTTCACACTTTCTGGAGCTACTCGGAATTGCCCTCCGCTCTTCCCCAGTAGCATTTTGGACACCTTCCGACCTGAGGGGCTCATCTTCCGGCGTCATATCTTTTAGCCTTTTGATACTGTCCATGGGTTTTCTTGGCAAGGATACTGGAGTGGTTTGCCATTCCCTCCTCCAGTGGACCACGTTTTGTCAGAACTCTCCGTCATGACCTGTTCTTCTTGACCTGACTTCATTGAGTTACGCAAGCCCCTTCGCCACGACAAGGCAGTGATCCATGAAGGGGATGGTCAGCCTAAGGAGGGGCAATATTATAATCCAAGCCACTCTCATTACACTCAGCCTCCCACATTTATTGCATTCCTGACTGGCAACATTCAATCTCCCAGATGAGGTTCCAGGTCAACTGGCTCACTCCTGGTGCAATACTCAAAAATGCTATAAGAACACATTTTCCTACTGTACTCATTTTCCTCCTGTTAGCCTTCTCTTCTCTCCTTTTGCAAGTTAATTCTTCCAACAACTTGCACAGCATGCAAGAAGAGGTAACGTATCAATTTGGATTCATGAGAAGGACTTCACATGGAAATTACACATCTCTGGTGTCTCTCCAACAAGCTCAGTGGGTGTTGGAATAACTTCTATTATTTCCCCTTCCCATTCTTCCTTCTGTCTTCCAAACTGTTGGCTGTGACATTAAATGGATTTATTACTATATGCATCCAGCTTGTGCTCATTCCCTTATCCACCATTATGCTTGGACCCTGGTGGTTCTAATGATTTTCTTTTCCTAGAGGGGCTAATTGACATCTTTTTATGATGCCTCATCTATTTTAATTTGTTCCCATTTTTCCCTGTTACAACTGTTAGGGTTTTATTAGCCTGTTTCTTTCCTACCTTCCCAAACCTACTGAAATAGTTTGCATTGGCAGCAAAAAAATTAACTTATTTCCCACTGCAATGTGAGATGTTGTCCTTCTTTTAAAAAGAAACAAACCTCTGTTTGTGGTGTTGAACTGATGCCAGTTCAGGCTTATAATGCCTCATCATCTGCAAAGGAAGAAATTCCTACATCAGTCCAGGGTATTTTCCCCACAATCATCAGAAAATAAAATCCTCTTGTTTTAATTAAAGGACAATATCAGATGCAGCATATGTCAGAGAGGCCAGATCTATAGGGAGAAGAAAAGGCATTTATATAACCCTGGTTGGAATCCTCCAGTGCATTCATATTTAGCAGAGCATATGTGTATGAGTAGAATAAAATCCATTAAGAGTATCTAGAGACAGGTGCTTACAATCCAAAGAAATACATAAAGTTTATTAAGCAAGTTACATGCTATGATAGAAAGCCTCTCTTTCTGAGTTTTCTGTCCTCAGGGTGGGGGAAAGGAGAAGGAAGAAATACTTTCCCTGCAGGAAGGAGGCTGACGTGAAGAAATAGGGACCTTTCCTTATCAGAGTTCAAGTGCTATCTATTCATCCTTGAGTCAGCACAAAACAATATGTCAGCAGAAAATTTGCCGTCCCCGTTGCCAAATGGTATTGTCCTACTTTGGGAGTGTGCCAGTTATTATAGGCATGCTGATTGGTTTTCTCTCCTGCCTTTGTTGTCATCTCTCTTCAGTGTGTTATCACACCGAGGGAAACATCCATCCATCCATCAGGGCATTGCAGCATATTTGTGGAATATTATTATTTGGGAATTTGCTTCTACTGTATTTCTCTTAGTTAATTTATCCACCCCTTCTTTCATACCCTATCTGAGCATTTTCCAAGTTAAAATATTGTGAAATAAGCATATGGGATGACACCAGAGCAGAAATAGCCCAGATAGGAAGGAGGCAGACCATACCATGGTTAGCATCTAGTTAAGTCCTGTAAAATGTGATCACTGAACTGGTGCTGGACTATCATGACTCTTGTTTCAGGGGGAGATGGAGGATCGTGACTGAAACTGGTAAATATAGGGAAATTGGCAGATAAACAACCAAAGCCCAGTTCAACATCCCTCCCTCTCTTCTGGACACCTCAGTGAGAAAAGTTGGGCTGCTACATCTAAAGGTAAAGATTCCTGGGATGCCATTTCAGAACAGTGTTAAAATGGAACTATGCAAATATGCTTCCTCTTCTTCCCCAAATCAAATATTGGTGCAAAGAGATGGATTTGTGTACCTTGGTAGAAAATTAACTGAAGATAGGAAGATGGAAGGAGGCATGCAGAGGTACACAATATAAAAAGGTAAGGGTTCCCCCTGCACATTTGTGCAGTCGTGTCCGACTCTAGGGGCCGGTACTCATCTCCGTTTGTTAGCCGAAGAGCCAGCGTTGTCTGAAGACGCTTCCACAGTCATGTGGCTGCATGACGCACGTGGAACGCTGTTGCCTACCCACTGAAGTGGTACCTATTCATCTACTTGCATTTGCATGCTTTCGAATTGCTAGGTTGGCAAGAGCTGGAGCTAGTGCGGGAGCTCACTCTGTCACGCAGGGCTAGGGATTCGAACCTCCGAACTTGCAATCTTCCGATCGACAAACCTGGCATCTTACCCGCTGAGCCACCACACCCCTACACAATATACTGTAGTAGTAATGATATACTTAAGAAGTACTTAAGAGATATGGTCAAAAATGAATGGATGCTGAAGGAATGCGGATTGACAGAGCCACCATTACCCCATACAAATCAGATTTGTGCAAATCAGAAAAGAGCATCCCTGGAATAGGAGAACTGGGGTGTTCATGTGCATGAACCACGCATCTACCACCCTGCTTGATGAGCAAACAATCTGCTTGGGGCCAAGCCAGCCATGCCTGTTTATCAAGGTGCCCAAGCAGTTTTTCAATCCAAATTCCATTTTGATGTCATCACTAAAGATTTAAACTATATTTAAAAATGTATTTCTCTAGATTATTTTGCATAGGGTTTCAAATCATCCTTGCAGAACAAATGGGGAACTTTTGTCCCTTGCTTGGATAATTCAATTAACCCAATAACATTTTATTCAAAATCATGGTCAGTGGAATCAGAGCCATATTAAAAAGTGATGGAGGCAAAGAGTCTACTTGAAAAACTTATCTTCTGATTTTGATTTCTCTATGCTCATCTATGTTTGCCATCAGTGTTGTTTCCAATTTCCATTGTGTTATTTTAAAACTTGTAATTTTCTTATTAATTCCAAAAATGCCCAAACATTTTTTAAATCTAACTAGATTTAAATCTAACTAGAGTTCCCCATTGGGGGAGATGGGCAGTTATATACATTAAATAAATAAAATAAATAAATAACTGTATGTGTTAATTTTTTTAGTCAATACAAGCTATATAGAGGTTTGTTTTACACTTTTTAGAATTTTCTTTTTTCAATATTGTTTTGTGAAGTTTTGTACCTTTAGAATTTTTTAAAATACCTTTTTTCTTTACAGGTAAAACCATTTGAAATCAGGTGTTTGTTGATGTTACTAGCAATCATTCCTGTTAATAACTTCAATATTGTAGGCAAACAAATAGTTGGATGTTGTTTCTTTTCTTTCACCTTTCATAATCAAAAGTGGATAGATTCTTCAGCCCAAATGCCTTACGCATTCCACTTCACCTTCTTAGCTTTCTCTTTTACAATTTTTGCTGTTACTACAATATTTCCCATTTGTTCAGGTTTGTTTCATTTCGCTATATCAGGCATCCAGGTGGTCATTTCATTGTGCTTCATTTTGTTATCTTAAATGTTTTTTTTTTGAGAATTGCAATATTTCTTTCTTTTTTTTATGGGATTCAGTTGGTTTTGCATTTTCAGTGCTACATAAAATTATGTTTTTTGCATGATTTTCAAACAATTGCCTATTTTGTTGGAACTGTCTAATCTTACTTTTATTCCATTCAATTTTCTTAGAAGTTGCTACCACTCTGTTATAATGCTTCCATGACTTTCTGCAATTATTTTGCTGTCTCCTCCTCCTTGTGCCAAAATTGTAAATGAGGACAGGATGAGCAAGACAAATGAACAAATATGGGAAAGCAGAGCAGAGCAGAGCAAAGAGCAAAATATAGAGGAAGTCCTATGCTTACTACTTTTGACCCTAGCATTCAATAGGATAAATGGTGCAAAGTGTTGACGTTATGGCAGGATATTGTTAGCTTAAAGGGGAAAACTACCTTTATACCAGTATGCATAATGACGATTTAAAGATGTTTCACCAGTGCTTTGGGGATGAGATGAGGACAGTGTTGTTGGAGCTGGTCCTCCAACAAAGATTCAGGAACAAGCCGTAGGTGTTCACAGCCAGTTACAAGGATAGAAAAATGATGGTACACCTGCTCCTGTGTATTTGCATCCTGACACTGAACACAAGTCATGAGATTTGCATTGTGGAATGATGATGTACTGTAAGGAGTTCTTGGTGCTCTGTGAGCTTGGATGTTTGCTTGCAGATGTTTCATTATCCAACTAGGTAACATCATCAGTGCAAGTGAGTGTGGGTTTGCTGCCTGTTTTATATATATATATAAAAATTTATATTACCGCCCATCTCCCCCAAATCGGGGGACTCTGGGTGGTTCACAATAAAACAAATTAAAAACATAAATATAAAATTTGTTGGCTGTTGTGGGTCTTCCAGGCTGTGTGGCCGTGTTCTGGAAGTTGTGGTTCCTAACGTTTCACCAGCATCTGTGGCCAGCATCTTCAGAGGGCAGGAGCACAGATAGAAGCAAAATCTCTGTGCCCAGGTAGAGTGGGAATGTTCTATTTATAGAGCTAAATTATAGGAGATTAGGTGGGGTTTTTTGTTGTGTTGAAATGTTAACGAGTGGCTGATGAGCGTGATTAGCATGTTCATTGTGAGAAGTATTCCCATGTCCTGGTGGTTGGACTGAGTTCGTTGACCTTTTGCAGGCTGTGTTTTTCAGGACTGGTAGCCAGGTTTTGCTAATTTTTAAACTTTCTTCTTTTTTATTGTAACTGTGCTGGTGTTTGTGAATTTCAATGGCTTCTCTGTATAATCTGGTGTAGTGGCTTTTGGTGTTGTCCAGTATTTCTGTGTTTTCAAATAGGATTTTGTGTCCCATTTGCTTGAAGATTTTTCCGGTTGCTGTAGTCTGCAGTGTCTTTCATGTTCTTTTATCCTGGTGTGAATGCTTCGTTTTGTGGTTCCGATGTATACTTGTCCACAGCTGCATGGTATGCGGTATACTCCTGCAGCGGTGCGGGGGTCCCTTTTGTCTTTTGCTGATTTTAGCATTTGTTGTATTTTTCTGGTGGGTCTGAAGACTGTTTGAAAGTTGTGTTTTTCCATCAGTTTTCCCATGCGGTCAGTGACTCCTTTGATGTAGGGCAGGAATACTTTGTTTGTGGGGGGCTGTTTTTCTTCAGTTGGATGTTGTTTTCTTGGTTTGATGGCTCTTTTTATTTCATTCTTGGAATAGCCATTTGCCTGTAGGACCCAATTCAGATGGTTAAGTTCATTGTTGAGAAATTGGGTTTCACAGTTTCGATTAGCACGATCCACCAAGGTTTTGATCATGCCTCTCTTTTGTCGTGGGTGGTGATTGGAATTTTTGTGTAGATATCGGTCCGTATGGGTGGGTTTTCTGTATACTTTGTGTCCTAGTTTGAGGTCTGGATTGTGTATGACCAGTGTATCTAAAAATTGAAGTTTGCCATCCGTTTCTTTTTCCATAGTGAATTGTATATTGGGGTGGATGCCGTTTAGGTGGTCCAGAAATTTCTCCAGTTCTTCTTCAGTATGACTCCAAATTGCGAAGGTGTCATCCACGAACCGGAACCAGACTGTTGGTGTAATGGGTGCCGATTCCAAAGCCTGTTTTTCAAAGTGTTCCATGTAAAAGTTTGCTATGACTGGGCTCAGGGGGCTTCCCATGGCAACGCCATCCATCTGTTCGTAGAACTCATTCTCCCATTGAAAGTAACTAGTTGTTAAGCAGTGTTGAAATAAAGCTGTAATGTCTTCTGGGAAGATTTGCTTGATGAGTGCCAGGGTGTCCCTTACTGGCACCTTGGTAAACAGGGAGACCACGTCAAAGCTGACCAGTTTGTCCGTGTGGTTGAGTTTTAGGGTGCTGATTTTGTTGATGAAGTGTCCTGAGTCTTTGATGTGGGATGGAGTCTGTCCGATGTGGGTCTGTAAAAGGGTTGCCAAATGTTTGGATAATTCATATGTCGGGGAGCCAATGGCACTTACAATGGGTCTGAGTGGGATCGAGTCTTTGTGGATTTTGGGGAGTCCGTATAGTCTAGGTGAGAGAGCTTCTGTCTTGCAAATACGTTGTAGTACGTTGGGATGCAGGGAGGAGCTCTTTATCAGTGTGAGATCAGAGCTCCTCCCTGCATCAAATTCATGTTCATTACATCGGTGATGCTATCTAACCATCTCATCCTCTGCCGTCCCCTTCTCCTTTTGCCTTCTGTCTTTCCCAGCATCAGGGTCTTTTCCAGTGAGTCCTCTCTTCGCATTAGGTGGCCAAAGTATTTGAGCTTCAGCTTCAGCATCTGTCCTTCCAATGAGCAGTCAGGGTTGATTTCCTTTAGGATTGACTGGTTTGACCTCCTTGCAGTCCAAGGGACTCTCAAGAGTCTTGTCCAGCACCACAGCACGAAAGCATCAATTCTTCGGTGCTCAGCCTTCCTTATGGTCCAACTCTCATAGCCCTACATTACTACTGGGAAAACCATATCTTTAATTATACGGGCCTTTGTTGGCAAGGTGATGTCTCTGCTTTTTAATATGCTGTCTAGGTTTGCCATAGCTTTCCTCCCAAGGAGCAAGCGTCTTTTAATTTCATGGCTGCAGTCACCGTCTGCGGTGATCTTGGAGCCCAAGAAAATAAAATCTGTCACTGCTTCCATTTCTTCCCCTTCTATTTGCCAGGAAGTGATGGGACCAGATGCCATGATCTGGGTTTTTTTAATATTGAGTTTCAAGCCAGCTTTTGCACTCTCCTCTTTCACCCTCATCAAGAGGCTCTTTAGTTCCTCTTCACTTTCTGCCATTAGGGTGGTATCGTCTGCATATCTGAGGTTGTTGATATTTCTCCCGGCAATCTTAACTCCGGCTTGTGATTCATCCAGCCCGGCATTTCTCATTATGTACTCTGCATATAAGTTAAATAAGCAGGGTGATAATATACAGCCTTGTCGTACTCCTTTCCCAATTTTGAACCAGTCGGTTGTTCCATGTCTGGTTCTAACTGTTGCTTCTTGACCCGCATACAGGTTTCTCAGGAGACAGGTAAGGTGGTCTGGTACTCCCATCTCTTTAAGAATTTGCCACAGTTTGTTGTGATCCACACAATCAAAGGCTTTAGCGTAGTCAATTAAGCAGAAGTAGATGTTTTTCTGGAACTCTCTTGCTTTTTCCATGATCCAGCAAATGTTGGCAATCTGATCTCTAGTTCCTCTGCCTCTTCGAAACCCAGCTTGCACTTCTGGTAGTTCTCGGTTCACATACTGCTGAAGCCTAGCTTGTAGGATTTTGAGCATAACCTTGCTAGCATGTGAAATGAGCACAATTGTACGGTAGTTTGAACATTCTTTGGCATTGCCTTTCTTTGGAATTGGAACATAAACTGACCTTTTCCAATCCTTTGGCCACTGTTGAGTTTTCCAAATTTGTTGGCATATTGAGTGCAGCACTTTAACAGCATCATCTTTTAGGATTTTAAATAGCTCAACTGGGATACTGTCTTCTCCGCTAGCTTTGTTTTTAGTAATGCTTCCTAAGGCCCTCTTGACTTCACTCTCTAGGATGTCCGGCTCAAGGTCAGTGACCACACCATCGTATTTATCAGGGGATATTAAGATACTGTCCATGGGTTTTCTTGGCAAGGATACTGGAGTGGTTTGCCATTCCCTCCTCCAGTTTTGGACCACATTTTGTCAGAACTCTCCATCATGACCTGTTCTTCTTGACCTGACTTCATTGAGTTACGCAAGCCCCTTCGCCACGACAAGGCAGTGATCCATGAAGGGGAAATATAAAATTAGAACATCCATAAAAATAAATATAAAATCCAAGTGGACTAGATGTTAATAATAGGGCGGGCTTCATGTATATAATAGCTTGCCCTGCCAGTTTTGGTGGTGGTGTGGTTTAGAGTATTGTTTAGAGTAGTATTATCAGAGAGAAAACAATACTCTAATCAAGGAACCACTGAGGAGGACCCCCACCAAAACTGGCAGAGCAAACATCCCAGCTCCAGATTTTAATGAACCACAACTCCCAGCATGATTCATCACAGGTTAAGATGATTGTGGCTGCTGAGAATTTTAATTCTGCATCCCTGAATTATGCTATATTCGAAGTGATTTGTTTGCTTGCTTCACAAATTTCCAAACCACCATGGGCTGTGGTCATGTAACATTGTAAACCACAAACCCTCAAACTATTTCTTTGTTTAGTGAAATGGGTAAATCCCTTCAATTAGGGATGAGGATGGGAAGAGTGAAGAGAACAGATTGAACACATCAAGCATGGATGTTGGGGAGGCAATAACTGCAGTCATATTGCTCTTCTCTACTCTGTACTCCTGGAAAATAACATTCTGTCAAGGTATCATCCCATGTCCATCTTTGAAAGAAATCTTCCTCTTTTGGGGGAATGGTGATTTATACATTCCAGAGAACCATCACATTCCTCTTGGTTTCTATTTTGGTAGGCTGAATCAGCCCCATTCCATTAGTTTTACCTTGTTGAGCATATTTCAAGTAGCATCTCGTCCATCATATCTGCTCACTCTCAAGTCACAAGAGAAAACTTCTTTCCCTGACTCTGCAGCTTACACAGATTTGCTCTCTGCATGAATTGAACTACAAACTGCTGGCCTCATCTTTCCATGTCATCAGAAATGGCCTCCCCAGGGCCAACCCTCTCAGCAAATTAGGGCTGTAATAAGAATTAGATTGATTGTCAAGTTTCCTCACACAAAACAGCCCACCTGACATCTAATTATATCTGTTTCTTCTAAGACAGGTTCACACAGCATACTAGATTAAGCCAAAATTGGGATGGGGAGTTTGCGGTTGGCAAGTTAGGGGAGCCCAGTTCAGGGTTTAATGTATGAAGAAATTCTAAGCATATCAGAATTAACTTGGGTTATAATCTTTTAACTTGTTTCTGAAGAGTAAGCCCAACTGAATTCAGTGGATCCTCTCTTAGGGCTCATCCACACAGCCCTGCTGATATGCTTGCCCCACATCCTTAAGACAGGAAGAAAGTCCGCCAATTTGAAAACTACTCACAACCTATCTTTTATTGCATCTCAGAGATGGGGCCAGTAGAGTTGCTGCCCTCAAATGAGGTTGGTGATACTACTACTGTCAAGGTAGATGATGTGCTCTCTCAGGCTGCCAGGGTGAGGGACCAAAGAGGAAGTGGTGATGGTGGCAGTGATTCAGACCAGGCACTACACTTTTCACCACCACGAGAAGAACATGGAAGGGTCTTCAATTATGCCTGGCAGCCTCTAGGCTGGATCAGCAGAAGTTGCCAATTGCTGGGTGAGCTGCTCTGCCTTGAAACACCATGGTAATCTCTGCCCATGTGCAAATCACCCACAGCCAACTCCAGTGACACAATCCCCATTATAGGCCTACTCACCTTTCCCTCTATATCTATCTATCTATCTATCTATCTATCTATCTATCTATCTATCTATCTATCTACCTACCTTCCATCCATCCATCCATCCATCCATCCATCCATCTATCTATCTATCTATCTATCTATCTATCTATCTATCTATCTATCTATCTATCTGGGTCCCATGTACCAAGGCACCCTGGGTGGTGAAACAAAAGTCATAATCCATTACAGGGGGAAAAAAGCAAGCCAAGACCCTAAAAAATATCAATAACAACATAACAGCTATGCCTGCATTCATGCCAGAGCTCTATTAATAATCTGGCTCCAGTGCCTGGGGAGTTGGCAGGTCTTCATGGTCTTCTGGAAGACCAGCAGGATCGGGGCTGTCTGTATCTCAGGCAGAGGTTATATCACAAGACAGCCATGACACAGAAGGCATACATCCTAGGATCCCCAAAGTGATATTGCTTCACCGATGGGACCTGGAACATGCAAGTAACCCCATGCCATGTAGGGCTTTAAAGGTGACAACCAGCACCTTGAGTTGCATCTAGAAACCTACTGGGAGCCAGTGCAACTCACATAACAACAGGGTTATGTGGGCATAACATGGAGCACCCAATACTGCACACGGCACTGCATTCTGGACCAGCTAAAGCATCTGAAAGCTCTTCAAGGGCAGCCCTATGTACAGTGTGTTGCAATAGTCCAATCAGGAGTTGATTAAAGTATGAGTAACCATGCCTTATCAAGGAATGGTCACAACTGGTGCACAAGATGTAATTGTGCAAAAGCACAATTAAGCACACCGTAAGCTCATCCAGAGTCCATGCTGAAAAATCCATTGGCGCGCCTGAAAGCAGATGTGTCCTCCCCAGACCTGGGGGATAGAGGAGATTGCCAGGTCAAGGAGGCCCAGAGAAGGCTGGGGAACCACCATTCAGGTAGGATTCCCCCAAATTATTGGCCACTTCTTCCACAATTGGTATGTCCTTTCCAGGAGCTTAACAATGGGAAAATTAACCTTGCGGAAGACCTACTTTTGGACTTCCAGGAGATTGATATTCCCCTGAGCAAAAAAACAAATACAAATTTCTGGGTATAGTTCTGTTCTATCTGGCAGTTAAAACAGAAATGTCCACAGAGTGTGTTGTTGGTTAATATGGTTGAGAGCATAGTGGGTTTCCAGCACAGTCAGCACAGGCTAAGCTGACTTTGTTCTCCAGAGAGGACCAAAGTTCGATAACATCGTGGTGAAGACTACAGGATGCATATTTAGAGATTAGCCAGCACTTGCAGAATTCCCCCCTTCCCCATCCTCTTTCTCTAATGAGTGCCTTGAGATAAAAATACGCTTGCCTCTTTACTTTGTTTCTCTATTTAGATTTATGTATACAAATCAAGATAACCTTTATCCTTTTATCAGCCCTTCCTCCAAGGAAAAGCTGTAGACTTTGCAATTAACATTGATTGGATCAGAAATGAGAGGAATGCAAGTTTCCCACCCTCCATATTGGACGGGGAACGCATCATGAGCGACAAACTCACAAGGAAGACAAGAGGCCAGAGATTAGAAGTCCCAGCAAGAAAAATATTCTCAGGGCTTTAAAACTTGAATTCCTAGGTCTACTTAAGCAACATGCTCAGAACTTTCCACTACTTTCTCTGCTTCATCAATCACAGAGAGATGCTCTGCTTGGTGTTAACCTCCCCATAGTTTGGCACTCTCCAGATGTATGGATTTCAGATCTCCGAATTTGCAGCAAACACCATGCTAGTAAAGAAATTCAATGGAAAGTCCCACATCTGGGGAATGCCAGATTATATTATAATATAATATATATATAATATAATATATTAATAACTTCCCTCTGGGTTTTGATTTTACTAGGTACTTCCTGTAGCAATCGGAGGTCCACTTTTGCAGCTAGGAAAGTTGGAAATCAGGAGAGGGATCTTGAAATGAAAACTGCCATTCCCAGAATAATTAGGCTCAGGTCAGGCTTGTTATTTCTTTGAGGCTGGAGAATAGAGGAACCACCTGAGCAGGAAAGTGCCCCTTGGCTAGCAGTTACTCTGTGCTGAGCTATACTTTGCTTAATCATGGTTTACTGTATAATCCATAATGGTCTAGTTTACCTAACACGTTAATTTATAATGCTTTCTGCCACAATGGCTTGCATAAAATGAACACACTATGGGTAATATAGACACTGTTGCCAGTACAACTCAGGTCAGTAAACTACCCTTTTTGATCCCTTTCTCACAAAGAACCTTAGAAACATCCTGTACAAACCTAACCCATCATCAGCAAGCTTGAACAGCAATTAAATGTTCCATTTTGCAGCTGCCTGAGTCTGATAGGGGTGCCAATAGTATTCAACTGAGTCAGATCTAAACAAGGAAAGTCCATGTCAGATAGAACAGTCTAGTGCAAGCAGGTTATATGGTCAAGCCCACAAACCAAACCAGGCAGAATCTCTCCTATGTAAAAGTACCATGGGTAGCACAATGTATTGTCCCCTCTCATGCCAGATGATTTCCTCTGAAGCACATGTTCCTTTAATTCTTTGCCTTTGGCTGTCATGAAACTAATGGCATTCTTGTGGACTGAGTAAATAGGTCTCTGGTACCAATTGAAAAAAGGGCATGGTGGCTCAGCAGGTAAGACGCCAGGCTTGTCGATCAGAAGATCGCAAGTTCAGAGGTTCGAATCCCTAGCCCCACCTGACGGAGTGAGCTCCTGCACTAGCCCCAGCTCTTGCCAACCTAGCAATTCAAAAGCATGCAAATGCAAATAGATTAATAGGTACCACTTTGGTGGGTAGGTAACAGCGTTCCGTGTGCATAATGCTGGCCACATGACTGCGGAAGCATCTTCGGACAACACTGGCTCTTCAGCTAACAAACGGAGATGAGCAGCAGCCCCTAGAGTCAGACACGACTGCACAAATGTGCGGGGGGAACCTTTACCTTTACCAATTGTAAAGAATATTTGTAGCTCAGTGTTAAACTGTGGAATCCTTGGTGCTCTCTGAGCTTTGTTGTTTTCTTGCAGATGTTTCATTGCCAGACTAGGCAACATCTTCAGTGTGAGGTGACTAAACAACAGTGCCTCGCACTGAAGATGTTGCCTAGTCTGGCAATGAAAGGTCTGCAAGAAAACAACAAGGCTCAGAGAGCACCAAGGACTCCACAGGCAGTGCTGCAACTAGGGGGGGGGGAAGTGTGGTATGTGCCCCAGGCGCCGTGCTGGGGGGGGGGGCGCCAAAATGACAAAATAGTATTTGTATACTGAATGTTTCCTGGGGGGGGCACGGAATCCATGTTTGCCCCAGGTGACACAGACCCTAGTTGCCCTTCTGTCCATAGGTCTCTGGTACATAATCAAGGTCTTCAGGAAAAGGAGTAATGGGACATATTTTTGCATTATCATAATTTGGCCCCTCTGCATTTGCTTTACTAAGTGCCTCATCTTGTTCCCCCTTCTCATCCAAGTCCAGATGTCCGAAAGGATAGTCATTGATTGATCAGGTGTCAAAAAGAATAGTCAGAATCCATTCCAAGTTCAAAGGGGGAAAACAATACACTAACTTTAAGGGATCAGGGATCAAATGTAATCAAAGAACAGAACAAGATGTAGAAATGCAGGAGTGCAGAGTCAGAGGAGAGATCTCAGCACAGAAGTACAGAAAGAGGCTGAAAAAGATTTTCTTCTGTGACTTGGCTAGTCCATGATGCGGCCTATTAAACTTCATGGGTCTTGAACCTCTCCTAAATTCAGACAGGGCTCATTAAGACTTTTGCACTATTGCAATTCCAAAGAGGTGATTAATTCCAGCACCTCTAACTTTGCTATCTGGCATTCCTGTACCATTTTAATCTTGGTTCCTCAGCATGGCAAAGTTGCTGTTGTCTTGGGTTCAGAGGGTGCAGAGTTCATTTGATTAATTGATTTTTTTAGAGTAGCCATTACTGAAAAGAGAGGAGGGAATGGTGAAAGAAGTAACTTCCTTCCTCCCTTCTATCTTTTTTCTATGCATCAAGATTCTGCACAGAGGAGATCATTCCCATTTTATAATCAGAACCTGCAAGTTAGGTTGGATTGAGAGATCATGACTTGCCCAAAGGCATTCAGTTAGTTCTATAATTTATATATTATTATAGTGGCATGAAAACTACTTCCTTATAACCTGGTCCTATGGTGTTTGGTTAATGCTGAAATACTTGGTGGATTAGATAAATGGAATGGTATTTTTCAAATTATTGTCCCCCATCCAGCCATTGGTGACCTTAAGAAGGGAGACTCACTTCCCACTTGCAACCTCCATAATTCCATTTCAGAGGTGCATTCTTTGACCATTTCAATTGTTTTTAGTCACATTATTATCCTGATGGTTTCACTGGCAGAGTTTAACTTACCATCCTAATGGTATTATTTCTGCTGCTGATATTATTATGAAAGTTTGTTCTTATTATTTTGTTCAATGCCTTTTGCTCTCTCCTTGAAAGGACTTATTATGTATTTTAGGTAATGCACACATTTCGGTTTAACAAAGGGGACTGTATTTTATCCTATCACCAACCTTATGTGGATGGACATAAATTTTGTTTCTGCCCCTGTGATCCCTGAGATCAAAACTTCCAGGTTACACTGGAATGCAGTCTGGAAAGAGAGAGCTACTGACAGTCTGCTAGGGTTTGGGCAGAACTTGGCAGAATTCTGGTTCACTACCCATTGGTTTTACTTGTTGGGAAACTTACATTTATCAATTTCAATCTGCTTTTTCAGTTTGCCGACCTTGTGTTTTTTTGTTCTGCCTCCACATCATTGTGCAAAGTTTAATATTAAAAAAAACTGCCCCCAGATTAAAATGTGTTTGCATCTTCATATGCATTTTTCCCAAATAATTGTATACAACCTTCCGTAATACATGCATTATTTCTATCTAATAGATGTACCTTACCTTCGCTAAGAAATGCTTTTGCTTAGGATGCACATCTTTCAATCCATTCCTGATAGCAGTGCAAAATTTGGAAAGTGTAAGTATCAAAGTAAATTACATATTTATTTAGGAACTGCAAATCAGGTCACCCTAAAATAAGAAACAAATGAATTCCCTCTCTCCCCAGCACTGAGGAAGTAACATATTGGTTGATTTTAGCAATCTGTCTCTTCCTCTTCAGTCTGACAGGTGATGAGTGGCCACATGGAGGGATGGTGGATGAACAAGGAGTTGAACCAGGCAAACCTGAAGCCAGGGTTACTAAGGTGCATCGGCTTGCATTATATGAAACTAAAAGGGTATACATCTTATCCTAGTTTCCCGTATGCCTTGGCATATTATCTAAGTTCGAAGTCGGATGGTACTGTATATCTCTAACTGAAAGGTGGTCAGCAAGGCTGAATGTTCCTCCCTATAATATTAGCTTATAACTGTATCGGTTAATCAGTTAGATTGGTATGTATCCTAGGAGTCCAAGAATCCAAGCAAGCACACAGAGATACATATCAATATTCCAGTCCCCCTCCATATTTCAAATGTCTTATTTAGCATCAAAGTCAGAGAGTTTTCCTTTTTCCATATGGCTCCTCATCCAGAAGAGAGACAATTCTCCCTCACCATTTGGGCAGCCCCAAAGTGGATGGTGTCAGCATCAGCTTTGTAATTGCATTACTGTTTGAAAGACATCCAAGCTGGGTGTCTGTGGCTGCAGAACATTTCATAAATCATTCCCGCTCCACTTAGATACAAATTCTATGACCTTACCTATAATGGTAAAAGCAAAACCATGGAAATGCAAAAATATTCTGTTCTGGGCACCAAATCCTTCATGTTTTGTGCCAGTGCAATTGTCTAGGAGTTCTTAGCTTGCTTTGGTATTGCAGCCAAGTAGTGACTGATCATTACATGGTCTCTGGATTACATGCAAGATTATTAACATTTATAGTCTACAAGCTGGAAACAAAATAGACAGTGAGTATGCTCATGCAGACTAAGGACAAATTGTAATCTAGAGCTCAGCTCCTTAGCATATAAAATCTGTATGAGACCAAAGAATGTTCCCCAAATATTAAACCAATTAATTTTGTTTGGAGAATCCTAATATAATTCTTTAGCAGAATGCTGGTTATTTTTGGAATTAATATACTCCCCAATCCAGTTGCCTCTGAAATAACTTCATAGTGGCAAACTACTGTCTTTCTGGAAGATGCCCCAGTTTTAGAAACTATTTGGATATAGGTAGTATAAAGAAGAAGTAGACAGCCAGTTTGGTGTAGTAGTTAAGGCATCAGGCTAGAAATCAGGAGATGTGAATTCTTGTGGTGGATCTCGAAGCTGAAGAAGGAGGGAGCACATTCCAGTGAGATAAGCCTCACAGCATTGAAACCCTTAGCAGGCCGGCCAAGAAAGTTAGGCTGGCCCCTCCCTAGAGTCCCAGGAGTATTTCCCCCTTTAGATCAGTTAGGGTACCTTTAGTCTGGCAAGATTCTGTATAAGAGCAATAAAGAAACTAGAGCTGCAACTCTGGCTCAGCGTGGTTCTTCGCCAGTTTTCTTGACAATTCTAGTCCCGCCTTAGGCACAAAGCCAGATGGGTGACCTTGGGCCAGTCGCTCTCTCTCTCAGCCCTAGGAAGGAGACAATGGCAAACCACTTCTGAAAAACCTTGCCAAGAAAACTGCAGGGACTTGTCCAGACAGTCTCCGAGAATCAGACACGATTGAATGGATTAAAAAAAAAGTATACAGGTGACTTGTAAAAATAGTAGTTGAGAAAAAATACCTGCACATATACATATATAGAAAGTTGCTATCTACAGGCTAGGATCACACACACACACACAGAGAGAGAAACAACCTGACCCCTAAAGCTGGGTTAGTTAAACACAGTTGATTTGTTCACATAAAATGCTATGCCCAAGGAATAAACTATTTTATGGCAAAGTGATGGCCTAGTCATGCAATTTGCAAAGAGCACAGCTGGCTTTTCACAGCACGACAAAACATGCCAACCCCATATTAGCCTAGGCTGGCAGGTTGTGCAGAACTAGTAGTAGAACTGGATGAAACAATGGCAGGGCAGGATCAGTGGATACGGAGGAAGACATTTGGCTTCATGTAAGGGTCATCAGTTGTTTCAGGTACTGGACGTCACAATAGAGCTTTGCACAATGGTGTTGGAAACCCCCAAGTAGCCCAAATCACATCACTTTGCCAAATCCCTTGAGATTTAGGCAGGCGCATCTTGAGTTCTCATGAGATTTTGGCAGGTAGTTTCTTGCTGAATCGTGGCTTACCTTGATTCCAGTGGCAGCTGTGGGAATTGGGGTGGCAAAATACTGTGATTGTCTTTTGGTTTTCTCATTCCATCCTTGTTTTTTCTTCCCGTTTGTTATCTCCAATCTCTCTTTTCCTGCGCTCGCTCACTTTATGCCTCTTTGAACTAATTTAGAACGTTTCACTCTTAGTTACTCCTTTCATGGGACTATTGTCTGCAATTACTCTCCTAGTCAAAGAGACTTTATAGTCAAAGAGGCAAATACTTCAACTTCCCCTTTGTTTTAACTTCCATGCTTAGGAGAAGAAACTCTTCTCTAAAGACTTTGGGCCACGGACAGGATAGAGGGACTTAGCTGTCATGTATTGTGCTGAAACCATCCCTTTTCAATAGAAGAGAATATCTGTAGCTCAGGGTTGAACTGTGGAGTGCTTGGTGCTCTCTGAACTTGGTTGCTTGCTTGCAGACATTTCATTACCCAACTAGGTAACAGCAACAGTGCACTGATGATGCTACCGAGTTGGGTATGAAATGTCTGCAAGCAAACAACCAAGCTCAGAGAGCACCAAGAACTCCGTGCCATCCCTTTTCCACAACATCAATCACCCTCTTCTATTTAGATGCCCCAAGAAGTAGCTAAGTTGTCAATAAGTAGCCAACATGGATCTGTCTTTCAGAAGACCCCTTTGTCACGATCAATCTGGTTTCTGAATTAACCCATTCTTTGGGTCCACACAATACAATGAACTATACCCTAACTAAATAGGCTGACCATACGTCCCGTTTTGAATGGGACAGTCCCATTTTTCAACCGTCCCGTCATTTTGATAAAAATCTCAATCGAAGAGAATATTTGTAGCTCACGGTTGAACTGGGGAGTCTTTGGTGCTCTCTGAGCCTTGTTGTTTTCATGCAGATGTTTCATTGCCAGGCTAGGCAACATCTTCAGTGCAAAAAGGGAGTGGAACTTGCTGTCTGTTTATATACCCTGGCTTGTCCTGCCTGTGTTGGTGGGGGTCTTGTACTTGAACTTGGTAGTTCCTTGATTGGGCTGTTGTGTGCTGTTTGGGTGATTGACTGAGTTAATAGTTCCTTGATTAAGGTCTATTGTGTTGTTTGATTGCTCCTCTGCTGCTAATCTTGCTGTTAATCTATGCATATCTTGTTGTTGATTGCTGGCCCAGGGGTGTTCTGGTCTTCTGGCTATTCTATTGTCTCTTATGAATGGTATGTAAATGTTGTTAACCTCTATGTGTCTGTTGATGGCTGCTTTGTCTGAAAATCTCAATTTTGTCCCGTTTTTTAAACCTGGCGGGAATGGCGTGGAAGGAGGATCTGAGCCGGAGCTGCCGATTGGAGGCAGCCCAGAAGAGGAAGCCCTCCCGCCTATCAGCATGTGGCAAAGGAGGGACCGGGGGTGAGGTTTGCAGGCGGGAGCCCATCGTGCGGACCGGGGGGTGGGGTTTGCAGGCTGGAGCCAATCGTGTGGACCGGGGGGCGTGGACCCCTGTCCTTTTCATGAATACGGAATATTACATAAGACCCTGTCCCGTTTTGCCATCCTAATGTCCCATTTTTGTCTCAAGGAAATATGGTCAGCCTATAACTAAATGAGATTTGTTCAGACAGAACTTAAGCCACAAAAACCAAACCACAATTAAAATTAGTTAACCAACATGTTGTATGAATGCAGACACCACCACTTTAATTGATTTGGTTAAACATGTGTGAGCGTAGCCTATCTAGAGGCAAAATGCAGCAGCTATGATTGGCAAGTGTTAGAAGGGAATATTAAGATGCTGGAGCTCTGACCTATTTTCTTTTATGCCACCTTTGTGTCTTTAGGTATGGTGAAGGATACTGTCCTAAGATTCAAATTTCACTTCGTGCAGAATGGAGAAGGGCATCATTTAATTCAACAGCTATAATTCCAGCACATTTTTAAAACTATTTATGACTTATTTCTCCTGCTTATAAGAATCAGAGGAGAATAGGTGGTACAATGTTACATAGCCAATCAAAGTAAAGGAATGCTTATATTTACAGAGCAAAGGAAGTCTATTTGAAGGAACGCTTCCTGAACAAGTGTGCACTTTTAGCTGCTTTTACAGCCCTTCCTCTTCCAAATTGCTAATCTGGTTGATGCCTTTTGAAATCAACAGAGACAATTCAGAAAACCTCTCCTTTCACTTGTACCCTATTAATACTGGAGTATTTTAGTATTTCACATTTCTTCCTGTTCTGGTTTTGTATGCGCGTAACAAAATATATTATTAACTGCTGCATACTGTATCTAATTATGCTTATTTTGGGCCCAGTGCAGCTCTTTAATTAGGAACTGTTTGCATTTTCACAGCTTCCCAGTGCCGAAAGTTTGCTTTCATAATTAAAACTAAAATGCAAGCGAAGGAGTTCCGTTCAGTTGGCATGAAAACTATGTTGTAATGAAGAGAGAATGATCAGGCAGCAATATAATACTCCTGACCTCTAGGTTGCTGTTAGTTCTTTCTTCTTATTTGTCAAAGAGGCAGGCAAGATAAACTATTTTTTCTTCTCATGAATACTGAGATTTCAAGTGGCAAGAAATTAGAGGAGAAGCAGTATGCTTGTGATGTAAGAAACCATTAGAGCTTATTCTGATCTATGGCACTTATGATCAGACCAGATTTGAAAAAAATCAGTGCTGTGGCATTGTCATTGCTTGAGTGGATGATCTCTGAAGAAGGCAGGAGACACATAAGCCTGTTCATGTACTGACTGAACTAAGGATGAGATCTCTCAAATCTGGTCTTCGGTCATTTCTCCACTTGTAATTACTTCTAGAGTCATCCAGTCATGGTTGTGCCAAAATAACAGTCATGAGGACAGGCTTGATATCACTTCAGCAATGGCTGAGTGATTCTGTGAAGATGCTATAAGTCACTAGTGAGGAAATGGTCTTAGTCATATCTCACATATTTAATCGTTAGGCCATTCCATCCAAGCTCTGCATCATGATGACTCTGTTTTTAAAATGCAAGAAAAATCCATTTTTAATGCAAGTTGTTTTCTAGATATTTTCTTCTGTGCATGTTACCTTCAGACATAAACCATGTTTTTCCATGCAACATTTGAACTTTAAATTAGCTGTTTGCAGACACCATGAATTCTACCTCTGTCCAAACCTTGACATAATCCATTTTGATCAATCACATCATTTTGCTTGATTAAAAGTTCCTGCTGAATTTTTCTGACTTTCCTAGACTGAACCTATAGAGGAAAACTGCATGGACTAGAGCCATCCACTTCAGTGCTCACCACATCCATGCTCAAGAATCCATTTGATATTTTACAGAATGAGTTCAGGTATGTAGATAAACATGCTGAGTGCTCCAGTTCATGAGAAGACCATGATCTATACCAGTGTTTTTCAAACTTGGCAACTTTAAGATGTGTGGACTTCAACTTCCAGAATTCCCCAGCCAGCATGCTGGCTGGGGAATTCTGGGAGTTGAAGTCCACACATCTTAAAGTTGCCAAGTTTGAAAAACACTGATCTATACAAATATGTGCTTAAAAATCTTGTTCTGACAAACGTCAGTGAATGTTCACTGAGGCAGTTGAATACAATAACAGTGGTGAGTGAAGCACGAACCATGGCTCCACAACCTCCTTTGTTGGGGGTTGGTTTGTATGTTTCCTCTCAAGAGTACTATAAATGGCACCATGTGCTTTTTAAGGATGAGTGGGATATGAATAATGTAATGTTTTTGTCTTGGAAGCAAGGAAAAAAACAAAAAATATTCCTAAAGCTTTCATAAGTGACGTAAAGAATAGGGGTTTGATGGAAAGGTAACAGAATTTGGCTCTCTGCCTTGCCAGAGTTCTGGATTTCAGTTTGCAATAGACTGGGCCTTCAAAATTGATCTATCAATCAAATGTAGCCCAAAGGTTATATTATAATCAGCAATTGTATATTAATTACTGGGCACAGTCACCTTGCTGTAATCTTAGGCAAAGCAAATTATCACACTTAGTTTAGTGTGCTGTTGGCAACATTTTTTGAGCTGAGGGTTGAGTTCAGAAAAAAGTGACGCAGACCAAAAAGACAAAGGGTAATAAACAAGCAAACAAATAAATGCAACTATAAATTACAATAAAAGACTTTAAATGCAAGAAAAGTTAATCAACATTCTCCCCCCTCCCTCCACCCTTTTAAAAAGAACTTAAACATTTTTGAGATGTTGGGAGGTAATCTGAGTTATTTCCCACTGGCTTGGCATATTCATCAGTGTGGCTCACTGCTGGAACTGTGGCTATACCACCAAATTTTGGCAAACAAGTGAGGGTTGCAAATGGTAATCCACCTATTGTTTAATGAGTTTTAATTATCAAGGCATAAAAAAGGCAAAAATAATTGATCTTGTCTATATCTATCTTCCATCCATCCATCCATCCATCCATCCATCCATCCATCCATCCATCCATCCATCATCTCCTTTCAATCAGTGTTTAGCTTCTGCATTTTAGGATCAACCATCAACAGTAAAGGAACAAGCAGTCAAGAAATACACCACAGATAGCACTTGGTAGAGAAACCATGAAGGCCTGGGAAAAAATAATCAGATGCCATGATGTGCCTATACCTACAAAGATCAGAATCATGCATGCCATGGAGAGCCAATTTGGTCTGGTGGTTAAGGCAACGGGCTAGAAACCAGGAGACTGTGAGTTCTAGTCCCGCCTTAGGCATGAAAGCCGGCTGGGTGACCTTGGGCCAGTCCCTGTCTCTCAGCCCTAGGAAGGAGCCAATGGCAAACCAGGAGACTGAGAGTTCTAGTCCCGCCTTAGGCATGAAAGCCGGCTGGGTGACCTTGGGCCATTCTCTCTCTCTCAGCCCAACTCACCTCACAGGGTTGCTGTTGTGGGGAAAATAGGAGGAAGAAGGAGTAATAGGGATGTTCCCCACCTTGAGTTATTTATAAAAATAATAAAGGCAGGATAGAAAATAAATAAATAAAATAAATAAAATTCCCTGTGATGCTCTAGGAAAGTGAAAGTTGGACTTTGAAGAAGCAGAATAGATGGTGTTGGAGAACACACCTGAGAATACCATGGACAGATGAGAAAACAAAGAAATCGATCATTGATCAAATCAACCCAGAGTTCTTACTTTTGAGGCACTAATGAGCAGGTTCAAATTATTCTACTTTGGACACATGCAAAGATCTAGCATTCTGGAAAAGGCTCTAATGCTGGGAAAGGTGGAAGGAAAGAGAGGAAGAGGATGACCAGCAGCAAGGTGGATGGACTCAGTTACAGTGGTGATGAGTGCACTGTTGGAAGACCTGAAAGACCAGATCAAGGACAGATAGTCATGGAGAACATCTGTCTGTCTGTCTGTCTGTCTGTCTGTCTGTCTGTCTATCTGGTCACTAAGGGTTGACACTAAGTTGGTGGCACATAATCAATAAATAAATAAATAAATAAATAAATAAATATAGGGCTGTACCACTTCCATTGGCTTAAAGCTATACCAGCCTTTGAGCAATAAAGGGCCACACTGCAAAAGCAAATAGGGCCACCTTTCATTATGAAGATAGTTGTTATTTTTCTTTTTAAATAGTTTATCTTCCCAACATACATGCACATAGATGTAGACACCCCACTCCATTCAGGTTTAAAAAGCAATATTTATACGAGTTAAAAGTCTTCTTATACTTTATTCTCCTTCCTTCCCCCATACCTTCCTTTAGGGCTGTGCAGGACTTTGGATTTGAAGGCAAAAAGGTATTTTGCCATGCACAGGAGCATCAATGGAGCATCTATTTTGCAACATCTTAATGCAGCTGTTTTCCACAGCTGCTATGTGAGCCTCAGAAAATGTCGCAGACAGTTCTTATCTTTGCATCTCCACACACACTGAAGCACCTTTTTGCCTTCAGATCTACTTGATCCTACTTTCCTTCTATAGTAAACTTATAAAGGAGAAGGAGGTGGTTGCATCAGCTGAGATGGGGAAAAAACAGGGTGCAACTTCTTTGATTCCCTTCCCTAGATCCCTTCCCAGGCTGGGTGTGATCACGAGGTGCAAGTTATGCACTTATGACTCCTCTTACATGGAGGTTTTTGATGTCCTCTTTGAGAAAAATAAATCTGCACCTTCACTTTAAAAGTGGCATCTCAGCCAGGGATTTTGATATATGTTTCATTACCCTATGGATTCCGCATTGACATGGATAGTTACTCTTCCCCTCAATATGCTTCTTCATTTGATGGTGTGTTGTAGAAAATCGTGCTTTTTTTTGCCATTTCAAATACCATCACAGCCGAAAGAGGGTTGCACAATGCAAGTACGTGGATTTGTTTCTGTAAATGTATGTGGATAAAGGTCACCCAAAATGACTCTTCTCATAGACTGTCAGGTTGGTTGCAGAGATATATCCCTGGAGGACTCCTCTTGCAGACTCCCCATGAAATCAAGTTGGCAGTTTTGAAAGACACAAACCATCACTCATATGTTTCTTGAGGAGTGAAAAGGCTGACATGTTCCTCAAAGAGGTACTTCAAGCTAAGATTCTTTTGTGCTCAGGAAGAGGCCACCGAGTAGCATTTCCTTCAAGGCACTGATGTGGATAATGGTACAAATGACACAGACAGATCGTGTTCTGCAGTGGACTCTGGAAGAAAGGAATTTCCCCAGCTGAAAACCTAATTCAAAGGAGCACTCAGCTCCCTTCCCTCCAAGATGGGTATTTGTTGTTTTTGTTGTTGTTCAGTCGTTTAGTCGTGTCCGACTCTTCATGACCTCATGGACCATAGCACGCCAGGCCTTCCTGTCCTCCACTGTCTCCCGGAGTTTACTCAAATTCATGTTCATTACATCGGTGATGCTATCTAACCATCTCATCCTCTGCCGTCCCCTTCTCCTTTTGCCTTCAGTCTTTCCCAGCATCAGGGTCTTTTCCAGGGAGTCCTCTCTTCGCATTAGGTGGCCAAAGTATTTGAGCTTCAGCTTCAGCATCTGTCCTTCCAATGAGCAGTCAGGGTTGATTTCCTTTAGGATTGACTGGTTTGACCTCCTTGCAGTCCAAGGGACTCTCAAGAGTCTTCTCCAGCACCACAGCTCGAAAGCATCAATTCTTCGGCGCTCAGCCTTCCTTATGGTCCAACTCTCACAGCCATACATTGCTACTGGAAAAACCATAGCTTTAACTATACGGACCTTTGTCGGCAAGGTGATGTCTCTGCTTTTTAATATGCTGTCTAGGTTTGCCATAGCTTTCCTCCCAAGGAGTAAGCGTCTTTTAATTTCATGGCTGCAGTCACCATCTGCGGTGATCTTGGAGCCCAAGAAAATAAAATCTGTCACTGCTTCCATTTCTTCCCCTTCTATTTGCCAGGAAGTGATGGGACCAGATGCCATGATCTGAGTTTTTTTAATGTTGAGTTTCAAGGCAGCTTTTGCACTCTCCTCTTTCACCCTCATCAAGAGGCTATAGTCAAAGCCAATTCTGTTTTGACAGAAAAAAGCTATTTTTTTTTCCCTGGAAAATCTCTAAAGCTGGAGAACCCGCAACTCTATCATGAGCTTCATCTCTGAAGGATTAGGCTTCCTTTCTCTTAATATCTGATCTTATGTTAACAGGATAAGCTGCCCTGACAAAACCCTTTTCTCTCTCTCTGCCTTAAAAGTTTCAAGGTATGTGTGGAGGTACAATATTTCTTGGTGGCTACTCTGGAATACCTATGAGGAATTATGTCTGCCTTCTGATCAAGGGCAGATTTGGGAGAAAAAGGGGTTTTTCATCAGCATTTTTGTGTGGGCTACTGAAGATGGTGTTTGTCTAATCAAGGAAGTATGGCAACCAAGACACTGAAGACAGAAGATGATAGAGCAGAAAGAGGATTAGTGGAGAAGGAAGGCTGTGCAACAGACACCCCCCAACAATAGCAAGTGAGGTTGGGAAGGATTTGTAAATAAACTAGCTGGTGAAGGAACTGGACCATGCTGAGGGAAGGAACCGTGTTGGACGGGCAGCCCAGGAACTATGACAGGGCAAAGAAGCATGACCCAATGCTGGATTTTGAAGGCTGCTTGAGAAATAATTATTTTTTTGCTATTCTCCCTTATCTTTATTTTAGAAAAGGCTTGGATAGTAGGGAAGTGAAAGTAAAGCAAAGCTGTCTAAAGAGTTAACATAACAAAGATCAGTGATCATTAATGTATAGTCGAAGGCTTTCACGGCCGGAATCCGATGGTTGTTGTGGGTTTTCCGGGCTGTAATCAGTGATTAAGTTTAGCAACTGGGCGCATAAGGGTGAGAGAAGAGTAAAAGCAGTTATAGAACTTCAAGGAAGCTTTGTAAATAAATGTATGCTAGATTTGTTAAGTTAGGCATGCAACTAAGAAAACACATGTGAACACCCACAAACATAAGATGGAAAAGGGACTTCAGCTGAGTACTAGGATCATAAATTATTCACTGTGTTAGTCTTTGTGTAATAACATTCACTGTAGTTGGCACAGCCTGTGCGTTTCCCAGATCAGTTCTATCCTTTTTCCGATCTTCTGACATCCTGAAATCTGGAAAAAAGCATTAACTGAGAAGCCCCACAGAGGGTTTTTTTTTTAAAGATCTTATGTGCAGGACTGAATCCATTGGGTTGGTTCACAAGGCCATGTATGTAATTGGATTATTGGTTTACTGGGCATTTTGCCTTGACCCAAGTCTAGCCACTCTTGAGAAAAGTATTTGTTTACATACAATTGTACTTTTTGTCTTTCTCATCTTTTTCAATTATGGTAAAGAACTAAAGAGTTAGATGACATTCTTAACTACAGATTTTTGTTCTCCTAGCAAAGCAACAAAATTATAGCTTTCTGATTCATTCCACTTCCAGAAATCATCTATATTGCTCCTCTGATACTGTTCTAAGTCCTGCATTATGGATTCTCCTCTCCAAGTGTTTTTTCTTCATTGCTAAAATGAAAGTTATTCACTAACTGCTTTTCATTTTTCCCATCTACCAGCTGTGCTTCTTTCTACAAGCCACTCTATTCTTTTTTCTTTCTCCTCATCTTTTTTAATGAGTTGACTATATAAAAAGAGCTCTGCTGGATCAGGCCAAATACCCATCAAGTTCAGCTTTCTGGGTCTCACAGTGGCCAACCAGGTGCATTTTGGGAAGTCACAACTGTGGACAAGATGGTAGTAACCTTTTTCCATTATAGCTCCGCAGCATCTACAATTTAAGGTATTGTATGCTGTCTGTGATTCTGAAGACAGCATACATTCATTAGGATCAGTGGCTATTGTTAGTTTGTTCCTCCATGAATTTACCTTGTGCCCCTTTAAAACCTTTCTAAATTGGTCATCATCACTATATATGAGAGCCAGTTTGGTGTAGTGGTGAAGGTGCTGGCCTAGAAACCAAGAGACTGAGTTCTAGGCCTGCCTTAGGCATGAAAGCTGGCTGGGTGACCCTGAGCCAATCACATTCTCTCAGCCCTAGGAAGGAGCCAATGGGAACCAGGAGACTGAGAGTTCTAGGCCCGCCTTAGGTATGAAAGCCGCTGGGTGACCTTGGGCCAGTCACTCTCTCTCAGCCCAACCCACCTCACACGGTTGTTGTTGTGGGGAAAATAGGAGGCAGGAGTATTAGGTATGTTTGCCACCTTGAGTTATATATTAAAAAGGTGGGATAATAATAATAATAATAATAATAATAATAATAATAATAATAAGGCTCTGAGTGCTGTAGTTTAGCTTGTTGTTGTTGTTCAGTCGTTTATTCGTGTCCGACTCTTTGTGACCTCATGGACGATAGCACGCCAGGCCTTCCTGTCTGCCACTGTCACCCGGAGTTTACTCAAATTCATTTTCACTACATCGGTGATGCTATCTAACCATCTCATCCTCTGCCGTCCCCCTCTCCTTTTGCCTTCAGTCTTTTCCAGCATCAGGGTCTTTTCCAGTGAGTCCTCTCTTCGCATTAGGTGGCCAAAGTATTTGAGCTTCAGCTTCAGCATCTGTCCTTCCAATGAGCAGTCCGGGTTGATTTCCTTTAGGATTGACTGGTTTGACCTCCTTGCAGTCCAAGGGACTCTCAAGAGTCTTCTCCAGCACCACAGTTCGAAAGCATCAATTCTTCGGTGCTCAGCCTTCCTTATGGTCCAACTCTCACAGCCATATATTACTACTGGAAAAACCATAGCTTTAACTATACGGACCTTTGTCGGCAAGGTGATGTCTCTGCTTTTTAATATGCTGTCTAGGTTTGCCATAGCTTTCCTCCCCAGGAGCAAGCGTCTTTTAATTTCATGGCTGCAGTCACCGTCTGCGGTGATCTTGGAGCCCAAGAAAATAAAATCTGTCGCTGCTTCCATTTCTTCCCCTTCTATTTGCCAGGAAGTGATGGGACCAGATGCCATGATCTGAGTTTTTTTAATGTTGAGTTTCAAGCCAGCTTTTGCACTCTCCTCTTTCACCCTCATCAAGAGGCTCTTTAGTTCCTCTTCACTTTCTGCCATTAGGGTGGTATCGTCTGCATATCTGAGGTTGTTGATATTTCTCCCGGCAATCTTAACTCTGGCTTTTCTGTAGCTTGAATTCATAGACATATTAACTCCGGCCTGTGATTCCTCCAGCCCGGCATTTCTCATGATGTACTCTGCATATAAGTTAAATAAGCAGGGTGATAATATACAGCCTTGTCGTACTCCTTTCCCAATTTTGAACCAGTCGGTTGTTCCATGTCCGGTTCTAACTGTTGCTTCTTGACCCGCATACAGGTTTCTCAGGAGACAGGTAAGGTGGTCTGGTACTCCCATCTCTTTAAGAATTTGCCACAGTTTGTTGTGATCCACACAATTAAAGGCTTTAGCGTAGTCAATGAAGCAGAAGTAGATGTTTTTCTGGAACTCTCTTGCTTTTTCCATGATCCAGCGAATGTTGGCAATCTGATCTCTAGTTCCTCTGCCTCTTCGAAACCCAGCTTGCACTTCTGGTAGTTCTCGGTTCACATACTGCTGAAGCCTAGCTTGTAGGATTTTGAGCATAACCTTGCTAGCATGTGAAATGAGCGCAATTGTTCGGTAGTTTGAACATTCTTTGGCATTGCCTTTCTTTGGAATTGGAACATAAACTGACCTTTTCCAATCCTGTGGCCACTGTTGAGTTTTCCAAATTTGTTGGCATATTGAGTGCAGCACTTTAACAGCATCCTCTTTTAGGATTTTAAATAGCTCAGCTGGGATACTGTCTTCTCCGCTAGCTTTGTTGTTAGTAATGCTTCCTAAGGCCCACTTGACTTCACTCTCTAGGATGTCCAGCTCAAGGTCAGTGACTACACCATCGTATTTATCAGGGATATTTAGATCTTTCTTGTATAGTTCTTCTGTGTATTCTTGCCACCTCTTCTTAATCTCTTCTGCTTCTGTTAGGTCCCTGCCTTTTTTGTCCTTTATCATGCCCATCTTTGCACAAAACGTTCCCTTGATATCTCCGATTTTCTTGAAGAGATCTCTAGTCTTCCCCATTCTATTGTTTTCCTCGATTTCTTTGCATTGTTAATTTAAGAAGGCCTTCTTATCTCTCCTTGCTATTCTCTGGAATTCTACGTTCAGCTGTTTATATCTTTCCCTTTCTCCCTTGCCTTTTGCTTCCCTTCTTTCCTCACCTATTTGTAAAGCCTCATCAGTCAGCCACTTTGCTTTCTTGCATTTCTTTTTCTTTGGGATGGATTTAGTTGCTGCCTCCTGTACAATCTTACGAACCTCCATCCATAGTTTTTCAGGCACTCTGTCTACCAGATCTAATCCTTTAAATCTATTCCTCACCTCCACTGTATATTCATAAGGGATATGATTTAGGTCATACCTGATTGGTCTAGTGGTTTTCTCTACGTTCTTCAATTTAAGCCTAAATTTTGCGATAAGAAGCTCATGATCTGAGCCACAGTCAGCTCCAGGTCTTGTTTTTGCTGATTGTATAGAGCTTCTCCATCTTTGGCTGCAAAGTATATAATCAATCTGATTTCGGTATTGACCATCTGGTGATGTCCATGTGTAGCGTCGTCTCTTGTGTTGTTGGAAAAGAGTGTTTGCTATGACCAGCGTGTTCTCTTGACAAAACTCTATTAGCCTTTGCCCTGCTTCATTTTGTACTCCGAGGCTGAACTTGCCTGTTATTCCGGTTATTTTTTGATTTCCTACTTTAGCATTCCAGTCCCCTATGATGAAAAGGACATCTTTTTTTGGTGTTAGTTCTAGAAGGTGTTGTAGGTCTTCATAGAACTGGTCAACTTCAGCTTCTTCGGCATCAGTGGTTGGGGCATAGACTTGGATCACTGTGATGTTGAATGGTTTGCCTTGTATTCGAACTGAAAGCATTCTGTTGTTTTTGAGGTTGTACCCCAGTACTGCCTTTCCCACTCTTTTATTGACTATGAGAGCTACTCCATTTCTTCTAAGGGATTCTTGCCCACAGTAGTATATATAATGGTCTCCTGAATTAAATTTGCCCATTCCTGTCCATTTTAGTTCGCTGATTCCCAAGATGTCAATGTTCAATCTTGTCATCTCATGTTTGACCACATCCAGCTTACCTTGATTCATAGATCTTACATTCCAGGTTCCTATGCAATATTGTTCTTTACAGTATCGGACTTTCCTTCCACTTCCAGACACATCCACAACTGAGCATCCTTTTGGCTTTGGCCCAGCCGTTTCACTCTTTCTGGAGCTACTCGGAATTGCCCTCCGCTCTTCCCCAGTAGCATTTTGGACACCTTCTGACCTGAGGGGCTCATCTTCCGGCGTCATATCTTTTAGCCTTTTGATACTGTCCATGGGTTTTCTTGGCAAGGATACTGGAGGGGTTTGCCATTCCTTCCTCCAGTTTTGGACCACGTTTTGTCAGAACTCTCCGTCATGACCTGTTCTTCTTGACCTGACTTCATTGAGTTTCGCAAGCCCCCTTGCCACAACAAGGCAATGATCCATGAAGGGGTTTAGCTACATGTTGTTTAAAAAGTAATTATTTTCATTGGTCCTGAATCTCTTCACATTTAGTTTCAGTGGATGACCTGAAAGTCTAACATTATGAGAAAGGGAGAAAATTTATAATTATTCACATTTTCTACACCAGGGATAATTCTGTATATGTGTTTCCTAACACATTTATTTACTCACATTTATTGTCAACTAAAATGTCTGAATCACTAAAGCCTTTCCTTGTTGGGGAGCTGCCGTAGCGCTCTAATAATTTTCTCTTTTCTCTATCTCCCTCTGTTCTACAATATCATTTTCAGGCATAGTGATCAGAACTGTAGATAGTATTCCAAGTGTGCTCACACCATAGATTTATATAAGGGCATTATTCTGTCAGTAGCTTTATCTCCAATTGATTTCTGAAAGATTCCTAGCATCAAATTCGCCTTTTTGTAGACCAGCTGCACATTGGATTGACATTTTCATTTATCTAACCACCATAACTCCAAGATCTTTCCTGATCAGACACTGCCAGCTCAGACATGCCTGACCTTGTCTAACCTTTTCACAGGATCCCATTCCCTCTTGTTTCTTGCTTGTCATTTAGTTGTGTTTTCTAATTATTTGTCTTCAAGCTTGTCACATGCAAAACTACACCATACCTTGAAACTTCTCCATTGATATGAAATAGATAGCACCCTCTAGGAGAGGATTCCCTAAGGTTTTTTTCCCCCCAGACATGTTGGACTACAACTCCTATCATCTCTGCAGATGGCTGGAAATTATGGGCTTTATAGTCTAACATCTATGAGTTTGGGGAAGGGAGCTTTAACTTATAATCTTTCATATGCAGAGAGCAAAAGTGAGAAGAAAATGAATGAGAACTTTTCCACTTAAGGAAGACAAGTGTAACAGATACCTTTCATCCTATTCTGGGATAACAGTGTCTCTTTACTTTTATCTTGAGTATCAGAGCACAGGTACTTTGAAGACGGTACAAAAAGCCTGTGATATGCTAAGTCAGTTTAGTTTTTCTACCAAAAGAGATTTTGCAGTTTTCTTCTTTAGCTCTTCATAAAACTTCAAGAGATGATAGCAATTCAAAAAGATATTAATGGGCATATTACCAAAGGTATGCTGATATTACAATGAGACTTTGGTTTATTTAAAGCAGAGGTAGAAAGAAGTGTGACCTGCTGGCCACAGGTGGTCTTTCAGCTCCTCTTTTATGGACCACAGCATGGGCTGGGTGAAATGTTTAGCTCATTTTGTTTGGGGGGCAGAGGCATATTGCCTTGAGCTTCACAGAAGTTTTAGGCACCCATTTCACCACTCAACCCTCACCCAATCCCTCAAATAATGCCCACTTTTGGAGTGTGGCCTTCCACATGCCACTCAAAGACCAGGGCAGCCGTTGAGCCAATGGAAGTTGCACACTTCCATTGATTCAAATAAGGTTTCCAGCCCAAATGTATGCTGAAATTTGATAGGTGAATTTCAAATAATGCAAGATTCTGATCTCCTTTGGAATGGGCAGTAAATCTTCAAAAGTTTGTAGTTATACCTATGAACGAAGCAATGACTGTATGCCTTCTTTATTGTAAGCTTTCAGACTAGAGAGACAAGTTGTTCCATGTTATGCCTTCAGGCTAGAGGTTCTATGACTCCTCCACAGGGGTGGGTGGGTTGGGATTTATAATATATATATTTTGTCACTGGAGAGAGGAAGGAAGATGACCTTGTTGGAAATAGGCAAGATCCATTACCAAAGCAACAAGGGGAAAAACATATCTGAAATCCACTACAAGCAGAAAATATGCAAAAGAGATTCAGAGAGACACGTCCCTAATTCACATGAGTATAAGAAGGGGAGGAGGTACAACACAATCAGACTTGCAAGGTTCTAGTGGTCTCATGGTTAAGGCAACGGGCTAGAAACCAGGAGACTGTGAGTTCTAGTCCCGCCTTAGGCATGAAAGCTGCCTGGGTGACCTTGGGCCAGTCACTCTCTCATTCATCTTTCTATACTCTAGTCACTTCTGAGGTTTCATAGAAGAACTGATGAGGAATTATTGTAGGATGGTTAGATCAGTCTTAGGTTCAATCCAGCAGAGAAGATCTTATGTTCTTAGGATTAGACTGATTCATCAACTCATCCAATAAAGAATGCTGATATGTGATTTTTCTTTGAACCCAACTTTTAGAACATTAATACATTATTTTTTCAGTCTTATTTTTCATATATAACTTTTTTTATTAAATATAAAACAGATTCTGTTCCATGAGCCAGCCTAATTGTGTTGGTGGAAATCTGGTCCCATAGAAATCCATGGATGTTTCATTTTATCTTTATTTCATTGGCAGAGAAGTCTTCAGGCTTGCCTTTATTCAGTTCCAGGCTAGTAGTGGGTGTGAACAAGTTCTAGAAAGGATCTCTGCTCTACTTCCAAATGATGGAATGACACAAAACCAGGCATAAGTTGTGAATCTCATCCAACATATTGCATTCTCGGACCTTGAATTGCTTCTTTTTTCTGTCCCAATTGCCTTGGAATCGTATTATCCAGCCTTAGTTGCAAGATTTGCTGCCGGCTTAACAACAGGTTGTGTTGGATTGGAATACAATTGTGCCGTATGTTCTCAGAATAAATATTATATCACATCTGTAGGAGTGTGAATTGCTCCTGCTGGGGCAAGGTAGCATTAAAAACTACCTTAAAGAAAGAAGGTGAGGGGAAGTTAAAGAAGTAGCCTCTAACAGTTCTATTTTCTCTGACTAATAAAAATGTAAGTTCTCTGTACATTGTCTGAAATGGAAGAAAAAAAAAATCTACTGCCCAGGAAAAATGCCATCAAAAACATTCAAGAAAATTTGAGAGCTTTAAAAGGAACAGCAGCTTCTGACTTGGTTGTCATCTTGGTTGAAAATATAGGCCAACTGCCTGAGAAAGCCATCTGAATTTTTCCTGTTTGGCTTCAAAGGAATGGACAAATCTTTCAGTTTTCTTTCCTGTCCACATTTACTACAAGTTCCTACATAAGAAATGTACACGTTTTAGTTAAGTCCTCATAAAAAAACAAGCTAAAGTAAACTTCTGCATCAGCCAAACCCAGTTGAGGACAACCATTATAGCACAGGGGTGTATGAATCGCTCAAGAGCTGACTTTGGTATATTTGGTTCAGATATCAGCATTGAAAACTGGGAAGCCCTAACTCATGAGCGTGTGAGGTCTCCGATCTTACAATCTAAAATCAGTAACTTTCAACACAAGCCATAAAGGATATGTGCAGTTCTTTATTAGATTGGCATCGTGCCACATCGAAGATAGGAATGAGTTCCCTTGTCCCGGGTCCCTCCTTAAACCTCTCAGTTCTCATTTCACCCCACCCCTCCCTCTCAGTTTATCTTCTTTTGTATTTTAGTTCCGTTCTTTGCTGATTGCTTTCTTCCTGCTTCATGCCCGCCGGCGCCGATAGCTTTTTTTCCTATTGCCTTCTGTGTCTCTCAATCTGAAGATGTTAATCGTTGTTTGCTTCTTCATCGGCTTGTGTACTACCTCCCCCAATCTCCCTTACATTCCTTTCTCTATTAATCCTGTGTAAGGTTGGAACATCCAGGTGCAATTAATCGTTGTTCCTGGATTTCCCATCCTTACAGAGCGTTTCAATTGGAGGTCAGCCTTTATTAAAGGTGCTACGGACTTTGAAGAAGCATGAGTACAGGGCGAAAGGGAGAAACGAGCTAAGAGGAAGGCACGTCAAGCAAACCATCATCGTGACTGTCTTCCACATGGAAACCTATGCCCTCATTGTGGGAGGCTGTGCAGATCCAGAATTGGCCTTTACAGCCACTTACGGATCCACTGTTAAGATTTTACCCCTGGAAGACAATCTTACTCAGCTACAAGTGATCGCCAAGAAAAAAATTGTGTTGAACTCATAAAACATCCTTGGGCACATGGTCTTACATCTATCCAGTTGCTAAATCCCTCTGAAGGCAATTTGATGTGTTGAATTGATTCAATAATTTAATTCAAAGGTTATTCAAATCAAACCTTTGAATTGAAGCTTTGCACAATCCTGGTAAGAAGCACGTTGTACCTGCTTGCCAATTAGCTGTTAAAGATGAGAAGCCTGTCAGAGAATGAAAGAAAGTGACCATCATTCAGCATAACAAACATAGTTAATTTTACAGGGGAGCTACATTGCAAATCCTTTATCCAAACAGAACAATCTATCAGTGCTGCTTCTCCCACATTGCCTTCTTTTTTTAACCTCAACTTCCTTCTGTCCGGTTTATGTGTTAATTTGAATAAGGTCTTACATTTTTTTAAAGAAGTAAACAAAATTCTTATTATGGACCCAGGGAAATATTACATACTTTATTGAATTGATTTATTCCCTGAACAAAGCAGGAGCTCAAGTCTGTTTTATGAGAAAAGGATACCGGAGCAAAGATTGATATGACTCAACAGTATTTTATTGTCACAAGATAGCTAGAACACTGCTTAATATGGAAAAATTGCTTAGCAGAAATGCAATATTGATGTTCCCTGTCACAGAAAGGATCTACTACTTAAGATATTATTGATGTTCCCTATGCATACTCACATACACACTTACACCCAAGATGGCTTTTGGAGAAAATGAGGCAGAAAGCCCTGCTGCTCAGCTGCCTTGAGGTGATATTCTGTTGTTGTCAGTCAGCTCTAAAATATGCTTTCATGCTTGGAAAGAAAGTCCTATTCTTCCCTTATTAGTTGTTTGAATTGTCCAGGGTGAGTGATGATGATGATGATAATAATGATTTTGCTGCTTTATGTTTTATTACCACATTGATGCTTTCGAGCTGTGGTGCTGGAGAAGACTCTTGAGAGTCCCTTGGACTGCAAGGAGGTCAAATCAGTCAATCCTAAAGGAAATCAACCCGGACTGCTCATTGGAAGGACAGATGCTGAAGCTGAAGCTGAAATACTTTGGCCACCTAATGCGGAGAGAGGACTCACTGGAAAAGACCCTGATGCTGGGAAAGACTGAAGGCAAAAGGAGAAGGGGGATGAGATGGTTAGATAGCATCACCGATGTAATGAACATGAATCTGAGTAAACTCCAGGAGACAGTGGAGGACAGGAAGGCCTAGCGTGCTATGGTCCATGAGGTCATGAAGAGTCGGACACGACTAAACAACTGAACAACAACAACAAAAACCACATTTTCCCCCAAATGCTCTGAGACAGTTGTTTGTATTCCCCTGTGCTATTGTGCCTGTTCCCTAGGCTGGTATATGCCAGAAGGAGCTATATCAGTGCAGGCCAGGTCCTTCTGACTGGATGTGTTTGCTTCCTGCAGATGTTTGTTTCTATAAGCCTACTGTGATCTTGGGGGTTCCAGAACATTACTTTCTCTCTGGTCTAGTCCATATCCTTGTCTTTGTGTGCCTCTAGGGATGTCCACCAGAGGGTAAAAAGAGTCAGGATGGTGGCTTTGGTCCCCAGTTGTAGCCACCATTTTGTTTTTGTTTTTTACCTCATTCCCTTGTGCTCACTCCTGAGTGCTTTCATTCATTCTTGTATTCACACATCATTCACACTTTAAAGTGAGTATCCATACCAAGTACCATAGTTAACATTAATTGCCATAATATTCATAGGCTAATCTGTATGCACACTTATCTCTAAACTCCTTAAATTAGAAATCATGACAAATGGAGTGATACATACGTATATGATTCTCCAGCTTGTAGGTTTTTGACATTACTAAAACTAAATCATCATCATCATCATCATCATCATCATCATCATCATTGTGGCTTATTATTGCTGTTGAAAATTCAACAGAAAATGTCTGCGGGGAAACCCAATTATTTCTCTTGACAAATTAACTGCAAATATTATATATCAGCTACAACACAGACACATCCCCATTTTCACATTCACTGTGCTTGAGAAACATCTAGATTTTTGTCTTCATAGCTTCACAGCACATATAACAAAGATGGGGACAAATACCTAGTATTAGAAACTGCTGCACTTCTGCAGTGATGGTGGACTTCAATCTTGAGAAATGCTAGCTGTTATGTGCCTATTGCATTGTCTTGATGAGTCTGTCCAAAGAACTTGAAGATGTTTTAACTCCTTTGTACCAGGCCCAGGTAAATAATTCATTGCCAATCTTATGAAATCCACTATAGTCATCTTTGAGGTAAAGATTTGCCAGAGAATTTTAACCACTGCTGACAATTCTCCTTTTAGTTTCAAAACACATGCAACTAAAGATTTCAGTGCAACAATTAGCATTGCTAGCAATCTTGGAGATTTACCCTTTATTTTTGGTAAAATACAAATTAATTAGCCAGTTTGCACTTCTTATCTCAAATTGATATGTGAGCTAAATGCAGTTTTATGCTGATATACTGTATGCTTTTCTGCATTTTGTAGTGCAGGCCACATTTTTTAAAAAAACTGCATGCAATGTACAGAGGAAAACTGCACTCAGAAATGCAGGATATTAGTAAAACATGTTTGGAAAGAAAATATGCAGATGAAAATATACATATTATAGAAAATGCCCCAAATTGCATAGCTTAGAAGAAAGAAACATAGAAAAATATGTAAATTTCTATGTAAATTTTCATATGACTTTCCCAAAAAGAATTTGCATACTGAGGTAGAACAAGGATGGAATGAACTAATGGTGATGAGAAAAATAAAATAAAATTGAGTTTGATGAATTTATTCATCCCTTGCCATTACTAAACTCGTTCTGTTCTCCTGCTTGGGGAATCAGGTTATCAGCAGGAAACGTTGATTATTTCACACATGGAAAATACCCCTTATTTCCTCTCTTAATCAGGGGGATGTAGTATATTTAATAGCAGAGGGCCTTGGGCTGGGCATTCATCTTTCTCACCACATATTTATGAATGCTACAATATTTTTCACACATTTTACCATACCATACACCAACCCCGTTCCACACAGAGCATAACTTCCAGAGAATTAGTCTTCTGTGTAATGATATTCTAGGGCTTTACTCAAATACTGCATTTATGAAACCATATTAATGGGGTGGGGGAGAAAGTATTTGTGCTTCATTAATAGCTTGCTTGAACGTCTATGAATGAAGAAACTCAACCTGTGATTGAGTTTTGAACAGATTCAAAAAGTATGAGGGACTCAGTTTAACAATATGTACCAACCTGGGTGCCCTCTGGATGGTTAGGACTATATTTCCTATCGTTCTCCAAATCAAATCATCATAAAATCAAAGAGTCTCTGCCTTAATTACTGTAACTCACTAAAAATGAGACAGATAAATTCCTATTATGGTTTCCAAGGTTCTGCATTTATCCTGACCAGCTTGAATGGCAGTTATTCAAGTAAAGTTGAATGTACAGTCACAGAACATCAGGTTGGAGAAGATTAAGCTACGCTCATTGGCAGGAGGACTCCAAGATCTCAAAGAAAGAGAAGTTCTTCCCAGCTCTACAACCTGAGCATCTTTTAATACTGGAGATGCTGGGTGAAAGTGGGAATAAATGGCCTTTCAAATTCTCTACCAAACTTATAGGCAGAGAATTTGGGTAGACAATTTTCTCTGAATTTCTCTCCAACAGTTTTTCAAGAGGAGGATTCCTCTTCAGCAGTGACAGTAGCAGTATTACTAGAAAAGCTACACTGATGTTTGCTCTTGAAATCTTTGCCTTAGGATTGAATCAAAACATGGGAAACCAAGGAGGTTGTAGACCATTGTAGATGGTACAATGAAAAGCAGTCCTTCACCATTTGCCAACTAAATAAATGCAAGAATGTCACATTCTACTCCTCAGCCAGCACGTAACTAAGGAAGACCACAAACACTCTAATTCAGTGTTCCTTAAACTTTTTTCTCTCTCAGGACCACTTCCCACTTAAAAAAAAAATTATGGAGGACCCCAAAGAGCTTTTGTTTGTATGTGCTATATTTATTGCTATTTACCGTATTAAAAATTAAAATGGATGTATTGACTGCCACTACCACTTCTCACAAATAGTTTGATGGGATTTTAATATTGTATTATTTTTCAACATAGGCTGGGAAATAATTTTGATTTTGTGGGCCCCCGAGAGGGTCTTGGGGCCCCTTAGGGGTCCTAGGACCACACTTTAAGAAACACTGCTCTAACCTATTCATGAGTTTCTCCAAAATTCTCTTCTCCTTTCAAAGCCAATTCAGAAGCAAATTCTCTTTCATCAAAATGAATGAGAACCCATAGAAAAAAAAGAGAAGTTCTCTCGGTCCTTTTGCTGCAAAGAATGAATATGATCACTTTGCTTCTACTTGCCATGTTGACGAGACTAAATTGCTCTTTATTAATCCAGGTCTTTTGGACAACCGTTTGCTTTGAGTTACAATTTACCGCACCTGCAAATACAACCCCAGTTTTTCCACAGTATTCAGTTAGTCATACAAATAGTAATTAAGAATAGTAATAAGAATGCTTTGTGTCTGAGGGCAAATGCAATTTCTGCAAATCCCAGTAGAGGTATTCTCTAATTGTGTTCTAGATTGAAATTATATTATTTCCGATTTGCAACCGTAAATAAATACGCCTTAGGATGGTCACAATTCACACCAATTTATTTGAATAACACTGATGAGTTCCTGCTACATTAAAAAAGAGAGGGAGGCTGCATTTTGCTCCCCATAATACATTTAAAGGTGGTATCAACTGAGAGAGGAAAAAGAGAAAAGCTGGCCAGAAATAGATACTAAAAAGAGTAAACGGGTATTTGGGATACTGTACCTCAACTTTATCGAAATTCCACTGCCAACTTTCTTCAATTAAAAAAAAAAGCAATGTGGTTTTGGCGCAATTCAGTGTGTTAGTTTTCAGTTAAGTGCATAGGTACATAAATTGTGGTCCTTGATGTCCCTTTTGGCCACTAGCAAGAAACCCTCAGGCTGCCATAGCTCTCATCCTTGTCCTGATACTTCCACTACTCTGTTTGTGTGTGTGTGTGTGTTTAAGTGTGTGTGTGTGTGTGTGTGTGTGTGTGTGTGTGTGTTTAAGGCAGCAGATGAAACAAATAGTTTCTTTTTTTGCTATTCAGTTTATTTTCACTTGGAAATCAGTTGTGATGTCAAGGGGTAGGGATGATTAGGCAGCCCTCTGTGTTAAAATGCAACAATTAAATATTTAAATTAAGCATAATATAAAAAATAATTCCTTCCTTCCTTCCTTCCTTCCTTCCTTCCTTCCTTCCTTCCTTCCTTCCTTTCTTTCTTTTGCCTGATCCCTACCCTAATGTTATGGCACTAACTCTTGGCATTATTATCATTATTATTATTACCTTGCAATTGCTGTCGTTTTCTGGTGATGTCCTGTTTTCAGCTATAGATGTCTATTAGATATGCATTTATATTTCCCAAGATGAAAGGCTGTGGTTCAGGGTGAGTTCAAAAGAGAGTATCAGGGCTGTAAAAAAACCCAAAACAACAAAAACCAAAAAAAAAAAAATCAAAGAGATTTTAATAACAACAAATTGGCCTGATCTTCCAAGAGCCCCTCTATTGTGGCACATTTGACAGCAAAAAATGGAGTCTGCTAGCACTCAACAAACTCCACTCAAATACTTGAACAACAACAAAAACCTCTTATATTTGGAAGAAAAGCATACAAATACCAGAGATATTTGCATATTGAAAAGCATATCTCAGGAGCAGTTAAAGTCTACGGTATATAAAGCAAAGGTGCATAAAAAAACTCTATATAAAGTTGTGAAACACATTAGATTTCTCCATGATTTTTTAAAAAATAGTAACATATTGGGGAAAATATATTGGGGAAAATAACTGAAAAATATGTAAAATCTACTGACTCTAAGCCAGACTTTGACATCTTTAATTTCAAACCTTAGTATCACGTACAGAACAAAGAAATAAAACAAGCACGGTTGTCAGGAAACAGGCGAAGAACCACACTGAGCCATTATTCTAACTCTAGTTTCTTTATTGCTCTTGCCATATAACAGATCTTGCCAGACTAAAGGTCCACTATAAGCCCTATGGGTAAATATTCAGCGATGGCTCTAAGGTAGGGTTACCTTGAGCCTCTTTACTTTCCCACCAGTGGAATCCGGACTGTGCAAACCTTTATCTGCTTGGAATGCGCCCTCTCCCTCTTGGGAAGGAGCAGCCGCTCTGAACTCCATCACATCACACACACCCCTTTCAGGAACACATTCCATCACAACGGTAGATATATTCTATCCCTAACACTGCAGTTCCAGAAGATAACAGAAGGCAGGAGAAGTGTGCATATTCACCCAGAAAATCTTTCCCAGTTCATATCTGTATCAATAGGTGGAACTAAGTGGTAGAGTCAGGAGGACAAAGTTGGTAACAGAGGAAGGACTGAGATTGGGGAAGCACGCCCTCTGCTGGGAAGTATGGCCTTTGGCCCGGGAAGTAGTTTCATTTTTTACTATTCAACAAGTAGTTAGAGCAGGAGGCTGGATGTGGAAGTTGTTAGCTAATAAACACATTCAGTATAAATGAACCTCTGACTCATTATTATTAGAAGAGACCTTGAAACATGGTGTCAGAACTTCACAACTGAACCCACTTTGGAGGATTAGCACAGCAGCAAACAAAGAAACAACTTCAGGAAGCATGGAGCATGGCTTGAAGCCCCCTGCGCCACTGGATTTCAATGCTCCCAACCTTGCTCAGGTGTGGCAGCATTGGAAAGAGGAGTTTGCACTGTACCGGGACCTTGCCTTTACAGACGAAGACGAGAGGGAGGTAAAACTCTTACATTATTTGATTGGCGAAAAAGGGTGGGAAATCTGCAGCTCGCTCAGGTTGGGTCCCACTAGCACGTTGCAGCAGCTCTTACAGGGTCTGGAGGACTACTGCGTACCCAAACAAAATGAAACGATGGAACGCTATCAGTTCTTTATGAGACAGCAGGGTCCTGAAGAATGGTTAGATGCCTATGTTATTCCACTAAGGACTCTGGCAGCAACCTGTAATTTTGGGGCGATCAGAGACTCCCTTGTCAGAGACAGGATTGTCTGTGGAACTACGGACTCGCATCTCTGGGAAAGACTGTTGCGGGAGCCTGATCTGACACTGGCTCGGTGTTTGGAACTGGGGAGAGCAGCAGAAGCAGCAAAGGACAGGCTCAAGACACTAGAAGGCACACAGGAGGTGGAAGTGCATGTAGTCCACCACCAGTCTGGCCCCCCACAAATAGCAGGACAGTCAACATCGGGGCCAATTACCAAGGATCCAATGCATATACTGTGGAAAACGCCATGAAAAGAAAAAAGAATGATGCCCAGCATATGGACAGAAATGCAAGGGGTGTGGCAAATATAATCATTTCCAAAGCCAGTGCAAAGGGGCGAAGAGACCGTATAGACTGGAGGTGAGAACAATACAGGATGATGGGGTTGAGTCAGAGGACTATGAGGATGTCTTAACCCTCAGTTTAGGACCCGTGGAACATGATGTCCACATGGTGGGGAATATTGGGACAAAAGACACATACCCCACTGCCTTGTTTGCCACGATGGTGTTAGGCAAACACCCTCACTTGCTGGATCGTCACCTTGTTGTGGTGAGTGGGCTTGTGTGTTCCCAATGAACCCTGTGAGCGAAGCCGTCGGGAGTCATGTACTCCTGGCAGGGTCACCCATGGCGGTAAGGTCCAGGGGGAGGAACCAGACAAAGAACGATCCAAGAAAGTCCTCAACGTCAGAACAGCTGGAAGATAACAAGGTGTATTGTTACAACGGCTGCGAAGGCGGATGAAGGCTGCAGCAGACAAAAGGTCACCAATCGTCATGGTATCCATGCCATTGGATTAGAGCCTTTTTCTGTGAAGGTTGTGTGCTGATCGTTGTGCACCGATCTCCACACATAAAACAAATTCACGCACAGGCGTCTTCCAACCACACCAAACCCAAAACAACCAAAAGTCCCATGGCGACTGACGAATGGCAACGGGGGCAGGACTGTGAAATCCGGAAGCTCCTAGTCATGGACCAGCACATGGGCGGTGGATACGGATTCAGTCGCCCTGACTCAAGGATCGAGGCAGTTGAGTAGTTCGACAGCTGTATCCACGACTGAGCAGCCCTATTTAGGATCCACTCTGCTCACCCCATATGGGGAGGGGGCTAGAAAAGGTGCCCTAAACATAGTCTGCCTCATTTTCTCCCTGACTGGATTACCGCAACCAGTGGGGTCACCATCTAGCGGTCGTAAAAAACACATGAATTTTGGAACATGGAATATACGGACACTGCAAGACAATATGGATAGTGAACGACCTGAACGTAGGACTGCCATTATTGCAAGGGAGCTGAGACGTTTTAATATCGATATAGCAGCACTCCAAGAAACTCGAAGAGCAGGAGAAGGACAGTTGAAGGAAGAAAAAGGAGGTTATACCTTCTTTTGGAAAGGACTGCCTGAACAAGAACGACGAATACATGGGGTAGGCTTTGCTATCAAAAACGACATTGTGAAGCTCTTGTCAGAAGTTCCCACTGGGATTAACGAATGACTCTCAACTCTGCGAATAAAACTCGCCAAAAACCAACAGGCAACTATCCTAAGTGCTTACGCACCAACACTAGATGCAGATGAGGATATCAAGGAAAATTTTTATACCCAGCTGGACACCATCTTATCAGAGATACCAAAGGAGGATAAAATTATTCTCCTGGGCGATTTCAATGCAAGAGTTGGGCGTGATTTTGATTTGTGGCCAGGGATCATTGGGAAAGAAGGAGTTGACAACAGCAACATGAATGGAATCTTACTTCTGACTAAATGTGCAGAGCATAACCTTGTCATTACTAACACACTCTTTCGCCAGAAAAATAAATTTAAAACATCATGGAAGCACCCACGGTCGAAGCACTGGCATCTTTTAGATTATGTAATTGTCCGTGCTAGAGATCGCCATGATGTACTTCTCACCAGAGCCATGACGAGCGCCGATGACTGCTGGACAGACCATCGATTAATTCGATCCACGATGGCCATAAAGATTGTCCCTCATCGTAGGCTCCAAGGAAGAAAACCAAGGCGTAAAATGAATACACTGGCCCTTCAAGATCCTATTAAACGAGCTTGCTTTCAATCAACTCTCAAGGAACATCTGCCTATGGAACTTCCTGAAAATGTTGAGGAACACTGGATTAAATTGAAGACTTCTATTATTTCAGCCTGTGAACAAACTATCGGATACCAGACTAAGAGACATCAGGACTGGTTTGATGAGAACGATAGTGAGATTGAACATATTATTGACAAGAAAAGGAAAGCCTTCCAGATATGGCAAAAAGATATTAACTGTGCTGTTAAGAAAAAAATCTACGCCAGTGCAAAGGCAGAAGTCCAAAGAAGAACTAGAGAACTTAAGAACATATGGTGGATAAAAAAAGCCCAAGAAACCCAACATTTTGCAGATGCTCATGATGCACGGGGCTTTTTTAATGCCATAAAGGCCATCTATGGACCAACAAACCATGGTACAAATCCCTTACGCTCAGTAGATGGTGCTAAACTTCTAAAGGACAAAGAGTCTTTTGCACTGCGCTGGAAAGAGCATTACTACAATCTCCTTAATCGTCACTCTACTGTGGCTGATGAAGTCTTCTTGCAAATCCCGCAAAAACAAATAAGAGATGAGCTTGCAGTACCCCCTAGTTTGGAGGAAGTCAGTAAAGCCACTAAACAAATGAAAAATAACAAAGCTAGTGGACCTGATGGGATTCCTGCTGAAGTCTTTAAAGAAGGCGGGCCTGAACATACACAACAACTTCATAAGCTCATCGAAAAAATCTGGATGAGGGAGGAGATTCCAGCAGACTTTAGGGATGCCATAATTATCACTCTCTTTAAAAAGGGTGATAGAACAGACTGTGGAAACTATCGAGGCATCTCCCTTTTAGCCACAGCAGGCAAAATCCTGGCAAAGATCATCGCAAACCGTCTCCTATCTGTATCAGAAGACATCCTCCCTGAAACGCAAAATGGCTTCCGCCCTTCCAGGGGAACAGTGGATATGATCTTCACTGCACGACAGCTTCAAGAAAAGTGCAAGGAGCAAAACCGCCCTCTGTACATGGCATTTATTGATCTGACTAAAGCTTTTGATACTGTAAATCGTACTGCGCTCTGGACCATCCTTCTGAAAATCGGATGCCCTGATAAATTTGTGAACATCTTGCGGTTACTCCATGACGACATGATGGCAACAATCCTGAATAACAATGGCTCTCAAAGCGATCCATTTAAAGTGGAATCCGGCGTTAAACAGGGATGTGTTATTGCTCCAACCTTATTCGCTATCTTCATCGCTATGATTATGCACCTTGTTGAAGAGAAACTTCCTACTGGTGTAGAAATTATATATCGAACAGATGGAAAGCTTTTTAATCTTAGTAGGCTGAAAGCAAAAAATAAGGTAATTGCAACTTCTGTTATAGAACTTCAATATGCTGATGATAACGTAGTCTGTGCACACTCCGAGGAAGATCTTCAAACTATCCTAAACATCTTTGCAGAAGCATATGAAAAGCTCGGCCTCTCGATTAACATTAAAAAAACCAAAGTGCTTTACCAGCAAGTTCGAACCAATCCCTCCGCAGCGCCATCAATCCAGCTTAAAGGTGTGTCACTAGAAAATGTCGATCACTTTTCTTATCTCGGCAGCCATCTATCTACAAAAGCCGACATCGACGCTGAAATTCAGCATCGCCTGAGCTCTGCAACTGTAGCTTTCTCCCGAATGAAGCGTAGAGTGTTTGAGGATCGGGACATTCGCAGGGAGACCAAAATGCTTGTTTACAAAGCCATTGTACTACCAACCCTTCTGTACGCCTGTGAAACATGGACCCTCTACAAACGCCACCTCCAACTTCTTGAAAGATTCCATCAACGCTGCCTCCGAAAAATTCTGCAAATTACTTGTGGAGATAGGCGGACTAATGTTAGCGTATTAGAAGAAGCGAAAACCACCAGCATTGAAACAATGATCATCCAACATCAACTTCGCTGGACCGGTCATGTTGTTCGAATGCCTGACCATCGTCTTCCAAAGCAGCTACTTTACTCCCAACTTAAGAATGGAAAACGGAATATTGGTGGACAGCAAAAGAGATTCAAAGATACTCTCAAAGCTAATTTAAAAAAAATGTAATATCAGCATTGAGAACTGGGAAGCCCTAACTCATGAGCGTTTCAATTGGAGGTCATCCTTTATTAATGGCGCTATGGACTTTGAAGAAGCACGAGTACAGGGCGAAAAGGAGAAAAGAGCTAAAAGGAAGGCACGTCAGGCAAACCCTCATCATGACCGTCTCCCACCCGGAAACCTATGCCCTCATTGTGGGAGGTTGTGCGGATCCAGAATTGGCCTTTATAGCCACTTACGGATTCACCGTTAAAATCTTACCTTTGGAAGACAATCTTACTCGGCTACGAGTGATCGCCAATGAAGGCAAACACCCTGTTTGTTTCCAACTGGACTGCGGAGCCACCTGCAATGTGTTGCCACTAGCCATGGTGGATCGTGAGATGGACATCGAACCATGTGGCCAATCACTCATCATGTATAACAGGAGTACCCTGAAGCCTGTGGGGAAATGTAAGCTAAAGATACACAATCCAAAGAACAATAAACTGTATCACCTGGAATTCACCATCATCCGGGGAGAAGCCCACAGACCACTGCTGGGAAGCAAAGCAGTTCAGGCCATGCAGCTGATTCAGGTGCGCCATGACAACATCCTGCAGGCAGTGGAAACCATGGACGAAAACCGGCCCAGAGCCTGGACTATGGAAACTATACTAAAGGAGTATAGAGATGTTTTCGAAGGGGAAGGACAGCTGACAGGAACACTGAGACTGGAGGTGGACCCCAACTTAGAGCCAGTAGAGAACCCCACTAGGAGAGTACCTAGAGCACTAGCAGAACTGCTGAAGAAGGAACTGGCAAGTCTTCAGGCGAAAGGCATAATCACACCGGTAGAGACCAGCACAGACTGGATCAGCAGTTTGGTCATTGTCCAAGTAGAGCAGGAGGCTGGATGTGGAAGTTGTTAGCTAATAAAGACATTCAGTATAAATGAACCTCTGACTCGTTATTATAAGAAGAGACCTTGAAACAATATCTAGTTCAAGTATAATTAAGCACACTGGAACTGGTTAGCATGGCCTTCCCTAATCTGCTGTTGCTCAGGTTTGTTGGAGTAACAATGCCTAGAAATCTACCAGAACATCCAGGTCCTAATACATATGGAAAGCACTAGGTTGGAACTAGGTTGAGGAAAACTGGATTAGCAGTAGGGTCAGCATGCAGTAAGGGAATTTATCATATAATGAGCAATCTACTACAAAAGTGAAGCACCACAAGCAGACTGCCACAAGTGACTGCCACTAGCAGTTACCAGTAGTTAAGATAACTTTGGGAGTCAGTTTGGTGTAGTGGTTAAGGCATCAGTCTAAAAACCAGGAGAGTGTGAGTTTTAGTCCTGGCTCAGCACAATGCCAGCTGGTGATCTTGGACAGTCAGTCTCTCTCAGCCCTAGGAAGAAGGCAATGGCGAATCACTTCTGAAAATCTTGCCAGGAAAACTGAAGGGACCAGTCCAGGCAGTCACCAACAAACATCACTGACTCCAAGGAACAAAAATAATAAATATGATAAAAAAATAACAGTAATAACAAAATTGACAAATGTATGAAAGGAGTAATTCATCAGTGGTTGTTAGCTCCATATTTGTGGCATGAACAAACACTATGAGAAACAGTTTAAGGTACCCACAAACCTTTGATTGACCACTGTTAAGAGACAGATTCCTGGTTAAACAGACAGATAGTCCCTACTAGGATTGTTCTGGTGGCCTTCTATAAGCTTTGCTTTGGAAGTGCTCCTCAGACTTTGTGGGCATGTCTACTTGGCATGGTCTTTACTTTCCAGCATGTGAGCTTTTCACAGATACATTGAATATCAGCAAAAACTCATTCTACAGGAATCATCCTTTCTTTATCATTCCATTCCACTGTTTAGTAACACCTTCTTCCAGTAGGCATTTATATCAAAATTCATCGTGAGCCAGCCTGCTCAATCAGGCATGTTATCTCTACCACTTGATATTCAAGGCAGATGAATGATTCTCCTTCTGTTGGAGTGGCGTCCTGCCACCCATACATTACAAAGCATGTAAATCACAGAGGAACTGTCAATGCTAACCAGACATTACATGCATGATGGGGTTGGCAGATGCCATTCCTTTGCACAGTTGCTATTTCTGAAGTGGAGCCAACATTACCATTAATGTGGTGATTTCAGGCTGCTCAGCTAGTCTTGAAGTGGACAGTTCAAATGGCTGTTCCATTAAAAAGGTGAAGATGAGTTATTTGAACAAAAACCTTGGGTGAATTGTATTTGCATATGGTAACCATACACACAGAGCCATAAGGATAGGGAAGAACACGCATTAAGATACCTATGTGGGTGGCCAGGACATCACCTGTGGTTAACAAGGACAGATATTATTCATGCTATTTCCAAACAAACAGGACCAAGTGTTACAATACTAAGTTCACAAAGCCATTCATTCATTCATTCATTCATTCATTCATTCATTCATTCATTCATTCATTCATTCATTCACATTGTTTCCTAGGATGTTCCATTTCATTACTATCTGTGTTTTCACTCCACTACTGGCAATAATGAGTTAGCATACAGTACCTTAGGGTATATGGCTGTTGTTGTTTTCTTCCTGCTCTTAAACATATCCATCATGGGATTATCTTTCAGAATAAGCAATGCTTTGCAAAGCACAGAATTAAGACATGAGTAAGAAAAAGAAACACAGCTGTTTCTAGTTTACACCAACACCATCCACTAGACTTCTTTGTACCTTTCTGACCTTGCAAACTATCCTCATTTCTACAACTTTCTTATACCAAATCATATTGCACTGAAGCACCCTGTTATACAGATATTTGCTTCCTTTGCCAAACGCTTATTCCTTGCAATAGACTATATACCACTGACTACATTTCTACTAGCATTTCTCCACTCATTTTCTCATCTTAACATTTTCTCAAATACAAAAATTAATTTACTAGTTTTAGTTTTTCACCACTTTCATATAACTTGCAGTTGTTCGCTCCATTTCCCTTGTTAAACACAATCATCTTGGTTTTTGTTATGCTTCAGATTTGTATGCCTAGTTGCATCATACAATCTATCTAAAATTCGCTGCAAATCATGTGGGTTCTCAGCAAACAATGCAGCATCATCTGCATACAAAAGAGACAAACATTTGTGTATCTGATCAATGTGTGTTATGCTTATTTGCATGAATTTCCTTTTGGGCACTTTAACCACACATTACAATAGATTCTTACCTCATTTGTAATCTTATCAAGACAGAAATTAATTCATATCCTCTCCTGTCACTTGTTCTTTATTTCCTATTTATTTTTTTTGGATGGAAGATTTACACCCTCCCCTCCCTTTCTTCCCTTCCTTCGATTGGTGGTGAAAAAAGCCATGTCAAGAGAGCAAAAGGATTACAAATACAGACTGCCTTGCTCAGTGGCTTAATTGCAAAGCACAGAATGTTTCTTAAAGATTAGCAGTAATACAAGCACAAGACCATTTGTAAGGCAATTACATAGGAACTGGCTTATCCTTACTGATGTCCTCATGATTCAAATCAGGCATTTTTTTTTATAAGCTAACAAATGTTCATTTATAATAAAAGATTTTTCATGCATTTTTTCCCTGGGTTTTAAAGAGGAGGAGGGGAAAAATTGTAAAAGGGGGAAATTCATCCCAAACTAGTAGCATATGAAAACCCATTATCTTGCATTCCATCCATTTTCATTTAGTCTGATGAAAGAGAATTTCTATCTGACATTTTTGTTTCAAGAGAAGAGAATTTCAGTGGGCTGTGCTGCTGTCTCACTTGTTTAATAATGAGGCACACAAGATATATGTAGTATATACATATATGTATAGTATAAAACTTGTGTATAGTATAGTATAGTATAGTATAGTATAGTATAGTATAGTATTTATTATTGTATTTATACCCCGCCTATCCCCTCCCTAACGGAGGACTCTAGGCGGCTTACATACATAGTAAATTACATTTCATTATACAGTATACATTTTTAAACCGCACGCTTAAGGGAAGGGGTAAGGGAACCGACTTTTCCATGGCTACTGGACTACATGTCCCACAATGCCTTGCGTTGGAGCCGGCTGCTGACATCCTGGATGTTGCTGCTTCGGGTTCCGTCGTTGCCGCCGCCATTCATGAGATCTTTTTCCGTTTGGTGGCCGACCCCCAACAGGACGCCAGCAAATTTACCCCCTTAAGGTGGTACCCATTTATCTACTTGCTAAGCTTTCAAACTGTTGGGTTGACAGGAGTATAGTATAGTATAGTATAGTATAGTATAGTATAGTATAGTATAGTATAGTATAGTATAGTATAGTATAGTATAGGTAGGTAAAAGTTTTCCCCTGCACAGTCATGTCCGACTCTAGGGGGTGGTGCTCATCTCCATTTCTTAGCTGAAGAGCCAGGGCTGTCCAAAGAATCTTCTGTGGTCATGTGGCCAGCATGATGCACATGGAACGCTGTTACCATCCCACCGAAGTGGTACCTATTTATCTACTTGCATTTGCATGCTTTCGAATTGCTAGGTTGGCAAGAGCTGGGGCGAGTGCGGGAACTCACTCCATCATGCGGCGCTCGGGTCTTGAACCGCCAACCTTCCGATTGACAAGCCTGGCGTCTTAACCACTGAGCCATCGCAAGTATAGTATAGTATAGTATAGTATAGTATAGTATAGTATAGTATAGTATAGTATAGTATAGTATAGTATAGTGTAGTGTAGTGTAGTGTAGTATTTGTTTAGGAATGAGGGACAGAAACAAGATATATTTGTGTGTTTGTGTGTCTATGTTCTGTCCTTCACGTATAATCCCCTTTCAGGCAGCTTGCAACTTCTCTAGCTTCCCACATTTTGGGAATCTCAAAGGAAAACAGCATGTGAGAATTCCTCCTATTGAGCCTTTTCAGATTGGAAAATAGGAACAGAAAAGGAAGCTTCAGGGTGATGGAAAACTTTGTAATGGTAGAACTTTCTGCCACCTCCCTAACAGAAGTATGATCAAAGCCACCAGCAGGGGAAATTGAAAAAAAAACTCTCAAATATAACTGCAAATAAAGTAGAAAAACAGAAACCTCTTTCACGGGGGAAGAAATATTTCCACACATTTTTCCTCCTTGTTGGTCTTCATAGTGTTAATTATCATTTAGAAAACCGCTGCTAAGAGACACTGTGTTAAGTCTTCTAACATTATAAAATAAATTATAATAAGTTAAAGTATAATTATACTTCATTAGAATGTTTGTGGATGTGAATGTGAGTGTGAGTTTGAGTGTGAGTGTATGTGTGAGTGTCATCATCATTGGCGATCACTCGTAGCCGAGTAAGATTGTCTTCCAAAGGTAAAATTTTAACAGTGGATCCTTAAGTGGCTATAAAGGCCAATTCTGGATCCGCACAACCTCCCACAATAAGGGCATAGGTTTCCGGGTGGGAGACGGTCATGATGAGGGTTTCCCTGACGTGCCTTCCTTTTAGCTCTTTTCTCCCTTTCGCCCTGTACTCGTGCTTCTTCAAAGTCCATAGCACCATTAATAAAGGCTGACCTCCAATTGAAACGCTCATGAGTTAGGGCTTCCCAGTTCTCAATGCTGATATTACATTTTTTTAAATTAGCTTTGAGAGTATCTTTGAATCTCTTTTGCTGTCCACCAATATTCCGTTTTCCATTCTTAAGTTGGGAGTAAAGTAGCTGCTTTGGAAGACGATGGTCAGGCATTCGAACAACATGACCGGTCCAGCGAAGTTGATGTTGGATGATCATTGTTTCAATGCTGGTGGTTTTCGCTTCTTCTAATTCGCTAACATTAGTCCGCCTATCTTCCCAAGTAATTTGCAGAATTTTTCGGAGGCAGCGTTGATGGAATCTTTCAAGAAGTTGGAGGTGGCGTTTGTAGAGGGTCCATGTTTCACAGGCGTACAGAAGGGTTGGTAGTACAATGGCTTTGTAAACAAGCATTTTGGTCTCCCTGCGAATGTCCCGATCCTCAAACACTCTACACTTCATTCGGGAGAAAGCTACACTCGCAGAGCTCAGGCGATGCTGAATTTCAGCATCAATGTTGGCTTTTGTAGATAGATGGCTGCCAAGATAAGAAAAGTGGTCAACATTTTCTAGTGACACACCTTTAAGCTGGATTGATGGTGCTGCGGAGGGATTGGTTCGAACTTGCTGGTAAAGCACTTTGGTTTTTTTAATGTTAATCGAGAGGCCGAGCTTTTCATATGCTTCTGCAAAAATGTTTAGGATAGTTTGAAGATCTTCTTCAGAGTGTGCACAGACTACGTTATCATCAGCATATTGAAGTTCTATAACAGAAGTTGCAGTTACCTTATTTTTTGCTTTCAGCCTACTAAGATTAAAAAGCTTTCCATCTGTTCGATATATAATTTCTACACCAGTAGGAAGTTTCTCTTCAACAAGGTGTATAATCATAGCGATGAAGATAGCAAATAAGGGTGGAGCAATAACACATCCCTGTTTAACGCCGGATTCCACTTTAAATGGATCGCTTTGAGAGCCATTGTTATTCAGGATTGTTGCCATCATGTCGTCATGGAGTAGCCGCAAGATGTTCACAAATTTATCAGGGCATCCGATTTTCAGAAGGATGGTCCAGAGAGCAGTACGATTTACAGTATCAAAAGCGTTAGTCAGATCAATAAACGCCATGTACAGAGGGCGGTTTTGCTCCTTGCACTTTTCTTGAAGCTGTTGTGCAGTGAAGATCATATCCACTGTTCCCCTGGAAGGGCGGAAGCCATTTTGCATTTCAGGGAGGATGTTTTCTGATAGAGATAGGAGACGGTATGCGATTATCTTTGCCAGGATTTTGCCTGCTGTGGCTAGAAGGGAGATGCCTCGATAGTTTCCACAGTCTGTTCTATCACCCTTTTTAAAGAGAGTGATAATCATGGCATCCCTAAAGTCTGCTGGAATCTCCTCCCTCATCCAGATTTTTTCGATGAGCTTATGAAGTTGTTGTGTAAGTTCTTCTTTAAAGACTTCAGCAGGAATCCCATCAGGTCCACTAGCTTTGTTATTTTTTATTTGTTTAGTGGCTTTACTGACTTCCTCCAAACTAGGGGGTACTGCAAGCTCATCTCTTATTTGTTTTTGCGGGATTTGCAAGAAGACTTCATCAGCCACAGTAGAGTAACGATTAAGGAGATTGTAGTAATGCTCTTTCCAGCGCAGTGCAATAGACTGTCTATGAAGGTTCTCAGTCATCCAGGTGGAATTGTCTGTAGCTTGAATCATGTCAACTGGATTTCTATTTTCTTAGTGGAAACGTTTCACTCCTTATCCAAGGAGCTTCTTCAGTCTGAGTAAAGTTAGTAAGGGAATCCTTAAATATGTTTCTAGGCTGGCTGTGTGACCTTGCACCTGGGGCTAGGTCATGGTTATTTTGAGATGTTTGTTTCTAAGTCCCTTTATCATCTAAAGGAGGATCGTTAAGATTACCCTGCTGCTGTTGAGCTTGTGAAATGGTCTTAATCTTCCTAGGCACAGAAGACAAAGCAGGAAGGAAGATAGGGGAAAGGTTATGCCTGAGGCCCCCACCTCTATTCAAGGAAGGATTTTCCAAGTTGGCATGAATGGATTCCTTGACCCCTCTCTCAAACCACCTATCTTCTCTGTCTAAAATGTGAACATTAATGTCCTCAAATGAGTGTCCCCAGGTGCAAGGTCACACAGCCAGCCTAGAAACATATTTAAGGATTCCCTTACTAACTTTACTCAGACTGAAGAAGCTCCTTGGATAAGGAGTGAAACGTTTCCACTAAGAAAATAGAAATCCAGTTGACATGATTCAAGCTACAGACAGTGCAATAGACTCTTTGTCCTTTAGAAGTTTAGCACCATCTACTGAGCGTAAGGGATTTGTACCATGGTTTGTTGGTCCATAGATGGCCTTTATGGCATTAAAAAAGCCCCGTGCATCATGAGCATCTGCAAAATGTTGGGTTTCTTGGGCTTTTTTTATCCACCATATGTTCTTAAGTTCTCTAGTTCTTCTTTGGACTTCTGCCTTTGCACTGGCGTAGATTTTTTTCTTAACGGCACAGTTAATATCTTTTTGCCATATCCGGAAGGCTTTCCTTTTCTTGTCAATAATATGTTCAATCTCACTATCGTTCTCATCAAACCAGTCCTGATGTCTCTTAGTTTGGTATCCGATAGTTTGTTCACAGGCTGAAATAATAGAAGTCTTCAATTTAACCCAGTGTTCCTCAACATTTTCAGGAAGTTCCATAGGCAGTTGTTCCTTGAGAGTTGATTGAAAGCAAGCTCGTTTAATAGGATCTTGAAGGGCCAGTGTATTCATTTTACGCCTTGGTTTTCTTCCTTGGAGCCTACAATGAGGGACAATCTTTATGGCCATCATGGATCGAATTAATCGATGGTCTGTCCAGCAGTCATCGGCACTCGTCATGGCTCTGGTGAGAAGTACATCATGGCGATCTCCAGCACAGACAATTACATAATCTAAAAGATGCCAGTGCATCTTTTATTTATTTATTTGGATTATTTTATTTATTTATTTGGATCGTCACCTTGTGGTGAGTGGGCTTGTGTGTTCTCAATGAACCCTGTGAGTGAAGCCGTCGGGAGTCATGTACTCCTGGTAGGGTCACCCATGGCGGTGTGAGTGTATGTGTATGTGTATATGTATATTTATGAATTTCAGGGACCCTGAGAAAACCCAATGTTCATTAATATCATTTCTAGTTCCTTAGTTTGGATTAAGCCATAAAGTTCTATCTATTCATTTTTGGAATAGTGTGATGTGTGAATTCCACACGGGGAATGATGGGATCCACGAGAGGGGAGAGGTCGCATAGGCAAAATCCGATCCAAGGCCTCATCAGGCCTCTTATTGGAAGTGGCCACCAGGGCCCCAGATGGACCATGCAGCAGACCAGCAGGAACAGCCCCCAGCTCTCTCTGAATCCCATCAGGGTCCATCAGTTGCTTAGGGTGGACTGATATAGTCCTGCCTCCCTGCAGCGGGTAGTGGCATTTAGAAATCTCATGGTAATCAGGGCATGATGTCCTGACTTCGAGTGAAGGAACACGCCGAGACTTGGTGTAAAGGCTCTAGTGTTTTATTGTTCTACTCTGCTAGACAGAATCCAGCTAAACTAAAATGAACTAGTGATGCTCAGAGAAAAGGCCCAAGAAATTAGGGCGGTGCCTTCTTCAGCCTCTTGGAAGGAAGGCAAAGTGTTTCAGTACTGCACATGTGTTTATCCCCCTGGAGGGAGCCCCCTTCTTCTTCACCAGTTATCTCCCTGACACATGGTCTAACCATGACAAGGGGGACACTAAAAGCTTCCCCAGTTCCAGATCACATTGCCACTGTTCCGACAGGAAAACCAGATCAGATGTGTGACCGCTGTCCCGTGTTGGGCCCTGGATGACTTGGGACAGGCCCATGGCTTTCATAGTAGCCGTGAACTCCTGAGTTGCATCCGACCCCATCCCGGAGAAGGCAGATTGAAGTCCTCCAAGACCATAAGTCTGGGGAACTCCACTGCCAACGTAAGGGAGAAAGATTATTTTAAATAAAGTATGTAGTGAAGTAAACACATATGTTGCATCTTAAAAATACAAAAACATATACAAAATCCATATGGCATAAAGTCATCTTACAGCATTGGAATTTGTTCTGGGTTTTAGTATGTATTTGAACGTATATACAGTATTTCCTGAAATTGTTCATTTTTGCATATACCATTTGAGTAATGAGGTATGAGGAATGAGGAATGCCTGTGTGTGTTTTAACTGATTTAATGGAGAACGGGAGATACTGAGCTAGACAATGCTAAACGAAAAGGATCTTGAAATTAATAGTTAATCACAATGCAAGCCAGGAGAGTGAGGTGTCTGCAAAAAGGACATATTTTTAGACTGCACAAATTTTGGGAACTTCATAATATTCCTATATTTTGTGTTGGTTAAAACACTTCTTCATTACTGTGTCCACTTCAGGGCACCATACTTTTAAAGAGGATTTAGACCAGAGTGGGTTTAGAGAAGGACAATGAGATGGACCAGGACTGAAACTACATCCTATGGGGAGAAATCTCCCCAACACACACCCCAGACTGTTCCACCCCACCAGGACAGCTCAGGGAGATGTAGCAGTCATTGTCTTCATTTGGTATTTGCTATCCCTGCCTTATTTTCCTCCTGTCAACCAGAATTGTAGGAGCAAGACCAAGAGAGAGAAAAAACACCTTCCTCTTTCTGCTAATTGAAAAACACAAGGACAACTTAGCCCGGTATCTAGCAGTCAATCTACCTAGGCCTTCTGAGGCATGTCTCCAGATTGTAGCCTTCACAAGAAACAAGCTGGTGTCAAAAATATCTGAGGGAAACCATATATGTGCCTCAAGTACATGCAAAATAAAATACACTCCCCCCACCCCGCCCAGTAGCACTCTGTTTAATTACTCACTGTATCTAGGAGTCTGTGTGAACTAGAATTCTTCTTGTGTCCTGGAAGATTTCACCCTACAACTAGGAGGGAGGCTTGGTTTCCTTTTTTTTTCTTTCCCAAAGCCAGGTGCTCTTCCAGAGGAGATCCAAAGGGGGGGGGGGGGGGAAGCCTCTAGCATACCCCTCTTTTTGCTATTTAACCTCAAGGGGAGTTAGTCAATTTTCTAGAGAGAGAAGAGATTAGTCTGCAGCTAAAGTGTGAGTATGATGCTGACATAACAGGATTTCTAGAGAATGCTTTGCTTGAGGTACCTATTACAGTTTTAGCCTTGAGAAAAGTTGACTAAGGAGATAATATAATACTGCTATTTGGGTCAATAAAACAGATTTGCTATGTTTTAAAGGTACCCTAACTAGACTGCAAAAATCTGAGTGAGCACTACATAGCAGCAAGAAGTCAAAATTTTCTATATCTCTTTTTCCTTCCATTATATAGATTTTTGCAACCCGGATATGGCAGCCCTATAAATTGGCAGAGCACAAGATGCCCAAACCAATATGTTGCATTATGTCTTAACATGGATCTATGATTCTTTGATTTTATGCTTCTATGAATGTTCATGCAACTTGCTAAGACAATGGCTGGTTTGCCTGTTGAACAATTAACTATTTAGCTTGTCTGTAGCTTGAATCATGTCAACTGGATTTCTATTTTCTCTGTGGAAACGTTTCGCTCCTGATAGAATAGATAGATAAATAGAATTAAATAGAATAAATAGATAGATAGATAAATAGAAATCCAGTTGACATGATTCAAGCTACAGACAATTCCACCTGGATGACTGAGAACCTTCATAGACATATTGAACTATTTAGCTTAATTTTTGCATAGTCTAATGCAGGACATGCTGGCTGGGGAATTTCTGGGAGTTAAAGTCCACACATCTTAAAGTTGCCAAGACTGAGAAACACTGGTCTAATGCATTGTGTAATCTCAGCCATTAAATAACTTAAGGAAAATCACAGAATGGAGCCACAAACTCTTCTCTATTATCCAAGAACACAAAACAAGAATGAAGTTACAGAAAGGCATATTCCAACCGAGTGTTAGGAAAGAGCAACAACAGAAGAGTTTGACAATGAAACCAATTGCACAGAGTTGGTGGGTGTCCCTTCTTTGCATGTGTTTAAGCAGAAGCTGGACAAAGATCTGTTAAAGACACTACATAAGGCAGGGAAGTGATTGGAATCATTGGCCTAAATAGCCCTTTCTATTTCTATGATCCTGTGATCAGTAAAACACTGATAGTATCTCATCTTTTAGTTGGTGAGAAACATTCTGATGAAGGCTGTCCATTTACTGGAATCATTAAGAAGAATAAAAAGGGTCTATTTATTTACTGAAAAATAATCAAGTTTTACAAATCACTAGTTATGAGTGCCCACGGGACCAATTGATTCTGATATCTGAATATTACTGAGGATATACGTATATAAAAGTACAGAAACTATCAATAACCCTGTGTTTTTACACCATCTCAGTTATCATCCACCCTTGATAATAGCATAATTAGATTTGGAAAAAATCAAAAGAAGCAGATGAAGAAATGCAATTAGTCTGATAAAAACTGGGAATGCTGGATAGTTCAACCAACTGGATTAAAGGGAGAACAAAAGGTTAATTGGGAGCAAGAATCGAAGGAAAACTATTAGCGAGGAGCTGGAACTATTCAAAACAGTGCTCGAGTCAGAAGCATCCTTTGTGCAGAAAGGGGACTACCTGAAAAAAAACAATAAAGAGGGAAATTGACACCAATTGAAAGATACGCTAGGTGTAATATAGATAAAATTTATTTTTCTTTACAAAACAGTGCTTAAAAATGGCAGCCAACAGTTGTCTGGCAAATCTGCAACCAGAAGATCATTAAAAAGATTGTGAAAACTGGGATGATAAATTGGAACACTCACACATTAACATATTGAAATAGAAATAGAAAAGAAATTGAGAAAAGCGATTCTACTGCAACACGGCAAGCATCACTGAATGGATTTAGCTTGTGTCTGTTTTTCTCAGTTCAGAAATACAGAGATACACATGGACACACAAACATCTATACATACCTGAATTAATGATTGTTTCTGAAGGCTGAATCCAAAAACAAGATAGGTAAAGGTAAAGGTTCCCCCCGTAGTAACCTATGGCTGTGAGAGCTGGACCATAAGGAAGGCTGAGCGAAGGAAGATAGATGCTTTTGAACTGTGGTGTTGGAGGAAAATTCTGAGAGTGCCTTGGACTGCAAGAAGATCAAACCAGTCCATACTCCAGGAAATAAAGCCAGACTGCTCACTTGAGGGAATGATATTAAAGGCAAAACTGAAGTACTTTGGCCACAAAATGAGAAGACAGGATACCCTGGAGAAGAAGCTGATGCTAGGGAAAGTGGAAGGCAAAAGGAAGAGGGGCCGACCAAGGGCAAGATGGATGGATGATATTCTGGAGGTGACGGACTCAACCATGGGGGAGCTGGGGATGGTGACGGCCGACAGGAAGCTCTGGCGTGCGCTGGTCCATGAAGTCACGAAGAGTCGGAAGCGACTGAAAGAATAAACAACAAAGGTTCCCCCCGCACATTTGTGCAGTTGTGTCCGACTCTAGGGGCTGGTGCTCATCTCCGTTTGTTAGCTGAAGAGCCAGCATTGTCCGAAGACGCTTCCACGGTCATGTGGCTGCATGACGCACGCGGAACGCTGTTACCTACCCACCAAAGTGGTACCTATTAATCTACTTGCATTTGCATGCTTTCGAATTGCTAGGTTGGCAAGAGCTGGAGCTAGTGCGGGAGCTCACTCCGCACGCAGGGCTAGGGATTTGAACCTCCGAACTTGCGATCTACAAGCCTGGCATCTTACCCACTGAGCCACCACGCCCACAAACAAGCCACCACGCCCAAAACAAGATTGCTGTTGTTCAGTCATTTAGTCGTGTCCGACTCTTCGTGACCTCATTGACCATAGTACGCCAGGCCTTCCTGTCCTCCACTGTCACCCGGAGTTTACTCAAATTCATGTAGCTTGAATCATGTCAACTGGATTTCTATTTTCTCAGTGGAAACGTTTCGCTCCTTATCCAAGGAGCTTCTTCAGTCTGAGCAAAGTTGGTAAGGGAATCCTAAATATGTTTCTAGGTAGCTGTGTGACCTTACACCTGGGGTCATGGTTATATTGAGATGTATTTTAAGTCTTTTTATTATCTAAAGGAGGATCGTTAAGATCACCATGCTGCTGTTGAGCTTGTGAAATGGTCTTAATCTTCCTAGGCACAGAAGACAGAGCCGGGAGAAAGATGGGAGAAAGATTGTGCCTCTCCCATCTTTCTCCCGGCTCTGTCTTCAGAGTGTTGGCAATCTGATCTCTAGTTCCTCTGCCTCTTCGAAACCCAGCTTGCACTTCTGGTAGTTCTCGGTTCACATACTGCTGAAGCCTAGCTTGCCTTTCTACTTTAGCATTCCAGTCCCCTATGATGAAAAGGACATCTTTTTTTGGTGTTAGTTCTAGAAGGTGTTGTAGGTCTTCATAGAACTGGTCAACTTCAGCTTCTTCGGCATCAGTGGTTGGGGCATAGACTTGGATCACTGTGATGTTGAATGGTTTGCCTTGGAATCGAACTGAAAGCATTCTGTCGTTTTTGAGGTTGTACCCCAGTACTGCCTTTCCCACTCTTTTACTGACAATGAGAGCTACTCCATTTCTTCTAAGGGATTCTTGCCCACAGTAGTATATATAATGGTCTCCTGAATTAAATTCGCCCATTCCTGTCCATTTTAGTTCACTGATTCCCAAGATGTCGATGTTCAATCTTGTCATCTCATGGTTGACCACATCCAGCTTACCTTGATTCATAGATCTTACATTCCAGGTTCCTATGCAATATTGTTCTTTACAGCATCGGACTTTCCTTCCACTTCCAGACACATCCACAGCTGAGCGTCCTTTCGGCTTTGGCCCAGCCGCTTCACTCTTTATGGAGCTACTCGGAATTGCCCTCCGCTCTTCCCCAGTAGCATTTTGGACACCTTCCGACCTGAGGGGCTCATCTTCCGGCGTTATATCTTTTAGCCTTTTGATACTGTCCATGGGTTTTCTTGGCAAGAATACTGGAGTGGTTTGCCATTCCCTCCTCCAGTGGACCACGTTTTGTCAGAACTCTCCATCATGACCTGTTCTTCTTGACCTGACTTCATTGAGTTACGCAAGCCCCTTCGCCACGACAAGGCAGTGATCCATGAAGGGGCCAAAACAAGATAGCTGTATATTAAAAAAAGTACATTTCAGAAATCTACATTTAATTCTGCATCTGGGAATTTTGCATATCAAATATCAACATCAGGAAGAAAGCATTTTTTTTAAAAAAAGGTAATTTGGGGAATTCATGTTAATAATAGTGTATACTCGTACAAAAACTCAATATGTAGGGACAGTTGTGGTTGGACATGGATGATATTTCTTAAAACTGCCTCCCTCCCAACAGATTAGAATGCTGTTCTGCTAATATAGATAATAGAATGAGCTATGTTGATATTTTTTGTGGGCGCGATGGCTCAGTGGTTAAGACGCCAGGCTTGTCAATCAGAAGGTCGGTGGTTCAAGACCTGAGCGCCACATGACGGAGTGAGCTCCCGCACTCGCCCCAGCTCTTGCCAACATAGCAATTTGAAAGCATGCAAATGCAAGTAGATAAATAGGTACCACTTCCATGGGATGGTAATAGCGTTCCGCGTGCGTCATGTCAGTCACATGACCGCGGAAGCATCTTCGGACAGCGCTGGCTCTTCGGCTAAGAAACAGAGATGAGCACCACCCCCTAGAGTCGGACACGACTGTGCTGGAGAAAACCTTTACCTTTTTTTTTAATGTCGATATTTATAGATTTTATTAAGGCTATCCCCAAAGTTAATATGTTCTGATATTATGCTGGTCTATGACTATAATAAAGATTTATGTTCTGGTATAGTATGTAAGGCCTTTATAAAAATACAGGATAGTGGAGCAATTGCCCTAAGCAAGTACATGGAGAGTACTCCATTCAGAATCTGGCTGAATATTTGAAATGATCAGATGGACCAATACTTTTCATTCAAAAGAAGAAGCCTGCTCAATTAAAAAAAATAATCTCAAAATATTTCACTATTTTCTATTTAATCATACCTTCCATTGTTTTCAATAGTATGTATATGAGTGTGTGAGTGTGTGTGTGTGTCTGTGTCTGTGTCTGTGTGTGAGGATGAGCTCAAATAAAATTCAACCTCTCAGAATCTTTAAAAGACCTGGTTAATATGGAGCAACTGACCAGTGACAAGCCAGGTATCTCCTGGAGAATTATTGAATTCTGAATTATTATTCCGGATAATCAGTGATTCTGATGACAGCCTGGATTGTAAAATTGAACCACTGCTAATTACTGTAAGATTTAGACAAAACCCCAAACATTAATGCTTTGCAGGCTGAAAGTCCCTCTCCAATCATCTCTGGATAAGGAACGAAAGTATTATACCAAGCAACCTGAAAGCTACTGACAATTAATATGAGGTATCAACAAGCTACATGAACCAGTAGAAAGTTTCCTAATACAGTAGTTCCATATCTAAAGTTGGAAACCTAGAAGCTGAGCAGGGCAAAGAAATTTGCTGGTGTTTCTTTCTTCCAGTTCCCATTCAATCCGGTCAAAGAGAATTTACTTTGAAATTCTTTGGAAGAATAAGAAAATTTTGGACAAGTGCTCATGGGATAGTGTGTGGTGTGTTTGCACTTTTCCTCACTGTAGAAAGGGTCATTCATTCCTCAGACTTATCTGCTTTAGCCTTCTTTTAAGGCCACCAATTATAGGAAGCTATAAAATAAGCATTTAAAGCCTGTCAGTGAAATGCCTTGAAAGACCAGTCAATGGCTTTAATTTCTGAGTGCCATTTGTTAGCCCTCCCAGGTAAACCAGACAAGAAACACCAGTAGATGAGCTAATTCTACTTTACTGTAAGGCCACATTAATAGAATCTAGCAAATCTGAAAGTATAAACCTCCCACCCTCCCGATTTACCACCTGAGTAATTAGAGCGGATCCTTCCTAAGTTTCTTTTTCTGGCCGTTACTCTGTTGTGGGCTCCTTTCTCTTTTATCTGTTCGTTCCCTAGGCGGCATCTCTCCCCGCCACCCCCCATCTTCCAAGGTCACCCTCATATTCCATCGCACCAGGTGACTCAGAAATTACACAGGCCAGTTTACTGGGCTTTCTCAAATCTGAGAGAACAGGAACGGCATTGGGCTTCCTTCTTACCCAGGAGCTAATAAGCCTTCTGAGAGCTGCTCTCCAAGAACCACTCACCCTACTATCCACCCTTCTCAGAACAAGGTAGAGGTCCAATCTGGTCATGAGGCTTAGCCAGGGAGTCATGTCAGGGGAGCGCCTGCAAGTCACCACCAACTGGGTGGGGAAATGGGTAGAGCTAGGCCAGGCTTGTATGCTATAGGGGCTGTTCCCATAAGGAAGGGGGCATCCAATGGGGCAAGAAGGCCAGCTGGATCAGGTTCAGGTTGTAGATGGGAATCCAGTAGGAGGTCACCAAGCTGGGGGAGGAGGAATTGGGCAATGGCAGGGTGTATAGGGTGAAGGTGAAGTCAGGGCACGCCAGCCAGCGGCTGCCAAGACTGGCAGCTGAGCACCAAAGTAGGAATGAGAAGGCGCAGCAAAACCTGAGGGTGGCTCGGTGGGAACCTTCAGTGCAGTAGCTTTGAAAAATACAGGCTATTTCTGCCAGATAAATATTGACCTCTCAATCTTTCAGAAAACCAAGAGATTGATATTCCCATGGCAGTAAAATAAATGAATATTGACCATGACCTGTCAACACCCCGCCTCCGGAAAATATCCAATTGACTGGCTGGCGGATCATAAGAGGGATAGCAGATGAATGAGGCACTACTTTTGATGCATAGCAGAGAAAGAAGGGTGCAGCTCTCCTTCCAGATGGGCAGGAGAGAGGATGACATCAGGTCTTCCTGCCCTTGAGAAATGGCCAAGGGTCTATGGTTGCAGTGGGGCATACTGGTACATCAGCATTTAGACTTTAGAAGCACAGTCCCTGAAGCAGCCCTACCGAGTTGGGATCAGATCCTGCAAAAGCCTGCAAACATTACTCAATCACCTGGATCCAGAAGCAGACAAAGGAGCTTCTTTGAATGGGACTGAGTCCCCAACCCTAGGAATACACTGAGCAAACCCAGCCAAAGACCACTGGCCTGCAGTTATTGATAGGGCCTCCAATCTTCCTTACCCTCCAGTTGTTGGAAGATCCATCTAAACCTGACCTTTGAAGACCAGGACTGTGTGCAAAAGCAGCCCAGGACTGCAGAGAAACATTTTATTTTACTTTCCATTCCCAAGCAAAGTGGTGCCAGTGCAAAAAATGCTCCCCTTAGCACATTTGTGTGCATCTCTCTGTGTCTTTGTATGTGTGAATGCTACATCTTTTACCTTTCTTTCCTTCTTTGTTGTGGCAGAAAGCCTCCTAGCTTTCTTTGTGGTGGCAAAAGTCTCTATATTTTCCTTCTTCTATAGCATAGCTTTCCAAACTGTGTGTCGGGACACGTTAGTCTGGGTTAGGCTGCAGTGTCTGGGTGTGTCGCAGCTGCTGCTGCCTCCTGGCTTCCACACAGGTCCTAGTGCTTGCCTTGTGCCTTGCTGCCTCCAAACCTGCCCTGCCAGGATTCCGTGCAGGTCCTAGTGCCTGCCTTGTGCCTTGCTGCCTCCAAACCTGGTGTGATTCCACACAGGTCCTAGTGCCTGCCTTGTGCCCTGCTGTAAGAGAGTGTCGCGAAATGATGCATGTCTAAAAAGTGTGTCACCAACATGAAAAGTTTGGAAAGCTCTGTTCTATAGCAATAGCACTTTTTTGATTAGGCATAAAGCCATATTATAAAACAAAAGATTAAATAAAACTACCCATAACAGAATAACTAAAAACAAAAATTCAGCTTATATATCCTTATCTCCCTAACAATTTACACCAACCAGATCTATATATCTGGCTCTCAACTGCACTGTTTTATTCAAAAAGGAGGCCATTTTATATGATATTTGAGTTCTGACCACAGATAAAATATGTTGGTCTGAGATGTGGGTCTCAGTGAGCCATTCATCTTATATATGGTTCAAGATAGTGATCTGTTTCTGTGCTGTACAACTGGCACTGAAATAATATATGTGCTATATCCTCAATATCTGGCACACCACAGATATATGTAGGTTCATGATAAGGAACTCGATTAAACCTTCCATATCTTACCATCGTGTCTAGTTGCTCAAATCTCACACAGGTAAACAGCTTCCTAAGATACTTGGGCATTTAGTAATTAAATATTTTTCAATTTGAAAATTACATTTATAGCAACCCATCCATTTCAGCATACCAGCCTTTTGGAGCTTATATGGGGCTGAAAACACATTTGTATCACTTGAGGAGTACATTAGGTATGGATAAAAGAACATAGGAACATAAGCAGTGCCCTGCTGAATCAGATCTCTGATTGATGCTCGCTGTTGCAGAGGAACTGAAGAATATGCCACTGTGAAAGAATTCAAGGATTCTTTGTGCAACAATTTTCTTAACTTGTGTGGGTACTGCTAAACAAGAGGCAGGAAACCCACAATTCCTAATGTAATTTGCAAATTGTACTATCCAGGAAGAATTTAATTGAGCTTAGTCAAGCACAATTTGGGGAGTCTATCAGTTTCCATAGAAATAATTCTCCACCAATAATTATATACTGTAATTTTTTAGTGAGTACAGAGTGTATATATTTCCAACTCAGCTCTAACTGTGACAACTGGAGTCCTTCAGAGACCATGATAAGGGATGTTAAGGGATTGGGCGTCAAAATGGCAGATGTCATTCAATGTGAGCAAGTGTAAAATGATGAGCATTGGTGCCAAAAATGCTAACTACTCATACAAATTAATGGGGGCAATGCTACCAGTGACTGATGGCAAAGAGACCTTGGAGTAATGGTAACCAGTTCAATGAGGGTGTCAACACAGTGTGCATCTGCTGTAAAAAAGGCCAACAGCATATTAGGGATAATAAGAAATGGTATTGAAAACAGATGCCAATATCATAATGCCCTTATACAAATCAATGGTGTGACCACATCTGGAATATTGTGTGCAGTTCTGGTTGCCGCACCTCAAAAGAGAGGAGGTAGAGAAGGTTCAAAGGAGGGCAACTAAGATGTTCAAGCAGTTGGATCAGCTTCCTTATGAGGAAAGGTTGCAACATTTGGGGATTTTTACTTTAGAAAGAAGGCAAATGAGAGGGACATGATTGAGGTGTACAAAATTAGGCAGGGTGTGGATAAAGTGGACAAGGAGAAGCTATTTTCTCATTCCCAAATACTAAAACCAGAGGTCACCCAATAAAATTGAATCCTGGAAGAATCAGGACAGACAAAAGGAAATATTTTTCAACTTTGGAATTCGTTACCATGAGATGTGGTGGTAGCTGCCATGTTGGCTCACTTCAAAAAAGGGTTAGACTAATTCATGGAAGTCATGGGGGTCAGTGGCTATTAGCCCTGATGGCAGTGTGACTGCTTCTGAAGGCCATCTGCTGCGAGACTAGTGGGCTTCCTTATGCAGTTGGTTGGCCACTGTGAGATCAGACTGCTGGACTAGAGGAGACAGAGATCTGATTCAGCAGGGCACTGTTTATTTTATTTATTTATTATTTATTTATTTGTTGAATTTCTATAACCGCCCATCTCCCCCTCAAGGAGGGACTCTGGGCGGTTCACAGCATAATATCAACAAAATACAATAAAAACAGTAATAAAAATACAAATACAATAAAATTACAATAAAAATACAATAAAATCTAAGTGGCAGGTGGTTTATGTTCTTATGTTCTTTTATTCACACCCAATGTACTCAAGTGATAAATTATTGTAATGTGCTCTACATGGGGCTACACTTTAAGAGCGTCCGGAAGCTCCAGCTGGTTCAGAATGCAGCCGCGTGGGCAATTTTAGGTGCCTCAAGATCAGCACACATAACACCTTTGCTCCACGAGCTGCATTGGGTACCAGTTTGCTTCCGGATTCAATTCAAGGTGTTGGTTATCACCTTTAAAGCCCTACATGGCATGGGACCAGGTTACCTGAGGGACCGTCTCATCCCTGTCACATCAACCCGTCCCACCCGGTCCGGCAGAGAGGGCAAGCTATGAACCCCGTCTGCAAGAGAGTTCTATCTGACGGGGTCTAGGAGGCGTGCCTTCTCTGCAGTAGCCCCCGCCCTCTGGAATATTCTTCCCCCTGAAATAAGATCGGCCCCCTCTCTCCTGGACTTTAGAAAAAATCTAAAGACTTGGTTTTGCCACCATGCTTGGGGAAGGGAGGGGAATAGCCAGTCTTGGGGTTGGCTGGTCTCTTAGATCTGCCTTGACCAGCTTTACTGACCCATGGGATAAATAAGATCTACCATTGCTTGCATCGGATTGTAATTAGGTATTTTTTACTGATTATTAGTGTTATTTATGGTTTTTTATTGATTTTAAACTTTTATTGTGAACCGCCCAGGGTCCCTCCTTGTGAGGGAGATGGGCGGGATATAAATGTGATCAATCAATCAATCAATCAATCAATAAAATAACTGGGATAGCAATGATTGACTAATTTGAACAATGAATTCATACACCCTGTTGCTCTGAGTGAACTCCTATAGTAACGAGGAAGCCATTACCCAGTCTCAGAAAAACTACCCCCAAGTAAGGAAAACTATTCATTTGTTCTATTAACTCACCATCTAAAAACCATCCATGTCTGTTATGTATTTTTTCCGAAGACCACAACCTTTGACTGTTATCAGGACAATTTAGCAGCCTACACAGCTCAACTTGCAAGTATGACGACAATATCATGTTGTCAGCATAAAGTAAGGTATTGAAGTGTGTGTTAAGTACCTTAGGCATATACACTTCAGAGTCATTCATCAGCCCTGGAATGTCATTGATATAGAGGCTAATACTATTAGTGCAAGTATGCACCCCTGCCTTACTCCTTTGTTAATCCTACTTGTCATGGCTTCATTGAGCCCAAACCACTCTCTCAGGCAGGTGTTTATATGGAGGGCTTTGATCAGTGCAAGTAATCTGGGGTTCATACTGAGGGTGATCAATTTCCTCTATAAAAATTCTCTATTAACTGTATCAAATGCTGCACTGAGGCCTTCTCCTGCTATAGCTGGACATGGTGTAAAATGAACCACTTCTGAAAACCTCCCCCATTTCCTCTGCTACTCTCCAAATTCCTCCCTCATCTTTCTCTCATTGAACTGCATGTGCTACTCTCTGATTGAACTGAATGTATTAAATTCTCCATAAATGATTAACTGTTTCTTATTTGATTGCTTCATATGTCATTAGCCTCAGATATTCTTTGTGCTACATTCCCCATAGATTGCCAACTTCTCATTATTTGATTGCCCCGTGCACCATTAGCTGCAAATATTATTTAGTAAATTGTACTGATTGATTATTAATTATAGTTTTACTTTGGACTTTTGGAATGCATAAGCCTCTTTAATAACCTACAATGTTAAAATCTCAACAGAACTGGCACTGTAGGAGGACTCTGTTCATAATACCAAGCATCCCAGGCAGCTGGCCAAAGCAGATGCTTCATTCCATCTAATGAACAGTCCAGTTAGAGGTTGCTTGTATACACCATGAGATTACTTTATTCTTCCCAAATACTGCCTAGCTTCAATGTTGCAAAGCATGTACACCGTTGTACAAAAAGTCACCACTGCCTATCCCCCACTTTATTTCTAAATTGATTACAACTTCTTGAAAATATATTGTTCTATTTGGGACACTTATTGGCAACTTCAGGTATGCAATTACAGTCCCCTGCTGAAAATTTTGTTGTTTACTCGTTCAGTCGCTTCTGACTCTTTGTGACTTCATGGACCAGCCCACGCCAGAGCTTCCTGTCGGCCGTCACCATCCCCAGCTCCCCCAAGGTCGAGTCCGTCACCTCCAGAATATCATCCATCCATCTTGCCCTTGGTCAGCCCCTCTTCCTTTTGCCTTCCACTTTCCCTAGCATCAGCTTCTTCTGTTAAAGTTATTTGGTAAAGTTATTCTATGCAGAAGCAAACGCATGGAATTCCTACACTATGAATCTGGCCTGAAAGTGGAAATTTCCAAGCTTCTCTGCTGTAAGCGTAAACAACAGGTGTTGCTGTTCATCTAGCCAAAACAATAAAACGTTATCAGTACTTTCCCATGAGAATAGAATCTCGAGGGAAAGCCAATATGCAACACCGCCGCCCCATGACGGTTTATAGTAAGTACAACAACTGTAAGCTGAAAAGTTGCCTAGCCCATATTAACCAATCAGAATTCTGAACCATGGGTATATTTCAGCTATGAACCATGGGTATTCATCTCACTTATGTTCTTCCTATGCTTATTCTATGTAGACTGCTATCTACATGTACTTTGTATCTGAACTGTAACTATGCCTGGTCTTTGCACAGACCATGATGTTTTCTTTCCATTCTGGTGATGGAACTCTGCTTATGCTTTGTTTTTTCCTTTTTGCAATAATGCACCATACATCCATTATTGCCTTATGCTATCAATAAAGATATTGTTAGCCTTACAACATGTTGTTTGGATTACTTCAAGCCTGGAACCCCAAAAGCCACCATCACCCAACATCTTCTTCTCCAGGGTATCCTGTCTTCTCATTATGTGGCCAAAGTACTTCAGTTTTGCCTTTAATATCATTCCCTCAAGTGATCAGTCTGGCTTGATTTCCTGGAGTATGGACTGGTTTGATCTTCTAGCAGTCCAAGGCACTCTCAGAATTTTCCTCCAGCACCACAGTTCAAAAGCATCTATCTTCCTTCGCTCAAAATACTTTGCTGCTGAAAATACAGGCGTATTAATGACTTTCTATTTTGTATATTACACTGTACTTGGTATAGAAAATACACATGGGGCTGATCTGCAAAATGCTTTTCTTTGGGGGGGGGTAGAGATGAGGAAATCAAAGTACAAAATATAGAATAGGAGAAAGAACTTCTATACAGAGTCACATGACAGAGTATCACATTGCTAATGTTGACAATGTTCCCTCATCTGTGAAAGAAGCTTCTCTAGTTAAGTTCCTTTATCACCAGCTATTCCCAAATAGTGCTTTGATATCTGGAATCTATCATATTCTATAAATTACATGCCAGAAAAAACATGGCACTTTAAAAAAAGAGAGAAAGGTATTTATCAATGAATTAAACATGCTCCTCAAGATTGTTATATTCCTTCCGTCAAACCAATAAACTGCAATAATTCACCATGTGATAAATGTCTCTCTCTTTCTCCTACGAAGGACATGTGTAAATTAATCCTTTCTCAGAGGTATGATAGGAGCATGTTTAGAGAGAGGGCATGAATTTAAGATTTAGTCTCCATGCTCAACGTTACTGGTCCAATTTTCTTTCCAATTAGGAAACCATCTGCAGAGTGCTAACACTCACCTTCTGAACGCCTGCTGAAAGTTCTGCAAAGTAGATCACTGTGAAAACATTTAATTTAACAAAGTATTTGTTCATCACTCATTGTGCAAAGTGGCTCAAATATTATCAAGTTGAAAGAAAGAGAGATCTCTGGCTTCTGGCATATTGATTTGAAAAAAAGTCCAGAAATGTTCCTCCATTTATAGTGGGCAGATCATAAGGAGAGCAAGATCTAGCCAATAACTCTAGAAAATAAGAGGCTGGTAGTTAGCCCCAATTCTCAAATCTGCATAATTAAAAGGCTATGTCCTAGACATAAGTCACTAGGGATAAATTCAATTAAATTTAGCTGGGCTGAGGTCTGTGTGTACACATGTCATATTCTGTTTGGAATGGCCCTACTATTGTCTGTTTCCAAAGATGTATTGGGACTCCTTTCCTTTTTGTGCCATTTTAGTTGGGCCATGCAGATAATCTAAAAGGACTCATTTACTAAACAAGATTATACTTGCTAAACACAGCTGGCTCTGTGTGGTGCAGTAAATATATCGCTTTTGCTTTAAAGAATGATGGCTGACTTGGGCTCATAGGACAGTGTCATCAAACCACAGATAGTGCCTTTAATCTGCCACGTGCTGTGCAATTTTATTCTTTCTTTAATATTTTCTGAAATCACAGAAGAAACTGTGTGTCTTCCTGGTAGGTTTCATTGCTCCAGTTTCGTTTTGAGATTTGTGGCATTTATCTTACTTTTTCTTTTCTTTCTTTTTCTCCTTTTGTTCTATGGCTTCTTTTTGTTCTTTTATGTCACAGATGTTTCCTACAAATGTCAAAATTAAGGCATCACAGAGATTTGCCCCAACTTCATTTGATAGTTTGTGGGTTTTTTTCTTTCTTTGAGGATCAGTCTAGCTGCAATATTACAAGCTGGTCCAATCTGGGTCACTCACCGGTTTGGATAGAATGAAACAACTGCACTGTCATCAACAACCATATTGATGCCCGCTGTTGCAGAGGAACTGAAGAATATGCCACTGTTAAAGAATTCAAGCTTTAAGGTAGAGATTTGTGAAGAAATAGTAGAGAAGTGGGGAATGGTAAAGGAAGACCAGTGAATCATTATTTACTATTTGAACAATTATTGACAAACGAAGCCTAGGCCAGGCTGGGACTGTGGGTAATCCTGAAGAATTGTTAATCAATTATTATCAATTCTTTATTACGGTCACAGACCGGAATTATAAATGCAATACATTAAAATACATTAAAATACAAAATACATTAAATGAAATGAGCAAAGCTTAATAATATATTTGTTAAGAATCTTAATGTTAATCTTTCTCTAGATTAATATTACATCTGTTTCCCACACCCACTCCCTAAACACACACACACAAACACACACAAACACTATTCACCCTATGAAGATCTTCATAGATAAAGATCTTCCTTGGCAACATTTCTGAGGGCCTTTTCCCACTTCCACATAACGCAGGACAAGCATTCCCCAGCAACCTCCTTTTTCTGCCTTGTCTCCAGCCTACACCTGAGGCAGCTTAAACTTGTCCTTATCTATTCCAGTGCTAAACAGTGTTTTCCCCTTTAAGGAAGCAACAGGCCATTTGTTCAGTATTGCAGTCGGGTGACCCCTTAAGGGAGTGGGATCAGCCTGGCACCCTACTAGCTACTTTAGGATGGTGTGCACGTGCTTTCTCCCTCCAATACGTGGGCATTCTGTTTTAGGCAGAGAACACTCTTTCAACCCAGGCTTTCTCACTGTATCTGCAGTTTTTAAACCAATCCCTGGCTTGGATTCATGGCTTTCAAAGAGACCTCAGTTTGGCTAAGAACTAACTGATGGCAGAGGGAGTCTGCATGGTGAAACAGAAGCAAGAAAGCTCTTCCCTACTGCTGCTTTGTAGCACAGCCCAACCAGTGCCAATCAGCTGTTAACTGGGCATGATTTGAACATGGGTTAGAGTGCTAAACCTGTATTCCAAAGAAGCCTATCTAACAGATGACAGGTGCTGGGGGGGGTAAGGTGGTGCAGGGGAGAACTGGCTGTCACTCCTACTTTACTATACAATCCCCTCTCAGCACCAATCTGCTGTTAGCTGGAGTCTTTTGAACACACACGTGTGTTCAAAAAACATTTGCCCAAAGCCAGGAGTGAGTTTTGACAGATGGTTAAACTCTTTGGTCTAGCCATCTGTCGACCTTGCCTCCTCCGCAGCCCCAACCTGTTCTGCATTTAGGAGACTGATTGGTGGATGCTTTCCCAATGGGTGGTGATGTTTGGAGGGAGGGGAAGGAAACGAAGCCAGAGAATTCACCAATCTCTTTCTTTAACTTCCTTTGTACACTCTAGAAGAAGACACCACCATTTTGTAGCAATCCGGAGCACTAGTTAGAGAAGCAAGATGAGGATCAGCAATGGGTGAGCCACATTTATGCTAGGATAGTTCTGCTGGCTAAAGGACTGGTGGGAGAGCTTTCCTGACTTGTAGCTGTGGTTTGACAGTAGCTTCTTGCAAATCACGGCAAGCACTGGAATTCCTGCATTATTTTATTCTTCTGCAACACTGGCTTCAAGTTCTTACAATATTTCTCATATACTCTGGATAATTTTAATATATTATTGCTTACTCATAATTACCCCGGTTGTAAGAACATTTGAGAGATCAATCCAGAGGTCAATCTAATCCATCTTTCTGTTCTTACAGTGGAAAATCAGAGGCTTCTAGGAAACCTATAGCAAGTACATGAGCATCATTTAGCATCACCTAACTCAAGAACCTCAGCAATTATTATGGAGAGGAAGCATACTGTATAGCCACTAGAATTAGGAACCAGTCTAATTTTCATATTAATGTATGTGGGGACAAGTATATCATTATATACTTTGTAAAACCAGAAAGCTCAAGGAACAGGGGAATCTGATGGTCCATCCTTCAATTCATCAAAGAGGGCTGGAAAGAAAAAGAATAATATTGCAAGAGAATAAACAGTTATGCAAATGGTGCTGATGAGAGAGATTGGTTTCTAGGTCTGAATAGATTTCATCTTACAAGTGTTGGGGAAAATGCATCTGCCTGCAACATGGAGAGCTCATTCCGTAGAACTTTAAACTGCATTTTATAGGAGTTGAGGTGAAAGTTCTAAAGTTATGGACCTCAGATAAAATTTATACACTGAGAAAGAAGTGGGAGTATTGTTCTAATACAGACTATTAAACTACTCAATGAAAAATCAGAAAAAAACAGTGCCTCAAAGTTTATGATCTTTGTTGTTTACACATACAGTAGATACTCAGAGTGTGAGAAATAAACAAGATTTGCTTGAGCCCTTGGTATAGAAAAGCAAATATCATCACATGAGATCTGATGGGATGATCCCATGAATGGAATATAACAACTGAAGGATTCAAAATTGTTCAAAAGTAACAGAAGCAATAGAAATAGAGGAGGAATTGAACTGTATGTTCAAAGTATCCAATCTTCCTCAGAAGTCAAAGTAAATGAACTTGGCAATAACTGTACAGTAGAGAGTATCTGGGTTACAATAAATGGCAGAATGAATAAAAGCAATACTTTTGCTGGAACCTGCCATTGCCTACCCAACTAAAAAGCAAATGTGGATGATGTCTTTCAAAAGCAAATTGCAGATCTTTCAGTGAGCCATGAAGTAGTAGTGGTAGTGAATTTTAATCATCCAGTATCTGTTGGAAGACACACCCTGCCAAGTATTACTTTTCCAGGAAATTCCTGACTTCTTGCTGACATCTTCTCTTTCAGAGGGTGAAGGAAAGCATAAGAAGAATGGCGTGATTTGGGGATATCTATTATTTTGAATGTGTTTAAATATTCAGGACCAAATGAATTATGCCCTGGTATCCTTAAGGAACTAGCTAAAGGACTGACTAAAATTATGTATTATTTATTTTATTTTTCAATTTCTATCACTGCACCATCTCCCCCGAAGGGGACTCTGGGCGGTTATCTTTGAGAAACCCCAGAGGATGCGCCAGATGACAGGAGGGTCAAGTGCCATATAGGTGGAGGAGAACCAGTTGTCCCTACCTTCAAAAAGGAGTGAAAGGGAGTTTTATAGAATTAGACTAATCAGTTTGAAATGAGCACCTGGGAAGATTATATAGAAGATTTTAAAGTTTTAATATATAGTGGGAAAGCTGTAGACTTACTATATCTTTTGATAAAATACCCATGGCATTCTGATTAGGAAGCTAATTAAGTGGGTTGATTGGCATGAACATTTTATTTCATCTAAGGTAAAGGTAAAGGTTCCCCCCGCACATTTGTGCAGTCGTGTCCGACTCTAGGGACCGGTGCTCATCTCCATTTGTTAGCCGAAGAGCCAGCGTTGTCTGAAGACGCTTCCACGGTCATGTGGCCGCATGACGCGTGCAGAACGCTGTTACCTACCCACCGAAGTGGTACCTATTCATCTACTTGCATTTGCATGCTTTCGAATTGCTAGGTTGGCAAGAGCTGGAGCTAGTGCGGGAGCTCACTCCGCACGCAGGGCTAGGGATTCGAACCTCCGAACTTGCGACCTTCCGATCGACAAGCCTGGCGTCTTACCCGCTGAGCCACCACACCCCTTTTATTTCATCTAGCAGTGGATTATTTGTTCTTCTCATAGTCCAAGTTATTCTCAGCTATAACTCTCTCAACATCACAATTCAGTGGTGCATTTTTTCCCCTTGTTCTGATGGTCTAACTTTCAAAGCCTTGTTTTACAACTGGGAAAACCATGCCCTTGATAATATGTATGCAACAGTTGTCTCCAGAAAAAATAGTGATTCCTATCTTGCATTGTATCCTTTGGGAAGATATTCCAAAAGGATACACTGCTTCAAACTGAAATTTCTAGCTACAAGGAACTTTCTGAAAGGACTGGGTAGCATGCAAAACCATCATTCCTTTAATTTGCTTGATTAATGTTCAGCTCCACCCAAGGAGCTACTATGGACACTTGAGACTTCCTTCTTCTTAATTTTACCAAAATTACACACAGAAAAACTGTGACTTTTCTTTCTTATTCCTTTTTGGTGGGGTATGGGGAGTGGTAGAATTGCAGACTGTAGTGGCAACCTGCGGAAGACCTTTGTATCTCCAGGAGTTAGGTGGCATGTTTTGATTTTTCTTCCCCCACACCTAGGAGAGTTTACTTTGAATTATACTGATGTTTAATTGGCTTGTTTTTGTTTCTGCTTGGCATGGGAAGTGGGGGGAGAGGAAACCCCCAGCTTGTTAAGTTTAAGCATAGGTTCACTCCTCCAGCCACCCCTCTAGCGGCTTGGAATGGGGGGGGGGATTAAAAGAAATTGTTTATGCTTAGGCACTGGCTTATCTGATGGCTTCCCAGGCTCTGGGAATGATGTCATGGACAGGTGCCGGGCCCCAGAAGGAATCCCAGTCAAGGTCAGTCTGGGCTTGGTCACGGGGTTTGGGAGCCAGGCTTTGATAAAAACTTTAGGATTGTCTTTGGAGTTTGGGAACTTTGATACAGGCTCAGGACGCTGGGTCCTGTGGGACTCAACAGCCATTCCTTTTGAAGTTATTCTCTGCTATCTTAGCCAAGTTCCTGGTAGCAACAAGAGAATAAAGGTATCACCTTGTTTGGTATGTATGTATGTATTTCTTTCTGTATTCTATGCTTGTTATGCTTTGTGTAATCTGTTTAAACTGTGTTTCTGTTTGACTTTGTTTGCTAAAGTTTATAATAAAGCTTTAAGTTTCTTTATCCACTGGTGTGCTATTATCTCTGGATCAGAACCAATTGTTCGGGCCCCTGATCAAGGCTTGGATTCTTGGCAACACACAGACGTTCTTGGATTCTGAGCCATATCCACCAAAGAAAGAATTGCTAAAGTTATCTGAAAAACCATTTTCAGGAGCCAAATTTAATTCAGCTATAATAGCAATTCTATAGTCTCATCAGCAATGATGTGTGGCTTCTCTGAGCTTCCCAGGGAATTTACTGAAACCCAGTTTGATCACTGCTTTTTAAAATAAGCCCAGCTAGTATTTTAATCTGAGTGTGAGGAGTTTCTTCTAAGTGGCTTTTACTTTTAATCATCCTCTATGCTAGCCTAGGAGATCATGTGTTTTCTTCTTTCAATTTACATATATTTAAATAAAGGTACAACAGATTATATGGTTTGTTGCTGGTTTATTTATTACATTTATATACCTCTGCTTTGCTTGTATAAGCACTGAATCTGGCTTAAAATAGTTGCACCAAAAATGCAAAATATAAAACACAATAGTTATGTATTTTTTTCTTCTGAATGCGTATGATCTGTACTTTCATTTTATTGTTTCCTGTTTTAAAGTATAAGCTGCTCAGAGTCATTTGGAGTCAGGCAGCCTCTAAAATAGGTGTTTCTCAATCTTGGCAACTTTAAGATGTGTGGATGTGGATTTCTGGCTGGGGAATTCTGGGAGGTGAAGTTCACACACCGGTTTGGTCTAATGGTTAAGGCAAGGGCTAGAAACCAGGAGACTGAGAGTTCTAGTCTTGCCTTAGGCGTGAAAGCCGGCTGGGTGACCTTGGGCCAGTCACCCTCTCTCAGCCCAACTCACCTTACAGGGTTGCTGTTGTGGGGAAAATAGGAGGAGGGAGGAGTATTAGGTATGTTCGCCACCTTGAGTTATTTATAAAAAATAATTAAGGCGGGATAGAAAATAAACAAACAAACAAACAAATCTTAAAAGTTGCCAAGGTTGAGAAACACTGCTTTAAATTGCCATAATAAACAAACAAGCAAATAAATTATCATCAACAGTAAATAACATTCAAATTAATTAGCACTTAAACTAAGGTGAAAGTGATACTTTTTTGCTATTTTCCTAAATACTGTGAGAGTGGGGGCCAAATATACCTCCCTAGGATAGTATTCCATAGCTCAGCAGTCACACAAGATAAGGTCCTTCCTTTCCTGCTTACCTGATAGCTGGGCTTTTAGCAGGGTGGTATCTTCAGAAGGCCCTTCTTAGCTGATGAAAGTAACCAGGTGGGTTCATAGTGAGAAAGATGGCTGTTCAGATAGTTTGGAGTTTTCATAGATCATAGAATCATAGGGCTGGAAGGGACCTTGGAGGTCTTCTAGTACATACCTTCTCAATTTAAGGTAGCACCTTAAACTGTATCTGGTTGTGGGAGATATACTGGGAGCTGACTTTCCCAGGAATGCTGATTATGTCAATAGCCATCTGCAATCTAGAACTAAGGGTGTATCTACATCTACCATTTAAGCTGGTCCTGTCTTGTCCTGATGCTGGCTTGACCCTAAGTTGGTTTGAAAAAAAGCTGTCAAAACTAAGAGACTTTAGAAACAACTTGCAAGGTATTCAGTCCAAATTGCAGGCTACTATGTCTTCCCATAGGACAACTCTTCTGCTGCTGTGTCCTGCCAACTTTTCACATATACATGAGGGGCCGACCAAGGGCAAGATGGATGGATGATATTCTGGAGGTGACAGACTCGACCGTGGGGGAGCTGGGGATGGTGACGGCCGACAGGAAGCTCTGGCGTGGACTGGTCCATGAAGTCACGAAGAGTCGGAAGCGACTGAACGAATAAACAACAAAAACACATGTATACTTATGGAAATCAAAGTTGAACTTATATATACAAGATTAAAACATCAAGTGCACAAATACATAGGCACATATATATTTAAAATAAACATTCCTTCTTTCCATCCTGTTCAGATCTAACAGGTTTTATACAATCCTTTATCAGTATTGCTGTAATAACACAGTGGTTATGATATTTACTTTGCATTGAGAAGGTTGCTAATTTAAAACCTGGCAGAACTTTTAAAATTAATTTTTATTTTCCTGAATAGCTAGGTTTCCCCTGGACTTTTTTTAGTTTTATATATTTTTATTTTATATGCCTGGAAAAATGGTTAAATGGTGCAGTGCTTCAGATCTGAAGACAAAAAAGTGCTTCAGAGCACACAGGGCATGAATATCACACCTGTCAGCACCTACTTACAGCAGTCACACCTTTTTGCAGGAACTTGAGACTGCTCTCTCCACTGCACAGTTCTGGTGTTTGCTGACTTTACAATCCACAGTTACTAAATGAATTAGAAATCAGCATTCCATCTCTCAAGCTTGCCCACTCCCTCTCCAATGGGCTGTGTAGACTTCTAATTGGAGAGCGGTAGATTATTTTTTTCATTCTCTCTTTCCATATGACTGCAAACTATTGTTTACCTCAAGGTTTCTAAAATTCCCAGCTGCCAAGTAGAGGGAATCGTTTAGGCAAAGCAGAGAAATAAAGTTGGCTTCTGTAATAGTCTGTGGGAATGACCTTGGGAGACAGGAAGAAGAGCCACAGAATAGACAACCATCATGGAAAAGGTATCTCAGCCCACAGAAGGAAAAGAGGAGTGGGAATCATCTCAGAAGGGACTCTCCATAGTTTTCTGGAAAGTAAAAGTAAAGGAGGGGAGAAGTGCTTTCAGACTTGCAAGATTCTGTTACTGTAACCTTACATTAAAGGCAGTGTTATTACTCATGGCTTGTGCTTCTTGTCTGGACTACCTCAAAGGGCTGACAGCTTCATACCAGTGTGGAGAAGTCAAGGTACTCTTTGTTCCTTATGAGCTGTTTTTCCAAGGAGGACTGAGCTGTGTGCATATAAGCCTCTCCCCAGTAGAAGGTGAAATAAAAATTACTGTAAATGGTTTGTGTACCTTTGAATGTGTTTGGGAATATATGCCATCTTGCCTTTCCTTCAGGCAACAAAATGTCTTAAGCCAGCTCTGATAAATATCCACAGGCCAATAATAACTTTGCTATTAGCATACAGGATACATTTTAACTACTGCACTTCTTTCAATTACTTAAATGGTTCAGCGCCCAGTTTAACATCCTCTGGATGCTACGTAGCTTTAGCTTTGTATTGTAATTTTTCTGTTGTACTTGGTTTATTCACTTAGTTTCCATTTACAGCTCTTCTCCACATTTACTTAGTATTTTATGCTTTGTTCATAATTCTAGGATGCACACAACTGATGTTAACTTTGCACTTTGTTTTGTACCCTAATTGTCATCTTATGCTCTGCTGTTTTAACTTTACTTTGGCTATTTTGTGCATCTTAAATCGCCTCTTCAGTTGAATTATTTAGTTATGCCTTTCAGTGCTTTAATTTATGTGGTCTCAATTAGCTTCTTTTCTATTTGGATTTATCTAACTGCACACCCAATTACCTAGAAGATGGAAATGAAGCCACTGTCATGTCTTGCATTACACACTGTAAGAAAATATAGATAATCCAGGGGCTTCATGCAATTTATGGAGCCCCCTCTACCTTCCAAGTCCCATTGCTGAAATGTGGTGGTAAACCACTGAAGAAGCATAATTTTCTGGCTGGTTTTCAGGAAAGGAAATGGTTAACATACAGTAGCTGTTAATATTTTTGTATCAACTCCCCTGCAAAAATAAGAGGAAAAGAAGAAGGCTTCAGCCCCAACTCCTCCAGTGAAATAATTTGAACGTAGGTAATGTCCTCCGCAGTCTTTATGTCCCCCAATACAGGTAGTCCTCAACTTATGACCACAATTGGGACCGGAACGTCTGTCATTTAGCAAGTTGGTCATTAAGTGAGTCACACTACAACCTTTTTGCTGTAGTTGTTAAGCTAATCACTGCAGCCATTAAGTGAATCACATGGTTGTTAAATGAATCTGGCTTCCCCCATTGACTTTGCTTGTCGGAAACTGGCTGGGAAGGTCACAAATGGTGATCATGTGACCCCGGGACACTGCAACCATTGTAAATACATGCTGGTTGCCAGGTGCCTGAATTTTGATCATGTGACTGCAGGGAAGCTGCAACGGTCGTAAGTGTGAGGACTGGCTGCAAGTAACTTTTTTCAGCGTGGTCGTAACTTTGAACAGTTGCTAAATGAATGGTCGTAAGTCGAGGACTACCTGTATATATTTTTTAAACGTATAGACCCCACCCACAAAAATGTTGCCTGTTACTGCTGTAAAGCCAAAGGGACTATTTATTCTTAACAGTCTAACAAGGCTCTTCTCTATAACAGTTAAATGCATTTTTTATGTCCAGTGTTAGTATATAGAGCTTGGCAGTTTCCTCCTGGGTTCTACTAACTCAGCTATGCTCTCCTGCTTATTTCCTCTTCCTGCTTGTCTAATCTTCTCCCTCTTTCTGCCAAATAGTTGTCCCCACTACCAGCATCTTTCCAGTCCTTTCTGTACCATGGGTACAACTTGGGTTAGTTGCCATCTCACAAAGATTTAACTTCTGAGCACTGGTGGCGTGGAATAACAAGCTTTCATCTGAAGTCACTGAAGTGTTTCAGAGTTATATAGATGTCCCTCGACAGTTCAGCATTTCTTGATCTACACCAACATATGCAAACTTGAAAAGCATTTGTGTTTGAGCCATTACAAATTTTCTATCTAAGTTGTTCAATCTTTGATGGATCCTTGCAGCCTCCCTCCTGCTAAGTGTGGCAGCCACCAGCTGACCAGGGTTGTCTGTATAAGCCAACCCAAAGTTAGCAGGAAAAAGTGAGGATGTCCCTAAGTTTCTATGCTGTGCTTCATTCTACTAATTTTCAGTTTAGAGTGATGGCTACTCAACCCAGGAGTAACTTTCTCAATAGGAAATGTGAACTTTTTCCTTATAAGCTGCTTGAGAAATTGAGTCTGAGTCTCAGATGGACTGTCTTTACTTTCATCAAGATTCAGCTTGCAAAATTTACAGGATATTAATTCTATTGCTTCCCTTCCTGTACCCCATCCAATGTGACAGTTATCACTCTGCAGATCAGTCTCAGATGATTTGAAAAATAGTTTTCCTTTTGCTCAGTAGAGAAGTCTTTTTTTTCCCTCCTGTTTTCCCTCCTGGAATGGACTGAACCTCAAGCTTTAGAAATATCAATAACTACAGTTATGTATCAATGTTTTATCTTTTCCCCTCCTTGGGCCTGCTTCATAAGATAGTCCCTTTGGATTGTGGCTGCAGCTGTGGACAGAATGGATGCCCATTGGAAAATAAATCTCATCACATTTTCCCCTTTGCTCCATGTATGTCATTAAAGATTATATCTGTAACTGTTGTAAAAGGACCATATTTTCCTCTGGAACTGTATCTTTAATCTACATTTAGTAACGCTTTGATGGACAATCCATGTTAGTCAGATGGATTTGTCCTTCAAGTTGTTTCCTTTTTATTTTTAGTTCTTAAAATTACTCTGTGATATTTGCATTAATAAGATGAAAATGTTAATAATTACTCCTTTTGTGGCATTGGTACTTGAAAGGAGATTTGAGAAAGAATTATTGTTCTACTGGGTTTTGCCATTATGTTTTTTTGGAAGAAAATAAGCAGACTTCAATTAATGTAATTTAACAACTAAGGTATGCAATTTAAGTCTTAACATTTCATATTTGTTTTATATACAAAGACCTGTCCAAACCTGAGTGGGACCCCTGGTCTATCTGTAATTCACAACTAGAATTCACAACTAGAATTAATTCACAGTTTGTTTCCAGAACCTAAACCTAAATTTTAATTAGCATTCTCTTTTGTGAAATTTTATCAAATTTCCATTTTTGGATCTGGTAGAACATTCTCTAGAGCAGAGCTTTCCAAACTTTTCATGTTGGTGACACACTTTTTAGACATGCATCATTTTGCAACACTCTCTCACAGAAAGGCATCATTTCGCGGCACACTCTTACAGCAGGGCACAGAGCAGGCACTAGGACCTGCGTGGAACCACAGCGGGTTTGGAGGCATCAAGGCACAAGGCAGGCACAAGGCAGGCACTAGGACCTGTGCGGAATCCTGGCAGGGCTCGGAGCCATGACATACCCAGACACTGCAGCCGACACACTAACGTGTCCCAACACACACTTTGTAAAGCTATGCTCTAGAGCAGTGTTTCTCAACCTTGGCAGCTTGAAGATGTATGGACTTCAACTCCCAGAATTCCCCAGCCAGCATGCACAGGTACAGGAGTCCTCCAGGTGTGGCTAGATTCCATCTCCCTTCATCCCTAGACAAGATGACCAGTTGTCAGGAATGAAGGAAGTTGTAGTCCAAGAACACACAGAAGCCATGGATTCTGCATGTTTAAGCAGAGTCTGAGTAGACATTAGTTGAGGTTCTTCAGTTTGGGTTCCTGCATTAAGGAAGAGGTTGGATGTAGAGGTCTCAGTGGCCTCTTCTATGTTTTTTCCTTTTATCAGTCCTGTTAGAAAGATTAGTCTGAACAATGGTGGCTTGTCTATGGGCCCTTATTTTGGTTGAATAGAGATCCCAAGGTTTGCTGTTCGCAATGAAACCCAACTTTGCCTCAGCCCAGGACTATTTACTTCATAAAATACTTAAGTGGTTTGAATAAAAGAGGGCTTAACACGTAGACTATCAAGCAATCTCTCCCCCCCTAAACAAATACATTCTTACATCTGTTCAAAGACTTGTATTTGCCTTAATTTTTCTCTAGTGAGAATTCTGCACAATAATTTATGCTATCAGCATATATTTTGATTTTAATATGATTTATGACAATTTTTATTTATTTGATTTGATGCTGCCAGACTCCAGTGACTCTGGATGGCTCACAATACACCAAAACAATATAAAAACAATAACAAGAAAACAAAATAAAACTCGGACAAAAAAAAAAGAACAAATGGTGAACCTGGCAAACCCTATAACAGGCTAGGCAACATCTTCAGTGCGAAAAGGGAGTGGGACTTGCTCTCTGTTTATATACCATGGCTTGTCCTGCTTGTGTTGGTGGAGGTATTGTTTTCTCCTTGGGAGTTCCTTGATTGGGCTGTTGTTTGCTCCTTGGTTGATTGACTGAGTTAATAGTTCCTTGATTAGGGTATATTGTTCTGTTTGATTGTCCCTCTGGTGCTAATCCTACTGTTAATCTTTGCATATCTGGGTGTTGATTGCTGGCAAGGAGGTGTTCTGGTCTTTTGGCTTTTCTATGAATGGTATGTAAATGTTGTTTACCTCTGTGTGTCTGAGATTAACACCAGGATACAGAGAAGGTGTGCTTCTGGGGTCCTGATAGATGGCATTGTTTAATTGAAGGAACCTGGAGCATGCCAACCTTGTCACCTCAAATTGGCTGGGCAGACAGCCATGGGAGATAAGCGGTCCCTCAAATAAAGATGTCTATGAAGGTTCTCAGTCATCCAGGTGGAATTGTCTGTAGCTTGAATCATGTCAACTGGATTTCTATTTTCTCAGTGGAAACGTTTCACTCCTTATCCAAGGAGCTTTTTCAGTCTGAGCAAAGTTAGTAAGGGAATCCTAAATATGTTTCTAGGTAGCTCTGTGACCTTACACCTGGGGCTAGGTCATGGTTATATTGAGATGTTATTTTAAGTCCTTTTATCATCTAAAGGAGGATCGTTAAGATTACCCTGCTGCTGTTGAGCTTGTGAAATGGTCTTAATCTTCCTAGGCACAGAATACAAAGCAGGGAGGAAGATGGGGGAAAGATTGTGCCTGAGGCCCCCACCTCTATTCAAGGAAGGATTTTCCAAGTTGGCATAAATGGATTCCTTGACCCCTCTCTCAAACCACCTATCTTCTCTGTCTAAAATGTGAACATTAATGTCCTCAAATGAGTGTCCTTTTTCCTTTAGATGAAGATAAACTGCTGACTCTGGTCCTGTGGTGTTACTTCTCCTGTGTTGGGCCATCCTCCTGTACAAAAGTTGTTTGGTTTCTCCAATGTAGAGTTCAGAGCACTCCTCACTGCACTGGATTGCATAAACTACATTGCTTTTCTTGTGTTTTGGAGTTTGATCTTTGGGGTGTACAAGCCTCTGTCTCAGTGTGTTGGTGGGTTTGAAATATACAGGTATGTGGTGTTTGCCAAATATCCGTTTTATCTTTTCAGACACGCCAGCCATGTAGGGAATGACCAGGTTCTTTCGTTTACTCTGAGTCTCAGCCCTATCTGTCGCTGTTTAGAGCTGTTTTGTTTTGTCTTTTACAGACAAAAACATGGCTGTGCCATGGGTTCTCCTGTGTCACCCATTGTGGCCAATTTATACATGGAAGAAGTGGAGAAGAAAGCACTCAACACATTCCAGGGAACGGTGCCCACCCACTGGTTTAGGTATGTGGATGACACCTGGGTCAAAATCAAGGCCCAGGAAGTACAGGCCTTCACGGACCATATAAACACTATAGATGCCAACATTAGCTTCACCAGAGAAGACACCAAGGACAACAGACTGGCATTCCTAGACTGTGAAGTCCTCATTGGGACCGGTGGCAAGCTAGAAATAGGGATCTACAGGAAACCCACACACACAGATCAATACCTGATGTTTGACTCCCACCATCCACTGCAGCACAAACTAGGAGTCATCAGGACATTGTCACACAGAGCAGAAACCATCCCCACCTCCATGGATTCCAAAAAGAATGAAAAGCAGCATCTGAGAACAGCTCTGCAGGCCTGTGGATATCCAAATTGGGCCTTCACCAAATCTAAGTCTACCAGACCTAAAACAGCGACAGATAGGGCTGAGACTCAGAGTAAACGGAAGAACCTGGTCATTCCTTACATGGCTGGCGTGTCTGAAAAGATCAAACGGATATTTGGCAAACACCACATACCTGTATATTTCAAACCCACCAACACACTGAGACAGAGGCTTGTACACCCCAAAGATCAAACTCCAAAACACAAGGAAAGCAATGTAGTGTATGCAATCCAGTGCAGTGAGGAGTGCTCTGAACTCTACATTGGAGAAACCAAACAACCTTTGTACAGGAGGATGGCCCAACACAGGAGAAGTAACACCACAGGACCAGAGTCAGCAGTTTATCTTCATCTAAAGGAAAAAGGACACTCATTTGAGGACATTAATGTTCACATTTTAGACAGAGAAGATAGGTGGTTTGAGAGAGGGGTCAAGGAATCCATTCATGCCAACTTGGAAAATCCTTCCTTGAATAGAGGTGGGGGCCTCAGGCATAACCTTTCCCCTATCTTCCTTCCTGCTTTGTCTTCTGTGCCTAGGAAGATTAAGACCATTTCACAAGCTCAACAGCAGCAGGGTAATCTTAACGATCCTCCTTTAGATGATAAAGGGACTTAGAAACAAACATCTCAAAAATAACCATGACCTAGCCCCAGGTGCAAGGTCACACAGCCAGCCTAGAAACATATTTAAGGATTCCCTTACTAACTTTACTCAGACTGAAGAAGCTCCTTGGATAAGGAGTGAAACGTTTCCACTAAGAAAATAGAAATCCAGTTGACATGATTCAAGCCACAGACTGTTCCACCTGGATGACTGAGAACCTTCATAGACATATTTCACAGGTTGTTGAAGTTGCTTATGAAATTTAAATCTCTCATCTTTATAAAGAAGGACTAGAACTCACAATTTGTAGTCTAGCACCTTAGCCGCTACACTAAACTGGCTCTTTTGGCTGCAGTGCTGAGGTGCTGAAATCAGAGAGGAGGGTAAAACAGCCAGAGCGAAACGTTTCCACTGAGAAAATAGAAATCCAGTTGACATGATTCAAGCTACAGACCTCAAATAAAGACATACTCTGCCATGTAGGGCTTTGTAGATCATAACCAGCATCTTGAATTGCAGCTTGTGAAGGAGAGGTGTCACACGGGCATATCGAGGTATCCCCATAACTGCCTGTGCCGCTGCATTCTGGACTAGTTGAAACTTCTGATTGGTCCTCAAGTTTAGTTATTAATATCCTCACTTTTTCATTTTGGCATACGACAGGCATTTTGTGCGCACGTGTGTATTGGGAATATTTGCTACATAAAAGTTAATGTGGAAGAGATGATTCAATATCATACAGCAGGCCTTGGAGCAAACAATACCTAAATCTTTAAACATGGAATGGAGACAAATACTGTGGTGTGCTAATATTATTTGTCTGTATCTCTCCCATCTCGCTCTGATGCAGTCTTTTCAGCTGCAAAATGAGCTATGAATCCTTTGATTTAGCCATTTTGGGAAGCAGCCCATAAATTTTAAGTTAACTGTGGCCTTCTGATTGAAAATCCATACAAAGTCTATTTGCAGATTTAGATAGATTTGTAAGTTTGGAGGGTGGAAATAAATGAATGATTCCAATACATTAGTTCCCAGCAGGATCAACAGCTCTGGCTTCTGCAAGGGCTTCCCAGTGATTTCAATGAACACTGTTTTCAACTAGGAGCAAAGGTAGCAAAGGTAGCATTAGTTTCCCCTATGGATTGGAAGGGAATCTGTGTACACAATGAATTCCTGGAGTGTGCTGGAGTACACACAAAGCTTCAAATGTATATGTCAGTTAGTGCTTAAACACAGTAATAGTTCTGGAATCATTTGATTCCAGACTGCTCCCTTGTTTAGAAGTCACTTTATACTCACTATGATATTTCTCAAGAATACAAAAAAAAAAAACCCAAAATATTTTGTGGCAACATACAGTAGGCTCAGATGGCAACACTGAGTGAAATTTGCTAGCATCTCTTCTTCTGTAGTGGAAAATGTACACAAAATTCCAGATGCATCTGAAAAAAGCTACATATATCTTCTCCCATTAACAACCTACAATCATTCTTTTGGCACCCACTACACACATGCTTGGCCTTTTTTCATCTGTTCATCAGTAAGCTAAATCTCATCATTTATCCAACCTATATTGCACTCAGTTTCTATATGCTTGGCCTCTTCTTTTCCCACTCTTAGCTTTTTAGTTTCTCTAACTTATCAGGAACATCTGGAAGACACTAATTATCTGAATTAATTTCATTGGGCTTCCTGCTGAGATGGGACGAAAACTGACTGACATGGTGGGTGGCTTATGTTGGCAACTAAATGTAGCAGGACAGTGGTCTATTCATTCTTTGATACTTTTCCTGTGGCTTTCAGTACCAGCAACAATAGTATTCTTGATGATCACTTGGTGTAAAAGATTGTGGGGAGGCTGGGAAAGGAATAGAAGGAAAAGCAGCGGGTAAGTCATTTGACAGCTTATCTCATAAATTGCAACTCAGCCCAGGTGGGAAGAAATCTGGGGAAAAGCATCTGAAAGCCTTCAGAGAGACTCCACATTAATTAACTCACTATAAACAAAGCTGGGGAATTCCTCTTACAGTTTCCAAGATTGTAGTATTTATTCTAGATGAGCAGTAAAAATACCTTATTGAAAACTGTGAATTTCTTGCTTGCTTGGTCTTGCCTCTGTGCAGAGCTTGATCGTTGGCAGGTGTGGGCCTTTGGAGTATTGTTCTGCAATGCTTTCAATTGTTGTGACATCATGTCCAGAAGGCTGTTGGCCTATAGTGTCTCCCAGGTTCCATCTTGTTTCCTAAACAGGAGTACCTGCATGGGGTGGGGTGGGGTGGGGTGGGGTGGGGTGAGTATTCAACCATGTCAGAATGGCAGATGCAGCTAGGTGATTCAAGCTTGCCCCTTTTTAACATGTATCACATGCATCACATACACGTAAAAATGGGCAAGGTTTTGATCACCCAATCACACACCTCATTCTGATGCAGTTGAACCCATGGATGCTAGTGCTCCTTGATGTTGATAACAGTAACATTTGTTATGGACAACTTTTTCATTCTGGGGTTTGCCCTTTAAAAAATGTTTTTTTTCCAACCTGTAAGAGTTTCTGGGGGCATGACATGACCCAATGATATCAGCAAAGTGGGCAAGGTCTACATTTTAGGCCCAGTCTCCCCCCCACCCCCCCATTTGGGGAGGGTTAAAGTTTAACACTCTGTCAGGGTGGACTTCTGGTGAGTATATGGATACTTCCATGTAGCTTTCCAGGAAACAATATGGAAAATAGTTTGCTGTGTCTTCCTTTGGGCTTTCCTATTATATTAACCAGCTGTGACCCTGCTTTGCTTTTTTGAGATCAACTAAGGTTGGCCAGGTACCACCACCTACTGAGTTCTTTGGGAAAGTTAGAATTATATAAAGTGCAATGTTAAGCTTCCCAGGGGCTTAATGTACTGTGGAGTACATTAATGTACTTTCTTCAATACTTTATTTAATAAAAAATGTACCAAATAATTGCAAATAATGCAAATGAAAACCCACATACATTACATTTTTTTTCAATGAAATTCAATGGCATGAGGCTAAGAGACTCTGGAGGCCACACAAATGAGACTGTGGGCTTCATGTTATCCACAGGTTACCCCCACCCCCAATCTACATGACTTTGATTTTCAAGTGACTCCAAAGTACTGGGAACATCAAGCTCTCCTGTGATACGCCATCCATCTCCAAGAACTTGGTCAATTCTCTTTTCCTAAGTCTGATAATGGGTTGGATAGGAGTGAACTCCAGCAAAGGAGATCGTTACCTTGTCGTGGTGCTGGAGCTTGAGCACCTCAATGAGCACCATGAGCTAAACCGTGAAGGGACACCCAAGACGGGAAGGTCATGGAAGAGAGGTCAGACTAAATACGATCCCTGGGGAAGGTAACGGCAACCCACCCCAGTATTCTTGCCGTGAAAACTAAATGGGTCAGTAGAACCAGAGATATGTCGGTATACCATCGGAAGATGGGACTCCCAGGTCAGAAGATGGTCAAAATGCTACTGGGGAGGAACAGAGGGTAAGTTCAACTAGCCCCAGATGTGATGACGCAGCTAGCTCAAAGCCGAAAGGACGGCTAGTGGCCGATGGTGCTGGTGGTGAACGACGAATCCAATGTTCTAAAGATCAACACACCATAGGAACCTGGAAAGAGACTTTGAGAGTGGAATTGGCCTGCAGCAATAACATCCTGGACTCTGATATCGCGGACTCTATAACATCTCATAATTTTACAACATTTATAACATCTTAAAATTATAATGGCTTGGTGGATGAAGTGGAGGATTGACCACCCCCAGTCTAGTAAGGCGGCAGAAGATTGCGGAGTCCCTTGGTGTGAGTGTGGTGCCCCCCTTGTAAGTGAGAGTGACAAGGGGGGGACTAGGACTGTATGAGTTGTGAGAGAGTACCTATCCCTGAGTGAGAGACAGGGTAGGTAGGAGTGTTTGGGTACCCTGCTGTGGCTAGTGAGAGAGGCCACAGCGGGGAGCAGTGAGAGAGTGGGAGGTGTGTGGGGTGGTTAGGCTTACCAGCGCCGAGAGCGTGAGCTGGTACGCTGGGAGCCCTGCCATTGCCTAGGAGAGATTGAGTTTGAGAGGATGTATGTATGTGGAAAGGGACCCTTGCCCAAATCCAGGATGTCCGAGGGCTCAGAAGTAGAGGCGTCTGGGCTAGGATTCTCTGGGGACTGCGGGGCGGAGAATTTGATCGAGGTGGTGACGGGTAAGGGACGATATGACGGGAGCTGGAGGGCAGGCCATCGTTGGGGAAGGCACCCCCGGTGTTTATTACCGGTGGCGTGTTCCAGCCCCCCAAGCTCAAACCCAGACCCTGGTAACCAGATCTTCGAGGGCCCTGATGTCCGGCTGTTACTCCTTAATGCCAGGTCTGTGAGTAACAAGGCCCCCCTCATTCGCGACTTGCTCGTGGATGGGGGGGCGGACCTGGCATGTATCACTGAGACCTGGCTGGGCCCAGAAGGAGGGGTTGCCCGTTCAGAAATGTGCCCAGCCGGGTTTCGAGTGTGGCATCAGCCGAGACAGCGGGGCAGGGGAGGACGGGTGGCAGTTGTCATCCGGGAGTCTCTGGTGGCCTTCACGGGCGCTGCTCCACAAGTGGCCGGGTGTGAGACCCTGTTTTTCAAGTTGGGTTCTTGAGAGCAGTTGGGAGTGTTGCTGCTGTACCAGCCTCCCTGCTGCATAGCAACCTCCCTGCCCGAGCTGCTCGAGGCTGTCTCGGTGTTGGCAGTGGAGTTCCCCAGACTTATGGTCTTGGGGGATTTCAATCTGCCGTCCCTGGGACAGACCTCTGAGACAGCTCGGGAGTTCATGGTTACCATGGCAACCATGGGCCTGTCACAGATTATTCAAGACCCGACTCACGACAGTGGCCTCACCCCAGATTTAGTTTTCTGGTCTGAGCAGTGGCAACGTGATCTGAGGGGAGAGTTACATATATCCCCATTGTCATGGTCAGACCACGCCCTGGTGACCCTGAGGCTCTCTTGTGCTGCCCCACTCTGCAGGGAGGCGGGACCTATTCGATTGGTCCGCCCCCGGTGACTGATGGACCCAATGAGGTTTCAGAGGGAGCTAGGGGTTATACCCGAAGATCTGATGTACGGTCCAGTGGAGGTCCTGGCCGCAGCTTGGAATAAAGAGGCGGTCGGGGCCCTGGACAGGATCATGCCTATGCGACCTCTCTTGCCTCATTCGACCCGTCACTCCCCGTGGTTCACGGAGGAGTTGAGGGTTTTGAAGAGGGTTAAGAGACATCTAGAGCACCGCTGGAGGAAGACGAGGACTGAATCTGACCGGACACAATCTAGAGCCGCTATTAGGGCCTACCTTGTGGCAGTAAGAGCGGCGAAACGTGAATATTTCTCCGCTCTTATTGTGTCCACAAAATGCCGCCCGACGGCCCTGTTTAAGAATACTAGATCTCTCTTGGGTTGTGAGGATACGGTGACCCACTTACAGGGCCGGTCAGAAGAGTTTGCTGAGCATCTGCAGGACAAAATCGCTCAGATTCATTCCAAATTTAACTCTAAGCGTGAAGCACAATCTGGGGAGATGCCAGAGGTACGGACTTACCCTGTTATCTGGGAACGGTTTGATCCTGTTGGGCCTGATGAAGTAGACAGGATCCTCCGGATTGTAAATGCCACCACGTGCCATCTTGACCCGTGTCCCTCCTGGCTGGTGACATCAGCTTGGGAGGTCACACGTGGTTGGGTCCAGGGGATGATTAATGCATCTTTGGGAGAGGGGGTGTTCCCAGCAGTCTTTAAGGAGGCGCTGGTGCACCCCCTCCTCAAGAAACCTTCCCTGGACCCCACTGTTTTGAACAATTTTCGTCCTGTCTCCCACCTTCCCTTTTTGGGAAAGGTGGTTGAGAAGGTGGTGGTGTTGCAACTCCAGAGGATTCTGGATGAAACAGATTATCTAGACCCCTTTCAGTCAGGTTTTAGGCCAGGATATGGGACAGAGACTGCATTGGTCACGCTTATGGATGATCTCTGGTGGGAGCGGGATGGAGGGAGTGCATCCATTCTTGCTCTCTTGGACCTCTCAGCGGCTTTCGATACTGTTGACCACGGTGTCCTTTTGGAGCGACTCAGGGAGTTGCGGTTGGGCGGTGTAGTTTTGCGCTGGTTCAACTCCTTCCTCCAGGGCCGCTCGCAATCGGTGGTAATAGGAGAGGAGAGATCCGACCCTCGACCCCTCCTGTGTGGGGTGCCGCAGGGTTCGGTTCTCTCTCCTCTCCTATTTAACATCTACATGAAGCCGCTGGGTGAGATCATCCGTCATCACGGGATGAGGTATCACCAATATGCTGATGATACTCAACTGTATATCTCCATCCTGCGTGAAGTAAGTGTTGCAGTTGACACCCTATCTCAGTGCCTAGGGGCTGTAGGGGCCTGGATGGGGAACAACAGGCTTCAACCGAACCCTGGTAAGATGTAGTGGCTATGGATTGATGGCCCCTCGGCCTCTGGGAAGCTGTCATCTTTTACTCTGGACGGGGTAGCACTGCCCCGTTCAGATTCAGTCCGGAGCTTGGGGGTCCTCTTGGACTCACGACTCCTGCTCGAAGAGCAGGTGGCAGTCGTGGCCAGGAGGGCCTTTGCACAGCTTCGGATAGTGCGCCAATTGCGCCCCTTCCTGGATCGAGAGGCCCTCCGAACAGTCACTCATGCCCTTGGCATCTCTCATATAGATTATTGCAATGCGCTCTACATGGGGCTACCCTTGAAGAGTATCCGGAGGCTTCAGCTGGTCCAGAATGCAGCCGCTCGAGCAGTTATGGGTGCGATAAGATCAGCACATGTAACACCGCTGCTCCGCGAGCTGCATTGGGTACCAGTTTGCTTCCGGGTCCAATTCAAGGTTTTGGTCATCACCTTTAAAGCCCTACATGGCATGGGACCAGGGTATCTGAGGGACCGTCTCACCCTGATTACATCTACCTGCCCCACCCGGTCATGCAGGGAGGGCATGCTGCGGACCCCGTCAATAAAAGAATTCCACCTAGTGGGGTCCAGGAGGCGTGCCTTCTCTGCAATAGCGCCCGCCCTGTGGAGCATCTTGCCCCCGGAGGTGAGGCAGGCGCCCTCCCTCCTGGCTTTTCGGAAGTCCTTAAAAACCTGGCTCTGCCGCCTGGCGTGGGCCAAACGAAGAGATAGTTCTTCCTGGGGGTGGTTAGCTTAATAATAACCTCCTCGTATGATCGTACCATCCTCTGGATTTTTAAACTTTTATTTATTATGATATTGTGTATTAATGATTATTGGTTTTTAATTTTAATTTTAATATTTATTGTAAACCGCCCAGAGTCTACTACGGGAGAGTTGGGCGATGATAAATTTGACAATAAATAAATAAATAAATAAATAAATAAATAAATAAATGTAAGATCTATGAGCCAGGGCAAATTGGATGTGGTTATTGGTGAGATGTCAAGATTAAATATAGACATTTTAGGTGTCAGTGAACTGAAATGGGCCACTTCACATCAGATGACCACCAGATCTACTACTGTGGACAAGAGGACCACAGAAGAAATGGAGTAGCCTTCATAATTAATAATAAAGTGGCTAAAGCAGTGCTTGGATACAATCCCAAAAACGATAGAATGATCTCAATTCGAATTCAGGGTAAGCCATTTAACATCACAGTGATCCAAATATACGCCCGAACCACAGATGCTGAAGAAGCAGAAGTAGATCAGTTCTATGAGGATCTGCAGCACCTACTGGATAATACGCCAAAAAGCGATGTTATTTTCATTACAGGAGACTGGAATGCTAAGGTGGGTAGTCAAACGACACCTGGAATTACAGGCAAGCATGGTCTAGGACAGAGCTTTCCAAACTTTTCATGTTGGTGACACACTTTTTAGACATGCATCATTTCGCGACACACTCTTACAGCAGGGCATCATTTCGCGACATACTCTTACAGCAGGGCATCATTTCGCGACACACGCTTACAGCAGGGCACAAGGCAGGCACTAGGACCTCCGTGGAATCACAGCAGGTTTGGAGGCAGCAAGGCGCAGGCAGGCACTAGGACCCGTGTGGAAACCTGGTGGGGCTCGGAGGCAGCAGCAGCTGCGACACACCTGGACACTGCAGCCGACACACTAACGTGTCCCGACACACAGTTTGGAAAGCTCTGGTCTAGGAGAACAAAATGAAGCAGGACATAGGCTGATAGAATTTTGCCAAGACAACTCACTGTGCATAACAAACACTCTCTTCCAACAACCTAAAAGACAACTTTATACATGGACTTCACCAGATGGTCGACACTGAAATCAGATTGACTACATCCTTTGTAGCCAAAGGTGGAGGACATCTATACAGTCGGTAAAAACAAGACCTGGAGCAGACTGTAGTTCAGATCACGAACTTCTTATTGCACAATTTAGAATCAGACTAAAGAGAATAAGGAAGACCCACAGATCAATTAGATATGAGCTCACTAATATTCCTAAGGAATATGCAGTGGAAGTGAAGAATAGATTTAAGGGACTAGATTTAGTAGATAGGGTCCCGGAAGAGCTATGAACAGAAGTTCGCAACATTGTTCAGGAGGCCGCAACAAAAAGCGTCCAAAAGAAAAAGAAAACCAAGAAGGCAAGATGGCTGTCTGCTGAGACACTGGAAGTAGCCCAAGAAAGAAGGAAAGCAAAAGGTAACAGTGATAGGGGGAGATATGCCCAATGAAATGCAAAATTCCAGAGGTTAGCCAGAAGAGATAAGGAATTATTTTTAAACAACCAATGTGCAGAAGTGGAAGAAGATAATAGAATAGGAAGGACAAGAGACCTCTTCCAGAAAATTAGAAACATCGGAGGTTAATTCCAGGCAAAAATGGGTATGATCAAAAACAAAGATGGCAAGGACCTAACAGAAGCAGAAGAGATCAAGAAAAGGTGGCAAGAATATACAGAAGATCTGTACAGGAACGATAATAATATCAGGGATAGCTTTGACGGTGTGGTCAGTGAGTTAGAGCCAGACATCCTGAAGAGTGACGCTGAATGGGTCTTAAGAAGAATTGCTAATAACAAGGCAGCAGGAGACGACGGTATCCCAGCTGAACTGTTTAAAATCTTGCAAGATGATGCTGTCAAGGTGATGCATGCCATATGCCAGCAAATTTGGAAAACACAAGAATGGCCATCAGATTGGAAAAAATCAATTTATATCCCCATACCAAAAAAGGGAAGCACTAAAGAATGTTCAAACTATCGAACAGTGGCACTTATTTCACATGCCAGTAAGGTAATGCTCAAGATCTTGCAAGGTAGACTCCAGCAATTCATGGAGCGAGACTGTAGCTTGAATCATGTCAACTGGATTTCTATTTTCTCAGTGGAAACGTTTCGCTCCTTATCCAAGAAGCTTCTTCAGTCTGAGCAAAGTTAGCAAGGGAATCCTTAAATATGTTTCTAGGGTGGCTGTGTGACCTTGCACCTGGGGCTAGGTCATGGTTATTTGAGATGTTTATTTCTAAGTCCCTTTATCATCCAAAGGAGGATTGTTAAGATTACCATGCTGCTGTTGAGCTTGTGAAATGGTCTTAATCTTCCTAGGCACAGAAGACAAAGCAGGAAGGAAAATAGGGGAAAGATTGTGCCCGAGGCCCCCACCTCTATTCAAGGAAGGATTTTCCAAGTTGGCATAAATGGACTCCTTGACCCCTCTCTCAAACCACCTATCTTCTCTGTCTAAAATGTGAACATTAATGTCCTCAAATGAGTGTCCTTTTTCCTTTAGATGAAGATAAACTGCTGACTCTGGTCCTGTGGTGTTACTTCTCCTGTGTTGGGCCATCCTCCTGTACAAAGGTTGTTTGGTTTCTCCAATGTAGAGTTCAGAGCACTCCTCACTGTGTGGATCATAACAAACTGTGGCAAGTTCTTGGTGGTATGGGAATACCAAATCATCTTTTCTGCCTCCTGAGGAATCTGTATAACGACCAGGTAGCAATGGTAAGAACAGATCACAGAACAATGGACTGGTTTAAGATTGGGAAAGGAGTACAAAAGGGCTGTATACTCTCACCCTACCTATTCAACCTGTACGCAGAACACATCATGCGATGTGCTGGACTTGATGAATCCAAGGCTCGAGTTAAAATCGCTGGAAGAAACATTAACAATCTCAGATATGCAGATAATACCACTTTGATACCTGAAAGCGAGGAGGAGCTGAGGAGCCTTATGATGAAGGTGAAAGAAGAAAGTGCAAAAGCTGGGTTGCAGTTAAACCTCAAAAAAACCAAGATTATGGCAACCAGCAAATAGAGGGAGAAATAGTGGAGGCAGTGACAGACTTTGTATTTCTAGGCACAAAGATTACTGCAGACGCTGACTGCAGCCAGGAAATCAGAAGACGTCTACTTCTTGGGAGGAGAGCAATGGCAAATCTTCATAAAATATTTAAGAGCAGAGACATCACACTGACAACAAAGATCCACATAGTCAAAGCTATGGTATTCCCCATAGTATCCTATGGCTGCGAGAGCTGGACCATAAGAAAGGCTGAGCGAAGGAAGATATATGCTTTTGAACTGTGGTGTTGGAGGAAAATTCTGAGAGTGCCTTGGACTGCAAGAAGATCAAACCAGTCCATACTCCAGGAAATAGAGCCAGACTGCTCACTTGAGGGAATGATATTAAAGGCAAAACTGAAGTACTTTGGCCACATAATGAGAAGACGGGATACCCTGGAGAAGATGCTGATGCTAGGGAAAGTGGAAGGCAAAAGGAAGAGGGGCCGACCAAGGGCAAGATGGATGGATGATATTCTGGAGGTGACGGACTCAACCGTGGGGGAGCTGGGGATAGTGACGGCCGACAGAAGCTCAGGCGTGGGCTGGTCCATTGAAGTCACGAAGAGTCAGAAGCGACTGAACGAATAAACAACAACAACAAAGAGTGAACAAACTCAGATCCCAACAATTTGATTATACTGACTAGAGGAAACCAAACTCATATTGGTTTGGACATGACTGAGCATAAAAGTCAGTGAAAGAGACCCTCTTAAAGATTTCAGTGACCATTTCTTGGCAATATAGGAGAGAACAATGAATACATTTGTCTTGTGTAACTCTGAAAAATATTTCTTTGATCTCTTGTCCTTCATTCTTTTTTCATTAATCCATGTAAAAAGGAACAGTGGAGTAATAATCCTGAGTATTTGTAATGACTCCAACTTCAATGCCCCAATAAACACTTCTCAATGCACTTCATTGAAATGCAGAATAAGCTTTATTAAGGATACATGTAAATCGAAGCACTCCCAAAGATCCGAATGCCGGATTTGTGCCAAACAGCCTAACTTAACTTTCCCCCTTGCGTGCCAATTTCTTTGTGCCTGTGATGTCAGTTTCCATTGCTTTCACTCTCCATTCCCAGGCCTCTCTCCGACTCCCGCTGGTGGCCGACCTTGGCGCCGCATTCCACAGTCACTGATGGTAACCACAACCCGGCGCTTGGCACAGCTCGCCCCCTCCTCACATTCCACAAGTTAACACTAACACTACCATGATTAGTGGCAGGATTCAACTTTGAACCCTGACAGTATTAGTGATAACTGCTTATACCCCAAAATTGAAAGCAATAATTTATAATGCAACAATTTTAAAAGGCACTAAACGCCTTTAATTACACTAGGCAAAACCAAAGTCAGACTTTTGATATGGCTTAAAGACCGTTCAGTTATGGAATTATCTCTCTGGTGATCTAATTTTCCTCCCAACAAGTAGTACCATTTAAATATTTCATGATGTATTTAGCATGCTCTTTCCTTTAGTAATGAATGGAATAATATATCACCTACTCCAAAAATGCATGTGCATGTATACACACACTTTGCTAAAGGCTGCTGACAATGTGGAAGAATTTAGAAGGAAATTGCATTGGGGAGTTTATCTGCTTTAGGGTAAAATTCAGAATGAATGAATGTGTGTGTGAGGAGGATGTATAATGAATTAATTACCCATGGGTCCTGCCTGTGGCCCAAGGCTATGAGGGAAGTTGAATTTTCCACTTTGACATTCTCAACCACAGTCTTAAAGAAACTGGGTGAAGAACAAATAATTTATTTTGAGAAGACAGAGAATGATTGGGGGCAACTGTCTTGCTATTGGTAATTTTACATAGTGTTCAAAGAATCATTTGCTAACTGGTCATCTGGATTGTCTTGCTAACTGGGGAAGACTTGTGTAACTGATTCAAAATTCAGGGAAGCTAAAAACAGGTAAGATTCTTCTCACTACTGATTAGAGTAATGATATGGCTAACTCCACTACTCTAAAGCCTTTCATTGTGTGGATCACAACAAACTGTGGCAAATTCTTAAAGAGATGGGAGTACCAGACCACCTTACCTGTCTCCTGAGAAACCTGTATGTGGGTCAAGAAGCAACAGTTAGAACCGGGCATGGAACAACCGATTAGTTCAAAATTGGGAAAGGAGTACGACAAGGCTGTATATTATCACCCTGCTTATTTAACTTATACGCAGAGTACATCATGAGAAATGCCGGACTGGATGAATCACAAGCCGGAGTTAAGATTGCCGGGAGAAATATCAACAACCTCAGATATGCAGACGATACCACCCTAATGGCAGAAAGTGAAGAGGAACTAAAGAGCCTCTTGATGAGGGTGAAAGAGGAGAGTGCAAAAGCTGGCTTGAAACTCAACATTAAAAAAACTCAGATCATGGCATCTGGTCCCATCACTTCCTGGCAAATAGAAGGGGAAGAAATGGAAGCAGTGACAGATTTTATTTTCTTGGGCTCCAAGATCACCGCAGACGGTGACTGCAGCCATGAAATTAAAAGACCCTTGCTCCTGGGGAGGAAAGCTATGGCAAACCTAGACAGCATATTAAAAAGCAGAGACATCACCTGGCCGACAAAGGTCCGTATAGTTAAAGCTATGGTTTTCCCAGTAGTAATGTATGGCTGTGAGAGATGGACCATAAGGAAGGCTGAGCACCGAAGAATTGATGCTTTCGTGCTGTGCTGCTGGAGAAGACTCTTGAGAGTCCCTTGGACTGCAAGGAGGTCAATCAGTCAATCCTAAAGGAAATCAACACTGACTGCTCATTGGAAGGACAGATACTGAAGCTGAAGCTCAAATACTTTGGCCACCTAATGCGAAGAGAGGACTCACTGGAAAAGACCCTGATGCTGGGAAAGACTGAAGGCAAAAGGAGAAGGGGACAGCAGAGGATGAGATGGTTAGATAGCATCACCGATGTAACGAACATGAAATTGAGTAAACTCCGGGAGACAGTGGAGGACAGGAAGGCCTGGCATGCTATGGTCCATGAGGTCACGAAGAGTCGGACATGACTTAAACGACTGAACAACAACAACATGGCTAACTCACAAGATATTTACATGCACTTTAAGATAAGATGCAGTTTGAAAAATAGTTGCTTATATTTTGCACAGACTTCTCAGACATATAGAACCCATTTGGCCAAGTCTCTTAATTTCACATGGCTATCAGTCCAAGGTGTACTACAATGGCCAAGATCATGAGCTATGGGCCAGTTAATATCTTACCCAAGAAATGATTTAAACTGCCTAAAATATTTAGAGGAGGCAGCATATAAAAGTACATGCAAGTAAAGTAAACAAATAATAAATTACTTAAATGGCTTAAGCAAGCCATTTTAGGAAAATGCCAAACTCTCTTATACCCAATGGCATCTGCAGAAAATGGCACCAAAATGACCATGAGCCTGCAGTGATGTCATCACATAAATGCAGCAATTATGTACTTGTGCCCCAATGTCTCATGCAAGGACATAATGAGTGTAGTTGGGATCAGAGAGGTGCTTATTGGATATCTCAGATTGAGGTGGTCTGGTCCCTAGCTTTAGCTGTCAGTTTGCAATTCTCTCCCAAAAGAGGGGGACCCAGTAGCCTGTACAATATAAAAACAAACGAAAAGAAAACAAAGCACTTGGCATGTAATGTTGCCAAGAAAAGAACATGAACTTATTCATGCTGTCAGCAGGACTCAAGCTCAGTGTGAAGGAGATTTTAAGTTACTATTTAAATGTGGCTGCTGCTGTAACATAGAAGCTGGCCTGTCTATGAAGGTTCTCAGTCATCCAGGTGGAATTGTCTGTAGCTTGAATCATGTCAACTGGATTTCTATTTTCTTAATGGAAACGTTTCGCTCCTTATCCAAGGGGCTTCTTCAGTCTGAGCAAAGTTGGTAAGGGAATCCTAAATATGTTCCTAGGTAGCTGTGTGACCTTACACCTGGGGCTAGGTCATGGTTATATTGAGATGTAATTTTTAAGTCCTTTTATCATCTAATGGAGGGTCGTTAAAAACACCATGCTGCTGTTGAGCTTCTGAAATGGTCTTAATCTTCCTAGGCACAGAAGACAACACAGGGAGGAAGATGGGGGAGAGTTTGTGCCTGAGGCCCCCACCTCTATTCAAGGAAGGATTTTCCAAGTTGGCATAAATGGATTCCTTGACCCCTCTCTCAAACCACCTATCTTCTCTGTCTAAAATGTGAACATTAATGTCCTCAAATGAGTGTCCTTTTTCTTTTAGATGAAGATAAACTGCTGACTCTGGTCCTGTGGTGTTATTTCTCCTGTGTTGTGCCATCCTCCTGTACATAGGTTGTTTGGTTTCTCCAATGTAGAGTTCAGAGCACTCCTCACTGCACTGGATTGCATAAACTACATTGCTTTTCTTATGTTTTGGAGTTTGATCTTTGGGGTGTACAAGCCTCTGTCTCAGTGTGTTGGTGGGTTTGAAATATACAGGTATGTGGTGTTTGCCAAATATCCGTTTTATCTTTTCAGACACGCCAGCCATGTAGGGAATGACCAGGTTCTTTCGTTTACTCTGAGTCTCAGCCCTATCTGTCGCTGTTTTAGGTCTGGTAGATTTAGATTTGGTGAAGGCCCAATTTGGATATCCACAGGCCTTCAGGGCTGTTCTCAGGTGCTGATTTTCATTCTTTTTGGAATCCATGGAGGTGGGGATGGTTTCTGCTCTGTGTGACAATGTCCTGATGACTCCTAGTTTGTGCTGCAGTGGATGGTGGGAGTCAAACATCAGATATTGATCTGTGTGTGTGGGTTTCCTGTAGATCCCTATTTCTAGCTTGCCACCGGTCCCAATGAGGACTTCACAGTCTAGGAATGCCAGTCTGTTGTCCTTGGTGTCTTCTCTGGTGAAGCTAATGTTGGCATCTATAGTGTTTATATGGTCCGTGAAGGCCTGTACTTCCTGGGCCTTGATTTTGACCCAGGTGTCATCCACATACCTAAACCAGTGGGTGGGCACCGTTCCCTGGAATGTGTTGAGTGCTTTCTTCTCCACTTCTTCCATGTATAAATTGGCCACAATGGGTGACACAGGAGAACCCATGGCACAGCCGTGTTTTTGTCTGTAAAAGTCACCTCTGTATGTGAAATAAGTGGTGTTAAGACACAGGTCCAGAAGATGGCAGATCTGGTTTGGGTTGAGATGGCTTCTCCTTTCCAGGGTGCTGTCCTCTTCTAGTCTCTTCCTGACAGCGGATAGAGCATGAGTGGTGGGGATGCTGGTGAAAAGGGAGGACACATCAAAGGAGACCATAGTTTCATCTGTATCCAGTTTCAGGATCTTTGCTTTGGAAACAAATTCTTCCGAATTATGGATGTGGTGTTCAGAGTGTCCAACTAGAGGTGCTAGTATGGTAGAGAGGTGTTTGGCAATGTTGTATGTTACCGAATTGATGCTGCTGACTATGGGTCGGAGGGGTGTTCCTTCCTTGTGGATCTTAGGAAGTCCGTAGATGCAGGGGATGGCTTCTCCAGGATACAGACGGTGGTAGGTAATCCTATCGATGGAGCCATCATGTTCCAATTGTTTCAAACTGTCTATTGCCTTTTTCTTGTAATTGTTGGTGGGGTCTCTTTTCAGTTTTTCATATGTATGGTGATCCTCCAAAAGTGAGGTAATTTTATTGTGGTAGTCTGCAGTGTTTAGAACCACTGTACATCTTCCTTTGTCAGCAGGTAAAATGGTGATGGTTTCATCTTTGCTGAGGGCTGTCAGGGCTCTCCTCTCTTGGACGGTAAGGTTGGGGGGAGGAGGTTGAGCACTGGACAGAGCTGCAGATATTTTAAGCCGGAGTTGTTCTGCTTCTTCAAAAGGTAGGTGGTTGTTGTGGATGGCAGATTCTGTGGCTGTAATGAGCTCCACAACCGGAACTTGCTTGGGAGTGATGGCAAAATTAAGACCTTTGGCTAGGACATCTCTCTCTGGTTGGGTAAGTTCTCTGTCTGAGAGATTTTTCACCCACATGTTCTTTTTGTCCTCTGTGGTCCTGTTGTTGTTGTTCCTCCCAGTGGTTTCTCCAGTTCCTTGTTTCTCTGGTTGGGTAAGTTCTCTGTCTGAGAGATTTTTCACCCACATGTTCTTTTTGTCCTCTGTGGTCCTGTTGTTGTTGTTCCTCCCAGTGGTTTCTCCAGTTCCTTGTTTCTGCTTGCTGCGAGAAAGAAGAATGTCAAATTTCTTAGTTTGCCTCTCCTTTGTCTTGTGATGCTGGGCCAGCTGTACTTTATTGCCAAGCTGAATAACTCTATCCAGAGATTTTTCACCCACATGTTCTTTTTGTCCTCTGTGGTCCTGTTGTTGTTGTTCCTCCCAAATTCGAGAAGACAGCAAGAAAGGTGGCAGACTATAGAAACCACCTACGTTTTAACCTCAGATGCAGACAACAGAGACTCATCCCGACCAGCCTACGCCTGCAATCTACAGTTAAGGGTCACAGAGCAGATCAGATCCTGCAGCAGGCACAAAGACATCTTCTAAATGAAAGAATAAGGCAAGTCCACTTCACCATTGATGCCCTGCAATACAATTTTGAAAACCTTCACCAGGAACTCACAGCCACCCTTCCTGACCCAATCCTGGATAGAGTTATTCAGCTTGGCAATAAAGTACAGCTGGCCCAGCATCACAAGACAAAGGAGAGGCAAACTAAGAAATTTGACATTCTTCTTTCTCGCAGCAAGCAGAAACAAGGAACTGGAGAAACCACTGGGAGGAACAACAACAACAGGACCACAGAGGACAAAAAGAACATGTGGGTGAAAAATCTCTCAGACAGAGAACTTACCCAACCAGAGAAACAAGGAACTGGAGAAACCACTGGGAGGAACAACAACAACAGGACCACAGAGGACAAAAAGAACATGTGGGTGAAAAATCTCTCAGACAGAGAACTTACCCAACCAGAGAGAGATGTCCTAGCCAAAGGTCTTAATTTTGCCATCACTCCCAAGCAAGTTCCGGTTGTGGAGCTCATTACAGCCACAGAATCTGCCATCCACAACAACCACCTACCTTTTGAAGAAGCAGAACAACTCCGGCTTAAAATATCTGCAGCTCTGTCCAGTGCTCAACCTCCTCCCCCCAACCTTACCGTCCAAGAGAGGAGAGCCCTGACAGCCCTCAGCAAAGATGAAACCATCACCATTTTACCTGCTGACAAAGGAAGATGTACAGTGGTTCTAAACACTGCAGACTACCACAATAAAATTACCTCACTTTTGGAGGATCACCATACATATGAAAAACTGAAAAGAGACCCCACCAACAATTACAAGAAAAAGGCAATAGACAGTTTGAAACAATTGGAACATGATGGCTCCATCGATAGGATTACCTACCACCGTCTGTATCCTGGAGAAGCCATCCCCTGCATCTACGGACTTCCTAAGATCCACAAGGAAGGAACACCCCTCCGACCCATAGTCAGCAGCATCAATTCGGTAACATACAACATTGCCAAACACCTCTCTACCATACTAGCACCTCTAGTTGGACACTCTGAACACCACATCCATAATTCGGAAGAATTTGTTTCCAAAGCAAAGATCCTGAAACTGGATACAGATGAAACTATGGTCTCCTTTGATGTGTCCTCCCTTTTCACCAGCATCCCCACCACTCATGCTCTATCCGCTGTCAGGAAGAGACTAGAAGAGGACAGCACCCTGGAAAGGAGAAGCCATCTCAACCCAAACCAGATCTGCCATCTTCTGGACCTGTGTCTTAACACCACTTATTTCACATACAGAGGTGACTTTTACAGACAAAAACACGGCTGTGCCATGGGTTCTCCTGTGTCACCCATTGTGGCCAATTTATACATGGAAGAAGTGGAGAAGAAAGCACTCAACACATTCCAGGGAACGGTGCCCACCCACTGGTTTAGGTATGTGGATGACACCTGGGTCAAAATCAAGGCCCAGGAAGTACAGGCCTTCACGGACCATATAAACACTATAGATGCCAACATTAGCTTCACCAGAGAAGACACCAAGGACAACAGACTGGCATTCCTAGACTGTGAAGTCCTCATTGGGACCGGTGGCAAGCTAGAAATAGGGATCTACAGGAAACCCACACACACAGATCAATATCTGATGTTTGACTCCCACCATCCACTGCAGCACAAACTAGGAGTCATCAGGACATTGTCACACAGAGCAGAAACCATCCCCACCTCCATGGATTCCAAAAAGAATGAAAATCAGCACCTGAGAACAGCCCTGAAGGCCTGTGGATATCCAAATTGGGCCTTCACCAAATCTAAATCTACCAGACCTAAAACAGCGACAGATAGGGCTGAGACTCAGAGTAAACGAAAGAACCTGGTCATTCCCTACATGGCTGGCGTGTCTGAAAAGATAAAACGGATATTTGGCAAACACCACATACCTGTATATTTCAAACCCACCAACACACTGAGACAGAGGCTTGTACACCCCAAAGATCAAACTCCAAAACATAAGAAAAGCAATGTAGTTTATGCAATCCAGTGCAGTGAGGAGTGCTCTGAACTCTACATTGGAGAAACCAAACAACCTATGTACAGGAGGATGGCACAACACAGGAGAAATAACACCACAGGACCAGAGTCAGCAGTTTATCTTCATCTAAAAGAAAAAGGACACTCATTTGAGGACATTAATGTTCACATTTTAGACAGAGAAGATAGGTGGTTTGAGAGAGGGGTCAAGGAATCCATTTATGCCAACTTGGAAAATCCTTCCTTGAATAGAGGTGGGGGCCTCAGGCACAAACTCTCCCCCATCTTCCTCCCTGTGTTGTCTTCTGTGCCTAGGAAGATTAAGACCATTTCAGAAGCTCAACAGCAGCATGGTGTTTTTAACGACCCTCCATTAGATGATAAAAGGACTTAAAAATTACATCTCAATATAACCATGACCTAGCCCCAGGTGTAAGGTCACACAGCTACCTAGGAACATATTTAGGATTCCCTTACCAACTTTGCTCAGACTGAAGAAGCCCCTTGGATAAGGAGCGAAACGTTTCCATTAAGAAAATAGAAATCCAGTTGACATGATTCAAGCTACAGACAATTCCACCTGGATGACTGAGAACCTTCATAGACATATTGCCATACATTTTGGGGATGAAACCCTGAAGTTGGTAAGGAAATTCGAGAAGACAGCAAGAAAGGTGGCAGACTATAGAAACCACCTACGTTTTAACCTCAGATGCAGACAACAGAGACTCATCCCGACCAGCCTACGCCTGCAATCTACAGTTAAGGGTCACAGAGCAGATCAGATCCTGCAGCAGGCACAAAGACATCTTCTAAATGAAAGAATAAGGCAAGTCCACTTCACCATTGATGCCCTGCAATACAATTTTGAAAACCTTCACCAGGAACTCACAGCCACCCTTCCTGACCCAATCCTGGATAGAGTTATTCAGCTTGGCAATAAAGTACAGCTGGCCCAGCATCACAAGACAAAGGAGAGGCAAACTAAGAAATTTGACATTCTTCTTTCTCGCAGCAAGCAGAAACAAGGAACTGGAGAAACCACTGGGAGGAACAACAACAACAGGACCACAGAGGACAAAAAGAACATGTGGGTGAAAAATCTCTCAGACAGAGAACTTACCCAACCAGAGAGAGATGTCCTAGCCAAAGGTCTTAATTTTGCCATCACTCCCAAGCAAGTTCCGGTTGTGGAGCTCATTACAGCCACAGAATCTGCCATCCACAACAACCACCTACCTTTTGAAGAAGCAGAACAACTCCGGCTTAAAATATCTGCAGCTCTGTCCAGTGCTCAACCTCCTCCCCCCAACCTTACCGTCCAAGAGAGGAGAGCCCTGACAGCCCTCAGCAAAGATGAAACCATCACCATTTTACCTGCTGACAAAGGAAGATGTACAGTGGTTCTAAACACTGCAGACTACCACAATAAAATTACCTCACTTTTGGAGGATCACCATACATATGAAAAACTGAAAAGAGACCCCACCAACAATTACAAGAAAAAGGCAATAGACAGTTTGAAACAATTGGAACATGATGGCTCCATCGATAGGATTACCTACCACCGTCTGTATCCTGGAGAAGCCATCCCCTGCATCTACGGACTTCCTAAGATCCACAAGGAAGGAACACCCCTCCGACCCATAGTCAGCAGCATCAATTCGGTAACATACAACATTGCCAAACACCTCTCTACCATACTAGCACCTCTAGTTGGACACTCTGAACACCACATCCATAATTCGGAAGAATTTGTTTCCAAAGCAAAGATCCTGAAACTGGATACAGATGAAACTATGGTCTCCTTTGATGTGTCCTCCCTTTTCACCAGCATCCCCACCACTCATGCTCTATCCGCTGTCAGGAAGAGACTAGAAGAGGACAGCACCCTGGAAAGGAGAAGCCATCTCAACCCAAACCAGATCTGCCATCTTCTGGACCTGTGTCTTAACACCACTTATTTCACATACAGAGGTGACTTTTACAGACAAAAACACGGCTGTGCCATGGGTTCTCCTGTGTCACCCATTGTGGCCAATTTATACATGGAAGAAGTGGAGAAGAAAGCACTCAACACATTCCAGGGAACGGTGCCCACCCACTGGTTTAGGTATGTGGATGACACCTGGGTCAAAATCAAGGCCCAGGAAGTACAGGCCTTCACGGACCATATAAACACTATAGATGCCAACATTAGCTTCACCAGAGAAGACACCAAGGACAACAGACTGGCATTCCTAGACTGTGAAGTCCTCATTGGGACCGGTGGCAAGCTAGAAATAGGGATCTACAGGAAACCCACACACACAGATCAATATCTGATGTTTGACTCCCACCATCCACTGCAGCACAAACTAGGAGTCATCAGGACATTGTCACACAGAGCAGAAACCATCCCCACCTCCATGGATTCCAAAAAGAATGAAAATCAGCACCTGAGAACAGCCCTGAAGGCCTGTGGATATCCAAATTGGGCCTTCACCAAATCTAAATCTACCAGACCTAAAACAGCGACAGATAGGGCTGAGACTCAGAGTAAACGAAAGAACCTGGTCATTCCCTACATGGCTGGCGTGTCTGAAAAGATAAAACGGATATTTGGCAAACACCACATACCTGTATATTTCAAACCCACCAACACACTGAGACAGAGGCTTGTACACCCCAAAGATCAAACTCCAAAACATAAGAAAAGCAATGTAGTTTATGCAATCCAGTGCAGTGAGGAGTGCTCTGAACTCTACATTGGAGAAACCAAACAACCTATGTACAGGAGGATGGCACAACACAGGAGAAATAACACCACAGGACCAGAGTCAGCAGTTTATCTTCATCTAAAAGAAAAAGGACACTCATTTGAGGACATTAATGTTCACATTTTAGACAGAGAAGATAGGTGGTTTGAGAGAGGGGTCAAGGAATCCATTTATGCCAACTTGGAAAATCCTTCCTTGAATAGAGGTGGGGGCCTCAGGCACAAACTCTCCCCCATCTTCCTCCCCGTGTTGTCTTCTGTGCCTAGGAAGATTAAGACCATTTCAGAAGCTCAACAGCAGCATGGTGTTTTTAACGACCCTCCATTAGATGATAAAAGGACTTAAAAATTACATCTCAATATAACCATGACCTAGCCCCAGGTGTAAGGTCACACAGCTACCTAGGAACATATTTAGGATTCCCTTACCAACTTTGCTCAGACTGAAGAAGCCCCTTGGATAAGGAGCGAAACGTTTCCATTAAGAAAATAGAAATCCAGTTGACATGATTCAAGCTACAGACATAGAAGCTGGCCTGAGTTCAGGATCTCATGACCCATAGGATCTCCGAGCAAGATCCGTTCAGATCCTATCCAATTCACTTGAAATAAGCCAGCTGCCAATTCTTCCTTCAGCAGTGATGCTCAAAGGGGTTATTCTCCTCCATTCTGGGCCATCCAAGAAGAAAAGAAAAGGAAAACCTCTAATTGTAAACATCTTACAGCTTTTACTTATGCCTTTAAGAGACAGCATAAAGACACTCAAACAGTATAATGCAGTACAACAATATTTTAAAACAACATTAAGGTATTGAACTCTACAGGATGAATCTCCCAGTGTCCTGCAGGGACTTGTTCAGGACTAGTCCTCGCTCATACACAAGAGACTAAGTAGTCTCTTTAAAGATGGGGTGCATTTCAGAAACATAGTTCATATTGAAACAAACTACAATAATGCTTTGTCTCTGCAAAATCTCATACAGTAGTTGTCCTCACTCTCTTCTAGGTTGCTAAATTCTTCCTTCTGGGTTGGACCTTCTCCCATCTGGCTCATCTGAATCTACTCCACTTCTCCTTCTCTTGGCCTATCCACCTTGATTCTCTCCCTGATGGAATTGCGTGCCTCTCTCTACCAGGTTGGCTAAGGTGTCAACCGAGACTCTTAAATATTTTTTCCACCTTGCAACATGCTATCTCCCCTTGTTAGATGCAGAGAGAGGAATCACAGATCAGCAAAGTGCTTTGGGGAGAAAAGCAACTTTCTCCCTTCACCACTTGCTTACTCATGATTAGTTTTTCTGCCAGAAAAGGAGGAGCTCTCTTAGTGTTGGTTCCTAAATGCCCTTCCTTTCCTCTTTCTCCTGTGCCACATCCAAACCTGGGGTCTCTTATACTATTCTTAGATGAGTCTCCACCTATTCCCTAAACTAGCTTCTTTTCCTTCCATTCGATCCCCCCTTTTGCTATCTGACCCATTTAGGGCTGGTTAAACTCTAACCCGAAAGCCGAAAGGACGCTCAGTTGTGGATGTGTCTGGAAGTGGAAGGAAAGTCCGATGCTGTAAAGAACAATATTGCATAGGAACCTATAATGTAAGAACTATGAATCAAGGTAAGCTGGATGTGGTCAAACATGAGATGACAAGATTGAACATCGACATATTGGGAATCAGCGAACTAAAATGGACAGGAATGGGCGAATTTAATTCAGGAGACCATTATATATACTACTGTGGGCAAGAATCCCTTAGAAGAAATGGAGTAGCTCTCATAGTCAATAAAAGAGTGGGAAAGGCAGTACTGGGGTACAACCTCAAAAACAACAGAATGCTTTCAGTTCGAATCCAAGGCAAACCATTCAACATCACAGTGATCCAAGTCTATGCCCCAACCACTGATGCCAAAGAAGCTGAAGTTGACCGGTTCTATGAAGACCTACAACACCTTCTAGAACTAACACCAAAAAAAGATGTCCTTTTCATCATAGGGGGCTGGAATGCTAAGGTAGGAAGTCAAAAAATAACCGGAATAACAGGCAAGTTCAGCCTCGGAGTACAAAATGAAGCAGGGCAAAGGCTAATAGAGTTTTGTCAAGAGAACACGCTGGTCATAGCAAACACTCTTTTCCAACAACACAAGAGACGACGCTACACATGGACATCACCAGATGGTCAATACCGAAATCAGATTGATTATATACTTTGCAGCCAAAGATGGAGAAGCTCTATACAATCAGCAAAAACAAGACCTGGAGCTGACTGTGGCTCAGATCATGAGCTTCTTATTGCAAAATTTAGGCTTAAATTGAAGAACGTAGAGAAAACCACTAGACCAATCAGGTATGACCTAAATCATATTCCTTATGAATATACAGTGGAGGTGAGGAATAGATTTAAAGGATTAGATCTGGTAGACAGAGTGCCTGAAGAACTATGGATGGAGGTTCGTAACATTGTACAGGAGGCAGCAGCTAAAACCATCCCAAAGATAAAAGAAATGCAAGAAAGCAAAGTGGCTGACTGATGAGGCTTTACAAATAGCTGAGGAAAGAAGGGAAGCAAAAGGCAAAGGAGAAAGGGAAAGATATAAACAACTGAATGCAGAATTCCAGAGAATAGCAAGGAGAGATAAGAAGGCCTTCTTAAATGAACAATGCAAAGAAATTGAGGAAAACAATAGAATGGGGAAGACTAGAGATCTCTTCAAGAAAATCGGAGATATCAAGGGAACGTTTTGTGCAAAGATGGGCATGATAAAGGACAAAAAAGGCAGGGACCTAACAGAAGCAGAAGAGATTAAGAAGAGGTGGCAAGAATACACAGAAGAACTATACAAGAAAGATCTTAATATCCCTGATAAATATGATGGTGTGGTCACTGACCTTGAGCCGGACATCCTAGAGAGTGAAGTCAAGTGGGCCTTAGGAAGCATTACTAACAACAAAGCTAGCGGAGAAGACAGTATCCCAGCTGAGCTATTTAAAATCCTAAAAGATGATGCTGTTAAAGTGCTGCACTCAATATGCCAACAAATTTGGAAAACTCAACAGTGGCCACAGGATTGGAAAAGGTCAGTTTACGTTCCAATTCCAAAGAAAGGCAATGCCAAAGAATGTTCAAACTACCGTACAATTGCGCTCATTTCACATGCCAGCAAGGTTATGCTCAAAATCCTACAAGCTAGGCTTCAGCAGCATGTGAACCGAGAACTACCAGAAGTGCAAGCTGGGTTTCGAAGAGGCAGAGGAACTAGAGATCAGATTGCCAACATTCGCTGGATCATGGAAAAAGCAAGAGAGTTCCAGAAAAACATCTACTTCTGCTTCATTGACTACGCTAAAGCCTTTGATTGTGTGGATCACAACAAACTGTGGCAAATTCTTAAAGAGATGGGAGTACCAGACCACCTTACCTGTCTCCTGAGAAACCTGTATGTGGGTCAAGAAGCAACAGTTAGAACCGGACATGGAACAACCGACTGGTTCAAAATTGGGAAAGGAGTACGACAAGGCTGTATATTATCACCCTGCTTATTTAACTTATATGCAGAGTACATCATGAGAAATGCCGGGCTGGATGAATCACAAGCCGGAGTTAAGATTGCCGGGAAAAATATCAACAACCTGAGATATGCAGACAATACCACCCTAATGGCAGAAAGTGAAGAGGAACTAAAGAGCCTCTTGATGAGGGTGAAAGAGGAGAGTGCAAAAGCTGGCTTGAAACTCAACATTAAAAAAACCCAGATCATGGCATCTGGTCCCATCACTTCCTGGCAAATAGAAGGGGAAGAAATGGAAGCAGTGACAGATTTTATTTTCTTGGGCTCCAAGATCACCGCAGACGGTGACTGCAGCCATGAAATTAAAAGACGCTTGCTCCTTGGAAGGAAAGCTATGGCAAACCTAGACAGCATATTAAAAAGCAGAGACATCACCTTGCCGACAAAGGTCCGTATAGTTAAAGCTATGGTTTTTCCAGTAGCAATGTATGGCTGTGAGAGTTGGACCATAAGGAAGGCTGAGCGCCGAAGAATTGATGCTTTCGAGCTGTGGTGCTGGAGAAGACTCTTGAGAGTCCCTTGGACTGCAAGGAGGTCAAACCAGTCAATCCTGAAGGAAATCAACCCTGACTGCTCATTGGAAGGACAGATGCTGAAGCTGAAGCTCAAATACTTTGGCCACCTAATGAGAAGAGAGGACTCACTGGAAAAGACCCTGATGCTGGGAAAGACTGAGGGCAAAAGGAGAAGGGGACGGCAGAGGATGAGATGGTTAGATAGCATCACCGATGTAATGAACATGAATTTGAGTAAACTCCGAGAGTCAGTGGAGGACAGGAAGGCCTGGCGTGCTATGGTCCATGAGGTCACGAAGAGTCGGACACGACTGAACGACTGAACAACAACAACAACAACAAACTCTAACCCTAGATGTCACCCAGCCATTCAATTTAACTTAGCAACTTCCCTGGCTTGCTCCAGCTTTTTAATTCTTTTACTTCTTCTTCAACTCCCTTGCAACTAACTGGGTTGCATAAATGTAAACAACAGGTTGGTCCAGAGATTGTCACTGTGGTGATGCTTAACCAAATTACTGTAGTAGCATTATACTGCTCTTGTTCACTTTAACTGTATGCTCTTTCCTGGTTTTGCACAAGGTTGAACTAATGTAACAGTGAAATTAGAGGAAGGGTAGAAGAGTCTTATATAAAAGTGCTCTCTCCCAAGAACAATTACTAGTGATTTCTTCTTGCTGTTTTTTATACTTTGTTCACTTGTCTGATGATAGAATAGCTCTAGGCAAGATGTCCTGATCGGTGCTTACATGCACACTTCTAGGGGTTACCCAAATTTTCCACCCTGCAATTTTCCCTCCCAACCCAAAGGTTGTTGTTATCTGCCTGCCTGCCTGCCCAGTTTTTCTTTTTTTCTGCAGAATCTCAGGGCAGGGAGAAATGGTTAGTACAGGGTCTTTCTTGAATTAAAAATTTTTAGTGCTGAATCAGGGGGCATTTGGCCCTGGATCTATGCCCAGTGGTACAGATCCTAATGGTGACACTTGTCCTCTCTATTATATCCTGCTTCTTTCTGTTGACAGGAATAAGTTGGGACGGAGGCAGGAAAACAAATAGGAGGAGCCAGATGGCGTATTCTACTTCCAGTATTTACAGCAACAAGACATTGCTTAAAATCTTTTGGGCCTTTTTGGGTATACTTTAATTCAGAAGGGAAGAGAAGTAAAACTCTGATGGAAATGTTCACTAATGAGGGTGACAGACTCAGAATGTAGATGAAGTAGCATTGGTACATCCTTGCCCTGAAAATTAGCCCTGACTCCATCAATCTGGCAGTGGTCTCACCATGAAACAAGATTTGCAGTCTTTGCCCCTATGCCCATTTGTATAGGCTTCCTGGAAGGCAAATGATTAATTAAATATAGCTGGAAATCATACTAAAAACAAATCAGAGTAATTAATCCCTTATGTTCTACACTTAAGAGTTGAGATGGAAGAGAAGATGTATTAATAAATAAATGAATTGACCAAAGCATCCTACCCAATAATCAGAAAGCAGCACCACATCTCTTTTTAGTATCAGAAGGACTTCAGATAGATTGCAGTGTTGAAGGAAGATTTAAAAAATGAAGTTGCTGGATGAAGAAAATTATTCATGGAGTTCAGTTATTGACTGCATTGATAAAGCTCCCTCTCACATTTGTAGTAATTTTTTAATACTCTTTGTGAAAACTCTTTCCTCTGCCTCACCTTTATTTAGTGAAGTTATTTATTGCATCCAGAACTGAATTAGTGAAATCATTATCATGCTAGTGAAACTTGAGCACAAGACTTCATTTGGAAAGGATGCAACTTTTGAATGCTATTTAGATTAATCTGTTTCTAGCATAGGTGCTAATTAGATGTTTCTGCTGTTCACTCTGGAGATATTATGGTGTCAAAGGAAGGAGCCAGGAACCAAGAGACATTTTGGTAAGGGCAATTGTAGTCAGTGAACCTTGCAGGGAAGAAATTGTGTTTGGGGAAATGCCAAGTTCCTTAGAGTTTCTTCTCACTAGCTGTCATTGTTTTTGCATCAGTTAATTCTTTACTGATTGCTTCCATAGATAATCCAGGATAGAAGGGAGAAACTGTGGAGGGGGCTACTGGGAGATATGGCTCAGCGACATCTGCAGGCTCCCAAATTCTGACCCTTGTTCTAGATTGAAGGTCTCCAGTTGTCTAGGGTCCATGTTAACTGAGGACTCTCTTTGTGAGCTAGAGCTAAGTCCAGCTTCTGGGTTATGATTTTTGTTGTTGTTCAGTCATTAAGTTATGTCCGACTCTTTGTGACCCCATGGACCATAGCACGCCAGGCCTTCCTGTCCTCCACTGCCTCCTGGAGTTTACTCAAATTCACGTTCATTACATCGGTGATGCTATCTAACCATCTCATCGTCCGCCGTCCCCTTCTCCTTTTGCCTTCAGTCTTTCCCAGCATCAGGGTCTTTTCCAGGGAGTCCACTCTTCGCATTAGGTGGCCAAAGTATTTGAGCTTTAGCTTCAGTATCTGCCCTTCCAATGAGCAGTCAGGGTTGATTTCCTTTAGGATTGACTGATTTGACCTCCTTGCAGTCCAAGGGACTCTCAAGAGTCTTCTCCAGCAGCACAGGTCGAAAGCATCAATTCTTTGGCGCTCAGCCTTCCTTATGGTCCAACTCTCACAGCCATACATTACTCCTGGGAAAACCATAGCTTTAATTATACGGGCCTTTGTTGGCAAGGTGATGTCTCTGCTTTTTAATATGCTTTCTAGGTTTGCCATAGCTTTCCTCCAGATGCCATGATCTGGGTTTTTCTAATTTTGAGTTTCAAGCAGCTTTTGCACTCTCCTCTTTCACCCTCATCAAGAGGCTCTTTAGTTCCTCTTCTCTTTCTGTCATTAGGGTGGTATCGTCTGCATATATTTATTTATTTATTTGTAAAATTTATATCACCGCCCATCTCCCTCCACTGGAGGGACTCTGGGCGGTTTACAATAAAATAGTAAAAACAAAAACAAAAAGTATACATAAAATCTAAAATAAAAATTATAAAACAAGATTAGAATCCAGAGGCAAAGGTAGTAAAATGATCTTACTTGATCTAATGTAAAAGAGGAGCTCTCTAGGGTATTAGCCATCCCTACGAGTGACTATCCCTTCCTTGGTCCCACGCAAGGCGGCAGAGCCAGGTTTTCAGGTTCTTCCGGAATATATATTGTTTGTCCCACTGGACTTGTCAGGACTGCTTGCACTCTACCTCCTCTCAGATATCCTCCCCTCCCTTTCTAGCTCACAGAGACACGGTGACCCCAGGTTTGTAGCAAGTTCCTTTATTTGCACCATTTTGCTTACTGGTGCTGTTAATTTGCAATTCAACCATCAATTTAGGAGTAATAATACTAAAAAGGCCTTGAGATGCTCTAACAAATTCTTCCTTCCTCTCCCTACTTTGCATTGTCATTTATAATTGTATTCCGTTATAAAATATTTGTTTGCCCAGAAGAACAAAGTTATTGCTACTGCATGCTCCCTTGAGTCAAGCACAAAGCTTTTAATAAATTTATACTGGTATAATTTTTTCCCAATTGCAAATAAATTCTGACACCCCCCCCCCACACACACACACCAAAGGAGCAACAATACAGAAAATTTACACCAGCAAAAGCCAAGAAGCAAACTTTATAGAGACTTTGCCCACCAGGGATTACTCAAATGCCCTAATCCAACATCTCTTATCTCCAAAACCATGGAGTCATAAATTACCACCAATCAGGAACCAATTGGGGGTTGTCAAGTGCTGCTGTTAATTGATTCTACCAATTAACACCTTATCCAAGCATTCTGATGATGATTCCGTAGCTAATCAATTTTTTTGATAGTAGGCACGGTACAGTTTCTAAATGAAAGGCCTGCTGTTTCATTTTAGTTTGGACTAATTAACAACTTCACCACCACCACCAAAATGCCCAGAAGAGAGAAAAAGATCTTTCCTTGTTTTTAATTGCCTTTTGACCTTCTCAGTTCTGCTATCTTCAAAGTTTCCTCATCACTAGACAAATTAAAATGCAGTTGATGCTTCAGGAAAAAATATCTTGTTAGACCCAGAGGAAACTTTTTCTTGCATTGCTCCAATTGTTTGGAGGAATTCTTCACTAGGCAATAGTTTCAGTCTATTTTCTGCCTTCCAGTTAATATATGTAGGTGAAGGCATCCCAGGTGACCCCATGAAAAAGTTATTTAGTAACTGCAGCCTGCAAACTCAGCATATCTGCCAGTTGTGGTGCTTGTGTGTGTGTGTTGCAAAGCAAAAGAATTAACTGAAGAATCAAGGAGAAGCATTTCTGCAGCCTGCTGGTTTTTGTTCTTTCCAGGCAAGGCAAGTAAACAGATCATAAAATCATGGTGGTCCCAGTAGCACTCCCCAACTCACCCATGGTGAGTTGCACAGGCAAACAAGAGATTAAGGTCAAATCTTCTCTGGGTCAAACTTGACTCCAGCTGACCTCATAGACACAGCAGTGTAATTTCTTGGCAACAGTATGAAAGCGGTTTGCCATTGCCTCCTTCAGGATTTTTTTTTTAAACTGGGGTTCAAAAGTCAGCATTTCAGTAATGTGGGAAAATAGAGAAGTTTGCTTAGAGTTAAGCACCATTATGGACACAGCACAGTGGCACTTAGGACAATCTGACACATAACACAGTAGTGATAAGAAATTGCTTAGTGCGTATTGTTGGGGTTTGAATAATACCCAGAATTTACAGCTAGATTAATTAGACAGGTGAGAGGCATTAAGTTCTGCAAGTCATTCTATCAGCAGCCATTGTTGACGAATGATGAAAGAAGTGACTCATACCACAGCTGATATAGTTTAAGCTGGGTGTGGTAGATAATGAATTTGACCTATAATGTGATTGGTCAATTTAAGTATATAAGCAGAGGAGCTCTGGTGTTCATTTCTCTCGTTACTATCTTCATTATCATCTGTATCTATTGGACGTTATTGGACTTTGTATTGACTGCGTATGTATATAGAGTAAATAGACTATTTTATCTAATCTCTTGTCAGTGTCTGCTTACTCAATAGAACGTATTACTCTGAGGTCTAGAAGGAACATTGGCAGCCCCAGCGTTGTGTACTCTGACACGTATTGTTAAAAAATTAATATGCATGCTTATCATGACTTCATTAGTATCTGAGTACAGAGTTGTTTGGGGCTTGTTGGCTCAGCTGTTAAGATGCCAGGCTTGTTGATTGGAAGATCGCAAGTTTGGAGGTTCGAATCCCTAGTCCCGCGTGACGGAGTGAGCTCCCGCACTTGCCCCAGCTCTTGCCAACCTAGCAATTTGAAAGCATGCAAATGCAACTAGATAAATAGGTACCACTTCGGTGGGTAGGTAACAGCATTCTGCATGCGTCATGCTGGCCACATGACTGCGGAAGCATCTTCGGACAGCACTGGCTCTTCAGCTAACAAACGGAGATGAGCACCGGCCCCTAGAGTCGGACACGACTGCACAAATGTGCGGGGGGAACCTTTACCTTTACTTACAGAGTTGCTTGATACTTGCCTTGTAACCAATAATCTGTTTGTAATTTGAGTCTTTAAGTAAAGTAGATATAGCCTGTATTTAGTGGTTAGAAGGGATCATTCACTTTGGGAGAATTGCTAACATGTCCTTTGGGTGACTGACCAGTCTCTGCAGACCCTTACAAATAAACTATTTGGAGACTGAGTATACTGTAGGGTTCATGGTCATGACTAGGAGAAATCTTAAGTCAGTCCTGTGAGCAATGGTAGAGCCCAACCTTTATCTGTTGGTCATTCAGAAATGCTTTAGCATTCCTGCTCTACAGCAAAACTGTTACTCAAAGTTGACCTTTACATTCACCTGTTCTTGAAGTACAGGCTGTATCGTTGAGTCTGCATATGGAAGCGTCCATATGCTGAGAGACATGGCAGAACTTTTGTATTCTTCTCTGGCTCATGTGCAGGGTGCTTTACTGTGGTTGGATTGAACTTATAGGGGTATCTCTTGCATCTCCATTGCCTGTTTCCAGGTTGAGTCTCCTCTTCCTCCTTTGATCAAGAGCCATCTAGAAGAAACATGACAATTTTGGAACTATTTACCATTAGGACTGTAACTGTTTTTTTTAAAGAAAGAATTAGCCATTTAAAGAATTTAACTGAAAACAATATTATCTCAGTTATAATTAGGTGAGTCAGATTTTGCTGATTATTTCACTTCAGGGATCCCATTGATGACCTTAGAACATCATGGCTTCAGGCTGGTATATGACTGATATTGACTATCTGTTACTCTTCTCCTTCTTTGGGTTCCAGAATATGTAATTCCAGCCTGTATAGCAATCATCATTTGACTGAATTCATTCAAACCTTTCTCCAGAGGTTCTTCCATTTTCAAGTCGTAAAATTCTGTGGTTTAAATTCAGCATTTGTTTTAATTTATTTCTGAAACTGTGTCACCCATATTCCTGGTTAGTTTTCCTTTGGTTGTTTCAGAAATACTTTAGAAATGGTTATTATTACTTGAAAGTCAGTATCTTCTAGCCAGTCAGTTTCATATCATCTTGACAAAAACTCGGTTGGGTGGAACTTATGAAGAATATTGATGGGAAGGTAACACAGCAATGATTAACACAGAGGTAGAGAACCATGATTGCTGAGGATTTAACAACATCTGGAGGAGTACAGGTTGCTCATCTTTAGTTGATTTCCTCTTATCTTCCAAAGCAATTCCTTGATATGTCTTACTGCAGTAGATTGAAAATCACCCATATTTGCAAGGTTACAGGTGGCTGACTGTTGATAGGCTTTCTTCTAATTTATGAACTTCAGCAACATCTGGACAGCCACAAATTGCTCACTTTGAGTAGACCTTGTTCTGATCCTCCAAAACAATTTGCTCTTTTTGGCCTACTGCAGTACATTAGTATGCCTGGTAGTCAAAGAGCTATACGAGGCAGTCTTCTGATTCATACCGTCCTGCAATTTCTTAATAATGAGTTGAATGAGTGAAGTGTGGACCCAATTCACTGCAACTTTCATTTTTAATGAAGCAGATGGTGGTATAATTTTCATTATCTCATTCCGAGGCATTCATTGCTTCTTTCAAGGGTTCGGGTTGAAGTTTTCAACTATGGAAACCAAGTCCCAGACAAAACAGCATGGGTGTACAGTATGTGTGCTAAGATGTAGCTATACAAAAGAAGATGCCCCCATTGTGGGCTGCCATTTTTTATGCTTATAAAAGAACAAAACATCTTCCACAACAACACAGCTAGTGTGAATGGGGTTTGGTAATTAAGGATGTGGACTTTGGGGAGATCAGGCTCAAGTACCCACTTGATCACAGAAATTACTTGGTGACTTTCTGCCAGTCACACCCTTAACTCAGTCAAACTTCATAGGATTAAATTAGGAAGGTAACCTTGTTTAAGCTACCTTGAGTTCCCATAGGAGGTAAGAAATATATGATAAATAAATAATACCATGGACGTTAAAATGGAGAAGACATCAGGAGACATTTTACATAATCATTCATTCATTCATTGGCGATCACTCGTAGCCGAGTAAGATTAAGATTGTCTTCCAAAGGTAAAATTTTAACTTTGGGTTTGGTGTGGTTGGAAGACGCCTGTGCGTGAATTTGTTTTATGTGTGGAGATTGGTGCACAATGATCAGCACACAACTTTCACAGAAAAAGGCTCTAATCCAATGGCATGGAAACCATGACGATTGGTGACCTTTTGTCTGCTGCAGCCTTCATCCGCCTTCGCAGCCGTTGTAACAATACACCTTGTTATCTTCCGCCTGTTCTGCCGTTGAGGACTTTCTTGGATCGTTCTTTGTCTGGTTCCTCCCCCTGGACCTTACCGCCATGGGTGACCCTACCAGGAGTACATGACTCCCGATGGCTTCGCTCACAGGGTTCATTGGGAACACACAAGCCCACTCACCACAACAAGGTGATGATCCAGCGAGTGAGTAATCAACTCACAGAGGTTACAGGTTCTCTGCTTCTGGAGGTTTGTTAGTAGAAGTTGGATAGCCACCCGTTATGGATGGTTTAATTAGTTTTCCTGGACCTTACAGAGAGTTGGACTCGATCAGTGTTTCTCAAACTTGGCAACTTTAAGATGTGTGGCCTTCAACTCCCAGAATACCCTAGACCAAGGGTCGGAAATGGCGGCTCGCGAGCCAGATGCGGCTCTTTGGCCCCTTCAGTGTGGCTCTTCCACAAAATACTGCATCACTGTCCCAAACGGTCTAAAATAGAACACCGCTCTATGAATACCGTCACGCACCCAGCTAAGCCTTCGGACGGGTGCGCGTGTATCTACAGCAGGGCTTTCCAAACTGTGTGTCGCACAATACTGTGTCACCTGGGGGGCCCAAGTGTGTCGCACAAGAACCCGGAAGCGCTGATGGTGCACGGGTGCAACTGCACTTCCCTGCCGCACAGCTGATCCCCGCCGCACAGCTGATCCCCGCCGCACAGCTGATCCCCGCCGCACAGCTGATTGGAGCACCGCACGGGTGCAAGTCCACTTCCCCGCTGCACAGCTGATCCCCACCGCACAGCTGATTGGCGCACTGCACGGGTGCAAGTCCACTTCCCCGCCGCACAGCTGATCCCTGCCAAACAGCTGATCCCCGCTGCACAGCTGATTGGCGCACCGCACGGGTGCAAGTCCACTTCCCCGCCGCACAGCTGATCCCCGCCGCACAGCTGATCCCCGCCGCACAGCTGATTGGCGCGGAGATTTTCCACCTGGGCCCTCCCCCCCCCCCCAGAATACATCTCCAAGCTTTAGCAGAACAAACCGTGAAGGAGGAGGAGGAAGAGGGTGGTGGTGATGATGGGGGGAGGTTTGAAAAAGCAGATCCAAGCACAAAAGTTAGTGAGTCATTTGGGTGGTAGTTGGAACAGCTTTCTTGACTCTGGCCTCCCTCCCTCTCTCACTCTCTTTCCCTGGCAATGGATCAGTAGGGGGGGGGAGGGAAGGGAGGAGAAGGCAAGGGAGGGAGCGTTCAAGAGAAGTGGATTTAAAAGAGCGGGGGGGGGCTTTGTATACAGATGCCCGCGTGTTAATTCTTCCGGCGATGATGTGATTCACGCCCCTAATTGATTTATTTTTAAAGCTACCCCCCCGCTCTTTTAAATCCACTCCTCTTGAATGCTCCCTCCCTCCCTCGCCGTTTCCTTCCTTCCCTCCCGACCCCCCCCCCACACTGATCCATCACCAGGGAAAGAGAGCGAGAGGGAGGGAGGCTGGAGTCAAGAAAACTGTTCCAGCCACCGCTGAAATGACTCAGTAACTTTTGCGCTTGGATCTGCTTTTTCAAACTTCCTCCCATCACCCTCCTCCTACTCCTCCTTTATGGTTTGTTCTGCTAAAGCTTGGAAATGTATTCTTCACCCCTCTGCCTTGCCCAGGTAATTAAAGCTTTCTCACCCCTCACCCCAATATTCTCCTTCACACACACACCCCGCGCTGCCACGCTTCGCATTACTATTCGCTTTCTACTCCGCTTCCCTGTTTTCTCCCTGCAGTTTTTTACTTTCTACTCCACTTCCCCACCGCACAGCTGATTGGCATGGATATTTTCCACCCTGGGGTGCCCCCCCCACTGTCACTTTTTGCAGTGATCCGAGGCTTTTTTGCCTCACGACCGCAGCTTTTTTTGGCAGAGGCAGGGCAGGGCAGCTGCGGGGCGGGGCAGGGCAACCCTGCCCTGCCCAAGGTGGAAGCCAATTGCGTGGGGCGAAGGACAGGCAGAGGAGAAGATCAGGGAAGCGGACTTGTCTCCCAGCAATTAACTCGGAGATTATACAATACTGGTGGCAGGTGGGGAGCTGCAGCTACATTTTGCCACCCAAAATTGTTTTCAAGGCTCCCGCTCACAAACCCTGCCCCCAGTACGTGCAATTGGCTCCTGCCCGAAAACCCCGCCCACTTCCACGCGATTGGCTCCTGCCCGAAAACCCCGCCCCCTTCCACGCGATTGGCCCCCGCCCGAAAACCCTGCCCCCTGGCTCTCGAGCATGTCAAAATGGCTCCTGGCATAAAAAAGTTTGCCGACCCCTGCCCTAGCCTATTGGCTGGGGAATTCTGGGAGTTGAAGGCCACACATCTTAAAGTTGCCAAGTTTGAGAAACACTGGACTAGATGATCCTTGTGGTCCCTTGCAACATTACCAGTCTATGATACTGATTATGTGCCATCAAGTTGGTGTTGACTCTTAGTGATCACATAGATTGTTTTTTCTTAACCAATTCACCCCGCCGAACCTCAAGAAAAAAAAAGAAATTCCAGTTTGATCCTCATGTATGATCTGAGCCCTTCTGTACAGATTGTTCACTGCAGCCCGTGCCTCCCTGCCCCAAAGTTTTTTGGCTTACTTTCTGGGACTATGCTATTGATTTGAGTTACCTAGAGGCATAATACAGCAGGGGGATCCTTGCCTCTGTTGCCTCCGGATGATGGGATTTGTATTGTAATGCAGTGGGAAGATTGCAGATTTGATTTTATTTATGTGTGCAATTTGTATCCTCGCTTACTGCCTATAGTAGAAAGCTAAGCTTCAGCATCTAGGTGATTTATAGTTCTCTCCATTTTATCTCTCCAACTCAATGTATGATTCTATTGCAAATGCCTCTGGAAACCTGCTCTTTCTTGCCTCCTTTCTCCCTGTGCTGGAAGCCTCCAGCTGACTTTTACTACCTCTTAACTTTCCATCATCACCTGCTCTGCCTGGTGGCTCATCTTTTCTCCCCAATTAACCTTACGTTATTTTGTTCTCAGGAGCCAAGTAACCTTGTGCTGCAACAAAATCTCCCATCTGACGTCCTTCTTTTCTAGCATATGTATTTTATTAAACTTCCATTTCCATTTTTATAGACAGGACCATCTCAAGTTGTAAATTCAAAAGGCAGCTGGTAAAGAAACCCTATAAAACTCTCATAATGTTTTTATGCATCAAGCTTAATTCTTATTGATTTTCCAAGCTGTGAATGGCTGTAAGCAAAAGTCAGTTGCCCTGTTTTTTTAATGAGTATTTTTCTCCCCTGCCTTGCAGCAATAACGTCCCGTGTCTATGAATTTGCGTGGAAATGAACAAGATTTTTTTAAGTGTTGCAAATAATGTTTTACACATTACAATCTTTTAATGAATCCTTGAGGTTGAATCTGAGCCATCTTGCAAAAGAGCAGCGCTTGTACAAAACCAGCCTGCTAAGGAAACAGGAAGGGTAAAAAGTGTCCACTTGATGCCATTCTTTCTTAGATGGCCAACTTGTACTGGCTTTGCCAACTCAGCCTGTAGGTTTGGGCTCCCACAGTTGAACGTGCTATACCAAATAAATAAAGTATCCTCACACAGAAAAGTAGCATGTCAGGGAGGAAAGTTCTACTGGGTCTAGATCAGTGTTTCTCAATCTTGGCAGCTTTAAGATGTGTGGACTTCAACTCCCAGAATTCCCCAGCAAGCAAGTCTAATGTTTGAGAAACACTGGTCTAGATGGAAACTGTTGTATTTGCAAAAAGGAACCAGAGAAGCCTTCCCTGGAGTCTGGCATACAAACAGAAGTTGGTCACTTCGGTAAGAACTAAGGAATCTGGCCAATATTATTGTTCCTGTGAGGATTCTGTTCACTTATCACACATCCACTTGATTTGTTCTGAACAATGCTCCAATTCTCAATCCATGGAGATGTGCATGCTCCGTTGGCCATTAGGCATCTCCCTTCTCGACCACATCAGCAATGATACATTCTGGCAGTAGATGGGCATTGCAGCAATAACAGAGAAAATGCGGGACAATGGTATGGCCACGTTCTACGAGCAGCACCCCACACCATCGCCTGCACTGCCTACTACTTTAACACCGATGGCAAATGCCCGCATAGAAGACCAAAGCAAAGGTGGCAGGACACAATTAACACGGACATGAAAATCATCCAGTTGGACCTGGATGCTGTATTCGATCGTGTGAAATGGCATTCGTTGGTCCAAAAAGGAGACCCTGCACCTGCGGGAAAATGCTAGGATGAAGAAGACTGCTCCAATTCGCAGGTGCAGGGGATTCACTGGAGATATTTCAGGTGAGATTTGGGGGAAGGAGATTGATGGATTAGGATTAATTTGGTTGAAATGAGTCACAAAACGTTGGAGACAGCCTTATATTTACTTTGCATTAAGGAATATTCTACCGGTTCTCTCTTAGCATATAATAAGTACAGTGATACAGTCTTTTTCTTATTAGAGATGGAGGGAGAAATGTGCCCATTTTGCATAATGTGAACTTATCGGGTTTGTACAAATTGATATGTGAACCAAAATAGAATTATCCTTCCATATCTGCAGCCTTCCAGGATTTGCAATGCTTTCCAAACAAAGGAGCATATAAACATTTGTATGTTAGGGAAGCTGTATGCAAGCACTTAGATGTATTATGTTATAGAAAAATAACATTTTCCCCGAAGACCCATAAATATTGGGATATGAAAACATGAAAACATGCATTTTTCATACAGAATACAAAAATGAACTTTGCAAGCAGATATGGGAATGGAAGTGAATGAGCTTAAAGTTGGAGAAATAATTCATCTGTCATTCAGGTACTTAAGACCACAAAAGGAATTCTGGGGCAGGACTAGTTTTAGGACCTGAGAAGTTCTAATGCCAAACTGTGTTTCTCAGCTTGGGTTACATCAACTCCCAGAATCCTCAGCAATGTGCATACTGGTGGAGGAATTCTGGGAATTTTAAGTTGACACAGCTGCAAGTTATAGCTACTCTCTACTGGCAACTAATGGTCATCCAAATTTTTGCAGGCCAGATCTGGTAGCCCTGGGAGATACTGCTGTAAAGAGCATCCTCAAAACTTAAACAGTATGACTGGCATATTATACATTATCTCTTGACTTAAGCAGATATGCCACATCTGGGCTGGAAAAAATTTGGAGACCACTAGATAGCAGCAAAAAAATAATTTCCATTTATTTTAACCCAGATCTGAGGGTTAAAATAACCCAGATTAGATTACCCTAATTTAGTTAGAGATGGTATTGACATTTCTGCTTTATTTATATCATTTTTATTCTGCCTTTATCTTCGCTCAGCACAAAGCCATGTATATACCCAGTGCTCCCACCTCCTGTTTTCCCCACAGCTACAACCCAGTGAAGGTGGATTGAGCTGAGAGACAGCAACTAGCCCAAAGTCACCTAGCAAGCGTCGGCAAACTTCTTTATGCCAGGAGCCATTTTGACAGTTATAACATCACTCGAGGGCCAGGGGGCAGGGCTTGTGGGCGGGAGCCAACCGCGTGGAAGGGGGCGGGGTTTGCAGGCGGGAGCCAATCGCATGGAAGGGGGTGGGGTTTGCGGGCGGGAGCCAATTGCGCACACTTAGGGCCTGCTGGTTCCCTCAGCGCGTCGCTCTCTTCGACGGGGCGGGCGGGTGGCCCTCTCCCCGGGGTCCGAGTAAGTCGCAATGGGCGGGTGGCGAGTGAAGCGTCGCCCCGCCTCCTCCTGCTGTTGCCTCGCGCCCTCCGCTCCTCTGTTCCTTTCCTCCTAGCGAGGCGCCTCTGCCGTCGCGGGAAAGCCCAGCGGTGGCCGGCGAAGGAGGCGCTCCGAGCCACCTCCGCTGGGAGGGCACGGCTGCCTGGGCGCTCCCGCCCTGCCCGGCCTCCCCTGCCGGGTCCTGGAGGGGCTCCCAAGTGCCGGCGGCTCCTGCCCGCGGCCCCTCTGGGCATGCCTCCTCTGGAAGGGCCTGCGCTCTCCGCCTCGCACGCTCCCAGCGGGGCAAAGGCGGGCAGGTGGCCGGTGGCCCGCTCCAGCTGAGCGCTTTCCGAGGGATGTGCCGCGCCACCGTGGCCAGCTGGAGAACCCCCGCCCTGGGCTGCGGGAGGGCGGTTTGCCCGTTGCGACTGTGGGCGGCTTCTTCCGGGCTGGGCGAAGGCTGTGCCCTGCTCTCGGGTGGCCCCTTTGGGAGAAGGGGGAGTCGGACCGCTTGGGCACCTGGCAGCCCATAGGGACCCACCTTATTTAGAGACCCACCAACTTCTTTTTGCCAGGGCACAACTAATTGGCAGGGCTTGGGTTCCAAAGGTGAAGATTAGACTTAGAACGGAATGAAGCCGATGCAGTTCCTATGATTCCTCCGTTCTGGAGAAGCCGTGGGCACCGCACCGGCATTTGGGGGCAGTCTGGGGCAGTGGTTGCACTTCCCTGGCTGATGCTTTCAAGTGACCTCCAAGTGGTCACGAAAGATTGAGCTCCACCCGTCCCTGAGCTGGTGGCAGCAGCCAAACCGTGGCCGGCCCCCCTCCTGCCTCTGCAGCCTCCTCTGGCTGGCGTCTCCTGCCCTCCCCCTTTTGGGCACCTCACTTCGCTCCCGCAGCCCCTGCCGGCCTTTCTGCTTCCCATCTGGTGGCTCCCCGGCCTCCTCTTGCGCCTCCTGTGCCGCGGCCCCACGCGCTTTCCTCAGACGAGGTCCTGGGCAGCGAGGCTCGGGGCTGGCGAAGGCAGAGCAGCCCTGTGGATGGGAGCTGGGGGACGCCCGACCCGCGGCCCCCTCAGCATTCAGGGGGCCCGGCTCCGTCCCTCCGGCTGGCGGGTGGCCAAACATGGGCGCACGCACGCACAAACGCGTGCGGGGCAGCCGCAGGCAGACGAGACGCCCCAGACTAAAGAGGTTGGAAGAGCCACACTCAAGGGGCCAAAGAGCCGCATGTGGCTCGCAAGCCGCAGTTTCCGACCCTTGACCTAGCCAGTTTTCATGCCTAAGGGAGGACTAGAACTCACAGTCTCCCAGTTTTTAGCCCAACCACCACATCAAACTGGCTTTAATAATGCCCATCCAGTTAGACCTATTGTTGATCTCCTTGGTTGTAAGTTTTTTTTAAGCACCATTCCTTAATCCACTTTGAAGTATTTTAAGTGCTTATCTACAGAAGCTAATTCAACACCGATAAAACAAATTCAGGACCTAACAAACTAGTTAAAGAAATGCATAGAAAACAGCTGAAAATTCCTTTTAAAAAATGCAAAAAGGAAGGATGATGATGATGATGATGATGATGATGATGATGATGATGATGATTTAAAAGTTTGGCTAAAGAGTTGCCTCTTGAAAGTTCATCTCATGGTAGAGAGAAAAGAATCTATGAAAATTGTAGTGCTGATCCCAGAAATTATCCAAACATCTTCTGTATTTCACTGCCTAAACCCACAAGGGAATAGAATAAATGTTGCCTCATGATTCTTTTGAAAAGTTCAAAGACACTGATGGCAATATATTATTTCATTAAGTTAGGCCTTGCACTGGAAAAGTGAAGAGTGTGGAAGGTAGGAAATATGATGGCTACTTTTTCCAAACTTTCTCTGCCCCTCCCAAACCAAGAGATTTGTTGAAAAAATAAGAAAAAATGCTCAGATCAACCCCAAACACATGACGCTACATCCATATCTTTACCTAAAAACATCAGGGCCGTGGAGATCCTTGGAAAGAGGTGCTTCAGAATGGGAAGCAAAGTGGCTGAACAAACATACGTAAAAACAGCCAGGAACAGCTTCCAAAGCAGCTGCATGAGCCTGGAAAAATACACAGCTGCTTTACCTGTTCAAAAATAAGTATTTTGTGGTGCTCCTGAACATTGCAGGAGCAACATTACTTCTTTCAAAAGATTTGCGCAGCCCTAATATGTGCGTGTATAAATGTACATACACATCCTTAGTTTTAACTTATTCTGCCTTTTTCCCCCCAAGAGCTTTTTAAACAGCTGTTAACATAAAAACATAAAATTCAATAAAACATGAGTATCAATTAATAAAAAAAACCCAAAACCTGTCCAAGAACAAAAAGACAAGGAACACATCACAACTCCAGGCAGCCCTACCCAGCTTGGCCAGGGGCAAGGCATGCTGGAAGTGGAGTTCAGCAATATTTACTACAGATTGTAAACTGAAAATTGTCAGTGCTAGAGATTAAAAAGCCCTCTGGGAAGAGGGGGGAAAGGAAAACATTTGCCTGATAACAAGGAATATTTTTGGATTTGAATTTCTTCTCTAAAGAGGGATGGAAATCAAGTGGTTTGACTTCCAGGGAAGAAATGGCAAACTGAAGACAGCTCAGCCTTCGGCGGAATGAAGAGCCGGCAAGTAGACCAGTTCTTTGATAATTCCTCTCCGGACAAGGAGAGGACTTGAGGTCATCCACAAACACTCTGGACAGTTGCTTCTTGCAAGGAGACCACAAGACTGGTAGGTTTAGAGCTCTGGGAGACAAGGGAATAGCCATTTTACTCAAACCACGGTTGGTGGCTTTAAGGACACTGGGTTTGCATACTTCCTTTTCTAATCACTTTTGGAAATCTTCCCAGCTGCTTCATTGAACACAAGAGTGGGCAAGCTAAAACCCTCAAAGCTTCACCCTGGGCCCTGAGAGCCATCTCTGGCTATGGTTGCTGAAAGTTATGACATAGTTTTCTGGACATTTCAAGGTGGAGTACCTGGTGTTATGTCAGGGTAGGGTGGAGTAAACTCAGCAGTATTCTGGAGTTGATGTCCACACATCTTAAAGTTGCCCAAGGTTGAGAAACACTGCCCTAAGACTTCACAAAGGCTTAATGTAGGTTAAGAAAAGAAAAACAAAATTCCCAAGCTCCCCCCGGGGGGGGGGGGAACCCTCAAGGGAAAAAAATAGAAAATCCTGGCCCCATTTATTGCAGCCATTGGCTCTATAAAATATAGTAATTGTGGGCCAGGGGTGTCAAAAGATTGCCCACCCCTGGTCACACTACACATTTGCATAGGAGTTTCCTCTTTAGACCTGAGAAAATAGCCCAAAATTCTCCTCTTATACTTTTGCTAATAATTAATTCTCTCCCTACCCCCCCCCCCCCACCACCACCACAAAAAAAAATGTCTTTGGGGACATAATTCAGCATTACCTTATTCTGAACTATTCAGAAGAGATTTGATCTATAGCAAGAAATGTGACCTGATGGAGAGGAGATATTTATAAACATTGGGAAACATCTCACAGTCTGCAATGATATTGTGTCAGGATCTTAAGCTCTGACCCCAAAAGTGAGGATTCTGGCCTTTTTTAGTTCCAAGGGTTTTCTGTGCATGGGGGTAAAATATCAGTGTGAGCGGCCAAAATCTAAGGAGCAGACCAGTTATACTTTTGCTGGAAAGCTTCAAGCATTTACCTTGCCTCTCATCAACAGGCTGCAGTGTGAGGAACCCCTGTTTGCCCTAACTAAATATCCCTAGTTTATGCCAGCATATTCCATACCATCATTTGCCAGGCATAACTTTTTTGTTTCTATCCTGGGTCTCTTGAGTTGAAGCAGCAATAATAATAATAATAAAAATTATCAATCTTTAAAGTCTCCTTCAGGTCAAACGTGGCTCCTGTTGATATCAGGGACACTCCATGCTATTTCCTTTTTTCTTTTTAATATAATTTTTGTTGAAACAAATTTTAACAAGAAAAAAGCAATACAAATATTAGAAAAGAAAGAAAATGAAGAATAGTGAATAAGTAAGAAAGTAGATATAGATATAGGAATAGAAAAAGAGCTTCCGATTTTGACAGCAGTTATAAATGCATTCATATTTTACCCTCTCTAAGGTTACATCATAATTTCCTTTTCCCATAAACTACCCTTTCTAATCACCAAACCCATAAATCACAAGTTCACTTTTTTCTTTTTTCAGCAAAAAGTCCATAAGGGGTTTCCGGTCACTAATAAATGTAATGATCTTTCTCCAAGTGAACAAGTTAATTTTGCCATCTCCATGATCTTCACCAACCATTCCGCCATTGTGGGTATATCACAGTCTTTCCATTTTTGTGCATACAGATAATCCTCAAGTTATGAGAACAATTGGGACAGGAATTTCCATCACTAAGCGATGCGATTGTAAGGCACGATTGCATCGCTTAGCAACGGCAATCCCTGCAGTCCTGGTTGCCATCGTTAACCAAATCCCATGGTTGTTAGGCAAGGCAACCTCCTGCCAGCTTCCCACAACCAAGTCAGTGGGAAGCTTGGAGGAAGTTGCAAGTCCCAGGCGGCTCACAAGCAGGCAGGCAGGCAAGTGGCTGCTGCTACGTGGAAGAGGGTGCAAGGGGGTGTGTGAGGGTGTGAGGGAGGTGTGGCGAGGGTCGGGGAGGGTATGTGAGGGTGTGCGAGGAAGGTGTAGAAAGGGTCAGGGAGGGTGCGTGAGGGTGCAAGGAATGTGCAGTGAGGGTCAGGGTGGGTGTGCAAGGATGCACGGAGATGTGAGGTGTGTGAGGGTGTGAGGGAGGTGTGGCGAGGGTCGGGGAGGGTATGTGAGGGTGTGCGAGGAAGGTGTAGAAAGGGTCAGGGAGGGTGCGTGAGGGTGCAAGGAATGTGCAGTGAGGGTCAGGGTGGGTGTGCAAGGATGCACGGAGATGTGAGGTGTGTGAGGGTGCGAGGGAGGTGCGGTGAGGGTCAGGAAGGGTGCGTGGGGGTGCATGAGTGGCCATCAGGAGTGTAGAGGGGCTGGGAGAGGGTGTGCAGGTGGGGGACACTTACCCCAGCGACTTGTGACCTTCCCTGCTGGCTTCCCCATTGACTTTCTGAGAAGTCGGCAGGGAAGGTTGCAAATGGCGATCATGATCATGCTGGGATGTTGGAACTCCGAGGACTGGTCATAACAACCATTCGTTCAGCATTGTCATAACTTCAAACAGTCACTGAACGAATGGTCGTAAGTTGAGGACTACCTATAGTAGTCTTGCAGCAGCGATCATATATAAAAATTGTTTTTTCACGGCTCTTTTCTGGTTGTCTGTCCATTAATCCCAACAAGAAAAGTTTTGGTTTCAGCTGAATCTTAGTCTTTAAAATTCTTTGTATCAGTGTATGTATTTGAAACCAAAATTTTCTGGCTTTTTTACAAGTCCCCCAGGCATGATAAAATGACCCTTACTTCCATGCCATTTTCATGCCATTTCTTGGCAAAGTAGTTTGCCATTGCTTTCTTCCAGAATGTTTTTCAACTTACGGGGAGCAAATGTGGATATTACATAGCAGAAAAAAATGTTAGCAGGGCAGACATTGGGCTTACATTATAATATAAAATTATAAAATTATATATATAATTTTACATCATAAAATTGATGGGGTGGTAAAGGCATCTCTTTTTTCATTAACCTTTTAAAAGCCCAGAAAACTTAAAGCAACACTTGCTTCTTTGAACAACGGAATCTTGTTTATTTATTTATTTATTTATTTATAAAATTTATATCAACGCCCATCTCCCTCCACCGGAGGGACTCTGGACGGTTTACAACAAAATAATAAAAACAAAAAACATAAAATATACATAGAATATAAAAATGCAAATTATAAAACAAGATTAAAATCCAAGAGGCAAGAGTGGTAAAACGATCTAACTTAATCCAATGTAGGAGAGGAGCTCTCTAAGGTATTAGCCATCCCCAAGAGTGACTATTCCTTCCTTGGTCCCAAGCAAGGCGGCAGAGCCAGGTTTTCAGGTTCTTCCGGAAGGTCAAGAGCGAAGGGGCTAATCTCACCTCCGGGGGCAAGTTGTTCCACAGGGCGGGAGCTACTGCAGAGAAGGCTCGCCTCCGAGACCCTGCTAGATGGAACTCGTTCATAGAGGGGGATCGCAGCATGCCCTCTCTGCATGATCGGGTGGGACGGGTGGATATATTGGGGATGAGGCGGTCCCTCAGGTAACCTGACCCCATGCCATGTAGGGCTTTAAAGGTGATAACCAACACCTTGAATTGGATTGAATTGTTCTCTGGTTCTTCCTGACATAGCTATTATAATGTGTGGTCATTCCAGTAAATTCTGAGGAACAAGTGTCCTATGTCCTACACTTTAGAAATTAAGTACAATCTCAGTCTGCTCCTAGACCCATATGGAGAATTTCCCCCCAGATTTTTATTTCATAATTAGTAAAAAAAATTGCCAATCTACCTGTAAAAGTAGACCATTAAATGGAGTGGACTATTCTAGTCCCCTAATCTCTACTCAGCAGGGCTGGAAACCTTAAATGTCAGTTCAGAACATTTATTTCATATGAGTGATCTAATTATATGTAGCATATGTGAGTCATCCTATATAGGTTCTGTCTATCTTATAAGCCCCATCCCATCGGTTGTGTAGGTACAACCTGAGTTGTCTTTCTTGGTCATACTCAAGTATGACAGAATGCTAGCTCCTGGATTTTAAATATAGAGATCACCTTCTGAAAGTGACTTTACCACCAAATGTGCTTCCATTTTTCTCCAGCTCTTTGAGCTTGAAGGTTATGCTCCTGCTATAGTTGAATGCTTTTCTCCCCAAAGAGGGGGCTGAAAAAACCCTCACCTTCTTCTCTCTTAAGCTATGAAAGCTGATGCTATCATGATTTTCTTATTGCAAGCTCTGTGATTTTTGGAGGCCATTAATAATACAATGAATCTCCTGAGAATAGCAATAAAATCATGAAAAGTTGGCAAGTCTGCTCACTCCTGGGGTGGTCTTGTTAAAAAGTTTACTAGGCAGAGAGAAAAGGAGCTGCGGTTTCTGGTCAAGAGCCTGGAAAGGAGGAATGCCGATATTCCAGTGAAGAAGTGTGGAAATCCACCTCGAGCCAGGTGGAATGAAGAAATGAAAATGAAGACTAGTCCAGTGAAATTGACCTCTTGTTTGTTGGATGCTGTTGAGATGCTAAGCTTTGTGGAACCACAGGCAGAGCTTGATGAACTTTGGCTAAGGGGAAAGGCATCGGGTTGCTTGCTTAGCTGATGCTAAACAAGACTGATCCTACCCCAATAGTTTCCTTGTTTCAATGCATCTAGAACTTGCCTGCTTATGGAAGACTGCAGTATGGCATAGGGGCAATATAATTGTAGGTTTGGCTAGCATAACTTTCCTTTCCTTTGCTATCTCTTTTAGCATTTGAGGAATGAGGGACAACTATTGATATTTATTGTTTTAATTGATTTTAAACTTGTTGTGAACCACCCAGGGTCCCTCCTTGTGGGGGAGATGGGCGGGATATAAATGTAATAATAAGAAATAAACTAATAAACTGAAAGGTTAAAAGGCTCTTGCAATTGCCCATTCGCAAATTGGTCTTTCTTTGCTGACCAAGCTAAAGTTCAAATCTGTGGATGGCACTGAATCAGAGCTTCATTGCCAATGGAAATTATACTTTGGTCTGCTGAGCAGAGATTTCACATGTGCTGACTTGGCCGTTGGGACTCTCCTTCCCTCTTATCTGGCTCTATTTTGCCGATGTGTTTGTGAAGTGTTCGATAATCTTGGGCTGTGAAGCTCTTGTCAGCTATGGCTTGCACACACTCTAATGCTGGCTTTGGTCAGCATTAACAATGAAGCTGGCAGGGTGGAGGGGAACTAGAGAAGGGGCCTTGTCAGCAGTTAATTAGGCTATGTTGCGCACAGAGGAGCTCTGATCAGCTCCCAGAGTCCCACTGAGAGCTTCCCTTCCTATCACAGAAAGCTGTCACTGAAGACAGCAATCTGTCCACTATGTTGTCAAGAGAAACCCTGGATACAAGTGCTCACAACCTTTGCAAATTGCCCAGATTAAAAATGATCTGGCAGACTAGGGGTTTTTATTTGGTCAGTAGACTTAGGAACAAAGCTGAATGAATGTTGCTGGGCAGCAGTGGAAACAGATCCCTATCCTGCACTTTGAAAATATTCGAACAGACGTAATAGGGGTATACAAAATCATGTGTGGCATAGATGATGATGATAGATGCTGTTGAAGGTCTTCCCCCTCGCTTACAAAATCAAAACTCAAGATCATCCATAGAAATAGAATGCAGGCAGATTGGATGAACAGAAGGAAATATTTTTGTACACCATTCATGGTTCAATTATGGAATTTGCTGCCAGCAGCTATACTGATGGTAGCCAATTTGGATAGTTTTAAAAGGCACTGGAGAAATTAATGTTGGATCAAGTTTTCATTGGCTACTAATATTGATAGCTGTTTACAGTCTCATGAATTATGCGCTCTGAATTCATATGAATTATGAATTAAGGTGGCATGCCTTCAATACTGGTTGCTGAGAATGAATGAACAAGAACCCTCCAGTCCAGAATTGCGAACGTCCTAGATGCAGCCAGTTAGTAAATAAGTACGTTTATTGCTGTAACGACAGGTTATAACATATACCATAAAATACAATAAAGGAACAGTAGAATATTTAAAATTCAGCCAGTTAACAAATACATGACACAGAATGCTGGATCAGATGGGCCTATGACCTGATCCAGCAGAGAGTAATTCTAATATTCTTATGGGTGCAGAACTTTTTTTTAGACTGAGGGCCATGCTTGACCTTGGAATGGCATACTGGAGGTCAGGCTATAGGAAAGTGAGCAAGACTAAGGCAAAAGAGGTAGGTGGGATCAGAACAAAAATAATTCTCAATTGCATGCAATGAAATTTAATTTAAATAATTCTGGTTAAATAGTTAATATCACTATTCTCCATAAATTTAATATTTATTTTCCCTACTGGCACATTAAAAATTGTAACTGAATGGCAACCTTTGAGGGACTGGCTTGGCCTCATGTTGTGCATGCTACATTCAAGGGGCATAGAAACAAACTTTTCTATTTAATAAATGTATAATAATAAACTTTATAATAAACTTTTCAAAGTTTTCTTTATCCATAAAATGGATGCAAACCTTCAAAGATGCAATAACAATGGACTAATGGGAAGACTTATGGGGAAAAAAATCAATAAAATTTACACCAAGCTACAATCTGAGGGAAAATTGGTACAAAATGGTGTATGTATGTATGTGTGTGTGTGTGTGTGTGTATGTGTGTATGCATGTATGTGTGTGTGTGTGTATGTATATATACACACATACCTACATACATACACATACATGCATACATGCATACATACATACTGTAATTCCATCAACAATGGCAAAGTTAGATACTGTAAATCATAGAACAGTAAATGTTGGGAATGCCATAACAAATTAGGAATGTTGTTCTCCTTTGGAATATATTTTAAAAGCAAGTTCTCTTTGCTCAAACTGCACGAGAAGTATTTTAACAAAAGAAGGAGAAGAATTTCTTTGCCCTGAAGTACCTGTGCTTTCAAAGATGGTCCTTGCCCATATGGAAGCCATAAAAGGTAAAGGTAAAGGTTCCCCCCGCACATTTGTGCAGTCGTGTCCGACTCTAGGGGCCGGTGATCATCTCCGTTTGTTAGTCGAAGAGCCAGCGTTGTCCGAAGACACTTCCACGGTCATGTGGCTGCATGACATGCGTGGAACGCTGTTACCATCCCACCGAAGTGGTACCTATTCATCTACTTGCATTTGTATGCTTTCAAATTGCTAGGTTGGCAAGAGCTGGAGCTAGTGCGGGAGCTCAGGTGTGGTTTAAATGAAAAGTATTACTTCTAACAGTTTTAAAGAACCTTTGTTTTAAATCCAGGTAGAATGACTTAAATATTTTAAAAACAAATTAGTGGTTCTGCCAGAGGTAACCAATTAGTAGATTAGGTTCACCTCTGCAAGAGAACAATTCCAGACCAATAATGAGCAATGGGCAGATATCCCATCATAATTTAACATACACATATAATATGAGGGAATATAGCATCTGCATCAGTTATAGTAACTGGCTTGTTTTCTACACAAATCAACATACAGAAGTTTAATACAATCCTCAGTTTTTACCCAATCACAAAACATTTAGTTCTCCCTGTGCCATGATTTCAGAAAACAAAATGAGGACCAAAATACACAATATTCTGCTATTACTTCTGAAATAGGAAACAAAAAGATGGTAAACTGTATGAAACTGGAGCAGGAAGAACAAAAAAGTGTTCAGTAGTCCTCGCTTAGCGACCACAATTGGGACTGGCAACTCCATCTCTAAGTGCCCCAGTTGCTAAGCATCACGTGACCATGACAGACTTATGATGCCACTTCCCATTTGGTTGTTAAACAAATCACGGTCATTAAGCAAAACATTATGTGACTGCGACTTACAATTTTACTTCTACATTCAGGGATGGAACTAGGGTCTGTGTCACCCGGGGCAAATATGGATTCCATGCCCCCCCCATGGGTTATTTTGTCATTTTGGTGCCTCCCAGACATCATTTTATCGCACCCCCCAGCGCGGTGCCCGGGGCACATGCCCCGCTTGCACCCCCTAGTTGTGGCCCTGTCTACATTCTCCATTAACTCTGCTTGTTGCAAGCCAGTTGGGAAGAATGCAAATGGTGATCACGTGACCACAGAACGCTGCGATGGTTATAAATGCAAGGATTGGTCGCAAAGCTGGTTTTTTTTACACCATAATAACTTCAAACAGCTGCTAAACAAGGCAGTTGGTAAGTGAGGACTACCTTTACCAAGATCTAGCATAAGGGATGTTGCTTCTGCTGACCAGGTGAATTTTCTATTGCAACATTGGGTTACATCCTGGTGGAAAAAGCACAAAGAGTTTACACTGTAAGTCATGCAGTGCTAACTTCAAACCCAGATGGGTTCTACATAGGGCTGGCTTTTTGATTGCTACAGAAGCTACAGGTAGTGCAAAGTACTCCAGCTGGATTGCTAAGGAGGGCAACCTACCATCAGTGCTTGAGGCTTTCTTCAAAGGAGCTAAACTATACCACCACTCAAGAGAAGATATTCTCAGTACAGAACCCTCAATTATGGAATTCCCTTCATATCCAGTCCTCATTGACTCTGTGTCAACTCTTTAATTCTCAGCACCAACTAAAGACCTTCCTATTCTCTGAGGCTTCTGCCCAAGCATATGCTGCTATGTTGTTTAATATCCTGCTATCATTGTGATGGGATCATTTTGGGTTATAATTTGGGCAATTTTGTATGATTTGTATTGATCTGTTTTCTTATATCCAAATATAGAATGAAATGTAGGTTGGCTTTTTATCAATTTAGAAAATTGGTTTAGGGTTTACAAATTAGCTGTGAGATCAAAACCACTAAGCTGGAGAAATGCGATATAGTAGTTACAAGTTTGATCATTTAAAGCTTTGATGGGCTGCCAAATGTTAGAACAGATTATAAGAAAGAGAGAGAGAGAGATCGGAAGACCACAGTATATAAAGTGGCTATACTTTTTAAACTCATGGATTTTAAGAGAAATTTTTCAGAGAAAAGAAAAGGCTTAATCACTCTCTCTCTCTCTCTCTCTCTCTCACACACACACACATAAACACACAGAGTGCAATTTTTGTTCAAGAAAAAGGTGACTGAAAGGAAGCAACATCATTGCAAATTGCCAGTGAAATGTATCCCAGCTTAATCTTTCTTAAATAGTGTGAAAGCTTATCCATAAGACAAAAATATCATTAATTTACCAAGTACTCTTAGCAACTGAGAGGGAAAATGTTATTACCTATAGGTTTCTTACCATGATGGCATATATATTGATGAAAAGATTCGAATGTAGGCTTGTTTGCTTTCCTCTGCCTGAAGTATATGAAGATCAGAACTACTGGGGCAGTTTGGGCAGTAATGGGCACAAACTATTTGGAGACCCTAGTTTTATAATGCATGCTTTAGCACACAGAATGCCCCCGGTATAGTCTTTAAGATCTTTATTTCAAATAAATGTGGAGAGCTTGCATGAAAACAAAAACAAAAAACTGAAAGATAAAAAAGGTAACTGGAGGATGGATGTGATCAACTTTATTTTGAAAGGATGGCAGTCTATACATTCTTATGTTCTTAGGGTAGGCCTTCTACTTTTCCTTATTTCCTCCTGATCTAGGCTCCTATGAATTAATAAGCACAGGCTGAAAATTTTAACTTGGTCCTGTGCATTCCAAGATAAAAAAAACAAGAGGTTTTTTTCTTGTATTAGAAGCTCTTTCCTACTGGACAGAACCCCTCCTGTTTTGAACAGTCAGGACCAATCAGAGGTGAGGCATGAGGACCATATTCAAGCTCAAAGGGAGATACGAATTTGGATATTTTGTAATTTTCTAGATTGAAAAGTATTCAAATTATGTCTCACTCTTTCATGTTTTTATAAGAACTTTATTAATTTTCAAATTATATAATTAAAATGCAAAATAGAAAATATAGAAAAGCAAGAAAATAGAACTAAAGAAAAAAGAAAAAAATATAAAAGTGAAAATAGATAGGAAACAGAAACGAAAGGTGGCTTCCGACTTCTCCAATACAGATATAAATACAATTAAAAATATAATCCCTTACCATTAATTAAACCATATTAACATTATTTCTATCAAGACAAACCATTTAATCACTAAAACCCACAATTAAAGCTTCATTTTTTCCCCCAACACAAGCAAGTAGTCTAAAAGTGGTTGCCAAGTAGAGACAAATCCAGAGACAGTATTCTCTCTTATTAAAGCTGTTAACTTCGCCATTTGAGCCAAATCCGTTAATTTAATAATCCAATCTTCCACTGTAGGTATTTGTGGATCTTTCCATCATTGTGCATATAAAAGTCTTGCAGATGTAATTATATATAAAAGTAAAGTTCCATGTTGTTTCTCTAACTCCTTCTCCATCAAACCCAAGAGAAACAATTCTGGTTTTTTTGTATGAAGAATCTTTTGAATAATAGTACATATTTGATCCCAAAACTTTTTAGCCTTCTCACAGGTCCACCAAAGATGATAAAAAGTTCCTTAAACCTGTAAACAGTTCCAACAAACATTCGTTACACCGTTATACATTTTTGACAACTTATTAGGAGTTAAATACCAACGATACATCATTTTGTAAACATTCTCTTTTAAGATGTAATTCAAGGTGAATTTCAAACCTTTGTTTCACATATTTCCCCATTGCTCCAATATAATATTATATCCAAAATTCTTAGCCCATTTAGTCATACATTCTTTGACGTATTCATTTTCCAGATTCATCTGCAACAACATCTTATACATCTTAGTAATAACATGTGACATGTAAAACCTTCCGACTCTAAAATTTCCCTTGTTTTAAGTTTCGGTTCATCCTCTTTGAAATTTAACAAATCTTTATACATTAATCAACTTATTCCTCCCACGTTTTCTCTTCTAACAAATACTTCTTGAGGTGACAACCATACATTAGGAGACAGTCTTACTTTATATTTGTTCCAGATCCTCAATATGGCATTCCTGACAAAATGATTTTTAAAATCCTTATTAACGTTGACTTTTGTTGTTGTTCAGTCATTTAGTCGTGTCCGACTCTTCGTGACCTCATGGACCATAGCACGCCAGGCCTTCCTGTCCTCCACTGTCTCTCGGAGTTTACTCAAATTCATGTTCATTACATCGGTGATGCTATCTAACCATCTCATCCTCTGCCGTCCCCTTCTCCTTTTGCCTTCAGTCTTTCCCAGCATCAGGGTCTTTTCCAGTGAGTCCTCTCTTCGCATTAGGTGGCCAAAGTATTTGAGCTTCAGCTTCAGCATCTGCCCTTCCAATGAGCAGTCAGGGTTGATTTCCTTTAGGATTGACTGGTTTGACCTGCTTGCAGTCCAAGGGACTCTCGAGAGTCTTCTCCAGCACCACAGTTCGAAAGCATCAATTCTTCGGCGCTCAGCCTTCCTTATGGTCCAACTCTCACAGCCATACATTACTACTGGAAAAACCATAGCTTTAACTATACGGACCTTTGTCAGCAAGGTGATGTCTCTGCTTTTTAATATGCTGTCTAGGTTTGCCATAGCTTTCCTCCCCAGGAGCAAGCGTCTTTTAATTTCATGGATGCAGTCACCGTCTGCGGTGATCTTGGAGCCCAAGAAAATAAAATCTGTCACTGCTTCCATTTCTTCCCCTTCTATTTGCCAGGAAGTGATGGGACCAGATGCCATGATCTGGGTTTTTTTAATGTTGAGTTTCAAGCCAGCTTTTGCACTCTCCTCTTTCACCCTCATCAAGAGGCTCTTTAGTTCCTCTTCACTTTCTGCCATTAGGGTGGTATCGTCTGCATATCTGAGGTTGTTGATATTTCTCCCGGCAATCTTAACTCCGGCTTGTGATTCATCCAGCCCGGCATTTCTCATGATGTACTCTGCATATAAGTTAAATAAGCAGGGTGATAATATACAGCCTTGTCGTACTCCTTTCCCAATTTTGAACCAGTCGGTTGTTCCATGTCCGGTTCTAACTGTTGCTTCTTGACCCGCATACAGGTTTCTCAGGAGACAGGTAAGGTGGTCTGGTACTCCCATCTCTTTAAGAATTTGCCACAGTTTGTTGTGATCCACACAATCAAAGGCTTTAGCGTAGTCAATGAAGCAGAAGTAGATGTTTTTCTGGAACTCTCTTGCTTTTTCCATGATCCAGCGAATGTTGGCAATCTGATCTCTAGTTCCTCTGCCTCTTCAAAACCCAGCTTGCACTTCTGGTAGTTCTCGGTTCACATACTGCTGAAGCCTAGCTTGTAGGATTTTGAGCACAACCTTGCTAGCATGTGAAATGAGCGCAATTGTACGGTAGTTTGAACATTCTTTGGCATTGCCTTTCTTTGGAATTGGAACGTAAACTGACCTTTTCCAATCCTGTGGCCACTGTTGAGTTTTCCAAATTTGTTGGCATATTGAGTGCAGCACTTTAACAGCATCATCTTTTAGGATTTTAAATAGCTCAGCTGGGATACTCCGCTAGCTTTGTTGTTAGTAATGCTTCCTAAGGCCCACTTGACTTCACTCTCTAGGATGTCCGGCTCAAGGTCAGTGACCACACCATCGTATTTATCAGGGATATTAAGATCTTTCTTGTATAGTTCTTCTGTGTATTCTTGCCACCTCTTCTTAATCTCTTCTGCTTCTGTTAGGTCCCTGCCTTTTTTGTCCTTTATCATGCCCATCTTTGCACAAAAGGTTCCCTTGATATCTCCAGTTTTCTTGAAGAGATCTCTAGTCTTCCCCATTCTACTGTTTTCCTCGATTTCTTTGCATTGTTAATTTAAGAAGGCCTTCTTATCTCTCCTTGCTATTCTCTGGAATTCTGCATTCAGTTGTTTATATCTTTCCCTTTCTCCCTTGCCTTTTGCTTCCCTTCTTTCCTTAGCTATTTGTAAAGCGTCATCAGTCAGCCACTTTGCTTTCTTGCATTTCTTTTTCTTTGGGATGGTTTTAGTTGCTGCCTCCTGTACAATGTTATGAACCTCCATCCATAGTTCTTCAGGCACTCTGTCTACCAGATCTAATCCTTTAAATCTATTCCTCACCTCCACTGTATATTCATAAGGGATATGATTTAGGTCATATCTAAGTGGTCTAGTGGTTTTCTCTACGTTCTTCAATTTAAGCCTAAATTTTGCGATAAGAAGCTCATGATCTGAGCCACAGTCAGCTCCAGGTCTTGTTTTTGCTGATTGTATAGAGCTTCTCCATCTTTGGCTGCAAAGTATATAATCAATCTGATTTCGGTATTGACCATCTGGTGATGTCCACGTGTAGAGTCGTCTCTTGTGTTGTTGGAAAAGAGTGTTTGCTTTGACCAGCGTGTTCTCTTGACAAAACTCTATTAGCCTTTGCCCTGCTTCATTTTGTACTCCGAGGCCGAACTTGCCTGTTAGTCCGGTTATTTTTTGACTTCCTACTTTAGCATTCCAGTCCCCTATGATGAAAAGGACATCTTTTTTTGGTGTTAGTTCTAGAAGGTGTTGTAGGTCTTCATAGAACCGGTCAACTTCAGCTTCCTCGGCATCAGTGGTTGGGGCATAGACTTGGATCACTGTGATGTTGAATGGTTTGCCTTGGATTCGAACTGAAAGCATTCTGTCGTTTTTGAGGTTGTACCCCAGTACTGCCTTTCCCACTCTTTTATTGACTATGAGAGCTACTCCATTTCTTCTAAGGGATTCTTGCCCACAGTAGTATATATGATGGTCTCCTGAATTAAATTCGCCCATTCCTGTCCATTTTAGTTCGCTGATTCCCAAGATGTTGATGTTCAATCTTGTCATCTCATGTTTGACCACATCCAGCTTACCTTGATTCATAGATCTTACATTCCAGGTTCCTATGCAATATTGTTCTTTACAGCATCGGACTTTCCTTCCACTTCCAGACTCATCCACAACTGAGCATCCTTTTGGCTTTGGCCAAGCCGTTTCACTCTTTCTGGAGCTACTCGGAATTGCCCTCCGCTCTTCCCCAGTAGCATTTTGGACACCTTCTGACCTGAGGGGCTCATCTTCTGGCGTCATATCTTTTAGCCTTTTGATACTGTCCATGGGTTTTCTTGGCAAGGATACTGGAGTGGTTTGCCATTCCCTCCTCCAGTTTTGGAACACGTTTTGTCAGAACTCTCCGTCATGACCTGTTCTTCTTGACCTGACTTCATTGAGTTACGCAAGCCCCTTCGCCACGACAAGGCAGTGATCCATGAAGGGGAACTTTGACTTTATCATACCACAAATAGGCATGCCACCCAAATCTTAATTCATGTCCTTCAAGCTGTAATAATTTCTTATTCTTCAAAGTTATCCATTTCTTCATCCAAAGCAAACAACAGGCATCAAAATACAAATTTAAATTAGGCAAACCCAAACCTCCTTCTTCTTTGGCATCTTGTAACAATTTATATTTAATTCTTGGTTTCTTACCTTGCCAGATAAGCTTCGAAATATCTCTCTGCCATTGTCTAAATGGTAAATCTGTCGACAAAACCAGTATAGTCTGAAAAAGAAACAACATCCTAGGCAAAACATTCATCTTAATCACCAATATTCTCCCCATAAGAGACAATTGTAATTTTCCCCATCTTAGCATGTCCTTTTTCACATCGTTCCACATTTTAACATAATTGTTCTGATTTCTTAGTTGACAAAATCACCCCCAAATATCTAACCTTTTTTTCAATCTTGAAGCCCATCTTACCCACCTTGATTGGACAAGGTCATATTTTTAGTTAACATTTTTTGTTTTTGTTTATTTACTTTAAGACCCGCCAATGACCCAAATTCTTTCAATTTGTTCATCAGATGTTCCACAGTATCCAAAGGATCCTGTAATATCAAAACTAAATCATGAAGGATTGAACTCTATTAAACCCCCCTTCCTATGGAATGTGTACATGTTCAGCAGAATGTATGAACTGTGGATGCCACAGAAAATCTTAATTAAGGACAAATAGTTAATCTCTTCACAGGAAGGAAATCTTGATTGCATCCACCTTTGTTTATCTCACAGAATCCCTGTGAGATAACCACCTAACACCAGACTCCTCTCCTTCTCTTATCAAAATTCCGGGATATTCATAACTAACTTGTGATGTCTGTAAATTAAATTGTGATATCTGTAATCTTTAATGAAATCTTGACCTTTACACTTCTGCTAAATCCTAAAAAACTTATATCCTGTGTGATGTATGTGTTAGAGATCTGAAATGTATAAAAACAGATGCTTCTTTTGTCTGGGGCGCTCCTTTTCAGAGGAAGCCGCCCCCTATTACTTGAGCTCAATTAAAAGGGTTATTCTATTTCTTGTCTTGATGTGAATTTATTTTGGGTTCTTCGTACCAACTTAAACGTGCTTGGACACGGGACCAACTTTCGGTCCAACAATCATCAGCAAAACCCCTCAATTTAAAAACCTCTTGTTTGATCTTTAAGCCTTTTATTTGTTCATCTCTTCTAATGTCTCTATTAAGAACTTCCAACACCAAGATAAAGAGCAAAGGTGACAAAGGGCATCCTTGTCTTGTTCCTTTTTGTATATGACATGATTCAGTTAACTCGTCATTCACAATAATATTTGCCTTTTGAGGTAAATATTCTTTCATGTTTTTGATGCTTTCTTCTTTTTCATATGTATTTTTTCAATTGCGGCAAACATAAGAAGAGTGTGTTTCTAAAAGTTCCTATTTGCATCAAGGATAGTGTTTGTTTGCTATAGATATAGTAATAAAGATATAGCTATTGCTATAAAGATATTGCTACAGATAGTCCTCGTTTAATGATGCTAATTGGGACTGGAAACTCCATTGTTAAGCGACACAGTTGTGAGTCAAAAAACCACATGACTACACTGCTTAGCGACAGCAGTCCTAGTTGCCATCATTAAACGAGGACCATGTTTGTCGTAAAGCGAGGACCTCACGTGACCGCAATTTCATACTTCCTGCCAGCTTCCCCATTTAACTTTGCTTGTCGGAAACCAGCAGGGAAGGTTGCAAATTGTGATCACGTGACCACGAGGACACTGCAACAGCCGTAAGTACAAGGTCCGATCATAAGGTCCGACCATAACTTCGAACCATCGCTGAACAAGTGGTTGTTGAACAGGGACCACCTATATATTGTTCTATTTCAGAAGATTCAGAGTAGGTTTCAATATAAGTAAGTAATCAAATGAACAAAACAACCAAAGAGAAAACAATCCATCAAATGAGAAATCACCAAAATCAAGTATCAAGGCTGCTCAGGTCCTCTATCTACAACATCCCCTCCAAATCCTAAAGTAGCATGATGTTTGGACCTGTGATGGAATGTGTCTATTAAGGGGGAGGTGATGTGACAGACTGCAGTAATGCAGCTGGTTCTCAGGAAGGAGGGAGCACATTCCAAGGAGGGGGGCAAGTCAAATGACAACACAGCCTGGAGCAGGACTGTGAGAAGAGAGAGAGATTCAGAGTAGCCATGACCCAGAACCTCCCAGGTTATTTCCCTTTAGGGAAAGTAGAGTAGCTTTAGTCTGGCAAGATTCTCTCTATATGGTGTAAGCAAATAAAGAACTGAACTTGGCTGGATTGATTCTATGTCGTTCTTGGGCTGGGCCTGACATGAGCTCAGCTCCTTAATCTGGGCAACGCATTGCCCTGGCCTCATCCATTTCGTACTACGGCAAGACAAACCAGATACTTGCCGTACCTCCAAAGCCTCCCATGTTTATGACTAGGATTTATTTTAGCCCACCCCTGCTCCCATTGGGAGACAGGGTGGGGAAAGATCATCCTGGACGGACAAAATCCATCTATGTGGTCACTAGGAGTCAACACCGACTTAATGGTACGTAATCAATCAACCTACTCCTGGTCTAAAATAAAACAAAACAGCAGCTGTGTGGCAAAAGACCGGCCCTATCACACAGATGGATGCTGTAGGTGGATTGTTATAGCTACAAAGCCATTGGGTATGAGGTCAACAGCTTAATTCTCCCTCCCTGTTAAACAACACGATTTAGCTTATTCAAATGAATCCAATGTATAGTTTACATCTCATGTAAAGGATTGCATTGCTGTAAAATACCATCAATAGAGAGGTTATACAGTATCTAGTAGAGATGTTACAAGGAACTATTAATAGAGGGGTTATATATTTATTTTATTTGTTTATCAAATTTATCACCACCCATCTCCCCCCTGGGAGGGACTCTGGGCAGTTTACAATAAAAGCACAATTAATAACAATATAATACAAGTAAAATACAACAAATATAAATACATGATAAAATAAAAAAATAATAAAGTCCAGATGGTTAAAAGTCTCTATCAATCTGCAAGTAAAACAGGCCGTTATAGGGAGCTAGCCTATAGATATGATATGATATATGATATGAGATATGAGATATGAGATATGAGATATGAGATATGAGATATGAGATATGAGATATGAGATGATATGAGATGATATGAGATGATATTACAAGGAGTCTTTCCTGAGCACCCTTAATACATATCGGCTTGCATATTTTGCTTCTGATTGATGCAGAAAAGGTTGGATCGAACTGACGTGCCTAAGGGAGGAAAAAGATTGACAGTAACTCTTCTTTGCCATGGCAGAAATGGCTCTTTGAACCACAGATAGGGTTGAGATGAACTTAATCTATTTCTCTAACTTGTAGCCCAGAATTTTGATAGCAGGGCACAGAATTTTGTCTCTCCTGGCAGCTTTCCAGACACAGCCTGTGCTTCATAAAAGTCCATGGAAGCCATTCAATTATATGGGAGAAACATAAAGTGCTGTTAAACTTAATGGTTGACAGACAGGGTGCAAAAACTATTCCCAGTATCTCCTGATATTTTAACATCCCTAAAAGCTGTTCTCTCCTCTTGCAAAAATTGAACTGGCTGGTATACCCTGTGGGGCAAACATTTTCACCCTCTTCCAAGGATTTGCTGGATTAGTAAAGATATAGGAATCCTGTCTTCCTTCACACCTGATTCACCTCTATCTTTCTCCTCAGTGTATCTACAACCATTCTTTTATGGATTAAGCAACCCGAATTAAGTAGATGTGCCACTGGAAAGGCCTGACTTATTCTGAGAATCTACTTGTGAGATTGTAAGGAAAACCTTTAGCAGCCATAGAAAGAAAATTAACTTATTCTGATTTCCTTTTCAGATCAATTTACCCAATTCAGGCCTCCAAAGCTATATGCATGTCTGTTACACCAAAATCTGTTCAGGATTTTACAGTGCTGTCCACAACTGGAAACAAAACAAAAATGCATATATAAAGGAAAAATTGTATACTTAGAAAAAATAATGCATTATATTAGAGAAATAATTATTTATTTATTTATCAGATTTTTATCACCGCCCATCTCCCCCCTCAAAGAGAGACCCTGGGCGGTTTACAATAAAAACAAATTTTAAAATTCAATACAAGTTATCAATAATATAAATAGAGGATAAAAATATAAAATCCAATAAAATCCAGATGGTAAAATTCTTCTTTATGAGAAATGTACCTGAAAATACACATGTGTGTTTCAGCAGATTTTCTTTTTCCTTTCTGGATGAATTTGCATGTTGATGTAGAAAGAGACTGGTAAAAAAAATGGAAAACTGAGCAAAACTATAATTGACAGATTCACTTGTTTCCAGCCAGATGACTCATAAATTGATTACCAGCAAAATGTCACATCAAGAGTAAGAGAGTAATTTTTCAACACCCTCCCCTTCCCACCATAGATATACAAGATGTGCAGGATGAAACGCCAAAACAGTTAAGATTTCAAATCTGTAGTTTCTGTTTGGTCATTGTCAGAGTTCTTTGTTTTCCAGGGACTGTACATACTACTGCATTACAAATCTATACACAATACTTTACTGCAGCACACATCTTCCCCAACAACAGGGTATTGCTAGGACTTGCAAGTTGCTGTTGCCATGTAATTGCATCTTTAAAACACAGTCCTTTATATTCCATCTTTTAATACTCAGTGCAAACAAAAGTTTCAAAGTCTATAAGTGGCATACAACCTTTGCCTTGTTCCAAAAGTTCTTGCACTAGTTGGGTTGAGGTGCGGTCTCAGTGTGGTGGCTTCCTTCTAGTTGCTACTGAGATCCCAGCGAAGCTCCAAGCTCCAGGCAGGACTCCCACCAGGACATGCCGCTTACCACAACCTGTGGTCCTGGTAGTTGAATAATAGTCCTCTTGCCTGCTTGTAATAGCTGCCAAACTTCAGACGTCCCTTCCCACTTCCTCGTCTGTTTGCTATCAAATTACCTCCTACACATACACCCTTCCCACCTGTCTTAATGTTTACCAATCGAAGAGAATATTTGTAGCTCAGGGTTGAACTGTGGAGTCCTTGGTGCTCTCTGAGCCTTGTTGTTTTCTTGCAGACGTTTCATTGCCAGGCTAGGCAACATCTTCAGTGCGAAAAGGGAGCGGGACTTGCTCTCTGCTTATATACCCTGGCTTGTCCTGCCTGTGTTGGTGGGGGTGTTGTTCTCTCCTTAGGAGTTCCTTGATTGGGCTGTTGTTTGTTGTCTTAATGGTTGTTTTTAAAAGGTAAGAGCCTCGGTGGGGTGAGGCTGCCTTTGGACATCGGCAGGTCCTTGAAATTGCTAGGGCGTGACTTAATTACCACAAGCAGCTAGAATGCTGGTTTGGATGCTGGTTAGTAACATTGAGGGAAATGGATGGTTGTATGGGGGAAATGGGCTGGGAGGTGTTTCTGCTGCCTTTCCCAACCTCACTCCCTCATAGGCATGCGGCATGGGGAAGGCAGGTATGAATTCTGCCAGATGTATGGCTTCTTTCGGTCACTCACACTGGCAGAATGTCCAAGTATATAGAAGGTCAATTGGGCTGATGTTTCACTGCAAACCTTGTAAGAACACATTTCAAGTAAGCTGGAAAACACCATAGCTAATGCTGGAACACTTGTTTTAGATAATCCCAGGTAATCTCCTGCAGTATCTCCATGTAAATGATTGTAGAGAAATTGTCTATAAAGGCCTCTCTTACACTGTCAGAATAGACTGGACTGGGGCAGATGGTCAGATTCAACAGGAGACAGATTCAGATGTGCTCCTTTGAATTTTACCTGCAGGCAGCATCACTGGCATAACACAAGTTTAAAGGACAAAGGGGCTTCCAGGTGAGAACAGATGTTTCTAGGGAGTTTTGCAGCTGGGCATCTTTTAAAGTAAAGCATTTCGAGCTGATATTTAGGTCATGATGGAAAGAAAAAGACTTTTTTCCCCCCTTTTCATTGTTTCTTTTCCCCATCCCCTTGTTCCAGCAGACTCTTAAATTCCTCTTTAAATCAAGCTGGTACTGATAGGTATAAAGCAGGGAAGATACATTGCCAGGCAGAGTTGCAGGCCCCATGACTGTTTCTCCTAGAGTCCAGAGTGGCTGGATATCCATCATTTCACTTTTCTTTTTGTTTTTATTTAAAACAACAACAGAACAAAACAGAAAAACAGTAACTCCCAGCACAATGCTTTTTTAAAAGGAAAGAAAAGAAGTAATCTCAGCTTTGACTGGGTTGCTATCCTTTTAAAAGCATTAAGTGCCCAGTATAACATAAGAGAAATGATTGTTGTACACCTTTCTATAAATACTTAAAAGGGAGTGGAAGTGATTGGTTTCAAGAACCAGGGCATTGTTTCCCATTTGTATTAGGAGCATTACCTTTATGGGATATTTTTATTGCACTTTTTGGGGTGCAGCCAAATCTTTTTGCCTTCCTAGTCTCCAGAGGGAGAGGAGTGTGACTTAACTTCTGCATTTAAATAAATACTGCAGGTTGGGGAAACAAATGTTGCAAAGTGTAATCCCCAAATCTTGGAAATCACAGTCAAAAAGGAATGATACATTGCCAATCCTTTTTTTTTAAGTAGATGGGTCAGGGTCAACTTCCCAAAATGCAATTAAATATAAAACCATTCACATTATTTAAAAAAAAATACTCTTACATTTACAAGTTCCAGAAACAGAGCAGCAACATATGATATACTTAATTTTAAAAAGGTGGAATTTAAATTCCTGGGCCAAAAGTCCAAAGCTATTGTGCTTCTTAGTTGGGGGAAACATGATCAGAGTAGGCACTACTCAGGTCCTCAGCAAAAGAGAGTTTCAGTAGGTCTCAGAACTTAGGAGACCATGTTCCACACATCTGTCTCTGTCAGATATTGACTCCCATCAAAGATATGAGGGGATAGAACTTATTTCATGTTCCCTTATTAATATGCTGTACATTTCTCTATTCTTCATGGCAGCTAAAGCAGAGATGAGAAATATCCTACATGATGATACTGGAACAGAATAGAGAGAAATGTGTAATAGAACCTGAAATACATGGTATAAAAGATGAACAGTGGGAATTCAGCATCTATTTCTGGTCCTAAGTTGTTCCAGCCTGAGGAATCTTTTGTGGCAAACTCTATCTTTCCTTTTTAGGGGGTGTGGTGGTTCAGCGGGTAAGATGCCAGGCTTGTCAATTGGAAGATCACAAGTTCGGAAGTTCGAATCCCTAGCCCTGCATGACAGAGTGAGCTCCCGTACTAGCCCCAACTCTTGCCAACCTAGCAATTTGAAAGCATGCAAATGCAAGTAGATGAATAGGTACCACTTCAGTGGGTAGGTAACAGCGTTCCGCATGCGTCATGCTGGCCACATGACTGCGGAATCATCTTCGGAAAACGCTGGCTCTTCGCTAAGAAATTGAGATGAGCACTGGCCCCTAGAGTCGGACACGACTACACAAATGTGCGGGGGGAACCTTTACCTTTTTTTTTACTATCTTTCCTTTACCTTCTTGTGTGAATTTCAAATCTGTTTTAGGAACTCAGATGAAGGAAAGAAAGTGATTTCTAAAGCAACATTTCCTAATCTGATACCTTCCAGATGTGCTGGCTGAAAATTCTGAAAAGTTCTGATGTATCTGGATAGAAAGCATCAGATTGGGCAAAAGTCTTTTAATGCCTGGGGAAAGAGAGCTTCATTGAACTGAGGTACATAAGGGAAGGAATGCAAAGTGATGAAAATCACAGATCCCAAAGATCAAGAAGAAGGTAAGAAGGCACCAAGGGACTGAAAGCTAACTTGGAAGGAAAGTTATGAATGATAGTGTGATCTCACTACTATAGATCAGTTTTATAGCTACATTCTCCCACCTAGGTGTGTTGGGTCTTGGCTTAAATGGCTTTAAAGGTGATAAAACAAATTCACGGAAGAAGGATCTAGTAATGTATTATGAGTCCCGATGCCTCAGTGGAACCTCTATATCCCAAGACAGCATAGTTTTGAATGCTAATTGCTTCATTCATTGCTTGTGCATTTTCCAGAGCCAGTTGGCTGTTCACTTTAGTCAGAATTACTGAAGCGCATTTGAGTTCTTATACACACATTCTTTACTCATAATGCTAGTCATGCTATTTTTGTGTGTGTGTGCCCTTTATTCCATTTTCCTCCACTGCTGAGAAGGCAAGGTCTTGAACAATTGGAACATTCCTTCTTCTCAAGCAGTGCAATGTATATTTTCTGCCATGCTTCTTGTCTTTCCCTTTCAAGACTACCAGTCATTCCCTCTAGGAATCTAATATTCAGCGCTGTTAATACAGGCATTCATTTTGAGAGAGGTACATTCATTCAGATCTATTAATGGGATTCACTATCATATAAACAGCATATGGCCAGTAGATAAGGAGGTAACTCATAGAAAACTCAGAGCAACTAGAGCTGTTTAAATCAGAATGGATGCATAAAGGAACACGAAGCTGGAGTAGAAACTGGGAGGGGAGATTAAGTCAGAGTTTTATGTGAAGAGGTGAGTGTAGTACTGAGCCAGAAATTTTCTTTGGAAAATTCTGACTTGAAATCTTGAGGGTGGTGTAAAGAGATCAGACCTATCCCTGTTCCTCCTGATATAATAATGTAAAGTGGGATCATCACTCAGCAATGGAGCATGTACATGTCATGCAGAGTCCCAATTTCAATCTAGTCATCTTCACTTTCATGGTCAAGTAAGAGGTTATTTCTGCTGGAAACACTGGGGACTGGTTCTGGTCCAAGTAAACTTTACTGGGCTATATAGGCAATTATTCTGGCCTAATCAAAACACCTAAACATTTAGCAGTCAAACTCTTAGTTAACAACTCTTAGTTCTGCAAACTCTTTTGCAGTGATGGCTTTCTTACCATTAGTAGTCACCATTCCTCCCTGTCCTAGAATCCCCCTGAGGCAGTGGTGGAGATTGGATCACTAGGTACAAGTCTGGAGTCCCTCAACATGGAGGGTCTCCAAATCAGCAGCAATCATATATTTCATTCTTAACAATTCAGTGAGGTACTTTATCTTCTCAGAACCCACCATTGGCTATCTGGTTACTGATTCTCTTTCTTGCTCTTGCTCGTTCCCTGTCATGGAGGGTTCCTCTCCAGTGTTGATTCTGAGGGAAAACATGGCTGCCAGCCAGCAGAGCACGGGAAAGAGAGCTACCATAGAGAAGTGACATTTGGTAAAAAGGGAGGCTGAGGAAAAAAGAGAGATTTAACCTAACATTCTACTATCTGAACTGAGGGAGAAGAAAAGGAATTCTTGAAGGAATAGGGTGCAGTGAGGTAAGATGAGGAAAGGAATAGGTTTAAGGCTTTTGTCCATCTGGTATTTTCAGTGGTATAAATCAAGAGGGTCCAACTAGGCTCCTCTTTCTTGGCTTTTCATTCAAAACCAATTTGCATCAACCTCTAAATACTGCCCAATGGATTATAATTCCCATCATCCCCAATTCCCAAAGGGCTGTAAAGGCTTGGAATGATGGAGTCTTTGTCCAACATATCTAGGAGAGATCCAACATGTGGCTGTTGATCTAAGCATTTCACTATCAAGACACAGGTAGATCTGCCAAAAGGAAACAACATGGATATGCCTATAGAGTCACCAGGCATCAATCTCAATTTGAGGGTGTCTTTACTGAGAGGATGGGATAGGGTGGGGGAGAGAGAAGGCAAAACTGAAGAGACAGAGAGAGAGAGAGAGAGAGAGAGAGAGAAAAGGAGAAGAAGGAGAAGGAGAAGATCTTTTGCTTTGGGCTCTGGCTCCACTCATAGCTGATTTCAACCCTGCCACTCCAAATGGATTACCACCAGTGAAGTATAGTCTATTTAACTCTCTAACTTTCTCTTTAATAGAAATGTAATAGTGGTGTTTGCCAAATATCCGTTTTATCTTTTCAGACACGCCAGCCACGTAGGGAATGACCAGGTTCTTTCGTTTACTCTGAGTCTCAGCCCTATCTGTCGCTGTTTTAGGTCTGGTAGATTTAGATTTAGATTTAGCTGGCGTGTCTGAAAAGATAAAACGGATATTTGGCAAACACCACATACCTGTATATTTCAAACCCACCAACACACTGAGACAGAGGCTTGTACACCCCAAAGATCAAACTCCAAAACACAAGAAAAGCAATGTAGTTTATGCAATGAACTCTACATTGTGCTCTGAACTCTACATTGGAGAAACCAAACAACTTTTGTACAGGAGGATGGCCCAACACAGGAGAAGTAACACCACAGGACCAGAGCCAGCAGTTTATCTTCATTTAAAGGAAAAAGGACACTCATTTGAGGACATTAATGTTCACATTTTAGACAGAGAAGATAGGTGGTTTGAGAGAGGGGTCAAGGAATCCATTTATGCCAACTTGGAAAATCCTTCCTTGAATAGAGGTGGGGGCCTCAGGCACAATCTTTCTCCCATCTTTCTCCCGGCTCTGTCTTCTGTGCCTAGGAAGATTAAGACCATTTCACAAGCTCAACAGCAGCATGGTGATCTTAACGATCCTCCTTTAGATAATAAAAGGACTTAAATACATCTCAATATAACCATGACCCCAGGTGTAAGGTCACACAGCTACCTAGAAACATATTTAGGATTCCCTTACCAACTTTGCTCAGACTGAAGAAGCTCCTTGGATAAGGAGCGAAACGTTTCCACTGAGAAAATAGAAATCCAGTTGACATGATTCAAGCTACAGACAATTCCACCTGGATGACTGAGAACCTTCATAGATACATTTTCTCTTACACATAAGAAAGTAGCTGAGGTGATTTTGATTGGAAAAGAACAGGGAGGAAAAGGGAAGGGTTTAAGCATTGTCACCAGTATCTCAGCCTGCTGCTCCAAATAAATTGCCACTTAGCATACTACCTCCCTCATTGATTGGGACATTAATATATTAAAATAAGAGGTTCATCAGGGGACTCCTGAGCTACACTGCAAAATGGAATGCTCGCCAGCTAAGTTCTTTTCTTCCAAACTGATGTCCTTTCATGCCTCTCACACAAGTTACAAACATTTCCATAAATGGCTAAACAGGTTGAAAAATGAAATGTAAAAGATAGGGTGGGGGGCTATGCTATAAAAATACAAAACAAAATAAAAGAAAGAAAACAGCACAAGTGCAGTATTACATTGTTTTATATTTTGTTTTATATCCTCTTTCTGTTTAAAAATTATTTCAAAAAAATATGATGTATAATCTTGGAACTTCACGCAAGGCTGGTGGGGGAGGATAAATTCTCCCAGACTTGTTTGATGCAGATCAGAGCTGTAAACATCATAATCCTTGTTCTTCTCTGACAACCTAAACAGTTTTTTTTAAGGAATCATATCAAATTAGAAATTGATCCTCTGAGGGAAAAGCATAAGAAAGCAATCAGATTTTCAAGCTCCCCTTGCATCTCCTGACAGTTCCTTGGAGCATTTTTGTTCATTTATAGCCAAGGAGAATGGAATAAGAGCCAAAGCCAGGCATGGGAGGGTCAAACCACAGATGAAGATTATTGTCTGAGATTTTAATCTGGCACAGGCAGACATAAAAACTCAACCAACCACTATGGAGGCCAATAATATTTTGATATACTTTGGGAGCGAATGGTGACCTGTGTTATTAGCAGAGGTGAAAAGCAAAACACTTTCCTTCCCAGGCCACCCAAGAGCAGAGGGATTTTCTCAAGAGCCATGATGTGATTCTCCTCATGCAATAAATTACTAATCGCCTTGCAAGCAAGCTTGTTTGTGTATGGCACCTTTGCAATCATATCAACCAATAACCTGGTATTGTCGGTAATATTCAGAACTTTAAATGCTTTAATTTTCCTTTTGAATAATCCCAAGGTTTTAAGACCTAAACACAGGGTTGGAGAGTCAGAGGCTTCCACATGTCCAGCAGGATCCCCAAGTTGTTTGTAAGTTCTGTTCAGGGCAGTGCAACCCCTTCCAGAACTGATAATGGAAAATCCTCGGAACCTGGAGGCCCTAAAACCCAAACCCAGTCTTTAGTTAAATGGCTGTAGTATTATTTTTTCTTAATTTTCTTTTCTTGATTGTATAATTTATTATTGTTTATTTTTTTTGATGTTAGGTAAATACATTGAGAGCTCTTTCACCAAAGTCAAATTCCTTGTAGGTTTAGTCATACTTGGCCAATAAAGCTATTCTATTCTATTCTATTCTATTCTATTCTATTCTATTCTATTCTATTCTATTCTATTCTATTCTATTCTATTCTATTCTATTCTATTCTGGTTGAGCTGAAGCTTATTCTTCCCCATCCAAGCTCGTACAGCATCCAGACACCAAGACTGAACCTCCACAGCATTACTTGGTCAGCCAGTGGTGGAGATGTAAAGCAGGGTATCATCTGCATGCTGATGATACCTCACCTGTGCTGCTGAATGTCCTCACCTAGTGGTTTCAAGTAGATGTTAAACAGGAGTGGGAAGAATTATGAGCCCTGGGGAACCCCACAAAGCAGGGGCCATGCACTAGACCTCTCTCTCACATCAACACTGACTGAAACTGGCCCCAGACGAAGGTACACAGTACAACACAGTGTCACCACTCCCAATTGCCAAACCTGATCCAGGAGAATACTATGCAAGTTAGAGATTGGACAAAAATTGTCCTGCACAGTTGGGTCTAGCAATGGCTTTTTGAGGAGCAAGTGCTCCACTGCCTCTTTAAGGGATGGCAGAGCCACCCCCACTCTCAAGGAAGAATTCACTACTGCCAGAACCCAGCCACATGTCACTTCCTGAGAAGCCTTGGCCAAATGCTTCTAAAACACAGGGGACCATGCTAGTAGTCTCAAGAACCCTGTCCACTTCATCAGGACTAATAGCATAGATAACCAAACTAAAGCCTGTTACCTCCATAGGACCTGCTTCAAGGCTAGAGTCCAACTTGGAGAAAATTTGGGTGACTTTGTCCAACAGATGCCTAGTGTATTCCTCACAGTGACCCTGCAGGTTGTTGGAATTCAGCAAATCAAGCATGCCTCATTAGCAAATGGGTGATTGCTCTAGGAGGCAAAATCTGTGCTAGAGGAAGCTGCTTGTTGCCCCTCCCACTTCCTCTTCTCTCTCTCTGATTCTCCATTGTGGAAGCACGCACGTGCCTGAGCATCTCCATGGAGAGGCCATGTGCTAGGCCTCAACTCAGGAGGCTTTTTCCTGTGGTGGACTGATCTATTAGGTCCCACCTCCCTGTGGCAGGAAGCAGAACTAGAGAACTCCAGGGCTACCAGAGAGTGTTCTGACCATGACAAAGGAGCAATAGAAGTCTCTCCCAACCAAATCAGGTGTATGACCACTGTTGTGCATCAGGCCCCCTCAGTGACCTGGGACAGGCTCATGGCTGCCATGGTGACCACAAACTCCATAGCTACCTCAGACTCTGCCTCCAGAGAAGGCAGGTTGAAGTCCCCTAGGACCATGCTATTGACCTTGTTTGGGGGAGTTGGAGAGAACTCAGGTCCATCACCTCTGGAGATTACTAGGTTACCTATTACTGAACAGGCATCTCCACACTCGATGTAGCACAGTCATGTAAGAAACACAAAGCACTTGCATTCTGGATGCTGCGAGAATCCAGGTGGATTACAATCCACAGAGATTGGGACCTATTTTGAAAACTTGTAGATGTACACCAATGCTTTTAGCTTGTCTTTAACATGTTTTTTCCTTGATTTTATTGTATTTGTTTTTAAAAGTACATTGCTTGGAGGACCACAGTGAACAGAAAATCAATTTATCAATACTTTTCATTAATAAAATGACTGAAATCCATTGCTCAGTCTCGTTCTATGACAAATATAAACATGTGTCAAAAAAACCTATGTGACTATTGCTTCTCAGTAAAGCAAATATGGGACTGAACATTTTGATGGAAAGAAGAGAGGTCCTTCCTCTAACTATACTTTTCTGCTACAGTGCTTTCCAATTTATTTTTTCCTCCTCTGGGATTTGACCCATATTGATTTGTGTGTACTTATACATGTACGCACAGACTTACAAACATATGAATGCATACACCAGGAACCAGATGGTGAGCAGCAGAGATTGGCATTCCATCCCACCTCCCCATGCACAAAAATCTCCACCATAACTGTTTTGTCTAAAAGAAGTGTTCTTCAAGATTTTCTTAGTCTTACATACAAAGTTCATCCTGTGTGTTATTTCTACAAAAAAAAACACCTTGCATTTTAAATACCACACATTATAATGTGAGGATTTTTTAAATTAAAAAAGGTGTTGAGTTCAAACAGCTGACTTGAATACTTCCATCAATGGCTCCATGGCCACTTTGCCCTTCTTCATGGCCTTCACAGTATAAATAGAGTCCTTTCAATGCGCACACTAATGGCACAGGGCTATCAACAGGAACTCAAGGAAGGAGAGAGAGCATTTTCTCAAAAATAATGCCCAGAGAGCACTATACAAGTCATGAGATACATTACTGAAAAATTACAATGAAAAATAATGTCATTAAAACAGAGAAGAGCCTGGAGAGGGAAGATATGAAACTTCTTCAGTATTATCATAGTTTGGTCTGTTAAACGCAGATTTAGATGGACTATGATGAAATGTCTAACAAACCCTGGGAAAGCAGAAGAGGAAAATGGTCTGTTGCAAAAAAGACCTCAGACCAGGAGAGTGAGGGAAGCATGGGAAAGAAACTTAGAGCAATTCCACCGTAATTACCCGAGGTATAAGTTGAGTAGGAGAATTGCTTTGATAGGTTTTCAAGATTCTGTTATATTCCCCTACTAGCAATACAGATCTTTTCAGAAATCCAAGTGGTTCTTGTTTCCTGAGCATGCCAGCCTCACAGAGCTTGACACTGACTAAGGTTTTGAACAAGCCTCTTTGAACTCATGGGGAAACAATAGGCCCAAGAGGAGCATGAATCTGAGAACCACAATTTCTTCTATGTTTAGTAAATGGAACTGAGAGAGGTAGGCAGACAAGTCTAGCTCACAGGCTGATTACTAGATCACTCACAATGTACTTCTACCTGATTTTAACACTGTGGAGACAGATGACGGCACTGAAGATGTTCAAGGAATTGCAGAGGAAGGAAGCAATGGGGGCCCTACCAAGATAATACGTTTGAGTTGATCACAGGAAGCAAGAAAGTATGCAAAGGGGAAAACAACAGGTGTTTTTGAGATGGTTGCTTGCTTTAAAACAAGCAAACACCACTATTACATTTCTATTAACAAATTGGGTAACATCATTGTCACGAGCAAAAATAATCCACCAAAAAAGAACAACAAATTACTATCCATAACCTTATAAATCCCCATTCCTAACATGGTGCCTTCCAGAATAGGAGTCAGCCCTATAGGGTAGACCAGACTAAGAAACCAAGGCCATATAGGTCTAAAACTACTTTGATTAGAACAGTTATAATAACAGAATCTTGGAAGTCTGCATGTGCTTCCTTCCTTCTTCCCTCACTTTATGTTTGTGTGAATTAGGGAAGAGTCTGTCTGAGGTGTTTCCTCAAGTTAGTTTCTTGGAATGGGCTTAAATTGCGCTTGTCTGATTGTTGCCTTGGCAATGGAACTTCCCATTGTCCTTCAAGGCCATTCTCTATGCCCTCTAAAATAGGTTGGATTTCAAGTCATAGAATTTTCAGCTAGCAAGGAGAGTTGGAGTGCAACAGAACTGGAAGGCTGTTGCAGGAAGTATAATTCAGAACTGTAGCATGCCCAGCAGATATCTTTCTACTACTTGTCAGGCCCACTAAGTAGGCCAGACCAGGAAAACAATTCCACAGAAAGGCTAAAACTACTTCTTTGAGTTGGCTATGACAACAGAATCTTGCAAATCGGATTGTGCTGTACCTCCTCCTCCTTATAGTTCTGTGAATTGGGGAGGCTTCTGCCTAAGCCAACGTTATCTTGTTCTGGCCTTAAAAATGTTTCAGTTCCTTTTGCCTAAGTAATGGTTCCTGCATATTTCCATCAAGGTCATCTTCCTTACTCTCTACACTTTCACGTGAGAGAAGGTCTTCTCCAGATGGATAGTCCCTCTGTTGAACTTCCCATCAATATGTTCTTCTTAATGTTCGCTTGTGTTCTCACAAGGAACTATTGTCCCCCAGTGCTCATGCTAAGCTGGTCTTAATGTGCATGCTCCAACCCTGCAGAAGTTCAACAGCGTGTCCATTTTTAGGTCCCCAACTGGAGCCTGTTTGAGACTTCTGAGAAATTTAAGACGAAAGACCCTTATGACCTTCCAAGGGCAACCACCGATCTTTCCCTTCTTTTGGAGTATTTATGACTTCTGCCTTCTTTGCTCATAAAAATGAGTGATGAAACTCAGAAGTGGGGGAAAAGCAATAACTCAATGCTCAAAGATTAAATGATCTTTTATTTTTATGTAAATGGAACTGCCCTCCCCCCCAATGATGAAGAGGAGAAAATGCAAATTTCACATCAACTGCCTGAGAAATGTCAACTACCTTGAGGGCAAACCAGCTGTCTGCAGTATACCACCTGCTGCCAGATGCTTGCAGGGAGCACATAGAAGTCCCTGGCTGTTGAGGTGTGGAATCTCTTTGGCTCTTAACCCTCCCCTTTGATTCTTTTTTCTTTCCTTCTTCATTTGTATTGGAAAATTCCAGCACTAGACCATGGAATGGAAGCAGGATTGAGAAAAAAAAAAGTATCCCACAAAAGAGTTGGCAAGCAATTAAAGGCGTATTAGCGGATTGTGTGGCTTTAAGCACATCTCCTGATAAATAAGCATTTGCCCATCATACAGTGCCCAAAATGGTTTTCAAAACAGTGAAACACAATTGATCAAATACAGCATAATAAACATTTGTAAAAGCCTAGATTGAAATCTGCTTCAACAGGAAGAGCAAAAACTCTGTACAGTAGGTGCAAGATAGATCTCCTGAGACAGAATTATAATCTACAGTCCCCAAATTGACTATCTCAGTTTAGATATATAACCCAGTGTAAATTACAAACTAGAGCCCAAAATTTGCAGTCTATAATAAAATATTGACATTTCCCTAGCCTTTCCCAGAGACCCTAAGGCTATTCCTACAACACCTAGGCACCCAGTGTGATAATTAGAGTCAGATAGGTCCAGAATCAGGGTGCCCTTTTTCTGCTGTGAATGGATGCTTTCTTTTTCCTGTTTGTATCTGTCATTCCAGAGAGCCAGTCTGGTGTAGTGGTTAAGGCACCTGGTTAGAATCCAGGAGACTGTGGGTAAAGCCAGCTGGGTGACCTTGGGCCAGTCATTCTTTCTCAGCCCTAGAAAGAAAGCGATGGCAAACCACTCCCAAAACTCTTGCCAAGAAAACTGTAGGGATGAGTGCAGGCAGTTGCCAGGAGTCAACACTGACTCGAAGGTGCGCGCACACACACAGAGAGAAAATCTGTCATTCCAATACTCTACAGAATCAGCTCACTGCTGAGTCAAGAGAAATGGAGAGAGGTGGAGGAAAATAAACATTTTGAGAAATCCTCTTTGACAGCTTATAGTTTGACCATTCCCATCGCCTGTCTCTTGAAGTCCTGAAATTATTAATTAGCTTTATTTTTTAGAAATCATATATAGCAACTACTACTGCTTTGGACAAATGTTCCATATTCCCAATGGGCAGGGCAGCACTTCATAAGGTATTTTCTCATTCCCTTTTCTCCCTTTTTGGTGTGGTTGTGTGTGTGTGTGTGTGTACACAGACACACACACACATAATCTCTCCCATCTATTCCATGCGCTCTGTGTGTCTCAGATGAAATGAGGGACCTACTGTAGCACTCTTATTCTAACAGTGAATATTTCTGCTTGAAAGTTTCTTCGCTGCCACTGCAATACAGCTTAAGGCTCTTTCCCCCCTTTTGTATTAGTTATATCAAACCTACAATGTTTTCAAAGAAAAAAGGGCTTTTCTTTTATTGGTTAAACATATGCTAAAAAAACATCATGACCCATTGAAGGGCTTTGCGTTTAGAAGATTCCAGGCCAGCCCCCTGGAACGTTCCCCAGGCAGGCTAGGAAATCAGCCCTGGAGAGACATGTCAGTTAGTGCTGATGAATCTGGGCTAGATGGACCAATAATCACAGTTAGCTGGTTTTTGGTTGGTATAAGTTGCTATGAACAGTTTAAAATGACTCATACCAGTTGTAACATTAATTAGCAGACAGTGCATGACCTGGGACCTTAATGTTCATGTGTATGCAATTTATATGCATGTGCATAAAATATGTGATTCAGCTTTCTTCATCCAAACATTTTAAGCATATTAAATCTGAGTTTTAAAATGAAGCTGTTATAATAGAGAAAAGCAGAGATTTCTCACTTCCTATGCCTATGCAGGATGATTCATGAAACACAATGAAAAAGCACACATGATGGAATCACATCAGCTGCCTATGGCACCTTCTTTGTTACCTCTGCCTGGAACAGAATACAACATTCTTGTTTCTCTAAAATTATGTTCAATTTGAAATGCATGTCTCCTTTATCAAAACAAACCATTCAATATCCAAGATGGAGTTTGACAAAAGTGGACTAAGAATTATTCCGTTGAGATGAAACTTCCCAGAGAAGTTTATAGCATGCATGCACTCAGATAAAAACCTTTCTGCATTGAAAAGGACATGTTAGGATAATAAATAGTAGAAAGTATAAAAAGCAAGGAATGGGTCTACAGTAATGTTTATATTCAATATTCATTGAACTTCTCATATCAGTGAAAGGTAAAGACACTCTTGAGTCAAGCTTGATTCTTGGTTAGCTTGGCAGCATTATGAAAGAGGTTTGCCACTATATTTTTCTGGGATTTATTTCTTTCCAAGAGAACCAACAGTTCTGGAGTTCCAAAGAGATTCACATCTAAGTCCTGACCACAGCCAACCCTGCTTAGTTTCTCAGATCAGCCAAGATCAACTAAAATGTTGGATATATGACTTTAATTCAAGAAATCATGAAATGTCTCCTGTTGTCCTGCATGAAGTTATGACAATGTTGTTCTGCGAAGGGTAACCCCAGGATAAGATAGTAAGCGAGCAGTTCTCTAAATAAAGAGCCAGTTTGGTCTAGTGGTTAAGGTGCTGGGCTAGAAACTGGAAGACTGAGAGTTCTAGTCCCGCCTTAGGCATGAAAGCTGGCTGGGTGACCTTGGGCCAGTCACTTTCTCTCAGCCCAACTCACCTCACAGGGTTGCTGTTGTGGGGAAAATAGGAGGAGGGAGGAGTATGAGGTATGTTCGCTACCTTGAGTTATTTATAAAAATAATAAAGGCGGGATAAAAATAAAATAATAAATAAAATAAAATAAATATTAGTTCTCTGCCTTGCTTATATTACTTACTAGAGGCAGCACTTGAATGGAGAAACATACAGAATTCATCACTGCATAAACTCCTAGTCATTGCAGAGTCCAATGGTTTTAAATGAGGTTTGGCCAAAATCAGGAATGATAGAACCCCATCAGTTTCTGACCATTTAATACCTAAAACAAGAGCCATTCCATTTGTGCCCTTGTTGTGTATTTCTAGGCACCTTTCTTTGGCTATTAGTTCATTGATATTTCAATTTGTGTCCTTCTGACATTGAAGGATTGGCCAGTTTTGTGCTAGCATAATGCTAGGATACTGTAAAAAAAACTAGTACCAGCCACTCATGATAATTTCATTGTGTCATCTAGTGGGTTTCTATAAACATTTTCATAGCTCCATCCACTTGGAATGCCAAGCATTGCCCAATAGTATGGATAGTAGTGTTAGACATACAATGGACAATATGGAATGGCCTTCCAGCAAATTGGCTCCCCAACCATTATGGCAGTCTGTGGGCTACCAAAAGTTTGTAGATTAGGGGGTTATGTCACGTGTATTGATTCTGGACTAGTGTTATATGAATTCTCTGTTTGATTTGGAATCAGCTTTGTATTTATAAGCCTTCTTGGCAAGTGCATTCAACAAGCTAATTTGATTAAAAGAGTTTGCTTTCAGCTCATCGTGTTGGCACTTGCTCATTAGTGCCACACGGCTGTTGCTCAGATGTTGAGCCAGTTTTTTAAATCCCCCTTCCCCAACCCAGGCATGGCTATGTAATTATTTCTCCCTTTCAAAAGTTTGGAAAGTTTATGACATTGAATAAACTTGTTCCTCTATCAGTCCGATAACAACTGGCAAATCAGGGTAGCAACACTTACTAATATCTCTGGACTATATTCTTTAAATCAGTGTTTCTCAACCTTGGCAACTTTAAGATGTGTGGACTTCAACTCCCAGAATTCCCCAGCCAGCCATGCTTTAAAGGATTCATGGGAGCAGGCTAATTGTTGCTTGGGGGCAGTAGTAGGGTTTTATTCCCCCTCCCCCTGCTGTCCTTTCTTTTTCTCTTTTTAATTTTTCAGCAACTGCAAGCTGGCATTTTCCCCCCAGAATGCTTGGGGACAATGCTACTTTCATCTGTATGTATCTTCATACAGATGTATGTGTCCTAGATGCTGTTCCTCCTCAGAATGTCCTGGAACAATAATACATATGGAACATTTCTGGGGGAAAGTACTGCTCTTCAGTATCAAATCTTTATTATACTAAAGTAGCGATAAACCAACCTCTGAACTGCTAAAACTAATTACTTTACACTCCAATCCTCTCCAATTTCAGAGTCTCTTTCTACCCAGAGATCTCAGATTTGAATGGTAACCAGAAATCAAGGAGAGCCTCATTTGATTCATACAGGAGGAAAAGAAACAAGGGACCTCCTTTCTTAACCCCATTTACAAGCATACCAAAGAAAGTTATTAGGCAGAGAAGTGCTGAATCTCTAAATAGTTGCAGGCTTGATGAACAAATTACTCCAAAACTGCAGCTGAGGTCAAGCGTAGTGGATAGGAGTGAGCAAGAGGGAGGGGATGGCTGATGGTTTATATAGGGAAGGGGAGAACCAGCCCAGGAGTACAAGGATGCTGCACTGACCGAACAGGAGAAGAAGCTGTGTGTAAAGTGTTAAGGCTGTGTGTGCAGGGAAAGATGGCCAACCAAGACAGCTGTCCTGGCATACTCAGGCAAATCATTCCTGACTATCCAAATCATAGTGTCCTTGAAAACAATACCAATTTTGCATATCTACAAAGACCTTAAAGGGGGCGCAATGGCTCAGTGGTTAAAATGCCAGGCTTGTCGATCGTAAGGTCAGCGGTTCGAGACCCGAGCGCCGTGTGACGGAGTGAGCTCCCACACTCAACCCAGCTCTTGCCAACCTAGCAATTCGAAAGCATGTAAATGCAAGTAGATAAATAAGTACCACTTCGGTGGGATGGTAAGAGTGTTCCGCGCACGTCATGCCGGCCACATGACCATGGAAGCGTCTTTGGACAGTGCTGGCTCTTTGGCTAAGAAACGGAGATGAGCACCACCCCCTAGAGTCAAACACGACTGTGCAGGGGAAAACTTTTACCTTTACCTTACAAAGACCTTGGTTTAACATTCTGAACCAAAGGAAAACTTTCTGGTGGAGTCAGTTCATAGATGCTAGAGCAGTGTTTCTCAACCTTAGCAACTTTAAGATGTGTGGACTTCAATTCCCAGAATTCCCTGGCCAGCATATGTTGGCTGAGGAATTCTGGAAGTCAAAGTCCACACATCTTAAGTTGCCAAGGTTGAGAAACACTATACTAGGGCTATCCTATCTGGTCTGCAAATATGCAGATGACCACTTGATGGCATCAGAGAGATACTTGCTGGCATCTAATGGCTCTCTGGATCTTTGTACAGCAGATAAGGTAGCCTAATAAATATGCCAAAGCTTTATGAGCTGGGCAAATCTGAATATACAGACATTCATCAAGATGATACAAAATTGGTCTTCATGTCTGAGATCTGAAAGGGCGAGCCCCATTTACAGGAGAGAATATTGAGCTAGATCATCAGTGGGTAACTTATATATGGCCTATGAGCTGCTGTTTGGCAGCTCCAGAATTGTCTTTCTGCAGACTATTAAAATTTTGTGATCAATGACATGATTTTACATCTCCACCTTACTTTAAAGATTGTTGAAAAATACGATTCATCCCTACCCACCTACATTTATGCTTATGCGATGCATCCTCACTCAGTTTGTAACATCATACCATACCAGAGTCCCTCCTGAAGAGGGAGATGGGCGGTGATAGAAATTTGATAAATAAATAAATGGCCAAAGGCAGTAGATTCCTCTGCAGAATCAAGCAACAGAAATGTTCCTCACCATCCTGACTTATTTAACACAAAATAGTTGAGATTTACAGAGAAGGGTTACCCAGGGTTAACCATGCATTCTAAAATTACCAAAAAAAACCCAATATTCTGAGTTTGTGTGACAGACTGAATCACAAACAAATCCATATGGTTGGAACTACATGACATGCTAGGCTAGACATTTGGATAGTTTGTGTCTCAGCATGTCTTGCAAGCCTAGCTAATCTGTCCAGGAAAAGCATTTCCATAGATCTAACCTGTGTCTTCTTCCCATAAACCTTCAACCTTTTTGTGAGCTAAAAATAAAAGCCCGGATCAGTGTTCTGTGAACTCCAGTTGTGTATTTCATCTGTTATTAAGACGTGAATGTTAAAACATCTGAATTAAGCCTGAGAACTTTTTTTGCAGCTGGTTCCTACCCAGAGGATGGTGCAGATGATTAGAAAGTGCCAGGTAGCATGGCTTGCTTGCTGATTGATTGATTGATTGATTGATTGATTTGTCATATATTTCTACCTATCTCGCATACGACAACTCTGGGCGGCTTACAGATGATAAAAATGTTGTTGTTGTTGTTGTTCAGTCGTTTAGTCGTGTCCGACTCTTCGTGACCTCATGGACCATAGCACGCCAGGCCTTCCTGTCCTCCACTGTCTCCCGGAGTTTACTCAAATTCATGTTCATTACATCGGTGATGCTATCTAACCATCTCATCCTCTGCCGTCCCCTTCTCCTTTTGCCTTCAGTCTTTCCCAGCATCAGGGTCTTTTCCAGGGAGTCCTCTCTTCGCATTAGGTGGCCAAAGTATTTGAGCTTCAGCTTCAGTATCTGTCCTTCCAATGAGCAGTCAGGGTTGATTTCCTTTAGGATTGACTGGTTTGACCTCCTTGCAATCCAAGGGACTCTCAAGAGTCTTCTCCAGCACCACAGTTTGAAAGCATCTAAAAATGACATATCGCTAAAAACAATACGCTGATGCTTAGATGAAAGAGTGTACAGGAGAAGGAAATAGGGAAAGTTGTACATTTTTGCAAAAATCAATGTGAATATTATTAAAAAAATAAAGATAAAAAGACAAAATAAAAAGGAAGTTAAAGATATGCCAAATAGCCTCAGGAAATGCCAAAGGCAAAGAACCACATGGCTCCCATTTGATATATAAAAAAGTAAAAATATAAAATATGTCATTGACCTCACTGGTTTTCCTCCATCAACACAGTGCCCCTCTACTATTACTTGATATCTGCTATCCACTACTTAATGGTCTGCTTTTGTAGTGATGTTTTGTTTCATTTGGCAGGGTCCAGGAAGCGGGCCTTCTCTGCAGTAGCCCCTGCCCTCTGGAACACTCTGCTCCCAGAGGTGAGACAGGGCCCATCTCTCCTGGCCTTCTGGAAGAACCTGAAGACTTGGCTCTGCTGTCTCACTTGGGGCGGAAAGGGGAGTAATTTTTCCTGGGGGTGGCTGGCGCCTTAGAGCTCTCCTCGCTGATTTAGATCTTTAGCCACTTGGATTTTATATTTATTCTTACTTTTATATTTATATTTGGATATAGTGTATTCATATTTTAGATGTTTTTATACATACTGTTTTAAGTGTCTGCTATTGTAAACTGCCCAGAGTCCCCCTCTGCTGGGGGAGATGGGCGGTGGCAAAATTTGAAAAATAAATAAATAAAATAAATGAAGTTTCAATCCAGTATAGTACCATTGCATTTGCCAACACTGCCACCTTAATTATACTGACTCGGCCCCAATGTGCAAACATCACAAGCAAGATCACAGTAATTCTCATTCACTAATGTTAGTTAGGTTATTTTATAAATGTGTTTTAACTTTGTCTTAAATTTTGTTTCATTTATTATCTATCAAGATAGATTTATATATATTCACGGGACACTCTACTTGTACTGGTCTACCACCATAATAAAGAATTGAATTGAATTGAATTGAATTGAATTGAATTGAATTGAATTGAATTGAATTGAATTGAAGTAATTAAGATGATGGTGCTGGTGAAGCCTGGCATGCAAACCTAGAACTGTACCCACTATTGCTTCCATGCCATCCCTAGATCCCCCAGCAGTTCAGCTGCAGCAGTGGCCTGGCAGAAGTGGTGACCTCAGCCAAGTTCCAACTATCATATTTCTGAACATGCTGACATGGCCATCTTAAATGTATGGGCTCTGTCTTTGATGTACATCGAAGAGAATATTGGTGTACATGTCAGCAATGGGGAAAAATGGATTTGAACTGCTGTCAAGCCAAGTTCTCTGGGCCACCTGGGCTCCATTCAGCACTATTGCTGAGCTTGGCCCTCTCTTCTCAGCCCTCGCTGATCATGAAATGATCTATACTAGCTAACTGATAGCCTGGCATATGGCCCAGTGTTATTTCCTGGAACTAAACAATTTCCCCAGGAAAATAGTCTATTCTTGAGAGGTCATTGAATTGCTTGGCATTTAGCTAGGTAAAGGTTCATTTCCTACTGTTTACAATGCAGGGATCTCCACACATTCTTTCCTTAAATAATCCTGTACATTAGGTCACACAATTCATGATCTACCAGGCCAAATACAAGGGTATATAAGTATGGCAGTCAACAAAGATTTTTCTATGCCTCATTTTTTGCTCTTGCCTGTGACTAGATAAACAAGAGGTTGTCCAGTACAGGACACACGCATAGTTAATGGACACCATTTTGTTTTGTGGGTCATGGGTTGTATGGTCTGTGTTAAAGGAACCCACAAGTTGATGATCTTCTTTGCTATCATGAACTGGCTATTATGTGCTGAGTGAAACTCAGCCTCCATCTCGTTAGCCTACTGGCCCATAAAGAGAAGCTGAAACCTTTTTCATCAGCTTTCAAATGAAGATTGAATGTGTTGTGAAACAAATGAGACAGTTTGGCCAGCATCAGGTTGGTCAACTCAGAATTTCCCTTGTCATGTCTCAGGATCAGCCCCCTGCTTGCTTCATCAAATGCAGAGCCAGGACATCCATCAAATTCATTGAAAATTTCAAGATGCTAGAGCTAAACCAATTCACACAATTAAAGTTACTGGAAGACTTTGTGCTTGAGTGTGATTGAGTTGAGACAGGAAGTACTTTCATGCCCTTCCCTCTCCAGGAATACAATGGTAGCAAATACATAGCTTGGCAACGAGGAAAGGAAACTGGTACCATATGCTAATTCCATTATAGGGTCATATCATTGGCAATTAGCAATCACCCACAATGAATGGATTTATGTTATTTGTTGCATTTATTGCAAGGGTTCTTCCATAATTTTAACATGACAACAGGAAGCCTGTGAGGTAGATTGGGCTGAGGGACAGTGACTGTATTTTTTTGGGGGGTCCCCAGTATGGGCCCAGGAAATAAATAAATACTGTATGCACATACATGATAAATACAGACACACACACAGAGAGACATTTTTCTATTAAAAGGAATCCTAGTGTGATTGTGCCCTGTGTTGGCAATATGGGTTGAAAGGAGAGTAATGAACTCCTCTTTTAAACTGCATGGGTTTATCTACTAGAAGATTATCATTACATACATTTAACTCAGTGAGGGCTGCCACTCATACTTACTCAGATTGGATGGTGGAGTTTAAGACCAAATAGAAATGTAAGTGCTGAGCACTTCATTCCAAGCAGCAAAATTCAGCAACCTGGCAGGAGCTTGCAAAGCCATCTCGGTTGTATGAATTTGAGTGAAGTTTCCAAGTATACTCATCAGGATTTGTACAAAACCATTAAAAACCACCCTGTCATTTGTTATCCTTCTCAGTAGAGTGGGCATGCTTTGTACACAGATTAAAAGAAGTGCCTTGGATTTTGCATGAGCACATATCACTTCTATTCATTAAAGCAACCACTTTTTCCAGGCTTAGATGCGAGCATGAGAAAAGATGTAATTGCTTTAAGGAGTCAGTTCTTTAAAGTGAATGTAACTCTTAAAGCAGACACACCATTTTTTCCTCAGGCTCATATAGAAGCCTGAAAAAGGAGGGGTTGCTTTAATGAATAGCAGAGAGGTGCAATGCGATGCAATGCTATGCATCTGTCTGTCTGTCTGTCTGTCTGTCTGTCTGTCTGTCTGTCTGTCTGTCTGTCTGTCTGTCTATCTATCTATCTATCTATCTATCTATCTATCTATCTATCTATCAGATTTGTATGGCTGCCCATCTTAGAGCACAACTCTGGGTAGCTCGTTCTATACTTGCACTTGCATTGGACCTGAAGTGCTTCTTCTGAATCATTTGCAAAATAACTGCAGCCATGCTACTCAATTAATGAGAAAGCAGAGGCTTGACAACATACCTCAAGAAACAAACAAAACTGGTTACCTAAGCCTGGTTATTATTATAGTCCCCATTCATTATTTCTGGAAATGAAAGCTTTCAGAGGACCGTTGTTACAGATCTTGATGGTCAGATAGCAATGCAGCCTTCAAGGATGATAGCTTCAGGGTTTGGCAAAACTATGTGAAGGTTGAGTCAATGTAGCCACTGATGAGGCTTCCATTTTTTTTTCTGCTGAGGCAAGCTCTCAAAGGAAGGAAGCAAGGAACAACTGGAGCTTAGTTGTTTTCTTGCAGACATTTCATTGCCAGGCTAGGCAACATCTTCAGTACGAAAAGGGATTGGGACTTGCTCTCTGTTTATATACTCTGGCTTGTCCTGCCTGACAGTCAGGACAAGACAGGGTATATAAACAGAGAGCAAGTCCCACTCCCTATTCGCACTGAAGATGTTGCCTAGCCTGGCAATGAAACGTCTGCAAGTAAACAACAAGGCTCAGAGAGCACCAAGGACTCCACAGTTCAAACCTGAGCTACATATATTCTCTTTGATTGGAACTGGAGCTTAGCCTGGAACCTAGAACAATGAGATAAAGCAGAAATTGGGATGGAAGAAAAATTAAGAATTGAAGAAGAAATCAGGAGACAGCACTGAAAAGTAACCTGGAACTTAGAGCAACATTGAGGGATGATAGGAGAACTTAGGAAAACCTTATCACTATAGAGCAAGCCCAATTTGGAACATGAAGTCCTTTTAGGTTCCTACAGATGGCTTAAATGGTTGTCTGGGGCTTGAGATACTGTACTGAAAAGCTTCCCCTTGAAGTTTAGTGACTTGCCACATGCGCCACAGCTTTCCACATGTTCCAAAATCAATACATAGCTCAATTACTATGCAAGCTGTACTCATAAAGAATAGTTTTTCTGATGGCTGGGATGGATGAGATAGAAACGGTGTTCCAATATATTTCCATAAATAGAAATTAAATCTTTTCTTTTCTCAATGAACCAGACTGCAGGGCTGAATCTCACTGACCAAGGCGTTTGGTGCCTGAGGCCAAGAAATCCAAATGGCATCTTTGCTACCATGTATTAACAAGAGTCAAAACAGACCAAGAAGTCTCCCACTGATTTACTCTTGAAATGAATGAGAGATATCCATGAGTTCTCCTCAGTTATTCTGCCTCTCTGTGGGGGTTACGCAGGATAAACTCTTGGTGGATTCAGCCCTGTGGTGCATATCTATCTCCCATTCTACTACCTTTATTGCAGGGGTCGGGAACCTTTTTTCTGCCAAGGGCCATTTGGATATTTATAACTGGGGACCGGGGGGTGGGGGGTGGGGTTTCTGGGATTTCCGTGTACCGGGGGCTGGAGTTTGCGGGTGGGAGCCAATCACAAGCACTGGGGGGTGGGGTTTGTGGGCAGGAGCCAATCGCATGGAAGGGGGGGTTGCAGGGGGGAGCCCCGCGGGCCTTAGGCGGGAGCCCACCCCTGCTTTATTGCATCAACCTATACTGCTTCCCTACCCTTGCCTCACAAAAGGACCACTTCTGGACTTAGATAAAATTTTAGCAGGTGACAACTTGCTTTAAACATCAGAAGAGACTGGCTCACTTCAGACATATTGATTGGGTCTGCAGTGTTATCTCTTGTTGACAAAACATGTTATTTACTCAAAAATATATCTGACAGAAGACTGCTAAACAAACACTGGTGAAATTGGTTTTAAAATTTCTCTAGGGTCAAGGGTTAAGATAGGGAGTTTAGAAAACAACAAATAGAGCCGGTTGATGCAAGAGATGCCACAGAAGTTATCTATTCATCTAGTTATCAGTCTATGGCAATTTTCATTATGCCATGGCCATTTTAAAATTTATCATGAAATACCTGCAACCAGGAGTAAAGGCAAGTGTGTGCTTTCCATCTTCGAAATCGAGACGCCGGGGCTAAACTGAATGTTAAATGGCAAGGGAACCGATTACAGAATTGCCCTACACCGAAGTATCTCGGTGTGACACTTGATCGAACGCTTTCCTTTAAAAAACACTGCCTGAATATTAAGGCTAAGGTTAGTGTGAGGAATAATATTATTAGAAAACTAACAAATTATACATGGGGAGCCCAGCCATCCACATTACGAAATCAGTTTTGGCCTTGAGTATCGCTGCAGCAGAGTATGCCGCTCCAGTATGGAACGCGTCTGCACATGCGAAACAAGTTGATATCGCCGTAAATGAAGCAGTACGAATAGTGACAGGATGTCTTAAACCTACACCAATTGAGAAAATGTACCCACTTGTTGGTACTGCACCACCTAAGATCAGGAGAGAAGTAGCAGCAGATGTTGAGAGAACAAAACAAGAGAATGATCCCCAGCACCCTCTGTAGGGGTATGAGCCTCAAACCTGTCGATTAAAATCTAGAAAGAGTTTTATGGTAAGAACAAACACCCTTGAGGGTATGCAAGAACAAAAGCAAATTTGCAGATGGAGGAGTGAAATCACTGACCAAGGCATAGTTCCAGAGGAGAATATGGCTGAGGGATCCGATCTCCCTTATGTCATTTGGAGGACTTTGAATAGGTTGAGGGTTGGAGTGCCTAAGTGCAGAACTAATATGCTCAAATGGGGATTGTTGACGGATAATAATATGCAGTGTGAGTGTAGAGAGATGTAGAATTCGGCCCACCTGCTGACCTGCCAATTATTACCAATAGCATGCACTGAAAATGATTTCTTTCTCTAGCTCTAAGGAACCTGAAATGAATGCATGAACTAAAATGTTTAACATGGAATGTTAATGGTTTAAATGCTCTCACAAAAAGGAAGAAAAATTTTAATTACTTATATAAATTAAAACAAGACATAATATGTATTCAAGAAACTCATATAAAGAAAAAAGACATTAAATATTTGGTGAATAAAAAATTGGGTATTGAATTTATATCTGCAAATGAAAAAAACAACTAATGGAGTAGTAATATATGCAAAGTCTCATCTAAATCCTAAATTAATAAAATCAGAAGAAAATGGTAGATATATGTTAATTGAAATAGAACTACATGGAATGAAAATGCTAATAGTGGGTATTTATGCACCAAACAAAAACCAAAACAAATTCTACAAAGATCTATTGAATGAATTATCTACCTTTTCATATAGCCATTGGTGTATATTAGGAGATTGGAATGGGGTGACCACCCCAATTATAGATAGAAAATCTGCAAAGTCAATCAAAAATAATCAAGGGAAGTTACCCCAATCATTCTTTAATCTAATTGATAATTTAACACTTGTAGATGCTTGGAGGCATAAAAACGGAAAAGCAAAAGATTACACTTTTTATTCAGATAGATATAAGTCATTTTCGAGAATTGATATGATTTGGATTTCATTAAATTTAGCTAATAAAATTACAAATGTTAATATCCTGCCTAAAACTTTCTCGGACCATAATCCAGTTAATATTGCAATAAAATTAAATCAAAAATGCTACAAATGGAAACTAAATGAAGATATTTAAAAAAAGAAGAATTGGTAGAAGACTGTAAACAAAAACTTAAGGAATTTTTTCAAATAAATTTAAACAATGAAGTTGATGCCAGCACTGTTTGGGATACGAGTAAAGCATATATGAGAGGATATTTTATGTATTTAAACAGAAAAATGAAAAAGATAAATCAACAGAAATTGCAAACTGTTTTGGATCAAATTAAATTAAAGGAAAAAGAATTACAACAAAAACCTTCAGAAAATAAAATAATCCATCAAATAAAAATATTACAACAACAAGTAAACATGATCATACCTAAAGAAATTGAGATGAAATTGAGATATGCTAAACAAAAGAACTTTGAATACGCAAATAAGACAGGCAGATGGCTGGCCTATAAATTAAGAAAAGATAAGGAAAAAAAATAATTACTAAAATTCGAGAAAATAATACGGATATGGTTGATAACACAAAAATTCAAAAAGCATTTCAAAAATATTTTTCTAAATTATATGAAAAGCAAGAAATTGCACCAGAGAAGATAGATGAGTATCTGATGAAACACAAGATTATTAAATTGACTCAAAATCAGAAATTAATTCTCAATGAGGCTGTATCAACACAAGAAATTGTAGAAGCAATAAAAAAAAATGAAATTAGGAAAAGCTCCAGGTCCAGATGGAATAACAGCGGGATACTATAAATGATTTATTGATCAAATTATTTTTCCATTTAAAGAATTGGCAAATTTAATTTTGACTGGAACTCTGATACCAAAATCAAGGACGGAAGCCAACATTATTCTAATTCCTAAAGAAGGTCATGATACAACACTCTGCCAAAATTATAGACCTATATCATTATTAAATAATGATTATAAATTATTCACACTAATTTTGACAGAAAGACTGAAAAGAGTTATGCAAGAAATAATTAAACAAGAACAAAGTGGTTTTCTTCCAAAAAGACAAATAAAGGACAATATTAGAAATAGCCTAAATGTAATAGAATATGCTCAAACTCATAACGAAAAAGAAATAACTTTGTTATTTCTAGATGCAGAAAAAGCGTTCGACAATTTAAATTGGGACTTCATGCTTAAAACCTTAGAATATATGGAATTTGGTACTCCCTTCAAAACAGCAGTAAAAGCAATATATACAACCCAGAAAGCGAAAATTATAGTTAACGACGAATTTACAAAAGTATTTAAAATTGAAAAAGGAACAAGACAAGGATGTCCACTTTCTCCTTTATTGTTTATATTAATACTGGAAATTCTCCTTAATGATATCAGAGATGAAGAAAAAATAGAAGGGATCAGGATTAAAAAAGAAAGCTTCAAACTAAGAGCTTTTGCAGATGATATTGCATTAACAGTACAAAATCCAATGGAATCTATTGAATACTTAATGAAAAATATGAAAAATATAAAAGAATTTGGAAAATTGGCAGGTTTCAAAATAAATAAACATAAAACTAAAATGATAAATATAAATATGAATCGAAAAAATCAAGAAATACTAGAAAACAAAACAGGATTTAAAAATGTCAAAAGTACAAAATATCTAGGAATAATAGTATCAGCAAAAAACAACGATTTATTTCAAAATAATTATGTAAAACTGTGGAAAGAGATTAAACAAGACTTGATAAGATGGGGAAAGTTACATTTATCTTTGATGGGAAAAATTTCAACAATTAAAATGAATGTTTTACCTAGATTTTTATTTCTATTCCAAACAATACCAATACTAATTACGGATAATACCTTTCAATCCTGGCAAAAAGAATTATCAAAATTTATATGGCAAGGAAAAAAGCCAAGAATAAAATATAAACTATTGCAAGATGCCAAAGAAAGAGGAGGACCAGGACTCCCAGATTTAAAACTACATCATGAAGCATCTAGTCTCATGTGGATAAAAGAATGGGCTACACTAGAAAATTATAAACTATTACTTTTAGAAGGTCATGATTTAAGATTCGGTTGGCATGCACATCTTTGGTACGACAAAATTAAAGTAAATAGAACGTTTAATAATCATTGTATAAGAAGAGCTTTGATAAAAACCTGGAATAAATATAAGAAACGATTACTACCAAATACACCTGATTGGCTATCTTCCCAAGAAGCCTTCACTAGAAAAGAAAGTGCTGACAGATGTAAATGGGTCAGATATAAAGATTTACTATATTATGAAGGTGACAAATTAGAAATAAAAACTAGAGAAGAATTGGAAAAAGAGAAGGATTATCAATGTAATTGGTTCATATACCTACAGTTAAAAGAACAATTCAAATTAGATAAAAAGAAATATAAATTTAAAAAAGAACCAACGTGGTTAGAAAACCAATTATATTCTAGTAATGAACATACCATAACGAAATTTTACAAAATGCTATTACAAATAAAATTAGAAGATGAACAAACCAAAGAATGTATGATAAATTGGGCTAGAAATTTTGGATACAATATTATGTATGATCAATGGGAAAAAATGTGGACAAAAGGACTAAAATTTACATTAAATTATAATTTGAAATAAAACTTTTACAAAATGATGCACCGTTGGTATATAACTCCAGAGAAACTATCAAAAATGTATAAAAATGTATCAAACAAATGTTGGAAATGTAACAAAGAAAGAGGAACATTTTATCATCTATGGTGGACATGCAAGAAAGCAAAAAAATATTGGGAACTAATACATAAAACTATTAAAGAAATTATATTAATGGATATACAAATAAAACCGGAATTATATTTACTTGGCCTCATGGACGATGAACTGGGAAAAAACATGGAAAACTTTTATTATATATGATTATGGCAGCCAGACTCACATATGCACAAAAATGGAAAGAAGAAAACATCCCTACAATAGAAGACTGGATCATAAAAATAATGGACCTTGCGCAGATGACAAAGTTAACAGAAATGTTAAAGGATAAAAATATAGACCAATTTAAAAATGATTGGCAACCATTTCTTGTCTATATGAAAAATGTACAAAAAAATAAAATAATTAATGTAGGATTTAACTATTAATTATATTAGAAATAGAAATGTATCAAAATGTAACTAAGACAAGTAAGAAAAAAAATTATATTGATATACTAGTCACTGTAAAGATAATTGGGAATCGGACACCTATTTTTTATTTTTCATTTTTTTCATTTTTATTTTTTTTCTTCTCCTTTTATATGTATGTATATATGATTTGTGTGTATGTATATATGTAATATGTGTATGTGTATGTATATATGTTGTATGTTGAAACAATTTTATATAATAAAGTTTCATTGTAAAAAAAAAAGAAAAAGAAAAAAGAAAATGATTTCTTTCTGGCCAATGATAAAGCTAAGAAAGCGTCATAAAGCGTCATATTGGCAGCTTAAGGTTTCATCTGGATACGAAAGAAGAAGAAGGAGAAGGAGTAAAGGCACCTGGAAAAGCATTGCTAATTTTAGTCAAACTCTTTTGAGTTCTCTTGAAATCTAATAGAGTAAATAGCATTTCTTAGTAACCTGGAAAGCGGCCTCAAATTAAGTCATGCCATTGGACTATCTAGTTTGAAACGGTTCGCACGAGTCCAGTGCAACCATTTTCAAGACTTGGTCTTTAAGTGGCATGAGGGGGGCATGATCCAAAATATTGGTTCATAAAAATTAAATTGGATATAATTTAAATATTTTTGTTGTTTATTCGTTCAGTCTCTTCCGACTCTTTGTGACTTCATGGACCAGCCCACGCCAGAGCTTCCTGTCGGCCGTCGCCACCCCCAGCTCCCCACAGTTGAGTCCGTCACCTCCAGAATATCATCCATCCATCTTGCCCTTGGTGGGCCTTCTTCCTTTTGCCTTCCACTTTCCCTAGCATCAGCATCTTCTCCAGGGTATCCTGTCTTCTCATTATGTGGCCAAAGTACTTCAGTTTTGCTTTTAGTATCATTCCCTCAAGTGAGCAGTCTGGCTTTATTTCCCGGAGTATGGACTGGTTTGATCTTCTTGCAGTCCAAGGCACTCTCAGAATTTTCCTCCAACACCACAGTTCAAAAGCGTCTATCTTCCTTCACTCAGCCTTCCTTATAGTCCAGCTCTTGCAGCCATAGGTTACTACGGGGAATACCATTGCTTTAACTATGCGGACCTTTGTTGTCAGTGTGATGTCTCTGCTCTTAACTATTTTATCGAGATTTGTCATTGCTCTCCTCCCAAGAATTAAATGTCTTCTGATTTCCTGGCTGCAGTCAGCGTCTGCAGTAATCTTTGCGCCTAGAAATACAAAGTCTGTCACTGCCTCCATGTTTTCTCCCTCTATTTGCCAGTTATCAATCAAGCTGGTTGCCATAATCTTGGTTTTCTTGAGGTTTAACTGTAACTCAGCTTTTGCACTTTCTTCTTTCACCTTCGTCATAAGGCTCCTCAGCTCCTCCTCGCTTTCAGCCATCAAAGTGGTATCATCTGCATATCTGAGATTGTTAATGTTTCTTCCAGCGATTTTAACTCCAGCCTTGGATTCATCAAGCCCAGCATGTTGCATGATGTGTTCTGCGTACAGGTTGAATAGGTAGCGAGAGAGTATACAACCCTGCCGTACTCCTTTCCCATTCTTAAACCAGTCCGTTGTTCCGTGCTCTGTTCTTACCGTTGCTACTTGATCGTTATACAGATTCCTCAGGAGGCAGACAAGAGGGCTTGGTATCCCCATACCATGAAGAGCTTGCCACAATTTATTATGATCCACACAGTCAAAGACTTTAGAATAGTCAATAGAACAGAAATAGATGTTTTTCTGAAACTCCCTGGCTTTCTCCATTATCCAGCAGATATTGGCAATTTGGTCTCTAGTTCCTCTGCCTTTTCTAAACCCAGCTTGTACATCTGGCAATTCTCGCTCCATGAATTGCTGGAGTCTACCTTGCAGGATCTTGAGCATTACCTTACTGGCATGTGAAATAAGTGCCACTGTTCGATAGTTTGAACATTCTTTAGTATTTCCCTTTTTTGGTATGGGGATATAAGTTTATTTTTTCCAGTCTGATGGCCATTCTTGTGTTTTCCAAATTTGCTGGCATATGGCATGCATCACCTTGACAGCATCATCTTGCAAGATTTTAAACAGTTCAGCTGGGATACCGTCGTCTCCTGCTGCCTTGTTATTAGCAATGCTTCTTAAGGCCCATTCAACCTCACTCTTCAGGATGTCTGGCTCTAATTCACTGACCACACCACCAAAGCTATCCCAGATATTATTATCCTTCCTGTACAGATGTTCCATATATTCTTGCCACCTTTTCTTGATCTCTTCTGCATCTGTTAGGTCCTTGCCATCTTTGTTTTTGATCATACCCATTTTTGCCTGGAATTTACCTCCAATGTTTCTAACTTTATGGAAGAGGTCTCTTGTCCTTCCTATTCTATTATCTTCTTCCATTTCCATGCATTGCTTGTTTAAAAATAATTCCTTATTTTTTTTGGCTAACCTCTGGAATTTTGCATTTAATTGGGCATATCTCCCCCTATCTCTGTTGCCTTTTGCTTTCCTTCTTTCTTGGGCTACTTCCAGTGTCTCAGCAGACAGCCATCTTGCCTTCTTGGTTTTCTTTTTCTTTGGGACGCTTTTTGTTGCTGCCTCCTGAACAATGTTACGAACTTCTGTCCATAGTTCTTCTGGGACCCTATCTACTTAATTTATTTAACTTAATTAATTTATTTATTTAACTTAATTAATACTTAACTACCTAGTCCCTTAAATCTATTCTTCACCTCCACTGCATATTCATTTAAATATAATCACATTTAATTTAACATGATTATTTCCTTTTTATTTAATAATGCCCTGTCTTCCTTACAGTAAAGATTTCAATTCAGGATCCAATGGGTCTCTTAAGGACTGTATCCCAGGTTTTGGGAGCCATATATAACACTACAGGTAGTATTATCCTGATCTAAATTGATTTCATACAGCTGTTCTTCAGGATTTCAGAGAGGAACCTTTCTTTACCTACCCATAGGAACCTGTACTGAATAATAAATAATACTGTTTAAAGTCGTCTTCCCCATATTCGAGTCCAAACATGTACAAATTTAGTACATTGGTGGGACTGTCATGGTAAGGTAGCATGTACAGTAACTGGAGCAACACACATGGCATAAGAAGAGTTTAAATAGCATCCCTCATGGAGAAGAGGTTTTGGGTGACAGCTATTGGTTGGTGAATCAACTTGAAGCAGCTTTTATTATTGGTATTCTATGTTGACTCAAAATATAAGGAGGGAGGTAAATATGAATAACTCTTTTTCAGTGCAAATGGGATGCATTTTCATTATGTTAAAAGCCTAGGAGGCAAACTCAAAACCTAAAGAGGGTTAAATGGGATTATAAACATTCATTTCCTTATTAAGTATTAAGTCTCTGCCAAATTGTTATTCAGAGAGAGAGAGAATGAATGAATGAATATACTGTTTAATACATGAAGCTAGCTAGATGTTCCCCAGAGTTAATTTCCAAGAAAGGAGATAGCAGTGCTTAGAATCAAGGCCCTCTGCAAACTGTCTGACCTTGAAACTCCTCTCTGCTAGGGACTAGGTAGATAATATTGTACTTCAATATTTATTTCAGGATTTATACCACAGCCTTCAGTATTAATACTGTCAGGTTATCTAACAATAGCACACAACAAACAATAATAAATCAAATAAATCAAAAGTACACTGTTGAAAATACCCTTCTTCAACAAGGTGCTGACTCCAATTCCAGTGCTAAAGAATAAAGCAGCCAAATCAGAGCAACTTAAAGATATGACAGAAGAGTAAACAGCTTCTGTCAGGCATTGAAATAGAATACTGTAAGTGTGTATATGTTATATCTCTCTGGGAAAGGCATTCCCTAAATGGAACTTATGATTAAGAATTCCTTTACACAACAATTGTCTGCTCCACACCTTGCAGGTACCTTTTTAATAAAAAATAACACTAGGTTTTTATAAGAACATAAGAATATCCCAGATGGATCAGGCCAAGAAAGACCAACCAGGCCAAGAGAGATCAACTAGATGCTTCTGGAGTACTTGCAAGCAGCAGATGGGAGATACAGTATACCCTATTCTCATCATTGTTCCATTGTTGCAACTGGTATTTGGAGGCATGTTCCTCCCAATTTAGAGATAATGTTGAGTCTTTGAAAACTTTGGCAGACCTAATTTTTATTCATTTATCCAATCCCCTTTTAAAGTTACCCAAGTTAGTGGCCATCATCTTATCTTGTGGTAATAAATTCCACAGGTTAAATATGTGCCGTGTAAACAAGTCCACTCTAAATCATTTCAGTAAACTTCACTAGATGATCCCTGGTCTTGGTGTTATAAGAGTGGGTGAAATTCTTCTCTCTGTTCATGTTCTCCATGTCATGCAGAGCTCCAAAAATAAGCCTTGGTACTTGGGAAGAAAGGAAGCTACTGTCTTAGGCATTCCAAAGAAATGTTCTCAGTTAGTGTCTTAGAACACTTCCTGCAACATTTGTATATTCATATTAACCACATTACAGTAATAGTCTAAATTGGAGGTTATAGTGTTCAGTCTTAACTCCAGATAATTTATGATTAGATTAAAAAAATACTCGCCCCCAAATTCCCAATATAAACCTACACTCTCACATGCCATCCTTAATCATAGAATTCACCAACCATAAGAGTTGCTGGGAGACAGGCAGCATAAAATTTAATATATCATCATCATCATCATCATCATCATCATCACCATCATCATCTAATTTAAGGTTGGCTCTGGTTAGTACTTGGGTTGGAGGGCTGCCTGGAAATTTCAGGGCTGAGAACTAGACTGCGAAGTTGAAAAAACGCCCTAGAAGAAGGCAATGACAGACCACTTGCACAACGTGGCCAAGGAAACTATGTGGATTCAGTCATCAGGAGTTGTACCTAATGGCATCCTTACCTTTATGGAGGGGAGGAACAAGGCAGTGTGCAAATTCCCATAAACATGCCAGACTGGTTTAACATGTCACATGCATGCATCCATTCTCCATTTCAACTCTGTTCCATCTGTTGTGGATTCATAAGCTTCCTTTTTATCCATTGATGGATAAATTTGCTCAGGAGTCTTTGTTGAGGGCCTTTGCCAAAACCCCAAGTAAACAATGACTGGTTACATACATTGCACCAAGGGTTGGTTAGATTTAAGTCTGATTTCTTGAATGAGCCATAGTGGCTTGATTCATGCTTGATTCTAAAGAAACATTTTGGTTTAGTGCAAGGGTCGGAAATGGCGGCTCGCGAGCCAGATGCAACTCTTTGGCCCCTTGAGTGTGGCTCTTCCGCAGCTGAACTCACCCCCGCCCCTTCCACGTGATAGGCCCCCGCCCGCAAACCCCGCCCCCTGGCTCTCACACTGAGCGAGGCCCGGCGCGGCAGGGAGGCAGCGCCATCTCCAGCCGCAGCAGCCCCTGCGCGGAGAGAGGCAAGCAGGCAGGTAAGCGGGCAGGCCTCGTTTCCCGCCCCCCATCATCATCTTCGCTCAACGCAGGCGGGCGGAAGCGGCCGAGGGGGGCGGGCCCGGCGGCGGAGGCCATGGCTGCCCACTTACCTGCCTGCCTGCCTCTCTCCGCGAGGCCCCCGATCCGGCTTGGACCACGTGAAGGCAGCGGGGGGCCTCGCGGAGGGAGGCAAGCAGGCAGGTAAGCCTGCCGACCCCTGGTTTAGTGTAATGTATGGACACTGCCATTTTCTGTCATCTCCAAATTTGATGAGCAGTTCCTCCAACTTTTCATCCAGGATGTGTGACTTTTCTATTGGGGCACTCACCCTCTGGAACCATCTCCCCCCACAGATAAAATTGGCTCTAACCTTGTTGGTAAAAACTTGGTTTTTTTCTTTGGGCCTTGAGGCTGGGATGGTTGGAGTTCTCATCTGGAGGAGGATATGAATGTGAGTTTCTGGTCACCTTTTAATGTCTTAGATATTAATTGAAACTGTCTTGTCTTGTCTTGTTTTTTTGGTCTACTGTACACCACCCAGGGTCAGAATGTTTGAGTTGGGCAGCCATATAAATTCTTTAAACAAACAAATATCCCAGTTGTTAATAAAGGGATGGCTAGTTTGGTGTAATGGTTAAGGCATCAGGCTAGAAACCAGAAGACGGTGAGTTCTAGTTTCACCTTGGGCACAAAGCTAGCTGGGTGACCTTGGGCCAGTCACTTGCTCTTAGCCCTAGGAAGGAGGCAATGGCAAACCACTTCTGAAAAACCTTGCCAAAAAAACTGCATGGACTTGTCCAGGCAGTCTCAAAGAATCAGACACAATTAAACGGATTAAAACAAACAAACCTAGAGCCAGTTATTATTATTATTTTTTGCTATGGTGCTAGTAAATGGAGGTGGACTTGAGGGAAATATTCAGAAGCTGTTACAAAAACAAAAAGGCAGAAGCATTCCTTGAGCCCTGGGAAAGGAGATAGTATTAGGAAGAAGCTCAGCTTTGCTCCTTATTGACTCACTGGGAGTAGAAGAGGGACGGGAGGAAAAACACAGTCAGACTTTCAAGATTCTGTTAATATAGTTCAGTTCAGTTATAAAGTTGAGTTTAGTTCCACTCTTCTTGTACAGTCTGTTTTCTGAGTGGGACAACCTCAAACAGCTGACAATAAAGTTATATCCACATCTTTTCATCACCATTTACCCCATTTCTAAGATTCGCTTCTTGAAAATACCAGTTCGGGCATTGGCATATTGTCCATAGGAAAAAGAGATGTAAAGAGTCCATTTCCTGAATTAGAGTTCTTTAGATCTTGTGCTCCTATGATGTAACTGAATCTCCTCCAAATTATTTGCTCTTGTAACCCACACACAGATTCTGCACATGAATATCTAAAGTCAGCAATGCCTGTAACTCCTGCAGAGTTACAGAATGGCTACCCTGCATCTGCTGGTACGTACTTCTTACAGTACACTGAAACCTGGAAAATGGTTCCTTCTATTCTATTCTATTCTATTCTATTCTATTCTATTCTATTCTATTCTATTCTATTATTTTATTTTATTATTTTATTTTATTTTATTTTATTTTATTTTATTTTATTATTTTATTTTATTTTATTTTATTTTATTTTATTTATTTTATTTTATTTTATTTTATTTTATTTTATTTTATTATTTTATTTTATTATTTATTTTATTTTATTTTATTTTATTTTATTTTATTTTATTTTATTTTATTTTATTTTATTATTTTATTTTATTTTATTTTATTTTATTATTTTATTTTATTTTATTTTATTTTATTTTATTTTATTTTATTTTATTTTATTTTATTTTATTTTATTTTATTTTATTTTATTATTTTATTTATTTTATTTATTTTATTTTATTTTATTTTATTTTATTTTATTTTATTTTATTTTATTTTATTTTATTTTATTATTTTATTTTATTTTATTTTATTTTATTTTATTTTATTTTATTTTATTTTATTTTTTTACCCACCACATTCAAGAGACTCTTGGTAAGCTACAATCTCAAGAAAAAAACTCCACAGTAGAAGTAATTCTACATTCATTGACTTATGTGCCATCAAGTCAGTGTCAACTCTTAGCAACTCTGCCAAAGTCTTCAAAGTTTTCCAAACTCTAGCAACCACATAGATACATTTTCTCCAGGATGCTCTGTGCCCGGCCTGGTACTTCAGGTCTTCCAACAGTGCACCCTTCACCACTGTAACTGAGTCCATCCACCTCGCTGCTGGTCGTCCTCTTCTCTTTCTTTCTACCTTCCCCAGCATTATAGACTTCTCCAGAGAGCTGGGCCTTCACATAATGTGTCTGAAGTGTAATAATTTGAGCTGGCCACTTAATTTTACATAGCAGGAAATAATTAATAAATGACAGATAAATTCATCAAATGACCAATCAAAAAGCAGTAAAAATAGATGATGACAACTATAACTTAAAGTTCCTCTTAAATAGTTATGTTTTTAATAATTTCCAGATTGGATTTCAAGGGACCAGGAGTTCCATAACATCAGTGCTGCCACAAAAAAATAATGCTTGCAGGTCTCCATCCCCCTAATCTCCCAAAAAGGTATTTTATGTTAGCATGACTCCAGCTGTCCCTTTCCATGCTTTTGCACATATGGCTACCTTTTATGATAGAAATTATAGGATGCACTTGACTAGAGTTTGTGGGCCTATTCTGGTCTGGTAAGAGGTTGAGGAAGTAAGAGGAACTGAAAATGTCATTCGCAGAAGAGTCATTGATGAATTGTGCATTCTGGGAGAGTAGAGGGAAAGACCTGGAGATGGCACTAAAGCAAAGTGGTGGGGGAAGGAAATGTTTGACCCTTTCACAGCCTCCACTTATAATCTCTTGCTGCTCATTTTTAGCCCCTCCACAAAGCACGTGTTCTTTTTTAAATACAACAGTGGGATGTCAGGTTTCTGCACACAATGTGGAAGGTATTGTGGAGTTGGAAGCTTAGCAACTTTTTTTAAAAAGCCAATAACCTAGATTTCTGTATCAAACAAAAGAGTTACAGATAGTCCTCGCTTAATCACCACAACTGGGACCGGAATTTTGGTTGCTAAGCGAAGCGGTCATTAAGCAAATCCAACCCGATTATATGACCTTTTTTGCAGTGGCTGTAAAGTGAATCACCACAGGCATTAAGCGAACCACATGGTTGTTAAGTGAATCATGTGGTTCCCCATTGATTTTGCTTGCCAGAAGCCAGCCGGGAAGGTCAAAAGTGGTGATCATGTGACCACGGGACCCTGCAACAGTCATAAATGCAAATTGGTTGCCAAACATCCAAATCATGATCACATGACCACGGGGACGCTGCGATGGTCGTATGCATGAGGACTGGTGGTAAATTGGTTTTTCCAGCACCATCATAAGTCCGAACTGTCACTAAACAAATTTTTGTTAAGTGAGGACTACCTGTACTTGTGCCAATATTTAACAACTGAAGCAAACTTTTCTTCTTCTGGATTTAAATGATACAATAGTTTTATATCTGAGTAGGTTGATTCTGAGAAGAGATACAATTCTTCATCTGCACATGCAGTGATCTGCTGAAAAGACTTTGGCCCTTTTTCTATAATATTGCCTGAGTCTGCCTATTTAATAACCATAATTTAGCTAATTTACAGTAACTGCATACATTGCTCACAATCCTTAATATACTTTTCCTAATATAATGTTGAGATATGTAAAGAATTTTAAACAGGCCAGTTGTAAAACATGTTAGGACAAGTGAAAGACACCTCCTTGAACCAGTAACACAGCTGCATTCTTCAGAAGGCTTGTGTATGAATATGCACGCACGCACGCACGCACGCATGCTGCTTTTTCTGAAATTGCCAGAGAAGTGAAGCAGGGGGGTATGGACATACATACTGAGACAACCAGGAAAAGACTTCGGAGTAGCTCTACTGATAATTCCAGAGGATGCAGCTGCTTTAATGCTTTGAGGAGGTGTGCTTCATTCATGCCAAGATTTTTTCCCCAAAAACTACTTTCAAATGCTTTGTATATTCCTAGTAAAAAGATCCGTCTGTAGCTAACTCCTGCTTCTTGTGATTCTGGGTTTCTTCTTTGTTATACAAAGGACTGGCTTGTCCTTCTTAGGTTCATATTTCACAACTGCCATCATGTGTCTCCATAACTGTCCACCCTTTAAAGGGGACGCTTCTAGCAGGCGCAAGGGGAACTACAATCCCAATTCTCTTTTTTGCCACCGCACTATGAAAGATGATTGAATTAGTGAGAGAAGCTTCATATTCTCTCAGTCTCTCCCACAAAGTTGCCTGCATTTAAGAGCCTGCTCATCCTACCTCACAGATACCTGTTCCTGATTGAATAAATCCAATCCATATTATTCTTCAACTGAATAGTAGCCTATTTTTACTAACGAGTAGCCAAATCCTGATTTCTGCAGATTAGCATTCTTATTCACCAGTGAAAGGATACTTCAAATATTGTTACTCAGGCCCATCCACTGGTAACTGATTCTCCCATTCTGTGGGGAAGGATTGTTGGATTCCTGTTCCTGGCAATGCCTACTTGGTGATCTAAGACATTTCCTAAGTTTTTTAATCCTTCCAGCAGACTGTGACTGATGCCCTCTCCTATCTTTAGTAAGCAGTACTTCCCTTTCTTTCTTTTTCCCTAGACAAGGAAGATGCAGATTCATCCCTTGATAATTCAGGTACACATCCTTGCTGAACCTTCTCTATAACTTCGGAGTTTCTGGAACAAAGAGAACAATGAATGCAACCTTGAAAGGAAAACAACTCAGAATGATACATAAAATAAGAAGAGGAAACAAAACTGACCCAATATAGTAGAATAATAAAACAGAGCATGAATTAATTTATTTCAAAGAATTTTAAACCACTAATCATAAACATTCAAAATAATTTACAAACTAAAGTGGAAATATTGCATCCAATAAAACATAGCCCTTCCCTACATACAATAGATTTATACAGATTAAATCTGAACCACTTTAACAAACTGAACAAAGACAAGAAGCATCAAAAATCTAAGGCCCTCTGAAAAAGAATGAAGGAAAACAGGAGTTTTAATAGATAAAGTGCTCTATGAACAGACTTCGAGAGCTATGAGGCTATCACATACTATAATTGTGGCACTACAATGGAATCCCCACCACTTTGTATTTGTATGCAATATTGTTGGATGTACACAAGGCTTCAGTGACAATTCCACAACCACCCTCTTGCCTGTTTCAAACCCCTGCAGACACTGCTGGCCACAGGTAAGACCTTGTTCCTTGACAAGTGATAAAATTTTACATGAAATGGAACCTGACCCAAAGCAGGACTTCCTCAGAAGATCATAAATGATTCGTGTGTGTGTGTGTGTGTGTGTTATTCAGTGATACTTCAGTGTAATGGCCAAAAACTCATGTCCTTATTGATAGGCATCAACACTGAGAACATAAGAGGCAGGAGATTCTCTTCTTTGGTGTGTCATGCTGACATATTATTAGCACTTTTAGGTGTCCAAATTAGCACCAAAGCCTCAGGAGTCAGCCTGTCAAGGTAGATCAGGTCAGGAAACAGACTCCTCAAGAATGCCTGGAACTCTCCGTTATTGGAGGACAGGAAGGCCTGGCATGCTATGGTCCATGGGGTCACAAAGAGTCGGACACGACTTAAAGACTGAACAACAACAGAATCTTGAAAGTCTGACTGTGTTTTCCCTTTCCTCTTGTATCAAAGAGAGTTAAGGTGGGATCCTTTTAAGTTTCTTTCTAATGTCTTCTTCCCTTCCCAGGCTTAGGTTACATTTTGCTAACTGTTGTCACATTCCTTCTCCAAGGTCCTCTCTGTGGATCTCTACATCAAGATACCATTGACCAGTTAGCAATCATACTTTTGTATGATGCTGTCTCAGCAACCCTTCACCTGATTTTTCTTTGGTGTATTTCTAATCTGAAAACTCTCTGACACCACTCAGTGATTCTGCTTCATTGACTACGCTAAAGCCTTTGATTGTGTGGATCACAACAAACTGTGGCAAAGTCTTAAAGAGATGGGAGTACCAGACCACCTTACCTGTCTCCTGAGAAACCTGTATGCAGGTCAAGAAGCAACAGTTAGAACCGGACATGGAACAACCGACTGGTTCAAAATTGGGAAAGGAGTACGACAAGGCTGTATATTATCACCCTGCTTATTTAACTTATATGCAGAGTACATCATGAGGAATGCCGGGCTGGATGAATCACAAGCCGGAGTTAAGATTGCCGGGAGAAATATCAACAACCTCAGATGTGCAGACGATACCACCCTAATGGCAGAAAGTGAAGAGGAACTAAAGAGCCTCTTGATGAGGGTGAAAGAGGAGAGTGCAAAAGCTGGCTTGAAACTCAACATTTAAAAAACCCAGATCATGGCATCTGGTCCCATCACTTCCTGGCAAAAAGAAGGGGAAGAAATGGAAGCAGTGACAGATTTTATTTTCTTGGGCTCCAAGATCACCGCAGATGGTGACTGCAGCCATGAAATTAAAAGACGCTTGCTCCTTGGGAGGAAAGCTATGGCAAACCTAGACAGCATATTAAAAAGCAGAGATATCACCTTGCCGACAAAGGTCCGTATAGTTAAAGCTATGGTTTTTCCAGTAGTAATGTATGGCTGTGAGAGTTGGACCATAAGGAAGGCTGAGCGCCGAAGAATTGATGCTTTCGAACTGTGGTGCTGGAGAAGACTCTTGAGAGTCCCTTGGACTGCAAGGAGGTCAAACCAGTCAATCCTAAAGGAAATCAACCCTGACTGCTCATTGGAAGGACAGATGCTGAAGCTGAAGTTCAAATACTTTGGCCACCTAATGCGAAGAGAGGACTCACTGGAAAAGACCCTGATGCTGGGAAAGACTGAAGGCAAAAGGAGAAGGGGACGGCAGAGGATGAGATGGTTAGATAGCATCACCGATGTAATGAACATGAATTTGAGTAAACTCCGAGAGACAGTGGAGGACAGGAAGGCCTGGCGTGCTATGGTCCATGAGGTCACGAAGAGTCGGACACGACTAAACGACTGAACAACAACAAAAAATATTATTTCTCATTTTTACCAGCTGTGTCTCTATACTTTTTAAAAACAATGATTGTTTTCCAGAACTCCAATGTCTATTCTGTCTTTCATATTATTTTCTTTTTATAGTCCCCACCCACAAACCCATCACAAACATGGGAATAGCTTCTCATCCTTAGGAGCTGCATCCAATATCCATGAATAAAACTACTCAGATCCTGGATCCAATTCATAGTATCCATAACAACTCTATTTCTCCTTGATTTTATCTTTTCAACTATCCAAACAATGTTATTTTACACTACATTATCTACAGTATATTTCGTTTCTTATTGTGTTTCTTCTCTTTTTCTTGTCAAGTAAGATATCAATTTATAATACTCTGTGCAAGTAATTTTAACATAATTTACATAATCTCCAATCATTATCCAACACAAATAAAGCCATGTTGAGTTATTCAACAATTTGATAGGTGGACAAATTATATTCTGGGGAAAGCCTCAGTTTCCAAAATTATTTTAAACTTTAAATCTTAGGAAATAAAAGGGTAAAATATAAGAAGAAAGCATAATCTTTACATCATAATCATTTATTTATTTTATTTTATTTTATTTTATTTTATTTTATTATTTTATTTTATTTTTTTATGAAGTGATTATATATGTTGAGGAGGCAGGTGCTATAAGAATTTACAAGATATGAAGGTGGTGTTGGGTCACTAGTGCCACTCCTTATTAAATGCTGTTAATTAAAACATTCATTTGTAGGATTCAAGAGATGTCAAAGTTACTGAAGGGATGATGTAGAATTTTTAAAGGAAAAATAATGAGCTCTAATTAAAATCTTCAAACATGGAAACAAGCACCATCTTACCCTACCCCTTTTCATCTATCTCTTCCTGTTCATAGCATTTCTCCTTTCAGGTGCATCGTAAGAGGCTTTGATCAAACTGATTCTTCCCAGTTGGTTGCAAGATCTATTAGTATAGAATCTTGCTTTGCTGTATATTTATGGAGCAGATCTGAGAGAGAGAGAGAGAGAGAGAGAGAGAGAGAGAGAGAGAGAGAGAGAGAGAGAACACAAGAATATTAACAAATAGACTATAGCAGGTCCATTGGTCTAAGAAATCCAAGAGGGAATTTTTGGAAACAGTATAATGCAGGAGTTGTGACCCCAACAGTTTCTATACTGTTAAATGGGTTCCCATGGATACAAAGATTAAGTTCTACAGATAACTGGAATGACAGAATGGCTTGAGTTTATAATCTGTATCCAGTCATGGTAATATTACATGTCTAAAGGAGAGGTGGATAACCAGTGGCCCCAGGGCTATATGCGGACCTTGGACATATTTCAAATCAATCAGGACAGAGACCTTTATAAGGGTGAGCTGTGCCTTCATCTGCAAAAGGCTAGATAAGGAGGGGGTTATAGAGAAGAGAATTCTGGAAAGAGAAAGAAATAAAATAGAAACTGGGAGCCACAAGGATAAAGAAGGGATGTCGGAAAGGAGGAGAAGGGGTTGCCCCTTCATTTTTCTCACCTACAGCTTGTTTCAGCCCCAGTTATCAATTGGCATGAAACCTTTAACAAATATCCCCCATCCCAAAGGAATGTATCTCTTGATATTAAAAAAAGTTGCCCAGCCAGATGTAAAAGATATTGGCGCTATATGGCCCGATATGGCCTGATTTAGGTGGAAAATCAGTTGACAATATTCAATCTGGATAGACAAGTGACAGGCTAGGATTGCAGCTTGCCTAAAGGTCACCCTTTTTCTTAAGCCTTGTCTCCCCTTGGCCTTCTACTGACTCAGAATTCTGGAGTGCGGGAAATAAGTCACTGAAGGTGGACTATCAGTGGTCATAGTTGCACATGCAGACACAAACACATTCAGATATATCCTCAGTACTTTTCATGGTGTTTTGAAAGGCCAAATTCAGTGATCTGGGTCTGCTTGTTTCTTCAGGATTTATTTATTTATTTATTTATTTATTTATTAAATTTCTATGACCGTCCATCTCCCCCTCAGGGAGGGACTCTGGGCAGTTCACAGCTATATTGATTGATTGATTGATTGATTGATTGATTATGTGCCATCAAGTCACTGTCGATTCTTAGTGACCACATAGATAGATTTTCTCCATGATGATCTATCCCTAACTTGGTCTTTCAAATCTTCCAGTGGTGCACTTATCACCACTGTGATTGAGTCCATTCACCTTGCTGCTGGTTGTTCTCTTCTTCTCTTTACTTCCAACTTCCCCAGCATTAGAGCCTTCTCTAGAGAGTTTGGTTTTCACCTAATGCGTCTGAAGTAGGATAATTTGAGCTCCAGTATTACTGAAGCTAAATAAATGTGCAAAGTAGATTAGTATCTTGGATAGGATGAAGTAAATAATATGGCATTGGACCTCTCAAGCCATTGCTTTACCAGTCCTCAGAACTTCATGTACATATACATGTATTCAGGGCGATATAACATCCTCTAGGCCAGGGCTTTCCAAAGTGCCGCCGCTGGTGACACACCAGCGGCGGTGGCAGTGCGGCAGCGGCGCGCCCGTGCATGGCGGCGCCGCAGGGGGGCGTGCAGCGGCGCGCACGGCGGCGGCACGGGGGTCTGTGGCAGCACGCGCGTGCATGGCGGCGGCGCGGGGGGCTGCGGCGGCGCGCGTGCGCACAGTGGCGGCACGGGGGGCGTGCGGCAGCGTGCGTGTGCTTGGCGGCGGTGGCACCCTCCGCTAAAACGTGGAAGCACTGATCCCGTGCCGCTGCTGCTGCCGCCATGCACACGCGCGCCGCCGCTTCCGGGTGGTGTGGCGACACACCACGCTGTGTGTGGCGACACACTTTTGTGTCGCGACACACAGTTTGGAAAGGCAGAATCCTAAACTAACTTATGGTGAATACAAGAGTCTCCACTTTAAGATAAGGGTACAAAGGCTGGGCTGCAAAAATCTGAATGGCCACAAAAAGGGAGCAAGATGTGTGGAAAACTATCATACTTTGCTGCCATCTAATGGTGATCTAGATTTATGCAGTCTAGATATCAAAGCCCTACTTTTGCATTGATTGATTGATTGATTGTGGTTTTGGATCAGTCTTGGCTCCTCACAATATTTTTCAGAAGTGGTTTGCCATTGCCTTCTTCCTCGGGCTGAGAGGAAGTGACTGACTAAGTTTCACCCAGGTGGCTTCATGCTGAAGACAGAACCAGAACTCACGGTTTCCTGGTTCCTAACCCAGTGCCTTTAACCACTACACCAAAAGACTCCTGCATTGAGATAACTGATTCATTAATCAGTTTTTCACTCCTCATTGCAGATTCTTTGACTAAGGATTTATTAACCCATAGCCACTTTTACTATGTGAAATATTATGGGACAGCAGGCTGGCAAAACAAGATTTGTCTCTCTTCATATTTATCTTGATATGGCAGTCTGATTATTTTAAACAATTTACAATTCTTACTATCGCTTTATCTATCTCTTTCTCCCTGTTTCATTTCCCAAGAAAAGAGATGATGCATCCAGCCAGGATGCTTCATTCCTTCTAGCTGAGATGGAATTGAAGTCAGCTCTTGTAGATTGTGCTCTGAGATGCAAACTGCCTCTCCTCCACTTCTTCGGCTGTTAAATATGAAAGCCACACAAAGCACCAAATATATGATTAATGACTTGGAATCTTCAGGCTGGCAACATAAATTAGAGCGTTGGGCAGAACAAAACTTTGTCACAAATTGATTATCCGAGCCCTGCTTAGAGGCTGGTGGATGGAGCGAAAGCAAAGCCGTCCGGGTGTTAAGCGGACTGGCCATGCGTGCATGTAGGGCCAGAAATGTTCATTATGTGGCTGCTCAAGTGATTATCCACCAACAAAACCTGGGACTATTCCATTACTGTCAAACAGCCATAGCAGGCGAAAGAATGCATTATGTATAAGCAGAACGTCAAGGTTTCCACTTGCACAAATCATCTGAAGGTATTTGCTTGGCAGCTCCCAGACTGTGATGAATCTGCTTTGTAGTGATCCGGATTGTACCAGTTGAGCTGTGGGGCACTGAAAGAGGGGCAGCCCTATCACTACAACTTGGCTTATGTTGGCTTCTTGAACCCTTCTCATTCCTTGATTCTAAAACTGCAGCATGAAATTATCAGATTATGCATTTTGGATAATGTGTTTCACTTAATGGTTTTTAATCATCAAGCAATTGTACTGTAATTCTATAAATAAATGTGGCCAGTAGAAATGCTGGGATATTTGCACATGCATGTTCACAACCTGATAACAGCAGTCCAATTAAGTAAACTTGTCAGTGTATGAATAAGCCATCGTAGATCAGCTGAATATTATGAATCAACTCAGTTTTCTGTCCCTCCAAACTTAGTTATTGATGGTCTAGTGGTTAAGGTGCTGGGCTAGAAACCAGGAGGCTGTGAGTTCTAGTCCCGCCTTAGGCATGAAAGCCGGCTGGGTGACCTTGGGCCAGTCACTCTCTCTCAGCCCAACTCACCTCACAGGGTGGTGGTTGTGGAGAATGTAGGAGGAGGAAGGAGTATTGGGTATGTTCCCCGCCTTGAGTTATTTATAAAAATAATAAAGGCGGGATAAAAAAATTAAACAAATAAATAAATAAATTATGTGCCATCAAGTCGGTGTTGACTCTTAGTGACCACATAGATAGATTTTTTTCCTGGATGATTTGTCTCTAACCTGGTCCTTCAGATCTTCCAAAAGTGCACCCATCACCACTGCAATAAAAACAGTAAAATTAACAATAATAAAAATTAATTGCAGACTTGAATATTAAATATTCTCTAACTGGATCCACATATTTTGCTAGGCCATGCTTTGCATAACCAGGATTTACTGAATAAACCACAATTGTCTGGGATCACATAACACCATAAACTGTCAGGAGGTGCGAACCTAGCCTGTATCTGAAACATTTCTTGTGCTGATTATTCTATACCTCAGAAAGAGAATGGCTTAGGACAGAGCTTTCCAAACTGTGTGTCGCGACACAAAAGTGTGTCGCCTTCAGGGCCCAGATGTGTCGCATCAAAACTCGGAAGCGCTTCCAGGTTTTCCCGCGGCGACACAGCAACGGCGGCGCACAAAAATCCAAAAGCGCCGCAGCCACGGCGGCATGCAAAAACCGAAAGCGGCAGCAGCACTTCCGGGTTTTTGCGTGCTGCCGCAACGGCAGCACTTCCAGGTTTTCCCGCGGCGACACACCAACGGTGGTTGGTGTGTCGCCACGGGAAAACTTTGGAAAGCCCTGGCTTAGGAAGAAGGGGAATGAAGCAGCAGTGTAACCAAGACATGGATGTCTGCAAGGGATGCAAGAAAGGAAAGTGATGAGACATGTGTGATGACATAATCCTTCAAATGCTGCAATTTAAATGCTTGTGTCAGGTATCCCAGCATAAGTATGTAGCAGCATTTATTATCTAATTATGTTATTGCATGTATGTTGCTGTTGGCATCATTGCAGTTTGCTGTGGTTACTGCTGCCAATCTAGCTTTCACTACGTACATTAAAGATACTTTGAGTTCTGGAAATTGTGTTTGTGTGTGTGTTTGGAAGTCACAGCTGGGGGAAAAGCTGTGTTTTGTTATTGTTGTTGCTGTTTCGTCATTCAGTAGCTTCTGACTCTTTGAGATCTGATGAACCTCATTTCATTTTATGTTGGGATATCTGACACAAGTATTTAAATTGCAGCATTTGAATGATTATGTCATCACACATCTCATCACTTTCCTTTCTTGCATCCCTTGCAGACATCCATGTCTTGGTTACACTGCTGCTTCATTCCCCTTCTTCCTAAGCCATTCATTCTCTTTCTGAGGGATAGAATAATCAGCACAAGGAAGGATTGTCTGTCAGTAACTGCTTCTTTGAGTTCTTGTAAGGTCATCCCTGTGTCATCAGCAGTTATTTGCAGGACTGGCTATCCATCCTACAAGACCTGACAAAGTGGATATGCTTCAGGCTCCTTCTATGAGACAATGCCATCTAATGGACCCAGGAGGCGGGCCTTCTCTGTTGCAGTACCTGATTTTGGAATAACATACCCCCTGAAATTTGGATGGCCCAACTCTGTTGGCCTTCCATAAGGTTTTAAAAACTTGGACCAGGATAACAGATGAACCTGGCTGGTAACTGGTTTGATCATGCCATCTTTTGGCCTTGGTTTGTAGTTCTAATGTGTTCATTAATTTTCTACTTCTTGTGTTTTAATCCTATGTTAGCCACATAGAATCACAATTTGCAAGTTGGGTGGCCATATAAATTACATCAATGAATCAACTACTGCATCTTTTGTTAGCTTCTTTTTTGATTGCCTTCATTTTTTCCAAGAATTAGGGTAGAGGTATGAATCTAGAGGTATCATAAAATGACAGAACGTACATCATGATGTATCATGATGAAAGCTACACTCCTTATGTACACATGGGCAATGTTGTGATGAAACTACAGAAGGTGCAGACTTTGCATCATGAGGTTGCCATACACACCACAGTCTCTTTCTCTTTGCCCTCCATGCAAATACCCATGTATCAGGATCTTTTTCAATGACTCTTCATGTTATCTGTCTAAAATATAGTATATACAACCTAGCTTATTAGTGTTTCCAATGAGCAATTTGGTTTTCCTTCATTTCTTTCTCTATTTGTTCTTCTTGCAGACCAAAGGCTTAGTATGAAGGTGTTGCAGATACTCTTTTTATCCTTCAATAATTGCTGTTGTATTGTATCTTTTAATAATAAGTCTCCATGGTTTAAAATATAACTGTTTGGCTAAAATCTAGATTTTAATTTATGATCCCCTTATTAATTTGATATATAGTTAACCAGTTAAAAAGGTAAAGGTTCCCCCCGCACATTTGTGCAGTCGTGTCTGACTCTAGGGGCCGGTGCTCATCTCCATTTCTTAGCCAAAGAGCCAGCGTTGTCCGAAGACGCTTCCATGGTCATGTGGCCGGCATGATGCACGCAGAACGCTGTTACTTTCCCACCGAAGTGGTATCTATTAATCTACTTGCATTTGCATGCTTTCGAATTGCTAGGTGGGCAAGAGCTGGGGCTAGTGCGGGAGCTCACTCCGTCATGCGGGGCTAGGGATTCGAACCTCTGAACTTGCGATCTTCCAATTGACAAGCCTGGCATCTTAGCTGCTGAGCCATCACGCCCCTTAGTTAACCAGTTAGGCTTTATCTATTATTACATTCTTTTACCCCGTTATTTGTCTAGGGGCTTAGGGTAGTGTGCATGGGGGTGCCCCTCATTTTATACCCATAACCAAATTGGGCTGAGAGAAAATCCAAAGATCTTGGCTCCAAGTCAACAAGTGAACTTGATGGTTGAGTGGGGACTTGAAACCCGCTCACATTGTTGTGTCTGGCACAAACAATGATGGTGAAAACAATGATGAAACATGCATCACATGTCTGTAGCTTGAATCATGTCAACTGGATTTCTATTTTCTTAGTGGAAACGTTTCACTCCTTATCCAAGGAGCTTCTTCAGTCTGAGTAAAGTCAGTAAGGGAATCCTTAAATATGTCTCTAGGCTGGCTGTGTGACCCCGCACCTGGGGCCAGGCCATGGCCATTCCGAGATGTTTGTTTCTAAGTCCCTTTATCATCCAAAGGAGGATCGTCAAGATTACCCTGCTGCTGTTGAGCTTGTGAAATGGTCCCAATCTTCCTAGGCACAGAAGACAAAGCAGGAAGGAAGATAGGGGAAAGGTTATGCCTGAGGCCCCCACCTCTATTCAAGGAAGGATTTTCCAAGTTGGCATGAATGGATTCCTTGACCCCTCTCTCAAACCACCTATCTTCTCTGTCTAAAATGTGAACATTAATGTCCTCAAATGAGTGTCCTTTTTCCTTTAGATGAAGATAAACTGCTGACTCTGGTCCTGTGGTGTTACTTCTCCTGTGTTGGGCCATCCTCCTGTACAAAGGTTGTTTGGTTTCTCCAATGTAGAGTTCAGAGCACTCCTCACTGCACTGGATTGCATACACTACATTGCTTTCCTTGTGTTTTGGAGTTTGATCTTTGGGGTGTACAAGCCTCTGTCTCAGTGTGTTGGTGGGTTTGAAATATACAGGTATGTGGTGTTTGCCAAATATCCGTTTTATCTTTTCAGACACGCCAGCCATGTAAGGAATGACCAGGTTCTTCCGTTTACTCTGAGTCTCAGCCCTATCTGTCGCTGTTTTAGGTCTGGTAGACTTAGATTTAGTGAAGGCCCAATTTGGATATCCACAGGCCTGCAGAGCTGTTCTCAGATGCTGCTTTTCATTCTTTTTGGAATCCATGGAGGTGGGGATGGTTTCTGCTCTGTGTGACAATGTCCTGATGACTCCTAGTTTGTGCTGCAGTGGATGGTGGGAGTCAAACATCAGGTATTGATCTGTGTGTGTGGGTTTCCTGTAGATCCCTATTTCTAGCTTGCCACCGGTCCCAATGAGGACTTCACAGTCTAGGAATGCCAGTCTGTTGTCCTTGGTGTCTTCTCTGGTGAAGCTAATGTTGGCATCTATAGTGTTTATATGGTCCGTGAAGGCCTGTACTTCCTGGGCCTTGATTTTGACCCAGGTGTCATCCACATACCTAAACCAGTGGGTGGGCACCGTTCCCTGGAATGTGTTGAGTGCTTTCTTCTCCACTTCTTCCATGTATAAATTGGCCACAATGGGTGACACAGGAGAACCCATGGCACAGCCGTGTTTTTGTCTGTAAAAGTCACCTCTGTATGTGAAATAAGTGGTGTTAAGACACAGGTCCAGAAGATGGCAGATCTGGTTTGGGTTGAGATGGCTTCTCCTTTCCAGGGTGCTGTCCTCTTCTAGTCTCTTCCTGACAGCGGATAGAGCATGAGTGGTGGGGATGCTGGTGAAAAGGGAGGACACATCAAAGGAGACCATAGTTTCATCTGTATCCAGTTTCAGGATCTTTGCTTTGGAAACAAATTCTTCCGAATTATGGATGTGGTGTTCAGAGTGTCCAACTAGAGGTGCTAGTATGGTAGAGAGGTGTTTGGCAATGTTGTATGTTACCGAATTGATGCTGCTGACTATGGGTCGGAGGGGTGTTCCTTCCTTGTGGATCTTAGGAAGTCCGTAGATGCAGGGGATGGCTTCTCCAGGATACAGACGGTGGTAGGTAATCCTATCGATGGAGCCATCATGTTCCAATTGTTTCAAACTGAAAAGAGACCCCACCAACAATTACAAGAAAAAGGCAATAGACAGAATGGCCATGGCCTGGCCCCAGGTGCGGGGTCACACAGCCAGCCTAGAGACATATTTAAGGATTCCCTTACTGACTTTACTCAGACTGAAGAAGCTCCTTGGATAAGGAGTGAAACGTTTCCACTAAGAAAATAGAAATCCAGTTGACATGATTCAAGCTACAGACAATTCCACCTGGATGACTGAGAACCTTCATAGACATAATGCATCACATGCAAATCCCAGCCTTTTGCTCTTGCGTCACATGGTTTGCATCACAATGTTGCAACTCTTTTCATAATGAGGTCCCCTTGCCTTCCTATCCCTAATCCAATCCAAGTCCTTAACCACTCCATGGCATTGGCTGGCAGTTAAAGCAGTATGTTTATTTTCAGATAAGTTTCCATTGTCTTTTGACCTTGAATTTATTCTGGCTGTTGGTCACTTTCGGCTTCTTTTCTGAGGGAAAACTAAGGGATAAATAAATGGTGGTGACTTGATCACAGCAATGAATTCAAAATGGCCATCAATTCCTTTCACATCAGGGAAATGAAATAGCTACCTAAGATGCTCACCTAGTCTGTAGGGCTTTGAATGTAATTTGGGAGAAAAGAAACCTATTCTCTGTAACAAGCCAGGCCATGGACACTACTTGATAGCAGAATCAAGGTCCCAGAGGGACACGAATCCACTTCTTGAAACCAAATTAAAGAGCCGTTTGCCATCCTGCAATAGCATACAGTGGAGGAAAAGAGATTTTTAGATGGCTTCAAGCATATTTCTCAGAATTTTTCTTTTTAGTAACCCTTACAGCTTCCCTGTGGAAGGGAAAAGGAAGAGGGGCTGACCAAGGGCAAGATGGATGGATGATATTCTGGAGGTGACGGACTCAACTGTGGGGGAGCTGGGGATGGTGACGGCCAACAGGAAGCTCTGGCGTGGGCTGGTCCGTGGAGTCACGAAGAGTTGGAAGCGACTGAACGAATAAACAACAAAACAGCTTCCCTGTGGAGTCAGGATATTGAGCCCCATGTTACAGAGACAGAACTGAGACTGACAAATGATTGTGACTTACCTAAGTTCCATCATAATGGGAAAATTGAGCAAAAAAATTCACAGGTCCCCCTTTAAACTATGTCCATGGTTTTCAGTTCCATGACAAGCTTCCTTTACAGGAAACACAAATGCTTAGCTTCCCTCATGTTCCCTGTGACAACAGGATGTGGGTGGGCTCATCTGTGTCATGGGTTATCTGACATCTGGGGAGACGGGGAGGATTTGCACATCCAACCTGCGAGGGAGGACAGATTTCCAGCCCTTTTGGTTACATATATCATATATATGTGTTTGTTTAGTTAAGCTGATGTCCTTCTCCAATTATGTCTGGCTCTGAACTGCTTACAGACCTCCAGAGCAGTAATAAGTTTAAAAACATAATATAAACTTATTACTTCATGTCATGGGACCAAGTCATCTGAGGGACTGCCTCTCCCTGATTATATCAGCCCATCCCATTAGATCCAGTAGAGAGGGCATGCTGTGGATACCATTGGCCAGGGACCTACATTTGATGGGTCCCAGGAGGCGGGCCTTCTCTGCTGTGGCGCCCGCCTTACAGAACATTCTCCCCCCCTCCCTGATATTCGGTTAGCTCCATCCCTTTTGATGTTTTTGAAGTCCCTCAAGACCTGGCTATGCCACCAGGCCTGGGGGTCCCAGGGAACTGGAGAAATATTGAAATGGCTTCACTGTTGAGGTGAATGATTGATTCTCTCTCTGCCTCCAGTTTGTATATATTTTTGTTTTAATTAATTTTCATTAATTTATAATGCTTGCTTTTATATATGTATAGTTTTTATTTGATTATTGTACTCCGCCCAGAGTCACTTCCCATGAGATGGGCGGCTATATAAATTTGACTAATAAAATAAATAAATAAACAAACAACACAATGTAACAAATAGCATCAGAAGGGCTGAGGAACAACTATAACACAATCACTAAGCCAGCGGCAATAATAATAATAATAATTTATTAAACTTGAAAAATTGTCTGCTTTCAGAGGAATGCTGATCAAGAGAAGGGGGGACAGTGATTGAGAAGGCCAGGTCCCAGAACCCCTGCAGGAGGCATTCCCCAAAAGATAAGATCTGGAGGGAGACTCAAAGGATACACAGAGACCACTGGGAGAAGGTGATCCAGCCGATCTCCAAGGCCTGAGCCATGAGGAGTTTTAAAGGTGACAACCAGCACCACGAATTGCATCCAACTCAGCTCTTGGAAATATCTATCACATGAGTGGTAGATACTCTGCCCCCAGTCATGTGACTTACAACAATGATTAAACTTCAGCCTACAAACGTAAGTGTTACACTTTTATAGAGGCAGGCTCCTTTTCCAAAGTTTCTTCTCCTGAAAAACCAGTTGTCCCTTGTCACTTTACATTTTATTGTTGTCATTCATAATTTCTTTTTGCAGATTTTTTTTTAAACAAGGCGTTTAACAGGAAATTCAATTCTTTTCTCCCTTCATCCATCCAGAGCTGAGAAACCACACTCACTCCCACTAGAGCAGGGTTTCTCAACCTTAGCAACTTTAAGATGTGGGGAATTCTGGGAATTGAAGTCCACACATCTTTAAATTGCTAAGGTTAAGAAACCCTGCACTAGAGGCTTGCAGTAGTATCTTGCTATAGTTCAATTTTATAGAAAGGAGGGCGAGATAGACATTTCCTAGGCATCTACTTCTGCCAGTGTGTCTACCAAAAGAGTTATGTCCCCATCTCTCTCGAAGTTTTGCGGGATAAGGTGTCTTTGGTTCCCTCAGAGCAAAACATCTATTGGGAAATTTTCTCTTCTGCACAAAACTTCACCTCTGTATTTGGAACTGAAGTCCGTCTGGATTTTTCTTTTGGTTGTCTGTTTCTACCACCTGCAGCTTGCCTGACTCCTACAGTACCTTGGAAAACTTTGTCTGGCTCAGTATGCAAACAGACAACTGTTGGGAGAGTCTTTGAACTGAAGAGTCGTCAAGATAATTACCTGAGTTTTCTCAGCATTCAAGCGCTTTCCTTCAGTTGGGATTGCTGTAATACAGGAGTCCTTTCTGTCTTGCTTTCTCTCTCCCTCGGCTTTTCTCTTTGGAGAGCTACCAGGAAGGATGCCAAGGCTTCATAATGCTCTGTTACCCAATTCTTTGAGTCTGAGAAACTCACCGTTTTGAAAGAGCAAAGTGAGTTAATACAAGAAAATAAATAACAGTGGCTTGGAGACAAATAGCTATTGGTAACCTTTCTTTCTCAGAATGGGCTCTCTCCACCTACGTTTTATTCCAACAGTTTTCATTTCCCACCATCCTGAATAGATCTGATTCAGCAGGGTCCATTTTATGTTGCATTCTGATGCTGCTGAGGGTCAGAGTCCCCACTGGATGAGATGTGATGTGGCACAAGGAACTGCTTCTGGATTAGCCTCAGGGAGAATCATCAACCCTCTTTGCATTGTGGGAACTGCCTTCTACACACAGAGGAACCCTTTCAATCCCAGACAATAAAAACAGCATGAACTAAAAGAGGAGATGTGTGTTAGATATATGTCTAACTTAAAACAAGAAAAAACAACTTCCTGAACTTGTTTGGGTGTTTCTCACTATCTCCATCAAGTGTGTAAGGCCAGCCTTCTCCAATCAGTTTCCCTCCAAATGATTGCAGCTTTCAAAATTTCCAGCCAGCATGACCAAAGGCAGGGAGGTCTGAAATAGTTATCAGGCCATAGAACTACAGCCAACCAGGATAAACAGTACTGATTTAGATAACATAAACAAGGAGAAAAGGAAGTGGCAGGAAGCAAGAGACAGAAAAAAAGGAGTGTGGCTTTTTTCACATTTGGCTATGGCCCTGCCTTATTGTATCACAGGCTTCAGGCCCCAACTGACCTATCCCATGGGTCAACAATCCAATTTCCCACATTCATGTCCTAGAGAGCCACAGCCACAGTAGAAAATACTAGGCTAGATAAACAAACTAACTTGTTGAACTAAAGCTTTCTGTCTGTTTGTATACTATGTTCAATAACTTTGTTTTCAGAAAGAAGCAGAACCACCAATGTGAGTGCCAGGGTTTGAAACCATTCTACAAAGATGGATACCAAGAGAGATGATATCAAAAACTGCCAAGAGAGTCATTTCTGGAGTTGTGTGCCCTATGTAGGCTGACCATACGTCCCGTTTTGAACGGGACAGTCCCGGTTTTTTAGCATTTTTCAACCATCCCGTCGTTTTGATTAAAATCTCAATTTTGTCCCATATTTTAAACCTGGCAGGAATGGCACGGAACGAGGATCCGAGCCGGAGCTGCTGACTGGAGGCAGCCCGGAAGAGGAAGCCCTCCCGCCTATCAGTGAGTGGCAAAGGAGGGACTGGGGGCGGGGTTTGCAGGCGGGAGCCAATCACATGGACCGGGGGGTGGGGTTTGCAGGCGGGAGCCAATTGCATGGACTGGGGGGCGGGGACCCCTGTCCTTTTCATGAATACGGAATATTACATAAGACCCCATCCCGTTTTGCCATCCCAATGTCCCGTTTTTGTCTCAAGGAAATATGGTCAGCCTAGCCCTGTCTCTCTATTGGGCATGACTTATCTTGCCCAAGCTGCAGGGTGCAAATCCCAAAGTAGACCAGCTCCAAAATCAAACTTATACACATACATCTTGCATGCACATACAGATTTTATGACTTACAGTATTTCTGAATTTAATTCACAATCATAAACGCTTTGGAATGAAACAGTATAAAAATGCACCAAGCAAGCTGGCCTTACCCCCCGCTCTCCATTTTTTTTTTCATTTTAAAAGAGATCATGAAAACATGACCTCACCTGCAGAACCACCAAAAGGTAAACTTTTGTAATGGGCAAAGAAAAAGCAGAGGACTGTAAACAGGGGGAAATGCTGGTTGCTTCTTTATTTTCATCAAATAATTCACTAACCCATTTCAGGATTTGCTTACAAAATGCTTACATGAAACATAAGGTCCTTATTGAAGGACAGGACATAATACTTGCTATCACTCAGGAGTTTTTTTAAAAATTTCTTGGATTTGCTGAATCATCTGCTAGCAAACTGCCCATTTGGATAACACAAGACACAATGCAGGCTCAACTAACAATAGAGGCTGCTTGGAACAATGTCATTCCAAGGAAGGCTCAAAGAAAAGAAACACTTGTCCTTTGAAGAACATCCCTGATGAGCTTTATTGAAGAAGAACATCAAAGAATGTGTACTGACCTCTGAAAAGGGCGATCTGATAATCCAAGTCTCCTTAAAGGACATTGGTGATTAGGAGGGTGATCTGTGAGATTCCTACCTTGTCTTGTCATCCAGAGGTACATCTGAACCTGGCTGTACACACACATTATCTTATTAAAGGGCAGAGCTGCTGAGTGTAATCTTGCCAATCACCCCTTCATGTGGTTTCATTGTTGAGGCCCTAAATGCTGGAACATGTCCCTTGATATACAACAGCCTGCCTGGTCCATGAAATTGGTACATGGAGCCTTGCTTATGCACTGCCAATAGGCAATGCAAAAACTGATCAATCTGTGGCTTGAATCATGTCAACTGGATTTCTATTTTCTCAGTAGAAACGTTTCACTCCTTATCCAAGGAGCTTCTTCAATTTGAGTAAAGTTAGTAAGGGAATCCTTAAATATGTTTCTAGGGTGGCTGTGTGACCTTGCACCTGGGGCTAGGTCATGGTTATTTTGAGATGTTTATTTCTAAGTCCCTTTACTAACTTTACTCAGACTGAAGAAGCTCCTTGGATAAGGAGTGAAACGTTTCTACTGAGAAAATAGAAATCCAGTTGACATGATTCAAGCCACAGACTGTCCCACCTGGATGACTGAGAACCTTCATCGACAAAAACTGATCAAGGATATTCTTAGCTATGACTCCTTTGTTGAATTTCTTTCTGGGAGTTATGTATATGGAAACAGTTTTGCACATTAGAGAAAACCAAATCCCTTTTGTCATACTAATTTCTGATTCTTCTCTATACTTGTTGCTGTTTTTCTTTTCTTTTTGTATTTTGTATTCTAATATACTCCTGAGGAATCTGTATAACGACCAAGTAGCAACGGTAAGAACAGAGCACGGAACAATGGACTGGTTTAAGATTGGGAAAGGAGTACGGCAGGGCTGTATACTCTCACCCTACCTATTCAACCTGTACGCAGAACACATCATGCGACGTGCTGGGCTTGAGGAATCCAAGGCTGGAGTTAAAATCGCTGGAAGAAACATTAACAATCTCAGATATGCAGATGATACCACTTTGATGGCTGAAAGCGAGGAGGAGTTGAGGAGCCTTATGACGAAGGTGAAAGAAGAAAGTGCAAAAGCTGGGTTGCAGTTAAACCTCAAAAAAACCAAGATTATGGCAACCAGCTTGATTGATAACTGGCAAATAGAGGGAGAAAAAGTGGAGGCAGTGACAGACTTTGTATTTCTAGGCGCAAAGATTACTACAGACGCTGACTGCAGCCAGGAAATCAGAAGACGTCTACTTCTTGGGAGGAGAGCAATGGCAGATCTTGATAAAATAGTTAAGAGCAGAGATATCACACTGACAACAAAGGTCCGCATAGTTAAAGCAATGGTATTCCCTGTAGTAACCTATGGCTGTGAGAGCTGGACCATAAGGAAGGCTGAGCGAAGGAAGATAGATGCTTTTGAACTGTGGTGTTGGAGGAAAATTCTGAGAGTGCCTTGGACTGCTAGAAGATCAAACCAGTCCATACTCCAGGAAATCAAGCCAGACTGCTCACTTGAGGGAATGATATTAAAGGCAAAAGTGAAGTACTTTGGCCACATAATGAGACATGTACTGCCTCTGAAGACGGAGGTTCTACTTAGTTGTCATCAAGCAATCTCACAGCTTGACTCTAATAGGCTACAGATGAATGTACAGCTACACATTGGATGAGGGGAAGACATAGTCAACAAGAGGTACAGACCAAAGTTGCATCATCTTCAGGAGATGAAGATGTCTAAGTAAGCTATATAAGCCTGGCTTTCTAAGCAACTCTCTTCTCATGAGCATATTATCATTTCATTTCGTTTCGTTTCATTATTTCACATATATATTGCCGCAGTTCTGACACAAACTCAATTAAAAATCATCATAATAGCCAATATTGACACACAATATTGACACAATATTGACACACAATATTGACACACAATATTGACACACAGGCATTATTTTCTGTTTACCTTTGCCAAAGAATCAAATGTTTCTGTTTGGCCAACAAACTAATCTTTAACAAATTATTTTCCCGCCCATCCTTATAACTTTGCAAGAAGAAGAAGAAGAGGATGGGTTCAAACTGATAGCTGATGAGGTTTGGCAGGGATGGGTGGGCAATCTTATAGACCAGTGTTTCTCAACGTCAGCAACTTTAAGATGTCTGGACTTCAACTTGCTGGCTGCAGAATTCTGGGAGTTGAAGTCCACACATCTTAAAGTTGCTGAGGTTGAGAAACACTGTTATGGACACAGCTGAAAGGAGGGGAGCATCCTTGGGATACAGTATTTACTGGCACTTGCTTTCATAGCTGGGGACTCTCAAGCAGAGTACAGATTGCTTTGGGATGGTTACTTTGGCTCTAAGTGGGAAAGGATATAAGGATATCAGGTTATCCAGGCTACAACTCAATAAAGCCCCCCATGTGGCATACATCAGGGGTACACAATAATTTTTCAAGCCAAGGACAACTCCTATCCTTTGAATGGTCTACTAGGGGAACACTACACAAAGTATGTACTGCTGGGGCAAAAACTGGATTTGATTTAATTTCATTTATGTTTAATTATACTTCATTTAGTTAAACATAATTAATATCACAATTATCCAGGTACTCTGACTCCTATATTGAAAGTGTTTAGGGCCAAAATAGTTCCAATGCTGACCTATGGTGCAGAATTATGGGGTTTAAATAAAGCTACCCCTCTTGAACAAATTCAAACTCACTTTTTAAGATCCATATTGGGAACTGATAAAAATACGTCTGCCCCTGCAGTCAGAGCAGAATTGGGTATCCATTCCTTACATAGTCATTCAATTATTAAAGTTTTTACATATTGGCTGAAGATCCAACAAACGGATTCAGATAGACTTCCCAAAATATGCTTAATGGAAGAGATAAATATGGCACAGCCCAGTTCCTGGATCAGCCAACTTTATGAAGTTATTTTAAGACATGGGTTTTCTATTCAGTATTTGCTTTCAACGGTCTCACAGGCAAGGGAAATTTTTAAACAGCGAGTCCTGGATATTAGTGCACAAACTGACATGGAATTATTAACTAAAAATAGATCTTTAAGATGGTTGGCTAAGAATAAAATTATATTTCAACCCGAAAAGTATCTATCAATGAGTATTCCACAAACTTTAAGAAGGGCCTATTCTAGAGCTAGATTTGAGTTGCTGGATTCCATGGCCAAATATGGGCGTTTCCACCACTTGCCATATCATGAGAGAACCTGCATATGCGGTTCTCCAACCATTGAAAATATTTTTCATATTTTGTTCAATTGCCAATTATATGCATCCATTAGGCATAAATATTTATCATCTTTATTAGAAAGAACAGCACACTGGGATCCTAACCACAGACTGTCTTATTTCCTCCTGGGCTCAAATGTGCATATTGTACGTAGGACTGCTAAGTTTATAACTAAGGCAACGGTCATTAGAACTCAATACATTGAACAAATTGGGGTATCCTGTAAGGGAGATTCATATATCTGATTTCTGACTCTATGTATTATCACATACGTATTTTATTACTGTATTTTTATCTTTGTATTATATTTATTTATTTTATTTTATTGATAATGTCACAGGACTAATCAATTAATAAACTACTACATAATTAATATCACTGCTTCCCAGGAATTTAATTATTTTTCTCTTGTGATGCAAGAAAAAATATTCAGGGGCAAATTTTGGAAGGGCGGTTAGGGTTAACCCTAACCCTAGCCAGTAATAATTGCAACCTCTCTTGCATGGAACTGAGGGTATTCCTAAATAATAGCACATTTAGTAGCCTATTAAATACATTAAGAAGCAATATCCCACACAGGCAATTACTAAGAGCTACTTATTCATGACATTACCTAAACCCAATGATCCAAATATTACATTTTTGTTTCTGATCTCAGGATGCAACTAACACCCTCTGGCAGATTTTCCTTCCCACAATTCCAGCTCCTCCCAGACAACAATGTCATAGCATTGTTGTTACTCAAAGAATGCCACCCTCACTGATGATGATGGCACTTTGCAATGATAACTTATAAAGGAGGCATTGGTGCACCCTCTCCTCAAGAAGCCATCCCTGGACCCCACCATTCTGGACAATTTTCATCCAGTCTCCCACCTTCCCTTTTTGGGGAAGGTGGTTGAGAAAGTGGTGGCGTTGCAACTTCAGAGGACCCTGGATGAAGCGGATTATCTAGACCCTTTTCAGTCAGGTTTCAGGCCAGGATATGGGACGGAGACTGCATTGGTCGCGCTTATGGATGACCTCTGGCGGGAGCGGGATGGAGGTAATGCATCCATCCTGGCTCTCTTGGATCTTTCAGCGGCTTTCAATACCATCGACCATGGTATCCTTTTGGGTCAGCTTAGGGAGTTGGGGGTGGGAGGCGTAGTTTTGCGCTGGTTCACCTCCTTCCCCGAGGGCCGTTCCCAGTCGGTGGTGATAGGGGAGGAGAGATCCAGCCCGCGACCACTCTTATATGGAGTGCCGCAGGGTTCGGTTCTCTCTCCTCTCCTATTCAACATCTACATGAAACTGCTGGGTGAGGTCATCCGACATCATGGGATGAGGTATCATCAATATGCTGATGATACTCAATTGTATATCTCCATCCCAGGTGAAGTAAGTGATGCAGTGACCACCCTGTCTCAGTGCCTGGGGGCTGTGAGGGCCTGGATGGGGAACAACAGGCTTCAGTTGAACCCTGGCAAGACCGAATGGCTGTGGATTGATGGCTTAGCATCTTCTGGGAAATTATCATCTTTGGTTCTCAATGGGGTAGTACTGCCCCATTCGGAGCCGGTGCGGAACTTGGGGGTCCTTCTAGACTCACGACTCCTGCTCGAAGAGCAGGTGGCGGTCGTGGCTAGGAGGGCTTTTGCACAGCTTCGGCTGGTGCGCCAGTTACACCTATTCCTGGATCGAAATGCCCTCCAAACAGTCACTCATGCTCTCATCATCTCCCATGTAGACTATTGCAATGCGCTTTACATGGGGCTACCCTTGAAGACTATCCGGAAGCTACAACTGGTTCAGAGTGCAGCCGTGCGAGCAGTTCTAGGTGCGCCAAGATCAGCGCATATAACACCTTTACTCTGCGAGCTGCATTGGGTGCCGGTTTGCTTCCGGGTACAATTCAAGGTGTTGGTTATCACCTTTAAAGCCCTACATGGCATGGGACCAGAATACCTGAGGGACCGTCTTATCCCCATATCATCGACCCGCCCCACCCGATCATTCAGAGAGGGCCTGCTACGAACCCCATCAATAAGAGAGTGTCATCTGGTGGGGTCTAGAAGGTGGGCCTTCTCTGTGGTGGCACCAGCACTCTGGAACACCTTGCCCCCAGAGTTGAGGCAGATCCCCTCCCTCCCGACCTTTAGGAAAGATCTGAAGACCTGGTTCTGCCACCTGGCATGGGAAGGAGGAAATAATAGTTCCTCATGGGGGTGGTTAATTTCATAATGTCCTTCTTTTTATTTAGCTATCTGGCTATTTGGATTTTATAATTTATTTATTGTATTATTTGATTGTATTTTTATATTCTTTATTCTATTTTAATCAGTTTTATTGTAAACCGCCCAGAGTTCCCCGTTGGGGGAGATGGGCGGTCATATAAGTTAAATAAATAATAATAATAAATAAATAAATAACTTAAATGAAAAGCACAGTTCTGAGTCCCCCAGCATTTGGCAACGAGAATGTCAAACTAAAGTTGTGAGGATGTGTTTTTCATGGCCTGGAAATGTGCTAATAGAGATAATTCCAGCAGCTGCATTTCTGCTTTTTTTTGGGGGGGGGGGGTAGCTTGCAATCATGCATAAGGCCTGCGTTAAAAAGATTCAACAGTTCTACTCTCCCAAAATATCACATTCAGGCTGGAACTACCATGAGACAGAATTAGACAACGGCTTCAGTGGAGCAATAGTTACCCCAATCCGTTCTTTTGTGCGTCACATGGCTTGCCTTGCATCTTCCACCATCTAAACTTATCTTCTGTCTTCCACTATAGAAAAAGACACTGATTCATTAGCAGAACTGAAAAAAAATGGGGACTTGGCATAATAGAAAGCACCCACTGTTATCCTCAGCTGATTTTTTTGTGGGGGCTCAATTCACTTCCCCATGTGGACTTGATATCATTGTTGGGTAATGCCCTAAGTAGTTGAGCATCAGATGCATTTTCTGACCGTAGCTTCCTTTCACATATTAAAATTCATGCAAAAATATCATAGTAAAAACTTTTGCATCTTGTATCAACTTATATTTAACTCGTGTTTTTTTTTCCCCTGCCAAATTGATTCTTTGATCAGAGAAAAGATAATATCTACATTTGTTATAAATCTATAAAACCCTCTCCCAATCTCTTGCAAATGAACTCTCAGCAGCTATAAACACCAGCAGGAACAAACACCCTCCACTTGGGCACAGAGAGAATCTTCTAGCTGTGCTCCTGTCCTCTGCAGATGCCAGCCACAGCTACTGGCGAAACGTTAGGAACAAAAACTGCCAGAACACGGCCACACAGCCCGGAAAACCCACAACAACCATCGGATTCCGGCCGTGAAAGCCTTCGACTATACATTCTACATTTATTGCTGACTGGAAACCCCTTATGGACTTTTTGTGGAAAACAGAAAAAAATGAACATATGATTTATGGCTTTGATGATTAGAAAGAAGAGAGTCATGATGTAACTTTAGAGAAAGATGTAAATTTATAATTGTACTCATAATTGCTGTAAAGAAGATTGGAAGCCACTTCTGTGTGTCTTTTTTTTCTTTTTTTTCTATTTTTCTTTTACATTTTTTTCCTTTCTTGCACTTTTACCTTTCTCTTTGATTTCTTTCTTTTTCTTTTCTTTTTCTTACTTTATATTAGTTTGTATTAGTTTCCATTGTCCTTTTTAAAAATTCTTAATATTATTATATGTACACACACACACACACACACACACACATGAAAAACAAAAATATCATCATAAAAAGCCACATTGAGCTGCTGGGTGGCTGCTGATAGAGTATGTTAGGCTGGCGGCCAGCTCTCCGGCTTGGTGTTTGCCAGATTGTCCTCATGGTGGGTGGCTGGATAAGAAAATAAAAATGCCTTCCAATAACAGCTGGCAAATGCTTACAAGCAGGGATAATACTGATGGCCTTCCCTGCTATGTGCCTTCCACATTTGCTACCGAGGGGTATACGTCTACTGTACAAGGAGCTTCCATTTAGCTATCACTGCTAATAGCTATTGAAAAATCTCCTGATCCATTACTTTTTCTGAAGTTTTTTTAAAACTAACTTTCTCTATCTAATCAACTGTTGAAGTCAATGACACCCCCTCCCCCCAATATTTTTTGGCAACATCTTCTATGTTAATTAGACACTGAAATATTATGTGCTTTCTGTGGTCACTCTTAGATCTGCTGCTTATATATTTTGATGAGCTGATCCTAAATTCTTCCAATGTGAGAGGAAGAGCAGGGTTCCCCCGCCCCGCTTTTACAATTATTTTTAATTTCATAGCCCTCGGTCATAAATATCCCACCTGAATTGCTTTTTTCCTCTCATTACTACACCCATTTTTTAAAAACTTTTCCACCTTTTTTGTGGCTTTACAGATTAGTGTGAATTGGATTGCAGCCACAGACTAGAAGTCGGTGTGCATTTTCTTGGGACTAATCTCCAGTGAACTCAGTGGATAAATATATGTAGGCTTGTACTATTGGCTAACACATAAAATTGTCCTGTTTGGTGCAATATCTACATTTTAGTGCTATACATATATTCTCAGAAATAAGCCCCATTAAGTTCAAAGAGACTAACAGCCATGTGTTTAAGACAGTAGCCTAAATGTATCGTGACCTTATTACTATGATTACTAATATAGCAAGTATAAGAGAAGAAGTAAAAAAGCTGCTATATATCAAAGAACATATATGGAGGGAGTAGAGATTTAAACTTACTCAATTTGCAGTTTTCAAAGAAATACATGAATCATTATGCTAGTCTATACTGATCATGCAATTGTTCAGATGTGTTTCTCAATTTTGGCAGCTTGAAGATGTGTGGACTTCAACTCCCAGAAATAGGAGCTGAAGTACACACATCTTTAAGTTTGTTTGTTTGTTTGTTTGTTTGTTTGTTTATTTATTTATTTATCTATCAAATTTCTATCACCGCCAATGTCCCAACACTGCTGTAGACAGATACTTCAGAGTAAATGTGACTGACTGTTATCTGCCATCAAGTCGGTGTCGACTCTTAGCGACTACGTACTGTAGATAGATTTTTTCCAAATGGATCTGTCCCCAACCTGGTCTTTCAAGTCTTCCAGCAGTGTAACTATTGTTTCTGTAACTGAGTTCATCTACTTTACTGCTAGTTGTTCTCTTCTCTTTCAAACGCAATGGAATCTAGCGTCAATTCAGAATCTAGTGAGACATTATGTTCCTCGTGTAGCATGTAACTGATTGTTTCTTTTTCTCTTTTTCCACTTTTTTTAGGTTCAGAATTCTGATCCAGACAGGGATCATGTTGTATGGATTGGAGAAGCTTAAATCTTTTACTTCCTGTTTACTTTATTTTGGAATTCTGGCTCCTTTGTGGGCAAATAAAATGAAATGCAGGAAAACCCCTATTTTGATGTCAGTTGAAGTTCCTCCTCCCTCCTCTCCCTCTCCCTCTCCCTCTCCCTCTCCCTCTCCCTCTCCCTCTCCCTCTCCCTCTCCTCACTCATGTATCAGAAAGAAGGATGAAATTTTGAAACAAAGTGGCCAGGAGAGGGCTGATTTACCTGTGCCCAGGGATCTAATTCAGATAATTTATTACACGAAGCTGAGTGTTGGGATCAGATACACTTTTAGGCAGGGTTTAGAGCAGGGTTATACAGCATGCTGAGAGCCAATTTAATGTAGTGGTTAAAGCACCAGACTAGAAAATGGGAGACTGTAAGTTCTAGTCCTGCCTTAAGGACAAAGCCAGCTGAGTGACTTTGGGCCAGTCACTCTCTCTCAGCCCTAGGAAGCAGGCAATGGTAAACCACTTCTGAAATCTTGCCAAGAGAACTGCAGGGACTTGTCCAAATTTATGTGCCAGGAGTCAAGACTTACTTAAAGGGACAAAAAATAAAATAGAACATCCTAAGGCAATGAATAACCGTGGACAAAGAAACTTGGACTGCACATGATATAATTCTAGCACTTGATTGAAAAAATTAGCTGCAGAAAATCCATACATCCTGCAAACTGTATCAATATGTCCTTGTAACTGTTGCCATGCCAAGTTCTTTCTCATGGTTCTCATTAGAAACAATTTCTTACTGTGCATCTGTATATTCTGATTCTGAGCTATCACTTCTATTTCCATGGATTTCAAAGGTCAGAAGAATTACATATACAGAAACCAGCTACTTTGTTCTTTTGTATATTAAATTGTTTTTTGTTTTTGTTTGATACGCGTATTTTGAAATATAAATCCCTCTCTTTCACAAGCTGCAAGGGATTCTAGTGCAGGTAACTTGGGAACTGTACTTGTCTGTCATATATGAGAATTGTAATTGCCTAATACTAGAGACTGACTTCCATAGTTACTAGAAAGCATTCGGGGAGAGCAATGTGGTACATAAGCTTCACATCATAATGCAGGCCTGCCTGTTTTGCACTTCCCAAACCAATATCAGAATCAAAACATGATTATCCTTTCATATTTGCATTCTCCTGAATACTGTGGAATAGTTTTCAGATCAAGCAATAAGCATAAAAATGCATACATTGGGAGGGGTAAGCAACCAGATTCTGTTGCAGTTCTTTTGGATTTCAACTCCCATCAGCATCAGCCAAGGCACGGGAGTTTGAGGGTTGTAATCCAGAACATCTGGAGAGTGTCAGGTTGCATTATGGAGAAGAGCATAGAAAAATGCATATATTCATGAAAATAATGTACAAAATGAATGATATACGGGGAAACGTTTTTTGAAATTCTGTAGCACAAAAGTGCACTAGAAGCAATGCCCACAAAAAAGAGCAGAACTCTGTATATATGTGTGGTGTGTGTTTGTGATACACATTTGTTGTTGTTGTTCAGTCGTTTATTTTATTTATTTATTTATTTATTTATTTATTATTTCAATTTATTCCCCGCCCATCTCCCCTGCAAGGGACTCTGGGCGGGTTACAACAATTGAAGTTTAAAAAATACAAAAACAATATCTAAAATACTTCTAATAATAAATTACATAAAATCCAAGATGGGGGGACCATAGGATGGATTATCTTACTACGGGGCCAGCCAACCCCAGGAGGCACTCTTTAGTCGTGTCCGACTCTTCGTGACCTCATGGACCATAGCACGCCAGGCCTTCCTGTCCTCCACTGTCTCTTGGAGTTTACTCAAATTCATGTTCATTACATTGTAGACTGCTGTCCCCTTCTCCTTTTGCCTTCAGTCTTTCCCAGCATCAGGGTCTTTTCCAGTGAGTCCTCTCTTCGCATTAGGTGGCCAAAGTATTTGAGCTTCAGCTTCAGCATCTGTCCTTCCAATGAGCAGTCAGGGTTGATTTCCTTTAGGATCGACTGATTTGACCTCCTTGCAGTCCAAGGGACTCTCAAGAGTCTTCTCCAGCACCACAGTTCGAAAGCATCAATTCTTCGGCGCTCAGCCTGCCTTATGGTCCAACTCTCACAGCCATACATTACTACTGGAAAAACCATAGCTTTAACTATACGGACCTTTGTCGGCAAGGTGATATCTCTGCTTTTCAATATGCTGTCTAGGTTTGCCATAGCTTTCCTCCCAAGGAGCAAGCGTCTTTTAATTCTGAGTAAGGAGAAACTAATGGCACCTCTATCTGTGTGGCTGCTAGGAGTCGAAAACAAATTGATGGTACCCAATCAATCAATCAATCAATGGGACTTCCACCTGGGGTCTTCATGACAGTTAAGAATACTGTCAAGATCTGCCCAATTTCACAATATTAGTTATTCATAGGGCTGACTCAGTCATTGCTGGCTTCACTATCTTGTAAGTGAAATATCAGCGAAGTGATTGTTTTTTTTAATATAATTTTATTGAAAGTTTTAAAAACAAGACTAAAAATTAATACAAAGTAAAATAAAGTAAGATTTTTTGAAACCCTTCATCTCCAAGTGCTTGCAACTAGTCTTTTCTCCCATTGATGGGAACACATATCTCACCACACTTTCTTGTTCCATTCCCCAATCCACTCTGCTGTTGTAGCACAGTTCTCCATCTTCCAAGATCAGCAGAAGAGAGGGTGGGGGAGTAAACTTTAAAGTGATTCTGAGATTGGTGATTGGAAATGGTGGGGATGTGGAGGTGCACTATAATAAGTTTACATCACTTTGCCCTTACTATTTGAAACTCTAGACCAGGGGTCCCCAACTAGTGGGCCGCAGCCTGTTAGGAAATGTGCCGCGGGGCTCCCTCCTGCAAACCCCGCCCCCTAGTGCATGCAATTACCCTGCCCCCGGTGTGCTCAATTGGCTCCCGCCTGCAAACCCCACCCCCGATGCGCGCAATTGGCTCCTGCCTGCAAACCCCGGCCCCCGGCCCGGTCCGTGGAAAAATTTTCTTCCACGACTGGTCCCTGGTGCCAGAAAGGTTGGGGACCGCTGCTCTAGACAGCATATGGCAGATCAGGCATGGATGTGTGAGGCAACCACACTTCACGCTCAGTAAGGTGCTTTGTGCCACAAGAGCAGTGTAATTTTTCTCAGTTGGGTGCAGAGGCGGTGCATGTCTTTGAGGACTTGTCTGACAGATCCAATATCCTGAAGGGACTCCTAGGTGTATGTTCTGCTTGTGCAGAACTGTCTTCTAGTGCATCCAGAACATCATGGAAGGCTACTGAGTGACGCAGCAAAGTAAATAATGATTGCTACCAGCAGGGACCATTCAGTAAAGCTTACAATGATGAAGAAAAGTGAAAGAGGAAATACAGTACTGAACCCCAGTATAAACTTAATTTTTAAGCAGACTGACAGAAAATACACAATAATTAAAAAAACAAAGATGGGTATAGAGGGATCACAAAGTGGAAGTAATTCTATGGGTAAGTTGTTATAATACAAAATGGAAGAATGCAAGAAAGAACAGGAAAAATTCAAGCTCTACTACAAAATGAGAAGAAGGAGAACAATGAATGGAGCAGAAGAGTATGATCAATGAGCCAGCAGAAGTTCTATATGGAAGGCTGAAGACCAACTCACTTAGGGCTTTCAGTCTGTTGCAGCTGAGCAAATATGGACAAGACCACTCCATAGTGCTATGAATCAGAGGCACCTTTGTCTCTTGTTATCTTCCAGTTTTCAGAGGGTTTCCGTGAATGCCTTTGCAGTATTCTGAAATCATATGAACTGCTATCAGTCCAGCTATTAAAAACAAAATAGGCCAGCATCTGAAAGATAGATAGGAGCAGCCTGGGAAGTGGTTACAGCTGATAATTCAACACTGAGAAACAAAACTATTTAAAGCATAAATATTGGCCAATAATATGAGGAACAGCCAGTATCCATGCCATTGATACAGAGAAGAATGAGATAGCTAGTTCCTCTCTCTGGACTTATTTTGTTAGAGGACAATGGGGAGGGCAAATGGCATGACTAACCTGTTTTGTTTAGTCTCAGGGATCTGGCCTGGGATGTTTTCCTGCAAAGTATATGGGTCTATCCCCAAGCTACAGTCTTTCCTTTAATGTAGATCAGTTTGCTTGTGCATAGCACCTGAGGGTACAAGTAAAGGTAAAGTTTCCCCCCGCACATTTGTGCAGTCGTGTCCGACTCTAGGGGCCGGTGCTCATCTCCGTTTGTTAGCCGAAGAGCCAGCGTTGTCCAAAGACGCTTCCACGGTCATGTGGCCGCATGACGTGCACGGAACGCTGTTACCTACCCACCGAAGTGGTACCTATCAATCTACTTGCATTTGCATGCTTTCGAATTGCTAGGTTGGCAAGAGCTGGGGCGAGTGCGGGAGTTCACTCCACATGCAGGGCTAGGGATTCGAACCTCCGAACTTGTGATCTTCCAATCGACAAGCCTGGCGTCTTACCCGCTGAGCCACCACGCCCCTGAGGGTACAAGTAGTGCTCAGTTACGCTTTGTAGACAAAAATGAGAAGAAGCTGCCATTGCAATCCAGCACCTTTCCTCACCAATTTGGTGTAAAATCATTTTTGTCTGGGTACAAAAATACAGACACTCAGTAGATGGTAAAAAAGAGATTTAAAAAATGCCTCTTTGCTGCCACTGAGTTTTGTAACTCAGATATGGTAGCACTAGTACCTCTGACAAGAGAAATGCATTTACACCAAAAGGTAATAGAGTAATGTACTAATGCCATTTCACTCATCATTGGTGAGACTACATTGGGTATTATGTATGATTCTGGGCACCGTATTTCCAGAAGGATACTGATAAGTCATAGAGGGCTCAGAGAAGTCAACAAAAATGATGGAGGACTTGAGGAAATGTCCAATGAGCATGGTTGCTGGAACTTGGGATGTTCAGTCTAGAGAAAAAAAGACATAGGGAGGACAAGATACCCATTTTCAGGTACATAAAGGGAAGCTACAGGGAAGATGGTCAAGAACTATTTTCCATGACCTCAGAAACTAAGACCAAAAATAACAGATATAAGCTATCTATATTTTATTTAATTATAAAAGAAAACTTCCTGGCAGGTAGATCTGAACAAAAATGAAATGTTCTACCTATAAAATCTGTGGGCTCTCCATCTCTGGAGGTTTAAAGAAGCATCTGGATAGTCACATCTCATGAATGATTTAAATAGTTTTCTTACAACAGATGCCTCCCGAGCAGCCATTTTGAGGAAGTTCACATAATAGGCCCTCAAAATTTCAGATATGCCCATCAGCCCAAATAGGTACCTAATTAGAATCATAGAGTTGTAGAGTTGGAAGGTAGTTCAAACTCTACAGTTGGAAGGTAATTCAAACTCTACAACTCTATGATTCCAATTAGGCACTTATTGATGGGATGTACGCTGGCTTAAAGGGGAAAAACTCGAGGCTTGAGAATAAACAGACATGGAGTGCAGCTTTTAGGGCTAAAAGTATTTACTTGTAGCATAAGGCAATAATATATATACAGTACATTATCGCAAAAAGGAAAGTTGAATATACATGGTACAGCATTGTAAAAGGAAAAACAAACTTATAAGCAGAGTTTCGTGTATTGATCCCAGGGCCAGAGTTCCTGCCACGGCCTATACCCAAAGCCAGGCATAACTACACACTGCCCAGTCTGCAGAAGTAGAATACACGTGAAGAACTACATGGCTAAAGACACAAAAAATCAAGAAGCATAGAACACCATTTTGCATGGTTTGATATTCAGTTCTTCCAGCTTTCTGATTGGCTGGAGGTTAGGTGTGACACACACTAGGCCTAAAGCAGTAGGCCATAGCATAGTGACCTGCTATTGGGTGGCAGTGCTGCATCTCAGCGAGCACGTGATCTCCTCCCTCCCTCTGCTCCCCCTGGACCAGGCTTCCCACGGAAGGAATCAGGAGACATTGTTCCCATGCAATCTAGCCAAAACAATACACACGTGGTACCTTCTAGCTTCGTGTCTAATGAAGATGATAAGCAAAGCCATTCAATGTTATGGGAAGGCTTTTTGTTATCTTGCACCTGCACTTCACGTCACCATGAGAAGCCTTTGCTTCGTAAAAGATGCAATTGGCCAAAACACTTTTGCTTTGTACAGAAAATATTTGCCAATTTCATACGGGAAATCTGACACTTATTTGGGCTGATGGGCATATCTGAAATTTTGAGGGCCTATTATGTGCACTTCCTCCAAATGGCTGCTCGGGAGGCATCTGTTTTCACAAAATGGCTGCCTTAGCTTATGCGACCAACCAGAAACATTGGTAAATGGATGAGGTTGAACTCTGTTAACAATTCTAGCCCTTGAGGATGTTTCCTACCAGCCCTTCTTACTGGGCACAGTTAGGAACCTTTTCAAGTAAACCACTGGGCTTCAGCCAGGTCACATTTTTATTTTCTTAGATTGTAGACTATGAAGGATCCAGGGGTATTCTAGTAAATGAAGTTACAATGAAATTACAAAAGGCTGTCTCCCATTTTTTTTAATTAGAAGAATCTTTTAAAAACCAGATTGGGCAGGGAGATTGGCAAGGATGTAATTCTGTTTGAATGGAAATTATTCAATATTACCTCTTTTACAGTGGGATAATAAATACTTAGTTTTTGTTGTCCATTTAAGATTCATATCTTGCTTGCAATAAAACACATTCTATTAAATGTGTTTGAAAAGATACTGCCAGATTCTTTCTGATGTTTGGCTACCATAGACTAACTCAGCTCTCTGCCCACAATAGCTTACTTGAGTATTTTAATCAAATTTCATTCAGGTTTTATTTATTTATTTATTTATAATTCGATTTGTATTTACCGCTCCATCTCCCCGCAAGGGAACTCTGGGCGGTTTACAAAAATCGACAGTTAAAATTTAACGATTAAAACAGCATATATAAATACTCTCTAATACAATAAAATTTAAATACAAAATCCAAGATTTGATGGGTCGATGTTTAAAAGGGCTCTATGGCACCAGCCATCCCCAAGAGGAGCTGTTCCCCCCACTCCCACGCAAGGCGGCAGAACCAGGTCTTTAAGTTCCTTCTGAAGGCCGGGAGCGATGGGGCCTGCCTCACCTCCGGGGGCAGCATATTCCAAAGGGTGGGCGCTACTATCAAGAAGGCCCGCTTTCTAGACCCCGTCAGGTGAAACTCCCTTACCAACGGGATCCGCAGCATGCCCTCTCTAAATGACCGAGTGGGACGGTTCAACGTTATGGGGATGAGACGGTCCCTCAGGTAACCTGGTCCCATGCCATGTAGGGCTTTAAAGGTGATAACCAACACCTTGAATTGGACCCGGAAGCACACAGGTACCCAGTGCAGCCGTCGCAGCAGAGGTGTCACATTTGCTGATCTTGGCGCACCAATAACTGCGCGAGCAGCTGCATTCTGGACCAGTTGAAGCTTTCGGATACTCTTCAAGGGTAGCCCCGTGTAGAGTGCATTGCAATAGTCTATATGGGAGATGACCAGGGCATGAGTGACTGTACGGAGGGCATCCTGATCCAGGAAAGGGCGTAACTGGCGCACAACACGAAGCTGTGCAAAAGCCCTTCTGGCCACGGCTGCAACCTGCTCTTCGAGCAGGAGCTGTGAGTCCAGAAGAACCCCCAGATTCTGCACTTGGTCTGAATGGGGTAGTGCAACCCCATCCAGAACTAAAGATGATAACTTCCTGGATCCACAGGACCCATCAATCCACAGCCACTCCGTCTTACCAGGGTTCAGTCGAAGCCTGTTGTTCCCCATCCAGACTCCCACAGCCTCCAGGCACTGAGAAAGGGTAGCCACTGCATCACTTACCTCACCAGCGATGGAGATATATAATTGAGTATCATCTGCATATTGATGGTATCTCATCCCATGGTGACGGATGATCTCACCCAGCGGTTTCATGTAGATGTTAAATAGGAGAGGGGAGAGAACTGAACCCTGCGGCACCCCACAAACGAGGGGGCGAGGGTCGGATCTCTCATCTCCTATTACCACTGATTGGGACCGGTCCCGGAGGAAGGAGGTGAACCAGCGCAAAACTACGCCTCCCACCCCAAACTCCCTGAGCCGTCCCAAAAGGATACTATGATCGATGGTATCGAATGCCGCTGAGAGGTCAAGAAGAGCTAGGATAGATGCACTCCCTCCATCCCGCTCCCGCCAGAGATCATCTGTAAGCGCGACCAATGCAGTTTCCACCACATATCCCAGCCTGAAACCTGACTGGAAGGGGTCCAGATGATCCGTATCATCCAGGATCCTCTGGAGTTGTAATGCCACCACTTTCTCAACCACCTTCCCTAAAAAAGGGAGGTGGGAGACAGGACGAAAATTGTCCAATATAGTAGGGTCCAGTGATGGTTTCTTGAGGAGGGGGTGCACCAGAGCCTCTTTAAAAGCACCTGGGAACACCCCCTCCCCCAGAGATGTATTAACCATCACCTGGACCCATCCACATGTCACCTACCGGGCTGCCTTTACCAGCCAGGAAGGGCATGGGTCTAGATGACATGTGGTGGCCCTTACAACCCGAAGGATCCTGTCCACTTCCTTAGGTCCAGCAGGATCGAACTGTTCCCAGATAACCGGGCAAGGACATTCCCTCGGCATCTCCCCAGACTGTGCCACATGCTTAGAGTCCAACTTAGACCGAATCTGAGCGATTTTATCCTGCAGATGCTCAGAAAATTATTCCGCACGGCCCTGCAGGTGGGTGACAGACTCCACCTTACCCAAAAGAGATCTTGTTATCTTAAACAGGGCCGTTGGACGGCATTCTGCGGACACAATAAGAGCGGAGAAATATTGACGTTTCGCCGCTCTTACCGCCACAAGGTAGGTCTTAACAGCGACTCTAGCTTGTGTTCGGTCAGATTCAGTCTTTGTCTTTCTCCAGCGGCGCTCTAGGCGTCTCTTAACCCTCTTCAAGACCCTCAACTCCTCCATAAACCAAGGGGAGTATTGGGTCAGGTGTGGCAAGATAGGCCGCATAGGCACGATCCTGTCCAAGGCCCCAGCCGCCTCCCTATTCCAGGCTGTGGCCAGGGCCTCCGCTGGAGCATGCAGTAGATCCTGAGGTACAACCCCCAGCTCCCTCTGAAACCCTATTGGGTCCATTAGTCGCCGGAGGCGGACCAATCGACTGGGTCCTGCCTCCCTGCGGAGTGGTGCAGCATAAGAGAATCTCAAGGTCACCAGGGCATGATCTGACCATGACAAAGGGGAAAGATGTAGCTCTCCCCTCAGAGCATACTGCCACTGCTCCGACAAGAAAACTAAGTCCGGGGTGAGTCCACTGTCTCGAGTTGGGTCTCGAATAATCTGGAACAGGCCCATGGCTGCCATGGTAGTCATGAACTCCCGAGCCGCCTCAGAGGCACGTCCCAGGGACGGCAGATTGAAATCCCCCAGAACCATAAGCCTAGGGAATTCCACCACCAGCCCCGAGATGGCCTCCAGCAGCTCAGGCAGGGATGTCGCTACGCAGCAGGGAGGCTGGTACAGCAGCAACACTCCCAACTGTTCTCGAGAACCCAACTTGAAAAACAGGGTCTCACAACCGGCCACTTGCGGAGCAGCACCCCTGAAGGCCACTAGAGACTCTCTAATTTTGTTTTCCTATTTAAAAATCAGTGCTGATGATCACAATTAGAATTCTTGTAAATTTGTTTTGGATTCTTCTGTTCTTGCTTGAGGAAGGCACTCTATACATTTAGCACTGAGGCATGGTGCTACTGTCAACCTGCAATATGCTATACAAATTTATTTTAACATTAGCCAAGAGTGATTCCCCAAATATAAGCAGCAGCAGATACAAAACCACAGAAAGAATGAATAGCAAATAACAAACTGATGGATATTATCTTCAATAATTAATGGATACAAATAGCAATGCTTTTAATATTGATTTAGTTTCACTGTCGTAAGTTTCATTTGCATAGTGGATGCAAATTCATACTCATTTTGTGGGATATTGCTGGCTTATGGGGTTTCAGGCGCAGAGTAAACAAAACAGACAGAGTGCAGCGTTTAGGGCTAAAAGTTGTTTACTTGTAGCATAAGGCAATAAATGCATACAGAGTTACATTATTGCAAAATGGAAAAAACAAACCATAAGCAGAGTTTCGTTCCTTTGGTTCCATCAGCAGATGTGAAGAACGCCATGGCTTACACAGACAGCCAGGTGTGTATAGGCTAGGAACAGATCACACATATAGGAACATGGCAACATGACTAGAAGTCAAGAAGCATAGACCCATAGTTCACAGCTGAGATATACACTTGTTTCAGCTTTCTGATTGGAGGAAAACATGGAGTCATGAGTTACAGAAACGTAATGTTAAAACTTACAGCCTGTTGCACATAATATAAATTGCCACGAGATGGCAGTGTTGCACATTGTCTCTCCTCCGGGAAAAGGTTCTCATGGGATGCCTGAAGGAACTAGCCAAAACAATGTGTCACATGGTATAACACCTGCGTTATCTGTCATTTTGTTATGGGAAACGCTCAGAGCAGAGGAATGGGAAAACTTACAGTGAAGAAGGCCATTTGATTTTTTTTTACACAGGAACTCCGACACATTTGTGATTTGGCCTATGTTGTTTCCATTCCTACCTTGTGTGGACTGCTATGAAACACACAGACTGTGGACAAAAACATCTAGGACTTTATTTAGACAACACTGAAGGGATAGAATTCTATGAAATCTTAGCAAACTTGAATGAGGGGAAGATAGATGATGAGAGAGAGAGAGAGAGATTTGGCCTATGTTGTTTCCATTCCTACCTTGTGTGGACTGCTATGAAACACACAGACTGTGGACAAAAACATCTAGGACTTTATTTAGACAACACTGAAGGGATAGAATTCTATGAAATCTTAGCAAACTTGAATGAGGGGAAGATAGATGATGAGAGAGAGAGAGAGAGAGGATATATATATATATATATATATATATATATATATATATATATATATAATATATATATATGAGATAGAGAGAGAGAGATGAGAGATGAGAGATGAGAGATGAGAGATGAGAGATGAGAGAGAGAGAGAGAGAGAGAGAGAGAGAGAGAGAGAGAGAGAGAGAATTACACAGAGACACTGAGCATATCCATTCTGAACACAGATAATAATTCCTGATTAAGAGACAGAGAGCTAGGGAAAGGTTGGGGCTATAAAGAATGGGAGAGTCCTTGGAATCCCCATGGACATGAGTGGGGTCTTATAGACGGCAGTCCAACCATTGGGTCAGAAAATATTCCTTGCTCTTCCTTTAGGCCACAGGTATTCAAATTTTGCTGAACATCTACTTGTAGTAGTCTTGGGAAGCCAGGACAATACTGGGAGATACTGGGAACTGTAGTTCAGCAGCTTCTGAAGTACCAGAGTTTGCCCACCCTGCCCAAGGCCCTAAATTTCCCATGAAGCCATGCTACATCATTGCACTGTAAGAAATTTAAATGATGGGCTCTAGATCTACTGCTTCATGCTAACTGGAAGTCCTGATGGCCTCTTCTGTCACCCACCAAACCCACTGCTACAAAAAGCTAGTGTAGTCCACAAACTGAGAAGGGGGGCACAAAAGCAATTTGCATGAATTGAGTAACAATGCTTGAGGTTTTGGATCTTTTAAAAAATTCCAGAACAAACAGATTTTATAGATACAGCATAAAAATGTGCAGGTTGGGATTTAGTCAATTGACAGCTGTCACATTTCCCCAGTGTTTCCACCTAGTTCTAACCTAAACACTAAAAGTACATTCTCAAATGCATATTTTAAGAGAATACAAGTTTACAAATATGCATTTGAGAAGCACACAATGTGCATTTATAAATATGTATTTAAATGTAGAGTAAAATGCAAAGCTTTGCACAGATTAAGAAGAGATCTACGCAGAAATGGGAGAAAAAAAGACTTGCAGATGAACACACATGGAACTAGGGCTATAAAATAAAGCTGCCATAGATTTTTATAGAAGGGGGATTTACAGAAGGAATTCTACTGCAATACAGAGAGCAGCACTGAATGGAGTCTAAAACTATCCATTTTTCTGTACTCAAAACACTATATCAATATTTAATCTACTGTATATCTAATCTATATATCTATATCATCTATATCTGAAAAAGAACATATTTCTGAAAAAAGTACATATATTTGAGTCAAGTTTTACCCCTAGTGAATAATTCAGGGACTCATCGATGGTGTGTTCCTGGTGATAACAGATTGCCATAGCTTTCCTTTGAGATGACTTTTTGTCTTCCCAATTTAGCCTACAACCCTGGTGGTCTTCAGTCCAAGTACTAATCAAATCTAGGTTTTGAGAGTTACATGTGTATATTATTAAAATTTTCATTAAGATTTTACAAGACTTGAAAGAATGAGATAGAGTGCCAGTACCAAATTTCAAATGGTATCATCAAGATATGTCGATGAAGGTTCTCAGTCATCCAGGTGGAATTGTCTGTAGCTTGAATCATGTCAACTGGATTTCTATTTTCTCAGTGGAAACGTTTCGCTCCTTATCCAAGAAACTTCTTCAGTCTGAGCAAAGTTTGTAAGGGAATCCTTAAATATGTTTCTAGGTGGCTGTGTGACCTTGCACCTGGGGATAGGTCATGGTTATTTTGAGATGTTTATTTCTAAGTCCCTTTATCATCCAAAGGGGGATCATTAAGATTACCTTGCTGTTGTTGAGATTGCGAAATGGTCTTAATCTTCCTAGGCACAGAAGACAAAGCAGGAAGGAAAATAGGGGAAAGATTGTGCCTGAGGCCCCCACCTCTATTCAAAGAAGGATTTTCCAAGTTGGCATAAATGGATTCCTTGACCCCTCTTTCAAACCACTTATCTTCCCTGTCTAAAATGTTAACATTAATGTCCTCAAATGAGTGTCCTTTTTCCTTTAGATGTAGGTAAACTGCTGACTCTGGTCCTGTGGTGTTGCTCCTCCTGTGTTGGGCCATCCTCCTGTACAAAGGTTGTTTGGTTTCTCCAATGTAGAGCTTCACTGCACTGGATTGCATACACTACATTGCAATTCTTGTGTTTTGGAGTTTGATCTTTGGGGTGTACAAGCCTCTGTCTCAGTGTGTTGGTGGGTTTGAAATATACAGGTATGTGGTGTTTGCCAAATATCCTTTTTATCTTTTCAGACATGCCAGCAATGTAAGGAATGACCAGGTTCTTCCGTTTACTCTGAGTCTCAGCCCTATCTGTCGCTGTTTTAGGTCTTGTAGACTTAGATTTAGTGAAGGCCCAATTTGGATATCCACAGTCTTTCAGAGCTGTTCTCAGGTGCTGATTTTCATTCTTTTTGGAATCCATGGCGGTGGGGATGGTTTCTGCTCTGTGTGACCATGTCCTGATGACCCCTAGTTTGTGCTGTAGTGGATGGTGGGAGTCAAACATCAGATATTGATCTGTGTGTGTGGGTTTCCTGTAGATCCATAGTTGGAAACTATTTCTAGCTTGCCACCGGTCCCAATGAGGACTTCACAGTCTAGGAATGCCAGTCTGATGTCCTTGGTGTCTGGTGAACCTAATGTTGGCATCTATGTTGTTTATATGGTCCGTGAAGGCCTGTACTTCCTGGGCCTTGATTTTAACCCAGGTGTCATCCACATACCTGAACCAGTGGGTGGGCGCTGTTCCCTGGAATGTGTTGAGTGCTTTCTTCTCCACTTCTTCCATGTATAAATTGGCCACAATGGGTGACACAGAAGAACCCATGGCACAGCCGTGTTTTTGTCTGTAAAAGTCACCTCTGTATGAGAAATAAGTGGTGTTGAGACACAGGTCCAGAAGATGGCAGATCTGGTTTGGGTTGAGATGGTTTCTCCTTTCAAGGGTGCTGTACTCTTCTAGTCTCTTCCTGACCGCAGATAGAGCATGAGTGGTGGGGATGCTGGTGAAAAGGGAGGACGCATCGAAGGAGACCATAGTTTCATCTGTATCCAGTTTCAGGATCTTTGCTTTGGAAACAAATTCTTCCGAATTATGGATGTGGTGTTCAGAGTGTCCAACCAGAGGTGCTAGTATGGTAGAGAGGTGTTTGGCAATGTTGTATGTTACCGAATTAGTGCTGCTGACTATGGGTCGAAGGGGTGTTCCTTCCTTGTGGATCTTAGGGAGTCCGTAAATGCAGGGGATGGCTTCTCCAGGATACAGACGGTGGTAGGTAATCCTATCGATGGAGCCATCATGTTCCAATTGTTTCAAACTGTCTATTACCTTCCAGTTGAAATCCAGTTGACATGATTCAAGCTACAGATATCATCAAGATAGCTGTTTAACTTGGATTATAGACTGGGTTGTTCCAATTTATGTCTGGGTTGCTTCTATAGAGGGAGCAGGGCCACCAGATGTTTTGCACAAATATCTTTGGTTTGATGCAAACAGAAATGTATGACCTACAAGACATCATTCTGTTACAAGCGCATATTAAAAGTATGGGATAAATATAGAAAAAGCATTAGTCCAGACCTCTAACCCCTTGCTTCAATTTACTTCCATGAAGCTAAATGTACAAAGAAATCTGATCCATGGAGAGATAATAACTCATATAGACTACAAAATCTAATTAAAAATAAAACAAAGTTGAAATCTTTTGAGAATCTTTCTTTGAAATGGTCTGAATCACCTCACTGGTTTCAATATCTCCAAATAAGCAGCATAGTTTACAAGGTAATACTGAAACAAAATGGAAAACTCAGAGACTTGAGTGAATTTGAAATAATTTAATAAGTTTAAATTCTCCTTTCAACCTGTTGGTTTTCTGTTAAACATTACCAACCTTCAAGATTGGTGCTATATATATAACAGCTGGGATGCTTTTTGCTTCTCATTGAAAATCATGTATATTTCCTTCTGTTGAAGAATAACAAATTATATTGTGGGATGTGCATTTATGTCAAAATAACCTCATATTTGAAAAACAAATCTGATACTCAAGATGGAAAGTATTTCTGGATTATAGTACTACATATGGGCTTGTACTACTCCAAAGTTTGAGCTTTCTAAACATAAGGTTTTAATGTCTATTTTTTTCTTTCATTTGTCAATAAAGATAAAATTCTTAGATTAGACACATTGTTATTTACTATTTTGATTGATAACTCACATTACATCGGTTATAGTTAATCGTTGAATATTGACCTGATTTTAATAATGATCTGATGTTTTAAACTGATACTAGATATTTTAAAATGTAGAACTAATATTACTTTGAAATGCTATATTCTAATCTTATAAAGCTTGCATATCTGTTTCCTATTTACTTCTGTTTTTCTGTTCTCAAATAGAATGTAGAATATTAATAAGACTAATAAAATATAGAATACAAAAAACAAACTTTATTGGAAAAATATTTTTTAAATGAAGAAATTGTTTTGTTGTTGGAAAATCTGTGTGAAAGAGGTCAGAGAAACTGAAGGTAAAAATCATGCATATTAATGAAGGATGCAAATTTCAGTTTCATAACTGTGTACCCCAACGCTGCAATGCAGTCTGGTCTGCCTCAATGAATATAATATTTTGTATAATTTTTCTTTCCTTTTACAGGTAGTCCTCACTTAATGACCATAACTGGAACTGGCAACTCCATCACAAAGTGAAGCAGTTGCTAAGTGAGAAATCACGTGACTGCGACTGTGTTTTCCAGCTGGAAAGAGACAAGAGTAGTCAGTTTCACACGTTTGGCTTTTGTTTGCCTCCTAACCACCCTTGCCCTTTGGAATGCTCGAGTGCCTGATTACTGTTTTGTACACATTGAAAGCAATGCAATAGCGCCAGCAGCCTGGGACTGGGAGCCGCGGGCATCTTATTCAAACAGCTTGCTCTCTCAAAATCCCTTCCTCTCCAATCTCTCTGTTCTGTGGTGGGGGGAGAGAAAAAAGCAAGCAATTTCTGTAGGCAATCTCTCCTTTGCCTGACCCTTTCCTGCTGCCTTCATGATCGCATTGTGTTCGATGTGTAGAAAAGCAAACAGCTTACTCTCTTGAAATCTCCACTCTGTAGGGGTGGGGGTGGGGATAAATAAGCTATGGTTGCCTGCCTCTGTTCCTCTACCATGAAATAATGCTTTCAGCCAATGGTGTTTTCTGGTGAGTAGGTCCATACATAAGTTAACAGAGCTGTACGTTAACCAATAGGTAAATCTGATCAACAGGGTAATTCTCCTAAATGGGATGTTATAACATAGTGGATTTTGTATCCAATATGTTTCTTCTAAAGACATCTTTCATTTTTATTTCAGGAACTATGGATATTCTATTGAGGCGATCTTTCAACACTTCCATTCAATGATGTTACGGTTCTATGAATACACAATTTCAACACCTTGTTTTGCAGAAATCCATTTGGAGTGTTAATTTATTTGGGGGGAGGGCTTCCAAAACTGGTACTGAATTTCTGAAATTGGCCCTGCCTATGCCACACAATTGGCCATTTCCAGAAGCCAAGAACATGAGTGGAGCCCAAGCATCAGAAGGAGGTAGTATCTAGATGTTTTATAGGTAAATTGTGACCTTAGAAAGCATCAAGTGGTAATGGGGGAAATACTTAGGGTAGCAGTGGGCAATCTGCACCACTGGAGACACAAAGGCCTTGGCTCTGATTCCATGTGGCCCTCAGCCTAATTTGAAAAAAATAAACCACTCCAAGAATTAGGGGTGCGGTAGCTCAGCGGATTAAACCGCTGAGCTGTAAGACTGCCTGTAAAAGATCTGATGGTCAGCAGTTCAAATCCCACGTGGCGAGGTGAGCTCTCGTCACTAGCCCCAGCTTCTGTCAACCCAGCAGTTCGAAAGCTAAGGCGAGTAGATAAATGGGTACCACGTTAAAGTGGGAGAATTTGCTGGCGTCCTGTAAATCGGGGGTCGCCCTTGGAGCGAAGGAAGATCCCGGGAATCCCGTGAATGGCGACGGAGGACGATGGAACCCTATCGGTGAACATCCAGGACGTCAGCAGCCGACTCGGAAGCGAGGTATGCTGGGACATGTAGTCCAATGCCTACGGAAGAAGAGTCGGTTCCCCTACCCCCTTCCTGAGTGCGCGGTTAATGATATATATATATATATATATATATATATATATATATATATATATGAATTGTATAAATATATAAATTGAAATGCTGTAAGCCGCCTAGAGTCCTCCGATAGGGAGGGGATAGGCGGGGTATAAATATGATTAATAAATAAATAAAATAAAAAAAAATCAGTTCAGAGTTCTGTTAATACATATACTGTATCTGTTCTTTCTCTGAATCCTGTTCCTTAAGTGAGAAAAGAAAGAGTGTCAGAAAATGAGTGGGAAAGAGAGGGGTTTTAGGAAGAGGAAGAAGATACAGTGAAACTCCACACCACATACACTTTTGGTTCTGGCTCTACTGTCCGTTTACTTCAACCCTGTCTGCTCTGGCCTCCAATAGATTATCCTGAGAGAGTGCAGCCGTTGTCAGATAGTTGCCTATCTCTGTTTTTGGAGTGTGATTTCTTGGTCAAGGACTTTTTCAGGAGAAGCAGGGTGCAATATGATGGGAGAAGGGCAATGAAAAGCCAAAAGTTATGGGCGTGTTATAAAAACAGCTTTTTTTTTTATAGGAATGTAACTTGAAAATCCCTGCACTACTTTTTTTTATGAAGCTTCACATACCTCATATCTTTTTCATGGTTTGACTTTCTTGAAACTTTTGGTAGGAAAAACAAAGAACTTATAACTGTTTATACATTTATGTTTCTTGTTTTGCCTTGCTAAGCTAAAGGAGGAGGGCATTATACAGTATTTCTTTTCAGCCACACTCTGGAACTAGGAATGAACCAAACTGAGCAATTGGAAGATTGTCTAGCCTAACCTGAGACAGGGAATGCAATTTCCAAAGCCCTACAAATTGCACTGGAAAATCTCTGCATACACCTAGCATCTGTAGCTGTAAAATCTGAAAACCATTAGAAAGAAATGCTGTGATAAATATATTGGTCCTTTAGGAATCCAGCACTCCGTGTCAGCCAAGAATACAGGATGGTCTGTTTGCCCTGCTGCCCTCATTATCTGCTGTTCCCCTTTGGGTAGCATTGAGCAGCCACTTTGGGCGGGGGGGGAGAAGGCTAGGCTGTTGGGACTTCATTCCCAAGGTCAAACAACAGCCACACAATTGTACAAGCTGCCACTGTTACCTTTCCCTTCAGAGCAAGTTGCATCCTCTTTTCTGTGGACCTTTCCCAAATACTGATCTTAGCTTGATACCTATTCAAGCAAAAGTAGCTGTTCCTTCCTGGAAAGTCATGCCACATTAAAGAGCTAGCCTAGTATCCAATGTTGCCATCCTGCTTTTCCTATGCTGGTTCTATGAATTGTTGGTTGGATTTCTGCCACCCAGAGTTCACTAATTTCCTCACTATTAAGTCAAAAGAAAGGCTATTTGTTTCCAGCACTTGGTGCGTCAGAGATCTGCTGTTTCTGAACCCAGAGCATCCATTTAACAATTACTGATATATTTATGTGTTAAATCATTCCACATTTTCCCCTCCCATATAAGAGTTCTTTCATGCAGGTTGTAGTTCCATCATCTGAAATAAACACATTAAGAAAAGCAAATCTATCTCTTAAGAACTGAAGAAAAAAGTACTCATTGTTCCCTGACTGTTGAAAAACAGAAGAAAGGAGATCAGTTCCGATCCTCAGTATTGCAAATTTCACATCATGAGTGCCATATCTGGGATGGCTCTATGCTGGGAGATCACTTCCAGGAGCAACTTGCAGGAGCAAAGAATGCAGGCAAAGAACATGGCGCAAAATTGTTTAGGTTAATAATTACTAAGGAAAATACCCTTCCTGATGCTGTCTATACTTCTTTTTAAAAAGGCCGATCCAGTATAAAAGCCATCAACACTTTCTAGAGCAATGAGTTAATTAATGATGTATAATGTAAACATTTCTTCTTTTTTTTTCTGTCCTCAGCTAACTGCCAACCAATTTCACTGGGTGACCCTGAGTTTTAATGTTAGAATCATCTTGTAAGAGTGTTTTAAATGTTCTTGAAGCCCTTAAAAATAAGTTATGCACCTTTTTTGTAAACAAGTCAGCATTTGGAATTTAATTGTGTCTGCATTTTATGCAAATATTGTGTTGATTAAACCTGGACATTTGCTTTGGTCACAGCACTCCCAAGAACCTTTCATGTGATGTTTCTGCAGGCAAGGTTATACAGTCACCAACATGCAAATGCAGGTTGTAACCCCTGTCTTGACCCAGAATAATGTATGAAAATCACCTGCTGTTTTTCCCTAAGTCCAGCTAAAATGACCTTTTATGCAACATAACACGAGGATTGTCAGATTCATCTGGTGTCTTTTGCATAGCTGAATTGGAAGTGACACTAAGCTTGCTGGAATATTCCTTTTTTAAAAATAATAATTTTATTTAAGTTTTAGTAAACATAGTAAAAACTAATACAAACTAAGCTAGAAGTAAAAAGAAAAGTAAAATAAAAGTTCAGAAGGTTCAGAGAAAAGAGAAAAAAGAAAAAAAAGTAGAAGAGAAAAAAACAAAGAAAATAATAAAGAAGTGGTTTCCAACCTTCATCACACTGAGCATAAGTTAATATAGTAACTTGTCACCCTCTTTTAAAATTAGGTAAAGGTAAAGGTTCCCCCCACACATTTGTGCAGTCATGTCCGACTCTAGGGACTGGTGCTTATCTCCGTTTGTTAGCTGAAGAGCCAGCATTGTCCGAGGACGCTTCCACGGTCATGTGGCTGGCATGACGCACACGGAACACTGTTACCTACCCACCGAAGTGGTACCTATTCATCTACTTGCATTTGCATGCTTTCGAATTGCTAGGTTGCCAAGAGCTGGGGTGAGTGCGGGAGCTCACTCCATCACGCGGGCTAGGGATTTGAACCTCTGAACTTGCAATCTAAGACAAGCCTGGTGTCTTAAATTACAAATTAAAAAAAACTCTTCTTCCCATAGCCTAACTTTTATCTATATGCAATCCACAACTGTCATATTTTCAGTCCTGGTTCAGCAAAAAGTCCATTAGGAGTTTCCGGAAATATCGGGACTACCGGGGAAGAAATGGCGAAAAGCAGAGCCAACAACCGCGGCACAAGTAAGAGCTGGTGAGTAGACTGGCTCTTCTTAATTCTTCTCCAGACAAGGAGAGGACTTGAGATCACCCACAAGAGCTCCAGACAGTTGTCCTCATGAAGAGACTGCAAGACAGCAGTTTCCAGTGGATTTAGAACTCTGGGAGATGAGGGAATAGCCATCTTTTTGCTCAAACCGCAGTTGGTGCCTTCCTTTCCTAGTCACTTTAGGAAATTACTTGTTAACTGCTTTTCAGCTACTAGGAACCTTTGGATTGATTTTCATAGCACTAAGTGAGTTTCCTTCAGTCCTTAGTGAAAGAAGTTTTAAATACAAGCTTAAGGACATAAATATTTTTTTCTGGAATAAACAGCAAAAGGGTGATTAAAACTTTGATTTTAGGAAATTACAAACAGACTAAGGGTCCAGATAAATTTGAAATAAGATTTTGACATTAATTACAAAGAATCCTTCCCATGGGAAAATGTTTTTGTTTTGAATTCTTTAAAAAATACATAACAAGACTTTAAAAATTGGACACTAGAGAGAACCAGAAGGAACTAAAGATTACAATTAAAGGAAAAGAACATCCAAACTCAACTTACTAGTACAGAATGAAGCAAAATATTTCAACATTGGACATACTGAAGGAAAGTTTTGAACAGTGGACCCAGAAGTTAATTTTAAGAGTGTCTACCTCTATAGATAGACTGTGTTTAAAAGATGTTATGAAAGAGGAATAAGTTTTACCTGACAAGACTGAGACTAATCTGAAAATGGATTTAAAAATGACAGGCTACAAGAATGACATGGAAAAAGATGCTACCCTGGACATACAAAAGAAACTGTACGGACATACAAAAGAAACTTATTAACTCTTAATAATTAAAAGGAATATACAAATAACAAACCAAGAGAGTGACCTGCATAATCATCCTATATTGGATTTACAAAATAGACCTGTTACAGTTTTGAAGGATATGGTGAGAAGGGACAGAGAAAAAATGAAAAGAAATCAAGTTCTAGGACATTATTTGAAGGGACTAAAGATCAAGATTGTTAGAAGTAAAAGGAAGGAATATAAAGTTGGTTTATTTGATCAAGGTTAAAATGGATATGTTGTTATTTCTGGTAACCCTTAATGGACTTTAGCTGACATCAGGACTGAAATAATGAGGTTTTATGGACTTGTTTATAGATAAGAGATGGGATATGGGAAGAAGAGATAATGTGTTGTATTTTAAGAGAAGTTGATAAGTTTGTTTATACTTGTTGTAATGAAGGGGGAAGTCACTTCTTTATATATTTTTCTTTTTTTAACTATATTCTTATTTTTCTTTCTTCTCTATTTTTCTTATTTTTTCTCTCTTACTTTTCTGCACCTTTTTTTCTTTTTCTATTTTTTTAGTTTGTATTAGTTTTTATTGTAAATTGAAATCTTTAATAAAATTACTATGTATAAAAAGGAGTTGCCAGAAATATTAAACAAATTGTTTATCCCTGATCAAATAGTCCAAGTTTATATTCCTTCTTCTTGCTCTTCACAATTTTGATCTTTAAATCATTCCTATGGCATCACAGGATTTGATCTTTCATCAATTTTTGGCATTCAAAAGGAGTCTTCAAAGCTTTCACCAGCCTAATTCCTAAAGAGGAATTGTCCAGGATTTCTTGTCACAGCTGTTCCATGTACAGATCCTTTTCTTGATTCCCATTTTGGTAATCTCAATTTTGTTGTCTTCCATGCCTTCAAATTCCATAATGTTTGTGTTAGGTAAGAGTTGTTATTTAAAAATTTTCTCATAATCTTCTAAAGGTTTAACCATTGAAATCTATATCATTTCTGAGATATTAGGTATTAACATCTCAGTCCATTTTTAAAAGAATTTTTTAAGACAAGTAAAAGTTACAGCCGGCTTAGCCATTTTAACTCTTTTCTGTCTGTTCTTTAGTTCCCTTTAGTGTCCATTTGCAACCTTCATCAAGCCTCAGTTCCTAATAAGGGTTTAGTTCTGTTTCAGTCATTTCCCACAGGTATATTATTTAATCATATACTTGTTTTTCAAATCTCATAGCAAAAATAACCATTATTCCAAATCTCTCTGGTCACCCATTCCGTTTAAAGCTTTCTTAAATCAAAACTTTTGTTTTTGCTTTTGCCAATTGTATATTATTTTAAACTCTTAAGTCTCTGTTTAAAATTCCTTAAACCCAAAGAAGGAGGTAAAACTCACCAGGTGTCAAATTAAGCTTGCTATTTTGAAGGTCTCTAATATCCATAAAGAGGTTAAATTGAACATTTCTGAATGTGATTAGAAAGTGAGTTCAGCCAGCTTAGTGTTCTTATTAAAGGATCTACCATTGCTGAGAGCAAAGACGTTGTCTCCCTTGGCTCCTGGCACTCAAACCCATGGGAAACCACTGTTTTATGGTCCCCTCATGAGGAGCTCCCATTCAGAGTGCTTGTGGGTGATCCCTCATTCTGTCCAGTCTTCTCGCCAGTCCTTTGTTCTTCACAATGGTCATCGTCTCTTCTGTTCAAACAGGGAGTCCAATCAGGGAGCCAAGAAAATCACAAGGATGGACAAGCTCTGTGTCATGGACCACATATGGTCCTAAGCCCTTTTATATGGCCACTAAAAGCTCTCAACATCACACCAAAATTTGGTCTTAAACTGAGCAATGGCAGCGGAAAATAAAAGAGAAAATGGTTACATCTCCAAAATTTTGAGATGACACACTTTTAGAAATTTTAAAAGGCCTTTATAACAGCCATTTTGTGGAGTGCCCACAATACGTTCACTGAGCCATGTAAGTTGGGAAACTCTGTCTTAGCCCTTCTGCTTGTGACAGCTGATGTTCCCATCACCACAAATCATTCTAGTTAAAGTGAAATTATTCTACAGTAATTGCAAGCTTACTTTGTTACTCCCAGACACCTTTTGCTCTGTAAATCCTATCAGTAGTAACTGCCCTTCTTATTCCTGACATCAAAATGTCTGTAGTTTGACTCTTACTGCTGCTGCCATACCTTGTCTGTCAATAGAAAATCCCTACAAGAACAAGAACCCTGTCACTTGGGGAAGCATTTTCTCTTGGGCAGTATACCTCTTTCAGCTTATGGAATCTGTGAGGCCACAGAAGTCCTGTCTAGGTTATGCCCCAAAGCTTTTGTCTGGGCACATGCATAGCTACACAAACATGTTGGAGTGTGTGTTTTCTTGCACACGCAGAGTATCAGAAAGCATTTAGCTTTGGAGACCAATAATGATGCCAGTCATTGTAGTAACTTAGTTGCAGTTATCTCCAGCAAAGGAGATTGTTACCTTGTCGTGGTGCTGGAGCTTGAGCACCTCAATGAAACCATGAGCTAAACCGTGAAGGGACACCCAAGACGGGAAGGTCGTGGCAGAGAGGTCAGACTAAATACGATCCCTGGGGAAGGTAATGGCAACCCACCCCAGTATTCTTGCTGTGAAAACTAAATGGATCAGTACAACCAGAGATACAGTATGTCGGTATACCATCGGAAGATGGGACTCCCAGGTCGGAAGATGGTCAAAATGCTACAGGGGAGGAACAGAGGATACGTTCAACTAGCCCCAGATGTGATGACGCAGCTAGCTCAAAGCCAAAAGGACGGCTAGTGGCCGACGGTGCTGGTGGTGAACGACGAATCCGATGTTCTAAAGATCATCACACCATAGGAACATGGAATGTAAGATCTATGAGCCAGGGCAAATTGGATGTGGTTATTGGTGAGATGTCAAGATTAAATATAGACATTTTAGGTGTCAGTGAACTGAAATGGACTGGAATGGGCCACTTCACATCAGATGACCACCAGATCTACTACTGTGGACAAGAGGACCACAGAAGAAATGGAGTAGCCTTCATAATTAATAATAAAGTGGCTAAAGCAGTGCTTGGATACAGTCCAAAAAACGATAGAATGATCTCAATTCGAATTCAGGGTAAGCCATTTAACATCACAGTGATCCAAATATACGCCCCAACCACAGATGCTGAAGAAGCAGAAGTAGATCAGTTCTATGAGGATTTGCAGCACCTACTGGATAATACACCAAAAAGAGATGTTATTTTCATTACAGGAGACTGGAATGCTAAGGTGGGTAGTCAGACGACACCTGGAATTACAGGCAAGCATGGTCTGGGAGAACAAAATGAAGCAGGACATAGGCTGATAGAATTTTGCCAAGACAAAATTCACTGTGCATAACAAACACTCTCTTCCAACAACCTAAAAGACGACTTTATACATGGACTTCACCAGATGGTCGACACCGAAATCAGATTGACTACATCCTTTGCAGCCAAAGGTGGCGGACATCTATACAGTCGGTAAAAACAAGACCTGGAGCTGACTGTAGTTCAGATCACGAACTTCTTATTGCAAAATTTAGAATCAGACTAAAGAGAATAGGGAAGACCCACAGATCAGTTAGATATGAGCTCACTAATATTCCTAAGGAATATGCAGTGGAGGTGAAGAATAGAGTTAAGGGACTAGATTTAGTAGATAGGGTCCTGGAAGAACTATGGACAGAAGTTCGCAACATAGTTCAGGAGGCGGCAACAAAAAATGTCCCAAAGAAAAAGAAAACCAAGAAGGCAAGACGGCTGTCTGCTGAGACACTGGAAGTAGCCCAAGAAAGAAGGAAAGCAAAAGGCAACCGTGATAGGGGGAGATATGCCCAATTAAATGCAAAATTCCAAAGGTTAGCCAAAGGTTAGAGATAAGGAATTATTTTTAAACAAGCAATGTGCAGAAGTGGAAGAAGACAATAGAATAGGAAGGACAAGAGACCTCTTCCAGAAAATTAGAAACATCGGAGGTAAATTCCAGGCAAAAATGGGTATGATCAAAAACAAAGATGGCAAGGACCTAACAGAAGCAGAAGAGATCAAGAAAAGGTGGCAAGAATATACGGAAGATCTGTATAGGAAGGATAATAATATTGCAGATAGCTTTGACAGTGATTTAGAGCCAGACATCCTGAAGAGTGTGGTTGAATGGGCCTTAAGAAGCATTGCTAATAACAAGGCAGCAGGAGATGACAGTATCCCAGCTGAACTGTTTAAAATCTTGCAAGATGATGCTGTCAAGGTGATGCATGCCATATGCCAGCAAATTTGGAAAACACAAGAGTGGCCATCAGATTGGAAAAAATAAACTTATATCCCCATACCAAAAAAGGGAAGCACTAAAGAATGTTCAAACTATCGAACAGTGGCACTTATTTCACATGCCAGTAAGGTAATGCTCAAGATCTTGCAAGGTAGACTCCAGCAATTCATGGAGTGAGAATTGCCAGATGTACAAGCTGGGTTTAGAAAAGGCAGAGGAACTAGAGACCAAATTGCCAATATCCGCTGGATAATGGAGAACGCCAGGGAGTTTCAGAAAAACATCTATTTCTGTTTTATTGACTATTCTAAAGCCTTTGACTGTGTGGATCATAACAAATTGTGGCAAGTTCTTGGTGGTATGGGGATACCAAGTCATCTTGTCTGCCTCCTGAGGAATCTGTATAACGACCAACTAGCAACGGTAAGAACAGAGCACGGAACAATGGACTGGTTTAAGATTGGGAAAGGAGTACGGCAAGGTTGTATACTCTCACCCTACCTATTCAACCTGTACGCAGAACACATCATGTGACGTGCTGGGCTTGAGGAATCCAAGGCTGGAGTTTAAATCACTGGAAGTAACATTAACAGTCTTAGATATGCAGATGATACCACTTTGATGGCTGAAAGCGAGGAGGAGTTGAGGAGCCTTATGACGAAGGTGAAAGAAGAAAGTGCAAAAGCTGGGTTGCAGTTAAACCTCAAAAAAACCAAGATTATGGCAACCAGCTTGATTGATAACTGGCAAATAGAGGGAGAAAAAGTGGAGGCAGTGACAGACTTTGTATTTCTAGGTGCAAAGATTACTGCAGATGCTGACTGCAGCCAGGAAATCAGAAGACGTCTACTTCTTGGGAGGAGAGCAATGGCAAATCTTGATAAAATAGTTAAGAGCAGAGACATCACACTGACAACAAAGGTCCGCATAGTTAAAGCAATGGTATTCCCTGTAGTAACCTATGGCTGCGAGAGCTGGACCATAAGGAAGGCTGAGTGAAGGAAGATAGATGCTTTTGAACTGTGGTGTTGGATGAAAATTCTGAGAGTGCCTTGTACTGCAAGAAGATCAAACCAGTCCACACTCCAGGAAATAAAGCCAGACTGCTCACTTGAGGGAATGATATTAAAGGCAAAACTGAAGTACTTTGGCTACATAATGAGAAGACAGGATACCCTGGAGAAGAAGCTGATGCTAGGGAAAGTGGAAGGCAAAAGGAAGAGGGGCCGACCAAGGGCAAGATGGATGGATGGTATTCTGGAGGTGACAGACTCAACCATTGGGGAGCTGGGGATGGTGACGGCCGACAGAAAGCTCTGGCGTGGGCTGGTCCATGAAGTCACGAAGAGTCGGAAGCGACTGAACGAATAAACAACAAAAAGTTGCAGTTATATTTCTTACTCATACAAACAGATACTATTTACAGTTATCTTCCAGATCCCTGGAAATGTTACAAATCCACATACCAGAAGTAGTAAGCAAGCAAACAGGAGTAAACAGAAGGAAGCAGTAAGAATGGGGCTGATGAGCAGGCAGGCTCTTTTATACTCTTCAGCCTGAATCACGTGCTGCCTGACCTTTTAAAGTTTGTAGGTGATTACCTAATAAGGTTATAACCTTCATAGACATATATTGCTGAGACTTACTCCTCAAAAGAATAATACACCAACACTCCTCTTATTATGCTAGAGGTGTAAGTCACAACCCAATCCTTGTGTTTTACTGCAGCAAGGGGCTTTGTTAGAAAATCAGCAATCATGTCTCTTGAGTCACAATACTTTAACATGATTTCACCTTTGGCTATTAAATCCTTGACATGATAGCATCATATGTCAATATGCTTAGTTCTGTTCCTACAACCCTCAGACTGAGCCGTATGAATACAAGCCTGATTATCTTCAAAAACTTTTACAGGCTGGTGTAATTCCATGCTTATATCTTTTAATAATTGTTTAAACCATACAATCTTGTTACAGATTTGTGCTAGACTATAAAATTCTGCTTCTGCTGTAGAAATAGCAACAAATGTCTGTTTCTTAGAATGCCAGGCAATTGTTGAGCCAGCATACTGTATTATAGCTCCAGAAGTTGACTTATGATCATTCAGATCTGCTCCCCAGTCTGAATCAGCATATGACTGTAATTCTCCTGTCCCAGAAGTAGAAAGTCTCAGACAGTAATTCTTTGTGCCTTGTAAATATTTAAATATTCTTTCCAATGCTGCTTTCCCAATAGAAGTTGGTTTTTCTACTTGTCTGCTAAAAATTGAAACAGCATTAGAAATATCTGGGTGAGAATGATTTGCAATGTACAATAAACTTCCAATCGCAGATCTAAACCTATCTGCCTCAGATAACTCAGGTTCTCCCATCTCCTTCTGGAATTCAGGAAGCATAGGGGTTAAGACTGATTTACATTCCTGCATGTTAAATTCCTCTAGGAGTCTCTTGATCTTATTACTTTGGCTCACCAGGAAACTACCATCTTTTTCTCTGTATATTTCCAAGCCTAGGTAATTTGTTAGTATGCCAAGATTCCTTAACATAAAATTGTTCTTCATTTACGTTTCAAAATCATGTCTCTGTTTGTCTGATGAAGTAAGTAACAGTAAATCATCAACATACAAACACAAATACATAAAACTTTGTCTTTCTTAACATAAATGCATGGATCTGCTATTCCTTTTTCAAAACCAAAACTTTGCAGTTTTTCATCTAATTTTAGATTCCAGCAGAGAGCTGCTTGTTTCAAACCATAGATTGAGTTTTGTAGTTTACATACTAAATTTTTACCTTGTTCAAAACCAGGTGGTTGCTGCATGTACAATTTCTGGTTTAATTCACCATACAAAAATGCAATTTGAATATAATAATGATGAACTGACATACCTTTAAGTGCAGCAACCTTCAGCAACAATCTGATTCACCCTTTGTAACAGGTGCAAAAGTTTTGTCAAAGTCTAAATGTTTTCTTTGAGAAAATCCTTTAGCAACTAACCTTGCTTTGTATTTTTGAATTTTCCCACTAGCGTCCTTTTTTAGTTTGAAAACCCATCTACAACCCAGACAACGTTCATTGGGAGGTAGATTAACAATGTCCAAGTTTTATTTTCTTTCAAGGAATCTAATTCCTGTTGCATTGCATCATACCAGCATTTTGCAATCTCAGGTGGCATATCATTTATTTGCTGTAAAGACTGTGGTTCAGAGTAAACATTGAAAGCTTTAACCATATCCACCTCAAAACGTTTAGGAGGAATTCCTTTATTACTCCTCTGTGATTTTTGAGGTAGGACAGCATTAACAGGAAATATTGTGTCTTCCCTCACTTTCCTGAGTAGCATTTGTCTCATCAGACAGATTTTCAAGTTGCTCCTCTTGTTTATTTAAATAATTTGGTGAAGAATCTTGCAAAATGTTCTCAGCAAGTTCTTGCATTTGTCCTGGTTTCAAATCAACCTGAGAACTGGAATTTATTTTTTTCCCAGTTTTGTTCTGCAAATGAAGAACTGTTGCTTATAATTAATTTATCACCTAGTATGGACCTGTAGCTTCTTTGGCTTTGTTCATACCCAACAAAAATTGCTTTCTTTGTTTTGGAAGCTCATTTTCTCCTCTGTTGTTTCAGCACATGAACCCATGCTGCACTGCCAAAAACTCTTTCACTTTTGGTTTCACACCATAAAACAAATGAAATGGAGTGTCCTCAATCACACAATTAAACAGTCTGTTCTGAACATAACAGGCAGTTGATACTGCTTCACCCCTAAACTTAAAAGGTAATTTTGCATCTTTAAGCAAGCACATCATAGCTTCTTGAAGCGTTCTACCTTTCCTTTCAGCAACTCCATTTTGCTGTGGAGTGTAAGGGTTAGAAAGAATTTGTTCTATCCCCTTCTCTGTTAGGAATATTCTAAAAGCATTAGAAAGAAATTCCCCTCCATGATCACATTGTAGGGCATACACAGGTTTTGGAAATGTTCCATTTGCCCATGTTACAAAACTCTTAAATCTATCAAATGCCTCAACTTTATGTTTCAACAGATAGATAAATGTATATCTTGAAAAATCATCCATTATGGTCATTATGAATCTTGCTTGTCCCAAACATGGAGCAAAGGGGCCAATTATGTCACAATGAACAGTTTCAAAAGGTCTAGTTGTAACTCTGTCTCTGTGCTTACTTACAGGAGCTTTCTGTGTTTTGCATTCCTTGCAAACTACACAGTCTAGATATTTATCACAAGGTTTCAACTTCAGGTCAGCACATAGCTTTGGCATTTGTGCTATGTATCTATACTTTTGATAACCAAATCTCATGCGCATCAAGTGTATACACTGATCATGAATTGGAATGTTGCCAATTACAGCTTTTGCATGCCTTTTAGCATTCTGTACTATGTACAATGAATCTCTTTGTACACAAGTTGCACACAACTTACCATTCTTACATATCTCACAGCCATCTTTCTTAAATGTTATGACATATCCAGCTGCTACTAATTGGGATACAGATAAAAGGTTAGTTTGCAATTTAGGAACAAACATCACATTTTTAACAGTTTCTCCCAAACAAGATAGATGCATGTCACTTTGACCCATGATTTCTATTGTAGACCCATCAGCTATAGAAACACTTTGTCTATTAGTTTTAGACAGTGAAACAAAGGAACTTTTACAATTTGACAAATGACAATTAGCACCAGAATCTAACACCCAGAAATCAGAATCATATTTTTCATGAACTTGTGCAATATGTGTTGTTTGAAGAGACTTCTTTCATGTTGCCTCTCTGTTCTTTTTTCCTGTCTTTTGCTCTTTGGGCAATGAATTACAGTTTTTCTGTAAATGTCCAGCTGAGCCACAATTGAAACATTGGCGGCTGGTTAGGGTTGTGGCCTCAGCTTGATTGCTCTTCCCTGCTTTTCCCTGCTGTAGGTTATCAGAAGAAGTGAGTGGAGCTGAGTGTCGTTCCTTTCATTTCTCCCACTCTGCAAGCAATTGTCCAGAAACATACGAAGGAGTAAGTTCAGCCTCGGGCATTGCTTCTAGGGTGCAAATTAACATATCCCACATTTCATTCAGTGAGGATAAAATAATGTATGCTTTTGTTAGAGGTATAAATTCTATTCCTCTCTCTTACAATTCTACAAATAGCTGCTGAATTAAATTCAAATGTTCAGGCAAGCTCCCGTCCGCTGACAGATAAGCTTTATAAAGTTTTCTAGTCAAAGAAACCTTACTTCCAGCTGTTGCTTTGATAAGAAAATCTCTTAGTGCCTCCCAGAGTTACTTAGCAGACTGTAAACCATGTACATTTACTAGCTGACTGTCTTCAACTCCTGAAATAATGGACGCTGTGGCCCGCTCATCCAGCCTAAGTCATGCATTGGAGGGATTTGCTGGAGTTACTTCACCAATCAGGGACCATAAATCTTCCCTCCAAAGGTACATTTCCATTTATAAACTCCAGTTTATGTAGTCAGTATCTGATAAATGCTTAAGTGGCAAGGATTGATAATTAGCCATGGCTTCTTTCTTTACACAGCACCTCGTAAATTCCTCAGCAAAGCTTTTCTGCAAACAGATAGCTGCTAGAAGCCTCCCTATAACTTCAAAGAAAAAACACTTCACTTGCCTTGTTTACTTATCTTCAGATGCAAACAAGCTGCTGCTGAGCTGTTCTCTCTTTGTGCTTCCTGGGCCCATAACCTGTTGGAGTGTGTGTTTTCTTGCACACGCAGAGTATTAGAAAGCGTTTAGCTTTGGAGACCAATGCCATTCATTGTAGTAACTTAGTTGCAGTTATATTTCTTACTCATACAAACAGATACTATTTACAGTTATCTTCCAGATCCGTGGAAATGTTACAAATCCACATACCAGAAGTAGTAAGCAAGCAAACAGGAGTAAACAGAAAGAAGCAGTAAGGAATGGGGCAGGTGAGCAGGCAGGCTCTTTTATACTCTTCAGCCTGAATCACGTGCTGCCTGACCTTTTAAAGTTTGTAGGTGATTACCTAATAAGGTTATATTGCTGTGATTTACTCCTCTAAAGGATGATACACCAACAAAACACTCTCTCCCCTACATCTGCTTCCCCATGACTCTCTACTAAGAATATTTCTTATTCTGTTCAGTGCTGTGATCAGCTCCAAAAAATCCCCCAAGATCTTCCAAGATATGAATGCCTCCTAAGGATGCAGAGAAATACATTAGAATCATATCCAACACTAATTTACAATTTAGCTTCACACAGAAAGACAGACAATTACATGGTTGTGGCTTATATCATGCTCCTGTGGAGGCCAGGCTATATTAAATGCCCCATGGGATCTCAGTGCTAGATTCCTTGATAAGTTAAATAAAGGTAAAGATTACCTCAAGCTGAGTTCAACTTTTGGTGGATAGAGGTGTTATTTGTTTCTCAAGGAATATCCATATTTACTGACAAAAAAAATCCAATCCTTGATTACCTTCCTTGCAAAGGAAGTGTAAATACAAAACGTTTCTTTGCCTCTTTGAGATATTCTCAGCAAGTCTAAAACAACTTTTCCATTTTAAAGGTAATTTGGGAAAACTAGTTTTCCTTGGAGGTAAATAGAAAACCTAGTATACAGTTGCCTTACTGTTCCTTGCCCCCCCCCCTTTGCTCTACCATAAATATGTGGTGGCCCAGTTCCGATAGAGGATATCACGCACTGGTGTGTGTATATAGTGAATTTTGTAAAACAAGGAGTTTGGGGAAAGGATTAATTATAACTCCTTCCTGTGTATGATAATCTGGATCTGGATTAGACTATCATGTCAGTATTCTAAAAATAAAACAGGAAGGCTGCTGAGCACTATATATTTAGTTTATCATGTAGTTTGGCTTTGATTCTTCTTTCTTTCTACACTCACAGTGTGGACACATTCAATTTCAGCCACTTAATCCCTCATAATATTATATAAACAGATATAGCAATAAAAATCGAAAAGGCAGTTTTCTGTAGTACCGACTTAATAAGATTAACCTGCCATGAACTAGGCCAACCTTCCATATTTTGATACCCATCCAATGAACTGGAATTCCAGTTCCCAGGGCTGTACCTGCTGGAGGGGAATGTGCAGTGCTGCAGTCCCAACCCATCTGGAAGACACTAGGTGGGGAAAGACTGCTATGGACCGATTCCACAGGCTCCCATGGGAAGCCAGAGGGAGCAATTTAGAAAGAGGCAAAGCAAAACTTTCCTTAAGATCTGCTTGAACTTATTACAAATAATGTCCCCTTTTCTCTTCCCATGTCTTGCAGTTGCTGTTTCACCCACCCTTGTTAACTTATTACTGTGCATTCAGCTAGGGAATACCAGCAGTGAAGCAGAAAATTATTGGAGGCCTTCAAAGACAGCTCCATTTCTGGAAGGCAGCAGCTGCAAGGCTTCGTATCCATAATCACTGCTGCTGTGTGCATCTGAAAAGCTGTAACTATCTGTGTTGTGTTGGCTTCCAGAGAGATAGAGGAGACGGCTACTGACAAAACATGCTGAACCTTTTCACTGTGGATGCACTTGAGGCAGCCAAGAACGAAATGTGTGGACCAGTTTCCTAAATCATGGCCCTTCCCTTCCCTTCCCTTCCCTTCCCTTCCCTTCCCTTCCCTTCCCTTCCCTTCCCTTCCCTTCCCTTCCCTTCCCTTCCCTTCCCTTCCCTTCCCTTCCCTTCCCTTCCCTTGCAGAGGTGTCAACAAGCAGTGATGAAAAGAAAACACAGAGCCCTCAAGTCCCAGCAGCAACCAAAAAAACCGTCATGAACGATTGGAGCAGTAGCCCTTTCATGTAATTCCAGCTCTTTGCCTGCAAGCTTGTATTGTTTTACGCAGCCGTTCGGGCACTGCCATTCATTCTTTATGGCTCTGTGTTTCCTTCCAGGGACAGTTGGCACTGAGAATTGGTGGCTCAAGGCAGCCTTATCTTGACAGTTCAGCAGCACTCAGGAGCAAGCAACACTCTATCTATATTATGGGCATTGATCCAAGGCTGCTGAAACAACAGGAAGGGGTGGACCAAAGTACAAGGTAATCTGGAGGGGACAAAGAAATAAACGAGCAAGATAGCATTGCTGAAGGTCAGGTTTCTTTTGGTAAAGCTTTTACCATTAGTGAGACTCAACTCTGCATATTTAACCAAGTGAAATGTTTTCACTTTCCCAATATGATCTTATCTTTTAGCCATATGGACTAGGAATTTATGGATTGGTATATATTCCCTCTATGTCACTGTCTTTATTAGTAGAGTAGTACCCACTCTATCACAGTATTTTTATAGATTTCTTTTTAAAGTTTCATCTTCCCTTTCCCTTAACATACAGTGCTTTGAATCAAATCTTTACATTGATTCAAGGCATTCAGTAACAGAAGTTCAAAGATCCGTCAAACATTGGATGGACTTTCTGCTCTGTAGAGTCTCAGACATTCTTGCAGCTTTCCTTTCATCTATGAGCAAAGGTGAAGGGGGCAGGATGAGTGGGGTGACAGGTTCTCAGGTATTGACATGAGTAGCCATCCAATAAATGCGATCACCTCTGCAAACACTACTGATCAGCGAGAAGTGCTGCTCTTTTTTTATGTCTTTCACTCTTCTGCTCGTATTTTTCTTGGCAGGAGAGAGAGAGAGAGAGAGAGAGAGAGAGAGAGAGAGAGAGAGAGAGAGAGAGAGAGAGAGAGAGAGAGAGAGAGAGAGAGACTCATTTGTTCACTGTATAAGTGTGTCTGAGAAATTCTGCTTGCTATCAGGTGATTACATATAATATAAACTATGTATTAACTAGAAGGAGGTGTGGTGGTTCAGTGGCTAAGACACCAGGCTTGTCGATTGGAAGATCGCAAGTTCAGAGGTTCAAATCCCTAGTCCCGCGTGACGGAGTGACCTCCTGCACTCTCCCCAGCTCTTGCCAGCCTAGCAATTCGAAAGCATGCAAATGCAAGTAGATTAATAGGTACCACTGTGGTGGGATGGTAACAGCGTTCCGCGCGCGTCATGCAGCCACATGGCCGTGGAAGCATCTTCGGACAACGCTGGCTCTTCGGCTAAGAAACGGAGATGAGCACCAGCCCCTAGAGTCAGACACGACTGCACAAATAAATTACCTTTATTAACTAGAAAGCCAGTTTGGTGTAGTGGTAAAAGCATCAGGTTAGGAACTAGGAGACTGTGAGTTCTAGTCCTGCCTTAGGCACAAAGCCGGCTGGGTGACCTTGGGCCACTTTCTCTCAGCCCTATGAAGGAGGCAATGGCAAACCACTTCTGTAAAACCTTACCAAGAAAACTGCAGGGACTAGTCCAGGTGCTTTCTGACAATCGGACACGATTGAATGGATTAAAAAAATATGTATTAACTGCAACTATGCAAATATTCTAGGGAATGCTTTGGAGAGTTCATTGGTATGAGCAAAGCACCTCTCCTTGAAACATGGGAAAACCACAGCCTCTGGAATCCTGGGCTGCTTCAAGGGCTTTCTTGGGTTGTCTGCACATGCTTGCACATGCATAGACAATACTTCCAGTGGAACTGGCACAAAATGGCTGAATGTACATGCTTATGGAAATCATATGGGAAAGCTCTGAAAGCTGCTGTGCTGAGCCTTCCAATAGATATGGCTGCCTGAGCACTTTGAGAAGAAGTATTTTACTGATACCAACACACTCAGCAAAACATCCTTCAGAAGCTTTGCACAGGCCTAATGATAATATATACATTTCTCATATTATTTTTTTAGTTGTTATATAAGCAGCTGGCAGCTGTCATATTTCATTTCCAGAGGAGGCCAACCTTGCCAATGAGCATTCCAACAAGCCAGCCAGCCATGAAAACAAATGGCCAATGGGTATCTCTTCTGCTTCTAAAAGTGAAGCAAAGCTGCCATGTTGCTTCCTTTTGCACAGCTCTGACTGTTGTGCCCAGTACATCTGATTGTAATGCAAAACAACCTGCCAAACTAAACTGTGACTTCCTCACACAGACCAACAGTTAGGCAGAAGGTCACATGAAATTAGAATGTGGGCCACAAATGAGCCACAGGTTACTCTTTCCTGATGTGACCATTTATGCTGTTAGTTTTGAGTTCTAGAAAGCATCATACAAGTTTTCTTCAGCAGAATTCATCCGGGATATTCATCCATGCTGGACAGCTCTCATGAAGCTTGTCTCAAAATTTTTTCCCCTCTTTCTTATATTTGAGATCCCAGGCCACAATTCCTCTGTGTGCTTTTAAGTGTACTGTGTAAACAAAAACTTTGTAATATTCATTAAAGAGGGATTGTCATTCCGTGTCAGCAATATAAGCTACATTGCCTTAATTTTCAGTGAGTTCAGCAAGATTTTTTTTTTAAAAGGAACAAATCCAATTTGGTTTTCCAGGAATGAGAACCCTGCCATTTCTCTTTATTTATAATTCATGGATGTATTCTAAGGAAAATAACCCTCCTTGCTGAGACAGTGACCGATCTGCAGTGCTGAGTAGTTTGCAGAGCACAGAGAACAAGGTTTCTCTCCTTTGATGTCTTTTATTTTTTCCTCCCCAGCAAAACCACTTTCTGTTTTCCTTAATAGGAAACAAAAGACATTGCAAGCAGGGTGTTGGGAGAGCATGCAGCCACGATTTACCAAGCAACAGGAGCCCTTCCACAGAATTTAGAGAGACCAGGACAGATATTTACTTCTCTTAGAAGGAACCAGTTTCAGCAAAATGGAGAAAGACGAAGACTGAATCTGACCGGACACAATCTAGAGCCGCAGTTAAGGCCTACCTTGTGGCGGTAAGAGCGGCGAAACGTGAATATTTCTCCGCCCTTATTGCGTCCGCAGAATGCCGCCCGACGGCCCTGTTTAAGATTACAAGATCACTTTTGGGTCAGGAGCAAGGGGAGACCCATTTACAGGGCCGATCGGAAGAGTTTTCTGAGCATCTGCAGGACAAAATCGCTCAGATTCATTCCAAGTTGGACTCCAAGCGTGAGACAAGATCTGGGGAGATGCCAGAGGCCCGTACTTGCCATGTTATCTGGGAGCAGTTTGATCCTGTTGGGCCTGATGAAGTAGACAGGATCCTCCAGACTGTAAACGCCACCACATGCCAACTTGACCCATGTCCCTCCTGGATGGTAAAATCAGCTAGTGAGGTGACATGTGGCTGGGTCCAGGCGATTATAAATTCGTCCTTGAGTGAGGGGGTGTTCCCGGCTGCCTTTAAGGAGGCGCTGGTGCACCCCCTCCTCAAGAAACCATCCCTGGACCCTACCATCCTGGGCAATTTTCGCCCAGTCTCCCACCTTCCCTTTTTGGGAAAGGTGGTTGAGAAGGTGGTGGCGTTGCAACTCCAGAGGATTCTGGAGGAAACGGATTATCTGGACCCCTTCCAGTCAGGTTTCAGGCCGGGACATGGGACAGAGACCGCATTGGTCGCGCTTATGGATGATCTCTGGCGAGAGCGGGATGGAGGGAGTGCGTCCATCCTTGCTCTCTTAGATCTCTCAGCGGCTTTCGATACCGTCGACCACGGTATACTTTTGGGACGGCTCAAGGAGTTGGGGGCGGGCAGCGTGGTTCTGCGCTGGTTCGCCTCCTTTCTCCGGGGCCGTTCCCAGTCGGTGTTGATAGGAGAGGATAGAGCTGACCCAAGACCCCTGACTTGTGGGGTGCCTCAGGGGTCGGTTCTCTCTCCTCTCCTATTCAACATCTACATCAAGCCGCTGGGCGAGATCATCCGTCACCACGGGATGAGGTATCACCAATATGCTGATGATACCCAGGTATACATCTCCATCCCGGGTGAAGTAAGTGATGCGGTCAATGCCTGATCTCAGTGCCTGGAGGCTGTGGGGGTCTGGATGGGGAACAACAGGCTTCAACTGAACCCTGGTAAGACGGAGTGGCTGTGGATTGACGGCCCCCCTGGATCCGGGAAGTTGTCATCTTTGGTTCTGGGTGGAGTTGCACTACCCCACTCGGATCCAGTGCGGAATCTGGGGGTCCTCCTGGACTCGCGACTCCTGCTCGAAGAGCAGGTGGCAGTCGTGGCCAGGAGGGCCTTTGCACAGCTGCGAGTTGTGCGCCAGTTACGCCCTTTCCTGGATCGGGAGGCCCTCCGAACAGTCACTCACGCCCTTGTCATCTCCCGTATAGACTATTGTAATGCGCTCTACATGGGGCTACCCTTGAAGAGTATCCGGAAGCTTCAGCTGGTGCAGAATGCGGCGTCGCGAGCAGTTATGGGGGCCAAGAGATCGGCCCATGTAACACCTCTGCTTCGCGAGCTGCATTGGGTGCCAGTTTGCTTCCGGGTCCAATTCAAGGTGTTGGTGATCACCTTTAAAGCCCTACATGGCATAGGACCAGGGTACCTGAGGGACCGTCTCGTCCCAATAACATCAGCCCGCCCCACCCGTGCATGCAGAGAGGGCATGCTTCGGACCCCCTCAACAAGAGAATTCCATCTAGCGGGGTCCAGGAGGCGTGCCTTCTCTGCGATAGCGCCCGCCCTATGGAATATCTTGCCCCCGGAGGTGAGACTGGCCCCCTCCCTCCTGACCTTTCGGAAGGCCCTTAAGACCTGGCTCTGCCACCTGGCCTGGGACAACGGAGGCGGGAGTGCCTCTTGGGGTTGGCTAGCCCCGTAGCAACACTATGCTACGTTCCCTACGTCCCCCATCTTGTATTTTATTTATTTATATTGTATTTTTTAAAATTATTGTATTGTTTTTAACTTTGATTGTTGTGACCCGCCCAGAGTCCCTTGTATGGGAGATGGGCGGGGAATAAATTGAATAAATAAATAAATAAATAAATAAAAATGTTTTTAAAGGGCAGAACTTACTCTACTGATTTGAAAGAAGTTCTCTTCCGTAGTCAGATTTACTGGTGGGACTGGCTTTGGGTATGAATCTTGGATCTTTTTTTTTCTTCCTTTAATTGAGATATGTTTATTTAAGGCTAACTCTATGGTTTTCATGAATTTTCACCCCAAAACTGCTATTTTGGGGTGAGAAAGCAATAGTATTCCCTGTGACACTCTATGGAAGTGTAAGTTTGACTTTGAAGAAGCAAGATAGGAAGAGTATTGATACTTTTGAACTTTGGCATTGGAGAAGACTCCTGAGAATACCATGGACAGCCAAGAAAATAAACCAATGGATCATTGAACAAATTGACCCAGAGTTCTCACTTGAGACACAAATGACCAGGCTCAAATTATCCTACTTTGGATACATTATGCCATCTGGAAAAGGTTCTAATGCTGGGAAAGGTGGAAGAAAAGAGAAGAAGACAACCAGCAGCAAAGTAGATGGACTCAGTTACAGTGGCAATGAGTGCACCATTGGGAGACTTGAAAGATCCAGTTAGGGATAGACCATCATGGAGAAAATCTATCTGAGGTTGCTAGGAGTCAAAAATGACTTGATGGCATGTAATCAGGACAGTGGAAGCAGCAGCAGGGGATATACTTGAGTATCCTCAAGAACTTTGTGGGCAGTATTTGGAATATGTATCATAACAAATTGTGGCAAGTTCTTGGTGGCATGGGGATACCAAGTCATCTTGTCTGCCTCCTGAGGAATCTGTATAACTATCAAGTAGCAACAGTGAGAACAGATCACGGAACAACGGACTGGTTTAAGATTGGGAAAGGAGTACGGCAGGGCTGTATACTCTCACCCTACCTATTCACCCTGTACGCAGAACACATCATGCGACGTGCTGGGCTTGATGAATCCAAGGTTGGAGTTAAAATCACTGGAAGAAACATTAACAATCTCAGATATACAGATGATACCACTTTGATGGCTGAAAGCGAGGAGGAGTTGAGGAGCCTTATGATGAAGGTGAAAGAAGAAAGTGCAAAAGCTGGGTTGCAGTTAAACCTCAAAAAAACCAAGATTATGGCAACAAGCTTGATTGATAACTGGCAAATAGAGGGAGAAAACATGGAGGCAGTGACAGACTTTGTATTTCTAGGCACAAAGATTACTGCAGATGCTGACTGCAGCCAGGAAATCAGAAGACGTCTACTTCTTGGGAGGAGAGCAATGACAAATCTTGATAAAATAGTTAAGAGCAGAGACATCACACTGACAACAAAGGTCTGCATAGTCAAAGCAATGGTATTCCCTGTAGTAACCTATGGCTGCGAGAGCTGGACCATAAGGAAGGCTGAGCGAAGGAAGATAGATGCTTTTGAACTGTGGTGTTGGAGGAAAATTCTGAGAGTGCCTTGGACTGCAAGAAGATCAAACCAGTCCATACTCCAGGAAATAAAGCCAGACTGCTCACTTGAGAGAATGATATTAAAGGCAAAACTGAAGTACTTTGGCCACATAATGAGAAGACAGGATACCCTGGAGAAGATGCTGATGCTAGGGAAAGTGGAAGGCAAAAGGAAGAGGGGCCGACCAAGGGCAAGATGGATGGATGATATTCTGGAGGTGACGGACTCGACCGTGGGGGAGCTGGGGATGGCGACGGCCGACAGGAAGCTCTGGCGTGGGCTGGTCCATGAAGTCACAAAGAGTCGGAAGTGACTGAATGAATAAACAACAACAAATTTGGAATATGTGCAAAGCATTTGGGAATGAACACAAGAATGTTCATACACAGTCTATTTCAATTACTGTCCCTTCATGTTCTTACCAAGCCACACAACCTGAGTTCCTTTGTAAATGAACTGGCAATCATCAGAATTGTTGAGTCCTTGGTGCTCTCTGAGCTTTGTTGTTTTGTTGCAGACGTTTCATTGCCGGGCTAGGCAACATCTTCAGTGTGAAAAGGGAGTGGGACTTGCTCTCTGTTTATATACCATGGCTTGTCCAGCTTGTGTTGGTGGGGGTGTTGTTCTCTCCTTGGTAGTTCTTTGGTTGGGCTGTTGTTTGCTGCTTGGTTGATTGACCGAGTTAATAGTTCCTTGATTAGGGTATATTGTGCTGTTTGATTGTTCTTCTGGTGCTAATCCTGGTGTTAATCTTTGCATATCTGGGTGTTGATTGCTGTCAAGGAGGTGTTCTGATCTTCTGGCTTTTCTATTGTCTCTTATTAATGGTATGTGAATGTTGTTTACCTCTATTTGTCTGCTGATGGCTGCTTTGTCTGAGTGCCAAGCTTCCAGGAATTCTCTAGCGTTTTTGGATTTGGCTTGGTTTAAGATGCTCACAGTTTCCCAGTTGAAAGTATGGTTGAGTCTGTCCATGTGTTGTGAGATTAAGGAGTTTTCATCGTGTCTTCTGACTGCTAGTTGGTGTTTGTGGATGCGTTCTGCTAGTCTTCTGCTGGTCTGTCCTACATAGTGGCTGTTAGAGTCCTTACACTGTATGTTGTAGATAACTCCTGTTTTTTCTTCTTGGGCTACTAGGTCTTTTGGGTTACTTAACAATGTTCTGAAGGGTTTTGGTTGGTTTGTGTGCTACAGTGATGCCGTGTGGTTGTGACAGTCTATTAGTAGTTTCTGAGATGTTTCTGAAGTATGGCAATGTAATCCTTTTCATAGCTTCTGTTTCTTTTGCTGTGGTGGGTTGAGTGGTCAGGCACTTTTTGATAAAGTTGCGTGGGTATCCATTTTGCTGGAAGATGCTATATAAGTGGTCTGTTTCCTTTTTCTGGTGTTCTGGATTGCTGCAATGCATTTGTGCTCGTCTGAATAGTGTTCTTACACAGCTCCTCTTGTGGGAGGTAGGGTTATTGCTTTGGTAGTGGAGCACTTGGTTAGTGTAGGTAGATTTCCGGTAGACTTGTGTTTCTAGAATGCCATCACTTCCTCTACTGATGAGGATGTCCAAGAAGGGTAGTGTGTTGTTGCTTTCTTCTTCCCTTGTGAACTTTATTCCTTTGAAGATGTTGTTGATGGTTTCATGTGTTTCCTCCAGTTGTTCCTTTTTTAATGTGACAAAGGTGTCATCTACATACCGGATTCATACTTTGGGTTGTATGTAGTCATCAGAATACAAATGTTGTGGTGTTCTACTAAGCTGGGGGCTCTTGCTATTGGTAGTAGAGAGAATTTATCCCCTTACACAAGGAAGGTAACCCAGGCCCTCATCAGGTACAAGGTACATTAATACAAGGAACATTTTCAGGTGAGACAATGTTGGGCATGCAGTTAGGAGGCAGGCAACAGAATTAGAAGCTTCCATTTAGCCTTTAAGCCATTCTGTGATTTGACTTTCATTTTGTCTTTAGAGAAAATGCTGCCTTTATTTTCAGTTTCTTTTAGGTGCACAGTTCAAGGACTCCCAGGGCTGCAATAAACTCCAAAATTTTGGATGCAACTTTAGCACCACTCCAAAGGTTAACAGCAAATTCTCATTTTCATATAGCAAAAACAATAAGTTGTTAAGCATCTGGAAATCATTGGGTCAATTGTCTTTAATTAATTGATGGAAATCAAATCAAATCAAATGTAGGTTTCATCATGTCTCTACTTATTTTGCCCTGGCCTCACCTAACTTTTGGAGGGTATCTTCAGTCTTCTTTGCTGTAAAAAAAAAGTAATAATGTTAGGGATTGCTGTTAAGGAAAGCCCTGGGTCTTCCCATGAGTTTGTTCCTGCTATGGTTCCGCACAACCCTATTGAATCCCAAGATGTCCAGAGGTGAGACTCAGGTCCTCCTTGCATCCAAAAAGTGAGAAGAAGCAGAAGAGAGAAAAGCACCCTTCCCAGGACTGATGCTTTTAACTGAATTATCAGGTAACAGTGAAATGCCTTTCAACAGCACTCAGTGCTTTCAGATGCAGTTGGAACTTCTCCTGCTTTAGGGAAGTAACCCCAACACCTTAGGTGCAACTCCAAAGCCACTTCAAGAGTTGCCATTTTAAATGTGACAGGTAGAAGAAATGATTAATTGCATGCCAAGTAATCATATTTATAGATCAAAATGCCCTTATCTTGAACTCACCTCTTGATGGCTGCATCCATGACGTTTTTCTGACAGCAGCATGGAAACAGTTGACCATCAACTTCTTCTGGGATGCTTTCTCAACTTCCCACACTAGCCAGCAGCCCTAGAATTCCCATGTGCTCCTCAATCCAATATTAACCAAGGCCAACCTGTATTACATTAAATATCTTTAATAAAAATATTTGTCCTTAAGCTCACCCAGAGTTTGGAATTATTCCCTCCCTTCCTACCTGCCAGACAATCTGCAAATATGGCCTTTGACTCAAAAAAGGCTGCACAATCTGCCTTAGATGAAATAAATAAATAAATACACACACTTTGGATCTCACTTGAGGTGAAAATTAATCAGTAGATATAGCACAGCAGTATCGAATTTATGCCTCATACACAACCAATAGGAAGCAGCTGGGAATATCGACTTCTTTCAGTGCATTGTCCCAGGCAGACTGTGCCTAGAGGACTTGCATCCCCTTAGCAGGCAGTGGATGGCAATTTGCTTTTCCAATGAAGAATTAAGTCTTCTGTATTTTACTGAGCTGTTCACAAGGAGTACAGCTGTACTGCTGTTTATGAGATACGTCTATACATCTTGACTCTAGAATACTTGTTTTATTCTGGAAGATTGATTGAAGAGAATTTTAGAAGTAGTAAAGGCAAGAGCGTGGTGGCTCAGTGGGTAAGACGCCAGGCTTGTCGATTGGAAGATCGCAAGTTCGGAGGTTCGAATCGCTAGCCCTGTGTGCGGAGTGAGCTCCCGCACTAGCTCCAGCTCTTGCCAACCTAGCAATTCGAAAGCATGCAAATGCAAGTAGGTTAATAGGTACCACTTCGGTGGGTAGGTAACGGCGTTCCGCATGCGTCATGCTGGCCACATGACCATGGAAGCATCTTCGGACAACGCTGGCTCTTTGGCTAACAAACGGAGATGAGCACCGGCCCCTAGAGTCGGACACGACTGCACAAATGTGCGGGGGAAACCTTTACCTTTTTTACCTATATATATTTTAAAGTAATTTGATTTTTTTTAAAAAAAAGTCACTTAAAACTGAAGCTAAAAGCTATTAGATTGGACATAATCTTAGCTTTCAATCTTTATGTTGCACAGAAGGAAATCCTTTATCTGTGTTTAGAAATGAGAAAGTAAAGATGTATAATGGCAAGACAAAGATTAGCCTGCACTCTTTCCAGAAGATGGGGAAAGAAGAAGTAGTCTATGGATCCTGGATCTCTGCTGATCTATAGCTTGTTGCAAGGGAGGACAAAAGGAAATAGAATACTTTGGTTGTGCATCATCTTTGGTATAACAGGGGACAGAAGGAAACTCTGACAGGCTTTCAAAAACCTGTTATTATACCCTACAACAATAAAGTAGCATTTCTGTAATTCTTGCAGTGTCGGTTTGCTGACCTGGCCTACCTTGAAGGGCTGAGATTTCTGCTGGTAGCACTCAAATCCCACCTTCCAGGTCCTTAAGGGTGATAAAAAGAGGATGGCATGCCCATCTCCTAGTAAGGTGAAGATATAATTGAAATAAGAAATATACACTGCATTTTCTCAAAATTCTGAGACTGGGCAGAGAGAGATGCACATAGTCAAAGTCTTCATAAAGCATCCAGGGTTTAAGCTTTCAACATAATACAGCTACAGATCTCTGTCATTCCTATAGTATTTAGATGATAAAGATAAAGATATTAATCCTGTGCTATCTTTTGGGAGGTTTTTCTAGACTTCTCTTCATGTGGAGCTATTGCAGATTGCATCCCTTGAAGAAAGGAATGGAAATTTCACAACACACTCCTTACTGTGGGGAAGTAGATATACTTTACTATCCATTTCTTTGTGGATTTCATGGCCCTTTCCTTTGACAGCCAGATACTGGCCCAATAACTAATAACCATTCCATTTGGGGTAACCTTTGTAAAGGGATGCATCACGTAAGGAAGGAAGATGATTCTCCCTTCTAGGAAACACAAGACTTAGAGCCATCTAGATAGTTATGGGTAGCTGAACTCATCAATTTGAAGATCCTAAGTCTACTAGAAAGAACTTGGAACAGGAACATCTCAGGTGTCAATTCTTAGTTTATATTTTTAGATGTCCACTTTTATATTGTAGAGAATATTGCTTCTATACTGTCTTGGCAAGGTCCATTTTGAATAGTGCCATATGATCCCCACACCCACTTTGCCCCAAAGCCACATTCTTGGAGAAAATAATTTCTCTTTTAGGGTCTATCCTAGTCCTTTTCTAATCCCTGAAATTTCTCCTCTTTTCTTATTAACCGAGGCAACTATGCTTTATATATAGAAACCATCTAAGTTTGTCTAGTTGGACTGGCAGAGGTTCTGCATAGAGCCTCAGGAAAGAAGAGTCCTTTGCATCCTTTCTTCATTGATTCCAGGTCTTCATCCAACAAAATCTGCTTATGAGGATTTTCACTGGTTCAACCTGGTATGTGAAGGAAGGATGGGCAAGCGGGAGAGAGATTCTAGTCAGGCACAGGAATGCAAGTCATACTTGCTCCTTATCACCTTCCTGGTTGCTATGCAGCAGCATTTGTCCAAGCCCTTTGTCCCCTTAGGTCCATCTGTGTGTATGTCCGTGGATGTGTATGCAATCCAACTGATTCCAATGGAACACATTTCCATATAACTGCACTTAAGATTGTGGCCTCAATCAAACACCCAAGTGACTGTCCCTTTTGAAATTACACAATAAATTAAAACATCAAATATTCATTGCATAATCTCTGTTTGACATTTCATTCTTATCCATGAATTGCGGTGGGAATACGCACTTGGTCATATTATTAATTACCCATCCATTATTTATGTGCTGCTGTATTATTAATAGAAAAGCAATATTTTTCTAAGTATTCCAATTGATGCTGGAACAAGAAAGCCAGCAAATCGGACGTGGTGGAACAACCAGTCAGTGGAAGGTCATGGCCTGTAGGCCTTTGAAGGTTGATGTCAAGGCTTCTTACCCAGTGCACTGATTAGACTCCCTCTCTGCAAACAGAGTTAAGGAGGCAAGACAAGTAAGTTTTTTGCAGAAAATTAAGAAGCCATAAATACAAAAGTTTATCCATCCAACAGCATTCAGGAATCCTCCCTTTTATATATGTCAGTCCCAAGGTCTCTTCCTCTCACCTTGCAAGTCAATGGCAGTGTGGCTTCTCCTTTCCCAGCCTTGAAGGTCTGTCCCTTCTTTACAAATCAGCTTTGTCTGGGGTAAGATCAGAGATCCCTGCCTCACCAGCTTCAATCCTTACACCACCTCCTTCACATGTGCGCCTCAACCTAGAGGTTTCCGGAGCACCTCTATCCAGGGATGGAACTAGGGTCTGTGTCACCCAGGGCAAACATGGATTCTGCGCCCCCCCATGGGTTATTTTGTCATTTTGGCACCCCCCCCCAGCCCCGGTTGCCCCCCCTAGTTGCGGCCCTGCCTCTATCCCCCTCCCTCTGGTTGTAGGAGACTGGAAGGTGCTGTGGTTCTCCTTCTGTTTCTATTATTTCATCAACTGGAGCTGATACTATCTCCTCAACCCACTTTAACTCTCTCAGTCCTCTTCGCTACTCCTGCGTGGAGATCTCAGGAATGAAAGGAATTGTCATTTTTTCTTTGCCTGGAGTTAAAAAGGATTCCCCACTTCTTCCTTCTTCTCAATGCTTTCAGCCCCTCCTTACTTTTTGTTGCAAATCTATAGGTAGTGTTCCATTTCCTTTTTGGCTTGACTTGAAGAGGATTCTCCCCTTATAGTCTGTTCTACCCTTTTGCCAGGCACTCCTCTTATTTCAGGATTCTTCTCTTCCACTCTCAATGGGATAGTCACTGTAATGTCATCCTCCCTCTGCCCAAACCAGTTCCTTTCTCCCTCAGGATCAGAACTGCTGAAAGATACTGAAGTTGGAATGTGTGGTCAGCCAGGAACTTTGGATTTATGAGAGTATTGCAAATGGAACTTCCAAATGAGGAGGTGTGGGTGTTTCTTAGGATCTTTCCATGTCTGGGTAACCCTTCCAATGTTCCAAGTATTCCTGATTACCCCTCCTGCACTAGATCTCCACAATACATCCCACCTCAAATTCTTCCTCACCCAGACAAAAGGCAAGAGAGGTGGAAGGAAGGAATGGTGGTAAACAGGGTGTATCTTTAGTGTTGGTAGAAGCTGCAAATGAAAAACTACTAAAATGATCTGTGCAAATATGGGATACAACCCAATAAAGTTGGTACCCATACAGCTTTTAGACAATAGGGTAGAGGGGAGAAATCTAGTAGAAAATCAGATGAAGCCTCCAGCAGCAATAGGGAATAAAGTGACCAGCTTTTCAACAATATATATTATTCTGTAAATTGTTCTTTTATAATAAAAATGGTTTGCCCAATGGAAGTTGCCTGTGTGCTGCCAGCGTTTGATCCACTCTAGTATCAATCATGTCAACTGGATTTCTATTTTCTCAGTGGAAACGTTTCGCTCCTTATCCAAGGAGCTTCTTCAGTCTGAGCAAAGTTGGTAAGGGAATCCTAAATATTCCCTTTATTTATTATTATTTATTATTTATTATTTAGGATTCCCTTACCAACTTTGCTCAGACTGAAGAAGCTCCTTGGATAAGGAGTGAAACGTTTCCACTGAGAAATTAGAAATCCAGTTGACATGATTCAAGCTACAGACAATTCCACCTGGATGACTGAGAACCTTCATAGACATATTCCACTCTAGTAGTGTAAGTGTTGCAAGGTAATGTTATCAGCCTTGCAAGGTAGTACTAAGAAGAAGCACACCCAGGAGTAATTTTTGTTGTTGTTCAGTCGTTTAGTCGTGTCCGACTCTTCGTGACCTCATGGACCATAGCACGCCAGGCCTTCCTGTCCTCCACTGTCTCTTGGAGTTTACTCAAATTCATGTTCATTACATCGGTGATTCTATCTAACCATCTCATCCTCTGCCGTCACCTTCTCCTTTTGCCTTCAGTCTTTCCCAGCATCAGGGTCTTTTCCAGTGAGTCCTCCCTTCGCATTAGGTGGCCAAAGTACTTGAGCTTCAGCTTCAGCATCTGTCTTTCCAATGAGCAGTCAGGGTTGATTTCCTTTAGGATTGACTGGTTTGACCTCCTTGCAGTCCAAGGGACTCTCAAGAGTCTTCTCCAGCACCACAGTTCGAAAGCATCAATTCTTCGGCGCTCAGCCTTCCTTATGGTCCAACTCTCACAGCCATATGTCTGTAGCTTGAATCATGTCAACTGGACTTCTATTTTCTTAATGGAAACGTTTCGCTCCTTATCCAAGGGGCTTCTTCAGTCTGAGCAAAGTTGGTAAGGGAATCCTAAATATGTTCCTAGGTAGCTGTGTGACCTTACACCTGGGGCTAGGTCATGGTTATATTGAGATGTAATTTTTAAGTCCTTTTATCATCTAATGGAGGGTCGTTAAAAACACCATGCTGCTGTTGAGCTTCTGAAATGGTCTTAATCTTCCTAGGCACAGAAGACAACACGGGGAGGAAGATGGGGGAGAGTTTGTGCCTGAGGCCCCCACCTCTATTCAAGGAAGGATTTTCCAAGTTGGCATAAATGGATTCCTTGACCCCTCTCTCAAACCACCTATCTTCTCTGTCTAAAATGTGAACATTAATGTCCTCAAATGAGTGTCCTTTTTCTTTTAGATGAAGATAAACTGCTGACTCTGGTCCTGTGGTGTTATTTCTCCTGTGTTGTGCCATCCTCCTGTACATAGGTTGTTTGGTTTCTCCAATGTAGAGTTCAGAGCACTCCTCACTGCACTGGATTGCATAAACTACATTGCTTTTCTTATGTTTTGGAGTTTGATCTTTGGGGTGTACAAGCCTCTGTCTCAGTGTGTTGGTGGGTTTGAAATATACAGGTATGTGGTGTTTGCCAAATATCCGTTTTATCTTTTCAGACACGCCAGCCATGTAGGGAATGACCAGGTTCTTTCGTTTACTCTGAGTCTCAGCCCTATCTGTCGCTGTTTTAGGTCTGGTAGATTTAGATTTGGTGAAGGCCCAATTTGGATATCCACAGGCCTTCAGGGCTGTTCTCAGGTGCTGATTTTCATTCTTTTTGGAATCCATGGAGGTGGGGATGGTTTCTGCTCTGTGTGACAATGTCCTGATGACTCCTAGTTTGTGCTGCAGTGGATGGTGGGAGTCAAACATCAGATATTGATCTGTGTGTGTGGGTTTCCTGTAGATCCCTATTTCTAGCTTGCCACCGGTCCCAATGAGGACTTCACAGTCTAGGAATGCCAGTCTGTTGTCCTTGGTGTCTTCTCTGGTGAAGCTAATGTTGGCATCTATAGTGTTTATATGGTCCGTGAAGGCCTGTACTTCCTGGGCCTTGATTTTGACCCAGGTGTCATCCACATACCTAAACCAGTGGGTGGGCACCGTTCCCTGGAATGTGTTGAGTGCTTTCTTTTCCACTTCTTCCATGTATAAATTGGCCACAATGGGTGACACAGGAGAACCCATGGCACAGCCGTGTTTTTGTCTGTAAAAGTCACCTCTGTATGTGAAATAAGTGGTGTTAAGACACAGGTCCAGAAGATGGCAGATCTGGTTTGGGTTGAGATGGCTTCTCCTTTCCAGGGTCTCAACCCAAACCAGATCTGCCATCTTCTGGACCTGTGTCTTAACACCACTTATTTCACATACAGAGGTGACTTTTACAGACAAAAACACGGCTGTGCCATGGGTTCTCCTGTGTCACCCATTGTGGCCAATTTATACATGGAAGAAGTGGAAAAGAAAGCACTCAACACATTCCAGGGAACGGTGCCCACCCACTGGTTTAGGTATGTGGATGACACCTGGGTCAAAATCAAGGCCCAGGAAGTACAGGCCTTCACGGACCATATAAACACTATAGATGCCAACATTAGCTTCACCAGAGAAGACACCAAGGACAACAGACTGGCATTCCTAGACTGTGAAGTCCTCATTGGGACCGGTGGCAAGCTAGAAATAGGGATCTACAGGAAACCCACACACACAGATCAATATCTGATGTTTGACTCCCACCATCCACTGCAGCACAAACTAGGAGTCATCAGGACATTGTCACACAGAGCAGAAACCATCCCCACCTCCATGGATTCCAAAAAGAATGAAAATCAGCACCTGAGAACAGCCCTGAAGGCCTGTGGATATCCAAATTGGGCCTTCACCAAATCTAAATCTACCAGACCTAAAACAGCGACAGATAGGGCTGAGACTCAGAGTAAACGAAAGAACCTGGTCATTCCCTACATGGCTGGCGTGTCTGAAAAGATAAAACGGATATTTGGCAAACACCACATACCTGTATATTTCAAACCCACCAACACACTGAGACAGAGGCTTGTACACCCCAAAGATCAAACTCCAAAACATAAGAAAAGCAATGTAGTTTATGCAATCCAGTGCAGTGAGGAGTGCTCTGAACTCTACATTGGAGAAACCAAACAACCTATGTACAGGAGGATGGCACAACACAGGAGAAATAACACCACAGGACCAGAGTCAGCAGTTTATCTTCATCTAAAAGAAAAAGGACACTCATTTGAGGACATTAATGTTCACATTTTAGACAGAGAAGATAGGTGGTTTGAGAGAGGGGTCAAGGAATCCATTTATGCCAACTTGGAAAATCCTTCCTTGAATAGAGGTGGGGGCCTCAGGCACAAACTCTCCCCCATCTTCCTCCCCGTGTTGTCTTCTGTGCCTAGGAAGATTAAGACCATTTCAGAAGCTCAACAGCAGCATGGTGTTTTTAACGACCCTCCATTAGATGATAAAAGGACTTAAAAATTACATCTCAATATAACCATGACCTAGCCCCAGGTGTAAGGTCACACAGCTACCTAGGAACATATTTAGGATTCCCTTACCAACTTTGCTCAGACTGAAGAAGCCCCTTGGATAAGGAGCGAAACGTTTCCATTAAGAAAATAGAAATCCAGTTGACATGATTCAAGCTACAGACAATTCCACCTGGATGACTGAGAACCTTCATAGACATATCTCACAGCCATACATTACTACTGGAAAAACCATAGCTTTAACTATACGGACCTTTGTCGGCAAGGTGATGTCTCTGCTTTTTAATATGCTGTCTAGGTTTGCCATAGCTTTCCTCCTAAGGAGCAAGCGTCTTTTAATTTCATGGCTGCAGTCACCGTCTGCGGTGATCTTGGAGCCCAAGAAAATAAAATCTGTCACTGCTTCCATTTCTTCCCCTTCTATTTGCCAGGGAGTGATGGGACCAGATGCCATGATCTGGGTTTTTTTTAATGTTGAGTTTCAAGCCAGCTTTTGCACTCTCCTCTTTCACCCTCATCAAGAGGCTCTTTAGTTCCTCTTCACTTTCTGTCATTAGGGTGGTATCATCTGCATATCTGAGGTTGTTGATATTTCTCCCGGCAATCTTAACTCCGGCTTGTGATTCATCCAGCCCGGCATTTCTCATGATGTACTCTGCATATAGAGTAAGTTAAATAAGCAGGGTGATAATATACAGCCTTGTCGTACTCCTTTCCCAATTTTGAACCAGTCGGTTGTTCCATGTCCGGTTCTAACTGTTGCTTCTTGACCCACATACAGGTTTCTCAGGAGACAGGTAAAGTGGTCTGGTACTCCCATCTCTTTAAGAATTTGCCACAGTTTGTTGTGATCCACACAATCAAAGGCTTTAGCGTAGTCAATGAAGCAGAAGTAGATGTTTTTCTGGAACTCTCTTGCTTTTTCCATGATCCAGCAAATGTTGGCAATCTGATCTCTAGTTCCTCTGCCTCTTCGAAACCCAGCTTGCACTTCTGGTAGTTCTCGGTTCACATACTGCTGAAGCCTAGCTTGTAGGATTTTGAGCATAACCTTGCTAGCATGTGAAAAGAGCGCAATTGTACGGTAGTTTGAACATTCTTTGGCATTGCCCTTCCTTGGAATTGGAACGTAAACTGACCTTTTCCAATCCTGTGGCCACTGTTGAGTTTTCCAAATTTGTTGGCATATTGAGTGCAGCACTTTAACAGCATCATCTTTTAGGATTTTAAATAGCTCAGCTGGGATACTGTCTTCTCCGCTAGCTTTGTTGTTTGTAATGCTTCCTAAGGCCCACTTGACTTCACTCTCTAGGATGTCCGGCTCAAGGTCAGTGACCACACCATCGTATTTATCAGGGATATTAAGATCTTTCTTGTATAGTTCTTCTGTGTATTCTTGCCACCTCTTCTTAATCTCTTCTGCTTCTGTTATGTCCCTGCCTTTTTTGTCCTTTATCATGCCCATCTTTGCACATAACGTTCCCTTGATATCTCCGATTTTCTTGAAGAGATCTCTAGTCTTCCCCATTCTATTGTTTTCCTCGATTTCTTTGCATTGTTCATTTAAGAAGGCCTTCTTATCTCTCCTTGCTATTCTCTGGAATTCTGCATTCAGTTGTTTATATCTTTCCCTTTCTCCCTTGCCTTTTGCTTCCCTTCTTTCCTCAGCTATTTGTAAAGCCTCATCAGTCAGCCACTTTGCTTTCTTGCATTTCTTTTTCTTTGGGATGGTTTTAGTTGCTACCTCCTGTACAATGTTACGAACCTCCATCCATAGTTCTTCAGGCACTTCAGGAGTACTAGCTCCATCTTTATTGTAAGGTTACATTAACAGAATCTTGCAAGTCTTAAAGTACCTCTCTCCCCCCTCACCTTTACAGCCCACGAAACTAGGGAGGGTCCCTTCTGAGATGTTTGCCACACTCCCATTCCTTTTGCGGACTCAGCTGCCTTTTATCTGACCATTTTCTAGACTGCAGCTCTTCCTCCTGTCTCCCAAGGTCATTTCCACATACCATTACAAATGTAGACTCTTCACCTCAATAATTGGCAAGATGTTTTCATCGGAATAAAAAAAATTCCCATGTAAATATCTTGCCAATTATTTAGGTGAAAGGGATGAAAGGTAAGTGAACCTTGCTAGGTAACCTTGAGGCCAGCTTGATATAAGTAAAACAAAACAATTTTCGTTCTCTTTGAATCTTCTGAAAGATATAAATAATAAGAGACATGTTTGAAGATAAACTGGCTTGGGAGGTGTCATGATTGGCCTGCATTCATTTTTCCCCTCTGGGCAACTGTTTCTAAAGCCTTGCTTTACCATGGAGGAATTCTGAAAGAACAAAGAGGTTCCAATTTGATCTCAATGCCAACATTAGCTGGGCATTTGGGGAACTGTAGTCCCAAACCATTAAGATTTGAAATTGAAGAAAGGTGGTATACTGTTTCTAAGCTGCAGCAAGTGCTGCATATAAATGTTAGAGAGAGGTTTGTTTCAATAGATCACTTTTTGACATAATAAATGGCAGAATTCTGAAAATTGCCTTCCTTCCAACATTAGGATCCAAATCCAGAGTGTGTCCCTTGCATGTAATACAGAGGAGGAAGAAAAATGTAGATCCTTAGTTAAACTTTCAGTAATTCAGATATTTCCAAGTTCCTGGAATCCTGCTCTGCATATACCAGCAAAAACCATAATTGATCACTTTCTTGCCTTTAAAAGGTAAAGGTAAAGGTTCCCCCGCACATTTGTGCAGTTGTGTCCGACTCTAGGGGCTGGTGCTCATCTCTGTTTGTTAGCCGAAGAGCCAGCGCTGTCCGAAGACGCTTCCACGGTCATGTGGCCGCATGACACGCGTGGAACTACTTGCATTTGCATGCTTTCGAATTGCTAGGTTGGGAAGAGCTGGAGCTAGTGCGGGAGCTCACTCCACACGCAGGGCTAGGGATTCGAACCTCCGAACGTGCGATCTTCCGATCGACATGCCTGGTGTCTTATATAGGTAGTCCTCACTTAACCATTCGTTTAGTGATGGTTCAGACTTACGACAGTGCTGGAAAAATGACTTAATTTGGGTGCTTGGCAACCGGTTCCCATTTATGACCGTCATAGCGTCCTGTGGTCATGTGATCGCCATTTTCTACCTTACTGGCCAGCTTCTGGCAAGCAAAATCAATGGGCTACTGTGTGATTCGCTTAACGACCACTGCAAAAAAGGTTGTAAAATTGGGTCAGATTTGCTTAATGACTGCTTTGCTTAGCAACTGAAATTCTGGGCCCAATTGTGGTCATTAAGTGAGGACTACCTGTATCCACCACTGCCCAGCCAGTATGGATTGTTAGGTTCCACATGGCAACTCATTATAGTCAGATTTACATTGAATAATTGGGGGAGGAGTCATTGAATGCTGCCACCTTGTTGTTAATAGATGGTATCAGTGCTGGAAACTCTTGCGAGATGGTGGATTAGGGATGAGCAAAACATTTCAAGTTCAAAATGTTGGAAGCTTGAAACAAAATTCATGTGTTCCAAGAGATTGTTTTGAGGTCCGATCAAAACACGCTAGTTGAGAAACGCTCCATTCTGACCTTGAGAAAAGCCGCTTTGGATGTTTCAGGCTCCAAACAAAACAAATAGAAGTTGAGAATTTTGTTTCAAGATTGCAACACTTGAGCTATTTCAAGTTTTGTTTTGTTCTTTCTGAAGGAACACAGCCAGCTTGACTGCTCCAACAGATCATTTTGAGTGGGGCCACGGTGTTCCAACATCAAAACAAAGCACATTGTGCACAACTATTCAATGGATCTCCCTTTTCAAAATGAGGGAATTGAAGCCTATTCATCTGCTATTCACTGGAGATGGGACAGCAACGACAGGGCAGGATCTGACCCATATCACCAAGTAAACTTAAATCTATCAAGTTAAATTGTGCTGTTTCTTGTTTTTCCTATCTATTCCTTCAACAATCGTGCTATATTTTGAATGACTGCAGGAAATGGTTACAGGTAGTCCTCACTTAATGACTACAATTGAGACTGGAATTTTGGTTGCTAAGGGAAGCGGTCATTAGGCAAATCACCACGGGCATTAAGCGAACCAAGTGGTCGTTAAGCAAATCACGCGGTTCCCCATTGTTTTTGCTTGCCAGAAACCGGCCAGGAAGGTAAAAAATGGCGATCACATGACCACGGGATGCTGCGACGGTCATAAATGCAAACCAGTTGCCATGCACCCAAATCATGATCACGTGACCACAGGGACACTGCAACGGTCATAAGTGTGAGGACTGGTCATACGTCGTTTTTTTCAGCACCATTGTAAGTCCAAACCGTCACTAAATAAATGGTTGTTAAGCGAGGACTACCTGTATATATTTCTGCACACAAATCTCATTAATAAAGATCTTTTTGTAAAACATTTTCCTGAATTTAATGTACTTTGGCATGTAGTGTTCCCTAATATACAACTTTTGGTGCATGTCAGATGTCTCATATCTTAGGAAGTTATCTTACTGCGTTATTCAGGAATGGACAACCTGACCTTCAGAACTTCATGCGGTTCCCAAGCCTCTTTTTTGAAACCCTCAGAGCCTCCTCTGATAATTACTGAAAATGAATGACACACTTCCTGGCCTACTGAGACTGATAAACAAAAACCATAAGCCCTAAAAAATGACAAGTCCTTGTTGGAGAAATTCAAAGAAAACTTCCCAAATACCTCCTAGACTCAGAAAGAGTGCCCTTTGCCTCATTGTCCTGCTATCTGTGGCTCTCATTCTCACCCAAAATCCCTTAAATTCAGACCTTGGCCACTAACAGTTTGCCCTGGACTGTGGCTGCAATCTGCTTTCCTGCTATTTCCACTCCAAGATTCTAATCTTGCCCTGAAACAAGACCAGATAAATCTGCTTCATCTTCAGCAGGAGGCCTATATCCTGAGTAGCAAACAAACAGCCTAGCAATGCTGCCAAAGTTCACAATTAGCCTCCTCATAATTCCCTTATGTATTTTGAGCCCTGATGTACTGGCATTCTTAATAAGTTCATAATGCAAACAAGATTTATTAAGGGTAAAATGTCTCCTTCTGCATCCCGATTAAGCAGAATCAATTTTGTTGGCACAGGTTGAAATGCGAAAGCAGCCAATCAGAGGCCATGGCAGTGTAAGCCATATTGTGAGATATGAGGGACAAAAAAAAAAAAAACAGGTCAGAAGGTTGCCTTGATGGATTGATTTGATTGCTTATTTATTTACCATATTTTTATACTCCTACCTGGATTCTCAAGGGTTTACAAAGAAAATCCATAACCTAAAAACAACATAAATGTAATCTAGCTCAGCATCCCTATTAGGAGGAGGAGGAGGAGGTGGAGGAGGAGGAGGAGGAGGAGGAGGAAACTCAAAGCTTATGCTTTGACTGCCTTTTTAAACATCAGCTGGGACAGCAACCCTAGTCATGACCAATCAGTACACAAAATTAACTAAGCAAAGCTCCTCCACCCCCACCATCGCCACCACCTATCTATCTAGCAGTAGCCATGTGTTTAGAAGAGACTCCCAAGTTGTAGACCTGTTCTTTCAGAGGCGGTGCCTCCACATACACAGCTACCATGGAGCAGATGGCTTCTGGATAAATGGTCCTCTGTCTTGCTTGGATTCTGTCTCAGCGTTTTTCACAGATGTGTAGAATCATAACCTTGGACAGAATCTCAGAGGTTATCTACTTCAGCCCACTGTTTGGGGCAAGATCTGCTTTATGACTGTGGTCACTTTTGACTCTATGCTTTTATAATTCCCCAACCTGGTCCCCTTCAGATATGTTGAACTATAAATCCCATGAGACCTATCCAATAAAACAAATAATAGAAGCTGTAATCTAAAACATCTGAATGACATCCAGGTGAAAGAAGATTTGGCCTATGTTCCATAGATCATGTGATGATCATTTTATTTTTTAAAGTTTCTTTTCTTTTTTAAGTTGGTTTCTGCATGCTCAGTGAGGTGGGACCTTTGTAGAGATATTTCAGGAAGTGTACCATTTGCTGATTTTTTTTAAAAAAATACATCAATAACGGGAGGGGCTCTGTACAGAACTGTCCAAAGCTGTCATTAGTGCCAGACTTGGAGGAAACAACTGGACAAAGTTCTAAAAAGGGTGAATAGAAAACTGGAAGTGTTTTTTGTCTATTAAAAATAAATTAGAAGAGAGTTTTAGCTCAGTTCTAGTTTTGGTTCAAAAGATACCCCAACTGAATCTAGCTGGGCCAGGGATGCCAAACAAGAATATATAGGAGGGGCTTATTAATCAATTCAGTTGGAGCACCCAGAATGTGGCTCTTCACTAAATTCAGCTCGTATAATTGAAATATATTCAATAGATGATGCTCTAAGTAGCTCACAGGGACCAAATTGCCTACCAATGGCTCCTGCTTCATTCATCCTATTGTTACTAGTATTACTCTATAGTTATTTTATATATATATTGATTTATAGCCAGAGGTGTCGATGGGGGTCAAAAAAGTCAATATGGTTGGCACAACCACAAGATTGAAGTCCTGCCCTTTTTATAAGTGTGACACACATTAAAAAGGTTGTGCCAGCCATCCTGTATTTTTATTAGCCTCTCTGTGAACACTCTGTTTTATAGCTGTTTGATATACAGGATGTAGCAAAAGTCAGGCCCTATAGACAATTTATTATATAAATTACATTAGATGTTTGAATTGGTTGCCATTTTCTTCTGAACACTTCCTTACACATTTCATGAATGACCTTTCAACATCCCTAATTATAGTAACATTTTCTCTGGAAAAAATTAATTAGATTAATAAATCTATTGTGATTGGCTTATGGGCCCTGACTTTTGGTACACCCTATGTTTGTGTGTGTATGTATGTATGTGTATATGTATATATGTTTTTGTGTGCATGGACATGCATGAAAGATGCAGTATATAAGATGCAGAGCAGGCCATAGAGTTAGAAAGGCTTGTTATGGAAGATTTCGTCCTACATAATATGTGGGAAATAATGACTTTAAAGAAGATGCGGTTCTCACAAGAAAAGAAATGGTTCCCCAAACAGCAGATGATTCCCACATGAACTGGATGAGGTGCTCAGGTAGAAAAGTGCAGGACAGGACTGTCTGCAGGAGGAGTCAAAAAAGTCAAGATGGTGCCACAACTGCTTGACTGAAGCCCTCCTTTTTTGTGTATCCCATGTGCAATATATGTTAAAAAGCATCAAACCTTTGATTGCACAGTCACAGTGTCATGGGTTCTTTTTTATATCCAAATTTTGATTGTTTCAGGCTCAAAATGATCTCCCAAAAAGCACTGAACAATACAACACTTGGAGTTTTTATATCTCCCCTTACAGGTTGGGGAGATGTTTTATTTTAAACAAAACTATCTACAGTACAAAAGTGAATCTTTCAAAAGCTATATGACTTTTTCTAGAGCTAATATCTTACTCTCCTACCTTATTACTAATGAAACTATACTATACAATGTTATTCTATTCTTACCTTACTATATACTACTACTTCTATGCTATACTATTACAAATATATTCCAACTATTCTTATTCTACCACTATTATGAGGGGCTCGGGCTCAGAGTCCATGGGGGATTCAGGCTCGGAGTCGGAGTCAGACGACGAGGATGGTGGCCAGCCTCTGACATAGAGATGGAGGGCGAGCAGACAGCTCTAGATAAATGGCCGCCTGAGCAGTCAGAGGACGTGGGGCTGGTCAGCGAGCAGCAGGCACAGGCGCCGCTGATTAGTGAGGATGAAGACTCAGAGCTTCTGCCCCCTCCCAGTGTTCGAGAAAGGAGAGAGAGGAAAGGAGAGAGCAACAGCAGAGGTTGGCGAGGCTACGTGCGAGAAAGTAGCCCCGCCCTCCTAAATAAGCTCCACCCGGGTCTGTTTCTATAAAAAGGGAGCCACAAGCCCTGACTATTTGTTGGGGACAACCATCTGCTTACTGGACTCCTGATCAGAAAACCTCATGACCTGACTCTTGGACTCACTTGACTAATCATGTTTTGAATGTGAAACTCCCTTAAGGCAAGCTCATGGGACTTTTGGCACTTGTTTTTGTAGAGTGTGTGCGTTTGTGCTCACACTCCCTTGCCGCCTGTTCATTACCTCACAAGTTTACCTCACAAGTTTCTCAGCAAAGTTTACCTCACAAGTTTCTCAGTAAAGATTTACAACTGCCTCCCTGGTGCATTGTGTGTGATTGGGCTGGGACAGGACAATCACTACTATTACTATTGCTGTTTCCTCTGGACTCCAAAGTATTTGTGAGGAAAACAAAACTTATTTTCTTTGGCTGCTTTCCTTCATGGCTGCTGCAGGGCCTCAGAACACACCCATCTCATCTAATCTCCTTGTGTCTCCTCCCCCAGCTGTTTCAAGGCTGTAGCTTTTATCAGCCACTCTGCCAGGGGAGGAGGTTTGAAATAGGAGGGAGGGAGCAGGTGCCTGCAATTGTTCCAGAAGCCTGCTCTTCCACACACAGCCTTCATCTTGACATTTTTCAAACCTCCCTACCCCTTATGGATGTCCCTGTTTGAAGCTATGTGAGGAAAGAGCCTATTTGGGACCACCAGTTGGAGTAGCACACAAATTGTGTGAACTGTCACTAAATACATGAAAAGAAGCAGGAAGGTGAGCCTAGGACAGGAAAACCGCCCAGGGTCCCTCCTTGTGAGGGAGATGGGCGGGATACAAATGTGATTGATAGATATAAAATAAAATAAAATAAAATAAAATAAAATAATAAAATAAAATAAAATAAAATAAAATAAAATAATAAAATAATAAAATAAAATAAAATAAAATAAAATAAAATAAAATAAAATAAAATAAAATAAAATAAAATAAAATAAAATAAAATAAAAAGACAAAAAGGAGAGGAAGCTGAGTATTTTTATATTATACAGCTGAGTATTTTCCTCACACCGAGATTGAGGAAATGAAGGTTTGATTCCTTGTCTGAAGAATGGTGGGGGGTGGGTTGAGAGTGCCTTTTCTATGTGTTCTCCAATGGCGCACAACACTTTGCTCCAATTTGTGAAGCTGTTATTGCAAAGTGCTCTGACAAGAGGCAGTGCAGGGAGCTTCTTTGTAACAACCAGCATTAGCTCAGTTTCCACAAAGACACCTTTCTGATTAGTTCCTGGGAGCACAACAGTGAGGTGCCTTGACTTAGGCAACACATCTTGAGCTACAGCTGTTGTGAATTCCCAGATGAAAGCAGAAACTGAGCTTATGTCAGCAGTTCTGAGGGCTTCTCACACCTGCAGTTAGTTTTTGATGATTCAGCAATGGAAAGGTCACTACCCCATTTGGACAGATGTGAGTAGTTTTGATGTTTCTGTGGTCGATCTTACAACCCTTCCATGTAGAAGCCTGACCTAGACATTGGGTTTTCTTGTTCTCTTCTTTCCTGGACTCTGCCACAAAAAGGTTAATTTCTACCCTAACATTTCCTGAGCAAGTTTTTCAGAGGTCAAGAACTGAGTCTGCTCCTTCAAATCAAAGACCTCTGGCCTGCCTGTGGGTTAAGTGAAAGAAAGCTTCTGTCACCTGAATTGCTAGGTCAAAGCAGCCAGTTCAGATGAGCCTTGTTGTACTAGCCAAGATTATCAGAAGCCCTAGCAAGATTTGCCATGTTACCTTATGCTGCCATTTCTAATGGACAGAGGGAGGGACAGAGAAGCCACAGTAAAAATCCCAAGCAACGAAAGATGATTTAAGCTTCTGAAAATGAGCGTAACATTTTTTTTCTCTTTCATTTTTGTTGAACAGTAATTACAAACATTGTCAAGAAACTGAGTAACATCAATATGTGACGCACAGAGATGTGGATTAACAAGACTTCTTCTATCACCATGTTAGAATAGATTAGAGATAAAGTTAAAATAATGAAACATCAGAGGTAGGAATCACAATTTTATCAAACTTGGACAGATTTTATATTTTATCTTAACTGCAACAGAGCTACCATCCGCCACACTTATGATATGCGGTAAGTATTAACGTGTATATTATTTGTCTCCCTATTTATTTTTTCGTGGATGAGTGTAACAACAATTAAAGAAAACCCAAATAATTTAAAATGCATCAAGAAGACAGAAACATAAAAGCCCAAACAGAACAACAACAGCAACAGCAACAACAGGAGGTGGAGGAGGAGGTGGCAGTGTTGAGCAGAGAAAGGAATTTGGGTCTAGGTCACATGAAATAAATTGACAAATATAAAAGTTAGCCTGGGGTAATGCAGAACTGGGAAATTTTGCCCTGATGGTATCTGGCTATCCAATGATGGGGTAACTTAACCCTCAGAAGAAGAAAATGAACACTTGCAGTGTTTTTTCTTTCTGCACATGTCTTGCAAAGTCAAAGGTTTAAAGAGGAATGTCCCAGCTATAAGAGGGAGATAAGTGTCAGTACCCTGTGTGCAAGTATGTGCACATGTGCATCTCACTTTGGATTACTGTCCAGTGTAGTCAAGATAAAATGAACGGATTTATCCATTCGTGCATCCATTGGTCTTTTTAGTCAGCCATTAAAATCAGTTCTTTGGATAGATTACAAGCTATGCAATAGGTTGCAAATACATACTGTATATTAATTAATAATTTATAATAATTAAATTCACAATAATTTATAATTAAATAATATATTAATCACAATGAGATATAATTGATATTATTCATATTTTAATCATTAGTGAAAACTATCTTCCTCAATCCAGAGCGGTTCGGTAACAAAATAAAAAAGAGCTGCTGGAGGTTACATGTGGACCCTGGGATTATTCACCATGGATTTAAAGTGTAAAAATATGAAATCTAAAATGCTCAAAAGAAGAGGAATTCTTTGCTAAAAGATAATAAAATGGATGCCAGTCAAGCTTCGTGGAGAAGATATTTCATACGCTAGAAGCCTTAGCCATCTGCCCAACTTCATTGGCTGGGGAACACAAAAGAGGACCTTTGAAGACGATCTAAGGGACTGGACAGATAAACAGTGAGGTAAGCATTCCTTCAGATGCTTTGACCCTAAGTTGTTTAGGGCTTTTAAATGTAATGCCAGTTCTTTGAGATGGGCCAGAAATGGTCTGGGAACCAGTAAAGCTGACAGAACACTTATATTATACGATTTGTTGCCTAGTGTTAATTAATAAACAATCTGATTATGTCACTGTGAGAGTAAGCCTTGCCGATGGCAGTACCTGGCTCATCTTGAAAGATGAAGAGGATTGCTTAATACCTGGATGGGGGCCTGCCTGGGAATTCCAGGGCTATTGACTAAATGGGGAAGTCAAACAATCATCCCAGCAAATGCAAACTACTTCCAAAAAGCTGCCAAGAAAATGGCATGGATGTGATCACCAGGAGTCAAGCTTGACTAAATTCCCTCTTTAGTGTTTTAAGTCAATCCATACTTTTAATTTAAACTTGAGTCTCAAGAATTCAAGCAGGATGTATTTCCCAACTTTGTTAACTGGTGGTGGCAGATATTACTATTAGGATGGTTCTTGCAAGCAAAACAAAGCATGTTCTTTATTAATATTTTAGGGTCTCTCTGTGAAGTATACAAAGGAGGAGATCAGATTTAGCCACTTTTAGTGGTCCTTGTGTTAGATTTGCTGCTCCAGTTAGATTGATATCCATGATTATGAAGGTCACTTCTCAAATCTATAACCTTATCTGGAACTGGCCAGATGATCTTACTGAACCCTCTTCACCAGTTCAGCCAAGCCTTAGCCAAGAACATGGGCCAGAATCATTCCCCATTAGTCAGAACCCTGACTAGACTCACAAGTGTCACCACCCAGGCAAGGCAATGGCAACAGTGTGTTGAATAGCAGAACAGTTCACTTGTAAGGTGGAACACCTTTGGAATGAAGATTTACTCAAGATTATCCCAGGATGCATACATAGACTTGTAGTTAGATCAGGCTTAACAAACACCAACTGAGTAAAAATGGTGTAGCTATACCTCCAGAATAAAATGTACTAACCACTACAGCTAACTAACTTACTAACTAGCCTTCTGTATGGTTTTATAGCCATGAATCAGCTATTTATGGAATTGGGAATTTGTCTGTAGACTGTATGAATATGGTTTGTTGCTGCTAATTCCTGTCCCCAATACAGGACAGAACATCTAATCTAATCTAACCTAACCTAATCTAATCTAATCTAATCTAATCTAATCTAATCTAATCTAATCATCTGCCCAGATCCAAAAGTTATAATATTTCAAGGATGAGGCAGCCCTTGAGACTGGAATTCTCTGCATGAGATCCTGTCAAATGGAACATCTGGACTTTAGACATTTTGGATGCTAGAAGACAAATAACAATAGAATTCAGAATACTGATATCTGAAGACAGGGGCTTCACAGAGCCATTCTGTCTTTTCTGGATCTCTTCTTTATGAGTTTTCTGAGCCACTTTTTAAAGCCATCCAAACCAGTGATGGTTGTCCCCAAGGTGAATTCCATGCTATAAAAATCTAATTTATGGCTTTGCATAAAACACAATGTTGGTTTTGCGCGCTGTGTTTTATGAACCCGTCCATTGTGATTTGTAATCCATGATTTATGATTTAGCATGTTCTTTGAACTGACCAAATTGTGGTCTATTCATAAACTGCAATTAAGAAACTATAGTTTACCATGATAGGGGGAGCCAGTCTGCAAAACTGCTTTTTGTCACTTCATTTCATTGAAGCACCTGAGATTTACTATTGTAAGGGAGGGAGAATGGTTTTTTTTCCCTTTCCCTTTCCTTTTTTCTTTTTATATTCAAGCCATGCATAATTTTTCTAATCTGTAGCCTGAAATATGGCCAAAGCATTTTTCCCCTTTATGAATAAATGAGGGAGCTGACACCGGATGCATCAGCTGCTTGTTCTCAGCACTCCTGCTGAGAAAAACTCTCAGACCAAATGCTGAATATCACCATGTTTAAATGTTTTCCTGCAGCATTATCTATAATGTGTGCAAATCCAAAGATAGGTAGCGGCCCTCAAATTTACCAGGTCTTTTCCGCTGGGGGAAGGGTGGGGGTGGTTCTCAAAGCCATCAAAATTAAACATCATTTCTAGATCTTATTCCCTTTCCCCCACCACTCCCTCTGTCTTCTTGGCCAGCAGAGTGTGCTCAAATCCATCCACTTTGCAATGCTCTCCCATCAGAGAGAACAGAGGCAGCATTTTCATAATAATGAAGCATTTCTTATATTTAAGATGTACTAGCTTTTTACATGGAGCAACTGAGAGTCCAGTTGTTTCCTCTGTATTTTAAAGAAGCAAACAAAAAAGTTTTTTGGTGGTGGTGGTGGTGGTGGTAAGATTATTCTCCAAGCAGGTGAATAAACTCATCTGGATAATGTGATGTAAAATTGGTCCCAGGACTCATTTCCATAGTGCACAAGTGGCAACTTTACCAGTAAAACATTTTGTGCTTTAATCTATCAATTTAACATAACAAGGGTTCCATCTCTTTTTTCTCTGCTGATAATGCAGAAAATAATCATTCTTTTTCATATCAGCCTTACCTGAATTATCAACATGTGTCTCCTGCTTACAAAATAACTTGACCAGTAAGAAAAAGCAAAGTTGCTCTTTCCTTGCACTTTCAGAGGACAAGAGCAAGATCATGTAGTAATGGGTGTGGCTGGGTGATCAAAGTCCCACCCCTTTTTAATGTGCAGGGCTTTGCTTGCCCAATCACATCTGCCATTTTGAAACCAATGACCATTCCTGTGGATGCCTCTGCCTTCATCTTCCCTTAACCAGCATACTAAGTCTTCCTTACCAGCTCTTGCATTTGTATTGTATAATTGAAGAGTCTTCCATCCTCTAGTTTGTTTGTTCAATTTAGGTGCCGCCCAAATCCAGACTGACTCTGGGTGGCTCACAAGACATAGAAATATAAAAATAACAATCCATGTACACAGCAAACAGATGTTGAATCTGGTCAACATAGAAAGCAAATATCATGCATCAAGCAGGGGCTCCAATCACCCTAGTCCAGAGCCGGAGAATAACACCAAAATCTTGGCTTTGCAAACCTCAGTTGGTGATACTAGCAAACTTGATATAGTGCCCATTTTGCTTTTCCCTCCCTAAAACCTAGCCCAAAATCAGGCCTAGTTTCCTGAAGGAAAGGTGAGCTCTCAACTTATCAAATAAGTAAGGACATCTTTTAACAAGAGCTTTCCAAGAATGGACTAGCACTTCATCTAGGTCTACATACTCTTTCAAAAGTAGGAAGCCTGATGCTTCCAGGAAGCTCACAAACTGAATATATTGCTTTTCTCTATTGAAAAAGGTTGAGCAGTACATCAAATAACCCAACACTACAGCATCTTTATTGTCCCCAAACTATACCAAAATGCTTGCTCTGACTCTTTAACAGCTAGACCAGTTAGGCATAGCCAATAGAGGTGATGTGTCGTCTGCATCTACATCTCTTCTGGTAGCCTGGTCTTTTTTTTTTCTTCCAGTGTGGCCTCCTCTTTGCAAAAGGCCAAACCATCTCTGACCTAAAGCATGCCAGAAATAAGATCCTATCTCTTTCACCATCTCTGGTCTGATTATAGTCTTGTGTAATCTGATTCTTTTGAAATATTATTCAGAAATAGCATGCTACTTTATTCAATGAATCCTACTCCTCTATCAGAGGGGAAATGAGGCTCTTCATGCCTGCTTCAATGTCACTGTGCATGCTAACTCCTCCTCTGATCTTTATGTAATGGGTGTGCAGGTCTGAAGAGAAATACTTGGTGAAATTGATTGGATATGCTCAGAATCTCCCTTAAGAATTCTCCAATCAACACAGAAAGGTAGGTGTGGAACTAATGCATGTGGACTTACTCCACATCTAGCTCTCTTTTAAATTTGTTGCAGGATTCACCCAAGTGATGGCATGCATGTGTGAATATAAATTTATAGGTGTATTTTATGTTGATTTTTAAGCCATACATGAAAAAGGCTCAGAAAAAGAAGCAAGATGTCCATTACTACTAGAAATCTCAGGTTTGAATAAGAAAAATCCTTAGCATTTCTGGGGGTTGTAAAAGCATTTGGTTGTGGCCTCAATTCCAAAAAATTCTGGGGAGGGTGGGTAAGTATGTTCTTTAGTCTCCCATGAAACTGACAGAATTTCCATGGGTTTAATGTCAACATTTTAATAAAATTCTAAGTCAAGATTAGGGATTAGTGAATCAAGGTGGATCCTTTCTAGTCAACTGTCCAATTTCAGGGATGGTTTTCTGATCTGGCAAATGTCTATTCTGCTAATTTTTAAGTACTGTATAAATCCTTAGGAGGGAATCAGATTAAATCTAGAGATCAGGAAGGCTGCATTTATAAACTTTTATAAACTTTCAAAGGTGATTCAGAGGCCCTAACCAAAAGATGATATACTTGCATCACCATCCTTAGAATGATAAAAAGTCCTCATAATCATAAAAGGCCAATGATGCTTTATCTGTGGAAGGCATCAGCCTTGTCTCTACCATTGGGGTTTACCTGTGAATTTACTCAGGCACGCATGAACAACACACATATACAATTTCAAGAGTTGGCAATCCACCCAAAAGCCAATCATTTTAGTTGATGAAGCAGTGAAGAATAGAACATAGCAGAGAACTGGGTGGTGTGGGAAGTGGTTGAGGTATTTGTACTAGGGGTGGGGAAAACCAGATACCAGTCAACTCTCAGCTATGGAAGCTCACTGTGTTTTAGGCCAGTCACTCTTTCCCATCCCAACCTACTTCACAGAGAGGTGGTTGTGGGGGAAAACAGGAAGAAAGAGTGCTATGTATACTGTCAAAAGTAAGAGAGTGTGTGTACATGTGTGTGAGAGAGAGAGACAGAGAGAATAAATGCATGTGTCTTTCCACAGCTAAATATGGGATAATGTGACTGTCATGAAAAGGAGATTGTATGTCTTTCCATGACATCCTAGGAACTACAACTTGAAGCATGGTGCTGGGATCAGAAGGTGTCCTTAATTTCCCCATTATCTTTAGCTAGGGTTATTAACTCAGGTCCACTTTCTTTATTGGCAATTCTCCCCTTCCCTAACACTTTAGTCCTAATCTTCATTCAGTGTCCCATAAAGAAGGAAGCCAGCCTCTTGATCTTGTGGAAGAGAAATTAGGACACTGTGGTGAAGTTTGTCAACAGCTTTTTATTTTAACAGCTACAGCAATAGAGTTGCAATTTCAGTTTGTTAAAGAAAAAGAAAAAGAGGATGCAATACGTCAACAGCTGCTGGGACCATATCTCTACAGGATGGTTTCTATTGTGTGAAGAAATCTGAGATGAATATTAAGTGATTGGAGTTTATGGTGGAGAAAGGCTTTATTCCAAAAATAAAATGTTACAATACTGCACGGTGGAAAATGTAATTATCTCACTGTCCTCCTGGATCCACCGCCTTTTTTAATCAACAGTGACATACTGATAAAAACTAATTGTTATTCTACAGCAACCTGTGACAAACAACCTAGTAAAAGTCTTCCAAAGACTAAAGACTTGGCTGAGTGGGAGCCAGAAGTCCCGTTACAAAGTTGACCTACTACAAATTGCACTGGGGTCTCCAAACTTCTTTTTAGATAATTTTATTAAAAGATTGTACATAGATAAGAAGAAATATATTCAAAGAAAAAATATATAGTAAAGTAAATGTGAAAAGAGAGCCAGTTTGGTGTCATGGTTAAGGCACCAGGCTAGAAACCAGGAGACTGGGAGTTCTAGTCCTGCCTTAGGCACGAAGCCAGGTGGGTGACTTTGGGCCAGTCACTCTCTCTTTGCCCTAGGAAGGAGGTAATGGCAAACCACCTCTGAAAAACCTGCCAAGAAAGCTGAAGGGACTTGTCCAGGTAGTCTCCGAGAATTGGACATGATTGACCAGATTAAAAAAATGTGAAAAAGAAAAAAGAAAAGGAAATAAAAAAACACAGAGAAAAGAAGATAGAAAAAAGAAAAAGAAAGTAAAAGAACAGACAACATTATATGTATGTATGTATGTGGCTTCCAATCTTCCTCTTGGCAGTTATACATACAATTCTAATCAAACCTCTCTCTCTAAGGTTTCATCATAATTCCCTTCTTTCTATAACCTATTCTTTCTAATCATTAAAACCATAGGTCACAGAATCACAGTCCATAAGGGGTTTCCAGTCATTGACGAATATCAATAATGACCTTTCTCTAATAAAAGTAGTCAATTTGTCCATCTCAGCAAGTTCTGTCAATTTCACCAACCATGGAGTCCTTGGTGCTCTCTGAGCTTGGTTGTTTGCTTGCAGACGTTTCATTACCCGACTAGGTAACACCATCAGTGCACCTAGTTACAGTACCTAGCACCTAGTTACCTAGTTGGGTAATGAAACATCTGCAAGCAACCAAGCTCAGAGAGCACCAAGCTCATATATTGTCTTCTACTGGATTTAACCAACCATTCCTCCATGGTGGGTAATGCCAAAGATTTCCATCTTCGTGCATATAGTAATCTCGCCTCAGTAATCATATATTTAAATAATCTTCCATAGCTCTTTTCAAAATGTTTATCCATCAGTCCTAAAAGGAAGAGTTCTGGCTTAAATTGAATATTAATCTTTAACATCCTCTGTATCAATGTATGTAGAATCATCATAGATTCATAGAATCATAGGTTTGGAAGGGACTTTGGAGGTCTTCTAGTTCAACCCCCTGCCCAAGCAGAAGGTAGGAATCCTCATACCATCTTGGAAAAATGGTTGTCCAATCTTTTCTTGAAAACCTCCAGCAATGGAGTACCCACAACTCCAGGAGGCAAGCTGTTCCACTGCTTAGTCATTCTCACCGTCAGGAAATTACTCCTCATTTCCAGATTGGATCTCCCTCTGATGAGCTTCCACCCATTGCTTCTTGTCCTACCCTCAGGTGCTATGGATAATAAATCGACACCCTTTTCCCTGTGGCAGCCCTTCAAGTATTGGAAGACTGCTATCATGTTTCCCCTCAGTCTTCATTAAGCTAAACTTACCTAGTTTGTATTTGAATAAAAAAAAATTTATAGCGTTTTTATATGTCCACCATGCATGATAAGATGACCCTTCATGTTATTCACATTTCCATCATACATTTGAAATACCTTTATACATTCTAGATAATTTCTCTGGCATCATGTACGTACCAGTGATACATCATTTTATAAAAATTCTCTTTAAGACCATAACATAATGTAAATTTCAACTCTTTTAACCACATATTTTCCCATTGATCAATCTGTATATTATAACCAAAATTCTTAGCCCACTTTATCATACATTCTTTAACCTGTTCTTCCTCCGTTTTAAATTTCACCAAACGTTTATACATTTTAGCAATTACATGTTCATCATTGGTACACAATTGCTCTTCAAATTCTGTCTTACTTTGCTCCATACCCTAAGTATTTTTGTCTATTTTAAATTTTTCTGATAACATAAATGGGAAAACTATCGACAACTATATCCTTCTGCCATTAGTTGCTCTCTTGATTTAATTTTATATTCCCCTTCGTGATTTTCCAATATTTCCTGGTATGTTAACCATTGTCTTTGCCTATTTTTCTCTTCTATAAAATGCTTCTTGTCCTGAGATCCATAGAGGTGTTTTTGGGCATAGCCTGGGTTTATATCTATTCCATGTTCTCAATATGGCACATCAAATAAAATGGTTTCTAAAATCCACATGAACTTTAACTTTATCATACCATAAATATCCATACCATCCAAACCTCAGGTCATGGTCTTCTAACTCTAAAAGTTTTTTGTTTCTCAGCAACATCCATTCTTTCATCCAAACCAAACAACAGGCTGCAAAATACAATTTCAAATCCGGTAAACCCAATCCTCTTCTTTCCTTTGCATCTTGTAAAACTTTATATTTCACTTGTGTTTTTTTCCCTTGCCATACAAATGTAGATATATCTTTTTGCCATTGCTTAAATGGTACATCAGTTGTCAAAACAGGTATTGTCTGAATCAAAAATATATTCTAGACAAAACATTCATTTTAATCACAGAAATTCTCCTAACAGTGACAGTTTTAATTTCTCCCATCTTATCATGTCCTAAATTTCATTCCATGTCTTAACTTAATTATTTTGAAATAACATACAATTCATAATCGTCATAATAGTGCCCAAATATTTTATTTTTTTCTCAATCTTAAAACCAGTTGTACCCGATCTTCTATTTTCATAGTTTTTGATCTTCATCTTCTGATTATTAATCTTAAAACCTGCTAGCATACTAAAGTCCTTTAATTTTCCCATTACTGTTTCTACTCCCTCTAATGGATCCTCCAAAACTATCACCAGGTCATCCGTAAATGCCCTTAACTTATAAGTTTCTTTTTAATCTTAACTCCCACGATTCTCCCATCTTGTCTTACGTCTCTTTTCAATACCTCAAGATCTAAAATGAACAATAGTGGAGGTAGTGGGCATCCTTGTCTTGTCCCTTTTTGAATCTCACAAGGTTTTGTTAGTTTCCCATTAACAATTATTTGTGCTTTCTGTGAGGTATAAATTGATCTTACCCATTTAATAAAATCATCTCCAAAGTTCATATGTTCCAGAACTCTAAACAAGAAAATCCAATTCAAATTGTCAAATGCCTTTTCTGCATCTAAGAAGATCAGTGCAGCTTGTTTTTCATTGTGTTACACCAAATACTCCAGTACTTCCAACACATTTCTAATATTATCTTGTAATTGTCTTTTAAGTAAAAACCCACAATGATCTTCATGAATAAAGTCCTGGAAAATTATTTTCAACCTTTCAGCCAAAATTGTGGTAAACAATTTAGTCATTATTCAATAAAGATATTGATTGATAATTTCTTGTTGAAGTCAGGTCCTGGTCTTCTTTAGGTATTAATGCTATATTAGCCTCTTTCCAGCTATCAGCAATCTTTCCATTCTGTAAAATAATATACAGTGTTTGTTGTAAAGGTTGTAAAAGTTCATCCTCAAAACATTTATAATAAGAGGCTGGCAGACCATCTGGACCAGGTGCCTTTCCTGTTTTAAATAGCTTCACAAATTTCATTCTTTCCTTTATTTATTTATTGATCAAATTTATATAGCCACCCATCTCACACGAAGTGACTCTGGGCAGCATACAATAATAAACTAAAATAATAAATATATAAAAACAGTCATTGCTAAAAATATAAAACAATCATTCTTAAAAATACAAGCCATTATTTGTTTAGGTCCATTGAACATTTGTCTCTGATTCTCTGTAATCTTTAGTAAATTCGGTTCATGTAAATATTCAAACACTTTTTCCAAGGAAATTTCTTGCCTTGGAACATTTCTTAATTTTGCAAAACATGTATTGATCCTATAAACCATATCAACTTCTGTCTCTGTGTCATCTTCATCCCAATCCAAAAAGTTGGGCAGAGGCTTAACAATCTTTTCTCTAATATCTTCTTCATGGTCTTCTGGAATTCCTCTAAATCTTAAACAAAATTATTTTTCTTCTAGTTCCAGTAATGCCAAGTTGTCCAAATCTTTCTCCATCTATCTATTTTTAACTTCTGTCTTACTTTCCAAAACTTCCACTTGGTCATTAATTTGTTTTACATCTCCAGCCAATTGTCCTACAGAGTCTTCAATCTTCTTAACTTCTTCTTTCATATACATTTTTATCCCTGCAAATCCTTCTTCCATTTCCTTTTTAAAAGCTTCCAAACCAGCCTTTCTCAACCTTTTGATCCTGGAGGAACCCTTGAAATATTTTTCAGGCTTCAGGGAACCTCTGCACATTCAGGCTCAAATATAGGCCAGAAGTTACAAAATTATTATATTTGTTTCATGTATAGGCCTGTATATATGCATTAACAATGTTCTTAAACTAAAATAAAGAATGAAACTTACCTCTTTAATGTGAAGTTGCCCAAATTTGAAATATTTTTAGAAATAAATTGTGATCTCCAAGGGAACCCCTAGTGACCTCTCATGGAACCCTAGGGTTCCATGGAACCCTGGTTGAGAAACCCTGATCCAAACTATTGGCAACTGTTGCAGTCATCTTCTTGCCAAATTCCTCAAACATTTTCTGCAATAAATCTGGCATGATGCCCTTATCTGTAAATTGTTCTAGTGAACCTCCCCATCCTTCTCCTATTTTTCCTGATTTTCTTGTGGTTGTCGTTATGATAAAGTGAAAGTATGTCAATTACTAGGGTGAAAGTAAAAGGCAAACTTCTCCTCCCCCCCCTTTTTTTTTTTTTTTGCTTTTCTCTATCTTTAACACTTTAGTCCCAATTAGCTGTCCATAGCTACAAGTCACATAGTCTGGCTCATATTACCCTTATCTTCTTGTTTTGTAAAATCCACCAGTTATCTACATTCCTAAATAATAAACAATCAGCATTCCCACAAAGGTCTGGCTTGTTTGTCTGGTTAATGTTAGTGTTTTCAAAGGCACTTTCATCAGGGAAAGAAAAAAATATTCTGTTTTCTAAAATTACTGTCCCGTTTATCCATTTAAAACTTTCTTAAATCACAATCTTTTTAAGCTTTTTGCTTCTAAGTTAAAATCCTTTAAAATAGTATATATTTTTCTCTTAGTTCCAAAAAGAAGGTGACTCGCTGAATGTCTTTGTTCTTTCCGTCTGTTCAGAAGATCTTTCTTAAGTTGTAAATTAATTGAATCCAAAAGTGTTTAAGAAAGTGAGGCTTTAGCTGGTCATATGTCCATAAAGGGTACACAGCAGTTTTGAGCACAATGATAATCCCTCAGTCCCCAAGCTGCTCAACTCATGATTGACCACAAGAAACTCCATTCCTGTGATCTCCTTGCAAGGAGCAGCCATGCAGAGCACAAGTGGGCAATCTCCCGATCTCTCCTTCCCCAGAGAGAATTTTGTCAGCCAGAACTTGCCACCTGGCTGGCGATCTTTGCCACAGTGCTGTCCTTGCTTGCAGAGACGCTCACAGAGAAGTCTAACCTGCCTAGGTCCTCACCCAGAAGCTGAGTCTCTAAACTCATTATTGCCCATTTGAGGTCCCTTTCTACCTCTGCCATTCCCATTACAAAAATTGTTATGGCTAAGATATCATATAAACTGATATCTTAACCATAAAATCAAAGCTAACAGGGTGGGGCTGTCCAGATCTCTGGACAATTCTGTTCTATAGGGCAGACCCTCTGATGGAGAAGGCATGTTTCTTGGGTTCCAATAGATGTCCCTGTTTCACAGAAGGGACCTGGATTATGCCCATCCTGTCACATCACTAAAGTGTTGCGACACACAGTTTGGAAAGCTATGGACTAAGGCAAGGGTCGGAAATGGCGGCTCGCGAGCCAGATGCGGCTCTTTGGCCCCTTGAGTGTGGCTCTTCCGCAGCTGAACTCACCCCCGCCCCTTCCACATGATAGGCCCCCGCCCGCAAACCCCGCCCCCTGGCTCTCGCACTGAGCGAGGCCCGGCGCGGCAGGGAGGCAGTGCCATCTCCAGCCGCAGCAGCCCCTGCAGCCGCTCCTGCGCCGCCTCCGACAGCGTCGCATCCCGGGACAGCAGCACCACCCTGCCGTGGCTTATTGGGGCGGGTGGGAGGGCGCGGGGGAGCCGCACAGGCGCCGAGGGGGGCGGGCGGGCGCCTGCTTGCCTCCCTCCGCGAGGCCCCCGATCCGGCTTGGATCCCGGGAAGTCAGCGGGGGGCCTCGTGGAGGGAGGCAAGCAGGCAGGTAAGTGGGCAGGCCTCATTTCCCGCCCCCATCATCATCTTCGCTCAACGCGGGCGGGCGGAAGCGGCCAAGGGGGGCGGGCCCGGCGGCAGCGGAGGCCAGAGGAGGAGGAGGCCCGGGCCGGCTTCCAGCGCGCCTGGGCCTCACGGAGGGAGGCAAGCCCAGCTGCCTGGGGTCCAGGGAGATCAGCTCCGGCAGGATCTGTGGTGAAGAGCAGCCGTGGGGGGGGCGGGCGGCGACAACAAGTGGTGCGCTGGAAGCCTGAAGTGCCGGCGGAGGAGGAGGAGGCCTGGGTCTCGCGGAGGGAGGCAAGCCCAGCTGCCCGGGGTCCAGGGAGATCAGCTCAGGCGGGATCTGTGGCGAAGAGCGGCCGTGGGGGGGGGCGACGACAAGCGGTGCGCTGAAAGCCTGAAGCGCCGGCGGAGGAGGAGAAGGAGGCCCGGGCCGGCTTCCAGCGCGCCTGGGCCTCGCGGAGGGTGGCAAGCCCAGCTGCCCGGGGTCCAGGGAGATCAGCTCCGGCGGGATCTGTGGCGAAGAGTGGCCGTGGGGGGGGAGGGGCGACGACAAGCGGCGCGCTGAAAGCCTGAAGCGCTGGCGGAGGAGGAGGAGGAGGCCCGGGCTGGCTTCAAGCGCGCCTGGGCCTCGCGGAGGGAGGCAAGCCCAGCTGCTTGGGGTCCAGGGAGATCAGCTCCGGCAGGATCTGTGGTGAAGAGCAGCCGTGGGGGGGGGGGCGGGCGGCGACGACAAGCGGTGCGCTGAAAGCCTGAAGCGCCAGCGGAGGAGGAGGAGGAGGCCCGGGCCGGCTTCCAGCGTGCCTGGGCCTCGTGGAGGGAGGCAAGCCCAGCTGTCCGGGGTCCAGGGAGATCAGCTCCGGCGGGATCTGTGGCGAAGAGCGGCCGTGGGGGGGGCGGGCGGCGACGACAAGCGGCGCGCTTCAGGCTTTCAGCGCGCCGCTTGTCGTCGCCGCCCCCCCCCCCCCCCACGGCCGCTCTTCGCCACAGATCCCGCCGGAGCTGATCTCCCTGGACCCCGGGCAGCTGGGCCGGGTGGACGCCATCTCCCGCCCGCAAACCCCGCCCCCTTCCACATGATTGGCCCCCGCCCGCAAACCTCACCCCCTTCCACGCGATTGGCCCCGCCCACAAACCCCGCCCCCTTCCACGCAATTGGCCCCCGCCCGCAACCCCCCCTGGCTCTCTAGCATTTCAAAATGTGCACGAGCATGTCAAAATGGCTCCCGGCATAAAAAGTTTGCCGACCCCTGGACTAAGGCATGAGTGGCTGTGAGCAGAGGCTCCCATTGCAGGGAAGGAAACAATTGGTGCACAAGATGGATTTATTTATTTATTTATTTATTTATTTGATTTTTATCCCACCTTTATTATTTTTATAAATAACTCAAGGCGGCAAACATACCTAATACTCCTTCCTCCTCCTATTTTCCCCACAACAACCCTGTGAGGTGAGTTGGGCTGAGAGAGAGTGACTGGCCCAAGGTCACCCAGCCGTCTTTCATGCCTAAGGTGGGACTAGAACTCACAGACTCCTGGTTTCTAGCCCAGCACCTTAACCACTAGACCAAACTGGCTCTCTATGTCACTAGACCAAACTGGCTCTCTCTCTCTCATTCTCTACTGGATTTCTATGAAGCTCCTGCTGGCCATGGTTGCCAACTGCTCCTCAAACAGGAGCATGAATCCAGAAAGATCTCTCAATTGTGCACCAGCTTCATCTGGAACTATAGCCTCATCCAAAGTTAGACAGAAAATCTCTGGACCCAGAGAGCTCTAAAACTCAAACCCACTTTTGTCTTGCTCAAAACAACTACCTAGTGAGGTAGGTTGGGCTGAGAGAGACTGGCCCAAAGTCACCCAAGCAGTTTTCATGCCTAAGGGAGGCCTAGAATTCACAGTCTCCTGGTTTCCAGGCTAGCACCTTAGCCAGTACACCAAACTGGCACTCTCTCTCGTCTTAATAGAGTTAAGCTGTACTTAAAAGCCAAATTCATTATAGATCCAGGGGCACTGTATTCAGAAAAGCACTGAACAAACACAGTAAGCTTATGTATATATTACAGGAATGTTCTATCTGTGTCAATGTAAATCCATTGATTAATTTATTGGCTGTTCTTTGAAACAGGTTTGGAGGAAGGCAGTGAAAATGACCAGTGGAGTAAAAGCAAAATTCTATCAAGAGAGATTGACAGTTCGGGGAATGTTTCTCCTTAAGAAGACTGAGTGGGAAGATGATAGCACTTTTTCACTACAGGAATAGGGTACCCAGAGGCAGGAAACAGATGGAGAGACAAATTCCAGTTGAATGTTAGGAAAAATGTCCTAACAATAAGCGTAGTTTGACATTTACCTATTTACCTGGAAAAGGGTTTCCCTTCTCCAGATGTGTTCAAGTGGAAGTTGGACAGCCTTTGTCTTGGATGCTTTAATTTGGATTCCTGTACTGAGTGAGTGTTGGACTTCATGCCTTCAATGCCCCATTCTAATTCTGTGATTTAGTTTAGTCTTGAGAAGGACCTTGTAAGCATATGTAAAATCTCAGCACTAACATCAAGGAACAGGCACAAATTTAGACATTGCTTGAGAGTGTGTATGTAAGACAGCCTTTCTCAACCTTTTGACCCTGGAGGAACCCTTGAAATATTTTTCAGGCCTTGGGGAACCCCTGCACATTCAGGCTCAAATACAGGCCAGCCAAATACATATATTTGTTTCATGGGTAGGCCTGTATATACTGTATGCATTAACAGTGTTCTTAAACTAAAAATAAAGAATGAAACTTACCTCTTTTATGTGAAGTGCCCGAATTTGAAATAATTTTTTTAATAAATTGCGATCTCCCAGGGAACCCCTAGTGACCTCTCGCACAACCCAAGGGTGCCACAGAACCCTGGTTGAGAAACCCTGATGTAAAATATCACATGGTAGAAACCAGCATCCCTCAACCTGGAATTCTTGGGGTGGGCTGGGACTTTGGGGATTGTAGTCCAAATCTATCAGCAGGCTACCACTTTGAGAGAAGCTGGTATAAAAAGCAAAGATTCCCTTGTGTCAAGTTCAATGCCTAGACACCTAGTTCATATCCATGTAGTTTTCTTGGAGTGATTTTCTGTTGTTCTTGGTTGGTCTAGCCTAATGACTTGGGATTTCTTGGTGGTCTCTAAGTGCTAACAATTCTGATTATACCTCTTGAGATCAGCCAAAGCCAGCAAAGTGCTGCCACTTGCTGTGACATTACTAAAAGTGCTAACCATTTTTAGAGGACAGACTGTGGGTCAATCCAATCTCATCCCACTGTGGAGGCAGCCTTAGGTGTTCCAGCTTTAATGTGGTGGTTTCCATCTTTTCCCAAGATAGGTCTTGGTGTATTTATTTATTTATTTTTATTTATTTGTTGAATTTCTATAACCGCCCATCTCCCCCTCAAGGAGGGACTCTGGGCGGTTCACAACACAATATCAACAAAATACAATAAAAACAGTAATAAAAATACAATACAATAAAATTACAATAAAAATACAGTAAAATCCAAGAGGCAGATGGTTCTAAAGTGACATTGAATATATTTAAATATTTTAGATATTTAAGGTGGTACTAGGGGATCAGCCATCCCCAAGCTTGATTGCTTTCCTTTTTGCCCCAGGCGAGATCACAGAGCCAGGTTTTTAATTTTTTTCTAAAATCCAGGAGCGAGGGGGCCTGTCTTATCCCTGGTGGGAGGATGTTCCATAGGGCAGGTGCTGCTGCAGAGAAGGCTCGTCTCCGGGACCCCGCTAGGTGGAATTCTTTCATAGAAGGGGTCCGCAGCATGCCCTCTCTGCAAGATCGGGTGGGACGGGAAGATGTAATGGGGATGAGGCGGTCCCTCAGATAACCTGGTCCCGTGCCATGTAGGGAATCTATGATGACTCATTCACCATCTCAGTAATGACACGGTGAGGCACTGGCATATGCTGAGCTCCTATTAGCCAGTTGAAGCTGCTGCAGTCAAGCCTCTGGTCACTGCCCTCCATAGCCACTTGGGATTGGACTGCCAAAGAAACTAGAAACCTGCTTCTGTGACATTTGCCTATATATGCCTGACCCACATTTTACAAAGTATTGATCACGCATTATATAGGGTCCTTATATATATGGGTATACTAGTCTTCTGGAAGACTATGAGGTTTGGTTCTGGACAGGGTGATACTGCTCCACTCAGACTCAGTGTACAACCTGGGGGCCCTCCGGGACTCACAGCTCCTGCTTGAAGAGCAGGTGGCAGCTGTGGCTAGGGGAACCTTTATACTACTGTGTCTTGTGCACCAATTGTTCCTGTTTCTAGACTGGAAGGCCATGCTCATGGTCAGTCATGCCTACTCACATCCCATTTGGATTACTGCAATGCGCTCTACATGGAGCTGCTCTTGAAGACCACGTGGAAGCTTCAGTTGGTCCAGAAGCATGAGTAGTTATGGGCACAGCCTGTTATGTCCATGTGACACCACCACTTGCAAACTGCATTGGCTCCCAATAGGCTTCCTGCCTACTGATTCAAGGTGCTGGTTTTACCTTCAAAGCCCTGCATGTCACAGGATCAGGCTACTTACTGTGTAGAAGATGCCTGCATTTGCTCACCTCACATGCTCTCATATGGTGGGCATGCTCTAGGTTACCTCTTTCAGATAAAAATGTACCTGGAACAATCTCTCTCCTCCCTCCCCCTCCCCTTCCAAAAAACTCTGCTTCCCTTTAGGAAAAAAAGTGTAGTTTGTTGAATTTCAGAGCTCTAACTAGGGGGTTGGTGGGGGGCAGCACTAGAGATGACAACAAAGAAGTTGAGAGTTGCATGAAGGCCAAGGGCTATGGATTGTCCATAAGATTGCTCTGCCCTTCTATGGAAGGGTATGCAATCATGCAAATTCCATTTATTTTGCAGCATACACCAATTTCTCACTTCAGTACAAGCTGGCTTTTTGAACAACATTGTACTCAGTTTCTAGTACAAAAAACCAGATCATGTTTCTGAGCAATTGTCCAGATAGAGATTTCAGCTGATGACCAAGATAGCATCAGGTATTGTGGCTTTCTGCCTTCAATCTAGTTAAGGCTGTTGGCAAATCACCGTATGTCCTTCTCAAAAGACATTTTGACAGGCGAGTCAGCTCTTCCAAGCCTGTGTCTTTTGTCAATTCATTTTGGCCAATTCATTTTTTATTTCACTTACAGAAGAAGGAAAGGAAAAGGCAAGATAGTTTCCTGCTTTTCTTAAGCTATTTCATGTTCAGCTTTGGACCATATAAATAGTCATTCTGTTGCAAGTGTATGCCACATACATTATCAGTAAAGTACTCTAACTAAATAAAGAACAGATATGTGGTGTTTATAGCTATTATTAACGTTGTGCAAAGCTTTGAACAAGTACTTCAAACTGATGACCTTTCAGCTGAATCATCCCATCAAAGCAGATTTGCAAATTTTAGCAGGGACCTATGTCAAGGCAGTGAATCAAATTGTCTGACTTTGAAGCACTTTGTAGCCTTTCAAAGCACTTTATAGATTTTAAGCTTTTTCTGCTGATTCCTGGGTTCTTCCAGAAAAGATGCAATATTAAAACTTTAGTCCCCTATATGAAGAATGCTGAGGGCAGGGGCTGGGTGGGATGAGCTTTCTGATCCTGACATAAGTTTGATCACCTTATTGCTATCACTCTTTGGGAGTGGCAAATTAAAATGAGTTTAGGCTCCATATACTTTGTCCATTCTCAGCTTCCTGAATGGGACCAGCCATAAGCCTTAATTTTGCTCTCTCTTGTTCTAATGGAAGGTTACCTACACTTCTCCACTGTTCCTCACAACGCACTGGCTGAACCCAACTCCCAAATAAAGCTAACTAGTCTGCTATGTGCTCTTGTGTCAAAATTCAATTTTATTCTACACAATTGGGGTAGGATTAAATTTCTTGACAATCAGTTAATGGGTTTTTTTTCCATGTCAGAAGCACCAAGGCGCTTTTGTAGTGAAAGGATTTGCCGGTGACATCACCGTTGCCCGGGGGGTGCCCGAGGAGGCTCCTTTCATGTCCCTGTGATTTTTCCCACTGAAGTGGTACCTATTTATCTACTTGCATTTGCATGCTTTTGAACTGCTAGGTTGGCAGGAGCTGGGACAAATTGCCGGGAGCTCACTCCGGCACACGGCTTGCACTCTTGGGATTCAAACTGCTGAGCTTTCAGACTTAATGGCCTCTGACTCAGCGTCACCGTGGTCCTGTGAATGGGTGCCAGCTCAATACTGGCCTGAATGTTTACTTTTTTAAGAAGAGAGCCCAAGGCTACTACTAATGCCATTTCTTCTAAATCACCATTTTTCCATGTTGCCTGTCTCTGGCATGTATCTTGCCTGATTTTGCCGCCTCTGTTAATTAACTACCATAGACTATTGGCAGCTAACCACATCCCTGACACAACTGAGTCCTGCCACTGATGGGTTTGTCCCTTTCCAGAAAGGGCTAAACTTGCCCACCAGTTAGGCCAACTCTCCTGGTTCCCCAGAAAACCCAATGATTGGGGCAACAAAGCATCCTACCTCACAAGGGGAAATCAGTGATGAGTTTCTAGTATTATGCCAAATAGTAAAATATGAATTTACCTTAAAAGCAAGTAGAAAAGTACCCTTTCAACAGTTTTTGAAAGTTTTTCAAGTTGGAATAAAACACTTGTTGAATTGCATAAGTACCATTTACGTTCTTTGCTGGGCAGTTTAAATATATTCTTCTGTATCATCATCATCTTGATGCTGCTATGGTGGCCTTTCCCCATCTCACAGTTTCAACTGGGAAACTTGAGCATCCTAGACCAAGCTAAATCCAAAAATGCTATGGAATTCCTGGAAGCTTGGCATTCAGACAAATCAGCCATCAATAGACACACAGAGATAAACCATATTTACACACCATTCAAAAGAGACAATAAAAAAGTTAAGAAGGAAACAAAAATACAGGAACACATCCTCTCCAGCAACCAACACCCAGATAAGCAGGTATTAACACTAGACAAACAATCAAGCAGAAAACAGTACCCTAATCAAGGAACTACCAAGGAGAAAACCACACCCCCATCAACACTGGCAGGGGGAGCAACTGTATATAAACTGGGAGCAAACCCCACACTCACTCGCACTGATGATGTTACCTAGTCAGGTAATGAAATGTCTGCAAGCAAACAACCAAGCTCAGAGAGCACTAAGGACTCCACAGAACTGGAAGCAATGCAGGTATTTTTATGCAGCTTGAATCATATCAGTTTGCCCTTAAATCTTGAACTGCAAACTTGAATTGAATTATGTTGTTTCTGAATTTCAGATCTCCAATTTAAATAAAATCTAGGCTGATTTGCATAGGCAACCTATGCAACTAAACCAGAGCTTTCCAAACTGTGTGTCGCGACACAAAAGTGTGTTGCCTACGGGGCCCAGATGTGTCGCGTCAAAACCCGTAAGCGCTGATGGCGTGCCATCAGTGCTTATGGGTTTTCCCACGATGACACACCAACGGTGGCGTGTGAAAATCTGAAAGCGCGGCAGCCACAGCGGCGCGCAAAAACCGAAAGCGGCAGCAGTGCTTCCGGGTTTTTGCATGCTGCTGCAATGGCGGCACTTCCGGGTTTTCCTGCGGCGACACACCAACGGCGGCGTGCAAAAACCGAAAGCAGCAGCAGCGCTTCCGGGTTTCTGCATGCTGCCGCAACGGCGGCACTTCTGGGTTTTCCCGCGGCGACACACCAACGACGGTTGGTGTGTCGCCGCGGGAAAACTTTGGAAAGCCCTGAACTAAACTTTTCAGATTAAAGCATCTAACCTACTTGCAGATCAAATCCCAGTAGTAGTAGTAGTAGTAGTAGTGATGATGATGATGTTGATGTTAGATTGCCATCCTGAGAAAAAGATTGTATATTTCTACAATTTCAATAATAGAAGCTGGGACCCCTTTAGTGACACCATCCAAAAGTTAAGAAAAACTAAACTGTTCTGGAGGGACTTTGTAGGATGCTTATTCACCATCAATTATTCATTATTATTCATCATTATTCGCCAGAAAAATAAATTTAAAACATAATGGAAGCACCCACGGTCGAAGCACTGGCATCTTTTAGATTATGTAATTGTCCGTGCTAGAGATCGCCGTGATGTACTTCTCACCAGAGCCATGACGAGCGCCGATGACTGCTGGACACACCATCGATTAATTCGATCCACGATGGCCATAAAGATTGTCCCTCATCGTAGGCTCCAAGGAAGAAAACCAAGGCGTAAAATGAATACACTGGCCCTTCAGGATTCTATTAAATGAGCTTGCTTTCAATCAACTCTCAAGGAACATCTGCCTATGGAACTTCCTGAAAATGTTGAGGAACACTGGATTAAATTGAAGACTTCTATTATTTCAGCCTGTGAACAAACTATCGGATACCAGACTAAGAGACATCAGGACCGGTTTGATGAGAACGATAGTGAGATTGAACATATTATTGACAAGAAAAGGAAAGCCTTCCAGATATGGCAAAAAGATATTAACTGTGCCGTTAAGAAAAAAATCTATGCCAGTGCAAAGGCAGAAGTCCAAAGAAGAACTAGAGAACTTAAGAACATATGGTGGATAAAAAAAGCCCAAGAAACCCAACATTTTGCAGATGCTCATGATGCACGGGGCTTTTTTAATGCCATAAAGGCCATCTATGGACCAACAAACCATGGTACAAATCCCTTACGCTCAGTAGATGGTGCTAAACTTCTAAAGGACAAAGAGTCTATTGCACTGCGCTGGAAAGAGCATTACTACAATCTCCTTAATCGTCACTCTACTGTGGCTGATGAAGTCTTCTTGCAAATCCCGCAAAAACAAATAAGAGATGAGCTTGCAGTACCCCCTAGTTTGGAGGAAGTCAGTAAAACCACTAAACAAATGAAAAATAACAAAGCTAGTGGACCTGATGGGATTCCTGCTGAAGTCTATAAAGAAGGTGGGCCTGAACTTACACAACAACTTCATAAGCTCATCGAAAAAATCTGGATGAGGGAGGAGATTCCAGCAGACTTTAGGGATGCCATAATTATCACTCTCTTTAAAAAGGGTGATAGAACAGACTGTGGAAACTATTGAGGCATCTCCCTTCTAGCCACAGCAGGCAAAATCCTGGCAAAGATCATCGCAAACCGTCTCCTATCTGTATCAGAAGACATCCTCCCTGAAACGCAAAATGGCTTCCGCCCTTCCAGGGGAACAGTGGATATGACCTTCACTGCATGACAGCTTCAAGAAAAATGCAAGGAGCAAAACCGCCCTCTGTACATGGCGTTTATTGATCTGACTAAAGCTTTTGATACTGTAAATCGTACTGCTCTCTGGACCATCCTTCTGAAAATCGGATGCCCTGATAAATTTGCGAACATCTTGCGGTTACTCCATGACGACATGATGGCAACAATCCTGAATAACAATGGCTCTCAAAGCGATCCATCTAAAGTGGAATCCGGCGTTAAACAGGGATGTGTTATTGCTCCAACCTTATTCGCTATCTTCATTGCTATGATTATACACCTTGTTGAAGAGAAACTTCCTACTGGTGTAGAAATTATATATCGAACAGATGGAAAGCTTTTTAATCTTAGTAGGTTTAAAGCAAAAAAATAAGGTAATTACAACTTCTGTTATAGAACTTCAATATGCTGATGATAACATAGTCTGTGCACACTCTGAGGAAGATCTTCAAACTGTCCTAAACATCTTTGCAGAAGCATATGAAAAGCTCGGCCTCTCGATTAACATTAAAAAAACCAAAGTGCTTTACCAGCAAGTTCAAACCAATCCCTCTGCAGTGCCATCAATCCAGTTTATAGGTGTGTCACTAGAAAATGTCGACCACTTTTCTTATCTCGGCAGCCATCTATCTACAAAAGCCGACATCGACGCTGAAATTCAGGATCACCTGAGCTCTGCAAGTGTAGCTTTCTCCCAAATGAAGCGTAGAGTGTTTGAGGATCGGGACATTCGCAGGGAGACCAAAATGCTTGTTTACAAAGCCATTGTACTACCAACCCTTCTGTATGCCTGTGAAACATGGACCCTCTACAAACGCCACCTCCAACTTCTTGAAAGATTCTATCAACACTGCCTCCGAAAAATTCTGCAAATTACTTGGGAAGATAGGCGGACTAATGTTAGCGTATTAGAAGAAGCGAAAACCACCAGCATTGAAACAATGATCATCCAACATCAACTTCGCTGGACCGGTCATGTTGTTCGAATGCCTGACCATCGTCTTCCAAAGCAGCTACTTTACTCCCAACTTAAGAATGGAAAACGGAATATTGGTGGACAGCAAAAGAGATTCAAAGATACTCTCAAAGCTAATTTAAAAAAATGTAATATCAGCATTGAGAACTGGGAAGCCCTAACTCATGAGCGTTTCAATTGGAGGTCAGCCTTTATTAAAGGCGCTATGGATTTTGAAGAAGCACGAGTACAGGGCGAAAGGGAGAAAAGAGCTAAAAGGAAGGCACGTCAGGCAAACCCTCATCATGACCGTCTCCCATCCGGAAACCTATGCCCTCACTGTGGGAGGTTGTGCGGATCCAGAATTGGCCTTTATAGCCACTTACGGATCCACTGTTAAAATTTTACCTTTGGAAGACAATCTTACTCGGCTACAAGTGATCGCCAATAATGATGATGATTCACCATCAATTAATTTTTGTACCACATAATTTTCATTGTCATTTATTGTTGTTTTATTATTAATTGTATTTTGTTTTTAAGGCTCACTAGCATCCTGTCTTGTATCCACCCAGACAGACATGTTGTTCATGATTAATTTTTAAAGGAGATGGGTAGAACTCTGAGTCTAGAAGAGATAGCGTCACACATAGCTGTCACAGGGAAGAGGGCGTCAATTTATTCTCCTTAGCACCTGAGGGCAGGACAAGAAACAATGGGTGGAAGCTCAACAGAGGGAGATCCAACCTGGAAATAAAGAAGTATTTCCTGACAATGAGAACTATTAAGCAGTTGCCTGCCGGAGTGGTGGGTGCTCCATCACTGGAGGTGTTCAAGAAAAGATCAGACAACCAACTCCTGTCTTGGGCAGCGGGTTAGACTAAAAGACCTCAAAGGTCCCTTCCAACTATATGATTCTATGATTCTATGACTTCTCATCACTTTCTCACAGGCAGTATTTTCCTATAAGAGAAGTGGGTATGGGAGGTCAACTGCCAAGCTAGCAAGAAGAAGTTGGAGAGTTAAAAACAGAACCTTCTGGGAAGAAGGAAAGAGAGATGGGGGAAGAAAATGAATGAGGAATGGCTGGCAAACCAAAATGAATTCTAGGCAGTGTTCGCTGTTGAATGATTGTGGGTTTGAGGAGGAACCAGGACAAGACTCTTGAAATGTTCTAGGGTGAGATCCAGAAAAATCTCACTAAAGAAAAATGGACAAATCTATACTTTGCAGATATTTTCTTTGGGGGAGGGGGAGATGATTAGAGAGAAAGAAACTTGTTGGAGCAGATTGCCAAATGGAAATAGAGAATGCCAGCAAGTATGATTAGCCCCTTACTTATCTCAAAGTAGGAAGGGGATTTAGGCACTGAAATAGAAGTGGCAATACAGATACATTTACTCAACACTGTATGTTGCATACTATAGTAAAGTAAAGTAGGTAACTTAGCCAGATTCAAGCCTCTAGTTCAAGTTGGAGTGAGGCAGGAGTGCAGAGAAAAGGAATTTAGCTTATTTAACTGTAAGTATACCTACTAATATTATTTACCTGTAATTGAAAATACATCTTCTGCATAATATTAGTGCAGGTACATTTATGTATTTATTTTATAACTTTTCTATATTATCAACAGACTCTGTGTGGTATACAAAACTGCAAAAAAAAAAATACCTACCAATTTCAACACAAACCCTACCCAAGTTTGATGGGAAACTCCACTTTGGTGTATAATATGCAAACTGGCCTTTTCAACTGCTGCAATGTACTTGGATATTGAGCATTAGAGTCAGTATCAGCTCAGCTATGCATTTTGTTATGTGGTTTATATATGGTTTTATATTGTTTTTATTTTGTTTAACTTGTCCTATTGTTTGTGGGGGGTTATATTGCTTTTAATTCTTTGTGAGCTGCCCAGCGTCATTTCTTCTTCTTCTTCTTGGCGATCACTCGTAGCCAAGTAAGATTGTCTTCCAGGGGTAAAATCTTAACAGTGGATCCGTAAGTGGCTGTAAAGGCCAATTCTGGATCCGCACAACCTCCCACAATGCGGGCATAGGTTTCCAGGTGGAAGATGGTCACGATGAGGGTTTGCTTGACATGCCTTCCTCTTAGCTTGTTTCTCCCTTTCACCCTGTACTCGTGCTTCTTCGAAGTCCGTAGCGCCTAACACAAACTAATAAAGAGTAAAAGGAGCAAAGAAAGAAAGAAGAAAGAAAAAAGAAAAAGTGCAGAGAGAAAAAAAGAAATAGAAAGAAGATGCTTCCGATTTCTTCTGCAGCAAATATAAGTACAATTACAAAATTGTCTCTTACTCTATGATTACAAAAAAAGCTCACTTTTTTCTGTTATCCAATTTTTTTTCCTAATCATCAAAACCACAAATCATAAGTGCATTTTTTTCCGTTTCATGCAAATAGTCTATAAGGGGTTTCCAGTCATGGAGTGATGGTATAGTAGTCAATCAAGAGTTTGGGGTTTTGTTATTTTTATCCCTTTAATTCTCTTTGTTTTACTTTTCTATTATTATAAGCCGCTCAGAGTCTTTTTCGGAATTGAGTGGCGAATGGATGAATGAATGAATGAATGAATGAATGAATGAATGAATGAACAAACTTAGACAACTTCTACAAGTTTGGGTTCAATTCTTGGGGGCAAAAATTGTTCTTTGTCACCTTTGTGAAGGTATCTTGATTGCTATCCAACTATCAGTTTTATAGGACCAGATAGGAACTGTGATGGGGGGAATAATTTTCATTAGTTTTGTTATTTTATTAGTTTTGTTATTTCATTAGTTTTTTTTTTTTTGTTATTTTGTTATTTATATTTTTATATATATATATATATATATATATAATATTATATATTATATAATTATAATTATATAATTATATTTATATATATAATTATATAATATATTTATATATATATTTATATATATAATTATAATTTATTTATTATTAATTTATTATTATTATTATTATTAATTTATTATTAATTTATATTTATTTATATTTTTGTTATTTTTTGTTATTTTGTTATTTTTTTTTGTTATTTTGTTATTAGTTTTTTTTTTGTTATTTCATTAGTTTTGTTATTTTTATCCCTTTAATTCTCTTTGTTTTACTTTTCTATTATTATAAGCCGCTCAGAGTCTTTTTCGGAATTGAGTGGCGAATGGATGAATGAATGAATGAATGAATGAATGAATGAATGAATGAATGAATGAATGAATGAACGAACAAACTTAGACAACTTCTACAAGTTTGGGTTCAATTCTTGGGGGCAAAAATTGTTCTTTGTCACCTTTGTGAAGGTATCTTGATTGCTATCCAACTATCAGTTTTATAGGACCAGATAGGAACTGTGATGGGGGGAATAATTTTCATTAGTGTTGTCATTGGTTCTGTACAGATAAATCCCTTTGATGGGGGAGAACATTATGATGCCACCCCGTACCAAATGATGGATGCTGAGTTACCACCCTAAAAATTGGATTTGAAGAGCCAGGCTCCCCCACATGTGTGAAAGCCATCTCACAGACTCCGTGTGAAGGAAAGAAGCCATATTCTCAAAAAGTACTGAGCTGACTTTGCCAGCTGATTCCAACTTCAAACACTCTCTGCTCTGTTCATCTCTGCTGAAAAGGTGGAAATAATGAATGGTTTTATACCCAGACCGCCTCTGTGTCTTCCAGTCTTTCTGCAAAAGGTAGACTGGTTAAAAGGTCTAACGCCAGCTGGAACTATTTGGAAGTTAACCTACAGCATTCCTGTGAATTTTAGTGTTGGAAAAATACTGTGGGAAATTTCCAGTTTAGTTTGCATCCAGCACACTCCCAGTCAATCCCTATAGCCAGATCAGAGCAAACACACATGCCATTCAACACAGCTAGCAAAACTATAGCTTGATGTTTGTTTATTTAATATCAGCAAACATCAAAAGAGTTAACTGGTACAGGCAGGATAAAAAGGCAGGCAAAAGCAGGAGGGGAGACATGAATAACAGGCAAAAATTTATATTGTATCTCTCTATATCAGAAAGTGCAGAACTTTCCAGAGCCATTAGAAATGTGAATAGTCCCAAAGGGCGTGGCTTTTGGCTAATCCACCTTTAGCTCTTTTATGTACATAAAAAAACAGCAGCAGAACAGAGATGGAAAGTAGGACCCCAGGTGATCCCTCCTCTATTCTGCACCAGGAAGGAAACAATTTGGTGCATGGGGATGATGTATCCAGTGACTAGAATGTGATCACCTGGGAGATCTTGCTTATCAGCTGTGGCAGAAAAGCTGTAAGACAGAATGAGAGATAAGGACACAAACTTAATATGACACAAACTTAACACGATATCTGAATCGATTGTGTCCATAGCAAAGTAGCGGACTAGTTGCACTGCAAAGAGATGATCCCTGGCATCTCTGCTTCAAAAGAGCAGGTAGCCCATCAAAAGGATGCAATTATGAAATGGCAAACGGTACCTTTGAATCACACCTTGCTTTAATATTGATTTATAAGATAATGAATAATGGACAGCATATTTAATAATAAGTTGTATGCTGAGTAGGGCGGCTACATAAATTGATGACATAAAAAACATAAAAAAGCAAAATAAATAGGTAACAGATCAATAAATGCACAGGAGTAGGAAAGACCTTTGCTTGGCTCCTGGTTCTGTCACTATTCATCAGAAGAGAAAATATTAGTCCAAAGGAAATATTAAGGTAGCTTTTATGTGAATTCAAAAAGGATGAATGGCTTGCCAGTAATGCAGATACCTGTCCCCAATTTTTCTTGATTCACACTGTTGACTAGGAAAAAAAAGTTGTTTTCTTGGGGTTGGGGAGGAGAAACAGATTCCCACTATACCTTTCTTGCTATTAACATATTAGACTTGATTACTTGCACTTCCATATGGGAAGCCAGCAGGCTCACACTTGTGGAAGGCAGGTGCTGAAAGAGGGCTAGTGGTGTTTACAGTGGTGTCACTTGGAAATGTTCCCAGTAAACATATCCCATTAAATGGGTGTTTAAAGGGAAACAAACTGCTGATGCTGTTGGGGCTGAAATGTGCACAATTAAGTCCTCCTAATATCAAGAATTAAACATGGAGAAAAACATTTGCCTGAGAGTTAGGCTTCAGTGCTATAGTATATAGACACTTACCAGGAGACAAATTTCACTGAACTTAGTAGGATTTACTTTTCATGGGACAGGACACCCTTGGGACTCTCTTTACACAAGACTCTACAGATGATTGTGATGTTGCAATTATATGACATATTATGATGTCATGTGCATCATGACATCATCAACATGATAGGAAATACGTAATTGGCTAATGCAACTGACACAAATTGCATAATGTGTATCATGCATTCAATGACATCCTTCTGTACATTATGTCATTGTGGCTTTTACCAAATGTTAATGAGCCCTACAGAATATCTTGATGTTATTTATTTATTTATTTATCTTGTGCCTTCAGGTCAGTCTTTCCTTCTGGCTACTACATAGACAAGTATGTGCAGTTTTCTTGGCAACTTTTTCAGAAGTGGTTTGCCCTTACCTTCTTCCTAAGCAGCCTTTCTCAACCTTTTGACCCTGGAGGAACCCTTGAAATATTTTTCAGGCCTTGGGGAACCCCTGCACATTCAGGCTCAAATATAGGCCACAAGTTACAAAATTATTATATTTGTTTCATGTGTAGGCCTGTATGCATTGGGTGCCGGTTTGCTTCCAGGTACAATTCAAGGTGTTGGTCATTACCTTTAAAGCCCTACATGGCACGGGGCCAGGATACCTGATGGACCGTCTTATCCCCATAACATCGACCCGCCCCACCGGATCATGCAGAGAGGGCATGCTCCGGACCCCGTCAGTAAAGGAGTTCCATCTGGCGGGGTCCAGGAGATGGGCCTCCTCTGCAGTAGCACCCGCCCTTTGGAATATCTTGCCCCTGGAGTTGAGGCAGGTTTCCTCGCTTCCGGCCTTCTGGAAAAATCTGAAAACCTGGTTCTGCTGCCTAGCTTGGGACGAGGAAGGTAACAGCGCCTCCTGGGGATGGCTAGTACCATAATCCCCTCCCTATTTTTAAGATCAATTCACCTAGATTGCATTTTATACTTATTTATTATATTGTTTGTTGTAATTTTATATGGTATTTTAATTGTATTTTAATTGTAAACCGCCCAGAGTCCCCCGATTGGGGGAGATGGGCAGTCATATAAATTTAAATAAATAAATAAATAAAATAAATATATGCATTAACAGTGTTCTTAAACTAAAAATAAAGAATGAAACTTACCTCTTTAATGTGAACTTGCTAGAATTTGAAATAATTTTTTAAATAAATCGTGATCTCCCAGGGAACCCCCAATGACTTCTCACGGAACCCTAGGATGCCACGGAACCCTGGTTGAGAAACCCTGTTCCTAAGTGTGTGAGAGAGTAACTGGCCCAAAGTCACCCAGCTGGCTTCCATGCCTAGAACAGGACTAGAACTTGGCTTTCCCTGCACCTAGTCCAGCCCCTTAAATACTGGACTAAACTAGCTCTAACATTAGTTAAAGCAAATACAAATCATAAACCAATAGCCTCTTGTCCCATGGTGGTTGCACAAATGATCCTGGACAAAGATGCTCTCCCAATCTCTTTCTGCCATCTCTAAGACACAGTCCATTTGCCTGGTAGTTTGCTGTTTCTTAATTGGGTATATTCAGTCTATAAATTATGAGCTGCCACAAGCTGTGCAGCAACTCACACACAGAAAACAAAAACAAAGCAAAATAACAACAACTACCTCATCACCATTTCACACTTTAAAGGGAAATAAATTATTTGCATCTCTCCATCTGTGTCCTTACTTCACATTACATTCATCTAACAGTCTGGAAAACAATCCTAGTGGTTCCTGGGGAGGGGGATGGAAATTATCAACTCGTCAAGCCTCCTTTCCCTTTGGAAGACCATTTTTTTGGGCTGAAGCCTAGGAGCCAGGAGAACAGATGCAGCAATTTTTCTGCCAACAGGAACAGCCCTCTATAAGCTCCACAGAGCTGCAGGACCTCAAAACAAATAGGCTTTGCAGTGGTTTCAGGTCTGCGTTAAAGATAAACTCAGCTGATGAACAGAGATGACATTATGGAACCTTAAGGATATGAAGTTAGTCCTGGAATAGTGAGAATGCCATGTGAGGAAGCATCCTTGGTGCTTTCCCAGATAATTTACCTTTAAAATAGGAAGGATTAGATTCAGTAAGAATGGAGGCAGATGAGAGTGCAGGGGCCCTCCCCCCCCATCTAAGCTTCCTTTTGGGGAGCATCTTAAATTCAGGATAATTTTCTTTACAGGTAAATGCAGTAATCAAGGCATGTATAAGTACGGTGAAATCTTTTATTGGTGCTAGACATCAGAGTTCTTCTATGGCCCAGTTGCATACTAAATAGCCGAATGTGCAAAGCACCCATCCATCATAACTGAAGAGGCTATGGGAAACCCAAGAGCGGAACATGTGCATAACAGCACATTGTCATACAGAAAGCTAATGATTCAGTCACCAAATGGGAAAATGGATACAATATCCTGCACTGTGGCTCTTCCTGATGAAAGGAAGAAAGAAAAACAAGGGAAAGGAAGCAGAGTTCTTAGATGCATGCAAATACGCAAGTCCCTTCAAAGAATATATCAATGAGAAATAATAAAATAATAATAATAATAATAATAATAATAATAATAATAATAATAATGTTGGGGTTTGTATATACCCAGGAATTTACAGATAGATAAATTATACTGGAGAGGCTTGATGTATCTAGGTGAGAAGTGAAATATTCTGCAAGTCATCCAATTAGCAGCCATTGTTGAAGGTACCATGTGGAGGTAATGACTCATACTACAGGTGCTATAGTTTAGTTGGGTGTGACAGATGATGAGAGTGACCTATAACATGATAGGTCAGTATTTGTATAAAAGAAGTGAAGTTCCTGTGTTCTTTCTTCTCGTTGCTGTATTCCTTCTCATTGCTGTTATCATTTGTAACTGTATTGGATGTTACTGGACTGTATTTTGGACTACGTATGTATATAAAGTAAATAGGCTATTTTATCTAATCTCTGCTTCAGTGTCTATTTACTGCATAGAATGTGGATCACTGGAGTCTTGGAAAAAGGAGCAGGCCGCCCCACGTTGCGTGCTCTGACATAATAATAATAATGTATTTATTTATTTATCCAATTTATAGAGCCGCCCATCTCAAACCAGTGACTCTGGGTGGCTAACAATAATAAAAACAATCAACAATAAAAACAATACCAAAAAATAAATATAATATAAATAGAGTTCTTTAAAGCCATAGGTGTTAACACAACCATGAAATGGGGCCCTTCACACACTCGGGACCCCATGCCTGGGCACAAAGCCAGGTCTTCAAGGCCTTCCGAAAAGCCAAAAGGGTTGGGGCCATCCTAATCTCAGGAGGAAGGATGTTCCAGAGGGCAGGCGCCACAGCAGAAAAGGCACGTCTCCTGGTCCCCACTAGCCAACATTCCTTTGCTGACAGGACCCAGAGCACGCCCATCCTGCTGGACCGGATTGGACGGGTAGAAATAACTGGGAAAAGACGGTCCCTAAGGTAACCCGGTCCCAACCCATAAAGGGCTTTAAAGGTGACAACCAGCACCTTGAATTGCACCCGGAAACACACCGGCAACCAATGCAGCTCCCGAAGCACTCATGTTATGTGTGCCGAGTATCCAACACTATTTACAACCTGGGCAGCTGCATTCTGTACCAGCTGAATTTTCCGAATGCTCTTCAAGGGCAGTCCCATGTAGAGCGCATTGCAATAGTCCAAATAATAATAATAATAATAATAATAATAATAATAATAATAATAATAATAATTCATTACTATTATTGTAAATGGCTATGTTTTCCCTTGAACAATCTTAGTGTTCCCTCTTTTTATGTTGTTTATTTGTTAAAGATTTATGCTAACACTCTCACCCCCCCTCAAATAAGTTGTCTTGCCCAATTTCAATACCACAGCTGTGTGGATGCTGGGAAGCCACACATGGCCCTTAGATAGTCCACTTTGCCATAAACCATGATTTATACATGACACGGGCTGGTTTCACACAAGTTCTCAACAGACCACATGTGGCTTCATGCAGTGTGTGAACCCATCCAGAGAATTTTATGCAATTCAAAAATCAGCATCCATCCATCCAAAATAGTCCACTGAGGCTATTTAACTTGCTGATGATTTCCGGCAAAGCTTTAAGGAGAACCTACATAACCAATGAGCTTGAAAGAAGAGAATTGTCTAAGCCAAGTTCCAAGTTTTTGAAAGGAGGAGGAGGAGGAGAAAGAGCAGGAGGAGGAGGAGGAGGAGGAGGAGGAGGAGGAGGAGGAGGAGGAGGAGGAGGAGGAGGAGGAGGGATACCCTACTTGATAGCAAAGAGTCTTGTGTAATCTGAAGGAATTAGCTTTCCAAGGAACACACAGAACTGAGAGATGTCCTGCCAACTACTGTAGATAGGCACCTTTCTCCAGTACATAGAAAGCTCATTGGAAAACTGAGAGCCTCATCATGTTATCCATATAGATGAACTTCAAGGTGAGAACCTCCTGCTGCTATCAGCCAGACGTCCCCAACCTGGTGCTCTCCATACGTGATGGATCACTGTTCATCCCCAACAGCTTGCATGCATGCTCATTGAAATGACCGTTGTTGTTGTTTATTCGTTCAGTTGCTTCTGACTCTTCGTGACTTCATGGACCAGCCCATGCCAGAGCTTCCTGTCAGCCGTCCCCATCCCCAGCTCCCCCACGGTCGAGTCCGTCATCTCCAGAATATCATCCATCCATCTAGCCCTTGGTCGGCCCCTCTTCCTTTTGCCTTCCACTTTCCCTAGCATCAGCATCTTCATCCAGGGTCCTCAGCTCCTCCTCGCTTTCAGCCATCAAAGTGGTATCATCTGTATATCTGAGATTGTTAATGTTTCTCCCAGCGATTTAACTCCAGCCTTGGATTCATCAAGCCCTGCAGGTTGCATGATGTGTTCTGCATACAGGTTGAATAGGTAGGGTGAGAGTATACAACCCTGCCGTACTCCTTTCCCAATCTTAAACCAGTCCCTTGTTCTGTGGTCTGTTCTTACTGTTGCTACTTGGTCATTGTACACATTCAGTTGTTGTTGTTTAGTCGTGTCCGACTCTTCGTGACCTCATGGACCATAGCACGCCAGGCCTTCCTGTCCTCCACTGTCTCTCGGAGTTTACTCAAATTCATGTTCATTACATCGGTGATGCTATCTAACCATCTCATCCTCTGCCGTCCCCTTCTCCTTTTGCCTTCAGTCTTTCCCAGCATCAGGGTCTTTTCCAGTGAGTCCTCTCTTCGCATTAGGTAGCCAAAGTATTTGAGCTTCAGCTTCAGCATCTGTCCTTCCAATGAGCAGTCAGGGTTGATTTCCTTTAGGATTGACTGGTTTGACCTCCTTGCAGTCCAAGGGACTCTCAAGAGTCTTCTCCAGCACCACAGTTTGAAAGCATCAATTCTTCAGCGCTCAGCCTTCCTTATGGTCCAACTCTCACAGCCATACATTACTACTGGAAAAACCATAGCTTTAACTATACAGACCTTTGTCGGCAAGGTGATGTCTCTGCTTTTTAATATGCTGTCTAGGTTTGCCATAGCTTTCCTCCCAAGGAGTAAGCGTCTTTTAATTTCATGGCTGCAGTCACTGTCTGCGGTGATCTTGGAGCCCAAGAAAATAAAATCTGTCACTGCTTCCATTTCTTCCCCTTCTATTTGCCAGGAAGTGATGGGACCAGATGCCATGATCTGGGTTTTTTTAATGTTGAGTTTCAAGCCAGCTTTTGCACTCTCCTCTTTCACCCTCATCAAGAGGCTCTTTAGTTCCTCTTCACTTTCTGCCATTCGGGTGGTATCGTCTGCATATCTGAGGTTGTTGATATTTCTCCCGGCAATCTTAACTCCGGCTTGTGATTCATCCAGCCCGGCATTTCTCATGATGTACTCTGCATATAAGTTAAATAAGCAGGGTGATAATATACAGCCTTGTCGTACTCCTTTCCCAATATTGAACCAGTCGGTTGTTCCATGTCCGGTTCTAACTGTTGCTTCTTGACCCGCATACAGGTTTCTCAGGAGACAGGTAAGGTGGTCTGGTACTCCCATCTGTTTAAGAATTTGCCACAGTTTGTTGTGATCCACACAATCAAAGGCTTTAGCGTAGTCAATGAAGCAGAAGTAGATGTTTTTCTGGAACTCTCTTGCTTTTTCCATGATCCAGCAAATGTTGGCAATCTGATCTCTAGTTCCTCTGCCTCTTCGAAACCCAGCTTGCACTTCTGGTAGTTCTCGGTTCACATACTGCTGAAGCCTAGCTTGTAGGATTTTGAGCATAACCTTGCTAGCATGTGAAATGAGTGCAATTGTATGGTAGTTTGGACATTCTTTGGCATTGCCTTTCTTTGGAATTGGAACGTAAACTGACCTTTTCCAATCCTGTGGCCACTGTTGAGTTTTCCAAATTTGTTGGCATATTGAGTGCAGCACTTTAACAGTATCATCTTTTAGGATTTTAAATAGCTCAGCTGGGATACTGTCTTCTCCGCTAGCTTTGTTGTTAGTAATGCTTCCTAAGGCCCACTTGACTTCACTCTCTAGGATGTCCGGCTCAAGGTCAGTGACCACACCATCGTATTTATCAGGGATATTAGATCTTTCTTGTATAGTTCTTCTGTGTATTCTTGCCACCTCTTCTTAATCTCTTCTGCTTCTGTTATGTCCCTGCCTTTTTTGTCCTTTATCATGCCCATCTTTGCACAAAACGTTCCCTTGATATCTCCGATTTTCTTGAAGAGATCTCTAGTCTTCCCCATTCTATTGTTTTCCTCGATTTCTTTGCATTGTTCATTTAAGAAGGCCTTCTTATCTCTCCTTGCTATTCTCTGGAATTCTGCATTCAGTTGTTTATATCTTTCCCTTTCTCCCTTGACTTTTGCTTCCCTTCTTTTCTCAGCTATTTGTAAAGCCTCATCAGTCAGCCACTTTGCTTTCTTGCATTTCTTTTTCTTTGGGATGGTTTTAGTTGCTGCCTCCTGTACATTGTTACGAACCTCCATCCATAGTTCTTCAGGCACTCTGTCTACCAGGTCTAATCCTTTAAATCTATTCCTCACCTCCACTGTATATTCATAAGGGATATGATTTAGGTCATACCTGATTGGTCTAGTGGTTTTCTTTACATTCTTCAATTTAAGCCTAAATTTTGCAATAAGAAGCTCATGATCTGAGCCACAGTCAGCTCCAGGTCTTGTTTTTGCTGATTGTATAGAGCTTCTCCATCTTTGGCTGCAAAGTATATAATCAATCTGATTTCGGTATTGACCATCTGGTGATGTCCATGTGTAGAGTCGTCTCTTGTGTTGTTGGAAAAGAGTGTTTGCTATGACCAGCGTGTTCTCTTGACAAAACTCTATTAGCCTTTGCCCTGCTTCATTTTGTACTCCGAGGCCGAACTTGCCTGTTATTCCAGTTATTTTTTGACTTCCTACTTTAGCATTCCAGTCCCCTATGATGAAAAGGACATCTTTTTTTGGTGTTAGTTCTAGAAGGTGTTGTAGGTCTTCATAGAACCGGTCAACTTCAGCTTCCTCGACATCAGTGGTTGGGGCATAGACTTGGATCACTGTGATGTTGAATGGTTTGCCTTGGATTCGAACTGAAAGCATTCTGTCGTTTTTGAGGTTGTACCCCAGTACTGCCTTTCCCACTCTTTTATTGACTATGAGAGCTACTCCAGTTCTTCTAAGGGATTCTTGCCCACAGTAGTATAAATAATGGTCTCCTGAATTAAATTCGCCCATTCCTGTCCATTTTAGTTCGCTGATTCCCAAGATGTCGATGTTCACTCTTGTCATCTCATGTTTGACCACATCCAGCTTACCTTGATTCATAGATCTTACATTCCAGGTTCCTATGCAATATTGTTCTTTACAGCATCGGACTTTCCTTCCACTTCCAGACACATCCACAACTGAGCGTCCTTTCCGCTTTGGCCCAGCCGCTTCACTCTTTCTGGAGCTACTCGGAATTGCCCTCCGCTCTTTCCCAGTAGCATTTTGGACACCTTCCGACCTGAGGGGCTCATCTTCTGGCGTCATATCTTTTAGCCTTTTGATACTGTCCATGGGTTTTCTTGGCAAGGATACTGGAGTGGTTTGCCATTCCCTCCTCCAGTTTTGGACCACGTTTTGTCAGAACTCTCCGTCATGACCTGTTCTTCTTGACCTGACTTCATTGAGTTACGCAAGCCCCTTCGCCACGACAAGGCAGTGATCCATGAAGGGGACACATTCAGTATACCATCTTAAATGCTGTAAATTATGCAGCATTATTCACTGAGTTAAAAGCAATCAGAGCACCAGATGATAAGGAGTGCTGTGTAGCCTGAAAGCTGGGAAGTATCCTTCAGAGCAGTGGCTGCTTGGAGAAAAAGTGTTTGTGTGTTTTTGTTTTTGTGTGTGTGTGTGTGTGTGTGTGTGTGTGAGTGAGTGAGAGAGAGAGAGAGAGAGAGAGAGAGAGAGAGAAAGAGACCTTCTGTGTTGTGACTTTTTTTTTCTGATTGTATCTGGGGACATGAACCACCAGGCTGGTTTTAAACTCACACTGTATTTGGGGTCGGATATAACCTCCACGCCCAAGAGGGCCCAAACGTTGGTATCACTAGAGAGCTGTCCAAATAGATGAAAAAGGATTGACTGTGTTCAAAAGGAGAACCGGGAAGGGAGATGGTGGCGTCAGGGCCGCAACTAGGGGGGGAAAGCAAGGCATGTGCCCAGGGCACTGCGCTGGGGGGAGTGCCAAAATGACAAAATAACCCATGGGGGGGGGGCGCGGAATCCATGTTTGCCCCGGGGGAAACAGACCCTAGTTCCATCCCTGGGTGGGGTGCAATCATCTGGCTGGTGTTCCCCATTTTAAGGAGCTGGAAAAGAAATCAGTGTCCTATCTTTGCCAACCAAGTGCGGACCAAGTCCAGAGTTCCCCTATTTAGGAGGAGGAGGAGGAGGAGGAGGAGGAGGAGGAGGAGGAGGAGGAGGAGGAGGAGGAGGAGGAGACAAATCTGAGTAAACCTTGGTCTATTGACTAAGAATGCAGTGAAGCCTAAAAGCTGACACGCACCAGAGCTCTCTTCCAAAGGGGAAATGTAGCTGGGTGGCTGCCTGCTTCTAGGGATGAGAATCACTCTGCACTTCTCGACTTTATCACTTGTTCCCAGAGCAGGAGTCCTGCCGCGCTCTTTGGCAAGTCCGAAAGAGGAAAAGGGCAGGCAGGGATGGGAACTCAAAGGCGAGGCAGGAGGGAGGAGAAACTGGCACCTGACCCGAAGATCCGCCCCGGCCTCCCGACGAAGAGCGCAGTGCTTCCCCAAAGTTGGCACCTGCCCGAGAGCTCCCCCAGAGCGGGCAGCTCAGAGGGACCCAGGGGGAGAGCGAGGGAGGCGCGGCGCCTCCCATTCCATTGCGCTCCGTCGAGAGGAGGGGAGGGGAAGCGAAAGGAAGAGGGGGCGGCGGCGCGCAGTTGACGTCGCCGGCTCGGTGCTGACTTGGCCGCCTGGCAGGGCCGGCGCGGAGCACGTAGAGTCCAACGTGACCGCGGCGCGCAAGCCCCGCAGCTGCCGCCCCCCCCGCTCCGGGCACGCTTCCCTTCCCTTCCCTTTCCTTTCCTTTCCTTCCCTTGCCTTCCCTGCCCAGCCCTGCCTGCCTGCCAGCCAGCCAGCCGGCCACCCAGCCAGACAGGCAGGCAAGTTGCCCGGGCCCGCAGCCGCCGCGGCACCGCCGGCAGCAGCCGCCACAGCGCTCCGGGAGGACCTGAGCCGATCCTCCGCCCGCAGGCCTGTGCGTGTGTGTGCTGGGGGGTTGGGGTGCTCCCACTATGGCTTCGGAGCTCCCCGCTGCCGCCGAGGCGCTCGCCCAGCAAAGCGCGCCGCGCAAGGACGCCGCTGCAGCCTCTGTTTTCTAACCGGACTCGGCTGCTGCTGGGGTGGCTCTTCGTTCTCCTCCGAAGCGGCGATCGGGCCGTAGCCGAGCCAGCGAGCGAGCGTGGTTCAGCTCCTTCCCTCGATCCCCCCTCCCTCCCCTTCCCAGTCCCTCCGGGTCCCCTTCCCTGGATATGTGGCTGCTTCCCCCAAGATGGATTTAGCCTACGGGGTCGTGTGGCTGCTCACCGTGCTGCTGGAGGGCATCTCCGGACAAGGCGTCTACGGTGAGTGCAGCCGCGGCTTTCCCCCTTTTTTGTCTATTTCTCCCCCGCTCCCCCCCCCCGGGAATAAATCGTGGTGACCTTGCGAGGATGCAGCCCCCTTCCCTGCCGACCTTTACTCCCCTCCCTGAAAGCTTCCTTCCTGGGCTGAGCCCCGGACTGACCCCCACCTTCCCTCCCTCAGTCCCGGGGGCGCGCGACAGCAGCCGAGAGGAGCAGCCTTCCCCCCTTCCCCGACTCTGCCCCCAGAAGGCGTTTTGCTAACTTTGCGATTCCCGCAGGGGCGCGCTCGGAACCCGCTCAGCTGCCGCCGCTGCCACCGCCTTTTCCCTCTCTGGCATCTCCGTGCAGTTTCTCCCCCCCCCCCCCCCGACTCTCTCGGCTCCTCCACGGAGGAAGTGCGAGCGAAGGCTTCGGGAGAGTTTGGGTTGCTCTGCGCCGCTGTTGCCAGGAGCGATGGGGTACGAAGAATCCAAACCAGTCGAGGGCGCCAAGTCCGGAGATGGCAAAGGAGGACCGAGAGAGAAATAGTTTGTGTGTGTGTGGACGCGAGCGCGCGCTCGGAGCGGATTAATGAATGAACGGGCAGAAAGAGAGAAGAGAGAGGGGGGATGTAGGGGTAGGGAAGAGGGAGAAGCGCGCAGGGTACCTCGCCTGCTTTTTCTGGCCCCAAATGCGCCCGGGAGCATTTGCTGTCTCAGTCTGCGCGGGTGTCCTGCGCAAGGTTTCCTCCCCAAGCTCTAAGGCTTTCTTGGATGAGCCTGCTGGAGTGAAGCTTTTCCCTGGGCTGGGGAAGGACGTGGCTCTTTCTGTGGCCCCCTCCGTGGCTTATCTGCCCCCCCACTTGTCCTCCCCCTCTACTGCTTGCTCTTTGGGTAGGTTGCCTGCTCTCTCTCCCCACCGCCTCTTCCCTGATCCAGCATGAGCCACAGGCTGAACATGAGTAACTCTTCCCCCTTGGGGCATGTTTGGATGCCAGCAAGTTAATTTGGGCCAAAAGAGAGATTAGGGCCTGGTTGCAGTCACACTGAACTGATGCTGAACATGAACTGAACATGCCAGGGACCAGTTTTGCCCGTCCACAGAAGGCAAGGCAGTATGCAAAGATGCCTCCCTTGTTAGCAGACCCCAGGTAGGGCTCCTTAGCATCCCGCCATTTAGACCCTCCACCTACATCTGTGAGATTATTTATTTATTTAATTGTTATCCCGCCTTTATTTTTTTATAAATAACTCAAGGCAGCGAGATTGGCTCTGGCGCTTGAGTGGCGGGGGTGGGGGGTGGGGGATTGCAATTAAACTTTGCAGATCTATTTCTGGGGTGGCATTCAGTATGGTGTGCATGCTTGGCCCATGGGGTGGGGGGCAGGGAAGCACTGAGCATCCCTATAGGATACCAATGAGGAAGGCTCACTCTGTGTGTGTGTGTGTGTGTGTGTGTGTGTGTGTTCCTATATATTTGAAGGAGGCTAAAAATAACCCTCGCTTATATTTCCAAACCCAGATATGGAGGTGGAAATAAACTTGGGTTGGCAGCCAGGGGGAGACGGTGTTTAACCCTCTGGAAGCAGCCGGGCGGGCATCAGCCTTTGCTGGGAAGCTGGCAGAGCAGTTTTATGCACAGCGGGTTGGCCCCGTTGGCCAATGGGTGCCCAGTGTGAAGGTGGGCACCTGTTTGTGCCATGCAAATCCCAGGCTGACGTTAGCAGAGTGAGATGGGGGAGGGACTGTTCATTCATTCCCTCCCAAGGCAGTCAGCCAGCCTTGACTTCTGTGCCAGGCGTTCGCTGCGGCAATTGTGAGTCTGTGGTGTGTGTAGAAACGGCTTCCCCTTTGCGAGGAGGCAAGATACTACCCTAAGTGTCCCCCTACTCACCCAAGTCCTCCTCCTCTCCCTCTCCACCTGGAAGGAGCTGCTACTCAGCCTTGATTTTCCTTCTGAAATTCATCCCATTTCCCTGGCAACAGCTTTCTGATGCAGGGAATGCCAGCTCTAGCTGAGATTGAAAGGCAGAGCCATCCCTGCTCTTCCTCCCTTAAGTTACTGACACACAGAGAGAAGAAATGGATTTCATGCATGTTTGAAGAGCAAAGGCTTTGTCAGGATGCTGGACTTCTGCAGCAGAAGCAGGCACCCTTCCTTCATTTGTAGCTTTAGCAGAAGCAGGAGAGAATAGTGAGGAGTGATCTCTCATGCTTAGGTTTTTCCAGTGATAAAATTAGGCTTTAATGGGGTAGCCTGTAGGAAAACTCAATTGATGTTTGCTAGCATCCTTGATAGCATCCTCAGGTTGGAACACTTGCGCTCATCTTTGACTGTGTGGTCATTAAAAATGTACATGGGGAATATGGTACGGAAGTTTTGAGCTAGTTACACAAGATTTGGAGGATGTGCATGTGGGAGTGGGCAAATGCACAATAATTTCTCTGAACTGGGGACTCTAAAGGATCCAGGCTCCCTAATTGGTTATACTGAATCCATAACAATCTACCATCTGTTGCTTGTCTTGGCTGGCTTTACAGCTCCTGTAAATCTATAGCAGGCACTGTATTTTGGCATCACGATTGACTTAGTATTTATATTTGACAAAAGAAACACATTTTCAAAATTATTTGGCTCTGTGTTATGCAAGGTTCTCCGTGGAACATGAGGTGCTCATTCAGCCCAATTGGTTTTTTCACAAAGACAGCATGGTATGTGTAGGCAGATGGTTAGGCACAAGCAAATTGGTCTGTGGGATTCCTCAACTTGGTTAATGAAGGATGGGTTTGGTTTGCTGTTGGTGTAATGTCTTTTTCAGTTAATTTTTTCAGTGCCAATAAGGAGCATTAATGAGAATACATGGATGTGGCAGACAACATGACTACCTTCTGGTATGTCCATGTGATTTTGCTCATATACCTGATCAGAATAATGCTGAACATTGAAGGGGTTATCCTGTTGAGTCTGGAGGTGTCTCATGGGGCTTGATCGTTTATATTCCAGTCTTTCTTGCTGGTCTTGTGGAAGTGTGTGTGTGTGTGTGTGTGTGTGTGTATGTGAGAGAGAGAGAGAGAGAGAGAGAGAGAGAATGAATAAGGGAGGGAGAGATAGACATATACTGAATTTCCTTTAGGCTTTACACTTCTATGGAATTTTTGCACCCACACCCTGCTCTGGCTGTTTGCATAGGTGCAATGAGTTGAAATTTATAGCCTGTTGGGTGCATATGTGTGGACTGTCACAAAGTTTCTTCTTAATGGATTGGTTATTGCTCTGATGTTCATGGGTAATGAGGACCATATTTGATTCTGGGATTCCAGTTTATACTTCATTGGCTGCCTGAAGCATCCACTTCTATGGGGGGGATTTTGCTCAGCATCTTCAGTGCTGCAAGAATGTCTAGATGAGCAATAAGAAAGGATTGGAGGATGCTCATATCTACTTTTCCAACCTTAGGCATCCTTCTGGGAAAAAAGAAAATGGAAAATGTTGTTAATGGACGCCCTCCCCCATAAACAGCAAAAGCAACAGGGCTTGGATATTTTATCCCATGTTTGCATAATGTTTGAACTTACAACCATTTCCCTAAGTGGGTAAAAAGCTCTAGGGGGCAGTCTTTTACTGGGCCAGTTTTCTTGTGGGAAGGGAGGACTGCAGGCTTGTATCTTTTGCTATATGTATCTGTTTAAAGAAATACTCAAGTCAAGCACAGAAGAAATGGCCATGGATGGAGCTGGTCTTTCAAGCAGCTTTAATTAGCTGCCGCCATCACCAAGAGTGAGTAGCAGATGCATAAAACTCCAGACATTTATAGAGTTTTTTCATGAGAAATGAAAACAAAACACTTGTTTTGTATCTTTCCCTCCCTCCCAAAGGATTAGTGTGCTTTATAGCTAGTACCCACCAGTCATCAAGGGTCGGCTATGTTAATGTGTGGAAGCATCTTCTACCTGCTGGAATCCATTAAGGCAGTCTTCTCAACCTTGGCAACTTGAATATGTGTGGACTTCAACTCCCAGAATTCCCCAGACAGCCATGCTGTCTGGGGAATTCTGGGAGTTGAAGTCCACACATATTCAAGTTGTCAAGTTGTCAAGGTTGAAAAACACTGCATTAAGGAGTCATACTGAGTTCCTGACTAAACAAACAGCTAAAGAAATCTGGTAGTTACATTGTACATTCTTTGGAAAGCACACATTAATATTACTCCTGCCTTGAAGAATGTCATGCATGCACTTCATGTGTATGAGGATGGCTGTGCTTGCATGATACAAAGATCATAGGCTGTGTTTGAACAACATGCCACATTCCCAGTCTCAGTTTAAAAAAAATCAGTAATGCCAGTGCCCTGACAAATTAGCCATATTGTACTTCATGGGATGACTTAGTTCATATAATATGCAAAAAACAATGGCTTGGGTTCCTACCATAGAAACTTTGGAAAGTGTGTCATTTCATGTAGAATTTCTTCACTTGTCCCACAATTAATGAGACTGGGAATTAGACATGCATCTAAAGAATGTGGCTTGGAGGGCTTTTGCACAACTCCATCTTGTGCACCACTTACAACTGTGTCTGGATCAGGAGGCTTTGCTTACAGTCACTCCTACCTTGATCAATTATCAGTTAGACTGTAGCAATTTGCTCTATATGGGGCTGCCCTTGAAGACCACCTGGAAGCTACAGCTGATCCATAATGCAATAGTTCAAATAAGAGTCCTCCTTCCACATTCCAACGTCTTGCATGCCATGCCTAACTCTAACAGTTCTACTGCTGTCTTGCAAGCATGCTAACTAATTACTATAAGCCCCATGTACCTAATAACTACAAACCCCATTATCTTTGGCAGGATGGCATCCTGACATACTACCCCTCTTAAAACAACCCCCCCCCCTATGAAGAGGTTACACAGCAAGGATACACCATAGAATATTCTAATTGAATTGATTCCACAGGGTTTTCACCCCTTCTTGGTTGCCTAAAATTCCCTACTTAGGTTTTTCTGGGAATTGATTATGAAACTCTTTTGTTAACCCAGGTGCCCTCACATGATGGCTATTCACCCACTCACTATAAGATTTAGGGAAATGTTTCCATTGGACTAAATACTGCAACACTCCTTGATGACGTCAGGAGTCCAATATGTTTTGCACTTCAAAATGTTCTCCATCAATCATTACAGGATCTGGTACATGTTGTTCTGGGTGCCACTCTTCAGACTCCTTATACAGCTTCAACAAACTGCAATGGAAAACTGGGTGGATTTTCCTCATATTTTTAGGTAATTGTAATTCCACTGTCACATCATTTATCACTTTAACAATAGGGAAAGGACCCACATATTTTGGACCCAATTTCTTTGATGGTTGCCATGTTTTTAGATACTTTGTGGACGGATACACTTTGTCTCCCACTTGTAATTTCCACTCTGGCGCCCTCTTGCGGTCAGCAAATTTCTTATAGGATTCCTTGGCTTCTTCTAATGCTTTTTCAATGATTGGCCAAATGTCTGTTATATGGTTAATCTACTCATCCAGAGGAACAATCTTTGTCTGGCTCCTGGCCAGTTCAGGGAAGGCCACAAACTCTTGCCCATTTACTACCTGGAATGGAGAATAGCCAATACTTTGATGCATAGCATTATTATATGCCACTTCTGCAAATGGTAACAGGTCTACCCAATCATCTTGCTGATAGCTAATGTAACACCTGAGGTACTGCTCCAGTATCTGGTTAACCCGTTCACTCGATCCGTCAGTCTGGGGGTGGTGGGAGGAGCTTAATCCCTGTTCCACGCCAATCATTTTCAGAAACGCCCTCCAAAACTTGGAGGTGAACTGTACCCCTCGGTCGCTTATAATCCACTCAGGTACACCATGTAATCTATAGACGTGTTGTACAAACAACTTGGCCAGCTGAGATGCATTAGGTACACTGGTACAAGGAATAAAATGAGACTGTTTTGAAAATCAATCTCTAACCACCCAAACGACTGTTTTATTTTGACTCCCTGGCAGATCTACTATAAAGTCCATAGCTATCTGCTTCCAGGGTTGGGTAGGGCTTGCCAAATTCTGACGTAGTCCTCTGGGCTTGCCCCCCACCCTTTTTGCCATAGCACAAGTTGGGCAGCTGGCCACATACTCCTCCACATCCTTGCACAAAGATGGCCACCAAAATTGCCACCTCAATAGGTGCAAAGTTTTCAGGAACCCAAAGTGGCCGGCTGACTTGGCATCATGACACCTCTCCAGTATTTTCCAATGTAAAGGTTCTGGAACATATAGCCTATCACCACTCCACCAGTACCCCTGCTTTTCTGTTAAATTTGCTTTATTGGCTTGCAACCAAGCATCCTCCTTTAACTCAAAAAATAATTCAGTCTGCAAGTCTTCTTCTACTTTTAAGGTTGGTGTCAACTTCTGACTCTTTGTAACCACCTCCATTCCCAACTTCTGGGTTGGAAAAATTGAGTCTACCACCTCCTCTCTCTGAACATTGTGTTGGGGCAACCATGATAGAGTATCAGCCAAAAAATTCTTCCCTCCAGGCAAGTACTTGAGGGTAAAGTTAAACCTACTGAAAAATTGAGCCCATCTAACTTGTTTAGGGTTTAATTTTCTGGTGGCATGCAAAGCCTCTAAATTCTTGTGATCTGTCCATACTTCAAATGGCTGAGATGGTCCCTCCAGCAAATGCCTCCATGTCAGCAAAGCCCATCGTACTGCAAAGGCTTCCTTTTCCCATACATGCCAATGTTGTTCTGTGTCAGTAAATTTACAGGAGAGGTAAGCACAAGGCCTCAGCCCCCACCCCTCATTTTTTTGTAATAAAATCACTCCAGTTGTGACATCTGACACGTCCACCTGCACTATGAATGGCTTCATAGGATCGGGGTGTTTCAACACAATTCAACTCTGACATAAACAATGAATTTAACCGTTCAAACACCTCTTGACATTCTGCAGTCGGTTGTAATTTTGCCGCGGGTTTTTTCACTTCTTTTTGATCCCCTTTTCCCTTTGTTTTTAATAAGTCAGTGAGGGGCAACGCCACCTGTGCGAAATTGGGGGTGAACTGCCTGTAAAAATGTGCAAACCCTAAGAAACTTTGCAACTGCCTCCTAGTTCTCAGGGACTCCCAAGCGATTACATCTTGCACCTTTGCTGGATCCATTTCTATCCCCTTACTTGATACCCAGTACCCCAGATAATCCAACTGTTCTTTATGAAACTCACATTTTGACAATTTAGCATATAATTGATTTTTCAAAAGGTGTTTCAACACTTCTCTCACCAATCTTACATGCTCTCCCATTGTTTCTGTATAGATCATAATGCCATCAAGGTAAACTAATACCTTTTATACAACAAGTCATGTAACACTTCATTTATCAAATGCATGAAGACCTCAGGGGCCCCCTTTAATCCAAAAGGCATCACAAGATATTCAAATGATCCCAACTGACAATTAAATGCTGTTTTCCATTCATCTCCTTCTTGGATTCAAACCTGGAAATATGCCTCCCTTAAGTCCAGCTTGGTACCTTCATAGATGAGACAACATGTTTTTCATCAATGGTAAGTGGTACCAGTTGGAGGTAAAAATAGCATTTAGCCCCCTATAGTCTGTGCACAGTCTCAGAGACCCATCCTTCTTTGTCCTGAATAAAACAGGTGTGGCCATTGAAGAAGAGGCGGGACGAATAAAACCCCGCTCTAAGTTCTTGTCAATAAACTCCCGCAAGGCCTCCAATTCCTTAGGAGTCATGGAATACAGTTTCGTCTTAGGCAATTCTGCCCCAGGTTCCAGTTCTATGGCACAGTCTGATTTTCTATGAGGTGGGAGTTGGTTCGTCTCAATTTCTCCAAATGCCTCCTTCAAGTCTCTGTACTGCAAAGGGATGGGAGAAACCGCTTCTGTTATCTCCCCCCCCCAAAAAAAATGCTTCATTCATTGCCCCTACCAGTTCAGTCTCAGGCTCTCAGGGAATTATATATTCCATCAGCAAATGAAATTTGGCATGTAGCCCAGTTCACTCGGGGATTTCAGGCCCGTAGCCAAGTTAGTCCCAACACTATGGGTTGATTGAAAGTAGGAGCCACCACAAACCTCAAAGGGTCTTCATGGGCCCCTATTCTCATTCACACTGCTTTGGTGTAATATTCCACTGGGCCTCCATGCATCTCTGACCCATCAAGCTGGGTGAAAAGTATTGGGTTCTTCAGCTTCCCCACTTGCAATCGCAACCCAGCTACTATAGTAGGATGCATGAGGCATCTAGTGAAACCCGAATCTAACATCTCTACCATATTCATGCTGCTGTGGCCTCCTAGTGTCTCTATTTGTAAATCCATGAACATTGCCAAGCAGATTCCACTCACCATAGGATCTTTGCGCCCATCCTCCGTAGCCTGTCCTCTGGCGCCACTTAGGGCAGGCTCTTGTCGTTTCCTGCCAGTTCAGCTACCTCTTCAGCCGAGTCCTCCTCACCAGAAGGGATGTGGCAACTCCTCTCCTCCAGGGCTGCAGCTGCTGCTCCCTTGACTTTTGGCGTTGGGTTCTTAGTATTGCTAGTTCCCGTCTTGCTTCTCCCCGCAGCCACTGCTTGTGGGCAATTGGCGATGTGATGGCCTTCCTTCCCACACTTAAAACACAAGCCTTGCTTCCCCCAGTGTTCCTTTTCTTCATCCCATGATTTGCGCACTCCCCTTCTCGACAAGGTAATTGGTACTGCTTTTCCTGCCGCCTGCACCTGGGGTTTCTGCCTCCTCTTGAGGCGCAATCTCATGCCTTCTACTTCACTGGCAAGACAGATCCACTCCATCAGTGTCTGCGGGTTCCCTCTTGCCAGGGACCATTCCAAAATCTCTTGCTGCAGCCCCTCTTGGAAGTATTCAACCTTCAGAGCTTCTGGACAGTCCATTAACTTTCCAGCCAAGCTCCTAAATTCCATAGCATACTCAGATACTGATCTGGACCCCTGCTTGATATGCTTTAAGCTTGTTTTGGCTTTCATTCTTCCCAGCGGGTCCTCAAATCTCCTCTGCAAAGCAGTCATAAATCTCTGGAAATTTCCCAACTCTGGTGAACCACTATCGTATAGTTCCACCAACCACTCAGCTGCTTCTCCCTTGAGCTGGGCAGAAAGATCGCTCACTTTTGCCTCTTCCGTTGGGAAATTGTTCTCAAACTCATCCATAAAAACCCTTACATGGGTCAGGAAGCAAGTTAGAGTCTTAGGTTCTCCAGAAAATTTTGCCTTTAGATCTCTTCCTCCGAAGGCCTTGTTCCGCCCTTAGGCTCTCTGGCGGTGCCGTTGTGGGGCTCTGCCATCAGGGGGGTGAGCAGCAGTTGCTTCTGCTGCCTGGTGTCTGGAATCTGCCGCTTTCACACTGCTGGCCCTTCCCCGACTCTCACGCTGAAGCAGCTTCTCGACTGCTCTCTGCAATTCTGCCATCTGGCTCCTCAGGGAGCTCATCTCCCCCTCCATTATCAGCACTCACCTCTCTGGTTCCAACAAGCTTGGTTTGGAGTCACTTCCTCGTGTCGTGACCCACTGAGTGGAGTCCTTCTCCATGCTCTGCCCTACCTCCAGGGCCCACGATCGGTCATGCTCCTTCACCAGCTTAGGTGAGAGCATCTCTGGTTCGGGGGTGGGGAGAATCTCCCTCATTGCCCCCCCCCCGCTTTGAAGTGTTTTTTAGCAATTAGTTTGGCCGCTCTCTCCAGCAGTTCTTCCACCCAGAGAGTAGCCTCTCCCTGTTCTGGATTCCCTTGCTGGTCTTCATCTGTTGACATGATGTTGTTGTGTAAGACAGCAATTGTGAATCTGCTCTTTCTGTGACAATCCACTCCTTTGATATTAATTTAGAAACTCTTAGCACAAGCTATGGTAGGATATGAAAAAGTTCTTTTATTAATACAAGTGAATAGAATCAGTGCAAAGAGCAGATTGAGCAAAAGCGTGCACAATCACAAATATAAACACGCCAGTTTCCACTTACTCCTACCAACCCCTCCCTTATTGACTCAGTTCCCATAACACTAAACTGCCAGCCTTTTGATGATCCCAGCTGAACGACCTTGGTGTCTGGTTCCCGTCTCTCCTCCTTCCACATTCCAACGCCTTGCATGCCATGCCTATCTCTAACAGTTCTACTGCTGCCTTGCAAGCATGCTAACTAATTACTACAAACCCCATGTACCTAATAACTACAAACCCCATTATCTTTGGCAGGATGGCATCCTGACAGCCTCCCAATTAAGACACCTACTGTGAGAGAGCTACATTGGTTGCCCATTAGCTTCTGAATGCAGTTCAAGGTGCTGGTTGTTACCTTCAAAGCCCTATATTGCTCATGACTTGGATACCTGCAGGACCATCTTCTCCCAGCAGTTTCTGCCCATCTAATAAATTCTAGTGGAGTGGGAATCCTTTTGGTCCTATCGCTGAGGGATTCCTGTCATCAAGAACCACAAGGGAACACCTTTTCTGCCGCTGCCCCTTTCCTTTGAAATAATGTTCTATCTGAGGTCAAGTTAACATCAACCTTGTGGGCATTCGAGGAAGCCACCAAGATCTGGTAGCACTGGAAAGTGTTTGAGGATTGGTAGTATGGCGCATCCCCTTCCTGCAGGAGGTGATTGTTGTCATGACTATTTTTCCTTGGTATGTTAATGGACAGGAAGGTTTACTGTTCTTGGTTTTGTTATGTCTCCTTGGTTATTCTTTCTATTTTATTCTTGTATGACTTGCAAGCTGCTTAGAGACTTTTTTTACATTGAGTGGCATATAAATTATAGCAATAAAATAAATAGAGCAGGAGTGGGCAAATTTATTTATTTATATTTATATTTCAAATTTAGTCAGCACCCATCTCACTTGACAAGTTGTGGCCCGCATGTGTTTCTAGCCTAGTTTTGGAATCTGCCACCTCTAAGATAACGTCACTACATTTTGGTGGCTGAGCACAAGAAATCATCTGTGCAGTTTTTTTTTTAAGAAAAGCATTCCTGAGATATATTCTCTCAAAAGAACAATATCAGCCTTAAACAAAAAACACCTAACTTTCCAAATAATATTTTAAAAAGCCTGAATATGTTGACTCAGTACTATGTCTTCTGGATATAACTCTTAAAAATTGTGTGCTTCTGATCTAGAGGTAAACATTTGGAAGTTCCTGCCTGGAGGAGAATCCTGAGAATTTCAGAGGGAAGCAAGATTAGAATCAGCTAATTTTCTCAATTTCTAATTGATCAGTGGACACTTCTCTTTCCGTGGCACCAACATTCCGTGACAAAATTTCTGTCAGGTATCTCTGAAAATGTTGCATCCTTGATCTGTATTGTCAGATAGCTTTTAATCGCAGCAAAATGCTGGGAGATGGGTTTTTATTTAAAAATAACATTTACTGATAATAATCTAAGATCTTGACACAAGTATGAATATTATGATTAATATTTTGCCAGGGCTAAGAAGGCTCAATCAGGGATTTTGCTCTGCAAATAGGTAGAAGGAAGGTAATTAATTTCTGACTCTGAGATGCTTCAGTTCATCAGGTTGGAGAGTGGATGGTAATTCTATATATAATCAATCCCTTTGGTTCTGAAATGAATTATGGATTCACCCAGTGCAATTGTCCTATTTTACCTGGTTCCATTCAGCTTTTATGTTATTCAGTGCAATTGGTAGAGTTGTAATTTAAAACAACTGGAGGAGCCCAACTTGAATGAGCCCAATTTGGCCTGGTTATATATCCTCTCTTCCATCCTAGAACTCTCCAGCTACATTAAACTTTGAACCTTTATGTTAACAAAACCCAATTACTGTATTTATATAACATGCTGTGCCCAAAGAAATAGGCCATCTTATGTCTTCATCTGATGGCCTGGCTCCTACAACAAGCTATGCTAATGACTGGATTCTTCACAATGCATGAATCACAAACTACACCTACCCACCCCATTTTAGCCTCCTGTAACAATTTGTGAGAACCCAGCTTGAGTGTTCCCAGATGCAAAGTCTGGCCCAACTAACTCTGGCTTATTCTGAATGAATGCTGCCTTGCTGACCACAGCAATGCTGCAGAGTAAGAGAAATACACAGAGCTGCTAACTTTTCTAGAGCCAAGCACAAAATCCATGATAAAACTCAGTTTTTGAGCCTTTATTAGTCCCACTTCAGTTGAGAAGGGAAACATTTTTGATTCAAAACTCATTTTTGCTACAGGTGCACTAGGTGGCCTTCCCCTATCCACGAGCCTTTCACTCTCAGGTCCTTCCTGCAAAACTGAGACCTTTCTACTGGGCCCGCTTTCAGGATTGAAGTAAGTCCTGCTACAATAATGTGGGCAGGGCTCTTTCTATACATGGTATGAAATGCACAAGTGCTTAATGCTTCTGCTTTTGCGACATGGAATGAGGGTCTTATACATAGTATTTATGTTATTCTTAACATTTTGTATTCTGTTTTCATTTTTAAATCTGGTTAGCCTCCTTGACCAGACCAGAAAAGTGGTAAAACAAACAAATAATTAAGGAAGTTTATCCAGGCTATAGCACCAGTCAGAAATTGGGCTAGAAGCCAACTGGAATTAATGCTGTAGGAGGTTCACAAGCAAAATATGCCTTTGGTCTTTGCTCCTTGGTCTCCACCTTTGCTTCAGCAGGTGACGGCACCCAGGTGTCCTTGTCTGGGCTTGGCAGCTAAGCAGGGTTGGATCTGCTTACAACTTGGATGGGTGATTTACAGAAAATTCTAGGACTATACAATAGAAGGGGAAGAAAAGGCATCCAGGAACCTCTGTAGTGTTGCCAAGAAATTTGCATGGTTGAGTCCATGTAATCTAATGTGACTTGAGGGTGCCTTTACCTCTACCTTTCCTAGGCACTCAAGTCTCAGGGAATGCATCCACTCCTCATTTCTCCTTTTCTCTTCTCCTTGCTTGGTTGCGTTTATGGCCTCTTCACAGTTCAGATAGGATCATAGCTTTTGGAATACTGGCAACCAAGAATAGAATGAAAATAACAGCAGGCTGTGGAGTAGGGAAAGAAGAGAACAGAGCTAGCATAGGTAGAGGGTCAAATTCAGGCTCTAAGTTTTAATTAATTAAATTAAATTTAATGTGTAGGCTGCCTGACTCCCAAATGACTCTGAGGGGCTTACAACTAAAAACCAACTTATTAAAAGAAAAAATACAGCAGACTAGAAGATCAAAGTACAATAAGCCAAGCCAAGCCAAGCCAATAAGGGGACTCCATAATCATCCTGCCCTCAGGGCCTGGGAGAACAACCAGGTAATCAACAATTTCCTGAACAACATAAGGGTGGGAGATTATTCCAGATGGCAGGAATTGCAACAGAGTAGGCACACTTCCTGGGTCCTGCAAGTGGACACAGCTTTTGTTTTGTTTTGTTTTATCTCAAAGTAGTGATTTTGGAGTATTCTATCTATCTATCTATCTATCTATCTATCTATCTATCTATCATCATATTTATATCCTGCCCATCTCCCTCACAAGGAGGGACCCTGGGCGGTTAACAATAAAACAGTTTAAAATCAATAAAAAACCATAAATAACACCAATAATCAGCAAAAATACATAATTACAGTCAGATCTAAACAATGGTAGGTCTTACTTACCCCATGAACTGGTAGGGCTGGTCGAGGCAGATCTAAGAAACCAGCCAACCCCAAGACTGGCTATTCCCCTCCCCACCCCAAGCATGGTGGCAAAACCAGGTCTTTAGGTTTTTTCCAAAGTCCAGGAGAGAGGGGGCTAATCTTATTTCAGGGGGAAGAATGTTCCAGAGGGCGGGGGCTACTGTAGAGAAGGCACTCCTCCTGGACCCCGTCAGATGGAATTCTCTTACAGATGGGGGCTCGTAGCATGCCCTCTCTGCATGACCGGGTGGGATGGGTTGATGTGATGGGGATGAGACGGTCCCTCAGGTAACCTGGTCCTATACCATGTAGGGCTTTAAAGGTAATAACCAACACCTTGAATTGAATCTGGAAGCAAACTGGCACCCAATGTAGCTTGTGGAGCAAAGGTGTTATATGTATCTTGAGGCACCTAAAATCGCCCATGCAGCTGCATTCTGGACCAGTTGAAGCTTCTGGACGCTCTTCAAGGGTAGCCCTATGTAGAGCACATTACAATAGTCTATATGGGAGATGACTAGGGTGTGAGTGACGGTTCGAAGGGCCTCTTGCTCCAGGAAAGGGCGTAACTGGCGCACAACACGAAGTTGCACAAGGGCCCTTCTGGCCACGACTGCCACCTGCACTTTGAGCAGGAGTCGTGAGTCCAAGAGGACCCCCAAGTTACGCACCGGTTCTGTCTGGGGCAGTGCAACCCCATCCAGAACTAAGGATGGTAAATTCCTGGACACCGAGGGGCCATTAATCCACAGCCACTCCATCTTACCAGGGTTCAGCTGAAGCCTGTTGTTCCCCATTCAGACCCCCCACAGCCCCCAGGCACTTGGACAGGGCAGTCACAGCATCACTTACTTCCCCCCGGGATGGAGATGTATAACTGAGTATCATCAGCATATTGATGATACCTCATCCCGTGGAGACGGATGATCTCTCCCAGTGATTTCATGTAGATGTTAAATAGGAGAGTAGAGAGAACTGAACCCTGCGGCACCCCACAAAGGAGGGGCCATGGACCTGATCTCTCTTCCCCTGTCAACACCGATTGGGACCGACCCTGGAGGAAGGAGGTGAACCTGCATAAAACTACGCCGCCCACCCCCAACTCCCTGAGTCATCCCAAAAGGATACCATGGTCGATGGTATTGAAAGCCACTGATAGGTCAAGGAGAGCCAGGATGGATGCACTGCCCCCATCCCGCTCTCACCAGAGATCATCCATAAGTGCGACCAATGCTGTTTCTGTCCCATGTCCAGGCCTGAAACCTGACTGAAAGGGGTCTAGATAATCTGTTTCATCAAGAATCCTCTGGAGCTGCAACGCCACCACTTTCTCAACCACCTTCCCCATAAAGGGAAGGTGGGAGACTGGATGAAAATTGTCCAGTACAACAGGGTCCAGCGATGGTTTCTTGAGGGGGTGCACCAGTGCCTCCTTGAAGGCTGCCAGAAACATCTCCTCCCGCAAGGATGCATTTACCATCGACTGGGCCCAGCCACACGTCACCTCCCGAGCTGATTGAACCAGCCAGGAGGGACATGGATCTAATTTGCATGTGGTGGCATTTACAGTCCGGAGGATCCTATCCACTTCCTCAGGTCCAACAGGATCAAACTGTTCCCAGATAACTGGGTAAGTACGTTCCTCAGGCATCTTCCCAGACCATGTCTCATGCTTAGAGTCCAACTTAGAGCAAATCCGAGCGATTTTATCCTGCAGATGCCCGGAAAACTCCTCAGTGCGGCCCTGTAGATGGTTTTCTGAATCCCGTTTCCCCAAAAGGGATCGGGTGATCCTGAACAGGGCCGCTGGGCGGCATTCTGTGGATGCAATAAGAGTAGAGAAATACTGGTGTTTTGCCGCTCTTACCGCCACAAGGTAGGCCTTAACCGTGGCTCTAGCTTTGAAGAAGAATTTTAAGAAGCCCTTACTTCTGTCCCATCTGGACCTTCTCCAGCCCCAACCCACTTTTCTTAAGCTCATCCCCATCCATAAGTGGGAAAGGATATGATACGGAGACAGGGATCCTGTATCCTGGAGAGAAAAGGATTTGACAAGTGCTATTTGGAGCTGAAAAGAGCTAGAAGCTAGGGCAGAGCTTTCCAAACTGTGTGTGGCGACACAAAAATGTGTCGCCACACACAGTCTAGTGTGTCGCCACACAACCCGGAAGCACTTATCATCATCAGTGCTTCCGGGTTTTCCCGCGGCGACACACCAACGGCAGCACGCAAAAACCCAAAAGTGGCAGCAGCGCTTCCAGTTTTTTGCGCGCTGCCGCAACATCGGCACTTCCGGGTTTTCCCGCGGTGACACACCAATGGCGGTTGGGAAAACTTTGGAAAGCCCTGAGCTAGAGTTAAGCACTCCATCCTTCTTTATTCAGACACAGAAATGCAAGGTTTCCACATTCAAGGTTTAAGTTTATTATTGATTATCCATTAGGCCATATCAAAGTACAGAATATAAAACACAGAATATTAATAAGACCGCATATAAAAATAGAATAAAAGAAACAATAAGAAAAAAACATTAAAAATGCAAATCATATTTCTGTATCACCCCAACAGTTTACCCCAATCAGACTCACATGCAGATCTCAACGGAACTGTTTTGTTCAAATAAAGGGCTGTATTATATGTAATTTTTGAATTCTGGCCGCAAATGAAATACGTTGTTTTAATATAAGGATCTCAATAGGTTGTTCGTCTAATGTGCTGTCCTAGATACTGATCTCTCTCTCTTTCTTATACAATTGACATTCAAATAATATGTGTGTTATGTATTCTATCTTTGGAGCACACATTCAAGGTAGTGTGGTTTGTTTGTTTTGGGCTTGGGGTGTGAACTCTGCCACTGTGGTTTGTAAAGCAAGCTTTTATGACTTAACATGATCTGTGAACTAGGCCATTATGACTTGTACAACAAACCATGTAACTTGAGTAGATTAAGTTACCTTGAACAGGAGTGCATAATCAAGACTGCATTGGCCCACTGAATATCATGCCAGAGGCTGCAATAAAAAAAATATGAGGGAGTGATAGGACAAAGAATCAGGCAGAGGCAAGACAAAAATGAATCTTAGTTTTATTTAAGTTTAAATATAATTAAAACTAAAATGTAGCTGATGACCCACTTATATAATTGTCCCCTTGTATCTCATTAAAAAGAATGATTTGGCAACATTGGGAAGGGTTTTACGGATTAAGATGTACAGCTTTGGGAAGAACCCTGTAGCCTAGAGCTACCAGTTATATGTAGCTGAGATTCAAATTTACCTATTGCAGGATCTGGGAGCAGGAGTAGACCTAATCCACAAACGGCTTCACTGCTTTATTTTCCGAAAGCTTGGCCTAGGCATTCCCTTCTGACCAGAAAATTGTCCTAGAGATACTGCTGTCAAAGATACGGTTCCATAGTTTCTTCCCATCCTGTACAATCAGACCATTGGCATGCTTCAGGTCCCCTTGATTAAACAGTATCATGTAGCAGGACCCATGAAGGATGTCTTCTCCGTCATGGTGCCTGCCTTCTGGAGCAACCTGTCCCCAGAGATTTGAACTGCCACTAATCTGTATGCTGTTAACATGGTTCTTCTCCAGCCCTTGGGATATTTATTTATTTATTTGTCTTATTTATACCCCGCCTATCCCCTCCCTACTGGAGGACTCTAGGCGGCTTACAACATTCAATTACATATCAATTATAATAGCGTGCTTAGCAAGGCCCTTTAGGTTGTGTGTTGGAGAAGAGGGTTTTTATTGTTCCTCTGGGTGTTTATAATACTTTTTTGATACTGTGATGTTTCTTTCTGGTCTTTTTTTAATTTGTAAGCCACCCAAAGTCATTCAGGTGTTGGGTGGTCATAGAAATGTGTTTTATAAATAAATATAAACAAAAAGAGGCAGTGGATCACTGGTAGAGCACACTCTTTGCCCACAAAACATCTCCAGTTCAATCCCCAGCATCTCCAAGGATAGCTTGGAATATTCCCCGAACTTCTGAAGAGCTGTTGTCTGTCAGTGTTGACAATACTGGGCTGAATGAACCAATGTTCAAGATTTCATGGTGAGTGGGTGGCCATACAAATGGAAGGAAGGAAAGAAGGGAGGGAGGGAGGAAGGTGGGAAGAAAGAAGTTGGAAAGGCTGCTTCATATACATGTGTTCTCTAGAATTTCTAATTTTGGGAGGTCTGGGCTCAGATCTTACTCAGATCTTACTATATATAGCATACTTGGTATTTGCTCAGATTGTTCAGTTTCCCATTGCAAACAGTAGATCTCCTATTTTGCAGTGAATTTGATAGTTGTCAAGAAGGATGAAGGAGATTTGTCCTGGCAATACAGGTACACTTAACAACTATTTGTTTAGGACGGCTCAGACTTATGACGGTGCTGAAAAAACTGACTTACAACCTCACACTTAGAACTGTCACAGCATCCCCGCAGTCACGTGATCATGATTTGGGTGCTTGGCAACCAGTTCGCATTCATGACCATCAGTGTCCATGGTCATGTGATTGCTATTTTTGACCTTCCCAGCCGGCTTCTGGCAAGTAAAATCAATGGAGAACCACATGAATCACTTAACGACCATGTGGTTCGCTGAACGCCTGCATGATTTGCTTAATGGCCACTGCAATAAAGGGCATAACATTGGGTTGGATTTGCTTAATGACTGCTTTTCTTAGCAACCAAAATTCTGGTCCCAATTGTTGTCGTTAAGTGAGGAGTACCTGTAGATGATTTTTTTTATCCTATTTTTTGGGAAACAAAGAAGTTTAATTCACCAGGGACATTTGGGGTCCCATATTTAGCTCAGTTTGGGAGCTGCCCAAAGAGATAAGTTGGCTGAACTGCATCTCTCATTATATTCTTTGGTACAGTAAAAATCCAAGGGGTTTATTGTGAGTTCAGAACAGTTTATTTATTCATTTAGGGGTTATGACCTGGTAGCAACTAGGAAACAAGGAAACAATCTTGAAGTTGTGGTGGAGAAGAAAAATATAGGCAATATTAGTTTTGTGTAGTGGCAGCTGTAAAAACATCTCAGAGGCTAGAGCATTCAGCATGAGGAAAAGAAAAAAATAACATCTGGAACTTTTAAGTAGAGAGAAATGTTACTACTGTATACTGTCTCCCTTCACCCACACACAAACATCATGAATGAACTTCATAAAGTTATACTGTATATGGCAGGGGTCCCCAACCTTTTTGGCACCAGGGACCACTTCCGTGGGAAATTTTTTTCCAAGGACTGGGGGTTGGGGTTTGCAGGCAACAGCCAATCGCGCGGATGGGGTGGGGGTGGGGTTTGTAGGTGGCAGCCAATTGTGCGGACGGGGGGTGGGGTTTGCAGGCGGCAGCCAATTGCGTGGACTCCTAGCTTGCTCAGAGCAGCCCCACCCTTTCAAACACTTTCGCACTTTCAGGGGACTGCGCCATCTGCGAACAGGGCCGGCTTGCAAATGACCATTTCACCGGACTTCCCAGACCTTTGTGAGGCAGGCACCTCTGGCCCACCTGCAGGAGTCCTGGCCAACTGTGAAAACACTCGGCTGAGATCCTTGTTTGCTTCCTCCCCTCCCAGGGTTGGAGTCTGGCTCAGCCACTTGCCGTGCCTGGACGTCCTGGCTGTAAACAGCCCCCTGGCATCTCTTCTGGGAATGCCTGGCCAGATTCTCCCCAGGACTGCTTCTCGTCTCCTCAGCACCACCCTTCCCTCCCCTCTCAGCAGGACTCGAGGTCTCTCTCTCTCTCTCTCTCTCTCTCTCTCTCTCTCTCACACACACACACACACACACACACACACACACACACACACACACACCATTTCCTGGCTCGGGACTCAAACCCAGCCAGATTCTCCCCGGGCTGCTTCTCGGCTCCTCAGCACTGCCCTTCCCTCCCCCCTCAGCAGGACTCGAGGTCTCTCTCTCTCTCTCTCACACACACACACACGCACACAAGCAGCCGTATTGGCTTTGTGCACCTGCCTAGTTTTAAACTGGTCCAACAGCAGCAAGATCGGTCGGCAGGGGCTGGGTCTCTCGTGAGGCTAGGCAACAAGGTGGAGGCACTTAACAACGCGGCAGTTCCGAAGGCCGGGATGGCAGCTTCAGGGTGCATGGCTGGAACTGGCGGCAAGGCAAGGACTGGGCTGGCGTTGGCAGCGGGTTCTCCAGCGGCGGCATCTCTCAGCTCGGTCTGGGAGCTCCGCGTGGCTGGGTGAGCTCGGTTTGCGAGCTGGGGCCAATTGGGCCTCGTGCTCGTTGGCCCGCCTCCGCCCTTCTTTGCCGTGTGCTGATAGGTGGAGGTGTTTCCCCTTCCGGGCCCCCACCACTCAGCTTCTCTGGCTCACCCTGCGGCCCATTTCCTAACAGCCTGTGGTACACCAGTGGTCCGCGGCCCACAGGTTGTCGACCCCTGGTATGGAGAACAGGAGAGAAGTTACTCTTCTACTCTTACAGTTAGGGTGTTCTGATAAAATTGGCAGTAAATTCAAGACTGGCTACAAAAAAGCACATCTGTACATAGTGCGTAATTCAGTGTATTGGTAGCTATTTGTCAGAGGGACTATTTCACGGAATCCCAGCCTCTGAAAGCAGCAGGAGGTGATGAGATTTTTCTGCCTGCAGACTCTGCTTTTTGTGTTCCTAGAAGCATCTGGCTAGCCACTAGGTGAAACAAAGATCTAAGATAATCAATAGAAAAGGATATATGAACCTCAGGGTTGAACTGTGGATCCTTGGTGCTCTCTGAGCTTGGTTGTTTGCTTGCAGACGTTTCATTACCCGGCTAGGTAACATCATCAGTGCGAGTGAGTGTGGGGTTTGCTCCCTGTTTATATACCGTAGCTTGTCCTGCCAACTACTGTATATAAATACACAATTCAAAAGAGGCAATAAAAAAAGCTAAGAAGGAAACAAAAAGACCAGAAATCATCCTCTTCAGCAGCCAACACCCAATCAATCAATCAATCAATCAATCAATCAGCAAGCAAGCAAGCAAGCAAGCAAGCAAGCAAGCAAGCAAGGATTAACACCAGACAATCAAGCAGAAAACAATACCCTAATCAAGGAACTACCAAGGAGACAATCAAGTGGACAAACAATCAAGCAGACAACAATACCCTAATCAAGGAACTACCAGTGAGAAAACCATACCCTGAACAACACTGGCAGGGCAAGCTACTGTATATAAACAGGGAGCAAACTCACTAGCACTGATGATGTTACCTAGTCGGGTAATGAAATGTCTACAAGCAAACAACCAAGCTCAGAGAGCACTAAGGACTCCATATAAGATAATATTGATGGACCTAATTTGGCTCTTTATTGGAAGACAGTGTTAAGTGTCATGAAGTTGGATGAGTGTCCCTCCCAGGATGTATTGCAGCATCACAGACTATATATCTTTGCTGTATATAGCCTGAAAGGCGCAGTCCCATCGCAAAGGCTCTTGGGAAGCATCTCTGTGTCTGCATGATAAAACTGATTGCGAAGATTCTGTATCTTGGATTTAGGATTATCTGGCTAATTTGCATGTGCAAAGAGGGAGTTGGCAATCTTTTCTAGCATTAACCAGATCTGATGTTAAGGTATGGAACAGATATTCACACCCAGGTGCAAATAGCTGAAATTTCATTTGATTTGGTGACCTTGCTCCTGCATGATCTCAGATGAGAATGCTGACATTTCATATGATGTGATAATCTTGTGTGGTTTGGAGTCTTTAATTGATTTTTCTTTTTAAAAAGTATTTATTTTGGGAGTTTCACATATGTCCTCTAGTAATATCACAGATACCTTAGCACCACTGGCTATTGTCTTGCATTGTAGAACCTTTGTATAAGGGTGGGAGAGTTGACATGCAAGATCTCTTGTGTTTTTACAACTCCATAGTGGTACTGTATACTATGGATTGAATCAGTTGACTTCTGAGCCACTCCTCTTTTTCCCCAGGAATTCTGGGAATTGTAGTTCTGAGAAGGCAACTAATGTAGTCGGCTTGCAGAATACTCCCAACAGTATTGCTCAAGCTCATTTTTTTAAATTAATTTTGTGGTGGGGAGAGGATTAAGATTATTAGATATAGGAAATCCATATTAAATTTGGAGTATTCAAATTTTGTATTGGCCTGATGTGAAAGTTATCAGTTCCTTTTCCGAGCTCAACATCAGTGACATACAACTCCACTCTCATTTTCTTTATCTGCTGGAAACGGCAGCTGCTCTGTGTGGTGCTGTGTATTTCTGGCACTTGTGGGAAGCTGAAAGCATTTAAAAGCTTTTAGAAAGGCTGAACAAAGGGTCTATTTGTTTAGCATACTCACTTTATTTTCTTGAGGGAGGGAAGAGAATCCACTCTTAAAATTACCCCTTTATCAAACCTAACATGAATGGTTTTTAAATCTGCATATTGAAGTAAATGGAGAACACAAGCCTAATGACGCTTAATAATGAAGTGCTCGCTTTTCTGTATTTTCCATCTTTTAATGCAAGCAGAGTTGTGCAGTGAAATCTTTTAACTGAAAAAAAAGGCAGATAGAAGAGGGCACAGCATGGCTCTAAAGGAGTCATTGTTGGAGTAGGAGGGATAGCAAAATTGGGATCATTAATGTAACTTTGCCTGAATAGGGCAAATACATTTAAAGTTCTCTGTTCAAGAGGCAGTTCTCAAAGACTGCTGGAGTCCCCCAAAGTCCCTGAAGGTGTAGGGTCAATCAATCCAATCTCGATTAGAGTTTGTTGGAGGCTTCTGCCTTCCTCAAGTCCAGCTGTTGTGGCAGATTCAAAAGCCACCATGGCTTGGACATCAAATAATGAAGGAGAGGTGGCAAATTGCTGTACAGCTAGTCCTTGCTTAAGGACCATTTGTTTAGAGATGGTTCGGACTTACGACAGAACTGAAAAAAACAACTTACGACTGGTCCTCACACTTATGACTGTTGCAGCATCCCCGTGGTCATGTGATCACAATTCGGGCAGTTGGCAACTGGTTCGCATTTACAACTGTCACAGCTTCCTGTGATCACGTGATCACCATTTTTTATTTTCCCAACCTGCTTCCTGGAAGCCAAATCAATGGGGAACTGCGTGGTTTGCTTAATGACCACGTGGTTCACTTAACAACCATGGTGATTCATTTAATGACCTCTGCAAAAAGGTCATAAAATTGGGTCAGATTCATTTAACGGCCGCATCACTTAGCATTCTGGTCCCAATTGGGGTCGTTAAGCGAGGACTACCTGTATGTTTATGCTGAAACTCAATCAAGGATTGATTACTGTTTCTCAGGGCCTATTCTCATGATGATCTTTTGGCCCAGTTGTCATATTGGGAAGAATTAATACTGTTTACATGCATCATTTGTTATTCTAGGTCTCTTTGAGAGTGTGTCCCTGAATCCCAGGTGTGGGAGATTCAACTTCCACCAGCCTCAATTAGCATGGCCTGTTGCAAGGGATTGTGGGAGTTGTCACCCACAAAGCATCATGATGCCTATCCTGATCTTACACAGAAAATAAAAGCTGATTGGCTTCAGCTGAAGCCAAATTCATATTGAATAGACTCCCAGTGTTTCTAGCTAATGTCAGTGAGTGCCAACGGCTTTACAATACAAATACAATATCAGTATATTTACTTTGACTACCTTGGCCTTTTGGGATAGATGACAATACAACTTCTTGTATGCTACAAATCAGCAGCAGAAAGCAAAAACAACGGGATAGTGATGTTTCTGTTTTGCATGCCAAGACCTAGAGTTCCCAGAGTTAAGGGTCTGAGGATCATTGAGTGTTGAAGCTGGATGTCTTAGATGGGCAGTTCTTACAGAAAGGGATTTTGCTTATTTATATATAACAACTTGGGCTTATACTATCCCACTAAGTTCATGGTGGCTGACATGGCTAAAATATAAATTTACAAGTAAGATTGCAAAGGTAGGCAAGGACCATCATAATGGCAATGAGCAGTAAGAACTTCAGCTATTAAAATCACAGCATCTCCTGCTCTGCTGAATGCCCTGTCAGAAGAAACTGCACTTAAAAGCTTTTAACAGATCAGCCAAGTGGGGTGTTAGCACCCCATTGTGGCATCCATTGCACAGGGATAGGAATATGTGGACAAGATTATGCTTTGCTCCACCTAAAGTTACTTTTCTGCTTACAAGTAGAGCTCAGAGCAAGGTCTCTTAGCTGAAGAGTTGGTGTAAAGGGACCCTGGTGATCTGTGGTTTTGACTTCCAGTGTGGAGATTTTCATTTTGCTTATGGAGATCTGCAGCAGCTCCATTTCTCTTCGTGATGATGTTGGCACGTAAAGACTGCTTAATCTGCTTCTTGGAATAACCCTTCTCACAGGGCTCTCAGGGTGCATTGACTCAGAAGCTCATGAGCTCCCTAAACTACAACCACCCATCCTCACTCAAAAATTAACCAAGGTTGAAATTGACCATGTGACTAACATGTGCTAATGTAACTGTTAAGGCCTTAACTGACCTGCTTAGGTGTTTCTAGCTACTAAGAACCAACACAGTTTCTGGATAATAGATTTATGTTGAGTGGTAAGCTCCCTATGCTGGACATGTTCAGGTGGAGGCTAGCTACGCATCTGTCAGAGATGCTTTAATTTGGATTCTCCCACCCCCTCCCTGTGGTTCAGTGATCTATCTCTGCTCATATATTGAAGTTTTGGCGAAAGGTTTGAGTCCTGTTGAAAGGTTCCCTTGCTTACAACATTTCCCAAGTTCCAAAGTTACCAAAGAAGAAAATTGAGTGAGGCTTGAATATAGTAAAGAAATAAAAACAGGTTTATTTGATCAAATAGAGCTGGCTGGAATCCCAGACGGGCGTTATGACAGGCGAACGCTCGTGTAGGGAAACCATACCCACAAAAAGGTTCCACAAGCATTTATACTTTCAATCACAGCAAGGTCATAAACAGTCACATAAGCAAAAAGAACAAAGGCGCCTTTTAGTCTCCTTCCAGTACTTGGGCATTGCTTATGGCCCCTGTTATCTTTTCCTGTTCCTTCTCTTTGATACTTTTCTCACTGGAAGGTGCTACATTCTTCACTGAATAGTGGGCAATTATCTGTGTTGGATGTTAATGTTCCCACCACATCTCTGCCTCCTAGTTCCTGATAGGTGTCTGGTGAAATGGTAGTTTCTAGCACAAGCGTGATACAGAAGCAAAGATGGTGCGGGTTATGCCAAGCAAGAACAGGCTTTGAGAGCATGATTAGGTTCTGTTAATACAGCATATAAATCAATCGATACAACAGTACAATTCTAAAAAGGCTCATACATCAGCAATACAAAATACAGTTCATAAATCATTAATACAAAACACAGTGTGGTTATACTAGACCCCTTCACTGTATATGAAGATGTCTTCCTTTTCAGGCTCAGCCATGCTGAGCTGTTAACATGCTAACACATGTTTAATGTGTTGCAGTTAGTTCCCATAGAAGCATATTCCTAGAATAATTTATTTTTCAAGGGGACTTTCCTTTCCTTTCCTTTCCTTTCCTTTCCTTTCCTTTCCTTTCCTTTCCTTTCCTTTCCTTTCCTTTCCTTTCCTTTCCTTTCCTTTCCTTTCCTTTCCTTTCCTTTCCTTTCCTTTCCTTTCCTCTCCTCTCCTCTCCTCTCCTCTCCTCTCCTCTCCTCTCCTCTCCTCTCCTCTCCTCTCCTCTCCTCTCCTTTCCTTTCCTTTCCTTTCCTTTCCTTTCCTTTCCTTTCCTTTCCACAAAAGCTGTTTGAAAAACTTAAGAATGGATTAGGCTTTCTGTGGTTTTTCAAAAGATACTCGAAAAGATACTGCTGAGATAAAAGGGAGGATTTCACCCAGAATGAGAAGAGGTGGTACAACAGGGCCCAAGTTGCTAGGCCAGAAATGGACTGGATCTGGAAGGTAACTATAACCGTGCAGTTGATATTCCCATTTCTCCTTCTTTGCAAAAGAAGAGGAATTACAACTTCCTGCCTTAGAAGAATTATCCAAAGTATCTTCAAGGGGAGTCCTGTGTAGAATGTATTGAGAAGTCACTCCTTCAGTTTACAGAGCTTATAGATGATGCTGGCAGGATTTTAATTGTCTAAGGAAGAGGGCAGAGGGGAAATAGATTATTTAGAAAAGTCAGTCTTTTTACTAATCACACTTAATGTGAGCCGTGTAACAGCCCTCAGAAAATCAGGTCACAGGTTAGCTATTTTCAAACACATTGTCCATCATTAGGCACAGAGAAAGCTATTTTTTAATGCCATGCTCCTTTCCTCTAATTTCTCTCCCTTGACAGCTTCATGTTGCTTTCAATCTCCTCCAGCTGCTCATTCAGTGTGTTTGCATTCTCTTAAGATGTTAGAAAAGATTGCGCATAGTTTTCACTTCATGGTCTTCTTCAAATAGGCATCTAGACCAATGTTTTTCCCAATATTTGATGGATCACAATTGAATGCATGAATGTGGTTGAATGCAACCTTGACTGAGAAGTGATAGGGACGTGATCACCCAAATATGAAATTCGGCCTTTGATGGTTCTTTCAAGCCTATTCATGGAATCATGTGTGTGAGAGGGATGAATTCAAAGCACTAATTTAAAACTCAGTTGGAGCCAGAGGGTCTTCTGCAGCCTTTCTCAACCTTTTGACCCTGGAGGAACCCTTGAAATATTTTTCAGGCCTCAGGGAACCCCTGCACATTCAGGCTCAAATATAGGCCAGAAGTTACAAAATTATTAGATTCGTTTCATGGGTAGGGCTGTATATATGCATTAACAATGTTCTTAAACTAAAAATAAAGAATGAAACTTGCCTCTTTAATGTGAAGTTGCCCAAATTTGAAATATTTTTTTTGAAATAAACCATGATCTCCCAGGGAATCCCTAGTGACCTCTCGCAGAACCTTAGGGTTCCATGGAACCCTGGTTGAGAAACCCTGGTCTACTGGATCATAGTCCTTCTTGTGTCCTCCTCTTGGATACCCAGGTAGGAGCTGGTCTTCTCCATGTTGGCACCTAGTCTTTGGAACTGTTGGCTTAAAGGCTGAACCATTCCCCTCCCACTTTCCTTTCAAGTCCTGAGTCAAAATATTTAATGACACTTTTGACTGTGGTGTGGTTAAAGATCTTTGTAGTAGTTAAATTTAAAAAACCAACCAACAAACAAACCTCAGTGGTTGTTTATATTCTGCTCTGCTGTTTCTTATTGTCGCCTTATTATGTCTTATTGATTTGGATTTCTTTTTTGCTGGCTGTGCCATTAAGATGTTTGATTTTATTCCCCTTATGTATGATTGCTCATCAGGATTCTTTCAGGGATGGATGGTCTAAAAAGAGTTGAATAAGTGAAAAGCAGCCTGGTCATTGGAAGACCCAAATAAACTGAATATTACCATGCATCCCACCTGGGATATGGTGATTGAAGAACATTTTGTCTTGGCAGAACCTATTTATTTTTTGCTGCTTTTAATATTTTATTGTAGCGCCACTTTACTCCCTATCATGCATTTAAAGAGCAGAGTCTGCCTTCTAACCACAAAGACATTTTAAAAAATCAAAGAGAGAGAGAGAGAAGTAGCTAATCCTTAATAGTTTTAATGCAATATTCTTTTCTGATGCTAAATGAGACATGAGAAGGGTTTATATTACATCGTTACTTACTTATTTTTGTCTGCTTCCCTCCTTTGTGTGTGTGTGTGTGTGTGTGTGTGCCTTCAAGTTATTATTGACTCCTAGTCTGGAGAAGTTCCTGAAGGTTTTTTAACAAGATTTTTGGAAGTGGTTTGCCATTGCCTTCTTCCTGAGTCTGAGAGAGAAAGTGAGTGGCCCAAAGTCACCCAGCTGACTTTCATGTCTCAAGCTAGACTAGACCTTATAGTTTCCCAGTTTCTAGCCTGGTGCCTTAAATCTCTGCATTGCACTAACACTGCTTCCCTCCTACTGTTTCTTAAAAGTAATTATGTAAGTAGTGTTTTGGGGGTGGGAGTTGACCTATCTCATTTTCCCATTGAAAGTCACTCTGGGAGCTGGTAAAGGTAGAGGTAAAGGTTCCCTCTGCACATTTGTGCAGTCGTGTCTGACTCTAGGGGCCGGTGCTCATCTCCGTTTGTTAGCCAAAGAGCCAGCATTGTCCAAAGACGCTTCCACGGTCATGTGGCCGGCATGACGCACGCGGAACGCTGTTACCATCCCACGGAAGTGGTACCTAGTCATCTACTTGCATTTGCATGCTTTCGAATTGCTAGGTTGGCAAGAGCTGGGGCGAGTGTGGGAGCTCACTCCATCACGTGGGGCTAGGGATTCGAACCTCCGAACTTGCGATCTTCTAATCAACAAGCCTGGCGTCTTGCCCGCTGAGCCACCATGCCCCTATTGGAGCTGTTATGTGCCTTTAAAAGTGCCAGAATCCAAGAATGCTGTTTAGTTTCTAAGTTCTTGTTAAATGATTCTGTGAAAAATATAGTTTTTGGTAGCTTGGTACTTCCAGTTATGTTGGATAACTCTCACCCATTTGGAAAAGAGGGGTATATATATACAGAGAGACTGGATACACACATTACATTAAGCCTGTTTCATTGAATAAACTGTGCACAGTACCTTAAGCTGTAAACCATGGAACTTGCCCAGTGGTTATGTTCACTGAACACATATATTCACAGAACACATAACCAAGTGTAATTTGTTTGATGGATCCCATGATGGGAGATACTGAAGCAAGCTGTGGGTGAGGATTTATTTATTTATTTATTTATTTATTTAAATTTGTATCACCGCCCATCTCCTCCACACCTGGGGACTCTGGGCGGTTCACAATAATAAGATAAGATAAAAATATAAAATTACAGCAACAATAATGTAGGATATAATCTAAAGTGGCTGAGAACACACTCTGACACCCCTACCCCCTTTAACAATCTTTCTAACATTTTCTTTCTCTTTCAAGATTGTAGCGAAAGGACAAATAATTCTTACCAGGTATCAGAACAGATTTGAAAGTGGGTCCAAGTGTATCTGAATTTTTTGTAAAAATACTAACATATCAAGGTTTTGTGGGTATTGTGATACTTGTATGGTAAAGTTGTAACTCTGAAAGCACATTTATGAGTTTATATATGTTTTGAATGTCATGGAGATCTGGTACATGCCTTTCCTCTTTCCTTATCCCTTCTAAGCATTTTTATAACAACTGGCAGGGGCTTATGAGCCCATATTATTCTTTATAATTTTGATATTAGAACAAGACTTTGCAGTATTGGGAAAGAGCCCCTCCATGTAACGTAGAGCTTTTAATCCTGGGGATCAGTAACATGTAATATCCACAGGGCTCAGGGCAACTGGCACAGCTCTTAAGGGTGACCTGCCAAAGGATTTAAAATAAAAGTAGTTTTAAAAAGGTGGGCGGCCAATACATTTAAAATAGTAGTAGTAGTAGTAGTAGTAGTAGTAGTAGTAAAGTGGCTGAAATCTCACAAAACATTCTAATCTTAAAAGAGTTTGGTGCTCTTGTGTGAGGATGCCAAGATCTCAAAAGATTTTTGATTTCTTACAAGAGATCTTAAGGGGCGTGGTGGCTCAGCGGGTAAGACGCCAGGCTTGTCGATCGGAAGATCGCAAGTTTGGAGGTTTGAAACCCTAGCCCCGCGTGACGGAGTGAGCTCACACACTCGCCCCAGCTCTTGCCAACCTAGCAATTCGAAAGCATGAAGATGCAAGTAAATTAATAGGTACTACTTTGGTGGGTCGACCTGTGGTGCTGGAGAAGACTCTTGAAAGTCCCTTGGACTGCAAGGAGGTCAAACCAGTCAATCCTAAAGGAAATCAACCCTGACTGCTCATTGGAAGGACAGAGGTTATAGAAATTCAACAAACAAACAAACAAACAAACAAACACATACATACATACATACATACATACATACATACATACATACATAAATACTTTGGCCACCTAATGCGAAGAGAGGACTCACTGGAAAAGACCCTGATGCTGGGAAAGACTGAAGGCAAAAGGAGAAGGGGACGGCAGAGGATGAGATGGTTAGATAGCATCACCGATGTAACGAACATGAATTTGAGTAAACTCCGGGAGACAGTGGAGGACAGGAAGGCCTGGCGTGCTATGGTCCATGAGGTCACGAAGAGTCGGACACGACTAAACGACTGAACAACAACAACAGCAACTTTGGTGGGTAGGTAACAGAGTTCTGCGTGCATCATGCTGGCTACATGACCGCGGAAGCGTCTTCGGACAACGCTGGCTCTTCGGCTAACAAACGGAGATGAGCACCGGCCCCTAGAATCGGACACGACTGCACAAATGTGCAGAGGAAACCTTTACCTTACAAGAGATCTTACAAGATCTCAAGGATGAGATCTTGGGGAACTTGCAAGATTTTTTCCCCCGATCACCAAGGCCATATTGTATGGTAAAGGCCTAGGCAACTGATATCCTACTTTCTGCCCTTGAAAAGTAAATTACAGTATGTGCAATTGGATATCTACCTTGATTTCCATTTTAAAAAGCTCTATAGGGTTTGGGGATCAGTCCATAACAGAAGCAGTCTTTGCTGGCCCAGTGGCCTGTTTTGTTTCTTGTGTTTGCAGCCAAGCAAGGTGGGTGGGGGGAGTGATGAATAGTTGCTAGTACTGCTGTTCATGATGGATGGATATCATAGTCAGCCGAATCTCCTAATGCTTTGAGAAATGAGAAAAGGAGTGGAGTTGTTGTGGACAGAGAGTTGGATGAAGAAAATAAAAAGAAATCTGGTGGAATTCATTCATTTTCCTTGTTAGAAAAGCAAATAAATACAAAGGAAGCAGGCAATTATTCTCCTTTTTTTCCCCTAGGGACTGTTGGTGTTCTTCCTCTTTGGGCTGACTCGTTTGTGGGGGGAGATCTGTCAGAGTCAGAAGAAAATGTTGAATGTGGTTACTGTATTATATTTTAACCCTGTACAATTCTGGATATTGTGCAATAGGAACCAAAGCAGCTTCAGGAGAGAACAGGGACCTCATTATGCCAGGCTGCAGTGCTGTGCATTTCTAAGTAGCTTCTGCATTCTCCTAGTGCAGCCAATGACTCTGGCAAAATTGAGAGAAACAACTGATCCTTCATTACTTTTTAACTCTTGCCTTGGCAGGCTGTGGGAGAGAATTATTCTTGAAGTGTGCACCCCTCAAGTAATGATTTACAGAGAAGCCAGATGGTCATGTGGCTAAAGAAGATATTAGGTCTCAGAGTCCTTCAGCTGATTTTCTCATGGAGAGGGAGGGTGTGTGGTGTTTCACCTTGATGCACTGAGATGAGCCCCAGGCCTAGCCAATGGTTGCTTTTGTATTTGCTTGCCTCTGTCTCTGTCTCTGTCTCCATCTGTCTTGGGAGGTACAGTAGGTCTAGTGGCAAAAGGGGGCTGCTGCAGTTGTGAAACTGTAATGGGCATCAAGCCTCCAGCTGTAGATACAACCTGGAAAAGGCATGAAAGATTGTGTTATAGATCGACAGCTAAATGCTCTCGGCAAATTTTGGCAATGGTGAGGAGGTCTAAAAAATAAAATCCCTTTCCCAGTAGGGTTTGAATTCAGAATTCTGGGAGGTATATTCTGCACCAGTTGAAGCTTCTCAATTGTCTTCAAATGGAGCCCCACATAGGCTGACTTACAATAGTTCAGCCTGCAGCATATTCCTGTTCTCCTCCTTTTAACTGTACCTCAGCATTTGCTTGCAGCCCTGATTGTTAGGCAGTCTGCTTCTTTCCATCAGGCTGAGCTGAAGAAAGCATCACATCCAAAAATTGTCAGTACTTGACAGCAAGTGTTAATGGCAAGGTCGCAATAGCTAAATGAAATGGAGATCTGTGTGGTCTTCTCTCTTTGGACAGCTGGATGGATTTTTCCCCCTCTTCTTCGTCAGCTATACGGTTGATGTTGGCCTCAATGATCAGTTGAGGGATGGTGGTGGAAGGGGACATCCTTCGGACAGCTAGGGATGTAATTGCCATTTTGGTGTGGGGTCTGAGGGCTCCAATGAGCAAAATGATAATGAAAAGTGAGCAGAGTTGTGCCCTCCATACACATGGGTAAGGGCAGGATTTTCTCAGGGATGGAAAGGGTTGTGTTTGTTGCCTGGGTTTTAGAAGGGAGTATTCGGACTTTTAAAATAACTATATTAAATCTGCGTTAATACACTCAGTTTAGAGACATGTTTCAAGGGAAATCCAGTTGATTTCATGATTTGATGGAAAGTTCCAAATAGAAACTCTGAAGTGATTCCAGATACCTTATCATCTTATCCCCATTACATCGTCCCGTCCCATCCGGTCATGCAGGGAGGGCATGCTACGGACCCCATCGGTTAAAGAATTCCATCTAATGGGGTCACGGAGGCGTGCCTTCTCTGCAGCAGCGCCTGCTCTGTGGAATATCCTTCCCCCAGATATATATATATATAAGCTGCTCAAAAAAATAAAGGGAACACTGAAATAAGACATCCTAGATCTGAATGAATGAAATATTCGTATTAATTACTTTGTTCATTACATAGTTGAATGTGCTGACAACAACATCACACAAAAAGCAATGGAAATCAAATGTAAGCAACCCCTGGAGGTCTGGATGTGGAGTTACACTCAAAAATTAAAGTGGAAAAGAACACTACAGGCTGATCCAACGTTGATGTAATGTCCTTAAAACAAGTCAAAATGAGGCTCAGTAGTGTGTGTGGCCTCCACGTGCCTGTATGACCTCCCTACAACGCCTGGGCATGCTCCTGATGAGGTGGCGGATGGTCTCCTGAGGGATCTCCTCCCACACCTGGACTAAAGCATCCCCCAACTCCTGGACAGTCTGTGGTGCAACGTGGCATTGGTGGATGGAGCGAGACATGATGTCCCAGATGTGCTCAATTGGATTCAGGTCTGGGGAACGGGCGGGCCAGTCCATAGCATCAATGCCTTCGTCTTGCAGGAACTGCTGGCACACTCCAGCCACATGAGGTCTAGCATTGTCTTGCATTAGGAGGAACCCAGGGCCAACCGCACCAGCATATGGTCTCACAAGGGGTCTGAGGATCTCATCTCGGTACCTAATGGCAGTCAGGCTACCTCTGGCGAGCACATGGAGGGCTGTGCGGCCCCCTAAAGAAATGCCACCCCACACCATTACTGTCCCACTGCCAAACTGGTCATGCTGGAGGATGTTGCAGGCAGCAGAACGTTCTCCACGGCATCTCCAGACCCTGTCACGTCTGTCACATGTGCTCAGTGTGAACCTGCTTTCATCTGTGAAGAGCACAGGGTGCCAGTGGCGAAGTTGCCAATCTTGTGTTCTCTGGCAAATGCCAAACGTCCTGCACGGTGTTGGGCTGTAAGCACAATCCCCACCTGTGGACGTCGGGCCCTCATACCACCCTCATGGAGTCTGTTTCTGACCGTTTGAGCAGCCACACGGACATTTGTGGCCCACTGGAGGTCATTTTGCAGGGCTCTGGCAGTGCTCCTCCTGTCCCTCCTTGCACAAAGGCGGAGGTAGCGGTCCTGCTGCTGGGTTGTTGCCCTCCTACGGCCTCCTCCACGTCTCCTGATGTACTGACCTGTCTCCTGGTAGCGCCTCCATGCTCTGGACACTACGCTGACAGACACAGAAAACCTTCTTGCCACAGCTCGCATTGATGTGCCATCCTGGATGAGCTGCACTACCTGAGCCACTTGTGTGGGTTGTAGACTCCGTCTCATGCTACCACTAGAGTGGAAGCACCGCCAGCATTCAAAAGTGACCAAACCATCAGCCAGAAAGCATAGGAACTGAGAAGTGGTCTGTGGTCACCACCTGCAGATCCACTCCTTTATTGGGGATGTCTTGCTAACTGCCTATGCTTTCCGCCTGTTGTCTATTCCATGTGCACAACAGCATGTGAAATTGATTGTCAATCAGTGTTGCTACCTAAGTGGACAGTTTGATTTCACAGAAGTGTGATTGACTTGGACTTACATTGTGTTGTTTCAGTGTTCCCTTTATTTTTTTGAGCAGTGTATATATATATATATATATATATATATATTCATTCATATTCAGATCTCCAAACTGGATCCAAATCTTTCCTCATCTATTAGGAGGCATCTGATTCAATGTGATCTATCTATTATCTATCTATCTATCTATCTATCTATCTATCTATCTATCATCTATCTATCATCTATCTATCTATCTATCTATCTATCTATCTATCTATCTATCTATCATCTATATCTATTTCCTGGATCGGGAAGTCACTCATGCCCTGGTCATCTCCCATATAGACTATTGCAACGCGCTCTACATGGGGCTACCCTTGAAGAGTATCCGGAAGCTTCAATTGGTCCAGAATGTGGCTGCTCGCGCAGTTATTGGTGCGTCTAGATCAGCGCATGTGACACCTCTGCTGCGACAGCTGCACTGGGTGCCTGTGTGCTTCCGGGTCCAATTCAAGGTGTTGGTTATCACCTTTAAAGCCCTACATGGCATGGGGCCAGGTTACTTGAGGGACCGTCTCATCCCCATAACGTCGAACCGTCCCACTCGGTCATTCAGAGAGGGCATGCTGCGGATCCCGTCCGTAAAGGAATGTCACCTGACGGGGTCTAGGAGGCGTGCCTTCTCGGTAACGGCGCCCACCCTTTGGAATATGCTACCCCCGGAGGTGAGGCAGGCCTCATCGCTCCCGGCCTTCAGAAATAACTTAAAGACCTGGTTCTGCCGCCTTGCGTGGGGGGAGAGGGGGAACAGTTCCTCTTGGGGATGGCTGGTGCCATAGGGCCCTTTTAAACATCTAAACATCAAACCATCGCATCTTGGATTTTTATACTTAATTTTATTATATTAGAGTATTTTATTAGGTTGTTTTAATTGTCGGATTTTAATTGTTGTGTTTTGTAAACCGCCCAGAGTTCCCTTGTGGGGAGATGGAGCGGTATATAAATTGAAACATAAATCTATCTATCTATCTATCTATCTATCTATCTATCTATCTATCTATCTATCTCTCTCACATTGAATCAGATGCCTCCTAATGGATGAGGAATGATTTGGATCCAGTTTGGAGATCTGAAAGGCTTTTGCATGTATGAAAATGCAATTTTTCCAAATGAATTAATAAGTCTGAGTGGCAGTTTCTCCCGAGCATATTAATTTTGGAAGCAGTATTTGTGCCAAGAATCTCACTGCAAAATTTGAAGACACATACCTGACGAAAAATAAGTAGGTTCTCATCTGCATCTTAACTCTGAAATTGCAATTTTGGTCAGTTCATTTAAAAATTTGGACTAAAATGAAAGTCTTACTTATTCCTATCTCTTACTGCTACACTTTTAGCTATCTACTTTGTTGGGTGAACAGAGCTTTGGTAGAGTATACCCATTAAATTGATTGTGGGCCTCCAGATGCAAACGTTGGAGAGATTTGCAGAGGTTTCAGGGCTAAAACCAGACAGATTCCTGACAAGGCTTTTTGGTATACGAATATACTGTACTTCATACTAGAACACATCTCTAATTTGAAGCTCACATCATATGAAGACTTAATCCATGAAACACACATGCAGAGAGATATTATTTTCAAGAGCTTGTTCAAATATTATATCTTATTCAAATGTCATCTGAAAAATGATTTCCAAATGTTGGTAACAGACAGGCTTTATGGCATGTTAGCTCTCTGTTCTTTCAGTAACCTTTCTGAAGACAAGTAAATGCTTTCAGATCCAGTGTTTAAAGGCTCCCTCCTCAAATATGCATAAAACATGAAGTAGACTTTAAAAGTACAGGAGGCAGAAAAAAAAAGGAATAATCTCTGTTCAGTATTAACCTATGGATGAATAATCATTACAGAATGATAGAAAGAATGTTTTATGTATATGCTAAAGAAAAAGCAAATTAATAGCTAAAGGAACAAAGAAATATTGATAGTGAATACAGGATGCAAGGCAGACACTAGCCAAGAGCTGTCAAGCTTGTTAACTATGGATGTATCAGATACCCTGGACTCTTATCTTGCTCCCAGAATATGTTTGAGCATGCCTCAACCCAAGAAAAGTACAAAATGTTCCATATTAGAAGGGATCCAGTTAATGAATGTAGAGTTTTGTGTATGCTAAGGCACCGAGGTGAGGTGCCCTGTGAAATGGGTACTTCCCAAGACCCCTCAAAACTAGGTTAGTGGCCCTTTGGCATTCAAGAGCCTAGGCCAGCTATTTCTATAGTTTCTGTGCACCAGGAAGAGGAATTTCCTTCCATTAGGTGTGGGAGATGGCCATGAAATTATGGGTATTAAAAGACAACTAGACAAGTTGATGGAGACATGAGCTATCAATAGTTAATAGTTGGTAGCTGTTTTCTAACTCCTGAATCATATGCAGCATACCTCAGTTACTAGAAAATAACAGTAGAAGAGGGATATCACCTTCATGTTTTGCTTGTAAGCTTTCTAAATGCATCTGATTGGACAATGTGTCATAGAATGCTGAATTCCATGGGTCTTTAGCCTTATCCAGTCTGTTTTCAAGGTTCTTATGACCAAGACCTTCAAGAAGAGTGTGATCCTTTATAAGATGACCAAAACCCTTTCCTCTGTCTCAGTCATAAATGTCTTTTATCTGATCAAGGATTTTGTTGATTTTTGTTGATTTTCATCTCCAATCAAGAATAGTCTGCAGGCACGTGTTCAAAAATATCCGTGTCACTTCCAGAATTGCGGAACATGAAAAGTAGAATCTTCTGTAGTCAGCAAGGTCTCTGCATGCCAAATCTCTGAGTGATCTCACTCAATGCTTTCACATAACTATTGAAAAATAACTGAGATAACATAGTCCTGCTTAAGATTGGCTGGAGTGCAGCTTCATTGCTCAGAGGACCTAAAATTTAATACTGAGACTTGAGACTTAGCACATGTCAGTGTTTTTCCAGGATTGTGCAGCATGCCTTTGCCTGCAGTTTGGTGGTGAAGAAAGACGATGGGAATTGGAGAGATATTTTCCCTCCCAAGGGTGATTAAAATTAAACTTAATTGGGGTGGCACTTGAAAAAGTGGGTGGGGCCGGAACAAAAACTGCATTGGACTTAATTTAATTATAATTACATTATTGCCTGTATATTTAATTATTTTTCTTCTGTCAGAATAAAGACTAGACAATATCAAGCCAGAATTAATAGACTGCAGTTGCCACCTGAGTCAAAGCATTTTGTCTGCAAAGAATTTACTAAAGACTATAGTTGCTTGGATGTGCTGGGTCTGTAGAAACTGCTTAAAGTATTCTCATATGCAGTATTAGGAAATATCTTTTCTTGTCTAATATCTTGCAGAATTATTGGTAGTCAGTATAGATTAGGAATTGATTGATTACATGCTATCAAGTCAGTGTCAACCTTTAGTGACCTTCTACAAGATTATCTCTCCCCAGCCTGGGCCTTCAAGTCTTCCAATGGTGTACCCGTTATTTTTGCAATTGAATCCATCCACTTTGCTACTGGTTGTCTTCCTCTTCTCTTTCTTTCCATCTTTCTCAGTATTGCAGACTTCTCAAGAGAGTTAAGTCTTAGCATAATGTGTCCAAAATACGGTAATTTGAGCCTGGTCATCTGTTTCTTGAATGAGAGGCAACCTAAACTTCTCCAGATGTGTTGATCTAGAACATTCTAGTCAGTATGGCTAATGATCAAGAATTGTGGGAACCATAATCCCCAAACACCTGGTACAGACGAGTGTGGGGTAAATGGACCCATGTTCTTAATCAGTCTTAGTGCCATTGCTGTAAGAAGAGATGCTTGATGGCATTAAGAACATGGGGGAGAGAAGAAAGATTTGGACCTTGGCAGGCTTGGTGACTGAGATTCAAGAAACAGAATTATGGTTGGGGTTGTTAGCTGGAAGGCACCAACCAACAAATAACATTAAGTGGCCAGCAATGGTGGCTGGGGCGTGGTGGCTCAGCGGGTAAGACGCCAGGCCTGCATGACAGAGTGAGCTCCCGCACTAGCCCCAGCTCTTGCCAACCTAGCAATTCGAAAGCATGCAAATGCAAGTAGATTAGTAGGTACCACTTTGGTGGGTAGGTAACAGCGTTCCGCGTGCGTCATGCCGTCCACATGACCGTGGAAGCGTCTTCGGACAACGCTGGCTCTTCGGCTAAGAAACGGAAATGAGCACCGGCCCCTAGAGTCGGACACGACTGCACAAATGTGCGGGGGGAACCTTTACCTTTTTAATGGTGGCTGGGGGGAGGTAAATTAAGGTAAATTAATGTAGCAGGCAAAGATCCAGTTTACCTTCCCTTAAGCCCACTGACTCTATTAAGACTAACCCAGGAGAGTTTAAATGAGCGACCATGCCTAAGCAAACATGCTACATAGTATCATTCCATGAAATTGGCAATATAACAAATAAGAGTGAAAATTCCCATTGATACACCAGATTTTGACTAGGGATTCTGGATCTCCTCCCATAAGGAGAGGTGTTAGGATTATATATTGGCTCATACAGTTTTTGATAACTATATTAATTCATTGGTTCTGTACCTAAACAATCCTGCTTAGTACCTGCCAAGACTCACAAGTAGACACACATTGGTGCTACTCTATGCCAACAGTGGAGTAATATTGTTAGTAAGTATGAGAAAGAGCTATGCTCTCCCTTGCTTCATACGGTAGAGATGAGGTCTCCAAGATTAGCTGTAAGAAGACAAAGATCTCCAAACACATCAAGGTCTGGACTTGGCAACTGGATGGCCATACACCTGAACAAATAAAACCTTTTAAACACTTAGGTGTGGTTTTCCAGACTACAGGGAGACAGAATACCTGCCTGAACTAGTAATCCAAAATGCTTAGCTTTCAAATCATTTCACTTTCTCAGAGGAGCTCAATTTATACTCCCTGCATTAAAACTATTTGCAGCCAAAGCATGTTCCCAGCTATTGTATGGAGCACAGTTAGAGCCGTATAACAACATGGCTGCATTGGAGAGCATGCAGTCCACATATTTTATGGAATATACTTCAGGTTGCTTGCTTTGTTTCAAACTTGGCACTCTGTCAGGAAGCAGGCAGCAGCAGGCTCTGGCTAAACATCTTTGCATACAGTACTGGCTGAAGTTATCCTTTTGCCAAGTTGGATTAGTTTTCTTAATACTAGCAGAGACTTTTAACTGCAGCTGAAAAAAATCCTTTGCCAAGAAACGGAACTGTTATGGCTTCTCCAGTGAGCTGATATTGATGGTGGAATGCGAGAAGGCCAGGTTTGTGCTTCGGCAGCAGGTACTTGGAAAGCCAGTATGAACAGCCATCTCTTCCCAGAGACATATTTGCAAATAGGCTTTTTGTAAAATTAAAACCAGCCCAATATCTAAATCATATTACAGTTCATAAATTCAGAAGGACATTAACCTTAGCCTATTTTATTGCCCTTCCTACATCAGTCATAGAATGGAAGTTCAAGAAAATTCTGTGTGTGGATATATGACATTTCCAGATGGATACTAAGTTAGAGAGCATTCAGAGGAGGTCAACAAAGATGGTACAGGGAATTTCAGAACATGCCCAATGAGGATCGGCTGAAGGAACTTGGATTCTTCGGTCTGAACAAAAAGAAGACTTTGGGGAGATACAATAGCCATGTTCAGGTAAAAAAATAAAGGAAGCTATTGGGAAGACGGTCAAGGACTGTTATCTGTGGTCTCAGAAACTAAGACCAAAGTTAGCAGGTATAAGTTGCAGCTACCTAAATTTTGTTTAACTATAAGAGAAAACTTCCTGGCAGTTGGATCTGTACAAGAATGGAACAGTCTATCTCTGAAGTTTGTGGGTTCTTGTCAGCCCTTCAAGGCAGATCAGACTAAAAATCCAATGTCATGTAGGTCGGTACTACTTTTATTGTCAAGCTATAGTAACAGAATCTTGCGAGTCTGAATGCACTTCACCCCTCCCTCCCTTCGTCTTCATGAGAACTAGGGAGGGTCTTGTCTGAGACATTTACTCAGGTTATATTCCTGCCTTGGACTCAGTCCTCTTTTATCTGACTGTTGTCTTGGCAGTAGCCCTCCCCATGTCCTTCACGGCCATTCGTTCTACCCTCTACAGTTCTCCATCTCTGGTGGTTTTTAAGAAGAGGCTGGACAGCCATCTCTCATGGATGGCTAAATTAGCTTTCCTGCATATTGCAGTGGGTTGGACTAGATGATCTTTGTGGTACCTTGCAAACTCTTACAGTTCTATGATTCTGGGGTCTTGTGCTAGTGTCATCAAATCAACAGTTTGTGCTTTCCTTTACTGTCAGTTTTATACAGACACTTGTCTCTGCCTTATAGCTCTGCTATTAACAGATTACCCAAGATGCTCAGACTTATTTTAATTAAAACACATACTCTCAGATAAGAATCCATCTATCCCTCTTAATGTAGCAAAGTTTTGTTCTGCTGTTTGCAAATTACAGCAGGGCCCGAAGAATTAACACCTGCGGAGGTGTGTGCACTTTACGGTATGCATGATGATACCTGTTATATCTAATATGTTCTGTTATATTACATGTGTTTTTTTATTAGATTAATATAGTTAATCTGGTCTGATCTGGATCTTGTCACCCCCTTATTAGGGAACAAAGATGTTTAGTATGTGAAGACAAACAAACCTTTTGAGTCCTGCTCACTCCCATCGCTCAGTTTGACTACAACTGCAGCATTTTGGAATTGCATTTCTCGACACTGCAGTTGCTTAAAAATTCAGTTTCCCAGCCCATTAACTTGCTTCTCTACTGCTTGGGGATAGTGAGTTGGATCCAGGGAAGAGCTCCCCTGTGTCCTTCTCTGCTACAATTAATGATTAATGATCAGTAAAGAAAAGCCAACAGACTCCAGAGAAGAGCTTCAGGATTTGGGTTAAGAAGTTCAGAGTGAAAAGCCAGAAGTGAGAACTCCAATCTGTAGGTCCTTGTTGCAATAAATGATGGTGGCTGGTTCCAACTGTGGAGCAGGGTGAATTCATTGAGAGGACTGTACCATTTTTTAAAATAATCATTTTTTAATAATCTCACAAGGCAACTTCTCTCTAGAGGATAATGTGACACACCAGGCTGAAAGGTTCTAACCCAGATCTTTCCCCTAGTCTTTCTTTTTTCATTTGTTTCCAGAATGCTTTTAACTTGGTAAAATGGTACATCCCACTTTAGGTCTCAATTGGTGATGTCCATTCTTCCTCCTTGTTGAACTGTGTATGTAAACGGCCGGGCCATAGCATGAAAATAGGAAGGGGACTTTCATACTGGGAGATATGAAAGATCAGGGTTTAAATACAACAGGAAGAGCTAAAAGAAGGAAAGAAGGCTGATTAGCTTTCAGGTCACAAAAAACTTTGCTTCTCAGAAAAGATATGTTGACTTCAGGAACCTGAATCCCTGAGGGCTTCATGTGTTGAGGCTGCCCGTGGCTGATCAACCTGTGAGTGACTTGCTGAAGGCGATCACATTTTTATATCTCCACATTAACATTTTAATACCTGTCTTCATGGCTCCTGTTTTTTTTTCTTTAATAGCTGCTGTGATTGATATATAAACCTGTTGCCTTGCCACATTTTTGAGACATGTTGATTTAGTCAGAGATTCCTATTAAAAGGTTGTGCTTGGAGGCAATAGGAATATTTACATTTAACTGCAAATCCTTGCTCTATCAAGAACTTGGCAATAGCCTGTATTAGACAAGTGATGGACAGCTTCTACTTGCTATTATCTCCTTCCTTCCTTCCTTCCTTCCTTCCTTCCTTCCTTCCTTCCTTCCTTCCTTCCTTCCTTCCTTCCTTCCTTCCTCTTACTGGGCTGGCAACAATACTGAATGATTTTTTGAAGGCAAATTATTAGCACCATTATTTTGACAAATCGTATTCTATTTTGATATAGCATTAGACACCAAGACAATTGGGTTATGTGTGAGAGAAAATAATACTTTCTGTTGAACTCCATTGATGGGTGACATCCCATCAATCCCATTCCATCCCATCTCAAAATGTATCATTCCACCACATTATAAGAGGGGAAAAAAACATGCCAGTATTTCTCTATTTTTAAAAATCTGGTAAATGATAGAAAAGGCATGGGTAGACATTGAAACACCAAAATGTTCCTCCTTATTTCGACACAATTCTTTCTGACATGGCTTGTTAATAGAGAAATGGGCTATGTTAAGATTTTCATAGGATAATCAAGTAAAATATAAGAGTATTTTGTATGCATTTATTTTTCTTTGTATCATTGAATATTGTTGTTATGGAATATGTTTGGCTCTAAAGTGTTCTTTTGCTGCCGCATCTCATGAAAAATTCAAAATTAGAAATAAAAGCTAAAAATGGAAATGAAGACAGAACACTGAAATGAAGGAGGCGGCAGTCTTAATTAATAGCAAGTCAACTGAGTTTAACAAGGAGTGTCTGAATTATAGGGAAGAGGTAGAATCTCTTAATCATTTTGGAAAGCTCCAATCCTTTCAGTTGTAACCAAACCAGCTCCCTCTTGTTGTTGTTTATTTGTTCAGTCGCTTCCGACTCTTCGTGACTTCATGGACCAGCCCACGCCAGACCTTCCTGTCGGCCGTCACCATCCCCAGCTCCCCCACGGTCGAGTCCGTCACCTCCAGAATATCATCCATCCATCTTGCCCTTGGTCGGCCCCTCTTCCTTTTGCCTTCCACTTTCCCTAGCATCAACTTCTTCTCCAGGGTATCCTGTCTTCGCATTATGTGGCCAAAGTACTTCAGTTTTGCCTTTAATATCATTCCCTCAAGTGAGCAGTCTGGCTTTATTTCCTGGAGTATGGACTGGTTTGATCTTCTTGCAGTCCAAGGCACTCTCAGAATTTTCCTCCAACACCACAGTTCAAAAGCATCCCTCTTAGCCTTGTAAAATAGAAATTAGGGAATGGTGGGTACCTGTTTTCTATCTGCAAAGAAAGAAGTAGTTTCCATATTTATCTCATGACAAAAAAAACTCCTTTTAACAAAACAAAAGGTAAAATCTTTCTCAAGTCAGTGCATTGCCTGGTAACTACATACATGTACCCATCCTTATACAAAGCAGACCTTGCTTAACAACTGCCCTGTTTAGCGATCGTTTTAAGTTATTTCGGCACCGAAAAAGTAATTTTGTGACTGGTCCTCGCATTTACGACCATTACAGCATCCCCGTGGTCATGTGATTGAGATTCAGACGCTTCGCAACCAGTGGGCATTTATGACCATTGCAACATCTCATGGTCACATGATTGCCATTTGCATGCTTCACAGCCAACTTCCAACAAGCAAAGTCAATGGAGAAGCCGGCAGTAAAATCACAAGTCATGGTCACATGATGTCTCACTTAAAGACCCATGGTGACTCACTTAATGACTGCAGTGGAAGTGAGGTTGTGAGCCAGTCACGGTCATGTGATGTTTCACTTAGTGATCGTGTCGCCATGTCACTTAGAGACAGAGTTGCCGGTCACAATTGTGATAACTAAGCAAGGACTACCTGTATTTTTCCTGGCAGCAGTCCAGCAGTGGTTCATCACTGTTTTCTTCCTTTAAAATTCCCAGTCTAGCCTAGAGTCCTCAGATTTCTTGGTAGTCTCCCATCCAAACCATAAACAGTCACTTAGCTGATCTCAGAAATCTAAGCAGATTTGACCCTGCTTAGCTTTTTGAGATCAGCTGAGTGCCACCTGCCATGACTGGCAGGTAAAAAAATAAAACCAAAATTTTTTCCTCACATCCAAATGATTTGTTCTGTGGCTCCCTGGAATTTTTTAAAAAAGAAACCCAATGCAAAATGCATCATTATTTGGGGCTGTTAAGATGAAAAGCTTAAAATATCATGAACGTAATGGTATAACTCTGGGATTATATTTGGGTTTTAACATGGCCATCCATGCTGTTTGTACCCCAAAGATCACAGATACCAAACTTCAAGTGTATACCCTTTACTGGTGGAATAGAAGAGAAAGAGATGCATTTGAAGAAGGGGAAAAGGTTGAGACTCTGGGTTGTTCTCTAATTAATCCAAGTTAAGTTGCTTAAAATATGTTGCTGGCCTTTTGGGTTCACCATAGTTGTCTTGATCTTTTGAACATTTGGCTGGTGTATTATTGAAGCTTGTGCCAGTGCTGTGGGGATTGGTTGTGGTAATGCAATTTTGAGTTAGATTCCAATTTAGATGATTAGTTTATCCATAAATAATATTCTTTGCCCTGTAGGGAGAGTGTGAGCTCTGCCATAATGAGCAGCAAAAAGCATGCTATGATGCCATGTCCTCATCCAAGGATAAGCAGTTATTTCATGCTGAGTTGTTTCAAACTGAATAACGGACTGCGATTTGGAGCACTGTGTTCATGAGCAATTTGTGAATGTGACTCCAATTACTTCATGCTTTGCAGCAAACCATAGTTGGGCAAATTGATATGGTTCTTGCCTGGCACATAAACCAGGACTCACACACTTGTTCATCTGAATATTGCAGCAAGCAATGGTTTGCTGCAAATCAAGGTGTAACATAGCCCTTCCATGTACCCAATGGGTGCTGATCCAGAATAATTAATTAATTAATTAATTAATTAATTAATTATTTTATTTATTTATTAAATTTCTATGACCACCCATCTCCCCCTCAAGGAGGGACTCTGGGCGGTTCACAGCTATAACAATAAAATAATATAAAACACAATAAAATTTGTTGCTTATTCGTTCAGTCACTTCCGACTCTTCGTGACTTCATGGACCAGCCCACGCCAGACCTTCCTGTCGGCCGTCACCATCCCCATCTCCCCCACGGTCGAGTCCATCACCTCCAGAATATCATCCATCCATCTTGCCCTTGGTCGGCCCCTCTTCCTTTTGCCTTCCACTTTCCCTAGCATCAGCTTCTTCTCCAGGGTATCCTGTCTTCTCATTATGTGGCCAAAGTACTTCAGTTTTGCCTTTAATATCATTCCCTCAAGTGAGCAGTCTGGCTTTATTTCCTGGAGTATGGAGTGGTTTGATCTTCTTGCAGTCCAAGGCACTCTCAGAATTTTCCTCCAACACCACAGTTCAAAAGCATCTATCTTCCTTCGCTCAGCCTTCCTTATGGTCCAGCTCTCGCAGCCATAGGTTACTACAGGGAATACCATTGCTTTAACTATGCGGACCTTTGTTGTCAGTGTGATGTCTCTGCTCTTAACTATTTTATCAAGATTTTCCATTGCTCTCCTCCCAAGAAGTAGACGTCTTCTGATTTCCTGGCTGCAGTCAGCATCTGCAGTAATCTTTGCGCCTAGAAATACAAAGTCTGTCACTGCCTCCACTTTTTCTCCCTCTATTTGCCAGTTATCAATCAAGCTTGTTGCCATAATCTTGGTTTTTTTGAGGTTTAACTGCAACCCAGCTTTTGCACTTTCTTCTTTCACCTTCATCATAAGGCTCCTCAGCTCCTCCTCGCTTTCAGCCATCAAAGTGGTATCATCTGCATATCTGAGATTGTTAATGTTTCTTCCAGCGATTTTAACTCCAGCCCTGGATTCATCAAGCCCAGCACGTCGCATGATGTGTTCTGCGTACAGGTTGAATAGGTAGGGTGAGAGTATACAACCCTGCCATACTCCTTTCCCATTCTTAAACCAGTCCGTTGTTCCGTGCTCTGTTCTTACCGTTGCTACTTGGTCGTTATACAGATTCCTCAGGAGGCAGACAAGATGACTTGGTATCCCCATACCACCAAGAACTTGCCACAATTTGTTATGATCCACACAGTCAAAGGCTTTAGAATAGTCAATAAAACAGAAATAGATGTTTTTCTGAAACTCCCTGGCTTTTTCCATTATCCAGCGGATATTGGCAATTTGGTCTCTAGTTCCTCTGCCTTTTCTAAACCCAGCTTGTACAATTGGCAATTCTCGCTCCATGAATTGCTGGAGTCTACCTTGCAAGATCTTGAGCATTACCTTACTGGCATGTGAAATAAGTGCCACTGTTCAATAGTTTGAACATTCTTTAGTGCTTCCCTTTTTTGGTATGGGGATATAAGTTGATTTTTTCCAATCTGATGGCCATTCTTGTGTTTTCCAAATTTGCTGGCATATGGCATGCATCACCTTGACAGCATCATCTTGCAAGATTTTAAACAGTTCAGCTGGGATACCGTCGTCTCCTGCTGCCTTGTTATTAGCAATGCTTCTTAAGGCCCACAATAAAATACAAATACAATAAATATAATTTAAATTAAAACCAAGTGGCAGGTGGTTCGCAGTGCCGCTGAAGTATATTTAAAATATTTCGGGCGGCTCTAAAAAATCAGCCATCCCCAAGCTTGACCACTTTCCCTCTTGCCCCAGGCGAGATCACAGAGCCAGGTTTTCAATTTTTTTCTGAAGTCCAGGAGTGAAGGGGTCTGTCTTATCTCTGGGGGAAGGATGTTCCATAGGGCAGGTGCTGCTGCAGAGAAGGCTCTCCTCCGGGACCCCGCTAGATGGAGCTCTTTCATAGAGGGGGTCTGCAGGATGCCCTCTCTGCAAGATCGGGTAGGACGGGACAATGTAATGGGGATGAGGCGGTCCCTCAGATAACCTGGGCCCATGCCATGTAGGGCTTTAAAGGTAATGACCAACACCTTGAATTGGACCCGGAAGCAAACCGGCACCCAATGCAGCTCACGGAGCAGAGGTGTTATATGTGTCGATCTTGGTGCACTTAAAACTGCCCACACGGCTGCATTCTGTACCAGCTGTAGCTTCCGGATACTCTTCAAGGGTAGCCCCATGTAGAGCGCTTAATTAATTAATTAATCAATCAATCAATCTACAACTGCCTTTATACTGCTTCAATCAAGTCAAATATAAGTGGCTTACAAAAGCAATAAAGCTAAAATAACAATTCAGAAAAACAAATAATATCCACAACTCAAATGAATAAAATGGGAAAAAGAACACACAACCATCAGCAGTCCCCACCCAGATCTTAGGTTCATACATGTGCAAGATCTCAATTTGTCAATCCCAGAATAGCTGCCTAAAAACTGAGTTTTCAGCCACTTCCTAGATGTTGAGAAATAACGCTGGTCTTATTTCTGGGACAGGGGTGTGTCCATCTAAAAAAGGGGCAGTGTGTGATCACATGGTTGTGGCCACTATCTTGACCTTTTTGATCCCACCCCTGTGGACCAGTCTGTTCTTGTGTCTTCACAATATCTGATGTCCTCACCAACTCTTTTGCAGCTATGCTGATGATCTTCTGGCACATTTGGAGCACAGGAGGAAAAACTGTAGAGGGTTAGGGAGATGACCTTGACAGAAATATCTGAGAACCATCACTGAGGCAGTGAGGACTGAAACATTCTTTATGTCCTGCGAAGCAAGATAATATTTGGAAGAGGCTCAGGCAAATGCCTCCATAATTCACAGAGGTAGAAGGAGGGGAGGTAAAGGACAATCCAGCTTGCCAGATTCTGTTATTATAGCCTCTCTCAGTAAAGGTAGTTTTAGTCTTCCTGTGGAGTTGACTTTCTGGTCTGGTCTTCCTTGTGTAGTTGACACAGAGAAGATAAATTTGCAGTGTTAATGCTGGAGCTGCTTCATGGGCTGTTTCCCTTTCAAGAGAATGGTCCTCTTGTCCCACCTCCTGGCTCTTCTGGCTGCTTTATGCTGGAGTTAAGACACCGCAATGCCTTGCCACTATTTCACTATGCTTTTGAAAATGCTCATTTTGAGAGTGGCCTTGCAACAAGGTCACGATGAGGGGGTGTGTGTGTGTGTGTGTAGTCGTTGCCAGCAACAAGAGATGGGGCATGTAAGTACTGGTTCCATAGGCCCACATCTATTAAAGAAAACTGTTGGTCTACCTGGTATGAACTATCTACTCCGGCTTCCAGATTATGACCTATCACAGTCTTTGGCTGTTGCCTGAAACTGAATGTGACTCTTCCCAAGCATGATTCATACAGAGAACTCTCTAGCAAGATGTATTGAGAAGAAAGGGATGGAGTTACCAAATTCCATCAACTGAACTATTTCCCACTGAAATACAACATGGGGATCAGTTCCCTCCATTAAACAGTGAGTGTATTCCCTAGGGCAGGACTGGCTAAGGAGAAGACATCTGGCTAAGAAGGAGAAGACTGGCTAAGGAGGAGGACATCTTCCCAGATATCCTCAAGGGTTAGAGATGGGAATTGTGTAGATGAAGGTGTTCTGCCAGGTCACCTGGGCCCAAACCATGTAGGAATCGGTAATAACTAGCAAATCGTACTTTTCTCATAAACAATTGGGCAGCCTCTGGATACAGTTGTGCTAAGGCTATAGCCCTCAATTTAGTCTATTGCACAGTTGTATCTGACTGAAGACAAAAAGACATTAATCTTTTATTTGCCATGGGTGAATAAAATAAAACCTTGGCAAAGGCAACGCCTTCTCATTCTACTGGGAGCTGCTTTTGCTCAAAGGATGCCTTGACCCTAAACATTCTTATTGTTTGCTTATTGCAGACAAGAGATTTCGATCCACTTAAAAGTTATTTATAGTGTCTTTGTTCATAGAGGAGTATGATGCATTTTTCTGAAGCAGGAAATTATGCAGCACTATCTTTGTTATGTTGCAATAAAATGGGCTTCCTGCTGAGGTAGTATCTTGATTAGAAAGGAGAATCTTCATAATTAACCCAGATTAATTTGAGATGTACATTTAATACACACAGTTTAATCCATGCTAAGCCATATTAAACATTCACATAGTTACTGGTTGCAGATTAACAGGTCCTCTTTTGAGTTAAGATCAGTGATGTTCAAACTGAGTGAAATGTAGATGGAAGAAAGGGATGGTTGCTTATAATCCATGTCTGGGGGTGGGTCTCAGGGCAGGAGTAGTGCTAGCCTAGATTTGGAGAGTTGTCAGGCAAGTGTTCTGAAGCAAAGGCTCCTGTGAGAACTTTTCTCTGCACCCCTGATTTGCAGTTGTTCAACTCCCATAGTATTAACAATGGACAGTCCTGTTGTTTGTATCCAGCACAAAAATTCTGCAGAATGCAAATGTATGAGGCTTACCAAAACAGATTTTTATGTGGTTTTGTGTATGTATGTGTGCATGTATACATTTGTGTGAATAACATTTCTTAGAAAAACAACAACACTGCTGTGCTGTTTTAGCCCCATAGTTCTGAACGGAGTTGTCTGTGTCTCAGTACATTGTTCTGTTCTGTTCTGTTCTGTTCTATTGATATATGTACAATGCTAATTTAAAATGATTGACATTTTATTGTTTAGATAACTTAGAGTATTGGAAATAAAAAAGAAGAGAAAGAAATATTCTATCAATATTAATTACAATTTAGGATGTAATTTAGTCTTTCCATGTCAAAGACTAAAGAGCAAGTTAATTGTGCATTTTGATTTGTGATTTTTTTCCTATTCTTGTAAAGCTCAATATGCTAGACTTTTGAATTAAAAAAAAAATTGCAATCCCACCACCACAATTAACTTGCTGTTTTGTTTTTGACATGGAAAACCAAACCTAACCAAACCAAATGCATCAACTCCATCATGAAAAGCCATTCTGCCATGGTTACTGGGGGGTTCACTTGGTAGGTATTTGTTATACCATGACATGGCATCACCAATAGGGCCATGCAAAGCTTTGGAGTGGTCTTCAGAGGGGTGTGTCAGAAGTCTTCTAAGCTGGGTGGCTGCAATGTGCTTGGGCGGTCAATCTCACAACGTGCACCAAAACCACACGGTCTGAAGTCCCCTTGGCATGCACTGAAAGTCTTATAGGTTAGATGGTTCTGGGTTGTCCTCTGGGAATTCCCAAAGTTGACCAGCCTGGAGGCACTTTGGCCAGCACTGGGGAACAAAACAGAGAGGAGTTTTCTCCCTGGCACTGGCACAAAGAAATGGAAGGATATCTGGGTTGCTTCACTGTGGCAAATAGGGTGGCCTCATTGGTTCAGCAAATGACATTTCCTCTGGGGCTTGGGTCAGTTCATTGAAGTGAGTCTATACCACATTGCATAGCGCTTTGATAGAATTGCAACAGTTACAAAAGCCAGCGTGGATTTGTCGGACTAATCTTATATCTTATTTTGACAGAGTTATTAGAGAGCCACTTTGGTCTAGTGGTTAAGGCAATGGGCTAGAAACTCGGAGACTGTGAGTTCTAGTCCCGCCTTGGGCACAAAGCCAGCTGGGTGACCTTGGGCCAGTCACTCTCTCTCAGCCCTGGGAAGCAGGCAATGGCAAACCACTTCTGAAATCTTGCCAAGAAAACTGCAGGGCCTAGTCTAGGCAGTCGCCAAGGATCAGACACGATTGAATGGCCAAACAAACAACTAACTAACTAACTAACTAACTAACTAACTAACTAACTAACTAACGTAATAAGTAAAGTAAAGGTTCCCCCCACACATTTGTGCAGTCGTGTCCGACTCTAGGGGCCGGTGCTCATCTCCGTTTGTTAGCCGAAGAGCCAGCGTTGTCCGAAGACGCTTCCACGGTCATGTGGCCGGCATGACGCACGTGGAACGCTGTTACCTTCCCACCGAAGCGGTACCTATTCATCTACTTGCATTTGCATGCTTTCGAATTGCTAGGTTGGCAAGAGCTGGGGCGAGTGCGGGAGCTCACTCCGCATGCAGGGCTAGGGATTCGAACCTCCGAACTTGCGATCTTCAAGCCTGGCGTCTTACCCACTGAGCCACCACGCCCCCTCAACTAACGTAATAGATAATCATAATTGGCTGCATGACCACACCCTAGTAGTACTCATAAACAGCTCTGCAGTGGCTTGGATAGTTGTAATGAGTGGAGTATCACAGGGCTCTCTCTTGGGGCCTGTGCTGTTCAACATTTTTATAATGTCCTGGATGGTCGATGAGGGGATGTCTGTCAAATATACAAATGCCACAAATTTAGGAGGAGTGGTCTAGTGGTTAAGGCTAGAAACCAGGAGACTCTGAGTTCTAGTCCCACTTTAGGCATGAAAGCCGGCTGGGTGACCTTCGGCTAATCCCTGTCTCTGAGCCCTAGGTAGGAGCCAATGGCAAACCAAGAGACTGAGAGTTCTAGTCCCGCCTTAGGCAGGAAAGCCGGCTGGGTGACTTTGGGCCAGTCACTCTCTCTCAGCCCAACTCACCTCACAGGGTTGTTGTTGTGGGGAAAATAAGAGGAGGAAGGAGTATTAGGTATGTTCACCACCTTGAGTTATTTATAAAAATAATAAAGGCGGGATAGAAAATAATAAAATAAATAAAATAAAATAAAATAAAATAAAATAAAATAAAATAAAATAAAATAAAATAAAATAAAATAAAATAAAATAAATAATAAAATAAATAAAATAAAATAAAATAAATAACAAAATAAAATAAAATAAATAAAATAAAATATAAAATAAAATATAAAATAAAATAAAATAATAAAATAAATAAAATAAAATAAAATAATAAAATAATAAAATAATAAAATAATAAAATAAAATAAAATAAAATAAATAAAATATAAAATAAAATATAAAATAAAATAAAATAAAATAATAAAATAAATAAAATAAAATAAAATAATAAAATAATAAAATAATAAAATAAATAAAATAAAATAAAATAAAATAAAATAAAATAAATTAAAATAAAATAATAAAATAAATAAAATAAAATAAAATAAATTAAATTAAAATAATAAAATAAAATAAAATAAAATAATAAAATAAAATAAAATAAAATAAAAATATTTTAGAAAGAGAAGATTCAGATAGGTAGGCTTGAACAGTGGCTGAAATCAACAGAATGAGTTTTAACAGGGAGAAATGTAAAATCATATATCTGGTGAGGAAGAAAAAAGAAAAATACAAGTATGAAATTGGGAAGATCTGTCTTGGCAGTAGTACATATGGAAAGAATCTGAGCGTTCTAGTAGATCACACACTGAACATGAGGCAACAATGTGATGCTGCTGCTAAAAAAAGCAAATGTTGTTTTCGGGATGTGTTAACAAAACCATGGAATGTGTTAAAAAAATCAAGTACTTGCCTCATTCTTGGAATTTGGAATACTATATCCAGTTCTGGGGAGCACAGTCTGAAAACATCATTAACAAACTACAGACTGGAGCAAGTTCAGAGGCCACCAAGATGGTGAGGGGACTGGAAACTAAGTCCTTTGAGGAACAATTAAAGGAAGTGGGCATTGTTGAAAATATAGGGAAGTAAATTCAGGTTAGATATTAGGAAGATTTTCCTGATAGCATGAGCTGTCAGCCAGTAGAATAGTTCTCTCAGGACAGTACGTTGGATAGCCATCTGTTCAAAAGGTTTAGGAAATCTAACCGCCTAGGGTCCCTCCTTGTGGGGGAGATGGGCGGGATATAAATGTAATTAATAATAATAATAATAATAATAATAATAATAATAAATCTTGCACTGAGCAGAAGATTAGACTAGAGATCCTCAGATATCATTTCCACCCATCATTCTATGATTCTAACCTAATCACCAATCATTCATCATCATCATTGGCGATCACTCATAGCCGAGTAAGATTGTCTTCCAAGGGTAAAATTTTAAAAGTGGATCCGTAAGTGGCTGTAAAGGCCAATTCTGGATCCGCACAATCTCCCACAATGAGGGCATAGGTTTCCGGGTGGGAGACGGTCATGATGAGGGTTTGCTTGACATGCCTTCCTTTTAGCTCTTTTCTCCCTTTCGCCCTGTACTCGTGCTTCTTCAAAGTCCATAGCGCCTTTAATAAAGGCTGACCTCCAATTGAAATGCTCATGAGTTAGGGCTTCCCAGTTCTCAATGCTGATATTACATTTTTTTAAATTAGCTTTGAGAGTGTCTTTGAATCTCTTTTGCTGTCCACCAATATTCCGTTTTCCATTCTTAAGTTGGGAGTAAAGTAGCTGCTTTGGAAGACAATGGTCAGGCATTCGAACAACATGGCTGGTCCAGCGAAGTTGATGTTGGATGATCATTGTTTCAATGCTGGTGGTTTTCGCTTCTTCTAATACGCTAACATTAGTCCGCCTATCTTCCCAAGTAATTTGCAGAATTTTTCGGAGGCAGCGTGGATGGAATCTTTCAAGAAGTTGGAGGTGGCGTTTGTAGAGGGTCCATGTTCCACAGGCGTACAGAAGGGTTGGTAGTACAATGGCTTTGTAAACAAGCATTTTGGTCTCCCTGCGAATGTCCCGATCCTCAAACACTCTACGCTTCATTTGGGAGAAAGCTACACTCGCAGAGCTCAGGCGATGCTGAATTTCAGCATCGATGTCGGCTTTTGTAGATAGATGGCTGCCGAGATAAGAAAAGTGGTTGACGTTTTCTAGTGACACACCTTTAAGCTGGATTGATGGCGCTGCGGAGGGATTGGTTCGAACTTGCTGGTAAAGCACTTTGGTTTTTTTAATGTTAATCGAGAGGCCGAGCTTTTCATATGCTTCTGCAAAGATGTTTAGGATAGTTTGAAGATCTTCCTCGGAGTGTGCACAGACTACATTATCATCAGCATATTGAAGTTCTATAACAGAAGTTGTAATTACCTTATTTTTTGCTTTCAGCCTACTAAGATTAAAAAGCTTTCCATCTGTTCGATATATAATTTCTACACCAGTAGGAAGTTTCTCTTTAACAAGGTGTATAATCATAGCGATGAAGATAGCGAATAAGGTTGGAGCAATAACACATCCCTGTTTAATGCCGGATTCCACTTTAAATAGATCGCTTTGAGAGCCATTGTTATCCAGGATTGTTGCCATCATGTCGTCATGGAGTAGCCGCAAGATGTTCACAAATGTATCAGGGCATCCGATTTTCAGAAGGATGGTCCAGAGAGCAGTACGATTTACAGTATCAAAAGCTTTAGTCAGATCAATAAACGCCATGTACAGAGGGCGGTTTTGCTCCTTGCATTTTTCTTGAAGCTGTCGTGCAGTGAAGATCATATCCACTGTTCCCCTGGAAGGGCGGAAGCCATTTTGCGTTTCAGGGAGGATGTCTTCTGATACAGATAGGAGATGGTTTGCGATGATCTTTGCCAGGATTTTGCCTGCTGTGGCTAGAAGGGAGATGCCTCAATAGTTTCCACAGTCTGTTCTATCACCCTTTTTAAAGAGAGTGATAATTATGGCATCCCTAAAGTCTGCTGGAATCTCCTCCCTCATCCAGATTTTTTCGATGAGCTTATGAAGTTGTTGTGTAAGTTCAGGCCCACCTTCTTTATAGACTTCAGCAGGAATCCCATCAGGTCCACTAGCTTTGTTATTTTTCATTTGTTTAGTGGTTTTAGTGACTTCCTCCAAACTACGGGGTACTGCAAGCTCATCTCTTATTTGTTTTTGTGGGATTTGCAAGAAGACTTCATCAGCCACAGTAGAGTGACGATTAAGGAGATTGTAGTAATGCTCTTTCCAGCGCAGTGCAGTAGACTCTTTGTCCTTTAGAAGTTTAGCACCATCTATTGAGCGTAAGGGATTTGTACCATAGTTTGTTGGTCCATAGATGGCCTTTATGGCATTAAAAAAGCCCCGTGCATCATGAGCATCTGCAAAATGTTGGGTTTCTTGGGCTTTTTTTATCCACTATTTGTTCTTAAGTTCTCTCGTTCTTCTTTGGACTTCTGCCTTTGCACTGGTGTAGATTTTTTTCTTAACGGCACAGTTAATATATTTTTGCCATATCCGGAAGGCTTTCCTTTTCTTGTCAATAATATGTTCAATCTCACTATTGTTCTCATCAAACCAGTCCTGATGTCTCTTAGTCTGGTATCCGATAGTTTGTTCACAGGCTGAAATAATAGAAGTCTTCAATTTAATCCAGTGTTCCTCAACATTTTCAGGGAGTTCCATAGGCAGATGTTCCTTGAGAGTTGATTGAAAGCAAGCTCGTTTAGTAGAATCTTGAAGGGCCAGTGTATTCATTTTACGCCTTGGTTTTCTTCCTTGGAGCCTACGATGAGGGACAATCTTTATGGCCATCGTGGATCGAATTAATCGATGGTCTGTCCAGCAGTCATCAGCACTCATCATGGCTCTGGTGAGAAGTACATCACGGCGATCTCTAGCACGGACAACTATATAATCTAAAAGATGCCACTGCTTCGACCGTGGGTGCTTCCATGATGTTTTAAATTTATTTTTCTGGCAAAAGAGTGTGTTAGTAATGACAAGGTTATGCTCTGCACATTTAGTCAGAAGTAAGATTCCATTCATGTTGCTATTGTCAACTCCTTCTTTCCCAATGATCCCCGGCCACAAATCAAAGTCACGCCCAACTCTTGCACTGAAATCGCCCAGGAGGATAATTTTATCCTCCTTTGGTATCTCTGATAAGATGGTGACCAGTTGGGTATAAAATTTTTCCTTGATATCCTCATCTGCATCTAGTGTTGGTGTGTAAGCACTTAGGATAGTTGCCTGTTGGTTTTTGGCGAGTTTTATTCGGAGAATTGAGAGTCATTCGTTAATCCCAGTGGGAACTTCTGACAAGAGCTTCACATGGTCGTTTTTGATAGCAAAGCCTACCCCATGTATTCGTCGTTCTTGTTCAGGCAGTCCTTTCCAAAAGAAGGTATAACCTCCTTTTTCTTCCTTCAACTGTCCTTCTCCTGCTCTTCGAGTTTCTTGGAGTGCTGCTATATCAATGTTAAAACGTCTCAGCTCCCTTGCAATAATGGCAGTCCTATGTTCAGGTCGTTCGCTATCCATGTTGTCTTGCAGTGTCCGTATATTCCATGTTCCAAAATTCATGAGTCTTTTACAACCGCTAGATGGTGACCCCACTGGTCGCGGTAATCCAGTCAGGGAGAAAATGAGGCAGACTATGTTTAGGGCACCTTTTCTAGCCCCATCCCCATATGGGGTGAGCAGAGTGGATCCTAAATAGGGCTGCTTAGTCGTGGATACAGCTGCCGAACTACTCAACTGCCTCGAACCTTGAGTCAGGACGACTGAATCTGTATCCACCGCCCATGTGCTGGTCCATGACTAGGAGCTTCCGGATTTCACAGTCCTGCCCCTGTTGCCATTCCTCAATCGCCATGGGACTTTTGGTTGTTTTGGGTTTGGTGTGGTTGGAAGACGCCTGTGCGTGAATTTGTTTTATGTGTGGAGATCGGTGCACAACGATCAGCACACAACCTTCACAGAAAAAGGCTCTAATCCAATGGCATGGGTACCATGACGATTGGTTACCTTTTGTCTGTTGCAGCCTTCATCCACCTTTGCAGCCGTTGTAACAATACACCTTGTTATCTTCCGGCTGTTCTGCCGTTGAGGACTTTCTTGGATCGTTCTTTGTCTGGTTCCTCCCCCTGGACCTTACCGCCATGGGTGACCCTACCAGGAGTACATGACTCCCGACGGCTTCGCTCACAGGGTTCATTGGGAACACAGAAGCCCACTCACCACAACAAGGTGACCATCCAGCGAGGGGTAATCACCAATACCCAAACATAGTATATGATGAACCATTTGGATCTAATGGTACTTTTTTATCTTTGGATTTTGTACCTGACCTGGAAATCCACTAATACAACTAGAAATTTGGGTAAGAATCCAAGAAATAAGGCCATCTTTAGTCTAAAAATCCAAGCATAGAAGGCACTAAAAGTCCAGCTGTGGTGATATTGCAGTAGTCAAGGGTCTTTTCATAATTAGTGCATTGCTCATTCAAAATATTTCAGGCAATATTGTAATTGGCAGATAGATTGCTTCGTTGTATTTTTGTTCTATACGATAACAGGGTTCTGGGAAGTATACAATCTGTAATTTAAGCAGTAAAATATCAAAACAATATGAAACCAGAAAAAATCCTACATAGAGAAGAGCACAACAGATAAATTAAAAATTCAGAATAATAATGGCAGTAAATACTGATTAATAACAATGCAGTAAATACAGCATAATAATATGGAAATAGTTACAACCTAAGCAAATTTTTAGAGCCTTGAGAAGAGGCTGGAATAAGTAAATAAATGTAGAACAAATTTTTGTGCCTTAAAAAAACAACAACTAGCACTGAAGCTACCTACAACTAAAATAGGTGGATGCTAAATTTCTGCCCAAATTCTCTGAAGAAGTTGGGCGCCCCTTGATACTGTTGCCACAATTGATGGCCTCATAAGAAAATTACAAGAAATTACAGGAAGCTAATAGCCTGTTGTTAGTAGAGAACATTCTATTTTTGAAGATCCATTCTCAATTCTCATTGATGTGAAAACATTACCTGCCTGCAGAAGAACCCAGTTTCAGTCCATGGCTTCTTCAATAAAAATGATCAAGTAGTTGGATGGGAAATGACTCAAAAAAGGATTGGGGGAATGGCCAAAAAAACTTATCCCCCCCCCCCAAAAAAAAAGTAGGCGATTCAAATGGCTATTGATAATATATGCATTATTTATTCTAGAGTCCAACAGCTTTCAGACTTAGTCCTTTTTCAGGGGCATCTTGTCTGTAAATCAACTATAGCTGGAAATGGATTTGCCTTTATTATTTTATAATAAATTTTTATTACATTGGTGGCAATTGGATTCCCTCATATATATTTTTTTGTCCCTGACTATATACAGATATCAGGGGGATGGTGTCAAAAGGTCAAGATGGTGACATTATTAAATGAATGTTGAAAAGGGCTAGGGCTCTGATCATATGGTTGCAGCTGCCAACCTGACTTTTCAGACCCATCTGTGGATGTCTCTGCCAACAGAATAGATTGAGGTATGACAGTTTGCCCTTTGAAACCTATATATAATAAAAAGCAGGGTTGTGCACAAATGGCTTCTGAAAATCCCTTGCCAGATTTGTACATACATATATGTATACTCATCATAATGTTCCCTTTTGAGGCACACAATCTTATCATTCATTGGCGATCACTCGTAGCTGAGTAAGATTGTCTTCCAAAGGTAAAATTTTAACAGTGGATCCGTAAGTGGCTATAAAGGCCAATTCTGGATCCGCACAACCTCCCACAATGAGGGCATAGGTTTCCGGGTGGGAGACGGTCATGATGAGGGTTTGCCTGACGTGCCTTCCTTTTAGCTCTTTTCTCCCTTTCGCCCTGTACTCGTGCTTCTTCAAAGTCCATATGCAAAGTGCAGAAATGGAATAAGTAGTAGGAAGCAGGAGAAATTAAAAGTATGAGAAGAAAAGGAAGATAAATATAACTAAATCTAATTGAGACCAACACCATTCAGTATATCTCAGCATACGTTTCTATCCTTGTAAACCATGCTTAGATGAATGACTTCTCCATATTTCTGTAAAGTAGGACTCTGTCTTAGTAGTGATAATATCATAGATGTTGAAAATCCCCATGGGAGGAATTCCTTCATGGAGAAACCCTTGGGATTACACAAAAATTTGAGAAGCAACAAGGTTGATTGTACAATGGAAGATAAGACATTCAGATATACCACTTGGTCACTTCGTAACTTAGTATATGGAGGAATCTTGGATTCCACCAAGGAGAATTTCTCTTTACAAATTCTTTTTCATTAAATTAAATGAGAACTGGTAGGAAAAAAAAAATACCAGAGAGTATCTCTGCCTGTCATTAATGAGAAGGGTCCATGTGTTTATGTGTCAAATGAGAAAGGTTGAAATGAATAAAGGCTGAAAAAAGACACTTAGAGCTTGAGTATCTCAGTTCATCACTCCAAATGATAAGTACTGTCCAGTGTATTCTTATTTCTTCTTGACTTTCTCATCTTCGATACAGTGGGGCATTCCTGGATATTTTTCTTGTTGTAAATTAACGTTGTGAGCTAACCTTTATCCTGGATGGGTTTCTTCAAATGGTGCATAGCCTTCACCATTCATATCACAGCCAAGCATACACAGATTATGTGATATATGAATGGTGCTTGCTGGTTACTCTGGAAGGTCATGAGGTTGAATGGAAGTAAGGATTAATGAAATAATTCATGTGGCTCTTGAACCAAGTAAAGAGCTTCAGATATACTGTACTATTCATTCTTACAAGAGGATAAATCTATTAATGTGTGAAATGGTGGAGTATACCATCCAGGTTGGCTGATTGCATTGTATCATAAAACATGTACCATTTCCTCATTGTCCTTCTTCATTGCATATGTTTTGGAAAAGGTTTTATTCTCTTATCTTCTTTGCTTTCCCCATTTCTGTCATCCCTCTATCTCCCTCTGATTTCACAAGCCTTGCTTCAAGGCACGTGAAGGGGCTACGTAGGCTGCTCCAGTCAAAACGTTGCAGTGTGAACTTTAATTATACATGCTACTTTGCAGGTACAGTATCATGAACCTCCAAAGTAGCTCAGCAAGAGGTTGATAATGGAGAAGACATGAGGGCCCTTTGAGAGGAACACTGCCAAAAAGGTTCTTTTGCACTTGGCAAAATGCCTCTTTCCCAGAAGTTCTCATCAGCATTATGTAGCTACAGAGGGAAGGACAAACTTGTGTATATGGAAGAAATGTTGGTGCATCATTTACTCTGTCCTCTACATTCTAGTATTTTCCACACACACACCCTTACTTCTTCATTCAGTCTCTTTCCTCTTCTTTCATAGGAATTGCACCTTTTCCCTGTTTCATAGCTTCCACTATGAGGCTAACTGGACATCAGGCTAACCCCCTCCTTGTCAATATTTTGGAAGCTTTGCAACACTGACTTGTTTCAAAGAGCCGTCCCCTGATTTTATCACACTGTCTATTTTTATTGCTTGTATTTTTATGCCTTGGTGGGTGTTGTTTTTATTATTTTTATGGAATCTTATACCATGGATGTTTTATCAGTTTCATATTTTCTGTAAACCACCAAGAGTCTTTTGATTGCAGCAGGATAGAAATGTGAAAAACAAACGAACAAACATCATAGCCTAAGATTGCTTGTCTTTTTTATTGCACCATGACATTGTTTTAAATGAATGTGTGTTTACTTCTGGGGTTGCCAGTGTAGTGTAGTAATGTGGAGTCTGCTCGGGGCATGCCAGGCTCCGGTTGCATTTGACTTTAATTTTTAAATATTTTTAATTTTAAAACAAGGGGTGGGAAGGAGGCAGGCTGAAAGCAAAGTGTCAACTTCAAACTTCTTTTTTATTTTGTTTTACAAGAATGCCTTAGGTCCCCCCCTTTTTTTTTTCCTTTTTACGTGCCTTCAATCAGTGTTGACACCTGGCGACTGCCTGGACAAGTCCCGGCAGTTTTCTTGGCAAGGTTTTCTGGAAGTGGTTTGCCATTGTCTCCTTCTTCCTGAGAGAGAGTGACTGGCCCAAGGTCACCCAGCTGGCTTTGTGCCTAAGGCAGCACTAAAACTCACGGTCTCCTGGTTTCTGGCCTGGTGCCTGAACCACTACACCAAACTGCCCCCCTTAGGCCCCATAGACCAGAGCTTTCCAAACTGTGTGTCGCAACACAAAGGTGTGTCGCCTGCGGGGCCCAGATGTGTTGTGTCAAAACCCGGAAGCGCTGATGGCGCGCCATCAGCGCTTCCGGGTTTTCCCATGGTGACACACCAACGGCGGCATGCGGAAATCCGAAAGCGGCGCAGCCACGGCAGCGTGAAAAAACTGAAAGCAGCAGCAGCGCTTCCGGGTTTTTGCGTGCTGCTGCAATGGCGGCGCTTCCGGGTTTTCCCGTGGCGACACACCAACAGCGGCACGCAAAGATCAAAAGCAGCAGCAGTGCTTCCGGGTTTTTGCGTGCTGCCGCAATGGCAGCACTTCTGGGTTTTCCCGCGGCGACACACCAACGGCGGTTGGTATGTCGCCGCGGGAAAACTTTGGAAAGCCCTGCCATAGACATTCTTAAAAAATAAAAATGGGTGTAAGGAAGCATCCTAGGGGGTTGAATTGGTTAGTGAGGAGTAACCTTAAAGGTTTCCCTTCTAATGAATAGATTTATATGACATGTCCTCCAAATTCCAAACCTGCCCACTGGCATAAAAAAGTTAGGACTCCTGATTTATTCTAAGTAGAGGTTCCTCTTGATGTCTACTCTGAACCTCCTTCCTTGTAATTTTAACCTGCTGGTTCTTATTCAGCCTTCTGGGGCAATAGAGAATATGTTTATTCTCTATTCTGTGTGACAGCTTTTCAGATATTTGAAGACTGCTATTTTATCTCCCCTTAGTTAACTTTTCTGTAGGCTAAACATATGGAGATCCTTGAATCATTCCTTATAGGGCTTGATTTCCAGACCTTTCAGCATCTTCTGAATTTTTTCTCTCTCCTTGCAATGCATACATTTTAGTACTCTTCCTTTCAGGATCATTATGTATATTTTAGATTTGAAGCATTAATTTGCCTTCTGTGACCTCTTCACAGTAGCCATCTTCTGCACTTGTTCCAATTTATCCTTGTCCTTTTTGAACTGTGATGCCTAGAACTGGATATAGTACTCCAAATGGGGCTTAACAAGGCCAGGACTTTAGTGTAAACTCAGCCCTTGTAGTCTGTAAACCCTGTTTATGGCAAAAGATTTTGGGAGACTCCAGGGTGAACTAATCATGGTTTAGCACAAAGTCTCAATCCACAATGTGTTAACTCAGTCTGTTTAATCCCATTCTTATCCAATAGCAGCAATAGCTCTTCAGAATTTCCAGAGGAGATTACAAATTAGTCCTGCTGTTTGAGGACAGTAAATGATGATACTAGATAATGCTGGTTTTAGTTTTACCCCTCCATTTCTAGCCATACCATTTTCCATGCTGGTAATCTGTGGATTTTTGTTTTTTTCTACCCTCCCCAGTCTAAATTTACAAAGGTCACAGAAGGCAAATGAATGCTTCAAATCTAAAATATACATAATGATCCTGAAAGGAAGAGTACTAAAATGTATGCATTGCAAGGAGAGAGAAAAAATCTACATTAATTTTTTTACTCCTTCTGTTCCCAGCTGTGATCTTTCTGCCTTTGTTGAAAGTGAAAGCTGCAAATGATTATTTTGAGGAGTTGTTGCAGAGAGGAATAAAAAATAACGTTGTGAGGAATGAGCAACATACTTTCATTGATTTTCTTTTTCTCCATGGTTAACTTTTAAAGGTTGCAGTGCTCTGTTTATACCAGAAAATGTGCTTTTTTCCATGTAGAGAGCTGCAGCGTCATTAACTTTATACTTGTAAGAATCATGGACTGGTTGTTTTTTTCTAATGGGCTCATTACTGGATGATAACTTGGGATGGGCACATCCTCCTTGGCGTTGGCAAGGCATGGGGACCACGGTCTCAAGAAGGTGGTAAAAGCATATTAAAAAACAGAGACATCACCTTGCCGACAAAGGTCCGTATAGTTAAAGCTATGGTTTTCCCAGTAGTAATGTATGGCTGTGAGAGTTGGACCATAAGGAAGGCTGAGCGCCGACGAATTGATGCTTTCGAGCTGTGGTGCTGGAGAAGACTCTTCTCCAGGAGACTGTGAGTTCTAGCCCCACCTTAGGCATGAAAGCCGGCTGGGTGACCTTTGGCCAATCCCTGTCTCTCAGCCCTAGGAAGGAGCCAATAGGAAATCAGGAGACTGTTCTCCTGAGAGTTCCTTGGACTGCAAGGAGGTCATTTAATGTATTTTAAATTGTAGGTATTTTTAAAGATTTTAAATTGTTGTATTGTAAACCGCCCAGAGTCCCCCTTGGGGGAGATGGTGCGGTAATACAAGTTGAGAGAGAGAGAGAGAGAGAGAGAGAGAGAGAGAGAGAGAGAGAGATCAGTCAGTCCGTCCTAAAGGAAATCAACCCTGACTGCTCATTGGAAGGACAGATACTGAAGCTGAAGCTCAAATACTTCGGCCACCTAATGCGAAGAGAGGACTCACTGGAAAAGACCCTGATGCTGGGAAAGACTGAAGGCAAAAGGAGAAGGGGACGGCAGAGGATGAGATGGTTGGATAGCATCACCGATGTGATGAACATGAATTTGAGTAAACTCCGGGAGACAGTGGAGGACAGGAAGGCCTGGCGTGCTATGGTCCATGAGGTCACGAAGAGTCGGACACGACTAAACGACTGAACAACAACAAAAAAAGAAGTATGGAGTGGTGATATAAATCAAATTATAAATAAATAAAATTAAAAAGTAGTGACAAATGGCACAAGAGATCCTGGTTATTGCATGAATCTGAGAGCTAGACTTTCCAGCAAAGCCAGAAAAGATGTTGGAGGGACAGCTTTTAATTCTTGCCTAACAGAAGCGGAGACTGTGTGCTTGGAGATTTGAAATTAACATTTTACCCCAGTCTTAATGTAGAGAAAGGACAGTGAACTAGTAAAATGACCATTGTTATGACAGGGATGTTTGCTGGCAGGGAAGTGTAGTTTCATTCAGGGAGGGTTTTTTTTTTTTTTTTGCGTTTTTTTTTGTGCCAAATTCTGGAATCATAAATGCTGGACCCCTTTCTAGGATTGTGTCACAATTTTTTAAAAAAGTGACCATGGTCAGTAAAAGAATTAAGGTTCAAATGGTGACCATGGAAAACCAGCAGAAGGACGGTAAGGGGTATGTAAGAGCAGATGCTTCATTTTCTGCATCTGGTATGATCGAGGAAGAAAAGTTATAGGTTACATAATTTGGGAAATAACTATGTGGTGCATACCTTCTCTTATTCAAATATTTCTGCATATTTGACATTTTCCACAAAGGCTTTCTTGCAATTGGTGGGGTGACTGTCATAAGAGGGGCCTTTATAGGTGTTGGACCTAAGCTTCTCTTGTCATGCCTTCTCCAGGCAGACTCATCAGAACCTCCTCTTGTTTCTGTTTGGTCCCAGATAAAGCATCTTATTTGCTTAAGCCTTTTAATTGGTGATTCTCTTTCCTTTTTATCTCACTGTCATGATTTTGTTTATTGCCGTGCTATTTTTGTTTGATGTATGGCTGCATTAATCTAAATTCTAATTTTATGGGGTTTTTTATGGTATTATTTTTGCATGATTTATTTATTTATTATTTAGATTTATATTACCACCCATCTCCCCCAACGGAGGACCCTGGGCAGTTCACAATAAAAACAATGATGGATGAACTCCCTCCTCTTCTACCTCTTCCTCTTGGGAAACCATGATCCTGAAGGGCAGGAGTTGAACCTTTAAATAAACTGGCCACCAAGATGTGAGTCTTGGCATGGGAGAGAGAGGATGTATCTCAATCTTCTGTCCTCTGGACTACAACGCCCAGAATTCTTAGCCCTCTGAATATATCTGGCAAGTGCCATGTTAGGAAAGGTTGATGTAACTCTTTATCATCTACATGGAAAAAAATTGTAAGTATATGAGTGTGCTGTTTTAAGTTTTCTTTCATGCCAGCTAAGGACACATCCGTTGTTCACCTTGTAATGAAACCAAATCTCTTTTGGGTGGTGAAAAGGGCTCTTTTCTCAGACATTTATCCAGGTAAAACCTGCATGTAGATCCTCAGAGATTTCTGGAGCCAGAGGAGGGCAATAAATCATTGGAAGAAGCCATTCTGCTGCTGCCATCTTCCTAGTTTGATGCAATTCCCAGGAGATGGTATCAATTAAACATGCAAAGATATTAAATCAACAGTAAAGGGTGTGATTTAGAATTCTACAATACAGGAGTGATCCTAAATAAGAAAATGTCACACACACTCTTCTGCATCTAATGAGAGAGTTGACACAGTTTGTGGTGCTGAAGAGCATAAATTGTGAGGAATAGAAACTTTGGAAGCTGATCCAGAAGGAGTCAAAAAGTTGTGTAGAACTTTGACAGAAGTGAGAGTACCTTCGGTCCTTTGCATTTTATCTCTAATTCAATGTGTGGGGTGGAAAAATAATAACATTCTGACGTTCCTGGAACAGTCGTTCTTTTATACAGTATGTGTGCATGTATATCTCTGCTTGAATTGAATTGAATGCTTCCAAAGAATTCTTATCAAGAGGTGAGGGTTAGAGTGGATGGGAAATAATGCAAAATTGACATGGTAGGGGGAGGGTGGCACATGAGCTAGGATTTCTGGTCTCTCATGGGAATAGGGAGGTGGTATGGACTTTCTTCTTCTCCTTCCTTTTAAGGATACACTAAGCTTAGATTAATGTTGTATTGCAATTTTCATACATTTCCCAGCTCAAAATGGCCAGGACCTGTGCCACTGATTTTCTGTAATTGCTTTTATTTCATTTATAGAGTGCCTCAGTTCTCATGTATTTTAGGTGGTTTACAGATATTAAAAGAGCATTAAGAATACAAGTATATTTTTACAAGATTGGATGTTAAAATTGATGGATATGGCAGAAAATGACAAATTGACATGTTTATTAAAAGAAAACTCAAACTGTTACTATCTTAAAGAATGGAAACCATTAATGGATTATTTGCAACATGCAGGTGGAGCAAAGCTTATATGGGGTTTTGAAGACTAATATATATATGGATTGATATATTAGACAGGAAATGTTTTTGTATGTTATATATAGAACTAGCATGTAAGAAAACTTTTTTTTTTAATTACTAAGACCAGAGATAAATCGGAAGTTGACTATATCTATGTCTTATCTTTTTTCTTTTTTTCTTTACTTTTCTATACACTTTTACTTCTCTCTTTGATTTGTATTTGTATTTCTTTTTCATTTTCACCCTTTTAACTATGTATATTTAAAACTCTAATAAAATTTGGGAAAAAAAGAATACAAGTATATTTTAAAACTTTAATAGAAAATATATAACAAATACATAACTATATAAGAGCCAGTTTGGTGTAGTGGTTAAGGCATCAGGCTGGAAACTGGGTGACCATGAGTTCTAGTCCTGCCCTAGGCACAAAACTAGTTGGACCAGTCACTTTCTCTCAGCCCTAGGATGGAGGCAATGGCAAACCACTTCTGAAAAACCTTGCCAAGAAAACTGCAGGGATTTGTCCAAGAATCGGACACGATTGGATGGAAATATACAATATACAATATACTGGTCCAACTGGTTTTGTGCCTTAGGCAGGACTACAATATACAATATACAATATACAATATACAATATACAATATACAATATACAATATACAATATACAATATACAATATACAATATACAATATACAATATACAATATACAATATACAATATACATTAATCTGTTCATTTGTGTCCGATTCTTGGAGACTGCCTGGACAAATCCTTGCAGTTTTCTTGGCAAGATTTTTGGAAGTGGTTTGCCAGTGCCTTCTTCATAAGGCTGAGAGAAAGTGACTGGCCCAAGGTCACCCAGCTGGCTTTGTGCCTAAGGCAGGACTAGAACTCACAGTCTCCCAGTTTCTAGCCCAGTGCACACAGACACACACACAAACATGCAGGCACATACATATAGACACATACATATAGGCACAGATAGCACTGTAATTGGTCTCTGAAGGTTATCCAGAAAAAACAAGTTTTTCTTAGCTTGAGAGAGAGCTGGAGCCATCCTTACCTCAGGGAACAAACTGTTCCAGGGAGGGGAGCTGGGACACCTGTTGTTGGGCCCTCTCTCACCTACCTCCTAGCAGGTAGGGGCCCTTAAGTAGGCCTACTCCGGCCATCTGGGTCAGAAGGGCAGGCACTATTTGGGAATAAATGTGGTTGGAAGAGGCTCTGGGTATCATAAAAAAGTTGCTTGGAGGTCACAGTTGTTTCTGGGGTCTCAATTTGCCAAGTTGAGGTAAACCTGATCCTGATGCATAAGTTATTTTGGGGGAGAGAGAGCAGACCTGAGCATGGGCATCTGCCGGGGTGCGGGGAGGGGGCAGGAGGGCAAGATGTCATCGTGCAAATGATGTGAATTAGATAATGATGTCTTGGCACACATGATGCCATTGTGGCTTTGATGGACCCCTGTGGGCACGAGTTATTGAAGGGGCATGTAGCATTAATAAGCTTATCTGGTAGGGGTGTTCAACAAATTAAAAAAAAGAAGTCTTTATTTAACCCTTATTGAAAAGAGCTTTTTTGTTTGTTCTACAAGCTTTGCTTAACCTTGGGTGAGACAGATTCTGAGAGTCATTCAAACCTTGTGTGCCCTTATATAAATCTGTGGTGAGACTCTCTGGAGTCTCCAGCTTATAATGGATACCTGTGGTAGCTGGAATGTGACAAGGGAAGAAGGCAGTCACCCTCCAGTCCAGGTTTGTGAGCTTTACAGTACATTCAGTTTGCCACTGTATGACACAGAATGTGGAGCTAGATAGACCTATGGTTGATCCAACAAGGGTTTTCCTTACGTTCTTAAAGGAATTTTTTTTGTTCCAAATGTGATATGCCCAGTTACTTACCCAACCCATGGCTGGACAAGAGATAGTAGCCCAAAACTAGATTCTTAACTCAGCTATCTCAATAGGTAAAGTCTCCTTTGACTCAAGTTTAACTTTGAGTGACCAGATGGATACATCTCTATGGAAGTGGCTTGCTATTGCCATCTTTTGGGTTGTCTTGCCTAACCCTGATATTTCCTGATAGTGTTCCATCTAAGTGCTAACCAAGCCCAACTCTGCTTAGTTTTTGAGATGAGCCAAGGTTTTCTAGGTGTTACCATCTAGCTGGACTACCTGGGACCTAAATAGGTCATAGTTGAGTCCTCAACTATATCAATTAAACAGCCTGCTGATGTGATTATTACTTACTCATCTGGGGTTTGCTGGAATGTGTTCAAAGTTTCTTACCCTTTTCCTTGTTCTCTCTAGCACCCAAGTTTCACTTATAGTAACTTCACCAAGTCAGAAATGGAAACATGAAATGATAGAACAAAAACTGGTGTCTGATTGGCACAGAACCCTTCCTTGTGGCACATTAATTAAGAAAGAAGCCCCATGCTACTTCACTTGAAACTCTAAGTAAACACAAACATTGAAGGAGGAACAGCATCTTAGCTTTTTATAGCACTTTGTGAACGAAATTGCTCTGCAGAGCCCCAGCAAGCAGAAGTGCTTTAAATGTATATATTTTCAAGGGAAATCAGTTTTGAGCTGCCATCCCTCCCTTCTCTCCCCAATCTCCATAACATTAGAGAGAATCAAACTGGGATTATTTTAAGGGGAATTGTTCTTTCCTTCAAAGTGCTATGAGATCTGATTTTAAAACTCTAGAGGTTTAATGTTTAAAATAAGCACCCTCTTACGCAAGTTCTAAATAAAGCTTGCAAACATGACATTTTTTGGTGGAGAACATTCATAATTCCAGTGAGTACATCTATTTCATGCTGTATCTGAAGTAAGAAAAGTGTAGTGGTTATTATGTAGCTTGAGCTTATCTAGCTGTCTTTTTTGAAAGAGTGGAAAAATAATAATTTCTTCCCACTTTGTTTTGAGGCCATGTATTATGCTTTGTTCCAATTTGCTAGTAAATCTTACTTTAAATAACTGACAGTAAACTCTGACCCTGAAGCATTTGGAGCTGAACATGTGGTTGTAAACCCTGTGGTCTCTTAAGCTACAGCTAAGCCTGCTATTGTACCTGGCCTAATTTATTGGGCCTGTAGGTTCTCAGGGAGTTTGGAAAGAAATCGGAATACTCCTTAGCTGCTTGAGTGGAACAGAATTCTAGTGGTTAAGGCACCAGGCTAGAAACTGGGAGACCGTGAGTTCTAGTGAAGTGTTAGACACAAAGCCAGCTGGGTAACCTTGGGCCGGCCACCCTCTTTCAGCCCTAGGAAGGAGGCAATGGCAAACCACTTCTGAAATCTTGCCAAGAAAACTGCAATGACTTGTCCAGGCAGTTGCCAGGAGTAAACAATGAATTGAAGGCCCACCCACCCATCCATCCATCCATCCATCCAAAATATGTGACCACTGCCCACTCTTCACGTATGGCAGCTTTTGATGGCAGGAAACCATTTCCACAGCGCTGAAGCAACCCCCGGGATGATATGGCTGGAGTCTTTGGCTGGGACGATCTTGGTTTGAAACCCAGTCAGCCGGAAAGATCAGGGGTGACCTTGAAACATCCTTCTACTTTGAATGAAAGCAGGGCCATATATGTGCTTCTGGATGATTTGATTCTGAATGAATGGTTGCAGCTACATATCTTGTTTGTTTTTCAGTAACGCTGAAGAAGGCGTCAGAGGCTGAATCTTCATCTGAGAATCTGAGCAGCATCTCAGTTTCTTTATTTTTCTTAATTTAAACTTTTATATCTTAAAAACTCTCAGGTGGTATGGCCTACAGGTAGTCCTTGGGACCGGAATTTTGGTTGCTAAGCAAAGCGGTCATTAAGCAAATGTGACCTGATTTTATGACTTTTTTTTGCAGCAGCCATTAACCGAATCACCGCATCACCGAATCAATCAACCTTCGGGCCATGGCCCAGTAGTGGGCCGCGGCCTGTTAGAAAGTGGGCCGTGGGGCTCCCTCCTGCAAACCCCGCCCCTGGTGCACGCAGTTACCCCGCCCCCAGTGTGTGCAATTGGCTCCCGCCTGAAAACCCCCTGGTGTACGCAATTGGCTCCCGCCTGCAAACCCCACCCCCCGGTGCGCACGATTACCCCACCCCCAGTGCGCACGATTGGCTCCCGCCTGCAAACCCCACCCCCCCGGTCTGTGGAAAAATTTTCTTCCATGACCGGTCCCTGGTGCGAGAAAGGTTGGGGACCGCTGGTTTGTGGACAAGATATTGAGCGAGAACTGGGGAAACTGAGGTTTAGGTCCCCATTCAGTTATGCATTACATGACTTAGATTAGTGTTCCTCAACCTCAACAACTTTAAGATGTCTGTAGCTTGAATCATGTCAACTGGATTTCTATTTTCTCAGTGGAAACGTTTCGCTCCTTATCCAAGGAGCTTCTTCAGTCTGAGCAAAGTTGGTAAGGGAATCCTAAATATGTTTCTAGGTAGCTGTGTGACCTTACACCTGGGGCTAGGTCATGGTTATATTGAGATGTTATTTTAAGTCCTTTTATCATCTAAAGGAGGATCGTTAAGATCACCATGCTGCTGTTGAGCTTGTGAAATGGTCTTAATCTTCCTAGGCAGAGAAGACAAAGCAGGGAGGAAGATGGGGGAAAGATTGTGCCTGAGGCCCCCACCTCTATTCAAGGAAGGATTTTCCAAGTTGGCATAAATGGATTCCTTGACCCCTCTCTCAAACCACCTATCTTCTCTGAAACGTTTCCACTGAGAAAATAGAAATCCAGTTGACATTATTCAAGCTACAGACAATTCCACCTGGATGACTGAGAACCTTCATAAACTTTAAGATGTGTGGACTTCAACTCCCAGAATTCCTCAGCCAGTATCCTGGCTGGGGAATTCTGGGAGTTGAAGTCCACAGATCTTAAAAGTTGCTGAGGTTGAGAAACACTGATCTAGGGAAAGGATGAAACCCAAAGCCTACTCTTGTGGCTTCTGCTAGATTCCAAACCATCTTCTCTCTTGACTTCTGCCTATTTATTTATTTATTTTGCAGAGAGGTGATACATCACCAGCATGATGGATGCTTTGCTACTCCAGTAGCTTTTGCTCAGTAAATGAAAGGGGAGGGATATCAGGAGAGACTTTAAATTATTATCTCTGTGATGAATCTGTGGCTGTCTTTTTGTGAACTAGTGAGTGCTGAGGAGGGAAGGAGGGAAGGGAGAAAGAAGAGAAAGGGCAGGATAGAAATGGGAGTAATTCATGTAAGGCACATGAAGCCCTTTACAGTATGGGTTACACATTATGTTAATCTATAATGTAGTTTCAGTTTAGTTTGGCTCTTGTGAACCTAATCATTTGTAAGCAAATAAAAAGGGTACGAAGAGCTTAGATTTGGAACTGCTCACCCATTGCCTCCCCCCCCCAATAAGTTAGTCCCCAATCATTTATAATTAATTCAGTAAATCCTAGTTAAGCAAAGCATGGCTTAATGTGATGTGAAGCTAGTCTAAAAGTTTCTAGTCCACAAACTGATCTGATTATTTCTGGCTCATTCTTAAATTTATTTTCCTTCACTTAACAACGATCTCTGCAGATCCATATCATAGATCAATAGGTGAATGGCAGTTTCTAAGTCTGTTCCTACTGAAAAAGAACAGAGCTGGACAAAACTGCAGAAAGATTTTGTGCGATCAAGTGATGCTAACTTAGAATTGTCCAAGATATCTCAGGGTGTAGATCAGGGCTTTCCAAAGTTTTCCCGCGGCGACACACCAACCGCCGTTGGTGTGTCGCTGTGGGAAAACCCGGAAGTGCCGCCATTGCGGCAGCGCGCAAAAACCTGGAAGCGCTGCTGCCGCTTTCGAGTTTTTGCGCGCCGCCGTTGGTGTGTCGCCGCGGGAAAACCCGGAAGCGCTGATGATGATCAGCGCTTCCGGGTTGTGTGGCAACACACCAGACTGTGTGTGGCAACACACTTTTGTGTCACGACACACAGTTTGGAAAGCTCTGGTGTAGATTAATAGGCAGAGCCTGTGTTTTGAATGCTGAATGTCCCCCAGTATCTCCTTACCTAAGTCAGCGGTCCCCAACCTTGCTGGCAACAGGGACCAGTCGTGGAAGAAAATGTTTCCATGGACCAGGGGGGCGGGGTTTGCAGGCGGTTGTGTGCACCGGGGGGCGGGGTTTGCAGGCAGGAGCCCCACAGCCCACTTCCTAACAGGCCGCGGCCCACAGGTTGGGGACCCCTGACCTAAGGAATCCTCACCAAAGGTTGCGGCAAACTGTGGAAGGCCGACACTTGTGAGTGAAGATTTCCTTTGGCCAGATAGACGATTGACTAAGTTTCAAGCAGCCCATATGTTCATCTCCCTGGCTTCTCTTGCCTTGTGAAATACAGGCCTTTAATCTGATCCAGCAAGCAGGAGTCTTGAGAATGCTAGGAAACTCCAGATTTTCCCGAAGAACATAAAGCAATCTACACTGAATGTTAACCTTGCAGGTGCTTTGTGATTTCTTCAGATTACCAGACTGGTTGAAGTGAAATTGAATCATCTCTTTAGTCCAGTTCAAGCACTTCTGACCTGTATACCACACTGACTCACATGTCCATGCATACATTGAAAGTCAACACTTTTCTTTGTGTTGAAGTGATGAATGTTTCCATATGTGGAAATGGACTCCCCTAAGTCTAATCCAAGGTTGGGGCTCAGGTAGTTCTTGAGCTGCTTTTTCATGGCGCTCTTAACCCTTGGCAAAATTGGTCGTATGATTGCCTTTAAAAAATTTATATATTTTAAATTTCTAGCCAGTGATTTCCAGCATGTAGGACTAATAACTCCCTTCTATCCTGTTCAGCACTTGATCCTGCTCAACTAGAAAGATTTTTTTAATTTTTTTTTTTATTAGAGAGGGCATTATCTGTGTGGTGCAGACATTAAGGGTGTCATCCGCTTGAGTGTTTCCATTCCATCTTTGGAAAGCTGTGCTTCCAAGGGAAGATAATAGCATTGCCTTAGTCTAGCCCTGATCCATTCTGACTAATTGTGATTGAATGCTAAAATTGTAACACAAAACCAGTCTAATTATTACACTTAACGATCGGTGTCAAAGCTTATGTTCAGCACTGTAAAAATAACCAAAGCTGCTTTTCTCCTGAAAATGGAACTTAGGTGTTAGGAAGCTACTTTGGCCTTAATGTTACTGTGATGTTTTTGTTTTGTTTTTTCTTGGAGAAGTTGAGTTTTTTTTTTTCCAGGAAGTCTCAATGGAGATTTCTGTTCTTTGTCTAGTGTGTGGAATTTCTAATAGTATTTTTGATTATTATGAGTAGGGACCTGGGACACCTATTCATTGATTTCCATGGACTTTTCCTCTTTCTTCTCTGTTAGTTCCAATTTATTTTAATGAAATTCACAGATGCAGGAGGAATGAATTTTCTTGTGCACCATGATTTTCAGTGGGATGAGCGTTGCAAATTATACATAAAAGCAGCCCTGCTGGATCAGGCCAAGGACCTTCTGAATCTAGCACTTTGTTTCTCACAGTGGCCAGCCAGATGCCTCTGAGGAGCTTAAAAGCGGGAGATGGAGACATGCCCCTATCCTACTGTTGTTCCCCTGCAACTAGGATCTGAAGGCCTGTTCCTCCCAACCTGGAGGGAATACTGAGTCTTCCAGATTGATAGACCTGCCCTCCCTGAATTAACTGAGTCCCTTTAAAAGCCATCCTAGTTAGTGCCCATCAAGGGGTAATTTTTATATTTATATTTATATTTTATGTACTGTGGTTTTATTGTGTTTTAATTTTTTAGTGTTATTGTAAACCGCCCAGAGTCCCTCTTTCGGGGGGGAGATGGGCGGTGGCAAAATCTGATAAATAAATAAATAAAATAAATATATGGTAGATTATTCTTTCTCTGCCATTGTTTTGTGTGCATGTGAATGTGTATCCAAAAATAGACTCTGTTGGGTTTTTCATATGATTCCTCAAGTAAAAATACATGCAATTAAAATAATTGACACAGCAGCTCTACCAGGATAAAATCTGACTGAATCTGTAGTCAGTAAAAAAAAAAAGTGTCCAAATCTATCTTTCCCTTTCTGAAATGTTTCTTCCCCGAGAAAACTTACTCTTTAAAAAAGAAATCTCATTTTCCAAGTGCTTTCATTTCTTTCAGTGGTTTCTTCCTTTATTGTTACAAAATACTACAGGGAGTGGGTTGGATGTTGGTTATTATCTATTCTTCGTTGCAGCCTCCATGGGTATCCATACTTTCTTATTTGAATGAGGCCAAAGTGAAAAACTCTCTGATGATTTCCCTGGGATGTATCTGAACCATGGAAAATCAGGGACCCTCCAGACCACCGACTTAAGCCAGCTCCTTCATACATAGCCCCCAGCTTTTATTTAACTAGTTAAAGGAGAAGATCACCAACATTTTTTTCTCCTTTGGAAAAAAACATTTTTTTAAAAAAAATGTCATTTCCATCAATTAATTGAACATTATTTGGGGAAAATGCAGAAGCAGCTTGGGGGCATAGCACACTTATGAAAACCAGCTAGTTTTATGTGGCATAGGACCCTCAGAAAAACACCTTCTTGTATTTTAAAAAGCTCCCAGCCACCCACCTGGAAAGTTGTTCTTCATGAGGGATGTAACAGTGGAAAAAAACATCTTCTCAGTTACTACCCATCTAGTCTTAACCCTACCCTTGCTCCTATTATGATCAAGAGATTCCATAGTGAGATATCATAATTCTCCTACTTCGTTCATTAACTAGTGCTATACTGGATGTTCACTGGTTTCAGAATCCCTTTCTTGGGAAGGGGGGTGACTTCAAAGCAAGTTTGTTGTTGTTTATTCGTTCAGTCGCTTCCGACTCTTCGTGACTTCATGGACCAGCCCACGCCAGAGCTTCCTGTCGGCCGTCACCATCCCCAGCTCCCCCATGGTTGAGTCCGTCACCTCCAGAATATCATCCATCCATCTTACCCTTGGTCGGCCCCTCTTCCTTTTGCCTTCCACTTTCCCTAGCATCAGCTTCTTCTCCAGGGTATCCTGTCTTCTCATTATGTGGCCAAAGTACTTCAGTTTTGCCTTTAATATCATTCCCTCAAGTGAGCAGTCTGGCTTGATTTCCTGGAGTATGGAGTGGTTTGATCTTCTTGCAGTCCAAGGCACTCTCAGAATTTTCCTCCAACACCACAGTTCAAAAGCATCTATCTTCCTTCGCTCAGCCTTCCTTATGGTCCAGCTCTCGCAGCCATAGGTTACTACAGGGAATACCATTGCTTTAACTATGCGGACCTTTGTTGTCAGTGTGATGTCTCTGCTCTTAACTATTTTATCAAGATTTGCCATTGCTCTCCTCCCAAGAAGTAGACGTCTTCTGATTTCCTGGCTGCAGTCAGCATCTGCAGTAATCTTTGCGCCTAGAAATACAAAGTCTGTCACTGCCTCCACTTTTTCTCCCTCTATTTGCCAGTTATCAATCAAGCTGGTTGCCATAATCTTGGTTTTTTTGAGGTTTAACTGCAACCCAGCTTTTGCACTTTCTTCTTTCACCTTCGTCATAAGGCTCCTCAACTCCTCCTCGCTTTCAGCCATCAAAGTGGTATCATCTGCATATCTAAGATTGTTAATGTTTCTTCCAGCGATTTTAACTCCAGCCTTGGATTCCTCAAGCCCAGCACGTCGCATGATGTGTTCTGCGTACAGGTTGAATAGGTAGGGTGAGAGTATACAGCCCTGCCGTACTCCTTTCCCAATCTTAAACCAGTCCGTTGTTCCGTGCTCTGTTCTTACCGTTGCTACTTGGTCGTTATACAGATTCCTCAGGAGGCAGACAAGATGACTTGGTATCCCCATACCACCAAGAACTTGCCACAATTTGTTATGATCCACACAGTCAAAGTATTCTTGCCGTGAAAACTAAATGGATCAAAGCAAGTAGGGAGGATCAAATTCCTTTTGTGATGTTCGATTTTCCCCCCCTTTCCTTCTTGTGCACCTCTGTCTGCATTCACAATGGCAGAAAGGCTCATCTCCCATTTTCTTTCTTCTCACAAAGCTCACCTGACACACAATGTTGTGTCATCACCTGACAATTTGGAAAAAGGAGGAAGGCGGAAGAACGCCAGCTCTTACATTGCTCTGAGCAAGTGAAGTGGCACTTTTAAAAGTTCCACAAAAGGATTGTCATCCATCCAAACACCAAGGGGACAATTATTTGTGGAATTTGTATGCTCGCTGTGAAAGAAGCAGGAAAAACGGAATGTCTTTCGCTAATGCTGAGTCCTGATTTGGCCTGCATTAGATCCACCTAGTATAAGGACATATCCAAATATAACTCAAACTACTGCTTTTGACCAGTAAAGCCCTAAATGGTCTATTTCAGAAAACACATTTTCCAATATACCAGTAATGGGCAATCTTTAGCCTAGGTAGAGCTTGCATACCCATCCAGAAATCTTTTTTATGGTCCCTGACATTGTTGGTACTGCCAGAGTTTGGTGGTGCAATTATTGGAAATGGAAAGTATCATTTTGTGGTGGGGAACACACAACACTATAGTGTATACTAACCCTAAACCTAGAATACAATTAACAATGAAAGCAACCCCAATCCTCTCCCAAATCCCTGTTGCAGCCCTACTTAACATCTCCTAGGACATGACTGACAGATAATTCAATCCCACAATAAGATCTTTCTTTCCTGAGGGACAGATCCAAGTAGATCTACCCCAAGGGAATAGAAGTCCCAAGTTCTGCTACAGGATTTCCAGTCAGAGATCTGAAAGAATCTAGATCTTGCTCCAGTCTTTTGCAGAAGAGGCTTAAAAAATGTAGACGTCAGAAAACCATTTTCATGGACCTAATTTAATATATTGAGCCAGTTTGGTGTAGTGGTTTAAGGCCCTAAGCTAGAAATTGGAAGGCTCTGAGTCCTGTTTTAGGCACAAATCCAGCTAGATTATTTTGGGCCAGTCACTAGGAAGAAGGCAGTGGCAACTTCTGAAAATCTTGCTAAGAAAACTGCAGGGATTTCTCCATATAGCCACCAGGAGTCAAGAGTGGCTTGAAGGCACCAAGATAGATAGATAAAAGACCCCACCCATCCTGCCATTTTGAGGGACCAGTTCCAGTTGCAGATGTATGTTTGACTACCAGAAGCAAAATCAAGACTGCAAGCCAGATAGGAGGAAGCTCTGCCATTGTCTTGTTGGCTGAAGCTGATAGGTGTTAAACTGATATACCTGAAAAGCACTAGTTTGCACATCCCAGGCATTTTGATGTACAATTTTGCTAGTGTAAAATTTGGACTAGGCAGATTTCCATTCTATCTTTAGTTATGGTAAAAACACTCCAAAAATTCAGGCAATCTGGGATTAAGATCTTGTCATTTCAGACACCAGCATTTAATTGGTGTGTGTGTGTGTCTGTATGATATACTTATATACACAAAAGCACACACACATGTACACATATATATGCATATACACACATACACACACATGCACATGCACATACATTACACACATACACATAAACACATGTACATGTACACATACATATACATACATGCAAAATGCATCCAGATTCCATTTTATGCTTTCTCTCATCTCCATTTCAACCGTATCTTATTATTTAAAAAATTAACTCTATGAAAATCTTCCTCCCTCTCCTTCCCCCTCCCCCTATCTCCTGAAGATGGATGTCTTCTGCTGAATTACACCTGGTGTGCACATCTGTGAGAGGCATTTTATGTACAGTAGCTATGCTTTTATATCCAATGGAATGATTGTAATTAGAAAGAACATTTTTATATTTTATATTTAGAAGAAAAGGTTGTAGACTCCTGGAGTTAATTTTACTGTTTACTTCATTTTTTTCCACCTTTTATTTCTTTTGTTCTTTTAAAAGCAAGATGAATAATACAGGCACATCTTTCAGAAGAAACAGGAAAGCTGATGAGAAACCCCAGGTGATATGTAGCTATTTTTACCTCTGTGCTATTTTTTTATTCTTGTTTTACTGTCACAGATGGCAAAGTTAAAATTAAGAAGTATAGACCCACAGAGTTTGGAAGAGACCAGATCTTAATTGGCCCACAGATTGGCTTGTTCAGTCTAGGTTGCAATATGCCCAAACTGAAAAGTAGGTGTAAGAGACTTCGCAAATGTCTCTTAGTGTCATAGGCAAGAAAGTCAGGATGCATAGCCAAAAGGATTGTGCAGACCGGGGGGCGGGGATCCCTGTCTTTTTCATGAATACGGAATATTACATAAGACCCTGTCCCGTTTTGCCATCCCAATGTCCCATTTTTGTCTCAAGGAAATATGGTCACCCTACAATGTCACCAATCAGATTCAGCTATAGGAGGAATATCACCTAGGGAAACAGAGGTCAGTTCAGAATGAGGGTAACATTTTCTCATAGTAAAAGCTTTGAAAATGTTCAGAAGCAATCACTCAAAATTGATGGCATGGAGGAGTAGTACTTTTCAAAGCCTCTGAAAATGTCCACGGTGAGCAATGAATGCATTTAACTCAGTCATACGTGGAGGATCTCATCCAAATGTGAGGTTAAGATAAGCTCAAATAATGACACTGTAGTTGCATTCTGACTTGAAATCCTCTCCTCCTACTTTTCCAGTGCATGATGTGAAGACTATTTTAAAAACTCAATTTGTTGGAAGTACAGTCTTATTGCAGATTTTGAATATGACTGTCTGTCTGACTATTAGGTTAACTATCAGTTAAATATACCTTCTGGACGTGTAGGATGTCTTTGTGGGTGTTTATTGCAGAAACAATCAAAACAAATACAAACTAATATGTCAAATAATTTTGAATTTAGCCTCCATCAGTGGTCATTACCAGGCACCTGGTAAACTCTCCTTTCTCTTTCTTTGGCTCTGCTTTTAAGTATTCTTAAGGAAAAGCAGAAAAAAATGTGGGCAGTCTCCAGGAGTAGGAATGGTTTTAACTACGTCCCTGAGAAAGTAATCCCTGCAAATTCATGTCAACTGGATTTCTATTTTCTCAGTGGAAACGTTTCGCTCCTTATCCAAGGAGCTTCTTCAGTCTGAGCAAAGTTAGTAAGGGAATCCTAAAATATGTTGCTGTGTGACCTTACACCTGGGGCTAGGTCATGGTTATTTATTTTAGGATTCCCTTACTAGCTTTGCTCAGACTGAAGAAGCTTCTTGGATAAGGAGCGAAACGTTTCCACTGAGAAAATAGAAATCCAGTTGACATGATTCAAGCTACAGACAATTCCACCTGGATGACTGAGAACCTTCATAGACATGATCCCTGCAAAGGGTTTGAAAGTCATCCAGTGTTCTAATACCTACCCATGGATTCCTGGATGAGGTTTGACAGGGAATTTGTCATTGAAGATGAGCAGAGAGATTTTGTAGCCAATCCAAAATTATTTGCCATGCAGTAATAGGTCAACTCATAGAAAATAATCACTCCTGTTGGAGTGAGAGAGATTGATGATACTATAAAGAAAGATCCTGATCTAAGCAGGAAGTTGCTGCCCAAGAATGGTGAAAGTCACCATCAAAAGCAGAAACTTAAAACAGTTTCTCCTGTGTTCTCCAAATCTTACAATATTCTTCCCATCAGCAGTGTGATGGGTGGTGAGGTTTCTTGGACTGATTCAAACATTTCCTTAACCATGATTTGTTGGATAAGTCATAAGTGGATACATTCACACATGACACAAAAGTCATAAACCATGTCTTACAAATCACAGTGGCTGGATTCATGCAACATGCTTAGTTGAAACTGAACTCCACATTGCGGCTTTGCATAAAGGGTATATTTATTCAATGTACTGTATGCAACTTCAGTAATAAAACTAGACCTACAAACTGATTGCATCTGAGTCTCATTTAGCAAATTGAACTTGGTGACTAAACCTGTTTGTTTATTTTATTTCATTTATTTATTTTCTATCCCACCTTTATTATTTTTATGAATAACTCAAGGCGGTGAACATACCTAATACTCCTTCCTCCTCCTATTTTCCCCACAACAACAACCCTGTAAGGTGAGTTGGGCTGAGAGAGAGTGACTGGCCCAAGGTCACCCAGCCGGCTTTCATGCCTAAGGCGGGACTAGAACACACAGACTCCTGGTTTCCTATTGGCTCCTGATGCTTATGATAGAAGTCTGTGGGAATTGGACCTTCTTTGGCTATAACATAGCTTTCCAAACTGTGTGTTGCAACATAGTTTAGTGTGTCGCAACACAACCCGGAAATGGACGTGCACGGCAGCGGCGCGGTGGCGGTGTGCATGGCGGTGGCAGCAGTGATGACGGCAGTGGCGCGCCATCAGTGCTTCTGCGTTTTAGCAGAAAACATGAAGCCGCCGCTGCTGCCGCCGCCACCGCGCACACCACCACCGCCGCACGCCCCCCCGCGCCGCTACTGTGCATGCCCTTGCCGCCGCACGCGCCCCCCCACACCACTGCCGCTGCTGCCGTTTGTGTGTCGCCAACGGCGACAGTTTGGAAAGCACTGGGCTATAATATAATTTCTTCAGTCTGCTGTCCTTCAAAGCAAATTGCAGGATATTTTATGTAAAGGAAAAAAATCCACAAAAGTTTATAGATAAGGGGGAAAAAAATACTTCTGACATCATGTTGGCAAAGCCAAAATTCTTAAACTCCTCAGATATTAAGGAAACAGATTTAAGTATAGGCATTCTTCTACTGAAATTAATTCCAGCAGAAACTTTATGGGATTGTGTTGCCCCAAAATAACCAAGTTATTTAACCAAATAACTAACACATTTGTAATGGTGTACTGTAAGTATTTTGTGGATTAAGGCTCACAACATACTAAGTCTCCCCCTTAAAAAAGACCTCAAGCAAATAAAAATCTTAGCCAAGGTTAGTTAAAATTATCCAAACTTAGCATATTGTGTAAATACAGCCACCACGTTTAATTGTGTAGCGTGTTTAGCCAATAAGTAATCAGAAAGAAGAGTATCTTGGCACTTCTCAGCACTGCAATCAATTGGATTTAGGAATGTTGATTCTGAATGTTCTCATTTACACAAGGGGGAGTGTACAGTGGATATCTAAATGCCCCCCTCTACTCTTCTCTATCTAAAATAACATCGTTCATTTCAACATGGCTTCTTCATTTAGTATATGTCCTAGATTTGCTTTCTAAGACTCTACTTTAGGAGAACTTTTTATCAAGCATGCTAGGTATCATTGCTTGATAATTCTATAACTTCTCATACAATACATCATAATTGGTTTGGTTGGGTCTTAGAATCTTCTGTAAAATCAGCCATTTCCTTATTCAAACAAGCCATTGCTTAGCTCAGTACATGAATCCAGTATTTCAGTCTACCATGATATATGTATTGGTACAAAGGATACTACAGGGTGTGGGGGCTCAGCAGGTAAGACGGCAGGCTTGTCGATCGGAAGATCACAAGTTTGGAGGTTTGAATCCCTAGTCCCGCATGACAGAGTGAGCTCCTGCACTCGCCCCAGCTCTTGCCAACCTAGCAATTTGAAAGCATGCAAATGCAAGTAGATTAATAGGTACCACTTCGGTGGGTAGGTAACAGCGTTCTGCACGTGTCATGCGGCCACATGACCGTGGAAGCGTCTTCGGACAATGCTGGCTCTTCGGCTAACAAACGGAGATGAGCACCGGCCCCTGGAGTTGGACACAACTGCACAAATGTGTGGGGGGAGCCTTTACCTTACAAAGGATACTAGATTTGCTGGAGATCAAACTTACTTCATGCCACTTCTTCCTTATATCAAAATATTTTGGAATATAAGACTATTTTCTTTCTCCAGAAAGAAAGTGTCTGCTGCTGCAGTTGTATTCAAGATCAGTATGTGTTGTGCATGGTGGTGACTGGTTTGGTGGCAGTCAGTGGCAAGTCAGTGGTGCTGCCCTTTTGGTTAGAATTCCATATCACTAAGAAAGTAGATATTAAGTTCCTTGTTGGAGAAAAATATAACTTGTGAAGCTACCCTCTGGGCAAACAGATGAGACCTGTTCTGGTCTAGTGAACAAAGTATCACAGTTGAATTGGAGAGATGGATGTGGCTTCAAATCACTGCTCATCCATGAACTCCCCAGAAGATAGAACAGATTTAGACATTGAGATAAATCATGTGATGTAGTGTGCTCCAAGGGCCATTTGGTTTTGGGCTGCAGAGAGAAATGTGGTTTAAACTAATGTATAAAGGTATTTTTAAAATGTTTCTTTAAACAAAAAATGTTGCCAATACTCATCAGTTATTCTGTTACCTTTGTACTATTGCTCCAAATACCAAAATGTGCAATATGCTTGGTTCATTTTGAATAATTGGATGTTCCTGGTACATTTTGTTCCTGGGCTGTATTAAAAAGAACTTTTGATCTATTTGACGTTTGAAAGAAAAACAAAGGATTTTTCAGCAACATCCCTGAGTGAGATGGGCCCCTGTGGCTGTGAGGATGGTAGAGTTCTTTCATTGCCATTCATTTCTACAGGAAAGGCAGAGGCACAGGAAAACACCCCATAGATAGTGCCATTGCAGAAATCTTGTTCAGGAATTCTGGCCGTTGTCAATGTAAGAGCAATCAAAGTTTGTTGCAACATTCCATTCTGTAGCTACAAAAGGGAAACAGTAATTAAAGACAGTTGTTTTATCACACATCATTACCATGATTGCTAGTACCACGGGAATGAAGCCTCTCACCTTCTGGGTGTTTTGGATTCCAGCTCCCATAATCCACAATTGTTCATTGTTCATAATTGTTCACAATTGGAGCTTATGGAATTGGTAGTCCAGACCATTAGGAAGGTGCCAGAATGCCGGACTTCTGATGGGGACATGGCGGACTGAACAGCTGTGCCCGCGGGCTCAGTGGGCAGAACTGACAACGTGGCAGTTTTTTCAGGCTCAGGCAGGTTTTTCCTGAAGCCCAGGAGTGTTTTTCCAGAAAAAGGAAAACACCTGAAATCACCACATCTGTCATCCGGACGGCGGCTTGCAGCCAGAAGAGCGCAAACAGTGTTCATGCTCGACTGGTAAGAGCTAGCCGGGAGGCTGGGGCATCACCATTTCCAAGCCACGCTGTAGCCTTAAAGGGACACTAAGACTGGCCACCCCATTTTTAAATCACCCAATTTATTTCTTTTAAGTACATGTATCCTAAGAGAGGCTTTCTACAGCAGGGAGAAGCGGGTTCTCTTGGTGCTTATCTTTATTTTTCGGATAAATTTTTAAAAAAATTCTTTTTAAGTTTTGGACTTTGTTTTCCATCCAAATATTAAGGAGGATTGAGAGTAAATAATTGTCTCCCTGTTTCTATTTATCTACTAAATTTGAAGATATTAGCATTTTCCTACACATTGAATTGGCTGTTTTGAACTTTCAGTTTTCTGCTTCTACTTTCCCTGGGGAACTGTCTATATATCTCACTTTCGCTTGTGCAAATACATTCCGGAATTCTTTCATGTCTTCGACTTTCACTGGTTAAGCTCCTAGGGGGTGCCATAATCTACTGCTTGAGACATGGAGGATTTTAAACAGATTTTTTCTGACTTTCACCAAGATTTTAAACAGATTTTTTCTGATTCCTACCAAGTTTTTATGCAAGGCATTCAGGACATTGTGGAAAACATGAGGTCTAAAATGTGTCATCTGGTTGGGGATGTCATGGATGAAACTGAGGAATTTAACAGTGACAGAAGTGTCTCTTCTAAGAGTGAGATCGGGATTTCTGTTGAAATGCTGCATGAAGATTGGATAGTCAAGTTGAAGAAATTAAAGGGAGAGATCAAGTGGCAAGCCACAAGTGAATTTGATCTTCTGATGGGACGCCATGGAAAAGAAGGCGTTATTATGCATGGGAGGTCTCCTGAAGAGAAGTCGGAGTTTTTGAGGGGGGCAGTTGGGCTGTTCAATTTTTTTAAGAAAAAAGCTCTGTGTGCGTTGTGGGGATATGTAAATTCTCTGGTTTATTTTGAAGTGGGATAAGGGTTTAAGAATATTTATCTGGATTGCTTTTAGGGTTTGGCTGATTTCATTTATCTTTAAAAATTTGGATTAAGATTATTAAGGTATAATAAAAAATAATAAATGTCTGGTTTTGGGTTTAATATGATTATTAAAATTGTTGTATTAAGTACAGTGGCAGACAATTTATATGTTTTTTTGTTTGATCTTTATTATAGTAGACAGGAATGTATAGAATAGTAGTAGGAAGGAAATAATTAAATGTTATCTTTGGGGGGGGAAGTTGATTAGGAGGTTTATATATTTTTTCTTTTAATATAAGGAGAGGGAGCAACTGTATTTAGTGATTTTTATAATGTGCCAATGGAATGATTTATAGAAATAATGTGATTTTGGTTTAATATAGTGTAAGAGATTGATTATGGAAAATTGTTGTATATCCTTGCTGTTAAAAGTCAGAAGTCACCTCTTTTTGTAATCTCGAAAAAAAATTCTCTTGTGTTTCTACACTTTTTTAGTTTTTTCTTTTTTTCTTTGTAGTTTTTTGTTTTTCTGTAGCTTTTATCTTTGCTTGAAACTTAATAAAATTCTTATTAAAAAAAAAAGGAAGGTGCCAGAATGCCCATCCCTGATTTACACTGAACTTGGGATCATCAGCATTTGAAGCATGTGTTCTACAACTGGGCGGTAATTGCTTTTGGTTACCCCAATAAGGTTTAGTACAAATCAGACCATCGAACAGCTAACTTTTGTTTTGCCCTGGCTAACAGCATCTCTCCAGGGTTTCAGGGAGTTTCCGCCCCCTGCCTCCATTTAGAAAAGCCAGAGATTCTATTTGAGACCTGCATGCAAACTTTTGTTTTCTCACCAGGTCCCTCCTCTTGACCAAGATTTGGTTACAGGTAGTCCTCACTTAATGAACCGTTCAGTGACGGTTCAGACTTACAACACTGCTGAAAAAAAGACTTACAACTGTTGCTCACACTTATGACCATCGCAGCGTCCCTGTGGTCACATGATCATGATTTGGGCACTTGGCAACCGGTTCGCATTTATAACCGTCGCAGCATCCCATAGTCACGTGATCGCCATTTTTGACCTTCCCAGCTGGCTTCTGGCAAGCAAAATCAATGGGGAGCCATGTGATTTGCTTAATGACCACATGGTTCACTTAACGACCATGGTGATTCGCTTAATGACCTCTGCAAAAAGGGTCATTAAATCAGGTCAGATTCGCTTAATGACCACTTTGCTTAGCAACAGAAATTCCAGTCTCAATTGTGGTTGTTAAGTGAGGACTATCTGTAATGTGACAGCATTGTAGTAGTTTAAAAATGGGAAATCACAGGTCTGAAAAAAATCACTCATCCTACATTTGTGCAAACGTGCACACCTAATTTATTATTGCCAGAGTTAAGTCAGGCATTCTGGAAAAAAAAAAGGGAAAATAAAAGGCTTTCTTGTTTTTCTGGCATCTCTGCTGTGTTCTCATCCCACTCTCTCCTCTAAGCTGCTTTAATCTATCTGCTACACATAAAACCCTGTAATTGGACTGCACAGCTACAAAGTTGGGATTTCTTCTTTAAATGAAAGCACATTTCAGTGGATTTTGTGGTTTGTAGTTAAAACTGCCCCTCAGTCATTAAACATTGAGGCTAAAAATACATTTAAAGCTCAGCTCTCAGTTTTTCATGGTATTTGCCCTTTACACAATAGCTAACTGGGGGCAGGGAGGAATTGGAAAAGGCTCATAAATCCTGACCTCGTTGGAGTAGAATAGATAAATTAACTTTGAATACGATGTTGAAGTGAAGGATAACTTCCAGATGGACTTTGGTTTTGGGAAAAAAACTATGTGAAAACAAACAAAAAGAAATCGTAATACTTTTTTATATAGTGTGCCATGCTAAAAATATTAATGACTGTCCTATGTTTACCTGTCATTGAGTCTATGTTCTGGAGAACCAAACCAAAGTCTTCCAAACCACAGTAGGAGTATTTCCATGCACTGCAGAGCAGTAATGATTCTGTGAAAGATAACTTGGCCATCACTATTAAATTTACTTTTATTTCATATTTCTGTACTGCTTCCCACACGAACGCATCTTGAAGAAGCAAGCTGCGGAATTGTATAATATAAGAGCAGCAGCCACAATATTAGAAGAGGCAGCATACAGTACATATATTTGAATAATAATAACAGGAACTAAAATGTTGGGAAGGAGAAGAAAAACAAAACAGGACCATTCATGCAGCAGTCATAGAAAAGGCCTCAATGAAGAAATAGAACTTCAGAAGACATTTAGAAGATATAATAGCAGATGCCCCATGAATTTCAAATGGGGGAGCATTTAAGTGTTTTCCTACAAGTAATGACAAAATGGCATTATTGTTATTGTTATTACCCACCTCTATTTTTGTACAACTCAAGGCAGTGTACATAATGCTCCCACCTCCTATTTGTCCCACAACTCTGTCAAGCGGGTTGGGTGCAGAGAGAGTCACTGGCCCCAAGTTCTTATAGATGATTTTCTTGCCTAGGGGAGGACTTGAACTCATAGTCTCCCAGTTTCTAGTCCAGTACCTTAACTACTACACAAAATTGGTTCTCAATATTCTCGTTGTTGTTGTTCAGTCGTTTAGTCGTGTCCGACTCTTCGTGACCTCATGGACCATAGCACGCCAGGCCTTCCTGTCCTCCACTGTCTCCCGGAGTTTACTCAAATTCATGTTCATTACATTGGTGATGCTATCTAACCATCTCATCCTCTGCCGTCCCCTTCTCCTTTTGCCTTCAGTCTTTCCCAGCATCAGGGTCTTTTCCAGGGAGTCCTCTCTTCGCATTAGGTGGCCAAATATCTCAATAGTCTACGAACTATCAAACTAGCAGGTACATTGACAATGACATTATTTTTATTGTTATTACCCACCTTTATTTTTGTACAACTCAAGGCAGTGAAATAAATAAATAAATAAATAAATAAATAAATAAATAAATAAATAAATAAATAAATAAATAAATAAATAAATAAATAAATAAATAAATAAATAAATAAATAAATAAATAAATAAATAAATAAATAAATAAATAATGCTCCCACCTCCTATTTGTCCCACAACTCTGTCAAGCGGGTTGGGTGCAGAGAGAGTCACTGGCCCCAAGGTCTTATAGATGATTTTCTTGCCTAGGGGACGACTTGAACTCATAGTCTCCCAGTTTCTAGTCCAGTACCTTAACTACTACACAAAATTGGTTCTCAATATTCTACGAACTATCAAACTAGCATGTACTGGCACATGGCAGCAGAACTGCAGTGATTTTAGGATTATCCATGAGCAACTAAGGAAGTCTGTCAGACATTTTGAACCCAAGTTGTTAGGGCCTGGTCAAAAGCAGAACCTTGAATCTATTCAGAATATTTCAGATTCATCCTATCCCCAGAATGTTTCAAATGGAGCTGTTTTGTTCTGAGCCCAAATCAGAATATGTTTCCGATTTCATACCCAGCTCTTGTATTGGATGTGCTCTAGTGTAGGACACAGTTTTAATTAGAATAGAATGTTGGGTTTTGGTTTTGTTCTGACCTGAGGACTTCAGAGAAACTGCCTAAGAGCAGGTACCCAAAAGATCTGTGCACTAGCTAAACAGGATATTGTCAGGACCTTGGAGAGCTCAGTGAAGGAAACTATAGACTGGGTTAACTCTGAATATAAGCACTTTTTCCAGAGTCTCAGCTCAACTGAGGCTTTAAGAAGGTTGAAGAAACAGAAAACTCTATCCCTGCTTGCTGCTGACTCCTTAAAGACTCCTTGACCCTTTTTCAAGCCTGAGAATCCTGCATGGTGGTGGAAATTTTGGAAAAGTCTGAATTGAGCTTTCAGAGAATGGGAGGAGTTCTTTACACAGGAAGATATACTGTTTCCCTCAAATTAGGATTCCTTACAGTTTGAGTTCTTGTCAGAACCTGCTGGGCTCCTAATCTCATGGACATGACAGTCATGGTCCAAAAATCTAACTTGAACTGGGACTCCCTCTCAGAGGCTCCTTCCATGGCCCAGAAAACTTTGTAGCATCAGGTAGCTCTGTGGTGGAAAGAAATGTATGTTGTACAGAACTTGAATTAAATAAATATTGTAAATGAAGAATTCAACTTTTTCAGTGATAGGCTCTGTTCTTTATATCCTGAAGCTCTGTCCTAATAAAAACCATGTTTTGAAGTGCAATTATGGCTATGTTAGCTTCACTGGGAGAAATGATTTCTCGTTTAGAAATGGAAATTATCTGATAGGTTATGTCCTCTGAATCACTGTAACTACAGTATCTTTGAGAGATAATCATCCAGCTTCTTCATATATAGCCCTAACAAATACAACCCCACTCACTTCCAAGGTAGTTTGTCCTATTGATGAACAGTGGGTATCATTAAAAAGATTTTCCTGATCTTGATAAAAAATTGTCTCCTTTTAAATCACATCCTATTGATTCTAGCCCTGTCCTCTGAAAAATAGAGAATAAATCTGCTTCATATTTGGCTTAACAGTTTTTCAGATGTTCGGTGAGTGCTGTAATATCTTCCCTTCTTTTCTCCAGGCTAAACATACCAATCTCTTTAACATGTTCATCACTGGATCATTTATTTATTTTATTTATCATATTTATATTATCCATAATCATTTATAGATTCATCACTATTTTGTTACCCTTCTGCGTTTTCTGAAAATGTGATGAATAGAACTGGACACAGTTCTATGGTATGGCAATAGACCAGAACAGAACAGAATAGAATAGAAACATTACTTCCCATAAGCAGAACACAGTGATTTTTATTAACAAACCCCAAAATTGCATTAGCTCTTTATAGGAGCTGCAGTACACTTAAATAATACTTGTAGAAATATTGATTATTTGATTACAGCACAATGTGAATGGTTCATTAGATTTGCATTATCTGTTCCGATAATAAACGTCTATATTGTCAACAGCCCAAGAGTACTTGTTATCAGGTAAATATCCATAAATTATTCACACATGTAAATGCCTCAATTATTGTTTTTCTTACAATTTTCTCATCTGGTCTATGCCCATTTTTGTGTGTTGTATATTCCTTCTGTCAAGAGATCCGTTTTTACTGGCCCAATGTCCCCATAAATCACATCATTTTTTGTTTGTTTGTTTCTCAGACTCATCAGATAAAAATATGGTATCTCCCCAACCATTTGCTCTGTAAAGAATGCTGAATATTTTGTAAAATACAAGGTTGTGTAGGTTTAAGTATACATGTCAAAGTAGGCTCATTTCACTGATTTTTATTTGAGATATTGGTATTTATTCCCTTCATTTCCCTTGAGTTTTTGGGATACGTTTAGAGGGCAAAATTGATATCACAACCCTACTTAGAGTCCTGGCCCTGGCCCCTCCCTATTTTGGATTATAGCCTTTGTCTTGCTGTTTACAGCCCAGTGCCCTCCTCAAGCAATGAAAATTGTGCATGCCTGTTTAGAGTCAACCCTTGGTCTATCATCATTTTGTGTTTGTGTGTGTTTGGGGATGGTGCGCAACAATCCTTACAAGGACTGTATCCCCCACCTTCAACCTAATGCTTAATAGCCGCCAGATGGCTTATTTGCCATAGATACTCTAGTGCTGTTGTTGTTGTTTATTCGTTCAGTCGTTTCCGACTCTTCGTGACTTCATGGACCAGCCCACGCCAGAGCTTTCTGTCGGCCGTCACCATCCCCAGCTCCCCAATGGTTGAGTCCGTCGCCTCCAGAATACCATCCATCCATCTTGCCCTTGGTCGGCCCCTCTTCCTTTTGCCTTCCACTTTTCCTAGCATCAGCTTCTTCTCCAGGGTATCCTGTCTTCTCATTATGTGGCCAAAGTACTTCAGTTTTGCCTTTAATATCATTCCCTCAAGTGAGCAGTCTGGCTTGATTTCCTGGAGTATGGACTGGTTTGATCTTCTTGCAGTCCAAGGCACTCTCAGAATTTTCCTCCAACACCACAGTTCAAAAGCATCTATCTTCCTTCTCTCAGCCTTCCTTATGGTCCAGCTCTCACAGCCATAGGTTACTACAGGAAATACCATTGCTTTAACTATGCGGACCTTTGTTGTCAGTGTGATGTCTCTGCTCTTAACTATTTTATCAAGATTTGCCATTGCTCTCCTCCCAAGAAGTAGACGTCTTCTGATTTCCTGGCTGCAGTCAGCATCTGCAGTAATCTTTGCGCCTAGAAATACAAAGTCTGTCACTGCCTCCACTTTTTCTCCCTCTATTTGCCAGTCATCAATCAAGCTCGTTGCCATAATCTTGGTTTTTTTGAGGTTTAACTGCAACCCAGCTTTTGCACTTTCTTCTTTCACCTTCGTCATAAGGCTCCTCAACTCCTCCTCGCTTTCAGCCATCAAAGTGGTATCATCTGCATATCTGAGATTGTTAATGTTTCTTCCAGCGATTTTAACTCCAGCCTTGGATTCCTCAAGCCCAGCATGTCGCATGATGTGTTCTGCGTACAGGTTGAATAGGTAGGGTGAGAGTATACAACCCTGCCGTACTCCTTTCCCAATCTTAAACCAGTCCGTTGTTCCGTGCTCTGTTCTTACCGTTGCTACTTGGTCGTTATACAGATTCCTTAGGAGGCAGACAAGATGACTTGGTATCCCCATACCACCAAGAACTTCCCACAATTTGTTATGATCCACACAGTCAAAGGCTTTAGAATAGTCAATAAAACAGAAATAGATGTTTTTCTGAAATTCCCTGGCTTTCTCCATTATCCAGCGGATATTGGCAATTTGGTCTCTAGTTCCTCTGCCTTTTCTAAACCCAGCTTGTACATCTGGCAATTCTCGCTCCATGAATTGCTGGAGTCTACCTTGCAAGATCTTGAGCATTACCTTACTGGCATGTGAAATAAGTGCCACTGTTCGATAGTTTGAACATTCTTTAGTGCTTCCCTTTTTTGGTATGGGGATATAAGTTGATTTTTTCCAATCTGATGGCCATTCTTGTGTTTTCCAAATTTGCTGGCATATGGCATGCATCACCTTGACAGCATCATCTTGCAAGATTTTAAACAGTTCAGCTGGGATACCATCGTCTCCTGCTGCCTTGTTATTAGCAATGCTTCTTAAGGCCCATTCAACCTCACTCTTCAGGATGTCTGGCTCTAACTCACTGACCACACCGTCAAAGCTATCTCCAATATTATTATCCTTCCTATACAGATCTTCCGTATATTCTTGCCACCTTTTCTTGATCTCTTCTGCTTCTGTTAGGTCCTTACCATCTTTGTTTTTGATCATACCCATTTTTGCCTGGAATTTACCTCCGATGTTTCTAATTTTCTGGAAGAGGTCTCTTGTCCTTCCTATTCTATTGTCTTCTTCCACTTCCGCACATTGCTTGTTTAAAAATAATTCCTTATCTCTTCTGGCTAACCTCTGGAATTTTGCATTTAATTGGGCATATCTCCCCCTATCACTGTTGCCTTTTGCTTTCCTTCTTTCTTGGGCTACTTCCAGTGTTTCAGCAGACAGCCATCTTGCCTTCTTGGTTTTCTTTTTCTTTGCAACGTTTTTTGTTGCCGCCTCCTGAACAATGTTGCGAACTTCTGTCCATAGTTCTTCTGGGACCCTATCTACTAAATCTAGTCCCTTAAATCTATTCTTCACCTCCACTGCATATTCCTTAGGAATATTAGTGAGCTCATATCTAACTGATCTGTGGGTCTTCCCTATTCTCTTTAGTCTGATTCTAAATTTTGCAATAAGAAGTTCGTGATCTGAACTACAGTCAGCTCCAGGTCTTGTTTTTACCGACTGTATAGAGGTCCGCCACCTTTGGCTGCAAAGGATGTAGTCAATCTGATTTTGGTGTCGACCATCTGGTGAAGTCCATGTATAAAGTCGTCTTTTAGGTTGTTGGAAGAGAGTGTTTGTTATGCACAGTGAGTTGTCTTGGCAAAATTCTATCAGCCTATGTCCTGCTTCATTTTGTTCTCCCAGACCATGCTTGCCTGTAATTCCAGGTGTCGTCTGACTACCCACCTTAGCATTCCAGTCTCCTGTAATGAAAATAACATCTCTTTTTGGTGTATTATCTAGTAGGTGCTGCATATCCTCATAGAACTGATCTACTTCTGCTTCTTCAGCATCTGTGGTTGGGGCGTATATTTGGATCACTGTGATGTTAAATGGCTTACCCTGAATTCGAATTGAGATCATTCTATCGTTTTTTGGATTGTATCCAAGCACTGCTTTAGCCACTTTATTATTAATTATGAAGGCTACTCCATTTCTTCTGTGGTCCTCTTGTCCACAGTAGTAGATCTGGTGGTCCTCTGATGTGAAGTGGCCCATCCCAGTCCATTTCAGTTCACTGACACCTAAAATGTCTATATTTAATCTTGACATCTCACCAATAACCACATCAAATTTGCCCTGGCTCATAGATCTTACATTCCAGGTTCCTATGGTGTGTTGATCTTTAGAACATCGGATTCGTCGTTCACCACCAGCACCGTCGGCCGCTAGCCGTCCTTTCGGCTTTGAGCTAGCTGCGTCATCACATCTGGGGCTAGTTGAACATATCCTCTGTTCCTCCCCAGTAGCATTTTGACCACCTTCCGACCTGGGATTCCCATCTTCCGATGGTATACCGACATATCTTTGGTTGTACTGATCCATTTAGTTTTCATGGCAAGAATACTGGGGTGGGTTGCCATTACCTTCCCCAGGGATCGTATTTAGTCTGACCTCTCTGCCACGACCTTCCCGTCTTGGGTGTCCCTTCACGGTTTAGCTCATGCTTTCATTGAGGTGCTCAAGCTCCAGCACCACGACAAGGTAACGATCTCCTTTGCTGGAGCCAGTCTAGTGCTAGGCTCTAGTGCTAGGCTCTCTTCTTCAGCAACATTGGAGGCCAGATATGTTCCGAGGAAGGTCAACACATCAAAGTTTGGCTACATGCAGTTCTGTGGTCTCAGGTCAAGAGTAGTCAGTAGCTACTATTAGAGATCATTTCATCTGTAGGTTTCCCGGGACTGAACTGAGAATGAGAAAAAAAAAAGATGAATGAAATTTCTGAAGGATTGGATGGATCTCTATGTTTAGTTTATGGTGCTGGAATTTGCTTTGCAAGTTTTCAAAAATTTTCATCTTCTAGAAAGTTTCGTTTTTCCACCTTGTTCTCCAGATGTTTAAAATGTATTTCAAACTTCTGTTGGTGGTAATTTTGAACTTGTTTTCTTGAAGGTAATGGAAAATGTGCTTTTGCTGGTCTTGTTTACTGTTACACTTGCCTCTATTACACTGTTGGCAATAGGTCCTTTATGAAGTCTTCTCTTAGGGTTGAATGGAACTGTGGGAATCCAAAGTGTGCAGACAGCTAGAGGTGATTGTACTATAAAAGACAGGACATTCACACATACACATTGGCCATCTGGTAACTCAGGAAGTGCAGGAATACCACAATTCATTCCCTTTTACTTTGAAATAAATTTTAAAAGCAGATTTTTTTTTCATCTAATTGGATGAGATCTGGAAAAAACAGATTTTTTCTCCCAGGAAATTACGTAGACACATTCCAGTGTCTTACAGACAGAACTGGGGAAAAGTAAGTCTAGTATTGACTACTGGGCTAACATATTTTAGATTGGAGTTGCTGAAGACTCTTTACTTAAAGACCTTTGATTTCCCCAATGACAATTGGTTGGATATCCATGATCATCCCATGCTGACCCAGTGGTTCCTGGGTCTAGGCTTGTCCTCCAGGGCTTGGCTCTGACTTAGAACTGCAGCAAAGGATGACATGAATGGTCTCTCTGGCAATTTGCCAAAAGTTGGCGGCTGGCCAAAGAAGCCTTGGGTGGATCAGGTTTAATCAACCTCAAAGTTTCCACATGTGCTGGAATACTAATTAGGCAGTCAGGCCAGCATGCTATTAATAAGACAGGGGTGTGTTGATGATGCCACACTTCAGTCATAAATACAGGGTGCACCAGGAGCTGGGGTGTAAGGTGGGGTGTCAGATTGGAAATTACATGTATTATAAAAAATAGTGCAGGAGAGCAATTAATCTTCAGACTTGTAATAACCTGAGATTATCCTGACTCCACATGAAAATGATGCTGAGTATGGAACAAGGGCATTGTTAACTACTACACATGCTGTGCTTTTTCAGAGACCCAGGAATTGTTTGATAGGTTGCAGGGTTTGGTCTTATGAAAGGCTGTTGCTATGTATCAAATAACCCAACAGGCTGCATCTTCTGTAAAACCAGACTGCTACATTTTGCTTGTAAGCCTTTCCTTTCTACCATTGACTGGGGATTTAGATATCACAGTATTTTTAGGAGAACGCTCAGCCACAACTTGCTTAAAATGAATATGGCTTATTTAAAAGGTCTGCAGTGAAGATGAAGTCAGTTTCTAGGCAAAGGACAATTTCTTCGGATCTTTAACCAAGATGAGCATGTGACAAAGATGGATTTCAAAACTTGCTGGCTAGGGAAGGAGTGAGAGAGAAGATTGTTATTGTGGTAGCTGACTGGAGCAGGGCAAATCTAGATATAGAAGGACATTTTCTGCTTTTCTGCTATAGCTTCTGATTCTAAATTCCTGCCTTCTTCCTAGGACTGAGGGAGAGTTACTTGCCCAAAGTCACCCAGCTTGGAATCTTCCAATGTCTAGCCTAGGTCCGTAAACCACTACACCAAACTGGCTCAATATATTAAATTAGGTTCCTGAAAATGGTTTTCTGATGTCTACATTTGCTAAGCATCTTCCTCAAAAGACTGGAGCAAGATCTAGATCAGAGCTTTCCAAACTGTGTGTCGGGACATGTTAGTGTGTCGGCTGCAGTGTCTGGGTGTGTCGTGGCTGCTGCCGCCTCCAAGCCCTGCCAGGATTCCATGCAGGTCCTAGTGCCTGCCTTGTGCCTTGCTGCCTCCAAACCTGCTGTGATTCCACACAGGTCCTAGTGCCTGCCTTGTGCCCTGCTGTAAGAGTGTGTTGCGAAATGATGCATGTCTAAAAAGTGTGTCACCAACATGAAAAGTTTGGAAAGCTCTGATCTAGATTCTTCAAGATCTCTGAGACTGAACAGCAAGTTACCTCTGGAAATCCTGGCGCAGAGCTTAAGGCTTCTATTTCTTTAAAGTGGATGTCCTTGGATCTGTTCCTCAGTGCAGAGAGATCTTATTGTGAGCCTGAATCACCTGTCAGTCATGTCCTAGGAGATGTAAGTAGGGCTGCATCATGCACATCAACAGGGATTTGGGAGAGGATAGGGGTTCCTTTTTCCTCTTTCACAGGGAGCATAAAAATTCCAGAAATAATTTGTGGAAGTTGCCATTGCCTTCTTGTTAGGGCTGAGGGACAGTGACTGACCCAAGATCACCCACTTGGCTTTGTGCCTAAGGCAGGATTAGAACTCAGTCTCCCAGTTTCTAGCCTGTGCCTTAACCAGTACACCAAACTGATGTAAATACGTAAACTATATTTCTTACATGTCCTTGTGTTGAGTAAAAAAAAATGCAAAGACTAGCTAATGTGAACATTTTCCAGGAATGTTATCCCTAGATTTGCAAATGTTTTCTGAGTTAGAACTGGTAGCTGTAGGTGCCAGCTCCACCTCATTCTGTTATTGGTATTGATGGTTCTGTGCCTTCCATTCCATTCTACTGCATGCATTCATGACATCTTGCTGGAACACGTAGGTGGAGGACTGTAAGAATGGCCTTTTGAAGCAGCCCATGTCTGTATTTTATGGAACAAAATGCCTCAGAGTTGCACAGTTATTTTTTTACATCTCATTCTGATGGCAACTTAGTCTGGATTGATTTGACCAGGCATGACTATGAGAAATTTCAATTCTTCTTCTTGGCGGTCACTCGTAGCCGAGTAAGATTGTCTTCCAGGGGTAAAATCTTAACAGTGGATCCATAAGTGGCTGTAAAGGCCAATTCTGGATCCGCACAACCTCCCACAATGAGGGCATAGGTTTCCAGGTGGAAGATGGTCATGAGGAGGGTTTGCTTGACGTGCCTTCCTCTTAGTTCGTTTCTCCCTTTCACCCTTTACTCGTGCTTCTTCAAAGTCCGTAGCGCCTTTAATAAAGGCTGACCTCCAATTGAAATTTCAATATTGTAGGTCATGTCTGTCCAGCCACCAGCAATCATCATCACTTAAGTTCCTCTTAATTGCAGAAATATTCTGTTTTATGAGAAGGAAGTCATTAATGACACAGATTCATAGAGTTGGAAGGCCATGCAAATAACACCTTCCTGGCGAAGGCTGTCTAGCTTCTGCTGGAATATATCCACTGAGCTAGCAGTTGTTTCCTCTGTGGAATTGCTCTTACACCTGGAGAGTTTTTTCCCCTAATATTCAACCAGAATTCACCCTCCCATAACTTCAGACCATTAAGGCCACAGATAAATGTCAATTAAATAACATTCAGAAGGATTTGCTATTGTGCCGATTTCTAGTCCTTTATTTCTCAGAATGTCAACAATAGGTCGATGAAGGTTCTCAGTCATCCAGGTGGAATTGTCTGTGGCTTGAATCATGTCAACTGGATTTCTATTTTCTCAGTGGAAACGTTTCGCTCCTTATCCAAGAAGCTTCTTCAGTCTGAGCAAAGTTTGTAAGGGAATCCTTAAATATGTTTCTAGGGTGGCTGTGTGACCTTGCACCTGGGGATAGGTCATGGTTATTTGAGATGTTTATTTCTAAGTCCCTTTATCATCCAAAGGGGGATCGTTAAGATTACCTTGCTGTTGTTGAGATTGCGAAATGGTCTTAATCTTCCTAGGCACAGAAGACAAAGCAGGAAGGAAAACAGGGGAAAGATTGTGCCTGAGGCCCCCACCTCTATTCAAAGAAGGATTTTCCAAGTTGGCATAAATGGATTCCTTGACCCCTCTTTCAAACCACTTATCTTCCCTGTCTAAAATGTGAACATTAATGTCCTCAAATGAGTGTCCTTTTTCCTTTAGATGAAGGTAAACTGCTGACTCTGGTCCTGTGGTGTTGCTCCTCCTGTGTTGGGCCATCCTCCTGTACAAAGGTTGTTTGGTTTCTCCAATGTAGACCTTTCCACTGAGAAAATAGAAATCCAGTTGGCATGATTCAAGCCACAGACAATGTCAACAATGTCTTCTTTTCTTTTCTTCTTCTTTTGCCTCTAAGCCCAGTATGTGGCTGCTTGTTTGTTTCTTCAGTTTATATAGGCACTCGCTCAAAACACAACTTTTGATTCTGCTCATTCCTACATTGAATTGGTGAGAATCCCATTCACTTGAATAACATCCCAACAAAACAGACAATTTGAATGCCATACAGCCACAATGCTAAAGAATGATACAGGGTTATGCTTTTATTCCCCGTCTTATTTTGGGTCCTCCAGTGAAGCTGATTGACAGCATACTCAGGACTGACAAAACATATTCATTTCCGTAGTCCATAATTCATGTATGGAGTTACCTGCCATGAAGAATGTATTTGGGGGCACCAAATTAGATGCCTTTAAAAGAGAAAGAGGTAAATTCATAAAATTTTCAATAGCTGCTAGCTGTGATCTTTCTCTATATTAATCTTCCAAAGTCAGTGGTAGTAGGCTTGTCAATAGGGCCGTGCAAACATATAAAGGAAGGGCTTCATAAAGCATGTTGGTGCAAGAGAAGTGTTAGAGCGGTTGCATTCGTTCTTCTTCACGCTTTTTCTTGGACTCTTGTGGCTCTTGGTTGAAACAGGAGGTGAGATTTTATGGACATTTGTTCAATTTGAATATAGTTATTCTTACATCTGGTAGGGACAGTTTTGTTTAATGGTTAAGGTGTTGGACTATGACCAGGGAGAGCCAGATTTAAGTCTACCCTTAGCCATAGAAGCTAAATAGGTAAATAACTACTTCAGGCTAGTCACTTTCCCTGGTCAATCAGGCTTATTGCACGAAAAATTGGAGGTGAGAAGGCTATGTATGATGTCTTCAGCTCTGGGAGAAAAGGCAGAGTACAGTGTAAGAAAGAAATGCATATTTCTGAGCAAAAAACCATCCTGTTTGATAAAACTGGTCAGACACAATATAGTACTGGACCAACTGCTGGCAAGCCATCATCTTCATTTCCTGCCTGTGACCTTCCTCCCTTGGACATCTGGCTCCCTGTGGTTCACATCCTGTAATACAAGCTGTTGAGATCCAGGAACAGCAGAGAGCCAGCCCTGTGTGAAATGCATGTGCAGTTTTTGCTCCAATCAATGCAAACTGTCAGACTGCCCTATTTCCCATCTTTTCAGTGCATCAAACAGCCCATCTCCAATTGCTCAGAGCAACTGACCCTTTTCGCTTTTCATTTATGATCCAGCTCAGAGTCAGAAGTTTCTTCATGCCATGTTGGGGGTGGGGGGCATACAGTACCATAATTCTAGCATCAGCACATACATACTTTGAGAATTTACCCGTCTTTGGGCTTGGAACATCTTTGCTATGGCAACCAGTTTATTCCTAAACCAAGCTCCTGAGGGCAGTGTCTTTTGCCATTTTTGCTAAGGAGAGCTGTCAAGTGTGATCCTGACAGCATTCAGACCACCCTGAGAAATCAATTCACATCTTAATTCCTCCATACATACATACTGCAAGCCTGATGATGGAGAAACAGATAACTGCCTCTGACAAGGGTCTTCTAATCTCTGCCCTCAAATGACCTGCATTAAATAGGTTTTCCATTTATTCCACAGGATGAGCAAAGAGGGGAGTCGATTCAGCAGGCTTAGCTAAACTCCCATTGCCCTTAATTTCCCCGAACTGTCAACAGATGTAACTAGTCTAGGCAAATATGTCTCAACACTTTTTGAGAAAGTGGGGCAGCATGTGGGGCTGTATAAAGAGCCATTGAGTGTCCTCAGGCCCTTTGAACTCTCCTCAGCCAGAGGTAGCTGGGCCAGGTTATAATAGCCTTCAGAGACAGCAAAGCTTGTATGGGAAGCAGGGAAGGTGACTAGTTGTACACAATGCTCATTTTTCTGTCATAAGGGAGCAGAACAAATACAGTGTAATAGACCAACTTTTACTGAGTTGGTCTGTTGGTCTCTCTAACACAGGATTGTCTCTTGACACAGAGGCTCTCCAGAGACAGAGAAGGAGGCCTTTCTTGTTAGCAATTCTTATCTGATCACTTTAACCAGAGACAGTCCTGATTATGGAACCGGGGAATTAGTTGCATGCAGAACACAAACCCTGCCCTTGAGCTGGGGGCCTCCCCTACTCCTTTCCCACCATCTTCCTCTTGCTAAATGAAGTTCAGAAGCAGCATGGAGTTCAGAAGCAAAATGTGTGCTTTTTATGCAGAGAGTATCAGACCTGGAATTTGTCTAATACTTGCAAAGAGAGACGGGAAAAAATGCCCTTGAAATCCTGGAGAATGGCTGCTGGTCAGAATTCGGAATTCTGGACTATGTTTAGACTGAGCAGATACACCTTCCTAATTGCATGGACTGTTACTATTATTAACTAAGCTGAACACTTGCTATTTTTGGAGATTTCCATCTTTTAAAATGGATTGCATTATTATCATCATTATTAATAATACTTCTTGGAGGCTCTAATAATGTATTTGGAGGGTGGGATATAGTTTTAAATACTAACAGAATAGCTAGATTAATATATTAATTAATTAATACATTAATATATTAATCATTAATTAATAGATTAATGATGTATATTGTATGTTATATTTTTCTGGACATACCTAGTTCTTCTTTCTTTATTGAATGGTTTTCTTATTTTTTTTTCAAGTGTAAGCCATCCAGAGTCGTCTGGAGTCAGGTTAGGGTTAAGGATATACATACATACATACATACATACATACATACATACATACAGTACATACATAAATACATATTCTGATTTCTATAAAGGAAAATATTTTTAAAAAATAGGATAGGAGTGAATGGAGATCAACTGCTTCTCGAAGCAGTAACTTGCAGCTGTCCTAAGAAATCACCTTCAAATTTCTTCTTCCCATACTGCTGTAAGGAATTGACAATTTTTTATAAATATTAACTCCCCGTTCTCAGATATCTATATTGTGCATAATCTACAACATTGAAAAAGCCAACATGGTTCAGTATTGATCAAGATAAAGCTGAGAAAAGAAATGATCAATCCTGTACCAGGGCCTGAATTCTATCACTTCTGTAGATTGTACAAGTTAGCATTTTTTTCTTACCTAGGCAACCCTGAATGTTTGTGTATTTTGTGTGTTTATTATATCTGTTGGTTGTGGGGCAGGAACAAATACCTTACCCCTGAAAATCCAGTTCCGATCCTCCCTGCTAGCATCTGTATTACTTTTCAAGCATTTCTGCACAACTGTAAGGACTAGGAATTTGATGGACATTTTATGCTGTTGTGAAACTGGGGCATCTGTCTAGTCTTAATGATGTAGACCATAGAAGAACAAGAGAGCCAGTTTGGTGTAGTGGTTAAGGCACCAGGCTAGAAACTAGGAGACCATGAGTTCTAGTGAAGTGTTAGACACAAAGCCAGCTGGGTGACCTTGGGCAAGTCACTCTCTCTCAGCCATAAGAAGCAGGCAATGGCACACCACTTCTGAAATCTTGCCAAGAAATCTGCAAGGACTTCTCCAGGCAGTCGCCTGGAGTTAACACTGACTTGAATGCAAAATAAATAAAATAAATAAATAGAAGAACAAGGATCTTTTTAGAAATAAATAGCAATGTTAGTGTTCAAAATGCTTCATGTAATCTTAAAATGACTTGGAAGTGTAGATCAGTATTATGATCCCCATTTTTCAGATGGGTTAAAGATGGAGTGGGGGTGGTACTATCCAAAGCTGCATGGTATATTTATTATCTATGTAAGATTTTCACTGAGACTTGAGGGCTCATAATTCAATCTCTTGCCATAACATTATTGATTGATGATGTGCCATTAAGTCAGTATCGACTCTTAGAGACCACATACGTAGACCTTCCGAAGGTTAAATAACATTAGAACTGCTCACATTTCAACTTATTCATATTTTTTTAGATGGCCTTTTCCCCTTTTTTATACGTTCAGGAAGTATTTCTAGGGTACATGTTCATGTATTTCCTAAATTGTGATAACTAAATACATATTCTGCATGGGGAAATCATAATTTATCAGCTTTCTTTGTTTTTGTTCTGCTAGGTCAAGATTCTGTGCTCTGTTTCTTTTCTGTAGCATGTGCTTTTTTAATTTAGAATTTTCTATCACACTTTGATCATGTGTTTTAATAACTCAGACTTAGAGGGTTGCTTTTTTTGGTTTGAAATGGTAATTGCTTGTTTCTTTGCATATATATTTTGTATACCAAAGTGACAACTGTGTAGATATTTTACATTTAAAAGTGCTTTTTCTGCTCCTTTCCCCACTGTACCTTAAGAGGAAAGAAATGGAAAGAAACTTGAAATCTCTTTAATTTTTAAAAATCTGCCCTTGATTTGTCCTCAAATGTTACTGGAAAAGGTTGTCAGTTCCACTCTAGGATGGTAGTTTTCAGGGAAAATAAATGCCTCAGCAGAGCGTCCTGATCTCATTTGCTACACTTTTCAGCTTGTAAGCTACTGATGGGAGAAGTAAGGGATGTTTTTGCTTGGAATCCAAAACCAGAGGCCCATTCTTTATTTGACAGATTGTTGAACAAAAAGGTAGATGTCCAATCTTTCATCTTTATGAATAAATGCTGTGTCCATTGTTAGGGCACTAGAGCACAGACTTTTTAATCCAGAGCAGGCTGTGAAAAAAGAGAAGTTCTGAACACACAAGGTGCTAAACTAGGGCTGACTGAACCATGGTGTGTTGAATAAACCACAATTGGCTGGGTCAAACAGGTTGCTAAAGCCTCTTTGAAACTCTCCTCTAGACAGCAAGAAAGAGAAATGTAGATGTGGGTTTGTATGAAAAAGTGTGTCATAATTTATTACAAATCTGGGAATAGTTAAAACTGGAGCCGGTGGAGTACTATAAATATAAATGTGTGCAGATGCACGTGTATATGAGTGTGTGTTTGCACATGAAGCACTGTCTTCATATATGACACATGTATGTCTGTGTGAGAGTCTGAGTGTGAGAGGTTAGCTTTATTTATTGTTCTCGTGGTTCGTTATTTAAAATCTGGGAGATCATTTTTGTCATGGGACAAAGAGACTCAGCACAGATGCATGTGTTTTGATAATTACATGAATTCATCAATTGTAATATTGGGCTCCTTGGAATTATAGAGCTGGTAGCAGAGAGACATTGAGGGGGAGTTCTGTCACTGACACACATACCAGCTGCCAGACCTCTACATGGGAGCTCAAACCCCATTTTCTCCCTATTGAATTCCAAGGGTAGCATAGCTATTCTACAAGATGAACGTTTTCTAGCTGGACATACAGTATAGGGAAACAAGCCCTCTTTTTTCTGAGTAAAAATAAGCTCCAATTAAACATTTTCTTTTAGAATCTTGGATGCCCTAAGGCAAACTGCTTAGATAGAGTGTCACAGGGAAAGTCACTGCCTGTCCTATTCTGATTTTTGTAGATATAGACACATCCTAGCATCTGAATATCTTCTCCAAGGCCTTCATTGCTGCACAACCAGTAAAGAACTCAACAGTTCTCTTGGAAATTTTTTCTAGTGTTGGACAAGTCTTACTCTTAGGAAATCAATTTATTTTTTTGTCCTGCCTCAATTTATTTTTTTGTCCTGGCTCAATTTATTTTTTTGTCCTGGCTCAATTCATTTGTTGGAAACAGTCTACTTTTTCTGATCAGGTCCCACCCTCTTGGGCATCATTGCCCCTTCATGTCACTCAAAGGCTGGCCATTGCCCTAACCAGTGTGCACATCTCAGTGCTAAACAATAAATTTATTTATTTATTTATTAGACTTTTATCACCGCGCCATCTCCCCCACAGGGGACTCTGGGCAGTTTACAAACATAAAAATTAAAATTCTACTAAAAATATACAATACAATATATAATTACTTATTATTATAAATTAAATAGAAAATCCAAGCGGGCGATCTCAACCAACCTAGGACCCACATGATCTTAAAAGGGCTCTAAGACACCAACCATACCCATGAGGAGCTATTCCTATTCCCGCCCCACGCGAGGCGGCAAAACCAGGTCTTTAAATTCTTCCGGAAGGATAGGAGTGATGGGGCCTGCCTCACCTCCGGGGGCAGAATGTTCCAAAGGGCAGGCGCCACTGCTGAGAAGGCACGCCTTCTGGACCCCGTCAACCAAAACTCCCTTACCGACGGGGTCCGAAGCATGCCCTCTCTACATAATCGAGTGGGATGGTTTGAAGTTATGGGGATGAGGCGGTCCCTCAGGTATCCTGGTCCCATGCCATGTAGGGCTTTAAAGGTCAAAACCAACACCTTGAATTGCACCCGGAAGCATACTGGTATCCATTGCAGTTGGCGTAGCAGAGGTGTCACATGGGCCGATCTAGGGACACCAATAACTGCACGCGCTGCCGCATTCTGGACCAGTTGGAGCTTCCGGATACTCTTCAAGGGTAGCCCCATGTAGAGTGCATTGCAGTAGTCTATATGGGAGATGACCAGGGCATGAATGACTGTACGGAGGGACTCCTGATCCAGGAAAGGGCGTAACTGGTGCACAACACGAAGTTGCGCAAAGCCCCTTCTGGCCACGGCTGCCACCTGCTCCTCGAGCAGGAGCCGTGAGTCCAGTAGGACCCCCAGGTTCCGCACTGGTTCTGAATGGGGAAGCGCAACCCCATCCAGAACCAGAGATGATAATTTCCCAGATCCAGAAGAACCATCAATCCACAGCCACTCCGTCTTACCAGGGTTCAGCTGAAGCCTGTTGTTCCCCATCCAGACCCCCACAGCCTCCAGGCACTGAGAGAGGGCGGCCACTGCATCACTTACTTCCCCTGGGATGGAGATGTACAACTGTGTATCATCAGCATATTGATGATATCTCATCCCATGGCGACGGATGATCTCACCCAGCGGTTTCATATAGATATTAAATAGGAGAGGTGAGAGAACCGAACCCTGCGGCACCCCACAAACGAGGGGTCGAGAGTTGGATCTCTCATCTCCTATTACTACCGATTGGGACCGACCCCCGAGGAAGGAGGCGAACCAGCGCAAAACTACGCCAGCCACCCCGAACTCCTCGAGTCGTCCCAAAAGGATACCATGGTCGATGGTATCGAAAGCCGCTGAGAGGTCAAGGAGAGCCAGGATGGACGCACTTCCTCCATCCCGCTCCCGCCAGAGATCATCCATAAGCGCGACCAATGCAGTTTCCACCCCATATCCCGGCCTGAAACCCGACTGAAAGGGGTCTATATAATCCGTTTCATCCAGAATCCTCTGGAGTTGTAACGCCACTACCTTCTCAACCACCTTCCCCAAAAAGGGGAGGTGGGAGACAGGATGAAAATTATCCAATATCGTAGGGTCCAGTGATGGTTTCTCGAGTAGGGGGTGCATCCGGAACCACCCTCTCCCCCAGAGATATATTAACCATCGCCTGGACCCAACCACATGTCACCTCCCTGGCTGCTTGCACCAGCCAGGAAGGGCAAGGGTCTAGATGGCATGTGGTGGCCTTTACAGTCCGGAGGATCCTGTCCACTTCCTTAGGCCCAACAGGATCAAACCGATCCCAGATAACCGGGTAATGACGTTCCCTTGGCATCTCCCCAGACTCTGCTTCACGCTTGGAGTCCAACCTAGACCGAATTTGAGCGATTTTATCCTGCAGATGCTCAGAAAATTCTTCCGAATGGCCCTGCAGGTGGGTTACAGCCTCCACCTTACCCAGAAGAGATCGTGTTATCTTAAACAGGGCCGTCGGGCGGCATTCTGCGGATGCAATAAGAGCGGAGAAATATAGACATTTCGCCGCTCTTACCACCACAAGGTAGGCCTTAACCGCGGCTCTAGCTTGTGTTCGGTCGGATTCAGTCTTCGTTTTTCTCCAGCGACGCTCTAGGCGTCTCTTAGCCCTCTTCAAGACCCTCAACTCCTCCGTAAACCACGGGGAGTGTCGGGTCAGATGTGGCAAGAGAGGCCGCACAGGCGCGATCCTGTCCAAGGCCCCAGCCGCCTCCCTATTCCAGGCTGCGGCCAGGACCTCCGCTGGACCGTGCAGTAGATCCTCGGAAATAACCCCCAGCTCCTTCTGGAACCTCATTGGGTCCATCAGTCGCCGGGGGCGGACCAATCGGATGGGTCCTGCCTCCCTGCGGAGTGGGGCGGCATAGGAGAATCTCAAGGCCACCATAAACCTTGGCTAAGCTGCAATTAAATCACTGTATGGCTTAATGTGTTATCTAAACTCAGTTGGAGGGTTCATAACTGTCTTCTCCAGCTTGGGTGTCCTCCAGATGTGTGGACATCAGGTACCAGAATTCCCTAGCTAGCATGATAATTGAAAATGCTTCTGTAGCAGTCCTGAAACTCTAGGAAACCTTGGGATAAGGGGAGAAAAGCCAGGGTCCTGAATTAGATCTAGGGTTATACTGAAGATGTTATTGGGGAGCCTAAGTGAGACTCTTCAGAAGGGGATATCCTGATGGGTTTTGTTACTGTATAGCAGAGCTTTCCAAACTTTTCATGTTGGTGACACACTTTTTAGACATGCATCATTTCACTACACACTCTTACAGCAGGGCACAAGGCAGGCATTAGGACCTGTGTGGAATCACAGCAGGTTTGGAGGCAGCAAGGCACAAGGCAGGCACTAGGACCTGCACAGAATCCTGGCAGGGCTCGGAGGCAGCAGCAGCCGTGACACACCCAGACACTGCAGCCGACACACTAACGTGTCGCGACAGAAAGTTTGGAAAGCTCTGCTGTATAGCTTGCTGAAGGGTCCTCAAGGTAATGCAGTATTTTTAGGAACCTATTGTTTCCTATCTCAGGAGAGGATTTGCTAGAACATAGGTTACTTTGGGTCCTAACAGCTCTCTAGAATTCCTCCCAAGGCTGACCTGGGACAATTCCCATTTTTATTGTACTTTTAATCTTTAGCTAAATTTCTCTCTTTTTTAATATTTGAGAAAATTGGGGAAGTTATTTAACAATATTTAGACATGGATTTTACAGTAGTAGTATTGTCCATATTTCCCATGACTTCCCAGTCAGCCACTGGCAACACGTGGCTGACTTTGATAGATGTTGAAAAGCTAAAGACAGATAGATCTGCTTAGTGAGAGAGCACCAGTTTGGAATTTAAAAAAAAATCCAGAAGAAAACAGCAGCAAAACATTTCCAGTTGTTACCAAAAGAACAACATAGACGTCTCTGTGTAGTTGCTAGATGTCAAGCTCAATTTTGAAGAGACCTTATCTTAAAATTTATTGGAACACATGAAAGCAATTTATTGTTTTTGTTAGCTACTGGATTCATTCTTGGAAAACATTGGAAAACTAAAGTACATCTTTTTTTTAGATAAATGGTATTTAAAAGTGGCTTTGGAGTGTTCTGCTTCTTGCCCAATTCAAGAGTGTGAGATAACACTTTCGTTAAGTGCATAGAGCCAAATTTGGGGAACCTTGGAAGATATGAATCTGGCAGGTGTCTCCTATTCTGTTTCATTATTGTTCCCAGGCTGGCTTTGTCTGATGTAATACTTCTTATGTCTGCCTTCCAGTGAAGATGGAATCTTTCCAAAAATGTATTGTCCAAATTAATTCACAGGGCTGCATGCAAAGAAGTCTACATAGAGAGATAGTCTGGAGTCAAGTTAAGATGCTGGACTAGATCCAGGTTCAACTCCACCATGTACATTCACTGGGTGAATTTGGGGCAGTCATTCTCTTGTCATCTGTCAGGGAGATAACTGGTGGAGAAGGAGGGGGCTCCCTCCAGGGTGATAAACGCATGTGCAGTACTGAATCGCTTTGCTTTCCTCACAAGAGGCTAAAGGAGGCCCTGCCCTAGTTTCATGGGCCTTTTCTCTGAGCATCACTAATTCATTTCAGTTTAGCTGGATTCTGTCTAGCAGAGTAGAACAATAAAACACTAGACTTTTACACCGAGTCTCGGCGTGTTCCTTCACTCGAAGTCAGGACATATCCCAACCTACTTCACCAGATTGTTGTTGGGATAAAAATGAAGGGAGAACCCCAGGTAAGAAGCTTTGACCTTCTGGAGAAAATGTGGGATGTGACTCGTAACAAGCAAACAAATAAATACATTGCATCTGAGAAATCAGAAACTGTGACATATTGTAATTCTACTGTCCTCCGTGATAACTCCTTGAATTTCAGGGAGAAAGAGTATGATACACATGTGAAAACGAAAAGATAAACAATCTTGAGTTGAACCAAAACCTATCTCTGCAAGAGGACATTGCTAGAAAGGGTGTAACTGGTGATTGACTGCCCTGTTGGCTGGGCTAAGTCTGGAGAACAGGATGACACAGTTCTCAATTTAAAGCATCTCTTGTATTGATTCTTGATTGTTTACTTGGATATAGGTAAAGGTAAAGGTCCCCCCCGCACATTTGTGCAGTCGTGTCCGACTCTAGGGGGCGGTGCTCATCTCCGTTTATTAGCCGAAGAGCCAGCGTTATCCGAAGACGCTTCCACGGTCATGTGGCCGGCATGACGCGCGCGGAAGGCTGTTACCTATCCACCAAAGTGGTACCTATTAATCTACTTGCATTTGCATGCTTTCAAATTGCTAGGTTGGCAAGAGCTGGGGCAACTGTGGGAGCTCACTCCGCACGCAGGGCTAGGGATTCGAACCTCCGAACTTGTGATCTTCCGATTGACAAGCCTGGCGTCTTACCCGCTGAGCCACCATGCCCCTTTTACTTGGATATAGTCCCATAAATTTTAACAAAGCTATTAATAAAATGTCATATCTTTTTTTCCCCCCACTTCAAGTTGGTAGCTTACTGCTATCTTATCTTCTTCACCCCAGTTCTGCTCCTCCATTCATAGGGGATCTAGTTATGTTTACCTACATTTTTTTGACAGAATAAATTTTAGTTACAGAATGAATCAAATGACTTGAAGTCCACTCCCTCCAGTTTTGGGGGATGAGACATCTTGATTAGGAGGTGGAGAAATTGGTTGACTATAGATTTTCCAATTCTCATCTTCTGGAGGTATAGATGGAGCAGAATGCTCTTGCCTGCCAAAATGTGTAATTTTCAGAAGTGCTTGGGAGAATACCCCCAAGTAAAAATGATGTGATTAGGGAAAAATCATTTGTAAATGCCCACATGCTGAGAAAAGTACATACATTTGGGTAGATTAGAAGAAATATGCATGCAACTGCATGCAAATGTTTCTACCTCCCCCCACTAAAATTTAAATGAACGAGAAACTATCCAAATGAATGAAGGGAAGTTGAAATGCAGGGTTAACCCATCCCTTAACCATGTCTCAAATATCTGTGTTTCCATGTATCCAGAAACACTGGATACTTGCCAACCCACCTCTTCTTTTGTATTATATAAGAAGTATTTTCATTTTTAAGCAAATTTAAAAAGACGTTTCTGCAGGGCAAAACAAAAGCCCAGCTTCCAGAAACAGGGCTCTGGGCTACACAAATCCAGAGGACCACATATTTTAATATTGATTTTAATATTTTTATTTTTTGTTGTTTATTCGTTCAGTCGCTTCCGACTCTTCGTGACTTCATGGACCAGCCCACGCCAGAGCTTCCTGTCGGCCGTCGCCACCCCCAGCTCCCCCATGGTTGAGTCCGTCACCTCCAGAATACCATCCATCCATCTTGCCCTTGGTCGGCCCCTCTTCCTTTTGCCTCCCACTTTCCCTAGCATCAGCATCTTCTCCAGGGTATCCTGTCTTCTCATTATGTGGCCAAAGTACTTCAGTTTTGCCTTTAATATCTTTGATCTTCTTGCAGTTATACAAAATATATTTTATATATTTTTTAATATTTGATATTGTTTATGTATGTGTTGTTTACTGGATTGTTGTAAGCCTCCCAGAGTCACTTTTCTGTGAGATGGGCGGCTATATAAATTTGATTACTAAATAAATAAATGATTAATAAATAACCTCTCTAACCCAAAAAACACATCAGTAACAACAGAGGTCATCTACTCACCTGACCCAAATGCCTGGGGAAGCAGCCAGGTCTTCAATGCCTTGGAAAAGGCTAACAGGGTGGGGGCCATCTGAATGTCTGGGGGAATGCTGTTCCACAGGCTGTCTCTCTTAAGCTTTTATGAAATCAGAGAGGCGTTGGACTTGTCCTGGTTTTGGACTTTTATTAATTGCAACCTTTATCGTCATACTGTTTTATTTTGTAAGCTCTCTTCGGAATGTTTTTATCCTAAAAGTCAAACTAAAACCAACATTTTAAATAAATTCTATATTGTGTAGATTCTAAATTGTGGTTACTTGCAATCACCAGTCTGATTTCATTCTGTCAAACGGGTATCTCTTAATTGGTGGTCTCAGCTGCTTGCATATTATTTTGAAGTGGAACTCCACATCAGAAGACGAGCCCAGCCCTATGGTTAGTTTTGGTTCAATGTATTGTGTGATACCATAAATAGATTAATTAAGGGACTTTATTAAATATGTTGTGCAAACAACAACAGCAGCAGCAAAAAAACAATCATTGAGCTTTAACAAACTTCATCTCACCGATATGCATCATTTAACTAGGCCTATCCTATATGGGCTGTAAACATCCAGATGACTGCTAGGTGGCAGCAAATAACCTTACAACATTCTTCAGCAAATAATCATACAACATTCTTCAAACTTTGCTGCTATCTGGCAGCCATCTAGATTTTTACAGCCCAACCACCAAGGGACCTCCTAACTTACATATATTAACATACTGTATGGCCAACCTACATTTTTAGACTTTTTTTGAGCTTTCACAATAAACTGTAACTCTAAATAAACATATCTCTGACATTAATGTTTCCCCAGTCTTTGGAGGAGACAGCTGAGTGACAGGAAGAAGCATACAGTATTTGTTGACGCTTCAAAATTATTTATTGGACTGTGAACTTGATAAAAAGCTTCTCCAGATATTTTCATCCAGAAAAGCCACCCAGAGTCTTATTCCATGTGCTGTTCTTTCTTTGAAAGGAGTGGGCCTTATTTTTAAACAAAACAAAACAAAACAACAAACCAAACCAAACCAAAACGCAAAACACAAAACACAAAACACAAAACACAAAACACAAAACACAAAACACAAAACACAAAACACAAAACACAACACGCATATATATGTGAGGTAGATTGGGATGAATGACAGGGACAGGCCTAAAGGCACTCATGAAGCCCTTGGTTTCAGTTCAGAACTTGAACTACTAGATGAAGTCTGCTGGGGGAAGTCTAAGTCAATTTGATTGCTGGGGTCATTTACAAAAGGGAGAATCAAGGAAAGAGAAGCAGAAGCAGTTTGTGAGAATAAGAGGGAGAGGGAGAGAGAAAGGACTAATTCACTTTTCCCACCAACTTGTTACAGACATTTGTTTGCAGCAGTAATATTTTGTACTTATATTTATACTTTTATTTAAGAGATACTGTTTTTATTGTATTTTAATCTGCATTTAGTTTTAGTCTTATTGTAAACCGCACAGAGTCCCTCATTTGAGGGAGATGGGCAGTGACGAAATTAGAAATATAAATAAATAATGTCTTCTGCCCTGCGTTTTCCCCCCAGAGATGTTCTGTGAAGAGATAAAAGAAGTATTCTGGTATTTACGTACCTCTTTTAACTATTATTAATATGTGTACATATTGTAGAAAGCCTGGAGCCCCTTCTTCCCTCCCAGGATTAGATTCATATGAAGGAGATAACAGGGAGGAACCTTCTAGGTTCCTACCAATCTGTGTCCTTATCTCTTCTCCCTCCATCCTTAAACAGGGAGAGCTTTCTTCTGCATTAGTGTAAGTCATTTACAACAAGAAGCTAGACTTGACCTGCTAACAAGAAACCATCACTGGGCCCTACTGTATTGGACAATTTTCGTCCTGTCTCCCACCTTCCCTTTTTAGGGAAAGTGATTGAGAAAGTGGTGGCATTACAACTCCAGAGGATCCTGGATGATACGGATTATCTGGACCCCTTCCAGTCAGGTTTCAGGCTGGGATATGGGGTGGAAACTGCATTGGTCGTGCTTACAGATGATCTCTGGCGGGAGCGGGATGGAGGGAGTGCATCCATCCTGGCTCTTCTTGACCTCTCAGCAGCATTCGATACCATCGACCATGGTATCCTTTTGGGACGGCTCAGGGAGTTGGGGGTGGGAGGCGTAGTTTTACGCTGGTTCACCTCCTTCCTCCGGGGTCGGTCCCAATCGGTGGTAATAGGAGATGAAAGGTCCGACCCTCGCCCCCTCTACTGCGGGGTGCCGCAGGGCTCGGTTCTCTCCCCTCTCCTATTTAACATCTACATGAAACCGCTGGGTGAGATCATCCGTCACCATGGGTTGAGGTACCATCAATATGCAGATGACACTCAATTATATATCTCCATCCCTGGTGAGGTAAGTGATGCAGTGGCTACCCTTTCTCAGTGCCTGGAGGCTGTGGGGGTCTGGATGGGGAACAACATGCTTCGACTGAACCCTGGTAAGACAGAGTGGCTGTGGATTGATGGCTCCTGTGGATCCAGGAAGTTATCATCGTTAGCTCTGGATGGGGTTGCACTACCCCATTCAGACCAAGTGCGGAATCTGGGGGTTCTTCTGGACTCACGGCTCCTGCTCAAAGAGCAGGTGGTAGCCGTGGCCAGAAGGGCTTTTGCACAATTTCGTGTTGTGCGCCAGTTACGCCCTTTCCTGGATCAGGATGCCCTCCGTACAGTCACTCATGCCCTGGTCATCTCCCATATAGACTATTGCAATGCGCTCTACATGGGGCTACCCTTGAAGAGTATCTGGAAGCTTCAACTGGTCCAGAATGCGGCTGCCTGCGCAGTTATTGATGCCCCTAGATCAGCACAAGTGACACCTCTGCTGCGACAGCTGCACTGGGTACCTGTGTGCTTCCGGGTCCAATTCAAGGTGTTGTTTATCACCTTTAAAGCCCTACATGGCATGGGACCAGGTTACCTGAGGGACCGTCTCATCCCCATAACATCGAACTGTCCCACTCGGTCATTTAGAGAGGGCATGCTGCGGATCCCGTCGGTAAGGGAATTTCACCTGGCGGGATCTAGAAAGTGGGCCTTCTCTATAGTGGCACCCACCCTTTGGAATATGCTACCCCCAGAGGTGAGGCAGGCCCCATCGCTCCCGGCCTTCAGAAATAACTTAAAGATCTAGTTCTGCCGCCTTGCGTGGGAGGGGCGGGGAAACAGCTCCTCTTGGGGATGGCTGGTGCCATAGTGCCCTTTTAAACATCAACCCATCACATCTTGGATTTTATATTTAGTTTAATTGTATTAGGGAGTAATATATGTTGTTTTAATTGTTGAATTTTAATTCTCGTTTTTTGTAAACCACCCAGAGTCCCCCTGTGGGGAGATGGAGCGGTAAATACAAATCGAACCATAAATAAATAAATAAATAAATAAACAAACAAACAAACAAACAAACAAACAGTAACTAACTAACTAACTAACTAACTAACTAACTAACTAGTCCTTTCCAGCTCTGTGATGCTTTATGGGTAGAATAATTTCCCCATTGCAAAGGATCAGTTTCTTGACCAGTAGCTGCCAGGATGGTCAGTGGGTTTGACCATACATGCTCTGTCTTGTGCCATGCAGATGTGACCTTTTGAACAGGGCTCTTGAAGCTAAGATCAAAAAGCATTTGCCCCTTAGGAAGAGAGCCCATCAAAATATGCTCCGGCCCACTTACCTGCATATTGCTTAGTGGCAGCAACCAGGAGGAGTTACTTCATCCATCTCGAAGCTGCTGCAAGCAATATGTATATTAGGCCTGAGATCTAGAGAACAGGGCTATCTGTGCTTTGATTAAGATTTGGAAGAGGTGCTTTAGTACCTTCAGGGTTGTGAGTGCAGCACCTTTTCAAAGCAGCTGCATCTTCTGTTCTGTTCTGTCCAAGTCTATGGCTGCTTTAATGAGTTAATGAGTCATTTAGACAGGTGTGTATCAAATTCAGATTCAAATGTGGACCATATTTGCCAGGTGCAAATTAATAGTTTCTTATTTATTCCTCTTTCGTAGGCAGGAAGATTGAGGCTTTCCCCAAGGCCAGTGGGACAGTTAGAAGTATATTTATGGAACAGTGTGCTAACAATAGTAGAAAACTTCACCACTCATACAGTGTCTCTTCTGGGACTGACTTATTGCAAAGCTTGAGTCTTGATGCCAGCAAAGATGGATTTATTAACTTCACCCTGCAAGTCAGCTTCTCATAAGTCATTCAGGTCTCTGATACTCAAAACCCAAAGATCTTAAAGCAGTTAAGAACATCTGCTTTAATTAATGTCTCGAGGAGGCCTGGCCTCCTCCTTTGATGGATGGTGGCAAGTGAGGCTTGTTTACAAAAAGATATTATTTTTTACCACTCAGGTTTTGGGCTTGTTCCAATAGCATTTTTGTACTGAAAAGAAGAAATCCTAGCAAAACTGACAAATGAGCAGTCCTCTTTGGAAATGAGCTACTGTAGATAAGGGACAGCTACCATTCTGCAGTTGCACTGGATACTTCCTTCCTTACTTACTTACTTACTTGTTAGGATGTGTGGTGATGATGCAGTGACATCCAGGAGGGGCAGATCTGCCAGGTTTGTTTGTTTTTTTTAGGTTGGGGGATCATTCAGAATAGATGCATGAAGGTTATCAGAATCATAGCTAAGTGCTGTTCATATCCTGAATAAACAATTGACCAACTGTGGCTAAGAGGCCTTTCTATAGGTTTATCTTGTGTGATCGTTGTGCCCTGTCCTCAACCAGGAGACCCTTCAGATGGTCACTCACACCCTAGTCACCTCACAATCGGACTACTGCAATGTGCTGTCCATGGGGCTGCCCCTGAAGACCATCCAGAAGCTACTGATGGTCCAAAATGCAGCAGCACAAGCAGTAATGAGCACTTCTTGTTATGTCCATGGGTCATCACTGTTACGTGAGCTGCATTGATTATCAATTGGCTTCTGTGTACAATTCAAGGTGCTGGTTTTTACCTGTAAAGTCCTTAATGGCCTAGGGCGTGGTTATTTGAAGGAGATCCTGTCTCCAATAGTTTCTGCCCATCCACTGCCATTGGGCAGAGTGGATATGCTCTAGGTCCCTCCAGTTAAATATTACTATCTTGTGGGAAGTGTGCCTTCTCTGTCGCTGCTCCTGCCCCCTGGGACAGCATCACCCCAGCGATATATATGGCACCCACTCTCTTGGAGTTCTGGAAGGCCCTTAAGACCTGGCTGTATTGCCAGGCCTCAGGTTAGAGTGTTGGTAGAGCCCCTTTTAAGTCTATTTTTTTATGTTGGGGTGTTGTTTTAGTTGTGTTTTTAACTTAATATATTGGATACTGTATGTTGTAAGCTTCCCAGAGTCCTTTTGGAGTTGGGTGGTCTTAACAAATCTAATAAATTTTAAAAATGGCACACTGTTGGAAAGAGTAAACATAGAAATGCATCCAGAATTTCATGCAGACTATTCCTCTGCATGCACGCACATACCCAGTAATGCAGAAATAGCCTGAAATGAACTTATAGCCAAAAAGATAAGAACAAACTTTGTGTGTGTGTGTGTTTACACATTCCTCACTAAAGCAAAGTTGTGTTGTGCCTAAACCTCCTGACAAATAGAACAGAAGGCTGCAGGACTTTTTTCTCCATTTCCCAAAAGATTGTTGAACTGAGGAAGATTCCCTAGTTGATTTCCTTTTTCCCTTTGCTTTTTTTCCCCACCCTCTTTCCTTTTTCTTCTAGTGCCTCAGGAAGATGAGCATGTCCTTGCAGCTGGAAGTAGCAAGAAGAAAGGCAGGTCAAGTGGCTGTATTGGAAGATCAGGGACACCTGCTAGTTTATGGGGCAGAAACATTATGCATAGTTAAACATGCACTTGGGTGATGCAGACTGTAATGGCTCACCTGCTAGTAAATTGCCCAGTCAGTGTTCAGGTATCTAGGTTTCTCCAAAACAGTGCCTGGAAAATGGGACATTAACCCAGTGTAGAATGGTACTCCATGGATAAGTCCTAGTGATAAAGAACCATGTGCCTAAATTGAGCTCCATAAGGCCAATTCCACAGTGACCCATTATTAAAGGGAGATACGATTTATTTCAAATATATTCTATTCAAAAATTCCATCCCTGCCCCATTAGGAGCTGTTGAATCTGTCAGTTTACAGCCTCCTTCTGTGTATTCCCTTATAAGCTCATTTAATTCTGCATTATTATTATTATTTAAATTACTGTGAAAAGTGTGCATTGAAATATCTTTTTAAGTGCATATTTTCTCCTTTCAAGATATATACAGTATTTGTAAGCCTTTTTTTTGTTGTTTGAAAAATGTATGCTTGTAAAACTTAATTAGGGTACAAGATGTCTTCTTGGAAAATGACAAGAATTTTACTTAGAAGTACCTCTTTTCCAAGAGAGTATCTGCATATCACATTGGGTTTAATTTTTTTTTTAAATTAAGCCATAATTGGATAGATTTACATGTAATGCTGAGACACAAACTATTGTTTATAAACCACAATGGCTGGGTTCATACAGAATCAGTGTAGAACAATGGTTAAGGTAGCCTTTCTCAACCTTTTGACCCTGGAGGAACCCTTGAAATATTTTTCAGGTCTCGGGGAACCCCTGCACATTTAGGCTCAAATATTGGCCAGAAGTTACAAAATTATATTAATATTTATATTATATTATATTATATTATTATATTATATTATATTATATTATATTATATTATATTAATATTCGTTTCATATGTAGGCCTGTATATATGCATTAACAGGGTTCTTAAACTAAAAATAAAGAATGAAAATTACCTCTTTAATGTGAAGTTGCCCAAATTTGAAATAATTTTTTAAATAAATTGTGATCTCCCAGGGAACCCCTAGTGACCTCTCTTGGAACCCTGGTTGAGAAACCCTGGGTTAAGGCGTTGATTAGGGTTGGAGAATCCAAGGTTCAAGTTTCCCCTTAGCCATAGAAACTCACTAGGTGACTTTTAATGGAAGCTGAATTCCAAAACAAGGAGGAGTAACCAAATTGAGAAGGATTGAGACAGATATCATCAATTACTTTAAATCGGTCCTGTCAGTTCTTAAGCCCAAGAACGTTCAGATGCAGCTGCTAAGTCTTTGACTGACTGGGTTAATTGTGTTGTCCGAACCAAGCTGAGGAGGCACTAAGGAACAGCTCTGCAGCACCATGGACAGAATCATTCACAACTTTGCAGGACAGTTCCAGGCTTTGGAGGGGAACTCAGCTCCGTATCCCTGACTCTCTTTTAACTGGGCTGTTTGGCAGTGCTTGGCTCTGTCACAAGTCAACAGAAAAGGAGTGAATTACCCTTTGAAGAAATAGATGCCCTGTATATCTGAGGTTAGGGATGTCACCTGTTCTGCTTGAGGTCTCACATTTCTGCATCTGCTTTCCTTTTATCCCCCGTGTCTTTTGATTATATTTAACCTTCTGACTGTTTTAGTTGTACTGCCACACTCTCTCCTTTTAAACTTTAGAAAGGGTCTGTGGCTAAGTTTTGTGCTTTCTTTTATTTATCTGGCAGTCTGGGGACAACGATTCTTGCTGCAATACAGCATACAAAAATGCTAGGCCGGGGGTGGGGGAGAAGAGTATGGGAGAAAGGGAGGAAAGGAGGGACAGATGTTCTTTGTATAGCAGCAAAAAATGAGCCAGCTGCACAGAAATGTGCACTTCCAATATTATTATTGCAATAGTATCCCTCAGTGGAGAAGTCCAAAATGATGTGCTGAAACTGGATGGCTTCTGGTCACTGAATTACACCTGAAGCATATATTCAACATATGGAATATGGATACATGGAGCAATACACACTTGATTCCCAATCCCATCTGAATTTAATTTTTTTTTACATTCTTTTAATTAGTATTATTTTTAAGGGTTGTTTTGCTTCATTAGGTCACTTAATTATCCATAGGAAATAGTGAGTGGCTGCAGGCCAATGCTTTGTTTGGAAGTCTGCCCATCTGGCCAGAAAAAAACAAAAAAGATTTCCTGGGTAATAGGGGACATCCTGTGGATAAGAAGAGATGACAAAAGTAGCAATGACACTATTTTACCTTTCATTAGATGAATGATTTGTGACTAGCTTTCTCCATCAGGACAGCCAGTATGTGAAGAGGCAAGCCTATCCATGCTGTGTTTTGCTCAAGTATCTACAACATGCTCTCAACTTTCTAAATCTGCTCAGCAACCCTAAGCCTGAACCCTAATCCTTCTTTACACAAGAACAGATGCTGTTAGGTCCAGCTGCAATTAAAATTCTGCAGTTGAAATCCCCACTGGAATCATGATGTGGAGAAGTATTCTGATATGGAGGAAGATCAAGCAAAGACTTACTTGGGAATACTGAACACTTGGCAGAGCAATTCTACAAATAAACCATCACACCATTAACAGGGATTTGCCTACTTTTTTTTATTGCTAGTGCAAAACACTCCCTAGTGCAGAGCTTTCCAAACTTTTCATGTTGGTGACACACTTTTTATACATGCATCATTTCGCGACACACTCTTACAGCAGGGCACAAGGCAGGCACTAGGACCTGCGTGGAATCACAGCAGGTTTGGAGGCAGCAAGGCACAAGGCAGGCACTAGGACCTGCGCGGAATCACAGCAGGTTTGGAGGCAGCAAGGCACAAGGCAGGCACTAGGACCTGCGCGGAATCACAGCAGGTTTGGAGGCAGCAAGGCACAAGGCAGGCACTAGGACCTGCGTGGAATCACAGCAGGTTTGGAGGCAGCAAGGCACAGGCAGGCACTAGGACCTGCGCGGAATCCTGGCAGGGCAGGTTTGGAGGCAGCAAGGCACAAGGCAGGCACTAGGACCTGCATGGAATCCTGGCAGGGCAGGTTTGGAGGCAGCAAGGCACAAGGCAGGCACTAGGACCTGCGCGGAATCCTGGCAGGGCAGGTTTGGAGGCAGCAAGGCACAAGGCAGGCACTAGGACCTGCGTGGAATCACAGCAGGTTTGGAGGCAGCCAGGCACAAGGCAGGCACTAGGACCTGCGCGGAATACTGGCAGGGCTCGGAGGCAGCAGCAGCTGCAACACACCCAGACACTGCAGCCGACACACTAATGTGTTGCAACACACAGTTTGGAAAGCTCTGCCCTAGTGTTTTGGTACAATCTGCTTATGGAGTTCAGTGTTTTTAGGTGTTCCTATATTGGTAATGAAGACTGTGCAATCTTTAATTTCCATTTAATATTTAGTTCCTCCTGTTTGAAAGCAAATTCTGCTCCAGTCCTGAGACTTCAGAGTTTGAGGAAGTTAATCCCTGCCCCTCTGCTATTAACTAGGGAACCAAGAGCCATGGGAGGTTCTTCTGCTGCCTCCCAGGAACATTATGGCAAGGAGGAGAATTTGCTAAATCTATTGTTTGGCCAAAGAATACTGTACATAATTGCAGGAACTCAATTAACCCTTACATTGTGTGTGTGTGTGTGCACTTGTGCGCGTGTGTGCTCATGTGTATTGTTGCAATGTACTGTGGTCCCTGAAAGCCTTGAGTATGGTCTCTAGAGCCACGCCAGAACTTGCCACCAAATCATAATTTTTAATATGGTAGGAGATGACAGTAATTAAATACACGGGGAGTAGTCAGATTAGCTATTATTCATTTAGGATAAGAGTAATTACTTTTATATTAAATGCAAATCAGATTTTGTTCTAGCTCCACCTACTTCCTCTTTTTATCCCTTTCTAAGTTTTGGACTATTGTCCACTCTGTGCCCTTCAGAAGCTAGCTGTAGCCCTTGGTCTTTCTAAGCATTGTCACTGCTTATCAATTGTAAGCTGCTTTAAAGATCATTAAATGGCAAAGAAGGATGTTAATATTTTGAATGAATGAATGTCTGCCTGCATAACTCACTGTGAGGGCAGCCTGCCTGACTGTGGAAAGCTGGGTAGTTTTGGGTAAACAATAGGAATCAGTTCTCCTTGTTTGCCGTAGATTCAAGTGCCCCAGTCCCATCTCTAACACAGGAACGATGAAAGCAAAATGTGCAAGGAAGAGTATAAATGTATAGTCTAAGGCTTTCACGGCCGGAATCCGATGGTTGTTGTGGGTTTTCCGGGCTGTGTGGCTGTGTTCTGGCAGTTTACACACACCCTCTCAGCAGCTATAAACACCAGCAGGAACACACACCCTCCACTTGGGCACAGAGAGAATCTTCCAGCTGTGCTCCTGTCCTCTGAAGATGCCAGCCACAGCTACTGGCAAAACGTTAGGAACCAAAACTGCCAGAACACAGCCACACAGCCTGGAAAACCCACAACAACCATCGAAGAGTATAAAACTTTGCAAAATGTGACAAAGAGCAGTGAGAGCAAGAGGCCTGTTCCTTTCATCCTCGTAAAGGCTGTACAGGAGCCACTGCCCAGCATCGAAGAGTGTGTGGCTCTGTGCTATCTTTTTTTTCTAGGCTATTGACTGTGGATGTACAAATCATCCTATTTTTGGTTTGTGTGTCTTTGTCATGTCCATTCAGTTCCAGCATTGTAAGCTGAGAATGTTACTTAAAACTTTGCCAAAAACGTACATTAATATATATATATCTATTGATTGCTCTCAAAATAGGCATTTTTATGTAAGCCCTTTTTTTTCAGAATATGAATTTAATACTGCATTTTGCTCTTTTTTCCCCAGCCATTAATTGCTTGGAACATTCCAAGCTTAAAAGCCAAGGGATTACTGAATTCCTATCTGATTGTTCCCTCAGGAGATGCAAAGCTGCTCAGCTCATATTGAACTGAATTTCCAAATAATTGCATTTCTCCTGTGTTTCAGCTTTTGATGGTGTTCATCCTCCAGGGAAGTGGCTTGGTTAGCTATTTATGGGTAAAAATACACAGATCAGTCTGTAGCCAGTATGTATTAGTACTACACATACCCAAACGTAAGTTATGCACCCTTTTGTGAATGTGGTTTAAAACTAAAATACAACTTAATTTGATTTTGTATGAAATTATTCCTAACATACACATTTACCTTCCCAAACATCTTTCCAAAAATACGCACTTTTGTATGCAACTTTCCTAAATATGTCTCACCAGGTGGCAGCATATAGCTGCCCTTGACTGATCTTAGAAGCGAAACAGAATCAGCCCTACTTAGTTCTCGATGGAGAACTGCCTGGGAATCCCAGAGCTGTAGGGTAGACTGGGGAGTTAAAAAACAACAACAGCAACCAAAAATACCAATTCCATAAAAAGTCAATGACAATCCACTTTTTGAGTGCTGCCAGGGAAACTGCTTGGATGCAGTCACCGCGAATTGAGCTCAGCTTGGGTGGCTTTATTTTGTTTGTTGCTAAATATACACATTTCTATGCATGGCTTCTTACAAAATACAGATTTTCTTTGCTGCTAAATATACATGTTTTTATATGCAGCTTTTCTCGAAATACAGATTTTGAATGCAAGTTTTGAGCCTATATATAGGTTCAAAAGTGCTAGTTTCTGGCACGATGGATTCCATTTTGGTAGCTCACACAACTTCATTTGAGAAGAAATTGTTTCCCTGGAATACCTTGTGAGGAGTGTACCAAGTTAGTTCCAAGTCAGGACTTTGGACAGCTCCATGCAGAATCCAGAGAGTGGCTTAGGTTCACCAAGGATCTCTTACTCTGTCATCTTCAATGGAACAAATATTATAGTGCTCTACACATGCTTTGGATTCTAATTATCATAATTGCTTACTTTTGGCCCTGCTAGTTGATGTTGATGGGAGCTGAAGTCCAAAATCTCTTGAGGAAGCTAGGTTCCAGAACCTTGAGTTATACAGTAAGGTAAAGGTTCCCCCCGTACATTTGTGCAGTTGTGTCTGCTTTTAGGGGCCGGTGCTCATCTCCATTTGTTAGCCGAAGAGCCAGCATTGTCCAAAGATGCTTCCACAGTCACGTGGCCGGCATGACGCACACAGAACGCCTACCCACCGAAGTGGTACCTATTCATCTACTTGCATTTGCATGCTTTCGAATTGCTAGGTTGGCAAGAGCTGGGGCTAGTGTGGGAGCTCACTCCATCATGTGGGGCTAGGGATTCAAACCTCCGAACTTGCAATCCTCCGATCGACAAGCCTGGCGTCTTACCCGCTGAGCCACCACGCCCCTATATATTATTATATATAGTCCTATAGTGTATATATATATTGGTAGACAGCAAAAGAGATTCAAAGATAGGCTCAAAGCTAATTTTAAAAAATGTAATATCAGCATTGAGAACTGGGAAGCCCTAACTCATGAGCGTTTCAATTGGAGGTCAGCCTTTATTAATGGTGCTATGGACTTTGAAGAAGCATGAGTACAGGGCGAAAGGGAGAAAAGAGCTAAAAGGAAGGCACGTCAGGCAAACCCTCATCATGACCGTCTCCCACCCGGAAACCTATGCCCTCATTGTGGGAGGTTGTGCGGATCCAGAATTGGCCTTTATAGCCACTTACGGATCCACCGTTAAAATTTTACCTTTGGAAGACAATCTTACTCGGCTACGAGTGATCGCCAATGAGTATGTATGTATGTATGTATGTGTGTGTGTGTGTGTGTGTGTGTGTGTGTATGTGTATGTGTATGTATGTATACACACACACACACACACACACACACACTATATATAGTATATAGTCCTATATACTGTATAGAGTTATACAGTAGCATGGTATATATGACCTAAAATTATCAGTTAGAAAGGTCTGATTTATAATTTATAATTGATAATGTATGCCTCGGACTTTCTCAACCTGATAAATCTCATGTTTTGGTGGAAGCTTCCACCAAGCTTCCATTGATTTTAGCCACTGCAATCAGTGGGAATTATAGTCCTACACATCCGGAAGGTATCAGATTTTGGAAAGCTGAACTAGCTTAAAAAAATTGAATGATTGAAATTAAACGTCTCCATTTGTCAAGGCAATGGCCTCAAGAAAGAAGGGCCACTGCATTAATTTTATCCTGCTGCGATGTAAAAAGCTTCCCTCCTCTTTCCCTCCTTTGCTCTCATTGTGTCTGATTTTTTAGAGATTAGATTAACACCATTAGTTCTGCACAAAAACCAATCAGCTTTCTAAATTGCCTTCTTGTGATGACAGTTTAGGTGAGCTGCCAGGGCTTTTGATGGGATAGTTCATTGTGCTTTATTAATTCCAGGCAAACTGAATAGAGAGGGTATATTTTCCACCAATAGCTATTTCCACATCACTAAGGATAAAAAGCAAAATTAGAGCTGGTTTGCACATTCAGGACAACTATATTTGATCATAAGAACATGTTGTTGATTAACTATGTAAAAAAAATACTGTATGTCTGACTTGGTTTGGTCTTCACAGAAGGCCAGACTAGAACCCTTTTCCCTGGTATGCCAGCAGAGAACTGTGGAGTGTATGACCCTGCTTATTTTCTCTCTCTTTCTTCAAATCACTTCAGAGTATAATTCTTCTACTAAAAAAGTCCTGATGTTGATACGTGAAAGTCAAATCAATTTTAAAAATGTAGCAGAAAGCAGGGTTTCCAAAGATAACTGAGAGTTGAGAAGGTTGAGATGAGCCAAAGGGAGTCCTTGTTTCCTCATCTTGGAAACAACTATCCATAAATTGTATGCAGACGGTGTAATATAATTCAGCTTCCACTTGTCTCTCTTCTATTTTCCACTGACTGGGGAATTTGTACATTTCACCAAAAATGAAGGGAAGTATAGCTGGATTGTAATTGGTTAAATTAAAAGTTGGGTGGTTCTTATCAAAAGCTTGCAATGATAATTATGCCAGAGCGGAGATCTGAATTCATATCTCCTTGCCCCAGTATCCGTCTTCAAGTGTGTGTGTGTGTGTGTGTGTGTGTTTGTGTGGAGGGGGAGAATACATAGAAGGTAGATGTGGCATTTCAGTGCTAATGAAATCAGAAATATGCAATCAAGGCTGGGTTGCATAAAACTCTTCAAGTACCTTCAGCCCAGTTACTTACAATGTGCTTTCTGGCAATATGAAGAAGTTGGAGGTGGAGTGGCATAACCAGAACATGTCCCCTCATCTGTCTTCCAAGTTTCTCTCCCCCACTCCTCCCCTCTGCTTGAAGAAGGCTAATGCCCATCTTCTATCCACTCACCCATTTTGGTGGATATCTGCTAATGAAGGATCACCAAAGCACTGATACCTTTAACAGTTTGCACATACAGTTTGCACTTCACACAGATTACATGAGTTATCCTTCCATGAACCCTGCAGAATATATCAGTCTTGTTATTGCAGATGCTTCAGAGGTCGAGACTTAGAAAGAGTGGGTTTCCTAAGGTCATCTTTGAAGTTAGCAGTAGATAGCCCAACATTGTTGTTGTTTATTCATTCAGTCGCTTCCGACTCGCCGTCACCATCCCCAGCTCCCCCATGGTTGAGTCTGTCACCTCCAGAATATCATCCATAGATAGCCCAACATAGTCTACATGTTTTGGATGATGGCTTCCACAGTCCTTGAATAATGGTTGTGCTGGCTGGGGTGGATGGATGTTGATATCCCAAACTTCTGGAGGGCACAGTTTCATAGTCTTCATGGTTCATAGCTAAAACAGGATTTTAAACAGTAATTTTATAGCTCACAGGTCTCCTAAAACTTCAGCCACAATGAAGATGGAACTGAGCCTTACAATTTACATGAGGATACTATTGAAAATGGCAGCTTTTTTTCAAGCTTCCATCTTCCTGTCTTTCCTATCCTACATATTCTACAAAATGGGAAATTAATAACATAATGTCATAATTCTAGGTGTCTGTCTTCCCCAACCCAACACTCTGCAGATGTGGATAAGTCCATATTTCCCAGAATTTGGAGCCAATATATTTGTCTAGAAATTCAGGGAACGATAGTTCCAGTTAATTTTGAAGGGTGCCTTATTGAGGAAATCTAATGTGTGTTACAAGTTGGTGGGGGGTGATTTCTGTCTCTCTTACATGCCAGTTTCAGCCAGGGCTGACTCATGGTTCTGATATATTTGTTCCCGATTCTCTGATCCCTGAATTTCAGCAATATCAGGGCTGTTTTGTTACACATTTGGAGCTGCACAGTTTGTGGAATTTCACACTTATATGGGCCACTGCACGTGACCCCACCAACCTTTTGCCCTACATTGTTCACATTCAGATTAGGTTGTCCCCTTCCTCGCTTGTGTTTCCTCAGTTGCCTGTTCTGGGGCAATCCACTTCTTCATGTCCTATTCAAACCACAGGCTAAAGCTTTATTATGTTGGAGAGAGAAGCTGCACTTAATTACAGCCTAAAATCCAGGGCTGGTAGTTAATGGAGATGAGTTCATTATTTTTAGCCCATGAGGGACTTTTAAAATTAAGCTTTGGTTGACACAATTTCTGTTTTTAATGCAATTATGAAATGAAAAGGATCTGGAAGTTATGGGTGAAGGAAGTTAGTACTCCCCGGTTAATAGTCAATAACAAATACTCATAACCAAGCAGTCCGTCTTTGATAAGTCTGAACAAATATTAATTGCATGTGGAAATCCTATGGGAGAGGCTTGGATTCCAATATATGAAAATGTGATTCAGTTCAACTGAGGCAGCTGACTTGGCACACAGTTGCCTTCACTGGGAAACACAGAACCTGTTATTTCCACCGAAATGGTTTTTTGTTTGGGGCCAAGGAACCTTTGAAAACCTCTCAGTTTATCACTGCGTTCTGGCATCCTTTCACGAAAGCTTTGTTTCCTAAGCAACGGTCACATTCCAACATCCTGCAATTCGACTGCTTAGAATCTTCCTTGAAATGGAAGTATCAATTCCTGTACGAATATGTCATGTCACCGTGGTGGAGCCATGCACATTTTCAAACCCTTTCTGGAAATATGAATCATCATTTATTTTTATAGCCCCGTTCTTGACTTTCTCCTTTATCTTCTGTCCTTTTTTTTTTAAAAAAAGCAACAATACTTCCTGTGCTTCTTGGCAAATGAAATGCAAGTGAGTTTTGAAGACAGATGGATGCAGCTCAGTTGGAGAGGGAACTTGAGGCCAAGGACTAGAGAGGATGCTGTTAAACCATGAACAAATGTGTGCTGTCTTGGAAAATACCATCCCTCAGGGTGGCCTGGAAAAGGAAGAATGAGAGCAGGTGCCTGGCAACTTAAGTGTGGGCCTTGTTCCAATTCATGATTATTGGTTCCATATTTTACGGGCTGTACCAAGATAGGTGTCTCTCTATACGTATATTATGTCCTTGAAATCATTTTTGCACAGAAGCAGCTGGCATATTAATAAAAAAAACACCACTACCAGTTGTTAAAATGATGTGATGGCTGCTGCTACATACTGTACGGTATTGTGTGTGTGTGTTGTGTGTCTCTTGATATTTGGGTGTGTGTGTACTATGCTGGTTGTTCTTCATCTTCTAAGCAAGAACACTAGAAGACTTCAGGACCTGGTTGCCTGATCTTATGCTGGAGAATAGATGGGACCGTACACTCCTGTTAGTTCTTAGGGACTTTTTAGTGGCTTTCAGTGTTTTGACCAAAGTATTCTTCTGGGTCAGCTGGCTGACTATAGTATTGGAACACAATGGTTTCACTTCTGTGTATTAGATCAAAGACAATTTTCTCTCCCAAGCTGTTTTTTCCATATATAGGAAATATGTGACCTTCTGACTCTCTTTTCTGTAACCCTCTGATGAAAGTCCAAGGGGCAGCATGAGCTACCAGTTTTGGGTTAGTCTGTCAGCTGGAAATGTTCCTTGGAAAACAGTCTGTATCTCAGTTGATCCAGACTAGACAACTATATGTGTCTAAAGTTTGTGGTGATGATTCACAAACTTCAGCTGCAGAATCTGCTTATTCCAGCCCTTGATTTGTACTAGGCAGCTGGTTCATATTAACCAATGTTGCACCATTCCCAACCAATGGAAGACTGAGCTTGTAGTTTTTTTTATTCAGAAGAAGCTGTAATGAGAGGTGGCTCTTAATTCTGTTTATAGTTGATTAACTGCAGAAAGTGATTGAGGGAGATGAGAAAATATGTGACACTATTGACCCTATAGACTTTAAAAGATTAGTTGCAGTCTTATTGGATATTGATTATTTGGGGAAACCTTTTCAGACCTGGTATGCTAGTTGAGGTATGTGTGTTTGGGTAGGGAGATGAAGGGTAAAATATGGAAGATGGTCTGACAATTGCTGTTGCCTTACACCAGGGTTTCTCAACCAGGGTTCCACACAACCCTAGGGATTCTGCGAGAGGTCATTGGGGTTCCCTGGGAGATAATGATTTATTTAAAAAATTATTTCAAATTCGGGCAACTTCACGTTAAAGAGTTAAGTTTCATTCTATATTTTTAGTTTAAGAACACTGTTAATGCATATATGCAGGCCTACACATGAAACGAATATCATAATTTTGTAACTTGTGGCCTATATTTGAGCCTGAATGTGCAGGGGTTCCCCAAGGCCTGACAAATATTTCAAGGGTTCCAGGCTGCCTTACATTGTTATCTAGCTCCTTTTCTAATGGGTCCGCCAAAATTAATCTACCTATTTTATTCTTAAAACAAACCTTGGAGATAGGGTAGACTAAGAGCGAGCAGGCCAAGATTATTTGTTGAGTTTCATGACAGACCAGTGATTAGAACCTTAAGCACTCTAGTTTCAGTCTAATGCTCTAGTCCATTATTTGTCAAGCTAGTGTCTTCCAGATGTGCTAGAATATTATAGTCAAGCATTTCTGGAGGATACCAGGGTGAGGAAGATTTCAGTATGTTGCACTGAAATGTATGTGTGTATACACACACAAATACTAGAACTATATATATGATAAATAGATAAATGATAGATACATAGATAGATGAGAGCCAGTTTGGTGTAGTGGTTCAGGCACCAGACTAGAAACCAGGAGACTGTGAGTTCTAGTCCTGCCTTAGGCACGAAGCCAGCTGGGCAACCGTGGGCCAGTCATTCTCTCTCAGCCCTAGGAAGAAGGCAATGGCAAACCACTTCTGAAAATCTTGCCAAAAAAAACCTGTAGGGACTTGTCCAGGCAGTTGCTAGGAGTCATTGGCGATCATTGGGGATCACTCATAGCCGAGTAAGATTGTCTTCCAAAGGTAAAATTTTAACGGTGGATCCGTAAGTGGCTATAAAGGCCAATTCTGGATCCGCACAACCTCCCACAATGAGAGCATAGGTTTCCGGGTGGGAGACGGTCATGATGAGGGTTTGCCTGACGTGCCTTCCTTTTAGCTCTTTTCTCCTTTTCGCCCTGTACTCGTGCTTCTTCAAAGTCCATAGCGCCATTAATAAAGGCTGACCTCCAATTGAAACGCTCATGAGTTAGGGCTTCCCAGTTCTCAATGCTGATATTACATTTTTTAAAATTAGCTTTGAGAGTATCTTTGAATCTCTTTTGCTGTCCACCAATATTCCGTTTTCCATTCTTAAGTTGGGAGTAAAGTAGCTGCTTTGGAAGACGATGGTCAGGCATTCGAACAACATGACCGGTCCAGCGAAGTTGATGTTGGATGATCATTCTTTCAATGCTGGTGGTTTTCGCTTCTTCTAATACGCTAACATTAGTCCGCCTATCTTCCCAAGTAATTTGCAGAATTTTTCGGAGGCAGCGTTGATGGAATCTTTCAAGAAGTTGGAGGTGGCGTTTGTAGAGGGTCCATGTTTCACAGGCGTACAGAAGGGTTGGTAGTACAATGGCTTTGTAAACAAGCATTTTGGTCTCCCTGCGAATGTCCCGATCCTCAAACACTCTACGCTTCATTCGGGAGAAAGCTACACTCGCAGAGCTCAGGCGATGCTAAAAAATAAACTGACTTGAAGGCAATAATTAACTAACTGGCTAGTGAAAGAACACCCAGTTTAGTGTGGCAGTTCTGTTATAGTGTTAATGGGCTAGATGAGCTTCTAAGCTTACAAGTAGTTATTGCTTAACAACCATTCATTTAGTGATGGTTCGAACTTATGAAGGTGCTGAAAAAAACCTTCTTACGACCAGTCCTCACACTTCCGACCATTGCTGTGTCTCCCCCGGTCACGTAATCACAATTTGGGCGCTTGGCAACCGGTTTGCATTTATGACCATTGCAGTTTCATGTGATCGCCATTTTCGACCTTCCCAGCCAGCTTCTGGCAAGCAAAATCAATGGCAACACCCCCCCGTGATTCACTTAACGACCACATTGTTTGCTTAATGCCTGAGGTGATTTGCTTAACTCCCACCACAAAAAAGGTAATGAAATCAGGTCGGATTTGCTTAATGACCGCTTCGCTTAGCAACCAAAATTCCGGTCCCAATTGTAGCTGTTAAGTGAGGACTACCTGTAGTTAGTTTCTTGATTGGCTGTGGTTTGCCACTTTGCATTCTCTCTAGCTGCTAGCTGTCCTTGGGTTATTTAATTAAAGAGTTTAGGAGCAGGAGTCCCTACCAAAGTCTGACTCCCTCCTGGAGTTTATAGCTGATTTATTAAGTATCAGTTAGAATTGGATTCATGTTGGGCTCAACTGCCCTCCTTCATCAAAATCAGAACGAGCTACACACTACTCATAAATCTTTGTCTGCAGAGGCCTTGGTGGGGAGGGGGTAGAAAAAAAACCCTATTCCTTTCATCTCTCAATAAAATCTTTCTGGCCTTTGGGGACAAATTATTGCTGCCACTTTCTTAGATTTGGCTACCAAAATAAAAGGCAAAAAGAAAACAAAACAAAAGCACTCTGCATGAAAATGGTGAGGAAGATGATGATAATGAGGCCAATGAAGGGAATACAAAAAAATTATCCTAATTTTCCAATTGGTGCATATTATTTCAGCTCTTTGCTGTCCTTATTTATTTACATATTTGAATGACTAGAAGATTCAGCCAATAACTTAAAACCAGAATATAAAATTTAATCTGGCTCCTCACATCATAGTAGGGGCGTGGTGGCTCAGCGGGTAAGACGCCAGGCTTGTCGATCGGAAGATCGCAAGTTCGGAGGTTCGAATCCCTAGCCCTGCGTGCGGAGTGAGATCCCGCACTAGCTCCAGCTCTTGCCAACCTAGCAATTTGAAAGCATGCAAATGCAAGTAGATTAATAGGTACCACTTCGGTGGGAAGGTAACAGCGTTCTGCGCGCGTCATGTGGCCACATGACCGTGGAAGCATCTTCGGACAATGCTGGCTCTTTGGCTAACAAACGGAGATGAGCACCGGCCCCTAGAGTCGGACACGACTGCACAAACGTGCGGGGGGGAACCTTTACCTTTTACCTCACATCATAATAATAACCTTCTTTCTTGCTCAAACTTCAGGAGTTCTAGTGTCTCTAGGACCTTCCACACTGATCTTTTGATTTACTCACAGATGCTGCTATGTTTGCCCATATTCCATCTGATGATTCATTCAAATAACTTATTAGACATTTCCATTTAAGAACAGTTGGGAAATAGTCGAGCACGTGTAACTATCAAAGGCCTTTGCATGACTGGAGTGTTAAATAGGCCTAATGGTTAGTTTTCCTATTTGGATAAATACAGTACTCATGCCTTGAAGAGGTGACAGTCAGAGGTGCAAGCCTCCTGGGATGCCTGCAAGAGAGGTGAAAAAGTCAAAATGGCAGCATGAATGTGCAATCGTGGTCACCATATTGACTTTTTTGACCCCCAAAGATGCCCATGAAGCCCCTGTGTGATACTTCTGGTCAGATATCATCAAATATAACATTCTTTATTCCTTTGCAACTCCAAGCAATGTATTTTATTTTCTCTTCTGATTCTTTTAGCCTTGTATTTCCAAGTCTTTCCTGTAGAGCAGTGTTTCTCAACCTTGGCAACTTGAAGATGTGTGGACTTCAACTCCCAGAATTCCCCAGTCAGCATGCTTCCCTGGGAATTCTGGGAGTTGAAGTCCATACATCTTCAAGTTGCCAAGGTTGAGAAACACTGCTGTAGAGTAATAGTGATCTATAGTCATTGAAAGCTACTGTATGATAGGTGATATTATGTGTCCCTCTGACCAGTATTGTCTCCTCAAGTGTGCTGTAGCATTCTTGTTCCGTTAAGAATGGAGGCCTTTTTTTCAAACCAATTAGTACCAGTTTCTTTAAAAAACAAACAAACAAACTGGAGAAGTCATGGACTAGATAGGGGATCTCTTACATGGAAAACAAATGTTCTACTTCTGAGTCATTGCCTTTCCTTCAAGATATCCCAGAGCTATTTTGTTCATTATGCTGTTCTGCAGTATATCTAATGAATTTTATATAATCCCCTTTTATAGAATCCTACTTTGCACTAAGCTAGATATAGCTCAGTGTAGCTTCTTTTGAACCAATGTGTATAGTGATATCAAAATGAAATTATGTTGAATATTACAGATTCATGCATTATATTTGTATACCTATTAGGGAGGAAGAATTTCTTCTCTCCAAATTGGGAACAGTGGTTTCAGAGAATTGATTTCAAGTGTCCACAGCCTATCATACCACGTAAACCTTTGCAGATCAGGTTTCATTTCCACCCAGTCATAAATTATTTGTTAGCAAAAGTAAAATTTATAGTTTGTAGTAAAATTAAACTTTTTCAGATATTGAAGAGCTATAATATTAAATCTAATCTCATGAGATTCTTGTAGAGAAGATAGCAGAATATAGGCTGGACTATGCTACCGTGAGATTGGGTTGGTTGAACAATTCTACCCAATTAGTATTTTTCAATGGCACCCTCTCAGGTTGTAATTTGGTGGTAAATGGTACATTGGAAATTTCCCTTCTAGTTCCTGTGCTGTTACCAATCATTTTGACATGGGGTTAGGAGATACGATTATCAAATTTGCCGGTGATACAAAGATGGAGGGATACCAAACAGGACAATATCAAGATTTAGGAGGATCTTGACAAGTTGGGGCTTTTCAACAAGGAAAAATGTGAAATTCTACTTTGAATATGGGAAATCAAACCATTAACGTAGGATTTAATGGAACTATATTGTGTGGCAGTATATGCAAAACTGAACTGTTTATCGTGGTAGATCACAAACTGAACATCAGCCAAGAGTATAATGCAACTGCAAAAAAAGCAAATATCAACAGAAGTACAATTTGAGATTAAGAGAAGTTACTGTTCTTCTCTATTCAGCATTGGTCAGGCAGCACCTAGAATATTGTTCTAGGGAGAACGTTGACAAACTGGTAGATGTCCAGAGTAAATCCATGATGATATGGGGCCTGAAAGAAAAACTTAAATGGAATGGTGGAAGCTTGGGTCTGGAGAAGACTGCAAGGAGATACGATAGCTATCTTCAAGTATCTGAAGGGATTTCATGTGGAAAATGGAGCAGAATTGTTCAGGAAGTCATGGCAAGGAACAATGGGTTTATCATACAAGACAGTAGATTTTAGCTGAACATCAGGAAAACATTCTGAAGAGTAAGAGCTGTTGTACAGTGGAAAAGACTGCCTCAAAAGGTAGCAAGCTCTCCTTTCCTGGAGGTATTTAAATATAGGCTAGATGACCATCTATCAGGGTTGCTAGAGTAGAGGGTTCCTGGACTGGGCAGAAGGTCCAGGAATCCAAGATGGCAATCGGAAGCAGACGCCGGTCGCTCCCACTTTGAAGGAGGGAGCCTCAGGCCTTTTTGAGCTCTCGGAAGGCTCAATAGCTTTTAGAGAGTTTGAGCTCTGATCCCCAACCCTATTATCTATTGGTTGGGGTTCTGGGATGAGTTTGCCAGAGTTTCCCGGATGGATTGGGGAACGTGACGGAATTAACAACAGTCCCGGCAGACGCCCAAGGCCTGGAGAGATTTTGAACGTTATCAATCCAGGGTTTCCGGAGGGCCAGGAGTGGAGGCATCTGGGCCTGGAAACTCTGGGGGCAGTAGGGCAGGTTGCCCCATCGAAGTGGTGACAGGTAGGGGATGTTATGGTGGGAACCGAGGGGCAGGCCGTCTTCGGGGAAGACGCCACCGATGTTTGTTATCAGTGGCGTGTTCCGGCTCCTCAGGTTCAGACCCAGGCCCTGGTCAAAGGATCCTCGAGTGTCCTGGCTTTCGACTGTTGCTACTTAACGCCAGGTCTGTTAATAATAAAGCCCCCCTCATATGTGACTTGATCACAGAGGAGGGGGCAGACCTTGTGTGTATTACTGAAACCTGGCTGGGCACAGAGGGAGGAGTAGCGCTCTCGGAGATGTGCCCAGCCGGGTTTCAGGTGTGGCATCAGCCGAGACCCCGGGGCAGGGGAGGAGGGGTGGCGGTTGTAATCCAGGAATCTCTAGTGGCCTTCAGGGGCCCTGCTCCACAAGTGGCCGGGTGTGAGACCCTGTTCTTCAAGTTAGGTTTTCGAGAGAAGTTGGGAGTGTTGCTGCTGTACCAGCCTCCCTGCTGCGTAGCAACCTCCCTGCCCGAGCTGTTGGAGGCAGTCTCAGGGTTGGCAGTGGAGTTCCCTAGACTTACGGTTCTGGGGGACTTCAATCTGCCTTCCCTGGGACGTGCCTCAGAGACAGCTCGGGAGTTCCTGGCTACCATGGCAGCCATGGGCCTATCTCAGATTGTTCGAAACCCGACTCGAGACAGTGGCCTCACTCCGGACTTAGTTTTCTTGTTGGAGCAGTGGCAAAGTGATCTGAAGGGAGAGTTAGATCTATCCCCTTTGTCATGGTCAGATCACGCCCTGGTGGCCTTGAGATTCTCCTATGCCGCCCCACTCCGCAGGGAGGCAGGACCCATTCGATTGGTCCGCCCCCAGCGACTAATGGACCCAATGAGGTTTCAGAGGGAGCTGGGGGTAATACCCGAGGATCTGCTGCACGGTCCAGCGGAGGCATTGGCCGCAATCTGGAATAAGGAAGCGGCCGGTGCCTTGGACAGGATCGCGCCTGTGCAGCCTCTCTTGCCACATATGACCCGACACTCCCCGTGGTTCACGGGGGAGTTGAGGGTCTTGAAGAGGGCTAAGAGACGCCTGGAGCGCTGCTGGAGAAAAACAAAGACTGAGTCTGACCGAACACAAGCTAGAACCGCGGTTAAGGCCTACCTTGTGGCGGTAAGAGCGGCGAAACTTTTATATTTCTCCGCTCTTATTGCATCCGCAGAATGCCGCCCGACGGCCCTGTTTAAGATAACACGATCTCTTCTGGGTAAGGTGGAATCTGTGACCCACCTGCAGGGCCGTGCGGAAGAATTTTCTGAGCATCTGCAGGATAAAATCGCTCAGATCCGATCTAGGTTGGACTCCAAGCGTGAAGCAGAGTCTGGGGAGATGCCAAGGGAACGTCATTACCCGGTTATCTGGGATCGGTTTGATCCGGAACAACAACTTCCTGGACGTCAGCAGCCGGCACGGAGCGAGGCATTCTGGGGCTTGTAGTCCGATGCCTGCAGCTGAAGAGCCGGTTCCCTCACCTCCTCCCTATCGCGGTAACATTGTGTAGTATATGATTGTATAAGATACATGAAATTACATGAATGTAAGCCGCCTAGAGCCCTCCAGTAGGGAGGGGATAGGCGGGGTATAAATAAGATAAAAAAAATAAAAAAAATAAAAATCCTGTTGGCCCTAAGGAAGTGGACAGAATCCTCCGGACTGTAAAGGCCGCCACATGCAATCTAGACCCTTGCCCTTCCTGGCTGGTGCAAGCAGCCAGAGAGGTGACATGTGGGTGGGTCCAGGCGATGGTTAATATATCTCTGGGGGAGGGGGTGTTTCCGGATGCCTTCAAGGAGGCGCTGGTGCACCCCCTACTCAAGAAACCATCACTGGACCCTACTATATTGGACAATTTTCGTCCTGTCTCCCACCTCCCCTTTTTGGGGAAGGTGGTTGAGAAGGTGGTGGCGTTACAACTCCAGAGGATTCTGGATGAAACGGATTATCTGGACCCCTTTCAGTCGGGTTTCAGGCTGGGATATGGGGTGGAAACTGCATTGGTCGCGCTTATGGATGATCTCTGGCGGGAGCGGGATGGAGGAAGTGCATCCATCCTGGCTCTCCTCGATCTCTCAGCGGCTTTCGATACCATCGACCATGGTATCCTTTTGGGACGACTCGAGGAGTTGGGGGTGGCTGGCATAGTTTTGCGCTGGTTCTCCTCCTTCCTCGGGGGCCGGTCCCAATCGGTAGTAATAGGAGATGAGAGATCCAGCTCTCGACCCCTCGTCTGTGGGGTGCCGCAGGGTTCGGTTCTCTCACCTCTCCTATTTAATATCTATATGAAACTGCTGGGTGAGATCATCCGTCGCCATGGGATGAGATATCATCAATATGCTGATGATACACAGTTGTATATCTCCATCCCAGGCGAAGTAAGTGATGCAGTGGCCGCCCTTTCTCAGTGCCTGGAGGCTGTGGGGGTCTGGATGGGGAACAACAGGCTTCAGCTGAACCCTGGTAAGACGGAGTGGCTGTGGATTGATGGTTCTTCTGGATCTGGGAAATTATCATCTCTGGTTCTGGATGGGGTTGCGCTTCCCCATTCAGAACCAGTGCGGAACCTGGGGGTCCTACTGGATTCACGGCTCCTGCTCGAGGAGCAGGTGGCAGCCGTGGCCAGAAGGGGCTTTGCGCAACTTCGTGTTCTGCGCCAGTTACGCCCTTTCCTGGATCAGGAGTCCCTCCGTACAGTCACTCATGCCCTGGTCATCTCCCATATAGACTACTGCAATGCGCTCTACATGGGGCTACCCTTGAAGAGTATCCAGAAGCTTCAACTGGTCCAGAATGCGGCAGCGCGTGCAGTTATTGGTGCCCCTAGATCGGCCCATGTGACACCTCTGCTACGCCAGCTGCACTGGGTCCCAGTATGCTTCCGGGTGCAATTCAAGGTGTTGGTTTTGACCTTTAAAGCCCTACATGGCATGGGACCAGGGTATCTGAGGGACCGCCTCATCCCCATAACTTCAAACCGTCCCACTCGATTATGTAGAGAGGGCATGCTTCGGACCCCGTCGGTAAGGGAGTTTCGGTTGACGGGGTCCAGAAGGCGTGCCTTATCGGCAGTGGCGCCTGCCCTTTGGAACATTTTGCCCCCGGAGGTGAGGCAGGCCCCATCGCTGCTCTCCTTCCGAAAGAACTTAAAGACCTGGTTTTGCCACCTCGCGTGGGACGGGAATAGGAATAGCTCCTCATGGGTATGGTTGGTGTCTTAGAGCCCTTTTAAGATCATGTTGGTATTAGGTTGGTTAAGATCGCCCTCTTGGATTTTCTATTTAATTTATAATAATAAGTAGTTGTATATTGTATTTTTATATTTTATAATAGAATTTTAATCTTTATGTTTGTAAACCGCCCAGAGTCCCCTTTGCGGGAGATGGTGCGGTGATAGAAGTTTAATAATAAATAAATAAATAAACTGGCTGGGGAATTCTGGGAGTTGAAGTTCACACATCTTAAAGTTGTCTAGTTTGAAAAACACTGGATTAGAAGGACCATCCTTATATTCTTTGAATTAATTCCCTAGCCAAATTAAGAGTAGATTGTGTTGATGGAGCAGGGATTCACTGAAGCCTACACAATGACCAATCTTTCCCATATTCCTGCTATTTTATTTTTGATTGTATCAACAGGGTAGAGAAGCTTCACTTGCAAGAATCTTACCAGTGTAGGTGCTGTCATTATTCTTATCCAACAAATAATAGGAAATCAATGTAAATGTAGCATTGCTTTATATTTCAGATTTACATGCACTGCCATCAAGGACGTATGAGTTATGGTCTACCAGTGTGTTGTAGCTCATCCAAGTTATATATGTCAACTCTGTCAGAATGACTTAGAGGGAATGAACTCCCTTCACTGAACATAAGGGTAGTGAGAACTCTGTTATATTTGCTTACATTCTCCAGATTTAGCTTCATGGAACTACACCATGGGGACAGCTACAGTTGCCAACAGAGCTGGAATAATTTGCCCTTTGTTATTTTCAAGTCACAGCTTTCATATCCATTTGTCAGGATAGATTACTGGCTCTTCGCTTGCTTGTTTGGTTGCATTCTTTTTCTTTTAGCAACCACTGTTCGGTTTGTGTCATAAATGAGTCATAATAACTGTGAGCCAAATGCCCATCACTCTAATATGTGGTGAAAGCTTTCATACTGCGGGGGTATCTGGGGCCTGAACAGGAAGACACACAATACATGATTGCGAGCACATTTTGTTTCTTAACCATCTCTCAATAAGAAACATGGAGACTCCATATAGACACCATGAATAATATCCTCCATGCAATTACCAATCCCCTTTTAAAGTCATCTGCACCAATAAGCATTGCTCTCTCATGGCAATAGGTTCTCTAGAGTAATGGTTTGGTTTAAAGACACACAAACTCAGATGGAGACTACCTTGGTAGTGTTGTGGCAAAAACGTGGCTCACCTAAAGCAACCAAATCACTCTGAAGATACAACATCATTGTATTAGGCATGAAAATGTTGGATTGTAAACATATTCTTACATTTCTGTATATATAAATACAAATATATTTCATATTCATATATTGGAAACATATGCACTTGTATTATGGCTCTGAAACCATTTTGTATTTCCTTGAAGAGTTTTATTAAGTCTTGTACGACCCCCACCAACACAGGCAGGACAAGCCAGGGTATATAAACAGACAGTAAGTTCCACTCCCTTTTCGCACTGAAGATGTTGCCTAGCCTGGCAATGAAACGTCTGCATGAAAACAACAAGGCTCAGAGAGCACCAAAGACTCCCCAGTTCAACCCTGAGCTACAAATATTCTCTTCGATTGGTATGTGGTTTATGTCTTGTCCTGGTGCTTGGAGGGTATAGATAGAGGTTTGGATGGGGAACAACAGGCTTCAGCTGAACCCTGGCAAGACTGAGTGGCTCTGAGTTTTGGGGCCTTCTGGTTCTGGGACTTTATCATCTTTGGTACTGGATGAGGTGGCACTGCCCCGGACAGACCAGGTACACAATCTAGGGATCCTTCTAGATTCATGACTCCTGCTCAAGGAGCAGGTGGCAGTCATGGCTAGGAGGGCCTTTGCACAGCTTCATGTTGTGTACCAGTTGCGCCCCTTCCTGGACTGTGGGGCTCTACTCACAGTCACTCACATCCTGGTCCCCTCCAGAATGTAATGCGCTGTACATGGGGCTGCACTTGAAGAGCATCCAGAAGCTTCAGCACACGTTACACCTCTGTTCCACAAACTGCATTGGCTACCAGTTTGCTTCCGGATGCAATTCAAGGTGCTGTTTTTGACCTTTAAATCCCTACATGGCATGGGACCAGGTTATTTGAAGGACTGACTGTTCCTGATTATATCTACCCATCCCACCAGGTCAGGCAGGAGGGGTATGCTGCTGGTCCTGTCTCCAAATGAGCTCCACCTGGTTGGACCCATGTGGCATGCCTTTTCAGCTGTGGCCCTGCCCTCTGGAGCATAATTCTCCCCATGGTGACATTAGACCCATCTCTGTTTACCTTCCAGAAAGCCCTTAAATCATTTGTTTTTCACCAGCCTTGGGGATCCAAGGGAGAGCCTGCAAAGTGGCTGTATGAGATTAAGTGTTTGTTCTCCTGCTTTCTTGGGTTTTATCTGTTTATTTTATCTGTTTACTCTATCTATTTGTTTTATTTATTTTTGATTGTTTTAGATTGTTATGGAGTTTTTAACTGTTGTTGTGTTGTACACTACCCAGAGTTATGTGTTTGTGAGTTGGGCGGCTATATAAATATGCTAAATAAATAAATAAATAAATAAATACATACATACATACATACATACATACAATATTTCAAAGGCAAGAGAAAGAAAAAGGCAGACACAGTTTAAATTACAGCGTGATGTTGGGATGTTTTTGATAAACCCATCTATTTCAGTTGTTCCATTCCATGCACCACCTATTGTAATTTAGACTTGTGGCATCTCATGGACCACCTTTATGTATCCGCCTGAGCTCCTTGATCATCTTTAGAGACCTGCCTCCAAATTCCCCTACCATGTGGGTTCACAAACCTGGTTCCCACGTTGATAACTTTTTGGTGCCAGGAAGATATTCCTCTTCTCCCAAAACTATAGTGTTGTACTCAGTTTAGCTATAAGTGCGTACTCTATGCATTTGTCAGATTATCCTTTCTGATGAAACCCTTAGACCCTTCTGAGCAAAGCAAAAATTACTTGGACAAACTGTTTGGAAAGTCAGTACTGGTTCTGCCTTTCCTCGTGTCATAAATAGAGTTATTTAAAGTCAGAGTAATTTTGTGTTGCTGTCAGACTTCCCAATTCATATTTCTGAAAGTCACAGCTGTTCCTGACAAGGACAGAAACAGAGTAGGAAAATGCCACTCTACAGTTCACGAAGGAGGAATGGGTTGGAAATGAAACAAATAAGCACATATTTGATTTCACAGACTAAGAACATTTGTTATTGTATGAAATGGCAGAGTCAAAAGTAGCAAATCTTAAGGGTTCCATGTTGGTGAGACCTGGTTTTCTGTAGTGCTTTCTTCTAGTTAGAACTTGATAGTAGAGGACAGGTACTCACTAGAATTGTTGGACTAGTCACTCTCATCTGGGGAGCCCTGGGATTAGGGAAGGTCTTCCAGGAGGAGGAAGGAGTATTTGGTATGTTCGCCGCCTTGAGTTATTTATAAACATAATAAAGGTGGGATAGAAAACAAATAAAATAAAAAATAAATATTCAGAAACTGCTGCAGAATTTGCCAAGACCCATGACTCATTGTCGTATATCAAGTGAAGAGTCTTATGGAAACTGGCTTTGGAACCATTCCAAGAGAGAGCTTCAGAGACCTCCAGAAGAAAGGAATGCCTTTGCCCTTTGCTTCAGGAGATACCTGTGCCTTCAACTTATGCTTCAAAGACTCCTATCTAGGTATCTTTTCCTTGAAAAAGAACTTCTCACCTAATCGTAGAGCTTGTTAAACTCTTAGTTGCCGGTAGTTGGTTTCACAGGCTTTGATAGCAGTTTGGCTTCAGTCCAGGCTAGCTTTGGAATAAGAGGTACCTGTGAACTGTCCATGGTGCTGATCACCTGCAGCCTCTTTTGTGCTTTTAAATATCTCCAGTAGGAAAAAGTTGGGACAGAAGATACTCTGTTCCAGTTTCCTTCAGACCTCTCCCCTATTTGGTTTGGTATCAGGATTGTGCTGTCTAGAAATGGACAAGTCTGTCCTTTTTCAAGATGCAACACATTTTCCCCCATGGTTTTATACTCATGTGTAAAATACATTGTGGCTTCAGGGCCATATGCCTGCTCCTGAAACTTTGGATGCAGTTCCACAGTCCCTCCAAAAATTGCCATGAAACCACAATTTAAATGCAACAGAAGGGGAAAATTATTTGAAAACATGGACAATAATGATATTAATTATATTTAATTAATTTAAATGTTAGTAAAGGTAAAGGGTTTTCCCCTGCACAGTCGTGTCCGACTCTAGGGGGCGGTGCTCATCTCTGTTTCTTAGCTGAAGAGCCAGCGCTGTCAGAAGACGCTTCCACAGTCATGTGGCCGGCATGACACGCACGGAACGCTGTTACCATCCCACCGAAGTGGTACCTATTTATCTACTTGCATTTGCATGGTTTCAAATTGCTAGGTTGGCAAGAGCTGGGGCTTATTGTATATCTTGGTCATATTGACTTCTTGAAGGATGGCGCGGTGGCATAATGGTTAAGACTACCGACTGTCAAATGAAAGGATGGTAGGTCGGGAGTTCGAGACCCGGAAGCACCGCGTAATGGGTTGAGCTCCCGTTAACGTCCAGCTCCTGCCAACCTAGCAATTCGAAAGCACATAAAAATGCAAGTAGATAAATAGGTACCACTCTGGTGGGAAGGTAACAGCATTCCATGCGCCTCGGCGTTCAGTCATGCTGGCCACATGACGACGGAAGCGTCTATGGACCACGCTGGCTCCCTCAGCCAAGAATCAGAGATGAGCGTCACCCCCTAGAGCCGAATACGACTGGAAGGGGAAACCTTACCTTACCTTATTGACTTCTTGGAGTGCACTTCAAGGATAACTGTAGACCTTGAGCCATCTCTCTCTCTCTCTCTCTCTCTCTCTCTCTCTCTCTCTCTCTCTCTCTCTCCCTCTCCCTCTCCCTCTCCCTCTCCCTCTCCCTCTCCCTCTCCCTCTCCCTCTCTCTCTCCCTCTCTCTCTCCCTCTCTCTCTCTCTCCCTCTCTCCCTCCCTCTCTCCCTCTCTCTCTCTCCTGGCTTTAGCCCATAATTGTATTATATTATTTTCTGACAATCTGCTTGTAAAAGAAATGTTGATAATGTATATTTCGATGTGCATATTTTCCCAAAGTATCACTTAAATATAAATTGATTAAAAATGAATTTTGGTTCATTTAAGCTTCTGAGAACTGTCTCAACTTTCATCAGGTGAATTGCTATGTTCTACCTCAAAGGTGGATTCCAGTATTTCATATAGAAGTTCACAGAGGCTGAAATCTTCAAAATATTCTTGCTATCAACCACATATACATGTAAACACATACATATACCACTGTTAAAAATAATTCCCTGACTAGTCTGAAGGCACATATGGGTGGTCTGAGACTTTTTATGAAGTGCTGCGCTCAGAGAACAGCTAAACAATTTTGGCTGGGAGAAATGGAACAGTCACAGACTTGTCAGTAGGTGAGGATGAAGTATAGCAGAAAAATGAATTTTTACAACCCTGGAGGAGTGCGCAAAAGACATTATATTTTGTTTCATTGTGTTCCTTTTTTCTCTTCTATTTGTCAAGCATCTATCCAGAAGCAGTGTCAAGAAACTGAATTCCTGACTCCTTTCTTTCCTCTTCCTGTTTATGTTTGTCTTTGCCCAGAACAGCTTCCTGAATCTTTTAGCCATTAGATGTATGTAAAAGGTAAAGGTTCCCCCCGCACATTCGTGCAGTCGTGTCCGACTCTAGGGGCCGGTGCTCATCTCCGTTTGTTAGCCGAAGAGCCAGAGTTGTCCAAAGACGCTTCCACGGTCATGTGGCCGCATGACGCGCGTGGAACGCTGTTACCTACCCACCGAAGTGGTACCTATTCATCTACTTGCATTTGCATGCTTTCGAATTGCTAGGTTGGCAAGAGCTGGGGCGAGTGCAGGAGCTCACTCCGCACGCAGGGCTAGGGATTCGAACCTCCGAACTTGCAATTTTCCGATCAACAAGCCTGGCGTCTTACCCACTGAGCCACCACGCCCCTTTGATGTATGTATATATGTATATATTTATATCTGTATGTTTATATCTGTACATACCTCTGTGTGTGTTTGTTTGTGCACATACTTCCTTCTAGTATATAGTTGTTATGTAGTCCAGAATACTGATTTATAAACCGAGTAAAGTCTAGTAGTAGATGCAGAGATTTTCATAGTTTGGAACTGAGTGGCTCTGATCCTCCTAATTAAAGGTTGGGAGGGGCCTGGTGGCTCAGCGGGTAAGACACCAGGCTTGTCGATCGGAAGATTGCAAGTTCGGAGGTTCGAATCCCTAGCCCCGTGTGACGGAGTGAGCTCCCGCACTCGCCCCAGCTCTTGCCAACCTTGCAATTCAAAAGCATGCAAATACAAGTAGATTAATAGGTACCACTTCGGTGGGTAGGGAACAGCATTCCGCGTGCGTCATGCCAGCCACATGACTGCGGAAGCGTCTTCTGACAACGCTGTCTCTTCGGCTAACAAACGGAGATGAGCACCGGCCCCTAGAGTCGGACAAGACTGCACAAATGTGCGGGAGGAACCTTTACCTTTTTACCTTTGGATACCAATTGTTTCCAGGCAAACAGAGAGCAAAAGGTTTTTGCGGTCAGTTTCTGAATGACACATCTGGCTCATCACTATTGAAAATATGATAGTATCAGGTTCTATGAGCCAGGATTCAGGAGTAAATCATAGATCTCATTACTTTACATGACTTAATTTAACTCCTAGGCTAGGAGTTGGCAAAAGTCTTACAGTCAAAGCTTGGCTAGAGAAGAATCTATTACAAACAAGGAGCCAATGAAATACTTGATTGCCCATGACCAGTATAAAGATGCAAGGGCCTCTTTTACCCATGGTGGTTCAAATGCATATCCTTTTCTTCTTGCCCTTTCAATAAGTTAACAGATGATGCCTAGTAGCCTTGAAGCTGAGCACGTTTGCCAACTGTGGCCTGAGAACCACTGGTCCTCAGCTTAAATTTCATAGAAAAGTTCTAGATGGAACTTCAGGCTTTTCCATCAGATTCTTCATAGAAACTATCTATCTGATAGTTTCCCTGACTAATTCCTTTCAGAATGGGACAACTATAGATGATTAAAAGAACCATACAAATTCCTAATTGTTCTCAGACGGAATTTTAAATTAGACAAATAAAAAACGAAAATAGCTTGGTGGCCACAAGGGGGAAAAGAAGTCCAAAATTGGCAATACCTTCACTAGGCCAAATTTTACAATATCGAGGGCAAGCCTTTTGCACTCCATGAAGTTTCCAAGAAGTCCTCAGCATGCTAGATGGCTAAAGGAATCCAGGAGAAAAAAAAGAAGAGAAGACAGAAAGAATGTGGCTGACGTTATGGAGGATTTTGCAGACATCCAGACTATGACCTTACGCATAAGGATTCTTTCAAAGTTTGTTTGTTTGTTTTTATTTTTATCCCACCTTTATTATTTTTATAAATAACTCAAGGTGGCGAATATACCAAATACTCCTTCCTCCTATTTTCCCCACAACAGCAACCCTGTGAGGTGAGTTGGGCTGAGAGAGAGTGACTGGCCCAAGGTCACCCAGCCGGCTTTCATGCCTAAGGCGGGACTAGAAATCACAGACTCCTGGTTTCTAGCCCGCCCTGTGCCTATTTTTGGAGATGTAGGATCTAATTTGCTTCTCTACAGATTTTCCAATATTTTATCTAATGCTATACTTTGGTACAGACATGTCATGAATACCAGCCACATCTCCTCTCCACCCTTCCATTTTTAAAAATTAAATTAACCATCATGAGGAAGATATATCCTATCAATGTTTTTGAACTGATAAGTTTGCTCAACATGGAATGATTGATAGTGCTCTGTTTCTAACTGTCACAACTAAGGAACACCCTTGAATATACTGTATTTAAATGTTACTGGTGTCATACAGGTCATCCTCACTTAATGACCATACATTTAGTGATGGTTCAGACTTACGACAGTGCTGAAAAAACCGACTTACAACCGGTGCTCACACTTACGACCATTGCAATGTCCCCGCAGTCACGTGATCATGATTTGGGCGCTTGGCAACCAGTTTACATTTATGAGCATCACAGTGTCCCATTGTCATGTGATTGCCATTTTCGACCTTCCTGTCCATCTTCTGGAAAGCAAAATCAATGGGGAAGTGTGTGATTCACTTAACGACCATGTGGTTCACTTAATGACCATGGCAATTCGCTTAATGACCGCTGCAAAAAAAGGCCGTAAAATTGGGTCAGATTCACTTAATGACCACTTTGCTTAGCAACTGAAATTCTGGTCTCAATTGTGGTCGTTAAATGAGGACTACCTGTATATGCAATCCTGTGGATATTTGTGGATTGTCCTTTGCAGAAAGCACAGGGAACAATCTTTAATGTGTGATGCTGCTGGACCATGTAAAAAGGAATCCTGCATATAAAACAAAACAATCCAATACCTAATAAGCATTCTGGTCTATTAGAGTTTGTGCTATTTTTCCAAACTTCCAAGGGTGTTCTTATCATGGAGAATGGAAAAGCCTAATTTAAATAAAATATTCTGCAAGGAGAAGGCTAACACATCAAGGAGTAGACTCATCTTCCTTTCTTCCTGTTCTACTGATATTCTTTTCTTCAGAAATTTCTTTTCAAGTATGGACAAACATCTCCATCTGTTTGTACAATGGCCTAAACAAATCTGTCACTTCAGGATTCGATCACCTATTTTCATTCATCTGTTTGCCAGGTTTGAATTGTAGACATTTGACTATAGGGACAAAAGTAGCATACATTTGTAGTTTTATGTTTCAGTTTGACCATCTGCAGTTGATAATGAAATGCAATGAACTAAAGGAGAATGCAATCCATAGTAAGCTGACTTGTTTGAGCAATAATATCAGGAAAAAACATAAAGCACCAGTTTTTTACCTTGATTTAGATTTGGGTTAGAGCTTTTTGCTATTTTTATCCTTCTCACACTGGATCATTGTAAAGTTCAATAGAATGCTCCCTCTTGTCTTTGCAGTAACTTTCCCATTTCTTTATTAATAAAAATGTGGGGGGGGGAGAAGAAAAGCAAAACTTCTACTGTTCTTGACAGCCCTCCAGAGAGAAACAAAAGAATTTAATTTCCTCGCTGTGTCTAATGCACAGTTAAATTCTACAGTGAATGAACCTATTCATCAGGGCGACCCAATGTGAAAATTAGCTGGGTGACATTTGCAAATGGGGGGGGGGAGGAGGAGGAGGAGGCAGCAAGCTCTTAAAAAAGATCCTTGGGGGTGGGAGATCGTGAAGTGAGGCTCACCCACTTGAAATGTGATGCTTTGCAAGATTCAGATAATGGGAAGGAACATAGCAGACCTTGTGCTGAAACTTTTGCCCCCTGGTCCAGCTTATCAATTTCTCAGCGAGCCAAGGTGGCAGGCCAGAAGAGGGTCATCATGTAGTAAATACCCATTGAGGTTTCACTTTTCTATGGACAAATTTGGCCTGCAGAAGTGAAAGTAATTTTTTAAGAGAGTGGGGGAGTAAGGGGCAAAATAGCTACCAGATAAAGCAGAGACCCCTGATTTGTTTAGAGTTGGTGGCTACTTTTGGAATTTGAGAGAACGTATCAAGGACTCTCCAGATGGGTGCCATGGTGGGCAGAGGGAGTCACAAAGCATCCATTTACTAGACGCAAAACTAGCAAGGAGGTTATCTGCCATCTCCCCTAATTTTCCAAACTGCTCTGTTACCTCCAGCTTACCCTTGGTGGGTTGATTTCCAAACAAAACAGTAGACTGCAGTCAACTTCTGTCAGCCTGGTGAGGTAGCCCAGGCAAGAAGCACACCCAGAAGAACTAGTTCTAACTTTATTGTAAGGTTACATTAACAGAATCTTGCAAGTCAGAAAGTACATTTCTCCTCCCTCGCCTTTACAGTCCAGGAAACCAGGGAAGGACCCTTTTGAGACGTTTGCCATGCCCCCATTCCTTCTACAGACTCAGCTGCCTCTTATCTGACCATTGCCTAGCCTGTGGCTCTTCCTCCTGTCTCCCAAGGTCATTGCCACATACCATTACATCTTCTGTCTACCTTTTATAAGAATGGCTATGGAACCTCAGTGGGCTTGAAGGCATTCCTAGCAATAAAGATGACTCTGGACGCTGGCAACTTGCCTTGCATTTCTTTTTTGTTGATTTATTCAACAAAATAAATCAGTTATTTATTTCATTTATTTTTAATTAAATGACTTTTATTTCAAAGATTCTGAATTTTTAGATATCAGATAGCCTGGTGGGTACATTGAGGGAAGTTAGCAAACTGAGAAATCTACTTGCAGAGGCTGAAGAAAGAGTGAAGAGTATTTCTCCATCCTTTGAAAAAGAATGCAGTCTTTCATCCTTAACATCTAGCTTTCATGAAGGTGGGCCCCAAATCCCTATTTGAGAGCTTTTATGGTCAGTCTTCACACTTTTCAGAGCATGCCTCCAAATCAGAGTTAGCACCTTATAGCTGAGACCTGCAGACCAAATATCTCTAAATTTAGTTTGTTTGTTTGTTTGATTGATTGATTGATTGATTGATTGATTGATTGATTTATATAACCACCCATCTCACATACATGACACTAGGTGGCTTACAAAAAAAATAGATAAAATACAGTATAAAAAATAAAAACACGTAACAGCCGAGCATCAAAACAACCATTTACATACCAAGGGGACAGGCTCTGTCCCAAACCCAGGGCCCCAGCCTCAGGCCAAGACCAAGTTTTCAGGGCTTTGTGAAAGGCTGGCAGAGTTGGGACCGATCTGATCTGTGAGGGAATGATGTTCCAAAGGGTGGGTGCCATGGCAGAATAGGCTCTCTTTCTAGGCCCCACCAGCCCACACACTTTAGCTGACTATACCTGGAGTGTGCCGTGGAGCATGATCCTGATTGATCAGGTAGGATGGATAGAAACAACCAGGGAGAGACAGTCCCATAGCTAACCCAGTCCCAAGCCATGAAGGACTTTAAAGGTGGCTACTAGCAGCTTAAATTGCACTCAGAAGCACACTGGGAGCCAATGCAGCTCACAGAGTAAGGGAGTGACGGGCGCCAAATAACTGATGCCATTAACTGCCTACGCTGCTGCTTTCTGCACCAGCTGAAGCTTCTGAATACTCTTCAAGGGCATCCCCATGTAGAGTGCATTGTAGTAGTCCAGTCTGGAGATCATGGGGGCATGAGTGACTGTGAGCAGGTCCCCCCCGGTCCTGGAAGGGAAGAACTGATGCACAACCCAAAGTTGTGCAAAGGCCCTTCTAGCCACGGCTGCCACCTGCTCCTCAAGCAGGAGCCATGAGTCCAGGAGGACCCCCAGATTCTGCACCATCAATCAGCTCTGTGGCAGTGTCACCCCATCTAGAACCAAAGATGGAAGATCCCTGGAACCAGGAGGTCCAAAAATCCAGAGCTACTCGGTCTTGCTTGGGTTGAGGTGAAGCATGTTGTGCCCCATCCAGGCCCCCACAGCCTCCAGCACTGACACAGAACCTCCATAGCATCACTCAGATGAGCTGGGATGGAGATACAAAGCTGAGCATACTGATGATACTTCACCCCGGACCATCAGATGAATTCACCCAGCACCTTCATGTGGGTGTTAAACAAGAGGGGAGAAAATACTGAGCTCTGTGGCTCCTCACAACTTTCAACTCCAACTGGAAATGATCTTGGAGGAAGGAGGAGAACCAGCACAATACTGTGCTGCCCATCCCTAACTCCCGAAGGATACCATGATTGATGGTATCAGAAGCCACTGAAAGGTCAAGAAGAGAAAGGATGGATGCACCACCCCCATTTCGCTCCTGCCAGAGGTCATCCAAGAGTGCAATCAATGCGTCTTGGTCCCGTACCCAGGCCTTACCCTTGACCAAAAGCAGTCAATCAACCTAATTCTTTTAACTTCCTGAGAATAGCAATCCTACAAATGCTGGAACTGATTTGGGACATAGAATTCTATGAGACCAGATGGGAGGCTTCATGTAATAGAGGCTGAGAAGGCACATGGAACTGCTCTTAAATAAAATTAGTCTGATAGGATGTGGGCAACTGTCATTCTTCAGAAAATTCAGGAAAAGTAGAAATTACTTGTGGAAAGTACCCTTTATATGGTACCCTAAGCATAAATTGTCTCGAGTTTAAATTGTGATTTCTATTCATTCTTATTTCAATACTTTGGTAATCCACTTTTGTGTACTAGGTTTGTGCAAAGAGATGCTTCATTTTGATAAAGGATTTGTAAAGCACCCTTTTGAAAGCACTTGCAAGATAACACCACCATCTCCCATTTCTAATGAAATGAATTGCTGTGTTGCGTCACCTAACTTCTGAGACTTCCTTTGGCAATTTCAGTTTCTAGATGAGGCCCCTGTGCATGCACTGAAACATCTTCTGATGTTCCAATCAACCACAGGAAGTGTTAGAAGAGATCTCTACTTGTGTGCAATGCATAAGCAGATGCCTCCTCCAGCTCATGGAATTGCCAGCTGAAGCTTTGATACGGCTAATAGCATCACCTCCATGCCGCAGGGAAGTTAATTGCATCACCTTTAGGGTGTGAAATACCTCACTGAGACAAATCATAGCTGTTTTGCACATCCCTGTTGTGTACTCTTCCATTTTGCACATTACCCACTTTTAGGATTTTAAATGGCACAAGACACCAACTTCAGAAATAAACACTTTTCAGCTGTGACATTTGACAGAGCTTCATGGTTATTCTTGGAAGCAGAGTACATAATTATATCATAAAGATATTTGAGTCTAGTGTTCATTAATCTGGGAGTGCAATTTTACGCTCTGGGAGAGAGTGCCATCTAGTAAGCAAGGTCTGCAGTGAACTGTACAATGATGGGCTGAATGGAGGTTGACCTGAAGCTCTGAAGAAAGGATCTATTTCGAAAATGTAGATTTTGATTTCTGCTGATTTTTCTTTGCTTAAATTACACCTTATCCCCCATCCAAATATTGTCAATGAATTGTGATTTTTAATATTACTTAAGGAAGAAATTATTAAATATATGAGAAGTAATTAAGATTGTATGAAAATTGCTTTTGCGTCTCAGCCCAACTTCTTTGCAAACCCCAGCATATCTACGTGCAGCCCTCAGCAAATATTTCTCTCTATCTATCTCTCTATCTCTCTATCTCTCTATCTCTCTATCTCTCTATCTCTATCTCTATCTCTATCTCTATCTCTATCTCTATCTCTATCTCTATCTCTATCTCTATCTCTCTATCTCTCTATCTCTCTGACTGTCCACCCTTGACCTAGACAAAAATGTGAAGGAGGATAGCTTACATATCTTGGTGCTCATATGGCATCTCATTATGTGCCAATTTCTGCAATATCTTAGTATGTGGAGGTAGGTTTATGATAAGTGCATGTCCACAAGTTTAACAAAGCCCAGAGGATTTGGTGTTCAATGAATCTCACTTCACTGGGAGCCCTAGTACCCCTTTCTCTGTTTTCTCATCAAAATACATACAGTCTTCCAATTATCTGAAGACTCACAAGATTGAATTTCCTCTGGTCTCCTCTGGCCTTAAACTAGGTAGGATTCTGAGGCTTCAGTAATGGTTAAAAGCTTTCTAAGGACTATTTAAGAGTTAGCAAATCCCTAGGTCCTGGTTAAACCAGTTGTTGACCCATGTTTGCTGGAATGACAGCTCTTTTAGTGTGAGTAGACCTAACCAATAAGCCAGAGGTGGGCAATCATGCCAACGTCCCATTTGGAGACCCCTTGAACCTGCCCAGCCCCCCGAGTGGGTTGAGCCAAATTTTTAAGACTTCGGAGCTTCTGGGATGACACTGAGACACCCATGTTACTTCTTAACTGCCCCCCCCCCGCAATTGGACTAATTTTTCAAATGAAGGGAGCCTAAGAGGTCAAAGAGGTGGCCTAAGCCCTTGCAAAACAGGGTTATTTTGCCTATTAACTCCCACTTGGCTGGGGAAAATATGCCCCATAAAGATCCCAAATGTCCCCCCAAATGAAAAAAAGGTCCCAAATATTCATCTTGAGGAATGTCACAATATCACTAGCCTTGCTTGCTTCCTGTCGCCTGAGACCTTAGTAGGCTGTAGAGGGAAGCTGAAGTCATTTTTGCTAGGTATGATGTGCTCTCCAAGGTTCTTACTGTTGCTACTCCAACAATTCTTAGGCATGTTCAAGACACAGGATCAATGTAGAGATATGCATTTGTAATCTTAACAGGAAAAAACACCTTGAATTAAAGAAAAAATCAAATCGCACATAGGCTATGAGGCAAGGCCTAAAATTAAGCTATTTAAAACCAAAGCAACACGCAAATAAAATGGATTGTGCTGATGCACTTATACTTTGCAGACCTGATCAATTCAGAATCTGAAAATTCAGAGATATGTAAATAGGAAAATTCTGAAAATATCATTTTATTTATTTATTTGCATTTATTGAATTAAAATATTTATAAGCTGCATGCTATGCAGTGCATCTTAAAGCAGTGTACAATATATATGTCTGTTATATACATAACATGCTATCATATAAAAGTTCTTAACATTTAGTAATAAAATAATCATGGACATAAATTGTTCAACTGCATCATCAAGGGATCTCCAGTGCCAAAGTGGGGGGGGGAAATCATGTCCATCTGAATTGTAGACATGCTGCACTTTATGTTCAGGGGAAAGGAATTCCAAAACACCAGTATCACAACTGCAAAGGCTTCATACTGGTACAATGAATAGCCTATATTTCCATCGAATTTTCACTTGCTCAGTGTTGTTATGAGCAATATACTGCAAAGAAAAGCTGTCCAATTGCAACTCTCAGATTGCAAACCTGGAAGAGACATTAAGACTTTGTGCTAGAATTAGGCTGACCATATTTCAGGTCCCTGCCCCCTGGTCCACGCGATTGGCTCCTGCCTGCAAACCCCGCCCCAACCAGCGCAATTGGCTCCTGCCTGCAAACCCCGCCCCTGGTCCACACAATTGGCTCCCGCCTGCAAACCCTGCCCCCCGGTCCACACTCCGGCTCGGATCCTCCTTCTGCGCCATTCCCGCCGGGTTTGAAAAATGGGACAAAATTGAGATTCTTATGAAAGCAACGGGACGGTTGAAAAATGCTAAAAAAAACGGGACTGTCCCGTTCAAAACGGGACATATGGTCAGCCTAGCTAGAATGAACTACGTGCAGATCATTAGCAGTAAGATTTTTTTCTAAGTGCTATATTTCATACAGTATGTATGTACGTGTGTGTGTGTGTATATGTGTGTGTATGTGTGTGTGTGTGTGTGTGTATGTATACACACACACACACACACACACACACACACATATATATATATATATATAGTCAAGTACCAGGCCATATACAACAGTGTCACACCAGTGAGCTTTCAGCATACTGTATCTGTGTTTGCTGGCAAGCACTAAAAGGGATGGCAGTTTTTTAAAAAAAAGAATATTCTTTTCAGGGTTTTATTTTCATTTTTCCCTACTTGGAACATGGGATATATCTGATAATATATCTGATAATAGATGGAGGTTGGAGCAGCTAAGAGTGGACTTTTGTGTTGTTGTTTATTCGTTCAGTCATTTCCGACTCTTCGTGACTTCATGGACCAGTCCACGCCAGAGCTTTCTGTCGGCCGTCACCATCCCCAGCTCCCCAATGGTTGAGTCCGTCACCTCCAGAATACCATCCATCCATCTTGCCCTTGGTCGGCCCCTCTTCCTTTTGCCTTCCACTTTCCCTAGCATCAGCTTCTTCTCCAGGGTATCCTGTCTTCTCATTATGTGGCCAAAGTACTTCAGTTTTGCCTTTAAGGACTTTTGTATTAATTATTATTATTATTATTATTATTATTATTATTATTATTATTAAATCTACAGTTAGATTCACAGTCTAAGACTGGTGGCAACTTAATAATTCAATTCCTAACCAAGGACCTAAGAATTATTAAGGTAGCATCTAAGAATATAGGTAGTTTCAAGCAGGGTGGATTTTTGCAAAATTAGGGTGTTAAGGTCCTATAAATTCAATATTATTGTTGTTTTTGGTCACACAGTCAGCCAGATGTTTAGACTGGATTTGGCATTTTTGCCCACCTATTGAGTCCTTCCCAAGGACCTGAGATAGGCAGATGTTGTTGTTTAATAATATTAAAGGTATTGCTATTATTATTATTTATGTGCCTTCAATTTCAGTCTTGACTCCTGGGGACTGCCTGGACAAGTCCCTGCAGGGTTCTTGGCAAGATTTCAGAAGTGATTTGCCATTGCCTCCTTCCTAGGGCTGAGAGAGAGTGACTGGCCCAAAGTCACCCAGCTGGCTTTGTGTCTAAGGCGGGACTAGAACTCATGGTCTCCCGGTTTCTAGCCTGGTGCCTTCATCACTACAACAAACAGGCTCTTTGTATAATTATACTTGGGTTGAAATGCTTAATGATGTCAGAAGAAAAACATTTACTTTGATTCAGTGGCATATTTGATAACATACAGTGATCTACCCCAAATTTTTGTGCTTCTGATGTGTTTGTATTATAAATCCAATTGGTTGTGTTAGCTGGAGAAGTCTGGGAACTGAAGACCTAACACATGTGGAAGACTGCTGTCAGTTTTTAGTTTTCTGTTGCTCCTTGTAGTTGAAAAAAGTAGAATTTGATAACATAAATATTAACAAAACATGTTTTTGGCATTTTACAAAAAAGGACATTTTCTGTTGTTCTCTTTGCTTGAGCAAAGGAGAATTTTCATTTTCAGTGGTGCCATATTGTCATTTCTGGATTTTTTTTTATAGCAATGTACTTTCACAGAATGATTTGCAAGGTTGAGTGAAAAGGTTACATATGAAACATACAGACTTGTTCCAGTTACGTAACTTAGTGAAAACAAGGTGCTTCTCCTTTTGTGTCAACCTTTCTTTGTTTTTTTCATCCCATTTTTTATGCAGACATTCTCTAAAAGATGCTCAATGCACAGTGCAAGTGAAAACAATGTACATAAATGTCAGCGAGGTGAAGAATTTAGCTCCATGTTTACAAGCTAAAAAGCAAGAGATCCAAGGAGACATGCAGAGAAGGGAGATCTACTTAGTAAGGCCAGAATTAAGATACATTCATAAACAGAATGCATCAGAATCAGATGGAAATGCTCCTTTAACCTTTCTCTCTGCTCACAGTGCTTGATCCGAAAGTCAAGGTAACTTGGTTACCCTTCCATTCCCAAGCAAAGAATTGCAGTATTTGCTTCACAATCACATCTGCAGACTGTTTATCCAAAGCCTGAAACACAAACCAGAAAGAAACACTGTGAAATATTTGGAAAATGCCCAGAACCAGGTGTAGATTGATCATCTGAGTTCCCTGCTGATCTGTTTGTTTATGCAATTGATAAGGCATTGCTTTTATTACAAATAGGCAATCAAGCTTTTGAAGGAAAGCCTCTGCTGAAATCAATCCTATTGAACATAATTTCAGACTTAATTGTGCTCTGGAAAGCTCTTCCTTTTCACAGTACTGTATCTGTAGATACACACAATGTTCCACCAAAACATGTGCATTTGTGAAATAAGGGGCTGAACTCTCCTTCCCCCTGTCGTGCTTCTGAGTGTGGAATCTGAATTCTCCTGGAAAAGATTCTTGACAGCAGTGTTGTCCCAAACCCAAACAAGTTGTGGTTTAGTTTTGAAACAAACTTTTCAGAACCTAGAGAGCATTTTTCTCATGTTGCCCCACAGGTGGGAACCGAAGCTCGGTACAACTGGTATGTACCATGTTCAGAAAAGCTGGTCTAAACCATACAGTAGTAGATGAACCAAAAGTTTGACCTAGTATAAGGGTGCTTCTTATCTTATAAATCCTGAGGGCTTACGACATTGGAATGATGATGCCTAACACTTGAGTACCCCGGAACAAACCAAATTTTAAGTATCCCTATCACAGATGGCAAAAGGGAGGCATTTCAGGACTGAGAAAAGTTGAAAGAATTTACCAGCAGCATTCCTTTCGGCAGACAGTGGCTGCTATTTTATGCCAGATGTTTTTATTCTGGTAGGCATGGAAAAGTATTTATTTCTCTTAAAAAAAGAGTAAGTGTGTGTGTGTGTGTGTGTGTGTGTGTATTCCCCAGCAGCCTCCTTTCTTTCTGAGATCCCTGTATCCTTTTTACAACCTTGTGTGCCATAAACAGGGTAGCAGTTAAGGCCAACAAATGAGGAGGCCACACTTCCAGCAATTTATTCTCTGCTGCTGCTTATTACATGGTGTTAAGAGAATCTCATAAGTATGGATCCATATTACCCCTTCCTCCTTAGGCCTGCATGCATGAAAGCAGAGGCAGCTTTTGCATACATCCTACTTTGAAAAGGATCAATGCTTATTTGTAACCAATAGGCTGTTTTGTTTATTTAGTGCAGCAAAGGCTCTGACAGCATTTCCATTGTCACAGTTAATTACATCACAACAGAACTCTTACTCTGGAGTGGAAGCATAGCTTGTCTTATTTGAAGGGGAAAGAAGAGGAAAGTATGAGGATTAAAAGGAAAACCTCCTGTGTGGCTCTGTCTATCTTTCTAGTGCAAAGCTAACACTGAAAGAGGGAACTTGCTTTATCTAATTTTCATCTTCCAGCTAAAAGATGGAAATCAGCCCCTTCTCTCCTTCCTCGCCTTTTGTGGGGTGGTAGACCAATCTCAGGGAAGATAAATGGAATATATTTTATTAGGAATAAGAGAAAAAGACCACAACAACAACAACAAAAAGGTAAAATTCCTTTTTTTGCTTTAAGTAGTTGCCTGTAAAACATTCAGTGGCAAAGGAGATAAAAATATTGAATAATTCCAAACACAGACAGCATCTGAAAAGAATGTCCAATAAAAAAAATGTACAGGACAGCAAAAGGTTCTGAGCAGATCACAGAATGCATTGATCTGCTACTCTCAGCCCCATTAGATCGACCAGACCATGAAGTCAACTCCACAGGAAGGCTAAAAATACCTTTATTGAAATTGGCTATTATAACAGAATCTTGCAAGTCTGATTGTTCTATACATCCCCCTCCTTTTTTTTTGTTGTAAAATTTTATTATTTTTTTAGAACAAAGATAAAAAACTACAAAAAAGAAAAGAAAAACACTACATACAAAAAGAATAACATTAAAAGTGCAAAAACAAAAAAGAAAAAACTTCTAAAAAGTTACATATAAACAGGTGGCTTCCCGCTTTTCACAGCAAGAATATACAGCAATTTCCACAAACAAGCCCTTCCTCTAATTCAAACCTTAATCACATTATTTCTGTAAATCCTTCCAATATATAAGTCTCTAATAAATTTGCTCCTTCCCCTTCAATCCTTTCCTTTTAAAAATAATCCATTTAATAATTTCTCCCCCCTTCTACTGCTATTCTATATATTTCTGTCTGCACAATACACATCAAATTATTTGTAATAAACAATCTTAACTCTATTAGATCTCTAAAACAGTATAAAACATTATATCTATCAATATCCTTTAAGTTTTACAAAACCCTATAAAACAATCATATACTCTCTTAATCAATCCAACTATATATTAGTTTTTATAAATTGTCTACTTATATAATTAACAATCTTAACCCTAATTATATTTAAAAACCAATATCTTTTAAGTCTTAGAAATCAAAAATCCTGTAAGTCAGATTAACCTCATTATCAGTCCAATTAAATATTCTTAATTTTTTTATCCCTTCTCAAAATGTATCAGAGCATTCGAACATTTCAAGAGCACAGCAACACTTTTTTTTTGAAAAATCTACAATAACTTCAGAAAATAGAAAGTTTCCATCGAAAGAGAAAAAAACCTCCCACACAGTACATTTCTTTCCCCAAAACATTGATCGAAATAGTCACAACATTCCAGTTCAAAGCTCTCAACCGAGCACCTTTCAATTACCCCCACAACAGCAAAAACGCCATCTTTTCCTGTGTTTTCCTCTTGTTTCATCATAGTATTTTCATGTACTTATTTCATTTTGTCCAAAATCTCCTCTTTAATGTCCCAAACAGTCTGAATGATAGTTTAATAGCTCTTTAAAATGATGTTTTCTTGCTGATAACGTAATTTTCTTAAATCTTCTTTAAACTCTTCCATTATTCAGATAGTAAATTATAACACACCCTAAGAAATTAACTCACAAAGATAGAGGTTAATGAATTAATCCAAAATTAACATAATAAACAATCTTAACTCTATTAGATCTCACAGACAATATAAAACATTATATCTTATCAATATCCTTTAGGTTTTGCAAAACTATAACCCTATAAAACAATCATATAATCTCTTTATCAATCCAACTATTTATTCTTAGTTTTTATAAATTGTCTACTTATATAATTAACAATCTAACCCTAATTATATTTAAAAACCAATATAGAAAATTACCAGAATAAAAAATATTTTTTAAGTCTTAGAAATCAAAAATCCTGTAAGTCAAATTAACCTCATTATCAGTCCAATTAAGTATTCTTAATTTTTTTACCCCTTCTCAAAATATACCAGAGCATTCAGACATTTCAACAGCACAGCAACACTTTTTTTTGGAAAAATCTACAATAGCTTCAGAAAATACAAAGTTTCCATCGAAAGAGAAAAAAACCTCCCACACAGTACATTCTTTTTTCCCAAAACATTGACCGAAATAATCATAACATTTCAGTTCAGAGTTCTCAGCCGAGCGCTTTTCAATTACCCCAGCAACAAAAACACCATCTTTTCCTGTGTTTTCCTCTTGTTCCGTCATAGTATTTTCATATAATTGTTTCATTTTGACCAAAATCTCCTCTTTAATGTCCCGAACAGTCTGTATGATAGTTTGACAGTTCTTTAAAATGATGTTTTCTTGCTGATAACGTAATTTTCTTAAATCTTCTTTAAACTCTTCCATTATTCAGATAGTAAATTATAACACACCCTAAGAAACTCACAAAGATAGATGTTAATGAATTTATCCTAAATTAACCACATATATATATATATATATATATATATATATATATATATATATATATATATTCAGGCAGAGAATAGAAAAAAGTATACAGAGAGTACAGTTAGGGTTAGACATGATTAAATCCCAGCCTCCTGGTGAGCCTTACCACTCGGTCGCAGACGCTGTCTACGAACTCCTGGCTACAACTCACCATCTGGAGGACAGATGGGTCAATTCTCAGCGTTTTCCTTAATCTGGAAAAACACTTGGGGCTACAGAAAAACCAGTCTGTGCCCAAAGAAAAAACCTCACGTTGCCAGCTCTGCCTGTGGAGCTCACAGGCAAAGTTGTTCAGTCGGCCATTTTCTACAGGAAGCTCCCTATACATCCCCCTCCTCCTTATAGTTCAATGAATTAGGGATGTATTTGTCTGTGCTGCTTCCAAATGTTATCTGGGTGTTCTGGGCTTACAAAGTGTTTCAGCCCCCTTTGCCTAGGCAATGGATCCACCAGCTCTCCATCAGGGTCATCCTCCTTACTCTCTACACATACCAACATAAAAGCAACTCTGATGTAAAGAAGCTCCATCTTGCATAAAACACCCAAGGACTGGACTGAGCTTGTATAGCAAAAATAATCCCCAGAGACAATAAAGCATTAACTAGCAGACTCAGAAAAGAAATTAAACTTAGCACAGTTCTTAGCTATTTTTTTTCTTATCTCCAGAGAATAGGTAAAATTTGAAAGAGATGCTATTTTTCTGCCACTTTGTTACATAACAAAATTTATTTATTTGTTTATTTGTCAAATTTAGAAGGCTGTTTGCCTCTATGAAGGAAGACTCTGGAAGAACTTATACATTTCTTTCTTCCTGCAAATTCTAGCTTAAATCTGGAGCTGAGGGGAGATGTTAAATCTTGGTTTCCAGCCTCTCATCCAACAACTTCTACTTGATTTTGAGAGAGAGAGAGAGAGAGAGAGAGAGAGAGAGAGAGAGAGAGAGAAGCTTGCTTATCCATTCGCTATACTCTTGATCTTCTTTGTCTTGTCCATTCTCTTGTCCAATCTTATGAACCTTTGTCATGTTCTCCCTTCTCTGCTTATTATTATCTTTCTGAAAGTTGGAAAGCCCAAAACATGGGCACTTTAATTACTTGGTTCATTGTTGCCAGTTGCCATGCCTATTCCAGTTCAAATAAATAAACATTTTTTTAAAGTTGGTAGTAATGCACATGATAGTCCAACTTTGGCTGAACTATACAATGGATGTGGACACCATAGTTTTATTTTATGGAGTTGTCTTTTGTGGAGCTGCAACTGACATGGTGACTGACATTTTTTCAGCTCTTCATGACAATCCAAAGATCTTGTCCCCAGTTAGTCACTGCCGATTAAATACATATTAGGCTACATATGAATCCAGAGTTTTTAAATCAATGATTTCCATATCATAAATTAGTTGAGATTATGAAGCTTGTAAACACCTCTTGCTTTTATTTGAGATGTCTGATGGATTAAATAATTGTTGTTAACACAATGGGATGGATCCAATCCTATTTGATTTTCAGGGTGGATTCTTTGAAGATAATTTGATTTAGTTTATTATTAACTTTTCATTTATTTCAATGGGTCCAGTTTACATAGGGAAACCAGCATGGCCTTTGCATGTTTTGTGAACCAGAGTACCACATTAATCCATACTCTGGTTTATGCTTTTGTGCAGGGTATACAGTATGTCAGAGTACACAACGCTGGGGCTGCCAATGTTCCTTCTAGACCTCAGTGTAATACGTTCTATTGAGTAAGCAGACACTCACAAGAGATTAGATAAAATAGTCTATTTACTCTATATACATACACAGTCAATACATAGTCCAATAACGTCCAACATATACAGATGATAATGAAGATAGTAACGAGAAGAGAATGAATACCAGAGCTCCTCTGCTTATATACTTAAATTGACCAATCACATTATAGGTCAAATTCATTATCTACCCCACCCAGCTTAAACTATATCAGCTATGGTATGAGTCACTTCTTTCATCATTCTTCAACAATGGCTGCTGATAGAATGACTTGCAGAACTGAATGCCTCTCACCTGTCTAATTAATCTAGCTGTAAATTATGGGTATTATACAAACCCCAACAGTATATTATGTAAAGACAGCAACTGTGTTTTCTGAAGTATATTGTGGGAACCCAACCAATGTGTCAGGGATGCTTCAGTGGACTTTCACAACTTTTTCTAAAGACAGCAATTTAAGCCCTCATATGTAAGATATCTTCCTGTTTCATGCTGTCCCAGGGTTCATTCTGTCAAGCCAGAACTGATTATCTAATGCAAGCATGATACATGTTCCAGCATGTCTCTTTCTATCCCTTATCTTTGTCAAGCTATTCAGTGTTAAAACATCTGGAAAAGACTAGGGAGAGACGTTCAGCCCTAATTTGCTGATAACGTGCAGTGGCAGAAAGGCATGCATTTAGCAATCACCTCTCTTTCAAAATACCCACATTGAAATATTTATCTTAATCCATGTTCTCTTCTAATGGATATTGTATAGTTCTACAGCATTATAGCTGCTCTGGGTATTCAATGTGATCATAAAGGCAGAATAGAAAATATGTACACAGATACACAGATGATACACAGATACATAAAGTTAGTCTGAGGTCACACAGTTTTGTTTCTAGCAAAACAACTAGCCCAGTGTAGCAGGGCAAAGTGTGATAGGTGATACAACATCTCCATTATCTGCCCTCCCCCAATAAGTCTTCTGTCTTGAAGTACAAGAGGGATGATCATGAATCAAGGAAGGTAGCAAGGTAATCTAGAGATGTAGGTCTTTGAAGAGCTGTGAGCAAACATCTTGATTTAAAGAAAGTTGCTATTTATATGTTCTACTGAATGCAGGTGGTCTAAAACAAGGAAAGGTGCTTAAGTCATGGTTCCTTCCTACATCTCAGAGTGCAACATCAGTCCATTCCTGCTTAGGTTCCATAAGATCTGAGAAATTTTAAGAGGATGGAAAGCAGATATAAAGCACTTGCTTTTCATTACAGACCAGTGTGTAGAGCAGAGCTTTCCAAACTGTGTGTCGCGACACAAAAGTGTGTCGCCACACACAGTCTGGTGTGTCACCACACAACCCGGAAGCACTGATCATCATCGGAAGCACCGGGTTTTCCCGCGGCGACACACCAACGGCGGCGCGCAAAAACCCGAAAGCGGCAGCAGCGCTTCCGAGTTTTTGCGCGCTGCCGCAACGGCGGCACTTCTGGGTTTTCCCGCGGCGACACACCAACGGTGGTTGGTGTGTCGCCGCGGGAAAACTTTGGAAAGCCCTGGTGTAGAGAATAAGGAAGATGACCTTGATGGAGGTATTTTAAGTCCAGAATGTCCAGATAACATTTGGAAGTGACTCAGACAGACACTTCCCTAATTCACTGAACAATAAGAAGGAGGAGGAGGTACCAAAACATCTGACTTGCAAGGTTCTGCTATTATAGCCATAGTGGTTTTAGCCTTCCTGTGGAGTTGAGTTTTTGATCTAGTCTACCTAATGGGGCTGACACAATAATAGCCTGCCATTGCACACAGAAAACCACAGAGAAATGCTCTGGGCAGATCACATCAACCCTGATATCCTTCTTTTAGAAGCAAAGCATGTTTCTGCATGTGAGGGCATGAGATTTGGTATGTTTTCTGTAGATCGTGTCTTCTTTGCTCCTATTTTCTTTTGTTGTGATCTTCCCAACATTGCCAAATAGCTGATACATAGCTCCCTCATATTTTTAAGGAACTTGGAGAGTTGTATTACATTGAGTCAGATCATTGATCTGTCTAGCCCAGTATTGTTAACACTGATTGAAAGTGCCTTTCCAAATTTTCAGGCAAACAATTTCCTACCCCTATCTGGGTATAGCTAGAATTGGCCCAAGCCCTCTTTTTGGTCTACTAAACTATCCCCTTCCCCATTAGTGGGTGACCTAGCCCAGGGTTTATCTTATTCGCCAAGCCTCTTGGGAGTTTAGATTAGCTGTTTAAAGAATGATGTTGGGAAATGAACCAGAGGCTTTCTACAGGAAAAAAAAACCATATCCTTTGCCATTCAGCTATAGCTTTTCCCCATAAGCCCCCATGATCACTTGCATTAGCTGGTTCTGCATAAGGAAGGATTTAAGTAAGCTTAGAAGGGTTCAGCTCTGCTGTGAGTAACAACAACATGGTTCTCACCCTCCCTCCTTGATATAGTTGTAGAGTACAACAGCTGTCCTCTTTACAAAAGACAGAAGTAAATGAAAATAAGATCTCTGATGAGGTGGAGAGCTGAGTCCTGCATGTCCAAACTCAGTGATTGGTAATTATACCAGATACTGTTCCATTTCCACATGAACTGTGAAAGGTAGTTCAACAACAAGAGAAGGAAACAGCCTCGAAGACCTTCCTCTAAGAATGCAAAGGGTTGTGAATCAGGCCAAGTAAGATTGAAAAGGCTAGGCTCGTTCCAAATTCCTTCTCTTAGGGATTGACATCTTCAAGGGTCATGGAGTTGATCTTTCTCCGTTGCATACCCCCTTCTTTGGAATAGTTGACCTCCCATGATCAGACCAGGTCCACCCTGTTGATCTTTAGGAAAGCTGTTAAAATCTGTATTTTAAAGAGAGACCTGGGAGTTGAGCTAATGTGAGCAGTGACACCCCCACCCCCAAATTATGGCTTGTGTTTTGATGTTTGCATGTTCCTCAGATGCTGAACCTTTTTGTATTTTTTCTTACAATTTTAATAATTATCTCTTTATACTTTTTTCTTTTTAATCCTTTTACTGAAAAAAGGGAATGTAAGCTGCTTAGAGTCCTTTTGGGATTGAAGCAGCATGAGCCCTAGTAATAAATAAACAAATAATAAATAAATAAATAAATAAATAAATAAATAAATAAACAAATAAACAAACAAACTTGAGATAGGACACACAGAACTGATTCCTATTTTTATCTACCTACCTACCTACAGTACCTACCATACATCTAACCCACCCCAGTCCCAAAAGATTCTGGGTGGCATACAGTGTTACAAAACAAACCCCAAACCCACACAATAATAAATAATTACATCATAATCGGTATTAAAAAGAAAAGGTACTCCCCACACACACAACTCCCCCCCCCCCAGGATAAACCCAAGACATGCACCCATAGTCAGTTAGCTGAAAGCACATTGAAATAAAACAGCATTAACTAGTTCATGGAATTGTTGCAAAGTGAAAGCTGCACATACTTCTGGGGGAGTAAAGTAGGGCTCTACAGAGAAAGGCTGTCATCTCAACCAGGGGAGGGAAATTTCAGCAGGTCCTCTCTTGATGAACCAACTGGTCAGGCAGATTCAATTCTGGCCAGTTGTTGTCTGATGTATCCCAGTACTGCACCTTTTAGACTTTTAAAAGTAGCGTCTGGCACCTTAAATTAAATCTCAATTGGGGACAGTTGGGGACAATTGTTCCTCTTTTGCTGCAACGCTTTGCACATTTCTATAAACAACTTTTATTGGCTGATATTGAGAGCAGAATGCTGGATTGGATCAGTCTTGTTGCAATCCATAGAATAATAAAATTGGAAGGGAGTGTAGAGGACTTTGCCCAGCAGAGTAATTCTTCTCTGGCTGATCAGTCAGGTCTCTGCCAGGTAGAAGAAACAGGCTGTGTCTTGTCCATCTGCTTCTCAGACCTATACTCTAGCAGATGTAGAACTTTGTGCTCTTGTGAGATGTATACCTTTCTTAGACAAAGGTGTCTTAGACAAGCTTAGTGTCCCAAGATGTTTTGGACCACAACCCCTTGCTTTTAACCCTTCTGACTTGGGACTGATGGGAGTTGAAATCTAAAACACGTAGAATATGCAAGGTTTCCTAAAAATTTGACTGCATCAGATAAATCACAATATCACACACCATTGTTGCCCTTCAAACTATTGATTTACTTTTCCATTTAGACTCTTGGGCCTCTACTTTCTGGTGGCCAAAGCTTGATGTGAACTCACATGTTAAAAATGCATGGTTATGGGTAAGAACAATGATAAGTTTAGCTCCCACACAAATTACTCCCTAACCCTTCAGAAAGTGAGAAAATGTGTTGGGATTAAACATCCCAGAATTCCAGGCAGCATGGTCATTTACCATGAATTTGGGGGTTAAAAGACTATTCTATAGTAGGGGACCAGGTTGGGGAAGGCTGATTTTGTGGCTCCAGAAAGGATTTAAACTTATGCTTATTTCAGAATGGGAAAGTAGAGGAGAGGAAAGAGACATGGATTAAACATTATGTATGGCCATCCTATAGGGAGAACACTGACCTTAAATTTGCCTAAGCTGTCTGTCTGTTGAACTATTACCCCAGAGGAAAAGGTGGCTATTTTAAATATGTATTTCTTATCATTCAAGACACTTGAAATGAAGTAAGTACAGAGATAAGTGCCTGGGAGCTTCTTAGCTGTGTCTCAATGGATAAGTCTTCTGGAATAATGTTATTCTGTTATTCTACCTACAGAGCTGAGCTAAAAATAGAAGAGGCAGTGTGTTACTCTCTGAAGAGGAAAGAAATGTTGAAAATAGGGCATGACTTCCCTTTATAGTAATCACACATCACACACACACACAAACACACACACACACACACACACACCATTTGCAAAGAATACAATTCAGTCTGCACCTTTTAACATAAAGCATCCTATGCAGACACTTCACAAGACAATATGGAATTGTACCAAAATGCCATACAATGATGCATCATTCTAAAGGATTTGGAAATAAATGTGGGTAAATATTTATATTGAAGGCCATCCACAATTCACAAAATGTGCCTACGTCAATTTTGTCCAGCAAAGTTCTGGTATCCTCATGTGGATTGTTGTTGTTTATTCGTTCAGTCGTTTCCGACTCTTCGTGACTTCATGGACCAGTCCACACCAGAGCTTTCTGTCGGCTGTCACCATCCCCAGCTCCCCAATGGTTGAGTCTGTCACCTCCAGAATACCACGACAAGGTAACGATCTCCTTTGCTGGAGCCTCATGTGGATACAAAAGGAGAATTCTTTGAATCAATACTTGATCTAGAGAGGTTCCAGATTGCTTAATTTCTAAATTATTTATATATTTCCTCTCTTTTCTTTTCTCTCTCTCTTCCCAGTATACCTTGGCAATACCTCCTGCTATGGCAGTGAGTTTTGAAATACATTTCTTTGGAAAGATTCAAAATTAGATGAATAGCTAAGAAACATTGGGTACTTGTTGTCTAAAACTGGAATCCAGCCACTAAGTATCCACAGAAGAATAAGAAGTTCCAGATGGTACAGAAATTGTAACTTGCTCTCTCCTTTACAGGCCTCCTGTTTATGAAGGTGATGCTGGTGAGAAACAATAAAAGGATCTCATGAACTACGTATGCTAAGATCTGAAATTTTCCCCAGGATGAATTGTTTAACTGATTGATGTCCAAGAATTATTGTCTGGTGAAAGCTGGGTTCTTTTATCTCAGGTTACTCCACCTTGCTGATGGAGAGCAAACCACTGAATTTAGATTGAACAGAAATGGAAAATAAATGTATAATGTATTGAAATAATAGACAAATGGATGATGTCATAGAAAAAAAAATAGTAAAATGACCCATACATTTAAAGCTTTACTAAAGAGGTAATTGCAATATATTTGACTAAAATGGTTAAGTTATAAACATGGAAATTGGAAACAAATTTAGGTATAATTAGTGACAAAGGTATATTAATTGAAATCATGAAAAAGTATATTCAGTTAGAACCATTCTCTATTTAAGTCTTACAAAGCATTCTAAATAACTAAGCACAAAGCCTCCAGTGGAGGTTCGAAACTTTTAGATGGTATTGTCATCTTTATTTCTGGATGGGGTTGCACTGCCCCAGACAGACCCGGTGCGTAACTTGGGGGTCCTCATGGACTCACGACTCCTGCTCAAAGAGCAGGTGGCAGTCGTGGCCAGGAGGGCCTTTGCTCAACTTCGTGTTGTGCGCCGGTTACACACATTCCTGGAACGAGAGGCCCTTCAAACGGTCACTCATGCCCTGGTTATCTCCCATATAGACTACTGTAAAGCACTCTACATAGGGCTACACTTGAAGAATATCCGGAAGCTACAGCTGGTCCAGAATGCAGCTGCGCGGGCAATCTTAGGTGCCCCAAGGCGGACACATGTAACACCTTTACTACGCAAGCTGCACTGGGTTCCAGTTTGCTTCCAGGTCCAATTCAAGGTGTTGGTTATGATCTTTAAAGCCCTACATGGCATGGGTATAGGTTATCTGAGGGACCGTCTCATCCCCATCACATTGACCCATCCCACCCGGACATGCAGAGAGGGCATGCTACAGACCCCATCTGTTGAAGAATTCCATCTGGTGCGGTTAAGGAAGTGGGCCTTCTCTGCAGTAGCCCCTGCCCTTTGGAACATTCTTCCCCCAGAGGCAAGACAGGCCCCCTTGCTACTGGACTTCCGAAAAAAACTTATAATCTGGTTGTGTCAGCATGTCTGGAGCGGGAAGGAGAGTAGTCACTCCTGGGGATGGCTAGCTCCCTAGAATGGCCTTAGAGTGGCCCTTTTTTATTCACGGACTGATGAAGAACCTCTGCCATCTGGATTTTATATTTTATATTTTTATTGTTTTTATATCCATTTTGCTGTATTTATAATTGTACTGTAATTCATTGTGTTTTTATTGTAAATCGCCCAGAGTCCCTCTTCCGGGGGAGTTGGGCGGTGATAAATTCGATAAATGAATGAATGAATGAATGAATGAATGAATGAATGAATGTTTAGATGAAGGAGCCCCAAAGTTATTGAATAAAGTTTTGAAGAGGAAAGGTTTCCTCATTGTCTAAGGAAAGCCAAATAACAGAATGACCTGCATCTTGGGGAGAGAATCTGAAGTCCTTGGGTTAGGAGAAATCTAGCAGCTTGCCTTCCTAGCATCCAGAAAAAAAGATAACTTCTTTTTTCAGTATTTTTGTAGATAACTCTTAGTGACATAGGCATGACATTTCATTATTTGTTTGGCCACCATATTTCTACTTTCACTCTCAAATTTCATTAGTTGCTGCTTCTTTGGATCTCATTGACTATTGGTAACATCCTAGGATCAGTTAAATTAACACTATACAGGTAAATTGGTAGACCCAAAGCTTTCTAATTTCTTTGATCCCATGCTTCTTAATTGGCTTTCTCACATCTGGACTTGCCCTTTAGTAATCATATAATAGGTTTGTCCTTTCCAAATGTTCTCTTTTTTACACCAAACACATCCCCCCATACACATTAGGTTACCTAGGAAAAAATAGACTTTTCACATAGTCTCACAAACTCACTCTCTAAGAGAAAACATTAGAAATAAAATAAATATTGAGCAATATAACAAAGCAAAATATAGAACTATTGTCAATTAATGCATATTGATTCTTATTGCTTTATTGAAAAAGCAATGAAATCTTATGCTAGCTTAGCAAATTACTGAAGCTAGAATACCTCACATTTGTGTCCAATAAGTTCTGTTAAAATAAAATTTGTTTACATCAAAATACATTTTTGTTGTTTATTCATTCAGTCACTTCCAACTCTTCATGATTTCATGGACCAGCCCACGCCAGAGCTTCCTGTCGGCCGTCGCCACCTCCAGCTCCCCCACGGTCGGGTCCGTCACCTCCAGAATATCATCCATCCATCTTGCCCTTGGTCGGCCCCTCTTCCTTTTGCCTTCCACTTTCCCTAGCATCAGCATCTTCTCCAGGGTATCCTGTCTTCTCATTATGTGGCCAAAGTACTTCAGTTTTGCCTTTAATATCATTCCCTCAAGTGAGCAGTCTGGCTTTATTTCCTGGAGTATGGACTGGCTTGATCTTCTTGCAGTCCAAGGCACTCTCAGGATTTTCCACCAACACCACAGTTCAAAAGCATCTATCTTCCTTCGCTCAGCCTTCCTTATGGTCCAGCTCTCGCAGCCATAGGTTACTACAGGGAATACCATTGCTTTAACTATGGGACCTTTGTTGTCAGTGTGATATCTCTGCTCTTAACTATTTTATCGAGATTTGTCATTGCTCTCCTCCCAAGAAGTAAACGTCTTCTGATTTCCTGGCTGCAGTCAGCCTCTGCAGTTATCTTTGCACCTAGAAATACAAAGTCTGTCACTGGCTCCATGTTTTCTCCCTTTATTTGCCAGTTATCAATCAAGCTGGTTGCCATAATCTTGGTTTTTTTGAGGTTTAACTGCAACCCAGCTTTTGCACTTTCTTCTTTCACCTTCATCATAAGGCTCCTCAGCTCCTCCTCACTTTCAGCCATCAAAGTGGTATCATCTGCATATCTGAGATTGTTAATGTTTCTTCTAGAGATTTTAACTCCAGCCCTGGATTCATCAAGCCCAGCACGTCGCATGATGTGTTCTACGTACAGGTTGAATAGGTAGGGTGAGAGTATACAACCCTGCCATACTCCTTTCCCAATCTTAAACCAGTCCGTTCCGTGCTCTGTTCTTACCGTTGCTACTTGGTCGTTATACAGATTCCTCAGGAGGCAGACAAGATGACTTGGTATCCCCATACCACCAAGAACTTGCCACAATTTGTTATGATCCACACAGTCAAAGGCTTTAGAATAGTCAATAAAACAGAAATAGATGTTTTTCTGAAACTCCCTGGCTTTTTCCATTATCTAGCGGATATTGGCAATTTGGTCTCTAGTTCCTCTGCCTTTTCTAAACCCATCTTGTACAATTGGCAATTCTCGCTCCATGAATTGCTGGAGTCTACCTTGTAAGATCTTGAGCATTACCTTACTGGCATGTGAAATAAATGGCACTGTTCAATAGTTTGAACATTCTTTAGTGTTTCCCTTTTTTGGTATGGGGATATAAGTTGATTTTTTCCAATCTGATGGCCATTCTTGTGTTTTCCAAATTTGCTGGCATATGGCATGCATCACCTTGACAGCATCATCTTGCAAGGTTTTAAGCAGTTCAGCTGGGATACCGTCGTCTCCTGCTGCCTTGTTATTAGCAATGCTTTTTAAGGCCCATTCAACCTCACTCTTCAGGATGTCTGCCTCTAACTCACTGACCACACCGTCAAAGCTATCTCCAATATTATTATCCTTCCTATACAGATCTTCCGTATATTCTTGCCACCTTTTCTTGATCTCTTCTGCTTCTGTTAGGTCCTTGCCATCTTTGTTTTGGATCATACCCATTTTTGCCTGGAATTTCCCTTCGATGTTTCTAATTTTCTGGAAGAGGTCTATCATCCTTCCTATTCTATTGTCTTCTTCCACTTCCGCACATTGCTTGTTTAAAAATAATTAGGGTTTATAAAGTACATTACAAGAGCAGAATGTGAGAAAAGTAGTGATAGAACAACAATAACACAAACTAATGTATTTAACGGCAATATAAATACTTCTTAATATTACTTCTAGTTATTTGTATGAATTCCAGTAAGATCTAAGAAGTTCTAAACCCCTCCATGGTGAGATAGGAGTACTATGAACAAAGATAAATGCCATTGATTTAATTGCTTAATTTAATTATAAGGACTGATATGGAATGGATGATTACAATGTGTTTACAGGGTGCTGCCTTTGAAGACCACTCAGAAGCTGTGCTGGTCTAGAATGCAGCATAAATAGTTATGAGTGTCCCTCAGTTCATTTAGTAACCCCTCTGCTCTGCCAGCTGCACGAATTGCTAGTTGGCTTCCAGGTAGAATTCAAGGTCCTGGTTGTAATCTATGAAGCCCTTCACATCTCAGGGCCTGGTTATCTGTGGAACCACTTGTCTCCAATTAAGTTTGCCTGTTCCAGGTCCCATTGTTAAAATTACATCATTTGGTGGGACCTTGGAGGCTTAACTTTTCTGGGGCTGCCCTGGCCTATGAGATAGTATCCTTCCTGAAAGCTGCATGGCCTTGGCCCTGTTGTTATTTAGGAAAGCCCTGGAAATGTGTCTCTTTCAGCAGGCCCTAGGACAGGGTTTGTGACACTGCGTTGATATTGGGATTTTATTTTTTGGTTCTTGGTGTCCCGTCCCCCCCAATATAGTAAGTAAGTAAGTAAGTAAGTAAGTAAGTAAGTAAGGGAAGGAAGGAAGGAAGGAAGGAAGGAAGGAAGGAAGGAAGGAAGGAAGGAAGGAAGGAAGGAAGGATAGTTTATTACTGTTTTATTGTTTTAATACATGTCACTTGAGTGATTTGGATGATTGAGGTGGTTTATAAATGATTCAATGAATAAATGAATAAAATACATTGCATGTGTATTACTCTTTCAGATTTCAAAGTCAGATCTCACATGTATAGTAATTCTATGATTTATTGTTTATCAAACATTCACACGAACTTAAGATACACGCCAGCATTTTTTTCTTGCAGCCCAGCATCTTTGAACTAGAAGCTCAGTATGATTCTTTAAAGTAACCTTTGGTTCAGACCATGATTCCTTAAAGCAAGACTTTCAGGTTCATTTAAAATAGTTATGTGCAACATGTCTCAGTCTGGAAACAGTGCTCCCTGGAACATTCTGTTTCCCTGTGGATCATGCTGAATCATCTTTGGGATCATGCCTAGATTCATTCCACCTGGATGAATGTTCTGCAGTGCTCCATTCCTAATTTAATGCATTTTTTAGTTCAACCCAAGGCTTCAAATGGTCTCTTCTTATCCAGAGTCTTCTAGTCGACTTGATGCCTTGTTCACACTCATCTCTAAAGCATGAGTTTAGTTCAAGTTTCACTTAATACAGACCTTAATAAGACCATATAACATCAAAAACAGAACAGTGCTGTGAGAGACAAGCAATCCTTTGGTCTTCAATATAACAAAGAAAGAAATCCAGATTTCTTCATTTCACTGCCTCAACTCATGCTTTTTCTCACCATTTTTATAGGCCATTTTTCCAATATCCTGCCATTTATCTCCAACAACACTATTGGAGAATATAATTCCACTGAACAAAGATGTTTGCTCTCCTGGCAATTGCAAGAAAATTGTTTGCTTTGTCCAAAGTTTTTCTAGGTTGACTTAAGATTAATTGCCCTGGGCTGGTTTTATGAGGGTGAATGGATTATAAAAATGATAGATAGATAAATAAATAAAACAAGCAAGCAAGCATAAGCAAGGTCTTGAGTAATGCTGAGGTCCCAGTTCTGAAGGCAGTGGTAGTTTTCAGTATTTTGAAGGAAGCAGGTTCACAGAAGTACCACTTGCTCCCACCCCCCCATCCCAAAACCCAGGAAGAGATGGTCTTGCAAAATGAGCAGCCAGAGAACTTGTTTCATATTATCATTCCAGCAACAAAACAAGACAAGTCAAGACACTTTGTTACAGTCATAGACCAACTCAAAACCAGAAAGAAAACAAAGTGTAAGGCAGCAAATAAAAAACCACCGTAAAACACAACATAAGGACACAAGTACATAATTGTGGTGTATACATAATGATATTACTGTCTCTGTGTGTCATCATTTAGGTATCATCATGGTTTGCTGTGAATGGTGGTGTTGCTTGACTCACATATCATACCTGTGGATGGCTAACATCCAGACAAAAACAATAAACAAAAAATAATTGAAACAGAAATAAAATGCAATACATCCAAGGCCAACCACAACTGTATATACCTTACAAAATGAGTTCCTCGAACACTGTAGCCCAATGCTCAGGAGAAGAACCAGGTTTTCGAGTCTTGCAGAGTGCCAATAGGGTTGGGGCCATCTCAGTTTTAGGGGGGGTATGCTGTTCCATAGGGCAGGTGCCATGACAGAGAAGGCATGCCTCCCGGGTCCCATCAGATGACATTGTTTCATAGAGGGGACCTGGAGCATGTCCACCCTGTCAGATGTCTTGGAGGGACAGAAATGTTTGGAGATGGGTTATCTCACAAACAAATGGCTTTCATTAGAGTAAATTTTGTTTTCCTAAAGTACTGTTCTATATGATTCCCCAAGCTCTTTCTACTTCTGCACTTCTCTCTCCTTTTACCCCTACTTTCTGGATTCAGCCCATGGTTTATCCTATCCAGTGAAAGAAATCATATTGGTTGGGTTCACATTTCAGATTAAGCCACAGTGTGATTTGTTGGGTATATCAATCTACCTAGTGTGGTTTAATAAGGTGTAATGGAATCGTTGCAATTTGTTCAACAAATCTTGATTTTGAAATTCAGGCTTAGCCTGATGTAAGAGCATGATAGGAAGATTCCAGACATCTAATCAGATGCATGTTATGAGATGCTATCAGTGCAGGCAAGTGAAGGGAACTAGGCAACTGCTAGTCAAAAAAAAAAGCAATGGCAATATAGAGAAATAGGTGAGAAATGAGAAATACTAAAGAGTGTTAGAAAAACACTACATAAAATGAGCCTTTTTTGTTTTCCCAGCCTGAATCAGCAAGCTGAATTAGGGCAATAACATCATCATCGGCATCATCATCGGCATCATCATCATCATCATCATCATCATCATCATCGCATTAATAGCATTAAGAATTAAAATCCCCAACACATTGTTTAAACCATTGATCTACTCATGGCAGCTGATCAGGGTTTCTGTCTTCTGCTTTTCTTTTAAAGCTGGGAGAAATAGAATCCTTTTGCTGATGTTTTAATCCTCAGATTAAATTTGGTCCATTTATCTGAGCCTTGCCCCAGGTACTTAGAGTCAAGATGCCTTTAGTTTGTTGGCATTTATGTTCCCAAGGCATGAGAGATAAGGCATAATTATGTGTGCAACATTTGGGAAAGCAAAGCAAAATCTCAAAAGGGTGCAGGGCTGCATTTTATGAATCAAAGAGATAGATGACGGTTTGCTTGTTTTAACTGGAAGAACTTGTAGGAAGGTCATAGTGGTTGGAAAAGACTATGAATGAGAAAGCATTAGCATGGAATGAACACAGTCACATCTGATGACATTTGCAGGACTTGATTTCACTGGGCAATGAGGACTCCGTAACTAATCAAAAGGATCACATCTCGAATTAGCTGATTTCTACTGTTCTAATTGAGGCCAGGTCCAAGATGTTCGAAAGCATGCAAATGCAAGTAGATGAATAGGTACACTTCGGTGGGATGGTAACAGCATTCCGCGCGCGTCATGCCGGCCACATGACCGTGGAAGCGTCTTCGGACAACGCTGGCTCTTCGGCTAACAAACGGAGATGAGCACCAGCCCCTAGAGTCGGACACGACTGCACAAATGTGTGGGGGGAACCCTTACCTTTTACCAAGATGTTTGGCTACCTAATGCAAACTAGAAGAAGAAACGGTCACAGGATGCATTGTACTCCAGAATCCACACAGGTAGAGCAAGCCTAATCTACACCATTATGCTACCTGTCCTTTCTTTCTAAAGTGCTGAAGATATTCACTTCCTCAGCCAAAGAACTGAAGTGAGGCCAGAGGTAGTCTACTGTTACATTTTCTTGGGATTTGTTTCATAGACAGCCTGATTCTGTGCATTTGGATCTCTGGCCACAGCATTTTGCCCCTGGAGTCCAGCAGTTTATTCAGGTGAATTATTCCAGGCAAGAAGAAGAAAAAGAAGAAGAAGAAGAAGAAGGGGCCTTGGCAGTGAAAAGGATGTTGCAATATCAAAGAAGGACAGGGTTGCTAAGCAACTGAGGGGAGGAATATGGTCTGGCTGTTTTGTTGGGTTTGTTTGTTTGCCTTGGACTAATCATCAGAAAAGCCACAGAGGTGATTAATTTCATTGCTCCTCTCAACCTCTTTTTAAAAATCAGACTAGAGTGCTCATCATCTCCAATCAGCATAGTTGAAGAATTCTGTAGACTGGTGGTTGTCAAACTTTGCTATACTTTGCTCCTAAATCATAAAACGAATTTGTACTCCCTCCCCCTGAGGTTTCCCAAGGATCTACCACCCAAGTACTAACCAGGTCAACTCTACATAGATTTTTCATGATCAGCCAAGATTGGTTCAGGGGTGCTATTTTCCAGACTTTAGGTTGACGAGATACTTTACAACATTAGCTGGTTTAGTCACTTGATAGCTCATTTTCCGTACACTTCCAATGTATTATCATCTGCCCAAATCGATCCACTGCAAGATGAAGGCCTCTTCATTGAAAGTTATCGACCATAATCTAGCATGCCTCTTTGAGGGGTGTGTGTGTGTGTGTGTGTGTATGGGATAAAATTAATATAATAATAATAATAATAATAATAATAATAATAATAATAGTCTATCATGAGTTGATAGAGGATTTTCAGTTTCCCAGTCTAAAGCTAAAAGAGAATGACTGGCCCAAACTCACCAGACTTATCACTTGGATAAAACACCAGCAATAAGGAATTCCCTTCCCCCCAGAGAAGGGTAATGTTGCTTCTAATATATCTTTTAGAACAGGATCATAACTTTTGCTGATCATTGATGCACTTGGCACCTAAATGGACTGGGGTCACACTTCAAAAACAGTGGTTGAGGCCAGCACAGATACTACATTTGATTTTAATATATTTAATCCATTCAATTGTGTCCGATTCTCCGAGACTCCCTGGACAAGTCCCTGCAGTTTTCTTGGCAAGATTTTCGGAAGTGGTTTGCCATTGCCTCCTTCCTAGGGCTGAGAGAGAGTGACCGGCCCAAGTTCACCCAGCTGGCTTTCTGCCTAAGCTGGGACTAGAACTCATGGTCTCCTGGTTTCTAGCCTGGTGCCTTAACCACTACACCAAACTGGGTCTCTTATTATATTTAACATAATTTAACATACAGTACATTATGTTAAATATATTAAATATATGTTAACATAATTAAATAATGTTACTATATTTAACATTAGTTAAAATTAAATGTCATTAATATCCTCTCCAGTCACATATTCAAAATTTCCTCCTCCTGTCATATTATGGTTTGATAACAACTTTGGTAGGTTTCAGAGTCTGGATAAAGGCTTTCAAAGCTTGAAGGTCACTCTGTGGCCTTTGCTTCTACATGCCTCTGCCTTAGGAACTGTTAAGGGTTACTTCATTTTTCCAAACTGATAGACCTAAAAATGATAAGTTATTAGGATTGTGCACATTAGGATTGTTCATGTAGAGTATGTGGACATTTTCTGTCCACATACTCTACAGGAACAGGAACCTATTATGGTGCTTCCAATGAGCTGCTGGAAATATTGGAGGAAGCAATCGTGGCTACCTTTCACAGGCCTGTAATTTCTTCTATGCTCCTTTTCTCACTGGTTGATTTTCCCTTCCTTCTGGCATCATATCTGCCCTCTCCCTGCAGACTATCCTGCAAGGGACAAGACCTATGAATAGCTAACAAATGGCTAGGGGTACAGAAAAATGGGGAAGAGATTAACATTTCAGCTCCAAAGAAGCTTCACAGGTACCAATCGAAGAGAATATTTATAGCTCAGGGTTGAACTGTGGCTTCACAGGGACATATGATCACCACAATCTGCTTAACTATCTTTTTTGATCCTCTTCATATACATTTCTTTTGTTGATGTTGTTGTTGTTGTTGTTGTTCCCTTCATGCTATGTAAGATAGGCCTCTTAGGGAATATGTAGAGACATAGTCAATCAGATTTAACTAGGTGGCAACATCATCAGGAGTATAAAACCCTTGCATTAGCTACACCTTACATAAAATAAAGGGGTGTGGTGGCTCAGCGGGTAAGACGCCAGGCTTGTCGATCGGAAGGTCGCAAGTTCGGAGGTTCGAATCCCTAAGCCCGCGTGATGGAGTGAGCTCCCACACTCGTCCCAGCTCTTGCCAACCTAGCAATTCGAAAGCATGCAAATGCAAGTAGATGAATAGGTACCACTTCGGTGGGATGATAACAGCATTCCGCACACGTCATGCCAGCCACATGACCGCAGAAGCGTCTTCGGACAACGCTGGCTCTTCGGCTAACAAACGGAGATGAGCACCGGCCCCTAGAGTCGGACACGACTGCACAAATGTGCGGGGGGACCTTTACCTTACATAAAATAAGGAGTATCAGCTTTGTCATTTTGGCGTTGCTGGGATGTGTTCCTTGTGTTTCAGGGTGCCCTGCAAAGGCAGGCAATGAAACCATCCCTGTGTAGCTTGGGAAATGGCCTGTTTTCTCTGCAAATCCAGGATGTATCCATTTCCCTGAATTTGCTTTTGCATCATGCGTGAATACTTTCCATTCTGTACATCTGACCTGGAAATCATTAAAAAGAGGGTAGTTTTATGGGGTGTGAAAAAGACTATGGTCAGTTTCTCGCATTGGCAACGGTCTGTGGGCAGACTCTTTCTCTGTCTTCACCTTTTTGACTCTTTCCCTGGGCAGGTGTGTCCAAGACTTTGCTTGTGGCTTTAGTGTTTTATTAATTGCTGTTTGCTTTGCCGCATTATGAAAGCTGGTGAGAAATAAAGAAGAGAGAGAGAGATAGAAATGGGTCAGATCCAATTAAAACAAAAAAGAATTAACAGCACTGAATTGGCATGTTTTTATTTAGAAACCAGCACACCCTTAAAAGGAGAGAGCGCACACATGGGGGGGGGGGGTAGTGTTAGCTATAAATGGGTATGGCCAAATCACTGGGGAGCTGTCAAGAAGAAGACAGTATAATTTTTAAATTATGATCTTCATCTTTTTGAGTGTGTGTGTGTGTGTGTGTGTGTGTGTATAGGTTAGCCAAAACAAACGGAGAAAAAATAAGGACCCAAAGGAATGATAATGATGAAAAGAGTACCAGCATAGAAGAAATTACAGGCCTGTGAAAGGTAGCCACGATTGCTTCCTCCAATATTTCCAGCAGCTCATTGGAAGCACCATAATAGGTACCATTTCCTTAAACTGGAAACAAACTCTTTGGAACCTTCTCTCATTTGAAATGCCAAGGAGAAATGGCTACCGTGTATAGGTGACCACTGAGGGAGGCAAGGGGATGCAAAAGATGAAAGGAATGTTTCATTGATACAATACAAGCCCTCTCCCTTTGCTAGGTGTGTTTGGACATTGAACACACATATGAAAGGAGCAGAGCTTGCATCGCAACAGGACAAGGGTGTTTTGGTCATGTTGACAAAAGTAGCTGGATCCTGTGGACACCCCTGCTATCTTGCTCAATTAATTAAGGCCAGTCACAAGGTGTTCCTTTTTTCTCCCCATTGAAGTTAGATGGCAGAGTCCCTGGGAGAACGTTTTAATGGTGGCAGCCTCACATTTCATTATTGTTGGAAGAACCATGAGGATATCCTTCAGCCTTAGCAAAATCTTATATCAAGGGATAAAAGTAAAAACAGAACAATGCAAAATCCAATGATGAGGAAATTAATCCAGTTTAGAAACGATGTTTATGGCTTTCCTGAAGTTCTACACTCTGACATCCTTAGGAGGAATTCTGCATTCAGATATTTGCCATAAAAAAGGCCCATTCCTTTTTCCAACAATATAACTTCTTTTGTTGGTGGGGCATACTTCAGCTCAGGTGAAAAAGAGAATAAATAGTTGTTGGGTTACTTTGGAAGAATGAGGTATTCTAATCCTAAACTATTAATGTTTGTACAGATAAGAAATATTCAGAAGCAAATTGGAAATGAGAGAATAAGAACAGAGTTATATGGCTTACAAAACAGGCTTTTTTTTTTTTTTTTAAAAAAGAGATCCATTAAAAATTTCCAGGAAATAAAATGTGTAACCCACTAAGATACACACTGCCACATCACAAATATAAAACTCTGTATGTTAATGTAGGCTGGCAATCCTTAAACTGCCTCCCTCCAGAGGTGTTGGGAATTTTAGATTTGCAGTTTTAAATTCAGGGAATTGTTACCCAACACATCTCAAGGTGGGCAGGTTAGGGAAGAATAGGACAAATTTATTATCATAGTCCTTTGTATTTCATTATTTTACTGTTTGTTGTTTATTCATTCAGTCGCTTCCGACTCTTCGTGACTTCATAGACCAGCCCACGCCAGAGCTTCCTGTTGGCCATCACAGCTCCCCCACGGTCGAGTCCGTCACCTCCAGAATATCATCCATCCATCTTGCCCTTGGTCGGCCCCTCTTCCTTTTGCCTTCCACTTTCCCTAGCATCAGCATCTTCTCCAGGGTATCCTGTCTTCTCATTATGTGGCCAAAGTACTTCAGTTTTGCCTTTAATATCATTCCCTCAAGTGAGCAGTCTGGCTTTATTTCCTGGAGTATGGACTGGTTTGATCTTCTTGCAGTCCAAAGCACTCTTAGAATTTTCCTCCAACACCACAGTTCAAAAGCATCTATCTTCCTTCGCTCAGCCTTCCTTATGGTCCAGCTCTCACAGCCATAGGTTACTACAGGGAATACCATTGCTTTAACTATGTGGACCTTTGTTGTCAGTGTGATTTCTCTGCTCTTAACTATTTTATCAAGATTTGCCATTGCTCTCCTCCCAAGAAGTAGACGTCTTCTGATTTCCTGGCTGCAGTCAGCATCTGCAGTAATCTTTGCTCCTAGAAATACAAAGTCTGTCACTGCCTCCACTTTTTCTCCCCCTATTTGCCAGTTATCAATCAAGCTGGTTGCCATAATCTTGGTTTTTTTGAGGTTTAACTGCAACCCAGCTTTTGCACTTTCTTCTTTCACCTTCGTCATAAGGCTCCTCAACTCCTCCTCGCTTTCAGCCATCAAAGTGGTATCATCTGCATATCTAAGATTGTTAATGTTTCTTCCAGCGATTTTAACTCCAGCCTTGGATTCCTCAAGCCCAGCACGTCGCATGATGTGTTCTGCGTACAGGTTGAATAGGTAGGGTGAGAGTATACAGCCCTGCCATACTCCTTTCCCAATCTTAAACCAGTCCGTTGTTCCGTGCTCTGTTCTTACTGTTGCTACTTGGTCGTTATACAGATTCCTCAGGAGGCAGACAATTATTTTATTAAGCTAAACTAATTAACAAAAGAAAAACATAGTAACATACAACAGAATTAATAGATTAATATGACTTCGGAATCATTATAATAATAAACGAGAAGAAAAAGGGGTCCAGCCCATTATCTTATAAGCAGCACAACTCCCAAAACTAACCATATTTGTCTTGAAGTCTTATGCCTTGCCCCTTTGTCAAACATGTACTAATTTGAATGTTAGGAAATCCCACGCGGCATCGGGAGCCCACCAGGGTTGCGGAAGGAAGGCGGTACCCGTGGGGGTCAGGCACCGGATCCCACGCAGGGAGAAAGAATTGCTGCTGCCTCTTCCCCAAACGGTTTCTGCCGACCGCCTTCCGGTCGCAAGTCTCGGGAGCAGCTGCCCTAGAAAGAGGGAGTCCCGCCCGCCTCTTGGAGGGGGCATTCCGGCGCCAGGCCCCCATCTTTCGGTGCCGGGTGTATCTGTGTCGGGGGGGGCATACAGTTCCACAGAAACTGCGGAGGCTGATGACCTAGGATGCCATTGGCTCCTGCCCCCAAACCCTGCCCCTTCCATGCGATTGGATCCTGCCCGCAAACCCCGCCCCCTTCCACGTGATTGGGTCCCACCCGCAAACCCCACCCCCTGGCCCTCAAGTGATGTTATAAATGTTATAAATGTCAAAATGGCTCCTGGCATAAAAAGGTTTGCCGACCCCTGGTTTAGCCTAAAAAAAAAAAGACAGCCAAGGGGAGACATGATAGCAGTCTTCCAATACTTGAAGGGCTCTCATGGAGAAAAGATGATGAATTTATTTTCCATTACTCCTGAGGGTAGGACAAGACCTAATGGAGATACAAAGAGAGGGAAATCCAAACTCGAAAGAAGCAGGAATTTCCTGACCATGAGAACTATTCAGCAGTGGAACAACCTGCCTCCTGGAGTTGTGGAAGCTCCATCACTGGAAATTTTAAAGTAAAAAGTTATTTATCTGGGATGGTCTGAGGATTTCTGCCCTGGGCAGGGGGTTGGACTAGAAAACCCTCTGACGGTGTCATAAAGCTCTTCATTATAGTTCATCGTATATTTTTCAGAAGGACCCTAAACATGGAGTTATTTATGATAGGAACAAAGAAGGGGAAATCATCAGATGGATAGATGAAATGAACGACTTTTCTTTAAGACAGATTTTAAAACTTTTCTTTTTATATATATAATTTTTATTGAAAGAAAATTGTACACAAGATTAAAAACACTACAGAAACTTAAAACAGAAAAATAGAAAAAAGAAAAAGATAAAAAAGAATGAAAGAAAAAGTGAAGGACAGCAAAAGACAAAGGAAAAAGAAGGAAAAGATATCTAAAGAAGTGACTTCTGGTCCTCTTTGCAGTAGTTATAGACATGATAGTTACCATCTCCACCTTCCCAAATTACGTATCTTGGTTCCCTTTTTCCCCACGAACAACTCTTTTTAATCAGTGAATCCTGAAATCACCAATTCATTTTTATCCATTTTCATCAAAAAGTCCATAAAAGTTAGATTTTAAAACTTTTCTTTAAAATGTTTTGTTGAAAAAAATTGCTCAGAAGAGAATAATTTAATTCTATCTTATTATTCTATGGAGAGGAGAATCTAACATACCTGGTAACTAACTTCTCTCTAAAAATTCAAACACCAAGAAGGTCAATAAATAGACCACCCGGTGTTGATGCAGATTCATGAATTGAAACAGAGGCACACTTTGAAGCAGTGAATTCAATCAGCTAACTTCAGAACATTTGATGAAGCCTTTTGAAGTGCTTCATAGATTTGATGGCTTTTCTGCTGCTTCGGAGATTGTTACAGACACTATATAATGTAGTAACTTCACTTCCATACATGGGGAATGCTGGGGTGGGGAAGTTGAGTGTGGTGATGGGCATTCTTGATCTGAACTACCAGCCAATGAGTTTTATCACCTCATTAAACTCTTTCCTATGAAAGCTAAGGTTAACTTTCACTTCCTCAGCTCTCCGTTTCTTGAATATGGCCATCCACAAGCTTTAACTTTGTCCTCTCTGTTGTTGTTTTTGTTTATTTGTTCAGTCGCTTCCGACTCTTCGTGACTTCATGGACCAGCCCACGCCAGAGCTTCCTGTCGGCCGTCGCCATCCCCAGCTCCCCCACGGTCGAGTCCATCACCTCCAGAATATCATCCATCCATCTTGCCCTTGGTCGGCCCCTCTTCCTTCTGCCTTCCACTTTCCCTAGTCCTCTCTGTAGTAATAGAATGTTCACTTCTGGGCTGGTCCTGCCGACACAAACTGGGAGCTCAGTTCAGTTCTCAGTGACCTGAATATCAGGTCCAAGCTAAGCAGTCTGGTGTGCACTCTTGGACCAAACCTTACTTTGAAAATCTGCATGGCTGCTGCAGAATTAAGTCTCTTGACCTGAGTAAAACAGGGCCAGGTTCATGTTTACAGGCACCATTTCAAATGCTTCCTGATTTTAAGAAGGGCTGTGTGTGTCAAGGCTACGCTTCAAATGCCACATTTTCCATTTCAGTTTCTGCCACCTGCCCATCTCTGCTGCTGGGTAGCTCAGTCTGCCAGCTGCTTCTGTTGCCTTTGTTAACCAGCTAACACACATAATCAGCTGATTGCAACTCCAATACAAATGAGTCCTGCTGGTCATCCAGGGAAGGCCAAGAATGCCAACCTTCCTAGTGATCAATGACTGCAGAACTACAGTATATCACTAGACAAAGCCAAGACAATGCCATCCTCCAGTGTCATGCCAACCCTGTTACCCCAGAAAAGCAAGTTGAAAAGTAAGGGCTTACTTTTTAGCATTTTTAAATTGTTTATTTCAATTTTGGAGCAGGACACCTTCTACACTAGTTCAGCCCAACTTAGGTTCTTTGCTGGACAATTCAGAAGCTGTTTTCCCTATCTCTGCCTTAGAAATATGCAGGGCAATTTTTTTTAATGCAGTTAAAGCTTTGAAAGTATCCAGGTGAAACTTGGCAAGGTCAATGATCTCTAAAAGATTACCATCCCTGCTATTTCCATCTGATTCTGCCAAAAACAAAGCCACTGCAGGCATTTTAATGCTTCCCCATTATAGCCTGTGAACTTTGAATCTCAAATCTTGAATTGGCTTAAAATAAATCCATTTCCCCTTTAATCTCACGTGGCAGACTCAAATCAAATCCCTTCCAGATCTTGAATCTCCATTTGAATTAGAGGTCTAATTTGCATAGGTCTAATGGCACCATTTAAAAGCAAGGCAGTGAATGGTTCCTGGAATTCTTCCTAACTAATAATAGCTCTGCTTGGGCCACTTGACCCAAGAAAAAAGAGGGAGAGAGACTTAGAATGGAGGAGTCAGCAACGTTATATTTATATATTTATTTATTTATTATTTATTTATCTATTAAATTTCTATGACCGCCCATCTCCCCCTCAAGGAGGGACTCTGGGCGGTTCACAACACAACATCATTAAAATACAATAAAAACAACAATAAAAATATAAATACAATAAAATCCAAGTGGCAGGTGGTTCTTACAGTGAAGCTAAACATATTTAAAATATTTGAGGCGGCTCTAGGAAATCAGCCATCCCCAAGCGTGACCACTTTCCTTCTTGCCCCAGGCGAGATCACAGAGCCAAGTTTTTAATTTTTTCCTGGAGTCCAGGAGTTAAGGGGCCTGTCTTATCTCTGGGGGGAGGATATTCCATAGGACAGGTGCTGCTGCAGAGAAGGCTCGCCTCCGGGACCCCGCTAGATGGAATTCTTTCATAGAGGGGGTCCGCAGCACGCCCTCTCTACAAGATCAGGTGGGATGGGATGATGTAATGGGGATGAGGCGGTCCCTCAGATAACCTGGTCCCATCCCATGTAGGGCTTTAAAGGTGATAACCAACACCTTGAATTGGACCCGGAAGCAAACTGGTACCCAATGCAGCTCACGGAGCAGAGGTGTTATGTTTGTTGATATTCCAATTGGATCATTGAATTGAATCCATTCTCTTTGATTTTTGGATACTTATTCTGCATAATTTTTGTTTTGCAACATAACATTGGGTTGGAAAGTATGGAAAGGTGGTTTGGAATGGTGGCACTTTTAGAATTCCTGAAATGCACAAGCTGCTTATTTTTGCAGAGTGAAAGTGAAGGTGCTACATGCTTCCTAGATGTTATTCAGATCCTTCTTTATTAATATAGAACTTGGTTGTTATAAATCGAATTTATTTTTCCCATCCCCAAATCAGCACAGAATGTGAATTGAAACAGGAAGTAGACAGGGCTTTGTACTGAGAGCTGAATTACATATTTATAAGGCTCCAGTGAAACTTCATTCTGTTCTGGATACTACCCCTTCCATCTGTTTCCCTATGTCTCAACTTCTTTTATGCAACATTTCCCTTTCTCACTACTGTTGTCAAATGTACTGAGAAGGGGAAAAAAAGATGTAATGAAATAAATTAAATTAATGAACTAAAAGTAAATTGAAACACAAAATATTTTATTTCATTCCTCTTGCATATAGTATTCCCCCAAACTCAATTTATTTTCAAAGAAACTGTATGTGATGTGACATTCTGCCCTGAACAACAGTCAAGTCACAACTCAGTAAAATATAACAAAATTAGGATGTAATGTTATGTAACCACTTTGGCTCAGCTGCTGCATTTTAAGATGGAAAATGTTATTGCCAAATTACTTTACCTAAATATTCATGAAATACATATTATGTTTTCCTGTGCATACACGTATTAAGAGAACTAATATTTACCTCTTAGGTTAAAATATCAGGCTGCTAGAAAAGAGGGAGAGTGTGCATTTCTTGCAACCGGCATTATATTTGTCTCATATTTGTGGAAATCAGGCATAACCCTGCAGCTAGTTGGGTTCTGGCAATATAGATAAAATGGATGCACAATCTCAGGAAGAAGAAATAAAACTTCATTCAGAAGGAGCAACATTTCAGGAGACAGCAGGAAATTGCTTGTGCAGAACCATGGACAGAGTTTAGTTTCCCAGCGTTTGAATAGTCCTTTGCCTGACAGCCACTCATTAGGGAGTTCCTCCAGTTATCCTCATTTGTTCCAGGCGTGGGAAAATTCTTGGATAAATTGCAGACCAATTGAAGGATGAGTTTGGGGAGGCCTTGACTTCAATCCTTTCCAGGCAATTTTATCAAGAAAGGCCGATATTTGGCCATTGACTAAAGGCCTAGCAATTCAAAAAAAAAATCCTTCTCAAATATCAGAAATTATGTGGACATATGACACCTTTTGAATGCTTAATGATATGCCAGGTTACAGCCATGTCAGTGGGGATAAGATATTTTAGCTCATACCGTGATCTCTGATTGTGGTCATTCAACATCTGGAGAGCTAGTTAGGTGTCACAAAATCTGGAGTGATCCCTACATGAGAACTCTGGCTAAGGCCTGCCCCTTGCCAGTGTCACATAAATGAAGCCTTTATCTTGAAGCTCAGTGCAAATGCCAGCTGGAGAGAAACCCTGGTTCATGTGGAAGTCAATAGATAAGCATTATAACCCTTTTTCAGGTCTTTTTAAACAATCCATTCATATGAATACCACACTCCTGCAAACATTCACATTGAACATGTACACATCTGCAGGAGAAAGACGCAATTTGATTACTATCTGGTCTAGGACTTACTCAGCATGTTCTTATGCGTTTTCTAGTTTCGTGATGCCTGTAGAAGGCTTGGGTCTGATGAAGAGGAGGATGAAACAGGGAAGATGAACTTCTCAATTGAAGCCTCTGTACACATGGATGCTTCCATTCTTCTTCCCCAAATTCTGAAACAGAGAGAGAAAGAGTGTGGGGGGGGGAGGGGAGGGGAAATCTAAATCTTATCTGCAGTTTCACATCCTCCCACAGTGAGTACTCCATCTGACCATTCCAGGGCTGGTTTGCCATTTTCCAGAAGTGAATCTTGCACAAGTAGCAGGCACTATTATTCTGGATAAGGTCCCAATCCCAAAAACAACCATTGCTTCATTGGGTTCCAACTCTTGTTCCTCAGCATCTTGGAGCTGTGGCCTCTATGCTCTGTCCTGGATATGACATCCCATTACTCAGCCTGTATACAGTCTGACTTGGTCAGAATTATAAGGACAAACTTGAGGCAGATTTGTTCAGATCACAAACATTGTACTCATTCCTAATAGCCCAGCCCACAGGTCAACAAAAATCGTTTTCTAAAAATAGTGCTCCCCATCCAGTACAGAGAAAATTTGATTTCTGTGAACATACTTGATGACTGCTTTAATGTGATGTGTTTCTTCAAAGTTTCTTAGCAAACAGCTGTGGGGAACACTTTAATTATAAAGGATACCTTTGATCGGCAGTAATAATGCAGGCATTCAATAGCTGTGCTGCATACTGAATTGTCTGTCAAGCTGCGCTAAGTGCATCTGATCTGAGCACATAACAGGCAATCATGTCTAGTTTGGGATTTTGATTATCTGATAATAAACTGCTAAAAATCTCACCAATAATCTTGTCTCCATCATATATGTTCTGCTTTGCTAACGAGTCACATTTGACAAATCTTCCTTTTGATCAGAAAGTTATGAATAGAGCAGCTGCTCGGCATCAACTTGAATCAAGTAAATATTTGGGCTGAAGCATGAGATTTGAGGTTGTCAAATATTGTGTACAGTAATGTGGATTTGGCAGCTGGGATGGAAGTAACCCCAAGGATAGACTTTTGGAATGTGCTTAGCTTTGCGTAGGTTGGAAATTGCATCTGCAATAAATCAAACATGGCAGTCTGCCTCCAGGTGGTGATGAAAATCGTACTGTGCGTTGAACCATAGATTGGAAGGGGCTATTTAGGCACTGAGACCAATCTTCTGCTTTGTGTGGCAATCCAATTTGATGTAGCCACTGCAGGGAGTTTTCCAATTTCTTCCAGAACACATCCAGTTCCCTTCCATTGGTCTTCGGTTCCATTGTCAAACTGCTCTTATGGTTAGGATTTTTTTCCTAACATTCATGCAGAATCGGCCTCCCAGTACCTTACTGAGACAGTTTTTGGTCTTTCGTGTGATATCCTTTCTGGTATTTGAAAAGCACTATCATATCTCTCGTCAAACCTCTCTTTACAAGACTAAACATGCCCATCTGCTTCACTCTCTCTTCATATGAAGAGTTGCATACTTTGCAATTCAGCATGTTCTGGGAATTCTGCCATTATCTTAGCATGTTGTAAGAACCAGGCCATTATTTTAAGCCATAGTATGGTTTATCTGCTTGGGGACTGCATGTTATGGGAAGACTGCAGTTACATTTTGTTATGTGATGTGGGTGCAGCAGCCTCTGTTTCATTCCTCTGAAGAAATATCTTGAAAAAATGTGATATGAGATGAAAAATGTGAGAGGAAGATGATCTGATCAATATCAGCAAAGTAGCAAGCTTCCCTATAGTTTATTTGGGGGGGGGGGCAGCACACTATACAGTGTCCCAATCACCTAAGGATTGTGATGCCTGGATGATTTGAATGTAACATCCCTGTATGGCCATTTCAAGACCTTACTGATGTGTGTGTGTGTGGGGACAGATTTAACCCTCTCCATCCCCTACTTCAGATATGGGATATGCATTGTGGGGACCGGAAGGGCCCTATCCTATTCAAAAGGGTCCTAGACTACAGGGAAGTCTTGAAAACCATTGAAGCTTTAATGAACTAGCCCAGAAACTCAGTACTGTACCTGGGACATTTAAAAGAATGTAGTTACAGCTTTTAAGGGACAACCTTCTAGTTCATCCATTTCAGTCATCTCAATGGATCTGGCATATTGATAGATAGATTAGCTGGCTGAACGTGGCGTTTGTAAATCCATTTTGAACAAATGAGTTCTAAAGTTGTGGGTTCCACGACCATTTGTTTAGGCAGATGACATAAGTCTGTACTACCCAGGCCATATCTCTAAGAATCCTTCTCTTGCCATGTGATTTGCCCTAGCATCGAAGCATGAATTAAGCCTACCACCTATTGATTAGAAAACAATCCATGTTTCAAAAACCACTTTCCCTTATAGAGTGCAGAGGAACAGTAAGGAAGCTAAGCTATCTGCCATTGTTGTAGGTTAATAAACTCACTTGTTGGAAGATCCTACCTTTAGTATGAAGGTTGTCTTCAATTTTGTTTCATAGAGCCAGTGAAATTCAGCCCTTGAATGCCTGAAAGCACCTTTGCTTCACAGCAAGTCAAAAATAAGATTAAAAGCCTGCTTGATAACCTCCTCAGTATGTCTTGATGGCATTCCCTGTGGTTAGACTGTTCTACTCCAAAGCAGGCATATGGAAATGATGGAATTTGACTGTTTTTATTTGGTCTATTGCTTGCTGCTGGGAAATTCAGGATGGAAAGGGATATTTCTATTTTTATTACACTAATGGGAAATCATGAGACAGAGCAATCTGCCCTAGGGCTTATGATTTTATTTCTGAGATTTCTTTGGCCCTGTCACATCAGCTGCCACCTGAGCTTTGAAGAGGAAAATAAATAGAAGTAAATTAAAGGCATTTCAGGTAACTAGATGCCAGAGTCCATATTATGAGAATTTCTGGAGGAGTCAGTCTTAATTAGTTTTCAGATTAGTTTCACTTTATGTTTTGATTTTTTTTTCTTTTACGTGGTATTTTAATCTTTGCTAACTGCCTTGAGTACTCGAGTGAGTAGGAAGTTGGAATATAAATAATAATAGTAAAAAGAAAGAGCCTGCTGCAGCAAAAACAACAGAGACTGGGACCACCCATTAAAAGAAACGACTTATTGACTCAGTCCAAATTGTCTGAATTCACAAAACACAACAAGCCCCAAGATACCATAATATGGCCTAGTGTGATGTTTGTGCAAAGAGGGCAATGTGCCTGTTCCATAAGGAGAAGGGAGGGCAAATGGGGAAATAATGTTACATGACAACATCATCACACAAATGCTGTGACTTACGTGCTTGCGTGAGATGTTGGGATGCAACTACATAATAGTGGCATAGGTATGATCCTGATATTACTGCCTACATGCCATCTTTCTTTTTTAAATAAAATATGTATTTTTTATTAAGGATGTTTATCACAATAGTAAAAACTAATACAAATTAAACTTGAAGAAAGAGAAGAGAAAAGAAAAGAAGAAGAAAAAGTGCAGGAAAAAAGAAAAAAGAAAGAAGAAAAAGAAAAGAAAGAAAGAAAGAAAAAGAAAGAAAGAAAAAGAAAAATAAATAAAGAAAATAAATAATAAATAAATAAATAAATAAATAAATAAATAAATAAATAAAGAAAGAAAGAAAGAAAGAAAGAAAAAGAAAAAGAAAGAAAGAAAAAGAAATAAAGAAAAAGAAAAGAAATACATAAAGAAGTGATTTCCAACCTTCATCACAACAAGTATAAACAAATTCAGTAACTCTTCACCCCCTATAAGGTCAGAAACAGAAGAAACAGATATCTCTTCATCCCATATCCCATCCCTTATCTATAAGCAATAAAACATCAACTTTTCAATCCTGGTGTCAGCAAAAAGTCCATAAAGGGTTGCCAGAACATTGCAAAAAAAAACACAACAACCTTATTTTAACCTTGATCAAATAAACCAACTTTATATTCTTTCCTTTTACTTCTAACAGTCTTAATCTTTAATTCAATCAAAGATTGTTAGAGGATTTGATTTCTCTTCAATTCTTCTTTATCCCATTGCACAGATTTTTTCAAGGCTTTAACAAGCCTCTTTTGTAGATCCAATAAGAAAACATTTTCCAGGTCATTCCCTTGGTTTATAATTTGTATTTCCCTTTTAATTTTTAAAATTTCAACCAGTTTCTTTTGTAGACCCAATAAAGCATCCTTTTCCAAATCATTCTCTTGGCCTGCCATTTGTAGTTCCACTTTCAGTATTTTGTCTTGTCAGATAAAAATTGTTCCACATCTGTCATTCCTTCATTAACATCTTTTGGACAAAGACTATCCATAGAAGCAGACATCATTACTGACAGTGTTGATATTTTAGTTACTAATTTCTGGCTCCATTCTTCAAAGATCTCCTTTAATGTTTCTGATGTTATAGGTTTGTCTCATTTTGTAAGTCCCAGTATTAACTGATATCAGGAACAGGCTTGTATTTTTTTCCCTTTTGCTTAGAATCTTTAGTCCCCTCTAGTGTCCAGTTTCTAAAATCATGAAGTAACTTATCTTTATTATGGCTTACAATAGCCATGATAGCCAAAATAAACCTGTTTCCCAAGAGAAGCTATTTATTTGTTATAGTTAATTCCAAAATCTTACAGTAAAAGTCAATATTCCAAATTTATCTGGACCCTTAATACGTTTATAACTTCCTTAGATCAAAATCTTATTTAGCTTTTTGCTGTTTATTTCAAATTCTTTAAGTTCTTAAGCTTATAATTAATTTTTCTTTTGCTCATTCAATGACTTTTCAAACTTGTCCTTCCCAAGGTCTCTAATAGCTTTAAGATGATTAAGAGGCAATTTCCAAAAGTGATTAGAAAATGAGGTTTGCAAACTTAGTGTCCTTTAAAAGGCTCCACCACGGTTGCAAGCCAAATAGCTGATGTCTTCATCTCCCAGTACTCAAACCTGTGGAAAACCGCTGTCCTCCAGTCTCCTCATGAGGGGCAGCCATCTGGAGCACATGAGGGCTATCTCCCATCCTCTCCTCATCCGGAGAGGTTCCAAGGAACTGGCCTACTCACTGATTCCTTGGTCTTTGCCACAGTCATCGGCTCCCAGAAACCTCACACATGCCACCTTTCTGGTGTCATTGGCTGCAGGGGCCACTGCTCATTCCTGTTTCACTTATAGAAGCCTGCAAGAAGGCTAGCTGAGTCTTGCCTCAAGTCTGCCAATGGGTCAGTCTCCCCCAGCACACCTGAGAACAGCAAGAAGCTCAGAGCACATTGCTCTCCTTCCACAATTCATACTGTAGGTGCCTGGCAGTATTTGCTGCCTGAAGCAGCCAGTCCATTTTACTTAATAGTAAAACTTGCCCTGGTCTCCTGGCTTTTTAAATGTTAACAGCTTTATTGTGAAGTAGGTTTTCATGGACTACAGCAAGAGCACATGCTGAATTTAAGTCATGACTTCTTTTCAAGGAGAAACATTGGGTCCTCCATGTCCATTTTTGGAAGTGGGTTGCCATTGCTTTCATGGATCTTTAACAGTGTTTCTCGATCTCAGCAACTTTAAGATGTGTGGACTTCAACTCCCAGAATTCCCCAGCCAGCATAATCTATAATATGATATATAATATAGATCACTGATCTATATAATATAGATAATATAAACACTGCTCTATAATATACCTTATCTATAATATAGATAATATTATAGATTATATTAAACATTAATTATTATAGATTTAATTATGTAGTTAATTATTAATATTATGATAATACGATATTAATAATTAATATTATGATATTAATGTAGATTATATTATATATAATATAGATAATATAAACACTGATGTATAATATACCTTACCTATAAGAAACCAACACCTGGTGTCTTCATGAGAAGGCCACAAGTTTGCAGGCATCAGGAAGAGGAAGTATAAATCCTTCAGTTAAAGTTCTTTCACAGTTTGAGAATCTATTATTTCATTGATAATATGCATTTTAATTTATTTTTGTTAATTAGTTTAGCACAGTCAGCTTATATTTATTTTAAAAAAGAGGTTCTTTGCGATGTATGGAAGTGTGTACAAAGTACTTTTTGAATAATTAAAGCAGCCACATCTTTTTTTGAGTCTTGCACAGCTGCTTCAGATACTATTCCTGGATGCCTCCATGTGGGGAGGGGGTGAGTGTATGCGCAGCCACTTTGCTTTGTAGGAAATATATGAACTTAAGGGACTGTCCACGCACATGCCTTTGGTGAGAGCTGGGAGCTGGAAACCACAGTTTGGCACAGCTTCCAGAGCAACCACATGAGGCTGAAAAAGAGAGGCATGTGCAACTCAGAAAGAGGACCTTCCTACATAATCTCTAACCTTCTTCAAAAGACTTGCACAGCCCTAATTGGAATACAGGTAGTCTTCATTTAGCAACCACGAATGGGACCGGCAACTTGGTCGTCAACTGAAGTGGTCACTAAGTGAAACTACGACTGTGCTTTTGATCTTTCTTCAGCTTTCCTTTGCTTTACAGACCTGCAAAGGTTGTAAATGCGAGGATTGGTCGTAAAGTTACTTTTCCATCACTGTCATAACTGCAAATGGTCGCTAAACAAGGCAGTCAATAAACAAGGACTACCTATATCTTAATAGCTCATTACAGTTCCTAGACATTCTACCAAATAAAACCACAGTAGCAGCCTGTCAGAGATCCGGTTTCGTGTAGTGGTTAAGGCACCAGGCTAGAAACTGGAAGATTGTGAGTTCTATTCCTGCCTTAGGCACAAAGCCAGCTGGGTGAGCTTGGGCCAGTCACTCTCTCTCAGCCCTAGGAAGCAGGCAATGGCAAACCGCTTCTGAAATCTTGCCAAGAAAACTGCAGGGACTTGTCCAGGCAGTCACCAGGAGTCAAGACTGACTCAAAGCCATTAAATAAAAAAGCAGCTCAAGTCACTGGCAAGGGTAGAAAGCCTTTTCTGCTATCAATAACAGAATGAGTTGAGTGATAAAACTGTTTAAAACTGGCTGCAGCAAAGTCAGTTTATTGTGCCCCAATCTGCATTGAATGCTAATTAGTACCATAGAAATAAGACATTCCTGAATTTTCCATGCCAACTCCCAATTAATAGTGTGGCCAGAGGGAGCTGCACTTCCATCAAAATGGCAAATGCAGCATTACCCTGTTTTGATGCAAGATCAGTCCCTTTGACACATGCATGTAAAGCCACAGTTCACAAAAGGGGAAGAGCTTGTGTCACATCAGCTCGATGCTGCTTTCATCATTTGTGTCCCTGTCCTTCAGTGCACTTGCCAGTCCCTCTAGATGCCACAGACTGTGTCAAAATAGGGCTTCTAATTCCCTGGAAATTTCTTTCCCTGTGATACTGATTTTGATTTTCCTATCATAACCTCAGGGTCCTTTAGAATTTCCATGGTTCTTTTCTTTCTTTTTAAATATACTGATATCATTAGACTAATAACTGAAAACAGAAAAATCACATAAATAGAGTTCATAAAACAGTATCATAGCAAACTTTGCACCCCCCACCCCCTACAGTGAAGAAAAGAGGAAAAGACCTGGAGATTTATCTGTAACCCTTTGTTGAAACAACATCATCTATTCCAGTGTTGACAGACCATGTGGATCTCCATAATCTACTGCTGTAAAATAGTTGTAGCACTGGCCTTACAGTGTTGTGCAATAAATCTTCAGGCCATCGCCCATGAGTTAAAAACCCACAGTTCTCGATAAGCTCCAATTGCTGGGGTTTGGCCAAACACTATAGGTGAATCCTTATCCAGCAACCTCATCCAATATCTGGACCTCTTCAAGCTGTCGTATGAAAAGGTCTCCCTAGCCATGGCTTCTGCCCTAGGACACCTGTCCTGACTTCAAGTGAAGGAACACGCTGAGACTTCGTGTAAAGGCTCTAGTGTTTTATTGTTCTACTCTGCTAGACAGAATCCAGCTAAACTAAAATGAACTAGTGATGCTCAGAGAAAAGGCCCAAGAAACTAGGATGGTGCCTTCTTTAGCCTCTTGGGAGGAAAGCAAAGCGATTCAGTACTGCGCATGCATTTATCCCCCTGGAGGGAGCCCCCTCCTTCTTCACCAGTTATCTCCCTAACACCACCCTAAGATTGCAAACCTTCTCTTTTGGGGGTAGTGCCTGCCCATCCAGAGATGAAACTGATGTTAACAGAGAACCCTGATGTCGGGGGTATTTTGGGAGTTGAAGTCCACACATCTTAAAGTTGCCAAGGTTGAGAAACCCTGGAGTAGAGCATCAAATGGGACAATGGAATGAAAGGATAAGTCCTGACCGTATGACGTTTCCTTCCATGGAAGTTTCTTCAACAGCATGGCATTTTTCTCCACATTGCTGGTTTTCAGTTTTCTTTAGTTTTCAAAGGGACAGTAATTGACTTTGTTTTGTTGTGGTTTTTTTGTTCTGCTTCTCTGGCTAGCACTTTTCCCTGATCTGTAAAAGCAAAATAGTACAAAAACGTATGGGAAGAATCCCTTCAAGAGATCTTTCTCCCTTAAGATTCAACTGAAGTCTGAGAAGCTGAGAAGGTTTGCAAATCACTGAAAGATGACAGGCAGGTTGTGTATAGTTTCCCCCCTCCAATGCCTGCCTTGCAATTAACATGAATGCAAGAATCCTGCACTTCAGCCATGATATTTTCACCAGAATTTTCCTTTTTTTGCAAGGATTAAAAAAAGGTCAACTTTATTTTCTGTCAAATCAAATTAGATGCATTGGAGAAAATGTGGAAGAAAATATTGCACTAATCCAGACCAAGTACACTCAAGCTGAAAAAATGAAAAGAGGGAGATTTTCTCCCTTAACTGGTTTTCTCCGGTTCCTTACCAAATAGCAGCTCCATAATGAAAGTTAATGGCTAATTGTATTGTGTTAATTAAACTGAAAATGTCATACGACAGCTTGAAGAGGTCCAGATATTGCATGAGGTTTAATCCATCATCTTTATGGGTTCTGGAAACTGGAACAGAGAAGTGAGCATTTTCATCATTATTTTTTTTATTCATTTGTTGATCTTACAGTAGAATAAAAAACCCAAGGACTCTGTAATTATATTGGGGACAATAAAATTTGCACGATCCCTATTTGATACGGTTGCTATTTCATCCATGGTGTTATTGTGACACTGAAAAAAAGACACAAAGCTTAATTACTACTAGCGGTATTTAGCTTTTATGTTTTTATTTTATGTTTAGATTTATACTCCGCCATAATCAGTTGACTGTTAGTGGCTTACAATGAATTAAACATCTACATAGAACGCCAACATAAATGACAATAAATAAAAGAGAACAAAATAATAAAATTGACACAGTAAATTAAGTCAACAAAATCATGAAAATGCCCTCTGGAATAATTTGGTGTTTAATAGCTTCCTAAAGGCCAGTAGGAATGGGGCAGGTCTGATCTCCAGTGGGAGGCCATTTCCTATAGCAGCACCATCTAGGTTCAGCTCTCTTCACCTCATGGAAGTGTGGAAGCACTAGGAGCTCAGCCCTACAAGGTGTAATAGGTTGGGATGATATAATTGGGAGAAGGAGGTGCTGTAGATACCCAAGTACCAAGCCATTAAGCCATTAAGGGTTTTATAGTGCAGAGCCTGCAGTATTGGTGTCATCTGTTCCCAGTGTTGGGAGTTGGTAAGCACATAGGCCACCGCATTCTGGACCAGTTGTAGTTTCCAAATACTCTTCAAGGGCAGTCCCATGTAAAGAACATTGCAGTAATCCAACTGGATGGTGATGAGGGCATGAGTTACTGTAGCTAGGTGCTCTTGCTCCAGGTAGTCTCAGCTGGTACATCTGCTCAAGCTGGGCAAAGGTCTCCCTAGCCATAGCTTCTGCCTGTTGTCCTAGCAGGAACTGTAAGTCCAGGAACACCCTAAGATTGCAAACCTGCTCTTTTGAGGGTAGTGCCTGCCCACCCAGAGATAAAACTGATGTTAGCAGAGAACCCTGATGTATAAACAGTAACTCTGTCTATTGGCCACTATGATGCAAGGTACTTTCTTACAATTGTGGAAAGAAGTCAAATTGTGGTCTGGAGTGAATCAAAGGCCATTTTCTAGCGGATGTCTTTGATGTGCTGGCGGTTGGAGCTGTAGCTGAGATCTGATTAATTCTTAATTGATACATTAATAATATTTAGAAGCTGCCCAATTCCACAATGACTCTGGGGCAGCTTGCACTTAAAAAATAGAAAACAATATATAAAAAAAGATCCTATGCATCCAGACAAACCACACTCCATATACCATAAATCACCACCACAAATATCCTTTTCCAAGGCCTGGAAGAATGGCCATGTTTTTAAGGCCTTCCAGAAAAGCATCAGGATGGGGGTCATGTGGATCTCTGAGGGGATATTATTCCAGAGGGCAGGTGCCATGACAGAGACGGCAGGCCTCCTGGGTTCTTATAGATGGCATTGTTGATCAAGAGGACCCAAAACTCACAAACTCTGCACGATCTTATTAATGTAAATGTAAAAGAACAAGCTAAAGAGATGGTTTTTTGTTTGTTTGTTTTTAATAAACTGAGAAAACAAGAGACAATAACAGACCAACAGGGAATGCATTATAGCTTGGGAATGACACCAATAGAGTTTTATTTAAATTGTGCCTACTCAAAAGGGACTCTGAATGTCAGTGTTCTCAAAAGAGCATCACCAGCAGATCTTAATAATTAGAAGGACTGAAAGCAAGAGAGGCCATCCCCCAGAAACCTATTTAGGATTTGAAATCCAACACTTTCAACTGAGCCTGAAAAACAATTTATAGCCAAGCAGTGCATGAGTTTCAGTATTAGGGTCTTAGTATTTTATACTTAAATTTTATGATGACTGGGCTGCCCCTTTTATGTGGATTTGCATTTGGATGGCTGAAATCTGGCTTGTATTTTTTAGAGGGTCTGGTTTCAACATGGTTTTAACCTTGTTTTTGTAAATCGTCTGGAGTCTTAGATACTAGTTGACATATAAAAATATGTAAGGAAGTAAGTAAATGTCCATGCCATAGATTCAGCACCATTGTTTGTCATGGCTACTAATGTAGATGATTTTAGAAGGGGACTGAATGATGGAGGGTGGGACTATCAGTGGCTCCCTGTCTTGATGGCCATTTACTGTCTCCTGAATATTAGACACCACCTCTTCAGCCAAAACAATGGGCTAGATGGGCCCTCTTGATCCAGCAGAGTTCTTCCTAAAATTGTTCTATTCCTTACGTCCTGATCAGTAACTCCAAGGTTTTCTCCATCCAAATTCCAATTATTGTTTTGCAGCAATACACATAGTGGAGGAGAGATCATCTGTATGCTGTCAGTACAGCTGAAGGGCTGACATCCTGTTGAACCTATAATGTGTGTTTTCTGTGCATGTACTGTATGCACCATTTCATGGAGCATCTACTATATATTACTTACTGAGCAGAACTGACAATTGCTGTATTGCACTTCTTGATTCACCCAGAATCTGGAACCCAGAGGGTCCTAAATTCAGTTTATAAAACCCGCAGGCACTTCAGAGCTTCCCACCCCCCTCTATCCATTCACTTTGTTGTCAGCATTCCCCACATTCACTTTTTGAAACATCTTAACAACCAACAAGAATAAGTCATTTATTTTCATTTTGGTTTTGGTTTTTAACAATGATTAGTCTGAATCCCTTCCTACAGTCCGTGGTATAGCCCAGGTATAGTTAGATTTCTTCCAATGGCATGGAAGAACAAAAAGATGGAACTGTTGGAACTTCCCCCTAAGTTCATCCCACTTCCAACAGTTCCAACTTTTTGTAAAGTTTTACAGCCCTTTGATGGTTATGGGAAGAAGAAACACAGGCATATTTCAAAGAAAATGGACTTAAGCTATTTATTGTACTATTATATTTATCCCACTTTTCTTCCAGAAGATCAGGCTGATGCACCTGGTTCACCCTACTACCCTATTATTTATTATTACAACATCCTTGTGGAGGTAGATTAGGCTGTAAGATAGAGACTGGTCTGAAATCATCCGCTGAACTCAGCGGCTTACTGGGGATTTGAACTTGTCTCTCTCCATTCAGCTGCAATTCTCTTAACTATTCTGCCACACTCTCTTCACACCAGGGTGCATATGCACAGCTGCATCTCAGGATGCTGTCCTCCTGTTTTCTGCTATGCAGTAGCAGCAGATCATGGAAACAGTGATTGCAAATAGTGATTGTAGTGACGGAGGTGCTACACTGAAAAATGGAAGACAGTTTTACTCACTCTGAAGCGGCAACTTCCACCAAGAAATTCAAATCTCAGATGCATACTGGGCAGGATTAATGGGCCCATATTTCAAACGTATGGCAGAATCTCCTGCCATTTCTTGATTTAAAACGCAGCTACTCTCCTCCAGTCTCTCTTTCTTTAGATTTTCCTGCATGACTTCTCTATTGCATGTTCTATTTAGCACTGCCCATTGCAGAAGCTCCCTGTTTCAATATCACCAGATCCCTTGTCCCCCCCCAAAAAAAGACTAGTGTCTTATTTTTCGTGATTTCAGTGTTTTAGAGATTTTTTTAGACTTTTTTATCCCACCTTTATTATTTTCATAAATAACTCAAGGCGGCGAACATACCTAATACCCCTTCCTCCTCCTTTTTTGCCCACAAGAACAACCCTGTGAGGTGAGTTGGGCTGAGAGAGAGTGACTGGCCCAAAGTCACCCAGTCAGCAAAATGCTGCTTGCAAGAGAATTTGGACTTGTAGTGCTTCGTATCGTGGACTCAGTGGGTAAGACGCCAGGCTTGTTGATCAGAAGATTGCAAGTTCAGAGGTTCAAATCCCTAGCCCTGCGTGCAGAGTGAGCTCCTGCACTTGCCCCAGCTCTTGCCAACCTAGCAATTCGAAAGCATGCAAATGCAAGTAGACTAATAGGTATCACTTCGGTGGGTAGGTAACAGCGTTCCGCGTGCGTCATGTGGCCACATGACCGTGGAAGCATCTTTGGACAACGCTGGCTCTTCGGCTAACAGACGGAGATGAGCACCAGCCCCTAGAGTCGGACAGGACTGCACAAATGTGCGGGGGGAACCTTTACCTTTACTAGTGCTTCGTATACACACATGAATGTAAACGCTTTATTTTCCTTATGGGATTTTATTCCTTAATGCAAGGGGTAGGCCACCTGATCCCCTGCAGAGGTTGTTTGGACTTCAATTCCCATCAGCCTCAGACAGCACTGTTAATAGTAAGGGCTTGCGGGAATCATAGTCCACTGCATCTGGAGGACACCACATTGCCTATTCCTAAATAATGATGAATGATCTCTCCCTAAATGCTGGGTTGTGTTCTAAAATTATAAGAAGAATTTTCAGTTTCTGCATTATTTTCTGTTGAATTGGTCTGGTAACGCTTATTCATTTTAACACATTTCAACGAAAGGCATAAGCTTTGGTGAACTTGGTGAACATCGAGTGGCTAAACTGATGCAGGTATTAAATTGAGATGAAGTGGGAGGAAAAAAGGTGGGGGAAGACAGGGTGGTTATTCAAATGCAGGTTACACCTGAGACTGATTACACATAGATAAAGGGTAAAGGTTTTCCCCTGCACAGTCGTGTCCAACTCTAGGGGCCGGTGCTCATCTCCGTTTGTTAGCCGAAGAGCCAGCGTTGTCCGAAGACGCTTCCGCGGTCATGTGGCCGGCATGACACGCGTGGAACGCTGTTACCTACCCACCGAAGTGGTACCTATTCATCTACTTGCATTTGCATGCTTCGAATTGCTAGGTTGGCAAGAGCTGGGGTGAGTGCGGGAGCTCCCTTCGTCACACGGCACTCGGGTTTCGAACCGCCGACCTTCTGATTTACTTCCAGAAGGTATGTTTCCCCCCCCCTTTCCAGCACTAAAGCATCCTTCTCCTTATAAAAAAAAATAAGTGGGCACTGAGTAAGTACAAACCAAAACCCGTCCACCAAAGACATAGCCTGTATTCCCTATGACTGCACATGAATGAACTGCTCGAGGCTGAGGTGCAATTCCACGCACATTTGTGCAGTTGTGTCCGACTCTAGGGGCCGGTGCTCATCTCCGTTTGTTAGCCAAAGAGCCAGCATTGTCCGAAGACGTTTCCATGGTCATGTGGCTGGCATGACGCATGCTGAACGCTGTTACAATCCCACCACAGTGGTACCTATTTATCTACTTGCATTTGCAAGCTTTCAAATTGCTTGGTTAGAAGGAGCTGGGGTGAGTGCGGGAGCTCACTCCGTCATGTGGCGCTCGGGTCTCGAACCGCCAACCTTCCGATCGACATGCCTGGTGTCTTAACCACTGAGCCATCGCGCCCCCTTTCTGATTACACATACTTTATCAATTAACAGTTGTGTTAAAACTTGTCCTGTTTGTCAAGACATTCTGAGATAGTGGTGAAGACATTCTGAGGAAGTGCTCTGAGAGTTTGGCTCCATGGGGCTCAAAATGTTGCCTCTGATGAGATCATAATTAATTATTGGTTATGCAGACTTAATTCTACCAAACCAAGGGCATCTGCTATTCCTTTTGGCTGCACTAAGACAGTTAAGTTAGATCTCCAATTGCTTCCAGAAGCTTATATTTCCTTAGCTATTTGTCCATTTCTCTCTCTTTCTGGAGCCGAACAAGCATTCCTAATTAATCACAAAAGCATAAAGAAACAAATAGCTAATTAGAATCCAGTCCTACCTCCCCAGCACTGTTGGTTGCAGGCTGATCTAATTTTGACCCAGGAAAGCTGATAGCAAACCATCTATTAAGTTAGAGGAGAGGGGAAGAAAAGAAAAAACCCATGTTGTCTCTTGCAAGAACTTAGTTTTCCCCTCATTTGTATGGCTGTTCAGGATTCCTCCAGCTGATGAGCATTAAAAACTTATGACCTGTGACATATGGTACAAGTAAATTTACTCCTGGAAAAAGAATCAGGCAGGGTTATTTCATATGCAGATGTGAGATAAGGGGTCTTTTATCATTCATAAAAGGCTGTTTTGTTTTGATTCCTCTTTAATGGGTATGATGAGGTGGTTGGTTTATTGGCATTGTTCTACATAATTACTGTTGTGCAACATTGTCAGGCCAATTGTTATGCAGCATCTTATTAAGGTGTGACTGCTTCGGCACAGGCTGGAACTGCGCGGGACCAGCTGAGAAGAAGCCAAGAAAAGTATTAAGTACTCTCTTTCTGTTGGCAAAACCAAATAAATCCAGCCTGTATCAGCTAGTCTGGAGTAGTTATTTTGATCCCGGAGATAATTATATTGTATCATGGAATGCAGCTTAAGAAGCAAGATGAGAAGGTCCAGTGCCCGGCATCTTGTCTGCTCCTTTTATTTTGATCTGCATGAGTGCTTTATTCTGAGCCAGTGAAGCGCACCGCTTGTACATTTAAGACACCAACTGGCTCCATAGGCGGTGCAGAATGACCAGACAGTTTTTAGAGTTTTCTTTTTTCTTTTTTTTTAAAGGACAAAAACATCAAGATAATTTAGAGGCAGGTCATGGCAAGCTTGGTGAAAGCCAACATACCCAGATACTCCTCTTTCTTAATGTTGAATGTACCGGAGTTAGGGCTGAGAGTTAGCTCTGTAGGACAGTGGTGAGGGAAAGAGACTTTGCACATGCTCAAGGGCTTGCTTCTCTGGTCGAGTTTGCTGGGGAGGAATGCAAAGATTCAGGGATGCTTGTTTCTTGAGTTTTGGATGTATTGAAGAGGAATGAAGAGGCCAGGAGGCTCTCTGACATTCTCTTCAAATATCCTTTGGCTGGGTGGGAAAGAATTCCCTACTGAGAGGTGTGGTGGTCACTGAAAAGAATACACGCTCTGTCAAACTGAAGCTATTTCTCTTGGCCTTCATGGAACATGAATCAGCCCATCTGTAACTTCCTTTGCTGTTTTGCTAGCAGGGTGAGGCTGGAGACACTTAGCCAATGAATGCAATCCTGGCCAACTAATGAAGTCTTAAGGTCAGCCCTGCAATAGTGAAGCATCACCCAAATAAGCTGGCTTTGAACATCATCCACGGCATAAAAGTATTTCTTGAAGGCCTTCCGGAAGAATTTGAAGATCTGGTTCTGCCGCCTTGCTTGGGATGGGAAAGGCAGTCGCTCCTCTTGGGGGTGGCTGGTGCTGTAGTGCCCTCCCTTTTATTTAAGAACTATTAGCCCTTGGATTTTACACTTATTTATTCTATTTAAACTGGTTTTTGTAAGTTATGTTTATATTTTTAACTATTGATTTTATTGTAAACCGCCCAGAGTCCCCCGGTTGGGGGAGATGGGCGGTGATATAATTTTAAGTAATCAATCAATTTATTTCAGGGCAAGGAGAAATGAATTGATATGTCAGGATCCAGCCTTCATCCCTGGTTTCTCCATTCCTAAGGGCTTGTGCACTCAGCCTAGATGTACGTTCCGCGCAAGCCATGCGGCCACATGACCGTGGAAGTGTCTTTGGACAGCGCTGGCTCTTCGGCTAACAAACGGAGATGAGCACCGGCCCCTAGAGTCAGACACGACTGCACAAATGTGCGGGGGGAACCTTTACCTTTTACCTTTAAGGGCTTGTGCACTCAGCCTAGATGTGGGATTCCTTGTCATAACAGCCGGCATCTTCTCCCCGGGGCCTTGCTGTGGTTCTTTCGTACTTCTGCGGCCTTCACGTTCTGCATTTATCCACATTACATGCAATATAGCTGGTTACATTTTGTAGTTCAGTTACATTTCTAGCGTTCCGCAGACAGGTAGCCCAAGATGCCTTGCCTTGTTCTCTGCTCAGCAGTTACATCACGCCAACAAATGGCTTGGAGCAAGTTTTGCTAAGCCAATTGAAGTTGCTTATAAAAGCACATGCACGTGTACCCCCAGGGCACCCATGATTAAAAACAATGTTGTAAGGAGGTGCAAAGGGAATCTTCTGAAAACCCTTTGGGAAGGTTAAGGCTGATTGTCAAGAGTAGGCCAGGCCTGAGCCACTGATCTGGGATAGAACAATTTTAGAACATTTAAAATTAAACCCACATTACTAAGGATGCCCATTTTGGTCTACAAATTAATGACATTTTTCTGTGCAACCTGAAACATTTCCTATGCAAATTACTTGTTGCAAATCAGCTCATTTGCATAACTACCAAATATTTTCCAATGCAAGATTTTCGGGGGAAAATCTATCACTGGCCAGAGACCCAGGGTAGCCATGGCCACCCTTCTGTCTCTCTGTGTCTTTCTTTTTACCAATTTCCTTTTATTGCAGTCTCTTCCTTTGCCACCCTCAGTATCCCTTTTTTGCTGCTTCTCTGACTTGACCACAGCCTTCTGTCATGCTAACATTTTTCAAGCTGAGGACCAGGACATTTGATTTAATTTACATTTAGTGACAATTATTATTCCCCATGTATTTAATAATTTTCCATTTAGTGGAAACCATTGGTTGGCTTGGGTTTTGTCAGGATAGTCCTGACCTTGGAGGAGGCATTGTAGATGTAGAAACATATCCTGCTTTCCAGGAGACCAACCTGGCCTATCAGCAACAGCAGCACAAGCAGAAAAGGCTAGTGTGAGGTGCATAATGGGGAAAGACCTTCTACATTTGTTGCTCATCACATCTGCACAGGTATTTAAGTGGGGTACCATATCTAGAAGGGGCATGGTGGCTCAGCGGGTAAGACGCCAGGCTTGTTGATCGGAAGATCGCAAGTTCGGAGGTTCGAATCCCTAGCCCTGCGTGATGGAGTGAGCTCCTGCACTAGTCCCAGCTCTTGCCAACCTAGCAATTTGAAAGCATGCAAATGCAAGTAGATAAATAGGTACCACTTCGGTGGGTAGGTAACAGAGTTCCATGCGCGTCATGCCGGCCACATGACCGTGGAAGCGTCTTCGGACAACGCTGGCTCTTCGGCTAACAAACGGAGATGAGCACCGGCCCCTAGAGTCGGACACGACTGCACAAATGTGCGGGGGGGACCTTTACCTTTTTAACCATATCTAGGCTGCAGAAATTGGGGTGTCCACTAGATGGCAGCAAAGAGTTACAGACAACTCTGTTGTCATCTATCTATCTATCTATCTATCTATCTATCTATCATCTATCAATCATCTATCTATCTATCTATCTATCTATCTATCTATCTACAGTATCTATCTATTATCTATCTATCTATCTATCTATCATCTATCAATCATCTATCTATCTATCTACAGTATCTATCTATCATCTATCTATCTATATCTATCTATCTATCTATCTATATCTATCTATATCATCTATATCTATCTATCTATCATCTATCAATCATCTATCTATCAATCATCTATCTATCTATCTATCTATCTATCTATCTATCTATCTACAGTATCTATCTATCTATCTATCTATCTATCTATCTATCTATCTATATCTATATCTATCTATCTATCATCTATATCTATCTATCTATCATCTATCAATCATCTATCTATCTATCTACAGTATCTATCTATCTCTATCTATCTATCTATCTATCTATCTATCTATCTACAGTATCTATCTATCTATCTATCTATCTATCTATCTATCTATATCTATCTATCTATCTATCTATCTATCTATATCTATCTATATCATCTATATCTATCTATCTATCTATCTATCTGTCTATCTATCAATCATCTATCTATCTATCTATCTATCTATCTATCTATCTATCATCTATCTCTATCTATCTATCTATCTATCTATCTATCTATCTATCTATCTATCTATCTATATCATCTATATCTATCTATCTATCTATCTATCTATCTATCTATCTATCTATCTATCTACAGTATCTATCTATCTATCTATCTATCTATCTATCTATCTATCTATCTCTATCTATCTATATCTATATCTATATCTATCTATCTATCATCTATATCTATCTATCATCTATCAATCATCTATCTATCTATCTACAGTATCTCTATCTATCTATCTATCTATCTATCTATCTATCTATCTATCTACAGTATCTATCTATCTATCTATCTATCTATCTATCTATCTATCTATCTATCTATCTATCTATCTATCTACAGTATCTATCTATCTATCTATCTATCTATCTATCTATCTATCTATCTCTATCTCTATCTCTATCTCTATCTCTATCTCTATCTCTATCTCTATCTCTATCTATCTATCATCTATCATCTATCATCTATCATCTATCATCTATCATCTATCTATCTATCATCTATCTATCTATCTATCTATCTATCTATCTATCTATCATCTATATCTATCTATCTATCATCTATATCTATCTATCTATCTATCTATCTATCATCTATCTATCTATCTATCTATCTATCATCTATCTATCTATCTATCTATCTATCTATCTATCTATCAAATACATAATAACCTTTAAAACTGGACTGCCAGTTTTATGGCATGTGAATGGTCTTAGTATTGAGCAGTGGCCAAGGGGATACAATAGTAATGAGAGAGAGAGAGAGAGAGAGAGAGAGAGAGAGGGAGGGAGGGAGGGAGGGAGGGAGGAAAACAATAGAAAATAATATTTGTAGCTCAGGGTTGAACTGTAGAGTCCTTGGTGCTCTCTGAACCTGATATTTGCTTGCAGATGTTTCATTACCCAACTAGGTAACATCATCAGTGCTGGGTAATTAAGCATCTGCAAGCAGACAACCAAGCTCAGAGCATACCAAGAACTCTACAGAGAGAGGAAAACTCACATGGAATGAAAAGCTAGGAAGAATTTTCTGCTGTATGTGAGAAGAGGTTGGACAAGAAAATAACTAAAGAAATCTCCTCTCCTGCTGTTCACAAGATGTGTTGAATCTCAGTCATATCCAGTCAGCCAATTACTACAGTAGCTGGAAAGGATTAGAAGTATAATGGAGTGCGTACTTTATATTTATTTATTTATTTATTTATTTAATCAAATTTATCACCGCCCAACTCCCCCAAGGGGGACTCTGGGCGGTTTACAACAAAACACAATCATTAATATACAATCATAAATAGTTTAAAATATGAATTAAGTAACAATTTAAAATATAAAGAATATAATAAAATCCAATGACGGAATCTCCTTAAGTTCTTTTTAAGTAAAAAGGGCACTCCGGGGATTATCTAAGGTGCTAGCCATCTCCAGGTATGCACATTCTCCTTCCCACCCGAAGCATACTGACAAAGCCAGGTTTTGAGTTTTTTTCCGGAAGTCCAGGAACGAGAGGGACTGCCTAATCTCTGGGGGGAGAATGTTCCAAAGGGCAGGGGCAACAGCAGAGAAAGCACACTTATGTGACCCCATTAGATGGAGCTCTTTAACCAAAGGGGTCTGCAGCATGCCCTCTCTGCATGCCCGGGTGGGATGGGATGAAGTGATGGTGATGAGACGGTCCGATGGTTGTTGTGGGTCTTCCGGGCTGTGTGGCCGTGTTCTGGAAGTTGTGGTTCCTAACGTTTCGCCAGCATCTGTGGCCGGCATCTTCAGAGGGCAGGAGCACAGACAGAAGCGCTCTTTCTGTGCTCCTGCCCTCTGAAGATGCTGGCCACAGATGCTGGCGAAACGTTAGGAACCACAACTTCCAGAACACGGCCACACAGCCCGGAAGACCCACAACAACCATCAAACTCCGGCCATGAAAGCCTTCGACAATACAATGAGATGGTCCCTTAGGATAATTATATTGCATAATAATTATTATATATTATATAATATAATTATAATATAATTATAACTATATTACACCAAATTGGAGAAAGGCAGGAGGGTAATGGGAATTGTAGTCCAAATAATCCATATGGCAGCTTTGTGGAAGGCTGCCCTAGAAGTTTATGGAGCAAGGAACTTGGGCGGTCAAACATGTTGGCTGGGGAATTCTGGGAGTTGAAATCCACATGTTTTAAAGTTGCTGAGGTTGAGAAACACTGATTTAGACAAATCAGTCAAATCTTTGGTTGCACAATGTGACTTTCCCATTACCATTTTCTTGTATTAGCTTTATTTACTCATGAGAACAGAATCCTAATGGTCTCTGTGCTGGATTTCCTGGGAATAATAAGGAGATGAATTCTTCCAAAAAAGCCATCCAGCAGCAGAAATCCCATGTAGTGCATTGCTACGGTGTCTCGCCTGGCATTTAATCATGACTGGCTTCTCTCGGGAGGAACTACAGTAAAGAGGATTTGTAGGGGTGGGAAGAAAGTGACATTTAACATTCTGCTGTTACAGTATGTGGGATCTCCTGAACCATTAAAGGAGAGAGGGTTTGGGGAGAGATGAGAGTTGCAACAGTAACTCAGCGTAATACTCCTGATTGGGGAATATGCCTTTGATCTTTACTCTTTTCTGACTCAAACATTTGTCTCAACCAATTGCACTGCATACTTTTAAACTGCAGGAAGAAAGGTTTAGGTTAAAATGTCAGGAAGAATTTATCTTTACAAAAGTAGCCAGAAAAGAAGGTGTGCATGTGTGTGTGGAGCAGGGAATAATAGATATGGGAATGTCTTTATTTCCGTGACATCTTCATGGCCATATGTGAATGGATAGGTTTTGTCACTGGGTGTAGTCGCTTGATGTGCAAAACTCAGGGCAGGAATATTAGCTTGAAATTCCACTCGGCAGCCTTGAGCACTACATGGAAAATCCAGTTGCCAGAATTAAGTTTGAGGGCGTTCTTATGACAAGCAGATGCCTTCCATATGCTCAGCTCCCCTTGAATGCAGAGGCAGGCAACATCTGCTGGGGGAGTACAGCAAGTAAGTGTGCAGGTCTAGGAAGAATATGGACAGGGCTAGAACAAAACAATTTTGTAATTTGTAATTTTGTAATTTGGCGTCTGGGTAAGACGCCAGGCTTGTCGATTGGAAGATCGCAAGTTCGGAGGTTCAAATCCCTAGGCCTGCGTGCGGAGTGAGCTCCCGCACTAGCTCCAGCTCTTGCCAACCTAGCAATTCGAAAGCATGCAAATGCAAGTAGATTAATAGGTACCACTTCGGTGGGATGGTAACAGTGTTCCGCGCGTGTCATGTGGCCACATGACCGTGGAAGCATCTTCAGACAACGCTGGCTCTTTGGCTAACAAACGGAGATGAGCACCAGCCCCTAGAGTCGGACACGACTGCACAAATGTGCGGGGGGAACCTTTACCTCTTTTGAACAGAGTGCCTTGGGCAGATGGGCAGCTACTGTATATCAATTTGTTTAATAAATAAATAAATTGATAAACATCACCAGCCAGTGGAAAAAAACATTTGCAAACCACAGCACTGCAGCAGAAATGGGACAAGTCAAACTGTAGAATGATGCTAGAAGAAAACCAGAAGAAAAGGTTAAAATATCATATCAGGCTTATGGGCAATATTTTAATTGGTTGTTCTACAGTATATGATATTCTATATGATATTTTAACCTTTTCTTTTGGTTTTTTTCCCAGCATTATTACAAACCTAATTTGTGACTACTGGTGAAGGCTCATAAGCCGAAATGCGTTTAGTGAAGCTTTCTATGTGAGTTAGTCGGGCTGCTTGTTTATCTTTGTCTTTGTAATCATATGTAAAAGTTGGCTGATTGGGGCCTTTTTAAAAGTTTTTTATTGCCACTATTGTATTTTAATGTATGTTTTTTACCATTTTATATCCTATACTAGTAAACTATACTGTATAGTATCATGGGGCTGACCAAGGGCAAGGTGGATGGATGATATTCTGCAGGTGACGGACTCGACCTTGGGGGAGCTGTTTCTAATCTTCTTTCCTTATACCATAAATATCTCTGAAATCTGTTGGCTAAACCAGCACCTTCTAATAATCTTCTGCTATTTGGGGATTTTATCCATTCAATTATCGTTGACAAACAGCTTCCATGATAATATAATTAAACGCTTGGGAAAGCCCACCACCATCTTTTGAATCTTGTAAAGATTTTTGTTTTACTCTGGGTTTTTTTCTTTCCAGATAAATTTGTTGGCTATTCTTTGCCAATCTTGCTGAATTTTGAGGGGGATTCAGATTGGTGCCATTTAAAATATTTTTTTTTTTTAAAAAAAAATGAGGTAGTATGTTCATTTTAATGGTCACATCTGATTCTAACCAGGAGAGTTTTAAATTTTTCCATCTTTCTAATTTGTTAAAAAAATTCTTTCCATAATTTGGTGTAGATACTTTTAAATATATCAAATGCAATCCCAAGTATCTCACTGGGTCTTTTATTAACTGGCAACCCAACTCCTTCTGCACAAAACTTTCTTCTTCTTGGGATAATTGTCTCATTATTATCTTTGGTTTTTTTTGCCTGTTGATTTTATACCCTGAGAATTCACTAAATCCTCTAGTTGTTTTCATCAGCTCTTTTATGGCATGTTGAGGTTGCATAATGGTTAATACTACATCATCCGTGTCGCATTTTAATTTTTATCCCTCTTCTTGAATCTTAATGCCTGGAGAAAAGCATTTCTGAAATCCAATGCAAAAGAGTTCAGATGTTGCGGGAATTAGCTGCATTTGGAAAAATTAATTCTAGTTATTCACCAAAGTGTTTATTGGAAGTGAATTTGTTTGAATGCCTGGCAGGTGCCAAAACAGGGGACAGGTGTTTTTTTTTTTTTAATTGGGTTGCAAATGGGATGAAAATAGAATATTCAACTCTAATAGGAGTCTTTTATTCTGGTGACAAATCTAATACAAAATAAAGCATTCAACTAATACAAATGTACAGTACAAATCATCTGTTTTTAAAGCTGGTTCATACATTAAAGCTTGTTTGTTTTATACATTCTTAGCTAATTGTTGAAAGTGATCCTACTTTGCTTGCTTTCTGCCTTTGCAAAATCCATCTTATTCTATTGCTTAACTAGGCTGACCATATTTCCTTGAGAGGAAAACGGGACCCTAACCTACCCACGGCTCTCTGGACAAAGTGGGTGTGTGCGGGTGCATGCAGGCGTGCATACATGCGGGTGTGCACGCGGGCGTGCGGGTGCGGGTGGGCGGGTGCGCAGGCATGCTTCGCCGCGGGAACTTTAAAAAACGGGGAAAAATGGATATTTTTCTTAAAACGACGGGACAGTCGGGAATTGTTTAGAAAACGGGACTGTCTCGTTCAAAATGGGACGTATGGTCAGCCTATGCTTAACCCTTCAGTCTCCATCTACCATTAATATGCAGTTTATAATTTCTCCCCACCTCTATGTATTGATCCATATTCCTGTAAAACAAATACATTCACAGCTCCAAACTGGTTTCCTAGAGTTTAGGGCCAAGTCCAGTTTTGTTCAGTTTTGCTTTTTCCTGTTAGAAGGAAAGAAAAAGGAATATTCCCCTATTCCTTTTGCAATAAGCAGTATACTTGAGTATATGCAGTTATTTCCCCTTTAGTTGCAACTATCTGCTTTTATACACCTGGGATAAAAGTGCTTAGTTTCAAACCTAAGAGTTCTGATGCTGAGACTAGGAGTAGGGAGTAGGGAATCTGATATTGTTTATCGTTTTTGCTTTTTAATGAAAATGCTATTTCCAACATTATAATTAAAAGGAATGTGCTTGTTTCATCAGCAAGATAAAGATGCCTTTGATTGATTCTGGGTGATTGGAAATATCTATGTTGGCTTTTTTGCAACAGAAGTTGTTTGACACTATCTTTTTCTAAGATTTCTTTTTACTTCCCACCCTAATCCATTGCTCTGAAATTGGTCTCCTAGAAAGTCCTATCCCTGCTTAACATTTTGAGATTGATGTCATCTGAAATGTCCATAATTAAAGGTAATGAATAAATTGGAAGGAGATTTTTGGAAAAAGTCAACTCAAAGATGAGTGTTTTTGAGCTGGTAGATTTTACCAGCTGATCTTTCCTCTGGTTATCTTGAATTAATGGTCATTTTTAAATGGTTCCTCAGAAGTCATTTTGGTTATATCGTTTTCCCCAGTTTGGGTGTTTAAATCTTCTGTTTGTGTGCAACTTTCCAAAGTATGCACTCTCTTTCAGATGCACAACTAATAATGTTTTGTGGGTTTTCAGATTTTGACCATAGAAAGCCAGACCCAAATAACCACAGTTCATTGCTGTCATTTATAACTATGCTGGATTTGCTTGCAGATTTCAGAAATCCACTCTGATTTGTGGCTTGAATCATGTCAACTGGATTTCTATTTTCTTAGTGGAAACGTTTCACTCCTTATCCAAGGAGCTTCTTCAGTCTGAGTAAAGTTAGTAAGGGAATCCTTAAATATGTTTCTAGGCTAGCTGTGTGACCTTGCACCTGGGGCTAGGTCATGGTTATTTTTGAGATGTTTGTTTCTAAGTCCCTTTATCATCTAAAGGAGGATCGTTAAGATTACCCTGCTGCTGTTGAGCTTGTGAAATGGTCTTAATCTTCCTAGGCACAGAAGACAAAGCAGGAAGGAAGATAGGGGAAAGGTTATGCCTGAGGCCCCCACCTCTATTCAAGGAAGGATTTTCCAAGTTGGCATGAATGGATTCCTTGACCCCTCTCTCAAACCACCTATCTTCTCTGTCTAAAATGTGAACATTATAAACATTATGTTCACATTTTAGACAGAGAAGATAGGTGGTTTGAGAGAGGGGTCAAGGAATCCATTCATGCCAACTTGGAAAATCCTTCCTTGAATAGAGGTGGGGGCCTCAGGCATAACCTTTCTATCTTCCTTCCTGCTTTGTCTTCTGTGCCTAGGAAGATTAAGACCATTTCACAAGCTCAACAGCAGCAGGGTAATCTTAACGATCCTCCTTTAGATGATAAAGGGACTTAGAAACAAACATCTCAAAAATAACCATGACCTAGCCCCAGGTGCAAGGTCACACAGCTAGCCTAGAAACATATTTAAGGATTCCCTTACTAACTTTACTCAGACTGAAGAAGCTCCTTGGATAAGGAGTGAAACGTTTCCACTAAGAAAATAGAAATCCAGTTGACATGATTCAAGCCACAGACTGTTCCACCTGGATGACTGAGAACCTTCATAGACATATTGCCATCCACTCTGATTTCTTTTATATCTCTAAGCCAAGACAAGGGTGAGCATAATGGAAGAGAATATATGTAGCTCATGGTTGAACTCTGGAGTTCTTGGTGCTCTCTGAGCTTGGCTGTTGGCTTGCAGACATTTCATTACCTAACTAGGTAACATCATCAGTGCGCACTGACTTGCACTGATGATGTTACCTAGTTAGGTAATGAAAAGTCTGCAAGCCAACAACCAAGCTCAGAGAGCACCAAGAACTCTACAGGTAAGCATAATGTTGCTCGCAGATGGATGTGGGAGCACATTATATACCTCTGTGGACCAACCTGAATACTTGAATTTTCCGCCAGGTTTTTCTTAGTCATCTTAAGCTGTGACTAAAACAATAGCAAACTCCACTAGTCTTTTATAGTGGCTTAGCCAGGGATAACTAAATGTCCTGGTTTTACTGCCTGCGTGACATTTCAAAAATAGGTGGTATGTGTAGATGATTTATTTTCTTGTATTTTATGTCCAATAGACTTTTCCCCTCACATACATCACTTCTGCAGTGCACATGATCCTTACTAGGTTAAATCTTGACTGAAAATTAACTCTAAATTCTATAGAGTCTTAGTTAATGTTTCACTTCGTGTGTTTTTCCCCCAAGGATTAGAAATCAACTGTCTGGTGAAATTAAGACATATGGAGGGCTCTTACTTTATTTAATGATGATTGAATCTTGTAATCTCTGCATCTACAATAAGCAATCAGGAAGTCTGTCCCATCGACAGCAGTCAGGTTTTCATTATTGGTTGCATAAAGAGAAAAGAGGATGAATCCCATCGTGCTGACTGCTTAATTTTATTGTCCTCATTAAAGTGCTTTGCTTGTGTAATGAGCAAGATAATACATTTCAAGCAGTATATATAATAAAAAGGAAGAATAATGAAAAGTTATTTTTTTGTAAATTAAGAGGAAAATACCTTGAGTTAAAATTAAAAATATAAAGTTTCCTTCAGGGGATTTTGGAGATTAATAACACGGTGATGAATGAACCCTCATCCATTAATACTTTGCAGGCAAGAATATTGGTACATATATGATGTTTTCTCAACCTGCAAGATCATATTCATTTAGGAGCTATATGTATATGATGTATATGTATATGTATATGTATATGTACAGTATATGTATACGTATACGTATACGTATACACACACACAAACACACACACAGATGCACATACTGAAATTTCTTCAACTGCATATTTGCCATTTCCTTCTGCCAGGATGCTGTTTGATCTCCCAGTTTCAACCTAACCTCTGGAATTTCCTAGTGGTTTCTCATCCCAGTATTAACCAGGCCTGACCCTGCTTAGCTGTTGAAGATCAGCCAATGTTGGTCAGGTTTTACTCCCTGCTGAAAGATGATGATTATTAGCAAAATATTGCAATGTGACATGGTTCTTTTCCAGCCAGTCAAGGAGCCATGTCTTCTGCAAGGTACTCTATGCCACTCCCGTTCCACCATCCCAGTTTTTTCACTTTCTGTAACAGGCAGTCAACTTTCCTTGGCCACTGAGCACGTCAAACACCATTGGTTTGTTGCTTGTTTATTTATTACTGGATTTATAAGGATGCCCAACTCAATAATGTGACTCTGGGTGGTGTACAACAACATAAACCAAAAAAGAACCCCATAATGTTAAAGCATAGACAATATATAAATATGAAATATAAATATAAAATGGTGACCAGCACTATAATAAAAACAACCAAAAGGGGATTCCATTCAACTGCCCCAAATGTTTGGGGGGAAAAGCCAGGTCTTAATGGTTTTCTTAAAGGCAAGAGAAGTTGGGATCTGACATATATTGGGGTGGGGGGAGATTGTTCTAGAGAACAGGCAGGCAGATGTTCTTGGGAGAAGGCAGTCTTGTTTTGACCCACTCCTGCCTTTTAGGGTGATGTTTCCAGCAAGGTTCCCATGGAGTATTTGGCTTACGCTTGTGGGTTTCTCCCTTCCTGATGTTTTGTCCTGGGCTACCTACTCTGATTTTCTACACGCCACAGCTGGAGAAGCTTTCTACTTTCACTTTCTATTCAGATTGAGGTTTAGAGCAGTGCTTTCTAAAGTGCCGCCGTTGGTGACATACCAATGGCGGCAGCGGCGGCGCGCACGGTGGCAGTGCGGGGAGGGGCGCGGGGGCGGGGGCGTGCATGGCGGCAGCGGCAGCAGCGGCGGCCTCCGCTAAAACGCGGAAGCGCTGATGGCGCGCCGCTGCCGCCGCCGCCGTGCACGCCCCCTTTGCCGCTTCCGGGTTGTGTGGCGACACACCAGACTGTGTGTTGCGACACACTAAAGTGTCGCGACACACAGTTTGGAAAGCTGTGGTTTAGAGAAAGAAAGTGAATTACTGCAGACAGCTACACAAAATCATCTTTTGTGAGGGTTTGGAGGGAGTGCTTAATGGTAGATACAGAGAGGTTGGTTGGAACAAGGCCATAGTCGTCTGGGACAGGGTGCTCTGAAGGTCCTTTGAGAAGTTGTCTAAGGAAGACACTAAAGTGGCCATGTAGCTTCACAGTAGGCTTGTGCTGGGTGCATTTATTTTTCTGTTTTCTCACTTCCTACTCTCTTGTGTCCCTGCACTTTGCAAAGTTTTGCAAACCTTGGGTTCCCTTATCCCTGCTACATAGGAATCAAACCACTGAGAATGAGTCTGTGTTCATAAATAACAGTAGACATTTTTTCTTCATGGCCCTCATTTTTTTTAACATGGCTTTCCAAACATTTCTTATTCCCCACCCCCACCATATTATAGAGGTACTACAGTATATTGATTTTGCTTTTTACTGAAAAATTAATTTTCCCTCTCTCCTTCCCCAAAGAATCCCATATCTCTAAAGCTGCCCATTTAAACATGTATATTTATTTTACAAATGCATTTGCTGACTGTATATAATTTGTATATAAGTTAGCACAGACTTGGGAGCTCCGGGGGCCATGAAAATTGTTTCTGACTTGCACTGAAAGAGATTTAGATCATGCTGAGTAGGCCAGTGATGAAAACAGATTAGAGGAGATGTCAGTCTACTGTTAGCCTTACTAGGTAGCCCAGACAGGAAACACAACCAGATGAGCTAATTCTACTTTATTGTAAAGCTACATTAACAGAATCTTGCAAGTCGGAAAGTACAATAATCCTGCTGTCTCCTTTACAGGCCAAGAAACTAGGGAGGGTCCCTTCTGAGCCTCTTGCCCCTCCCACTATCCAGCTGCGGGCTATGCTGTCTCCTATCTGATCATCCCCTAGGCAGCATTTCTTGGCCCTGTCTCCCAAGGTCTTTCCCACATACCATTATACCTACTCTGCCTAGATAGGCAGCTTTGAAAGGGTGTCTGACTATCTGCTGAGTAGAGGATATCTGATCTATCAAACCTCTATAACTTTCTGCTCTGTTTCTGGCACCAAAGATTTGTTCCTGTTCCTTAGTGGCAAAGCGGCTTCATTTGGCCCATCAATCTGAATCATATAGCCATAAAAATCAAAAACAAAAAACAGGTCTCCAAATGTCACAACATTGCATTAGTTGTTTGCACACCCACGTCCCCACCCAGCCTTCCTAGCTCAAGCTTTTTGCTGATGTTAACCCCTTGAGGTAGTCCAGACCAGGAAACCAAAGTGATGAATGCTAATACTACTTTTATTATAAGGTTACGGTAACAGAATCTTGCAAGTCTGAATGTATCCCTCCTCTCCCTGCCTTCATCTACAAGAGAACTAGGAAGGGTCAAGCCTGAGATGCTTTCTTAAATTACATTCCTGGTTTGGACTCAGATTTCTGTTATCTGACCGTTGTGTTGGTTGCAGCTCTTCCTCCTGTTCCTCAAGGTTATTCTCACAGCCCATTCCAGCTGATGAGTTTTCCTTCTGCTTGGCTTTACAGCCCCACCCACAGTGAGGATTATCCATTCGGGCCTCGCCTGCAACATTGAGGAGGAGCGGTACTCAGAAAGAGTATACACCATCCGCGAAGGGGAGACACTGGAGCTGACGTGTTTGGTTACAGGCCATCCTCGGCCACAGGTGAGCCTCCTGCTGTGATGATGTGCATGGTCTATCCACCCTGATTTTCTCCTCCATGTGACTTTGTTATGTACTTTGGGGTTGCCGCCCTCAGAAAATAGTCGGTATAGAACTGGCCACAGAGAGATATGTCTGCCTGGGATCATGATAGCAATATTTTTATGAGACTTTTTGATTTGTACATGGTAATATTAATGTTATAGTCAATATATTACATTGATTGTATGAAGAATCAAGGTGTTTGTACAGAGTGGATCCAAATGTTTGTTTGAGGTAGAGGGAACATGGCATAGTCTCTTTTGGTTTACACCATTCAAAACAAAGTAGGGGAAACAGGGATCAACATTGGAATTTCCTTAGAAGAGGAATATCAGTGTCCTAGAAGAAGGATTCCAGCTTTTTTTTTATCTCACAAAGTCCTTTATATTACCTCTGGCCTTTTAATGTTGTTGTATTTCTGCCACTGTATAGTGTTTTAAGGAGTTCTACGTTTATCTCTGCTGTTTTTCTAAACTGCCCTTTAAATTGCTTTTTAATAGCATTTCTCCAGTTGTCTTGAATGAAAAAAGTTGTGGTTTAATTGCTTGTTTGGTACTTATTTTTGTTGACCAGAGAGTAAGTGTTTCTGAATGTTCATTCCATTGAAAACTGTAAACAGTAGCTGTAAATGGTCAGCATTAAAGAGCAGCTAAATGAAATTGGCTGAATTGTGACTGTACTGCCTAAAAGCAAGAAACTGTAAGTCATGGCTTTCCAAACTGTGTGTCGCGACACAGTACTGTGTCACCTGCAGGGCCCAGGTGTATCACGTGAAAACCCGGAAGTGCTGATGGCAGCGCACACGGCAGCGGGGGCGGGCCATCAGCGCTTCCAGGTTTTTGCGCAACACACCAGGACGCCGACGCCACTGCGCCGACGCCACTGCTGCAGTGCGTGAAAACCCAAAAGCGACGCCGCAGCAGTGACACTTCCAGGTTTTTGCACGCCGCCGTTGGTGTGTCGCCAACGTGAAAAGTTTGGAAAGCCCTGCTTTAAGTAAAGATAATCATATCTTATTATTTTAACTTTCCTTTTTTTTGTCCCAGTTCTGCATTTTTGGGATGTTTTCATGCACAAAAAAATGCATTGAATAATCTCTTTTTGGCCGACAGTTTTGCCTTTTGTCAACTATTGCCCTTAACACACACAATATTGTGTACAGTTTTCACATTTTTGTAGCAGTTGTTTTATCAGAGTATTACCTTGTGATATTCAGGGAAGTGCAGAAAACTGAATCAATGAACTGAGTTTGTGTATTAGTTTTGGAAGAGCTAACTAGGTTAGCTTATATTAAAAAGCTAACACAACGGACATAAAGGGATTGATTTTGCTGTCCTCAATAGCGTCACATTGTTACTTGTTTGTTTGTTTATTAAGATTCTTATCCCACTTTTCATCCAATAATTCATGGCAGCTTTCATGTCCATCGCCTTCTCCATCCTACTTCAGAGATTTAAGAGGTTAATCACAGCAGAACCACCCTTAGGGTTGAAAAGATTGAACATGTTTTCTTATGCCTTAAATGTTCATATTACTGGAAAGCCTGAAATGCCTGTGTTCTTTCTGAATGTGTTTAATTAAGCTGCTTTGAAGAAGAAACCGTGAATATATTTTTGTCTTTATTTCGTACTAAGCATGCGATCAAGTCAAGGTATTGGATTGTCTGGTCATTCCATCTGCTGGATGCTGGTTGCCTGTTGCAAGCGTATAAAAAGAGCTAAGGAATCACAGATTCTGCTCTATGGCTTTAGAGGCAAAGGGCTCAATCTTGCTATAAAGGTAGAAACATGAGAATATAGGTTCAGTCCAGCATATTGCAGATGGTGTTTTTAGCTCCCCTGATCATGATTTACATTGCTCTCCTGATCATTTGCATATTCTAGTTTCTGGTGGCAAATTGGAAAGGACTGATTTTCCATTAAAGTACAAGTAATTATTACAAATCTCAGTTTGTTGTCAGTGTCCACAGCCACTTTTAATCAAGCTTCTCACATTTTGTGCATCCCATAAGGCTATATATAGAGTAAAACCTCTGTACACAGTCCAGGATTTGCTGGCTGAACTTATTTCTTTCCATCCAGTATAAACGAAATAGGAATGAGATACATGTTCAAAGCTAACAGGAGGTGCGGAACTAAGTCTCTTGATACATCAGGCTGACTCACTGGTCTTGACCTGAGCTAGCTCAGAACATTGCAAAGTAGCCAGGCACTCACATTCAATTGTAAGCAAGGTCAGAGACTGACTGGCAATCCAACATCCCTTTTGATAATAGACAAAGGCTTCAAATAGAAATGGAATCCAAGGGGAATTCCAGAAGCACTCCAAGGGTCAAGTGACTGAGGTCCCAAAAAGAGATTTAGAGTCTATGGCCAATGCATAATTACTGTTTCAGCACTGACAATCACAATGACTACTTTTCTTTTATGGTGATAACCCTCAACTGGCTAATTATGAAACTAGAGCTCTTATGAAACCAAGTCCCAACTGCCAGGCATTACTACATCTAAGAAGAATTTGTAACTTGATCTTAGTCCAAAGGCCAACAAGCAGTTCTTCCTTGTGAGTCAATCCGTAACTTACAAGTAACTTTTTACTCATTAGGAGATTTGGTCCATTATATCTTTATGGCATCTGAGAGTGCATTAGCTGGAAAGCAGCTTTTAGCCCATCTAATCCAACCCCTTGCTCAGTGCAGGAATCTATTAAACTGTCCCCATAGAATCTTAAAATGTATGAGTTGATTGAAATTTCAGTTCCCTGCACTCTTTGAGGTTCATCTTTGCTTCAGAGGGTCCGGAATGCTTTCCTCCTTGCACAATGACAAAACAGAATACAATTTTGTCAGCTGTTGCTAAGGCTACTTTTGAGCTTGGATTTCGTATTCTTCTGGAATAGTGCCAAACTTGTGTTCAGTTCTTTTTCAGCAGAGGTTTAGTGTTTTGTTTTGTTTTGTTTTGTTTTGTTTTGTTTTGTTTTGTTTTGTTTTGTTTTGTTTTGTTTTGTTTTGTTTTGTTTTGTTTTGGGGTTTTTTTGAGAATAGTGCTCAATCCACATTCATCTCCTTTTTAAATGTGCTCAACCCTTGTCCATAAGGAGCCTACCTATCAGGTGATATCATCTGACAGTCAGGTTTTCTATGAACACAACCATGCAAAACACTTGCACAAAAACAGTTTTGGTAGAGTGGTAAACTAGCTGGTCTAGCCGTCTGTCAAAATGTGTCTCCTTCCCCAGCCCTAGTCCTTGTCAACAACAGTGCTTAGGAGATGTTCTTCTATCAGCTGGTGAAAGCCTGCTGCTGCTTGGAGTTGCTTAGAGCAGAGGAGAAGCAGAGAGTGCTAAACAGGGAAGCTTGGGTGGAAATTGGTGCTAAAAAGGAGGTGCAGAGAGGGAGTTTAGTGTGAGATTTTTGGGGAGATTTTATATCTGTGTTTGGTGAGTTTCTGAGTATATTTCTGAATGCTTTTCTGGGTTGGACTAGCTACCAGTCTTCTGGTTCCCTAGCAACTACAGCATAGCTTTCCAAACTGTGTGTTGCGACACTTTAGTGTGTCGCGACAAAACCCGGAAGTGGTGATGGTACGTTGCCGCGTCCTGTGCGGCGGCACGCGCGGAGACGGCGGTGGCGTGTGTGGTGGCGGTGGCAGCAGCGGCGACAGCAGCGGTGTGCCATCAGCGTTTCCGGGTTTTAGAGCAAAACGTGAGGCCGCCGCTGCCGCTGTGCATACCACCGCCATGGCGCATGCCCCCGCACCGCCGCCGTTGGTGTGTCGCCAACGGCAGGAGTTTGGAAAGCACTGAACTACAGGGTGGAGTCTGAGAGCCCTTGAAAGGGAGGAGGGGCTAAAATTCAAACTTAAACAGTGGCACTTGCCTAAAAATCAAGAAGAAGAGGAAGAAAAAGAATAGTATTGATCTTCCAAAACATATTTAAACAATCAGCCTAAACATAGATTAAATATGTTAGGGGGAGATGGACGGTGATATAAATTTAAATAATAATAAATAAATAAATATACCTATATATTCTAAACTAGATATGGAGGGAACTGGGTGTCTGGTAGAGTGTATGGTGGGCATGCTGACTGCATGGTCACTTGCCTACTTGGTCTGAAGGCTGTGGATGCCATGCTACATCTAGATAGACTGCTAGACAGTGCTGGGTAGGAAGCAGCTAAAAAACACCAAAGAATAAAATGAATACAGTGAAAGATGCTCTGCACCCTGTTTGTATACAAATGCTGGAAGCCTGCAGGCCAAAATGGGTGAATTGGAATGCCAGATCTTAGAAGAGAGTATTGATATAATGGGCGTAACTGAAATTTGGCAGACTAGGGAGAATCAGTGGGATGTGGCTATTCCTGGTTACAAACTCCATAGGACAGGGAAGACAGGGAAGACAGGGAAGGCTGTAGTGGAGGAGATGTTGCCTTGAATTGTAAGACAGACCATTGAGTCAAGTTATTTTGACAACCCCAAAGGGGCAGATCATTTGATGGAATCACTCTGGGTAGAAATATCAGAACATAAAGGTAGGCTAATCCTGGGAGTGTTCTTTTGTCCCCCTAACCAAGATGCTCAAAGAGATCTGGAAATGGAGAGAAAAATCAGAGAGGCATTTCAAGAAGGAAGTATTGTAATTGTGGGAGATTTCAATTACCCACACATTGACTGGGTGAAGGTATGTTCAATTCATGACAGAGAGGTAAAATTCTTATGTAATATGAATGACTGTGTGCTGCAGCAGTTGGCTGTAGAACTGATGAGGGAGGGTGCCATAGTAGTCTTACTCTTAAGTAGTGCTCAGGACTTGGTGAGAGAAATATCTGTAGTCAAACCGATTGGGAATAGTGATCATAATGTAATAAAATTCATCACAGAAAGAAACGATAACCTACATAGTCCCACACAGTCATATTTGACTTCAAAAAAGGGAACTTCTCCAAATAGAGAAGATTGGTGAAAAGAAACTCAAAGGGAAGGCTGAAAGGACAAGCTTACTCCAGGAAGCTTGGCTGTTGTTTCAAACCACAATAATAGATGCTCAGGCACAATGTATTCTTAAAATGAGAAAATGGCTCCAAAGTTCAAAAAGAAGCCTGCATGGTTATCTAGCATTGTAAAGGAAACTACTGGGGCTAAGAAAGTATCATTTAGAAAGCAGAAGACCTGTCCCAGTGAGGAAAACAAAAAGGAGCATCAACTCTGGCAAAAGAAGTGCAATGAGTCAGGGAGGGAGGCAAAAAGGAAATTTCAGGATCATATTGTCAAACCTGTGAAGCAGATAATAAAAAATAATACTTCAAATACATTAGAAGGAGGAAGCCAGCCAGAGAGTCTGTTGGTCCCTTGGATGATGAAGGAGTCAAAAGTGTGCTAAGAGGAGAAAAGGAAATTACAGAGAAGCTGAACAAATTCTTGGCCTCTGTCTTCACAGGAGAAAAATGGGGAGAGATCCCTGAACCTGAGCATTTCTCTTCTCAGGAAAGGAGTCAGGTGAACTGAGCCACAGAATGGAGACAAGAGAAGAAGTAATAGGCCTGATTGGCAAGTTGAGCATCAACAAATCTCCAGGCCTTGATGGCATCCATCCAAAGGCTATTAAGGAGCTTAAAGCTGAGATTGTGGACCCCCTAACTAAAATATGCAACCTCTCTCTATCCTCCGCCCCTGTAATTGAGGACTGAAAGGTGACCAGTGTAACTCCAATTTTTAAGAAGGTCTCACAGGAAATCCAGGAAATTATAGGCCTGTCATCTTAACATCTAGGCCCTGAAGACATGGCTCTGCCACCGAGCTTGGGGGTCCAGAAATGGTGGGTAGCTTTTACAGTGGCTTTGCTGAGCTTGACACAAGGATGGATTTTGCTGCTGATCATGGTTATTTTTGCTTTAAAGTGGTTATTGATGGTTTTAAAAGTTTGTATATTGGTTTTTAAATTGTTTTTATTGGATTGTTGTTTTTAACTGTTATGAGCCGCCCAGAGTCACTTAGGTGAGATGGGCAGCCATAAAAGTCGAATAAATAAATAAATACATAAATCTATTTTGGTGAAGATAGTTGAAACTGCTATTAAAGATAAAATTACCAAATATTTGGCCTTATCAAGGAGACCCAATGCAGCTTCATTAGGGGAAAGTCCTATCTGACTAATCTACTAGTTTTTTGAGGGTGTAAATAAACATGTGAATAAGGGCAGGCCAGTAGATATTAATCTACTTAGATTTTCAAAAAGCCTTTGATAAAGTCCCTCATCAAACACTCCCCAGTAAGCTTAACAGCCATGGAATAAAAGGCGGGTCTCTTGTGGATAAGCAACTGGCTAAAAAATTTAAAACAAAGAGTAGGAGTAAATGGATATTTCTTACAATGGTGGGATGCAACTAGTGTGGTCCCCCAGGGTTCTGTCTCAGGACCAGTGCTTTTTATCATATTTATAAAGAGTCTGGAATCAGCTGTGACTAGTGGAATAGCCAAGTTTGCTGATTACACTAAATTGTTCAGAGTAGTAAAAATAGTAGGGAACTGCAAAGAGCTCCAAAGAGATATCTGCACATTAGGGGAATGGACATCAAAATGGCAGATGACATTCCACATGAGCAAGTGTAAAGTGATGCCCATTGGGGCCAAAACCCCTAAATACTCATACCAACTAATGAGATCAAAGTTAGCAGTGATTGATGAGGAAAGAGATCTTGGAGTAACGGTAAACAGTTCAATGAAGATGCTGACACAGTGTAAAAAAGGCCAACGGTATCTTAGGGATAAGGGGCGTGGTGGCTCAGCGGGTAAGACGCCAGGCTTGTCGATTGGATAATAAGAAATGGTACTGGAAAGAGATGCCAATATCATAATGCCCTGATATAAATAAATGATGCAATTGCATCTGGAATATTGTGTACAGATCTGATTGTTGCACCTCAACAAGAGTATTGTGGAGGTAAGAGAAGTTTCAGAGGAGGGTAGCTAAGATGATTAAGGGGCTGGAGCAGCTTCCCTATGAGGAAAGGTTATGACATTTGCGGCTTTTTAATCTAGAAAGGAGGCAAATGAGAGGGGATACGATTGAGGTGTACAGAATTAGGCAGGGTGTGGATACAATGGACAAGGAGAAGCTATTTTCCCCTTCCCAAAATACTAGAACCAGAGGTCACCCTGGAAGAATCAGGACAGACCAAAATAAATATTTTTTCACACTATGTGAAATCAAACCTTGGAATTCGCTACCAGGAGATGTAGTGCTGGCTGTCGGCTTGGCTGGCATCAAAACAAGGTTGAACCAATTCATGGAAGTCATGGGGATCAATGACTATTAGCCTTGATGGCAATGTGACTGCCTCTGAAGGCCATCTGATGGAAGACTAGTGGATTTCTTTACACGGTTGGTCACTGCTGGACTAGATGGGCCAGGGGTCTGATCCAGCAGGGCACTGCTTATGTTTTTATGATATTTGCTGTGAAAGCAGGGCAACAAAGCTTCAGTAATTCAACAATCCCTGCACTTAACCTGTTTTGTACATTATAAATAAGCACAGCACAATTTCCTGGCATCATGCCTATGCCAAGATAGAGAGTGATAGTAGGGGCAGCAAATTTTATGCCAGTGTAATTTTCTACCAACTCAAGGGACTAGTGGATAGTACTTTAAAGTGGGTTGAGGAAGAGCCTATAGTGAGTTTCCAGAGTTTTGATAATGCTTTGTTCTACCAGACCCCAGATGTGGTGCCTTTTCCACTCTCTGTGAGTATTCAGTCCATAGGTGGCTTCCTCAGAGCCCATAACCTAGTAGCATTGGAGGAAACAGCCTGATGCTGTGCAGTTTGCTAGGACCAGTTGCCATTGGAATAATTGGAAACTGCTCTTAGTGAACTATTTGTTATTTTACCCTCTTTAACAGCCAGCGCCTATGCCAAGCACATAACAAACATGACTGCAATGAATGGCCATGTACCAATTCATTCCAAATTATAACATAGCGATTTAGGCAAACAATTCATTTCAATTATACTAGCATGATAATGTGTTAAATTCATTACAAACTAGACAGATCAATCGTTAAAAAATAACTTAAGCTGAAGTCAGATTCAATCAGGTTTTCCAGTGTAGACTGATATCCATAATGTGAAGGAGTCAAAGCAGGCAAATTACTTGCAACTGACATTATTTTTTTTTAAAAAAAGAGATGGATAGGCATCTAAAATAAACACTAGGCAGAGGGCTAGATTAGGACCTAATAGGCTTCTCTTGAAACTTAGTGTAGGGCTGTCCACAGAAGGGGACAGCATCAAAATGGTGGGAATGACTTGGTGATTGAAGCCCTACCTTTTTTATATGCATGCAACACATGCTAAAAGGGGGCTTCAACCACCCAGTGATGTCCACCATTTTGATGTTGCTGACCCCCTCACTTTCCATGGATGCCCCTGTCTTGGTCATCCCAGAGGAAGAGGCAGGGCCAAGTTCCTTGTGTGTTCCTCATTTCTTTGCTTTAGTTTTTGACTACGGAGTCAAAGAATTTGGTTGCAAATTCTCATTGGAGCAAATTGCATATTTATTCCTAAAGGACTTTGTGAAGTGAAAGTTAGGTTCCCTGAGTAGCATTAATCTTTTCCCCCTGAAGTGAGTTGCATTTACTCTGTGACATTGACACAATGTTGGATACATTTTCAGGGTTCTTTTTAAACATGTAAATGATGCAGATATTTTCTCCAAAGGCTTCCCAGGTGATTACCTAAACTTGTAGGATGTAGGTCATAGAGACAATCCAGGAAACAGCATTGCTGAAGAGGAGGCTTGTCCTTTTGGGGAATTCTTTGCTTTTACCTTACTTATAGTATCACTGCATGAGGAGGAAAGTGGTAATGCATCTCTTCTGCATGCATTACTGTCAGAGGCATCCACAGGATCTAAAAGAAACATTGTGCTATCATGACGTAAGTTTTCATATGTGCATATGACATCACAGCATATGGATAAAAATGGCAGAGATTAAGGAACAACACTGGTTTCATAATTTCCCTCCCTTGATTCTCCCCTGCAGATGCCAGATGTACATGCAGGATACCATATTGGTAAAAAAAAATTATCCGTTCAATGATGTCCAATTCTTGGAGAGTGCCTGGACGAGTCCCTGCAGTTTTTTTGGCAAGGTTTTTCAGAAGTGGTTTGCCCTTGCCTCCTTCCCAGCATCATGCCTAAGGTGGGACTAGAACCATAGTCTCCTGGTTTCTAGCCTGATGCCTTAACCACTACACCAAACTGGCTCTCAGAATGGTAATAGTACATGTGAAAAAGGATCTTGGACATTTAGTTGCTCACAAGGTGAAGATGAACTAGCAGTATGGTGTGGCTGCAAGAAAATGGAAATAGAATTTTATCAGTAGGTGTATCAGTAGAATCACAGGAATAGCAGTCCACTGTATTCAGCATCGTTCATACTCCATCTTGTGTATGATGCCCAATTATGGGCAACACATTTTAAGTGGAATTCAAAGAAGAAGCAGTTGCAGACAAGGACAATGAAAATAAACATGGGTCTGAAGACTAAATCCAATGGAGAGAGAGGTGATCTGATGGACTGAGGATCATATACAGTAATAACATGTTTGCAATACTTAAAGAATGTCACAGTTGAATATTAGGGCAACTACCTAACTATAAGGATTGTTCAGCGGAAGAACAATGACCAAGGAGGTAGTGACTATCCTTCACTGAACATGTTTGAGCAGAGGCTGGACTAACATCTGTGGGAAATACTTCAGTTTGGATTCATCTACTGAGCAGGGAATTGCCTTCTGGCCTGATACTTTGAGAATGTCAATGAAAGACAAATGTTGAGTTTACTGTGAATATTATTATTTTTTTAAATATATTTATTATTTAAATTTGTAGCACCGCCCATCTCCTCTGCACCAGGGAACTCTGGGCGGTTTACAACAACAAGTTAAAAATATAAAAATTAGAACAATAACTTACATATAAAATCCAAATACAAGATGTTAATAATAAGGCGGGTTTCATGGCGCCAGCCACTCCCAAGAGGAACTATTGGCATTCCCGTCCCAATCAAGGTGGCAGAACCAGATCTTCAAGTCTTTCCAGAAGGTCGGGAGTGAGAAAACCTGCCTCAGCTCCAGGGGCAGGGTATTCCAAAGGGCGGGTGCTACTGCAGAGAAGGCATGCCTCCTGGACCCCGCTAGATGAAATTCTTTTGCTGATGGGATCCGTAGCATGCCCTCTCTGCATGACCGAGTGGGGCGGCTCGTTGTTCTGGGGATGAGGCGGTCCCTCGGGTAACCTGGTCCCATGCCATGTAGGGCTTTAAAGGTGATAACCAACACCTTGAATTGGACCCGGAAGCACACTGGCACCCAATGCAGCTCGCACAGCAGAGGTGTCACATGGGCCAATCTTACAATACACATAACTGTCCGTGCGGCCGCATTCTGGACCAGCTGAAGCTTCCGGATACTCTTCAAGGGTAGCCCCATGTAGAGCGCATTGCAGTAGTCTATATGGGAGATGACAAGGGCATGAGTGACTGTTCGGAGGGCGTCTCGGTCCAGGAATGGGCGCAACCAAATTATACTTATAGAAAACTGGTACAATATTTTTTAAACCTGATATGTTTAAAATATACACCAGGGGTTCTTTCAGGCAGGGTGGGGAGTAGGGTATTGTGCCATCAAGTTGGTCTTGACTCCAGGCAACTACGTGGAGAAGTCCATGCAGTTTTATGAGCAACATTTTCAGGTGGTTTGCAATTGCATTTTTCCTAGATCTAAGAGGCAATAACTGGCCCAAGAATATCCAGCTGGGGTACAGGTACCAGCACCTGCTAAACAATAGCATAAAGCCAGATTTTTTCTCCCATATTTGGTGGAAATGTTATAAAAGCTCAATACTTTTGGAAGATGATTAATTACAGAATATAACAAAATTAAAGGTTGAATTTTCTTTCCTGCCAGCTGTTTTTATGCTAAACATCAACAAACCTTATATCACTTTAAAGCAGAGCTTTCCAAACTGTGTGTCGGGACATGTTAGTGTGTCGGCTGCAGTGTCTTGGTGTGTTGTGGCTGCTGCTGCCTCCAAGCCCTGCCAGGATTCCGCGCAGGTCCTAGTGCCTGCCTTGTGCCTTGCTGCCTCCAAACCTGCTGTGATTCCGCGCAGGTCCTAGTGCCTGCCTTGTGCCCTGCTGTAAGAGTGTGTCGTGAAATTATGCCCTGCTGTAAGAGTGTGTCACGAAATGATGCATGTCTAAAAAGTGTGTCACCAACATGAAAAGTTTGGAAAGCTCTGCTCTAAAGTATACACAGAAAACGTTATGCCTCTTACTGCAAACCACACATAATTTCTTCTTTAGAAGAATAGTAGATGAAATTGTGAGAGTATGCATCAAAGTCAAAGCTAGCTTCGTTTTTGAAAAACAAATCCAATACAAAATTTAATTTAACTTGGAAACTATTTACGGATTGTAATTCTGCACATGGACTGGTTCTGCATCCAAAGTTTGGGTTTCTCTTAACAAGGTTGTAAAATATTAAATCATCTCTGTTTTGTTGTAATAAGGATAGATTTTTAAATTCGATAGAATTGTCATTGTTTATTCTGATCATTTTTATTTTATATGTTATTTCAGTTAAGACTATACATTATTCAATGTTATTTTGAAAATTTTTGTTCAATTTTCCATAACATGTACTTTTTTTCTGGTTCTCTTTCTTTTTTTGCATGGTCTTTAATTCTTTTTAAAATGGTTACATCCAACTCTGTGATACCATTACAGCCCTTCATTTATAGAAATGCTTGCTATTGCATAAATTTATTAATTTATTTAACTTGTATGGCAACGTATTTTATACATAACAAAATGTGGATATACTGTATAACATTACTTATAAGATTACTTAAAAGATCATGTGTTGAACATGCACAAAATGAGACTGCCTTCCAAAGAATGGATAAAGATGTGGGAATTGTGAATACAATGAAGAAAGGGAAATTGGAATATTTAGAACATATGGTATTCAACAACCTGATGGACCGTCTTATCCCCATGACATCGACCCGCCCCACCCGATCATGCAGAGAAGGCTTGCTACAGACCCCATCAATAAAAGAATTCCATCTAACAGGGTCCAGGAGGCAGGCCTTCTCTGCAATGGCGCCGGCCCTCTGTAATATCTTGCCCCCAGAGTTGAGGCAGATTTCCTCCCTCCCTGACTTCCGGAAAAATCTGAAAACCTGGTTCTCCACCTAGCGTGGGAAGGAAAAGGTAATAGCTCCTCCTGGGGGTGGTTAGTATCCTAATACCCTCCCTATTGTTTGAGATTAATTCGCCAGATTGGATTTTATATTTATATGTATTATGTCATATTGTAATTATATTGTATTTTAATCTTATTTTTATTGTAAGCCGCCCAGAGTCCCCCGTTGGGGGAGATAGGCGGTCATATAAATTTAAATAATAAATAAATAAATAAATAAATAAATAAACAAACAAACAAACAAACAAGAAATATCAACTGCTTTAATTATACAAGGAAGGATTCAAGGGAAGCCCAGTGATGGCAGATGGTTCATATCCTGGCTAAAAAAGCTATAAACATTGGTTGGCAAAAATGCATCATCCTTGTGCAGTACAGCAATGTCGGGGGGGGGGGAAGCATTGAAAGTCAGTAACTTCATCAAGATAATTTTTCCCAATTTACAAAATGAGGTTTGCTACTTTTAAGCTGTCTTGCAACATTTAGAAAGTGCAAAATATTGTAGATAAATATATTGATTTGCACATTCGTCCCAAATGAGGAGGAGAGAATTGTTTGCATCAGAAGTCTCAACAATAATATTTATCTAGCATCTCCAGATAACACCCAGAAACCTCTGTGTGGGTGCCAAGAAATACTTAATATAGTCTCAAAAGAGATTTTTTCAAGCAGCCAATTGAATTATCTCAGCAAAGCTGGTGTATCTTGTCTCCACAATGCTGAATGTGGTTTTCGTCAAAGATCTGTTTTGTTTCATCCTTGGTCTCTGGAAGAAAAATTGATTTCAGTTCATTTTACCAATTTATGGATTTCTTTCACTCTCTTCTGCTCAATTGTTGATGAATTCTGCTAGTGGATTGCTTTGAGAAAGATCTGCTGGTGAAAAGAAGAAGCTTGTGGAGCATAGTATCAAGAAGGCTGAGTTTTGAAACTGGATTTTCCTAAGCTTGAATCACTGTTCTGAACCTACCATTTTGGTTCATACGATGTATGTCTCTGACTCCTGATATAACCATTTTCTGAATTTGCTTTTTGCATTGAATAATAAACTGATAAAGCAGTAAAAAAAGGTAAAGGTTCCCCCCGCATATCTGTGCAGTCGTGTCCGACTCTAGGGGCTGGTGCTCATCTCCGTTTGTTAGCCGAAGAGCCAGCGTTGTCCGAAAACGCTTCCGTGGTCATATGGCCGGCATGACAAGCACGGAACGCTGTTACCATCCCACTGAAGTGGTACCTATTTATCTACTTGCATTTGCATGCTTTCGAATTGCTAGGTTGGCAAGAGCTGGGGCGAGTGCGGGAGCTCACTCTGTCACGCGGGGCTAGGGATTCAAACCTCCGAACTTGCGATCTTCCGATCGACAAGCCTGGCGTCTTCCCCGCTGAGCCACCACGCCCCTTAAAGCAGACCAACCCACAAAAAGAAAACAAAACCCTAAGCTAAACATCAATGCTGTAACCAAGTTTTTGTATGTTCGGCAGACATCTTTATCTGTCCTTGGTTAATGTGTTGTGTGAAGTAAGCTATTGACTAACTTTCACCAAATCTCCTCCAATGGTGCAGCAGCTTTACCTGGAAGATGGGCCAAATGGACAAGCTTGTACAAGAATGATAATATGAGAAATAGCATTTCCTGTAACTCATTTCTTTCTTTATTTTGATTTATATGGCCATCTCTCTATACCGACTCTGGGCAGCTAACAAGCGATAAAAATGTTATATGTAATAACAACCCAAACCACTAAATACACAAAATCTGTAAAGAACCCCAAGGTAAATAAATAAAGATTTGTGAATCAAAGACCTATTTTCAGGGTCCCCAAGTGATCTCTCCTGAATCTTGTTAAGCAGTACCAAGGGATTATTACAAGCTCTGTTGGCACAGCGTTACAGAACAAGTGCTCTTCTCCCCAGGTATCGACCTCCCAGTTAGACTAGACAGGAAACATGACAAGATAAGCTAACTCTACTTTATTGTAAGGCTATATTAACAGAATCTTCCAAGTCTGAAAGTACAAATCTCCCATCATCTCTTTTTGCAACCTGATCAGTTAGGGCGAATTGTTTCCAAGTTCCTTTCTCTGCCCATTATGTGGCTGCAGGCTCCTCCCCCTTTTATCTGATCGTTCCCTAGGCAGCATCTCTTCCACCCATCTCTCAAGATCATTCCCACGTACACCAGGTCAGTTTGCTGCCCTTCCCATGATGGCATCACAATTCCCAGGATGATTGGGTTGCCTGGATGTTGGCTAAGTTTTTACTTTTCCTTGCTGACTTTGTGACAGCTAGAACCTCTCACTACCATCAATACTTCTTGCCTTTAAAAAAAATGGGGGGAGGAATGATCAGGCTTCCCTGGGATTTCATCTCAATCATGCATGTTAGAAGGAACAGTTAGCCCTCTAAAAACGGTTCACACAACACAGGGAGAGTTACTTGACCAGGAAGGAATTCATTTAGACTCAAATGCAGTTGCTAAAACTAACCCCCCACCCCCGAAGTTAATTGGATGGGTCACTTAACTCATTTCTGGAGTTTGTACAACATAGTACTTGATCTTTTTTGACCCAGTTATAAGAACAATGAGTATATACATTTGGGGAAAGGTATGTTTCTATGGCAACTAATAGACTACTTAATGGATGAAATTGTCAGCAACTTGCTTGACTTGGTATGCCAGGGTGCTGCAAAATAGAATTTACCAATGTGTTTAGTAGTATATCATAGTTAATGGGTTTTTAAAAAATTTAAAAGGAAACGCACAAGAAAGAAAACCATGTATGGGAGAAAGTGTTATTTATTTAGACTTCCATTCAGGTCCTTGGTGAGGCGCGATGGCTCAGTGGTTAAGACACCAGGCTTGTTGATCGGAAGGTTGGCGGTTCAAGACCCAAGCACCACATGATAGAGTGAGCTCCTGCACTCGCCCCAGCTCTTGCCAACCTAGCAATTTGAAAGCATGCAAATGCAAGTAGATAAATAGGTACCACTTTGAAGGGATGGTAACAGCGTTCTGCGTGCGACATGCCAGCCACATGACCGCAGAAGTGTCTTTGGCTAAGAAACGGAGATGAGCACTGCCCCCTAGAGTCAGACATGACTGTGCAGGGGAAAACCTTTACCTTTACCTCAGGTCCTTGGTAGTGTGATGATCCTTTTCTTTGTATCAATTTAAAGTACATAAGCAGCAGGAATGGAATTATATTAACCAGGGTACGTTCCCTGACCTGCTGCCCTCCAGATATGTTGGCCCAATCTGGTACCCTCCCAATATTTAGATTTCAGTTGGACATCAAGAAAAAAATTCCTAACAGTAAGAGCTGTCGAACAGTCTGCCTCGGTAGATGGTGGACTCACTTTGCTGGAGGTGTTTATTTTCCAGTCATGTATTTTATAATGTTCTCCTTCCAATTATCTTCCAGATGGCCATCTGTTAGTGGAGTCCTACAATGGGCAAGGGGTTGGACTAGATCAGAGGCTCTCAAAGTGTGGTCTGGGGACTTCCAGGGGTCTGACTCATTCTCTGCCACAATAACTCTTCGGAAGAAGAGTCGGTTCCTTCACCTCCTCCCTAACGCGCAGTAATATTGTTTAATATATATGGCTGTATAATTAAATATGAATTTATATGTATGTAAGCTGCCTAGAGTCCTCCATTAGGGAGGGGATAGGCGGGGTATAAATAATAAGATAAATAAATAAAATAAATAAATAAATAAATAACAACAGCTTCTTGGCATGAACTTTACAGTGTAAGCTGTCTCTATCTCTATCTCTTTCTCTTTCTCTATCTCTCTATCTATCATCTAATTTGTTTCCCACACAACTCCCAATGACTCTGGGTAGCTCACAACAGCTAAAACAAGGAAATACAATAATAACCAGTTTAAATAATAATAATAATAATAACAACAACAACAACAATAATACAGGTATTCCATGCTTAACTACAATAATTGGGACCGGCAACTCTGTCACTAACTGACACGGTTGTAAAGCGTGACATTACGTGACTGCGCCGACTTACAATGGCAGTTGCGGCAGTTCCGGTTGCCTTCCTTAAGTGAATGTCACATGGTTGTTAAGTGCAACATCATGTGAGCATCATTTGCAATCTCCCGCCAGCTTCCCCATTGACTTTGCTTGTTGGAAATCATTAGGAAAGTTTGCAAATGGAAACCATGTGACCATGGGAAGCTGAGACCGTTGTAATTGTGAGCTGGTTGCCAGGTGCCCGAATCACGATCACGTGACCATGGGGATACTGTGACAGCCACAACTACAAGCACCGGTCATAACTCTCCTCATTCAGTGCTGTCGTAACTTTGAACGAGTGGTCGTTAAGCAAGGACTACCAGTAATAATAGTCTTCTTCTTGGCAATCACTCGTAGCTGAGTAAGATTGTCTTCCAGGATTAAAATGTTAACAGTGTATCTGTAAGTGGATGTAAAGGGCAATTCTGAATCCGCACAACCTCCCGCAATGTGGGCATAGGTTTCCAGGTGGAAGACGGTCACGATGAGGGTTTGCTTGACATGCCTTCCTCTTAGCTCGTTTCTCCCTTTCACCCTGTACTCATTATTCTTCAAAGTCCGTAGTGCCTTTAATAAAGGCTGACCTCCAATTGAAACGCTCATGAGTTAGGGCTTCCCAGTCCTCAATGCTGATATTAATTTTTTTAAAATTAGCTTTAAGAACATCTTTGAATCTCTTTTGCTTTTCACCAAACTCGGGGAGACAGTGGAGGACAGGAAGGCCTGTCGTGCTATGGTCCATGAGGTCACGAACAGTCGGACACAACTAAACAACTGAACAACAACAACAAAAATATTCCGTTTTCCATTCTTAAGTTGGGAGTAAAGTAGCTGCTTTGGAAGACGATGGTCAGGCATTTGAACAACGTGGCTGCTCCAGCAAAGTTGATGTTGGATGATCATTGTTTCAATGCTGGTGGTCTTTGCTTCTTCCAATACGCTAACATTAGTCTGCCTATCTTCCCAAGTAATTTGCAGAATTTTTCGGAGGCAGCGTTGATGGAATCTTTCAAGAAGTTGGAGATGGCATTTGTAGAAGGTCCATGTTTCACAGGCGTACAATAGGGTCGGTAGTACTATGGCTTTGTAAACAAGCATTTTGCTCTCCCTGCAAATGTCCCGATCCTCAAACACTCTACGCTTCATTCAGGAGAAAGCTACACTCACAGAGCTCAGACGATGCTGAATTTCAGCGTCGATGTCGGTTTTTGTAGATAGATGGCTGCCGAGATAAGAAAAGTGGTCAACATTTTCCAGAGAAACACCTTTAAGCTGGATTGATGGCGCTGCAGAGGTATTGGTTCAAACTCGCTGGTAAAGCACTTTGGTTTTTTTAATGTTAAGCGAGAGGCCGAGCTTTTCATATGCTTCTGCAAAGATGTTAAGGATAGTTTGAAGATCTTCCTCGAAGTGTGCGCAGACTACGTTATCATCAGCATATTGAAGTTCTATAACAGAAGTTGTAGTTACCTTATTTTTTGCTTTCAGCCTACTAAGATTAAAAAGCTTTCCATCTATTCAATATATAATTTCTACACCAGTAGGAAGTTTCTCTTCAACAAGGTGTATAATCATAGCAATGAAGATAGCGAATAAGGTTGGAGCAATAACATATCCCTGTTTAACGCCGGATCCCACTTTATATGGATCGCTTTGAGAGCCATTGTTATTCAGGATTGTTGCCATCATGTCGTCATGGAGTAGCCGCAAGATGTTCACAAATTTATCAGGACATCTGATTTTCACAAGGATGGTCCAGAGAGCAGTACGATTTACAGTATCAAAAGCCTTAGTCAGATCAATAAACGCCATGTACAGAGGGCAGTTTTGCTCATTGCATTTTTCTTGGAGCTGTCGTGCAGTGAAGATCATATCCATTGTCCCCCTGGAAGGAACAATGGAAGCCATTTTGGGTTTTAGGGAGGATGTCTTCTGATATAGATAGGAGACAGTTTGCAAGGATCCTTGCGAGGATTTTGCCTGCTGTAGCTAGGAGATGCCTCGATAGTTTCCACAGTCTGTCCTATCACCCTTTTTAAAGAGAGTAATAATTATGGCATCCCTAAAGTCTGCTGGAATCTCCTCCCTCATCCAGATATTTTTGATGAGTTTGTGAAGTTGTTGTGTAAGTTCAAGCCCACCTTCTTTAAAAACCTCAGCAGGAATCCCATCAGGTCTGCTAGCTTTGTTATTTTCATTTAATAAATGGCTTTACTGACTTCCTCCAAACTAGGGGGTACTGCAAGCTCGTCTCTTATTCGTTTTTACAGGATTTGCAAGAAGACTTCATCAGCCACAGTAGGGTGATGGTTTAGGAGATTGTAGTAATGCTCTTTCCAGCGCAGTGCAATAGACTCTTTGTCCTTTAGAAGTTTGACACCATCTCTTGAGCTTAAGGGATTTGTACCATAGTTTGTTGGTCCATAGATGGCCTTTATGGCATTAAAAAAGCCCGTGCATCATGAGCATCTGCAAATTGTTGGGTTTCTTGGGCTTTTTTTATCCACCATGTGTTCTTAAATTCTCTAGTTCTTCTTTGGACTTCTGCCTTTGCACTGGCATAGATTTTTTTCTTAACGGCACAGTTAATATCTTTTTGCCATATCTGGAAGGCTTTCCTTTTCTTGTCAATAATGTATTCAATCTCACTATCGTTCTCGTCAAACCGGTCCTGATGTCTCTTAGTTTGGTATCCGATAGTTTGTTCACAGGCTTGGCAGATGTTCCTTGAGAGTTGATTGAAAGCAAGCTTGTTTAGTAGAAACTTGAAGGGCCAGTGTATTCATTTTACACCTTGGTTTTCTTCCTTGGAGCCTAAGATGAGGGACAATCTTTATGGCCATCGTGGATCAAATTAATCAATGGTCTGTCCAACAGTCATCGGCGCTCATCATATGGTGAGAACAACATACAGATAAGGGTAAGAGAGGCAAAGGGTCTTCACTCTCCCTCACCAAAGTCCTGGGCAATGTGTACAGGTCTTGAGTATAGGTCGTGAAAAAGTGGGGGAAAATATGTATATATGATGCACCCATAATGTTCCCTTCTCATGTTTTCCCCACAACAGCATCTTTCTGAGGAAAGTTGGGCTGAGAGAGAGTGGTTGAAAATTCACCCAGTGAGCTTCTGTATTTGAGAATGAACTTTAGCTTGGGTCTCTCAGCTGCTTCTCCAACACTTTAACTACTACATCGCACTGACTTTCTAAAATGACTCAGTACAGATTGAATAGAAATTTAATCTAAATCCCTCCCTCCCTCCCATGTAAGCATGGCCCCTGTCTGTTAACATTCAGAATGGAAGTGAAGTTGATCCTTTTTCACCAGGCTTCCAGATCTTAATTTATTTCATAATTCAGCAATTTCTTGGGATTGCTGTTCCTGTTTGTTACCAGTTAGTTTTCATGGCTAAAGGTGAGCTCTCTCATCCTTGTCCAACATTATTCCCTTAGCTGTCTTCCCCTTCCCTTTACCTGTTCCAATTCTTTCCTGTTCCCTGGAATCCAACTTGAGAAAGCAAAGGCTTTGGCTAACCAAGAGTTCCCTCCAAATCAAAGCCAGAGCTTTCCCAAATCAGAACAACCTGGCATTGTTCCTCATGAGCTTATTCTTGTTCAAGAAACTTTCTTCTCCTCTGCTTTTGTAGTTCCATCAGAGGAAAGTCAGAGACACTAAGCCAGAAAGGGAACCAAACAAAAAATAGTAAAAAAAAAAAAGTAAAAATGTGGTCTCTCACCCAATCTCACTTTATCTGGTTTATTTATTTATTTCCATGGCCATTGCCTCCAGTTGTGATCCCTGCATTAGAAGTGGATGAGCAGCTGCTGCTACAGTTATGAAAGCATGAGTCATATGTATTTGTGGAGAGTGAGATTCCGTAGCAAGTTGAAGCATCTGCAGAGAAAATGCTGAGCTCTACAAGAATCTACCCTCAGTTGCTCTTTGAAGAGCTCCTAGCATGGGGCTTTATCTACAGAAACAGCTGTTGCGATCAGAACAGTTCAGATTCAGCAATACGGACCGTGTGTCTGTCTGAATACTGTATTCCCATGTGGATATACATGTGTGTGTTTGTGTGTGCGCATGAGAGAGATAAGACACATAGGTAAAGGTAAAGGTACCCCCCACACATTTGTGCAGTCGTGTCCGACTCTAGGGGCCGGTGCTCATCTCCGTTTGTTAGCCAAAGAGCCAGCGTTGTCTGAAGACGCTTCCACGGTCATGTGGCCGCATGACATGTGCGGAACGCTGTTACCTACCCACCGAAGTGGTACCTATTAATCTACTTGCATTTGCATAAGACACATACGTTTCCCTTAATCATACATTTTAAATTGATATAATATCCCTCTCCTCGTCACCATTTTAAATGTGAGAAGCTATGCCTAACTGAAACCTGAAATGATAAAGCTCAGGCATGTTTTGCCTTAATGTCCTGTTTATAGACATCGTAAATATGATTTTTTCCCAGACTTCCTGATCTTGGATGGTTTTAAAAAAGGAAAAATACTAATGGTTGTTGTGGGTTTTCCGGGCTGTGTGGCCGTGTTCTGGCAGATTTGGTTCCTAACGTTTCGCCAGTAGCTGTGGCTGGCATCTTCAGAGGACAGGAGCACAGCTAGAAGATTCTCTCTGTGCCCATGTGGAGGGTGTGTGTTCCTGCTGGTGTTTATAGCTGCTGAGAGGTCATTTATAAGAGATTGGGAAAGGATTTTTAGTGGTGATTAGGGGGTGTGGTGCTGTCGTGTGTGGGATTATCACATATATTGTGTGAGTTGTTTGTATATTTCTGTGGTTGAGTAGAGTTCGTTGACCTTTTGCAAGCTGTTTATAGAGCTAAGTTATAGGAGATTAGGTGGGGTTTTTTGTTGTGTTGAAATGTTAATGAGTGGCTGCTGAGCGTGATTAGCATGTTCATTGTTAGAAGTATTCCCATGTCCTGGTAGCTGAGCTGAGTTTGTTGACCTTTTGCAGGCTGTGTTTTTCAGGACTGGCAGCCAGGTTTTGCTGATCTTTAGGCTTTCTTCTTTTTTATTGAAACTGTGTTGGTGTTTATGTATTTCAATGGCTTCTCTGTATAGTCTAACATAGTGGCTGTTGGTGTTGCCCAGTATTTCTGTGTTTTCAAATAAGATTTGGTGACCAGTTTGTTTGAGAGCATGTTCAGCTATTGCAGATTTTTCAGGTTGCTGTAGTCTGCAGTGTCTTTCATGTTCTTTTTTCCTGGTGTGGATGCTACCTTTTGTGGTCCCAATGTATACTTGTCCACAGCTGCAGGGTATGCAGTAAACTCCTGCAGTGGTGAGGGGGTCCCTTTTGTCTTTTGCTGATTTTAACATTTGTTGTATTTTTCTGGTGGGTTTGAAGACTGTTTGGAGGTTATGCTTTTTCATTAGTTTTTCCATGCGGTCCGTGACTCTTTTAATGTAGGGCAGAAATATTTTGCTTGTGGGGGGCTGTTTTTCTTCAGTTAAGTGATGTTTTTTCAGTTTGATAGCTCTCCTGATTTCATTCTTGGAGTAGCCATTCGTTTCTAGGGACCAATCCAAATGGTTGAGTTCAGAATTGAAAAATTGAGCTTCATAGTTCTGATTTGCGCGATCCACTAGTGTTTTGATGATGCCTCTTTTTTGTCGTGGGTGGTGATTGGAATTTTTGTGTAGATACCGGTCTGTGTGGGTGGGTTTTCTGTAGATTTTGTGTCCTAATTGCAGGTCCGGTTTGCATATGACCATGACATCTAAAAATGGTAGTTTGCCTTTTTTCTTTTTCCATGGTGAATTGTATATTCGGGTGGATGCTGTTGACGTGGTTCAGGAATTTCTCTAATTCTTCTTCCCCATGACTCCAAATGGTGAAGGTGTCATCCACGAACCGGTACCAGTCTGTTGGTGTGAGGGGTGCCGATTATAAAGCCTGTTTTTCTAAATGTTCCATGTAGAAGTTCGCTATAACCGGGCTGAGGGGGCTTCCCATGGCTACTCCATCTGTTTGTTCATAGAAACCCTTATCCCATTGAAAGTAGCTGGTCGTCAGGCAATGTTGGAATAGCGCCGTGATGTCTTTTGGGAAGATCTGTTCGATGAGTGCCATGGTGTCCTTTATTGGAACCTTGGTGAACAGGGAGAACACCAAGACTATATGGACTCCCCAAAATCCACAAAGACGCAATCCCACTCAGACCCACATAAATGCCATCGATTCGCCAACATACGAATTATCAAAACATTTGGCTACTCTTCTATAGACCCACTGTGGACAGACTTCATCTCACATAAAAGACTCAAGACACTTCATAAACAAAATTGGCACCCTTAAACTTAACCCCATGGACAAATTAATCAGCTTTGATGTGATCTCCCTGTTCACCAAGGTTCCAATAAAGGACTCCATGGCACCATGGAAAACCCACAACAACCATCGGATTCCGGCCGTGAAAGCCTTCGACTATACAAAAATACTAATATTTCCCTGCTTAGCAAACTGTTTCAACAAGTGAGCATAAGTGAAATGCTTATTCATTTTGCACTCTTATTCTTACATATTCCAATGATAACAACAACAACAACAACAACAACAACAAGAATAGCTCAACTTGCTTTATATGTGGATATCCTATCATTTCATCCTCACAGGATGAGTTACCGGAAGGTAACTTGGACTGAGAGACCTGGTAACTTGGACTGAGAGACCTGTGCATGGGAAGGGATCAAAAAAGGCAATATGGCAGATGTGGTGTTGCGATGGGAGTCCAACCCCTTTTATATGTTCATTGTACAAATGGGGTGGAGGTTACATCACAATGCCACACTAATATTGGACTTATTCAATTGATCTGCCCCTGGAGACTTATGGACATCTGTTGGATAAAATCACTTAAATTCACTCCATTGGACTTTAGCCTTGAAGGAGGTCCCATGGAGGTCCAGAGGATCAGTCTGGCTTCCATATTGGGAAGATAGCAGTTTGAACCTGTTAGTCCTGATGAAGTAGACAGAGTTCTTGGAACTAATAGCTCAGCCACCTCTATATTAGATCCATGGCCCTCCTGGTTGGCTAAGGTATCCCTGGAGGTTGGGTCCTGGCAGGGGTGAAATTTTCTTTGAGAGAGTTGGTGGTTCCACCATCCCTTAAGGAGGTGGTGGTGTGCCCCTTCTTGAAGACGCTATCGCTAAACAACTTTTATCCAGTCTTCAACCTTCCCTTTTTAGGAAAGGTTGTTGAGGAGGTGGTCACCCAGCAGCACCAGAAAACTCTTAAGGATGTGGATTATGGTGTTTTAACTCGGTGTCTTGAGGCTGTGCGGGTTTGGATGGGGAAGAACAGGCTTCAACTCAACCCTAGCCAAACTGAGTGGCTTGGGTTTTGGAGCCCCTCGGTACTGGGTACTTTCCTCTCTTGTTCTGGATGGAGTTGCACTATCCCAAACAGAACTGGTAGGCAATTTGGGTGTCCTCCTGGACTCACAGCTCCTGTTCAAGGAACAGGTGACAACCATGACCAGGAGAGCTTTTCCACAGCTTTGTATTGTGTGGAGTCCTTGGTGCTCTCTGAGCCTTGTTGTTTTCTTTCAGATGTTTCATTGCCAGGCTAGGCAACATCTTCAGTGTGAAAAGGGAGTGGGACTTGCTCTCTGTTTATATACCCTGGCTTGTCCTGCCTGTGTTGGTGGGGGTGTTATACACTCCTTGGTAGTTCTTTGATTGGGTTGTTGTTTGCTGCTTGGTTGATTGACTGAGTTAATAGTTCCTTGATTAGGGTCTATTGTGTTGTTTGATTGCTCTGCTTTGTATTGTGTACCAATTGTGCCCTTTCCTGGACCAAGAGGCTCTGCTCACAGTCACTCATGCCTTAGTCACCTCCCAAGTAGACTTCTGCAATGTGCTCTACATGGGGCTGCCCTTGAAGAGTATTCAGAAGCTGCAGCTGGTTCAGAATGCAGCAGCATGGCCTCAAATTGTGTTTGTTACACCTCTGCTCTGCGACTTGCATTGGCTACCAGTATACTTGCGGGTTCAATTCAAAGTGCTGGTGGTCATCTATAAAGCCCTTCATGGTATGGGGATGGTTTATTTTTGGGACTGCCTTTCCATGATAGTTTCCACCCATCCTATCAGATCCATCAGAAGATGCGTGTTAGAGTTCCTGTGTCATCTTCCAGGACCCACAAAGAGACCCTTTTCTGTCATGGTACCTGCTATTTGGAACTTCATTCCCATAGAGACTAGATTGGCCCCAACCCTGTTGCTTTTTGTAAAGCCCTGAAGATGTGGCTGTGTTCCTGGACATGGGGGTCAGAGTGTGAGCTGGAGCCCACAAAGTGGTTATGTTGATGGTTGTTTATCTCAGCTGCCAGTTGTGTATTTATTTTTTCTTGTTATGCTGTACTTTTGTTATTAGCTGCCCAGAATCACTATGATGAGATGACCATATAAATTGCATAAAATACATCCATCCTAGTCCAGCTTCTACATCACACTGGCTTTCTTAAATTAATTCCAAGAAGGTAGAAAACAAATAATTCTAACAAATTCCCTTTATGTATATGCACCTCCCAATTTCAGTCCCAGCTTCTACCTAACTATTATGTTTGTTTTTATGACAAATTGATTTCTTCCTGTTAAATCTCATTTCCTTGTTCCACTTCTAATCAGACATTAGTTGGGAGTTTAAACAGGGCCCTCCTTTTATTTCCCAAACCTAGCATTCAGTCCAAAAGCAATTTATTATTTCATGCCAAACCCAATTGATGACAATTTTTCTTGGACTTGGTCCATCATAATCACATTATGCCTTCATTAGTGGTGCATGTAATAAAAGTGAAATCTATAAAATACAGCCTCCCTAATGGCATTGCAAGAATAACTGCACACAAACCTTGTTAACACAGTCCAGAGTGTTAAGCAAAGAGTCAGGTGTAATTAACTACATGTGAAGGAACAGTCAAAAGACAGAAATAAAACAGATCAGTGCTTGATATCAATGCTAATGCAAGAAAAGTAAAATGAAGCTGTGCCCATATATACATATAATATAAACCAGAATTCTAGTGAATCCTTATGCACACTAATGAGAGATTCTAGGGCAAAGATTTCCATGTTCTATATTTCAATCAATCAATCAATCAATCAATCAATCAAATCTTTTATTACAGTAAATGACCAGATGTAGGTACAATTCCGTAACTATATTACAAGGGGGAAAGGGGAGTGAAATAAAGGTAGCTGAGCAATTTACACATAGGAGAAAGGAGGGGAAAAGTAAAACCAGCAGGTAAGAACTGGAGTACCAGCTCATATTTAAAGTATGTAAAGGAGCGAAAATTGCAAGAAATGCTTAACTGTTAAGTAAGTAAAAAGCTATAGTGTTGTATGACAGTCTAATCGAGTATCAAAATACCAGTATATTAAAATATTTAAATAATTAAAATGTGGCAGTAAAATGCAGAAGTGTACATTTGTCAGCCTTCCCAGGTGGACTAGACAGGAAACACAACCAGATGACCTAATTCTACTTTATTGTAAGGCTACATTAGCAGAATCTTGCAAGTCTGAAAGTACAAATCTCCCACCATCTCCTTTACAGTCTGAGAAGTTAGGGAGGGTCCCTTCTGAGCCTCTTTCTCTGCCATTATGCAGCTGTGGGCTATGCCCTCTCTTATCTGACTGTTCCCTAGGCAGTATCTCTAAGCCCCATCTCTCAAGGTCTTTCTCACATACCATTACAGCACTAAAATAATAAAGTTCTACCTGGAATTTAATTGATGATGCTTACTTAATGCCTACTTAGTTGTTTATTATAATCATAATTTAGGGTTATATAAGAGGAGGAGAGAGAGAAAGAAAAGAAAAATAAAGTAGTCCAAGGATGTTGAGCTATCAGGTTGAGTCTGAAGTTAACTATTGTGTAGTTCTAACTACTGCAGTGATAAATTTAGCTATAATGTGGGTGATGTCACGATTTGAGTCTGAAAGGAGGTAATGGGTATAGAAATCGTCCATTCTCCCCAGCACCTGCAGTAAAAGGGGAATTATAATGTTGGCTGTTGTGGGTCTTCCGGGCTGTGTGGCCGTGTTCTGGAAGTTGTGGTTCTAGTACAGCCCGGAAGACCCACAACAGCCATTGAACTCCGGCCGTGAAAGCCTTCGACAATACAATTATAATGTTATTTTGGTGCTGCTTGTAGAAGTTACAGTAAAGGAGGACAAGGTGGATTGTTTTGATTTCCCTGGAGCCTCAAGGGCATGTACTCAGGGTTATGGGGATGTTAGCATACCTGCCATATAGAAGTGCCAATGGGAGTGCCAAAAAAATCCTTTCCTCAACTTAGAGTGTACAAGAAACTAGCTGGTTCTCAGGAACTTGTATCTAGTAAGATTCTAGAGCTCTGGGAAATGAGCTGACTTCAGATTGATATTCAATATCACTCAATCTTTGCAGCACTGGCTTTTTAGCCTGAGCTGGTAAGACGCCAGGCTTGTCGATCGGAAGATTGCAAGTTTGGTGGTTTGAATCCCTAGCCCTGCGTGATGGAGTGAGCTCCTGCACTAGCCCCAGCTCTTGCCAACCTAGCAATTCGAAAGCATGCAAATTCAAGTAGATTAATAGGTACCACTTCGGTGGGTAGGTAACAGCGTTCCGCGCGCGTCATGCGGCCACATGACCACGGAAGCATCTTCAGACAATGCTGGCTCTTCGGCTAACAAACGGAGATGAGCACCGGCCCCTAGAGTCAGACACGACTGCACAAATGTGCGGGGGGAGCCTTTACCTTTTTACCTTAGTCCATAGCTATCAAAAAGTCCACATGCAATCCAGCAGTTTGTAGTTTTTGCTCTACTGCCGGTGTCCATACTGAAAGGTAGTTATCAGATACAGTAAGACTAGTGGGAGCAGCCTAGTGGGAAAGAATCTAATTAATCAATATGTCACAACTAATTTTCAGGCCTTTGGTTTCAGTCCATTCAGATAGTTTCTGGTGTAGGTATTTTGTATACAATTTGTTTATCATGCTCAAAAGGCTGGTGGGTTTATAGTTAGCTGGCTCCCCTTCATTGTCTTTCTTATAGATTGGGACTATTATCGCCAGCCCTCAGCCTTTAGGGATATCTCCCATACAATCAAGACACATGAAGAAGAAGAGGCAAGAAGAGCTGTCCACTATTGTGTAGTTCCGTTTGAGCAATTCAGGGAGAATGCAATTGCTACTAGAGCAGTGTTTCTCAACCTTGGCAACTTTAAGATGTGTGGACTTCAACTCCCATAATTCCCCAGCCAGCATATGCTGGCTGGGGAATTATGGGAGTTGAAGTCCACACATCTTAAAGTTGCCAAGGTTGAGAAACACTGTATAGAGGCTTTTCCCACTTGAAGAGATTCAGTCAGCTTGGCATCTCCAGAGGGAGTGACTGGTGGCCAAGTCTGTAGTGTGGCAAACCTCGAGAGTTCGGTAATGTTTGCTTGGTTAGTCTCTGAGTACAAATTTCTGAAGTGCTCATCCCATATTTGTACAGGGACTTGGTTAGCTGGGTTTCTAGGAGACTTCCCAAGGCCCCCAGCTGTAAGTTACCAAAAAAGTAAAGAGTTCTTTGCCATAACTGAATTGATGAACTAAAATCAGGTTGGAATCATTTAACAACCAAAATCCGGTCCCAATTGTGGTTGTTAAGTGAGGATTACCTGCAACTGAAAAAAGTTCTCCTTGAATGACCTACATACAGTCAATTGGAGGTCAACCTTTATTAATGGTGCTAGGGACTTTGAAGAAGCACGAGTACAGGGCGAAAAGGAGAAAAGAGCTAAAAGGAAGGCACGTCAGGCAAACCCTCATCATGACCACTTACGGATTCACTGTTAAAATTTTACCTTTAGAAGACAATCTTACTCAGCTACGAGTGATCGCCAATGATGATGATGACATACAGTCAATGGAAATACACATGAATACACATGGAACAAGGAAAAATAAGCTCAAACATGGACTTTTAAATTGAAATAGTAATTCTTCTTTAATATTCACCTGGATAACATTCAGGGAAAGTAGAAACCCAAAGAAGTTGTGGGGGAGATGGGCGGGATATAAATATGATTGATAGATAAATAAATAAATAAAGTAAGTAAGTAAGTAAGTAAGTAAGTAAGTGGCATGGTGGCTCAGTGGGAAAGACGCCAGGCTTGTCGATCGGAAGGTCGCAAGTTCGGAGGTTCGAATCCCTAGCCCCGCGTGACGGAGTGAGCTCCCGCACTCGCCCCAGCTCTTGCCAACCTAGCAATTCGAAAGCATGCAAATGCAAGTAGATTAATAGGTACCACTTCAGTGGGATGGTAACAGCGTTCCGCGTGCGTCATGCCGGCCACATGACCGTGGAAGCGTCTTCAGACAGCGCTGGCTCTTCGGCTAACAAACGGAGATGAGCACCGGCCCCTAGAGTCGGACACGACTGCACAAATGTGCGGGGGGAACCTTTACCTTTACTAAGTAAGTAAGTAAGTAAGTAAGTTGATTTTTCCAAAGGGCTGAAAGAAAGCCCCATTTCCCAACTTGTTGCTCTCAGCTGATCCTTTGCTCCCTTCATGCTCAATGGCTTGCAGTCAAATACCAAAACTTCTCCACTGACAAGTGTTTGCATTTGAAATGACATAAAAGTTTGAACTTAGAATAATAGAATAAATGAATACAGGAATTCGAAGAGACCTTGGAGATCATCTGGTCCAACCCCCTGCCCAGTGCAGGAAGTTTGGTCTAGTGCTGGGCAAGAAACCAGGAGTCTGTGAGTTCTAGTCCTGCCTTTCCAGGAGTCTGTGAGTTCTAGTCCTGCCTTAGGCATGAAAGCCGGCTGGGTGACCTTGGGCCAGTCAATCTCTCTCAGCCCTAGGAAGGAGCCAATAGGAAACCAGGAGACTGAGAGTTCTAGTCCCGCCTTAGGCATGAAAGGTGGCTGGGTGACCTTGGGCCAGTCCCTGTCTCTCAGCTCTAGGAAGGAGCCAATGGCAAAGCAGGACCCTGAGAGTTCTAGTCCCGCCTTAGCATGAAAGCCGGCTGGGTGACCTTGGGCCAGTTACTCTCTCTCAGCCCAACTCACCTCACATGGTTGCTGTTGTGGGGAAAATAGGAGGAGAAATATTTGGTATGTTCGCCGCCTTGAGTTATTTATAAAAATAATAAAGGCGGGATAAAAATAAAAAATAAAAATAAATTTCCTAAGTAAATCTATAGCATCCCTGACAAACAGCCATCCAGTCTCTGTGTAAACACCTCTGGTGAAGGAGAGTCCATCACCTCTCAGTTCAATCTGTTCCATTGCTGAACAGCTTCTACATTTAGGATTTTTTTAAAAAACATGACCATCCATCCACAGCTTCCTGTATTGGCTATGAGGCAATCTTCAGTTATGGAAGCAATTCCTCAATCAATCCTATGCAGTGATTATTTTTAAATAACTGTAGCTTTTAAAATATTGCATGTAGCTATTTTCAACATAGCATTCCTGGTCCTGCAATGTTTAATGTAAAAAAAAAATAGCTTGAATGTTTTTAATGCAAAATAATTTGAAAGAGACAGGTCCACCCTTCCCCCATACTTTTCTTCCCCCCCATACCTATCAATCAAAAGAAAACAATTTTATCTCATACATTTTTAATGGTGTAATTAGACATAATGACATATTCAAATGATTACATGTATGAAAACTAATTGCATAATTGAGGATAATTATGCTGATGAGGTAAATACACAATTAACTAAAAAAAATTCTGGGAAAAAAAAGGAAATTCACACAAACTACCAAGTAGAAGTTAATGTTGTGAAGAGATCAAACTAAATATAAATGCTGGATTGTGCATGGTCTTCAATAATTTAGTTGAATGGCAGAGCATATACCACAGAAGGAAAAGGATTCCGGAACCTTTTGCTTCAGTGGTATTCTGTATAAGCAAAATGACCCAGGTAAGACTATTGACAGTTACTTCCAACTAAGTTTACTTATTCTCTCACTCAACATACTACTGAGGAACAGCTGAAGATCTTTCAGAGTACGAATGGTGTTTATGACATGGATAGATAAAACCTTCAGGACATCTAGTTGTTGATGTCGATATTAAGGGGGGGGGGAATCAAAAGCTGTAAATAAAGGTATACAGTGGGAACATGGAATGTAAGAAGCATGAACATAAGAAAGCTCAACACAGTGAAAAATGAAATGAATCAACTACATATTGATATCTTAGGCATCAACAAATTGAAATGGACTAGAATTGGCACTTTCAGACAGTAGATCATACAGTTTACTACTCAGGACACACACAAAAAGAAGAAACAGTGTTACCTTCATAGTCAGGAAGGATATAATAGCAAAGCCAGTAATTGGGTACAATACAGCAAATGACCAAATAATATTAATTCACAGATAACCCTTTAATATGACAATTATCCAAGGTTATGCTCGAACCACCGATACAGAAGAAGAGGAGGTTGATGAGTTTTATGATCAAGTTCAATCTGAAAACGACAGAACATGCAAGCAAAATGTGCTGCTTGTGGTTGTAGACTGGAATGCCAAAGTTGCAAATAGCCTAGGAAAGAGAAATGAAGCAGGAGAATGATATATCAATTGTTGCCAAACCTATGATTTCTTCATTTCTAACACAGTTTTCCAACAACCAAACAACACTTACATACATGGACATCACTAGAGTATACAAAAATCAAATTGACTCTATCATTGGTAAAGGAGGAGCTCAATTATAACAGCAAAGATGTGGCCAGGGACTGACTGAGGAACAAAACTGCTCATGTGCAAGTTTTAAAGCAGAAGTACAAAGCCAGCCAGTTTCCATGTCATGATCTCATGCATCCATCATTTTCAAGAAGAACATCAGGAAGCACTTTGAAGTCCCGAACCTTATTAATAGGAAACCAGAAAAAATATGGAATATAATCACAAAGAAGTTAAGGATGAATATGAAAAAAGACTGACAAAGACCAAACAACAGAAGAAAGCAAATTGGATGCCAGAACAAATGGTGGAAATAGCTAAGAAGTGGAGTCAAAGCCAAGAAAGATAAAAATCTTAGGAAGGATCTTAAAGAATTTTGAGAGCTATTAGAAGAGACAAGAAGCAATATAGGAGTATACTGAAATTTTGTACAGTAGATATGTGAACATTCAAGATACCTCAGAAGACATTCCCTATTTACAAGAACCTCTAGTACTAGAAGATGAGGTTGGAACATTTTCATAAAATAATCTATAGCTAGTTATTGTGGCAGTATTGACTTGCCAGAAGAAATAGAATGCTAGACTAGATATAATTTGGCTATGATGCAGCCAGGCTCTTACATTCTTATATACTCCATAACAAGACAGGGTTTAACCCCCACCCCCACCCCATGACTTGATTGTGCCACTTTGATTTACCTGCTTCATCTGTTCTTGTGTCCTCTGATTATGGTGACCATATTTTCCTGGAAAAAATAAAGGACAAACCTGAAAAAGAGGCAAATGGTCCAGAACGTGGCTGCACGGGCAATTCTTGGTGCCCCAAGATCGGCACATGTAACATCTTTGCTGCGCAAGCTGCATTGGGTACCGGTTTGCTTCCGGGTCCAATTCTAGGTGTTGGTTATCACCTTTAAAACCCTACATGGCACGGGTCCAGGTTACCTGAGGGACCATCTCATCCCCATTACATCAACCCGTCCCACCTGATCATGCAGAGAGGGCATGTTACGGACCCCGTGTGTAAGAGAATTCCATTTGGCAGGGTCCAGGAAGCGGACCTTCTCTGCAGTGGCTCCCGCCCTTCAGAACATTCTGCCCCCAGAGGTGAGGCAAGCCTCATCGCTCCTGACCTTCCAGAAGACCCTGAAGACTTGGCTCTGCCACCGTGCTTGGGGTGGGGAGGGAAGTGGTTATTCCTGAGGATGGCTGCCCCCTTAGAGTGTTCCTCACATCTATACGATCCTTTATTGCCATCTGGAATTTTATTTTATATTTATATATTGTATTTTTATGTATATTTTATATTATTAAGACTATTGTTTTTAACTTGTTTTAACTTGTTAGCTGTGTTGTAAACTGCCCAGAGTCCCTCTTCTGGGGGGAAATGGGCAGTGGCAAAATTTGAAAAATAAATAAATAAATAAATCTAAAAGATTTAATGTAAGAGGTCATATAAATTTAAATAATAAATAAATAAATAAATAAATAAATAAATAAAAGAGGTTCATAAGGATAAAAATTTTAATTGTTTATGTTATAACTTTGCTTTACAAAGGAAAATTCAAGAGCGAAACCAAGAAAAACTTTACAAAAATGCATATTCTAATAAAAATATCTAAAATCAAACAGTATATGTAAATTTATTTTAAAAAGACATTTCAATTTCCATAATTTTCACATGAATGTGAAAGACTGTGCATTAAGTGGTACCATTTGTATGGTAAAAGTTAAATGACCAAAATAAAAGACAAAAGTGAGTTTTTGAAAAGTAAATATATGTAAAGGACAGTTTTCTGAACTAAAGGACTGCCCTTTATAATAAAGAACATATGGTCACAATACCTATGACTGAAACTTGCTGATCTTGACCAGGGTTTACATGCTGTAATTTGACTGTCTTGGAAACTCCAAACTTCCTCAATGTCTCTAGTGTCTAATCAGTAGATACTGTGGTGCCTGCACTCAGAAATAATTATTTGGAGAGGGGAATTCTGACTTTTCTTATTGGTCATGAATGGCGAATATGAGAAATCAAAAGACACACATTCTAGCTCATAGATCATACAACCATAATGATGGTTTGGCAAATCAAGAATTCTTTAACTTGAAATTTAGTGTTATTTTTGGAACATCTAATTTAGAGGGGTGACACTGGAACTCTTATATTTTTGAGTGATTGCATTATACAACAATGCTTAAAAGCACTGCCCTATATGGCAGCATGTTCAGTGGCCATATGAATGAGTTATATAGGAATGTCAAGTATGCATGAAGAGTTCCTCCAGACAAAGATTTGTCATGGGATTATCTCTCATATACAAGAATATTATGACCCTGCTCCTACTTCCATCATTCTGAAGCCTCTGTGGCTTCCCTTCTTTTTTTTTAGTGCTATTTCTGTTTAGAGGTTGGCAACCATCAATGTGATTTGTTCTTTTGATATTCTTCACATCTCCTGACAGTCTAAGGTCTACTGGGGATTGAGAGAAATTAGATACTTGTTTTCAGCTATTGGTTATTTTCCCAGGAATTATATTGTTGAACAAATGGGCTTCACCCTCAGCACTATACAGTATATGCAATTACAATTGTTCCAGGCCTCATCCTTCCATTTCTAGTTGCTACTAGTAAAGCAGTTGGCCTCCACCAGATTTATCCTTGTTTAGAGCCAGTTTGGTGTAGCGTTTAAGGCATCAGGCTAGAAACTGGGAGACTGTGAATTCTAGTTCCACCTTAGGCACGAAACCAGCTGGGTGACCTTGGGCCAGTCGCTCTCTCTCAGCCCTAGGAAGGAGGCAATGGCAAACCACTTCTGAAAAAGCTTGCCAAGAAAACTTCAGGGAGTTGTCCTGGCAAGTCTCTGAGAATCAGACATGATTGAATGGATAAAAAAAATCCTTATTTACTGAATCATTGGCCACAATGTTATCTTTGGATATATATGTAACATTTCCCCACCTGCTACAGTTCGTATATCCTGCTAATTTTGCCACTAATCATCCAGGGCTGTTTATTCCACAAAGCTTATATAGCAGCTAATGATCAACATCTATAACCCAGGCTGCCCACATTTCCCAATCTAAAACAGCCCAGTGGGAGAAATTAATGAGGTTTTCTTCTGGGATTTAATTGAAGCATGGAAAGGCAGACATGTTGCAGATCAAAGAAGATGTACAAGGAAAGACATATTCTATCATGACTTTTGAGGAGGTGGGGAAGTAAAAAGACTGTATTCATTTTACTGAATGACAGCAGATAGAAATAAAATGCAGATTTTTTTTTCTGCACAGCATTAGTATATAGCTAGAAAAATACTGACCATATGAATGCAGTATCAACTGATCGCCCAAAATACTTTCCTGCCCTTGTAACAGAATTGCAACAGTGTGTACATGATTACAGGGGGGTCCACAGCATGCACATAATGGGCACAACTGGGCAATTGAAGTCCCATCCCTTTTTTCCTGCCTGCCTGCAGTGCATGTGATGTGTGTTAAAATGGGGTGGGGCTTCAGTCACTTGGTCACATTTTAACACTCTGAACACACCCACATACAGTATATGAATGCAGCATCAAGCTCAGAATGAGTCCTTCCCTTTATTTCTCTTTAACAAAAGTGGCAAAGTTTTCAACATGAGAGCTGGCTTAAGTAATCACGCTGCTTTGTATTGCAAGAAAAAAAATCAGTAATCTCTGAGTGCCTTACAAAGGACAAGGTAGCGGGGAGAAAAAGAGAAAGCCTTGAAACAGAGATCTTGGATACTCAGTGAACTGGATTTCATTTGAAGAGGTAGATAAGAGGCCAAGAAAACATGTCACAGCTGCTGATTGGAGAATGGCTGAGATAGCCCAGCAGTCTGACACTTTCTGTCTCTAAGGGCATGAGTTCAAGTTATGGAGCTGTCAGCCAGGTCAGAGTGGATTCCTAGCAGAAATCTCACACTGTGCTCCTGCTGTAGCTTCAGTGCTTTCCGGTTAGACTTGGACTCCGTCTCCTTCTGCAACTCCAAAAGATAGGAAGTTCCTATCTGGAGCCCTTTGGAAGGATAGTTGGATAAGCCACTCAACAGCAGGATGAGAAATTTTTCACTTTGGGTAGTAGTCTTCCTAAACAAGTGATTGTACAGTTAGGTCACGATTAACGCAAGTTCAAATAATGCGATATTCGATTTAGTGCAGATTGTAAATTGATACCAAGTTGGGTTTAATGCAACCCGAAATTCATTTAATGTGAGGCTAGCGCATGCACAGTTGCGGTTGGGGTTTTAGACACTGCTAATCTTCATGTGTGCAAAATGGAGGAAAGGAAGATTCCATCAGAGGAAAACAATACAAGCTCAAAAAAGAAGAGGCTCATTATTACATTTGAGGAAAAATTTGATGTAATTGAACAACATGAACATGGTCATCACAATGCTAAAATAGGACGAGATGTTGGAATGCCTGAATCTACGGTATGAAATATTATAAAACACGCAGGGGAAATAAAAGAAAAAGGTAAAGTTGCATCAGCTTTTTGTGCTTTGCAAACATCTACAAGGAATAGAAGTATTACAATGATAGAATGAGGGAATCTTTTAACTGTATGGATTAAAGATTGCAATCAATATTAGTATTTCATTAATATACATATAAAAATTTATTGTTAAAAATTTCATTGCCTATTTCTATCGAGCTGGAACGAATTACCATATTTTCTATAGAAATATCACTTTGAATAGAGGTAGTCCTTGTTCAGTGACCACAATTGGTACTGGCAACTTGGTCGTTAAGCAAAGCAGTCACTAAGTGAAACCATGACTGGGCTTATGATCTTACTTCAGCTTTCCTTTGCTTTACAGACCTGCAAAGGTTGTAAATGCAGGAATTGGTTGCAAAGTTACTTTTTCATCACCCTCGTAACTGCAAATGGTCACTGTATGAGGCAGTCAGTAAATGAGGACTACCCATAGTGAGAATTTCAATAATGCAACCATTTCGTGGTATTCATTATCTGCACTAAACGAGACCTAGCTGTAGCTCAACAGTATTCAGTGTTTTCATGGCAACCACCGCCATCTATTTTGTGGACTGCTTTTCCTAGATCCTGGCTTGTCAGCATGTAGCTAAAAATCAGCAGGTAAACATAAATAACCCTTTTATTTACCCATAACACTTTTGGCAATTTCAGCTGCTTGTTTGCTAGTAATGATTATAATGATACAGTGATTATAGGATGATCACTGGATAGCTTTACTGAATGTAATGCTGAGGTTGCTTTTTAAAACCAGAAATTGTCCCTTGATTTTGGGTTTCTGAAATTAGGAATACATTTGGAGTCTCTCTCCTCCACCTCCCCCCCCCCGCTTTTTTTGTAATGAGAGATGGTAAGCATGGTTTGCTCCAGTTTTTAATTCCTTTAATTTATTTATTCCTGTCTACTTCCACCTTCCTGCCCAGGCCCACTAACAGAAAAGTATTGATGCACCAACAGAAGACAAATAAATGTTAAAATGTTCTGTAAATGTATCACGACCCTTTCGGTGCAGGATTTTACCAATGCATGTGTGAATTTCTTTTTTTTTAAATTAAATATCATGCATTTATTTAATAATTTAGTAGATTTAGAGGCTGCACCACTCCAGAATGCCTCTGGGTGGCTTACATTTAAAATGGGAAAACGATAGATAGATGATAGATAGATAGATAGATAGATAGATAGATAGATAGATAGATAGATAGATTGATAGATGATAGATGATAGATGATAGATGATAGATGATAGATGATAGATGATAGATAGATAGATAGATAGATAGATAGATGATAGATAGATAGATAGATAGATGATAGATGATAGATGATAGATGATAGATGATAGATAGATAGATAGATAGATAGATAGATAGATAGATAGATGATAGATAGATAGATAGATAGATGATAGATAGATGATAGATAGATAGATAGATAGATAGATAGATGATAGATAGATAGATGATAGATAGATAGATAGATAGATATGGATAGATAGATAGATAGATAGATAGATAGATAGATAGATAGATAGATGATAGATAGATAGATAGATAGATAGATAGATAGATAGATAGATAGATAGATAGATCCTGAAAGAGGAAAACAATAAGAACAATAAAAAGAACCTAGATAAATTACACAAGCAGCCACCCAGGACTCCACAATCACCTACTCCCAGTTTTGATACTGTTCCAATACAGTTATAACAGGATTACCTTTATGCAATTGCAAGAAAGTAGAGCTCAATTGTCTCTCCTCTTAAAAATACCTCCTTTATTAAAGGAGGGTCAGCTACCACATACCTTTAATGAAGTTGACTGTACACTATGGACATGTGCAATTTAAGTGGGGAATACACCTGTCCCCCGCTCCTCCTCCTCTCCAAAAGCCAATTTCAAGGATGATCAGTTTCTACATTTAGCCCTTAAGCAAACATGTGTCTCCCTTTATTGGTCAATCATGTGTCTTATAAAAAACATTGCAACTGGATTTTACTAAAGAACTTGATTCTCTCCATCCACCAAATAAGAGATAATTAAAAGCATATTATAAAGCACCCTCCTCTTGTAATATTTTTTACAAGTTCCCTGAGGCATAGGAAGCATGAATTGGACCGTAGCTCTACTGGGAAGGAGTTCCAGAGCATGGGAGATTTGATGGACAAAGCCCACCTCCGAAGCCTTCCCAGTTCCACAGGGACAAGACCTGGAGATAGTTAACCATATGAGATCTGGTTGGAAGTTTTTGATGAATGCCAGAGGAGGCGGTCTTTCAGATGACCAGAACTGGAACCACCCATCCACTGAATAAAACATAACTTAAACCAAAGGATGCTATAGTTATTAAGCAGCAGAGTTGATTTTAAATATAGCACCTGCATCAAGGTATCTAAGAAATATTGTTAACTGGCAGGTTTTCTTCTTGAAGAAAAGGGAGACTGCCTGCTTTGCAAGGGCTGGGTTCTGAACATTTCCTCTCGTGAAGAAGAGACAAGAGAAATACCTCCTTGGAAATAACTATCTTTGTCTCTGAATGGGGTTGTCCACTCCCACTCAGTGATGGTCAACAAGATGGGACTCATAGCTCCTGCTTGAAGCTTTTGCGTAGTTATATCTGGTGTGCCAAATGCAACCGTTCTTGGATTGGGAGACACTGCTCATGGTCATTCACACCCTAGTCACCTCTCAGTTACATTACTGTATTGCACTGTACATGAAGCTGCCCTTGAAGAATATCCAGAAGCTACATTTGGTACATGGGGTGGCTTGAGCAGTGATGGGTTGTGAGCCAAGGTTCTGGTTGTCATCTTTAAAGCCTTACATGGTTCCAGTTCTGGTCATCTGAAAGACCGCCTCCTCTGGCATTCATCTACACCTTTCAATCAGATCTCATATGGTTAACTATTTCCAGGTCCCATCCTCGTGGAACAGGGATGGCCTCGGAGGTAGGCTTTGTTCATCAAATCTCCATGCTCCGGAACTCCTTCCCAGGAGAGCTATGGTCCAATTCATGCATCCTATGCCTCAGGAAACTTGTAAAAAATATTACCAGAGGAGGGTGCTTTATAACATTCAGGTGGGGGTCTGTAGTGCGCATAGCTTATTTACATGGATATTGTTTTTGCATGTATTTAAGGTTTTGGGAGTGTGGGGTTAAACCATTCATTGTTAACTGTCTAAAACAGTGTTTCTCAACCTTGGCAACTTTAAGATAGGTGGACTTCAACTGGTTGGCTGGGAATTCTGGGAGTTGAAGTCCACCCATCTTAAAGTTGCCAAGGTTGAGAAACAGTGGTCTAAAGCCTCTAGGAATGGATAACGTGCAAGTATAGTAAGTAAAGAAACAAACAAAGTAATGAGAATATTATTCCATTTTTCTGAATTGTTTTTTGGTTCTAAAGACTTGAGTTATCATCTCATGACCAGGTTTTGAACAAAGGAATCATGTGCATTCAGCCATCATAGTGGATATGGTATCTCTGCACAGCATATCTGGGTGTGCGTGCATGAGCCTGCTTGTATACACACCGACATTTACACACACTCATTTATGTGGATGCTGTTCAAGTGAATTACTTAATCGTAAAATCACAATTGATTATTCATTAGAAGAAGTCCTAAATATGAGGCAATAACCCTTCTTAATGTCACGGGGGAACAAATTATAGGGAAAGATGGATAAACTACCTTCTTTAATCACTTGGTGGGTGATATTAAAATTCTTGTCATTATAACATTTCTTTTTTAAAAAAATCTAAAATGGCCCATTACTTAAATGGCTAAGATGGGTATTGTCAGAATGGTTTTCTGGTAAAATGGATCAGGAAATTTATTTTTTAACTGTTAGCTTTCCTTTCTCCTTAATGTGAACATTAAGCTTCTCCAGGGCTTTTCATCTACCTCTTCAAATCAGAAGATTTTATTGCCATCTATTTGTGCTGCTTTTGTTCTAGCTCACATATTACCCCTCTTTTAAGAATCATAAAGGAAAAGAAAGCAACAAAGTCAGGGACATTTCTGTAATTCAGACAGCATTAGACAGTTATGATTATACTTTTTTTGTCATTTGTTTTAAGTTCATACCTTTTGTCTAATTTTAAAATGAGCCTGATGGTGATGCTGCATTTTCAGCAGGTGGCAAGACAACATCAATTATCACCAAACCTGGGAATCAGTAGCCTGCAGATAAGGATGATGATTTTGGGAAAGAGGAATTAGCTTAGAAAATTTTGGATTTTTTGAGTGATTAAGAAGTAGAAGCCCTTCGGCTCAGTGACTGATCAGAAATGCTCTCACTCTTTCTTTCTCTGAGTGTAGCCATGTATGTGTGTCTCCCCCAACTTGTCATCTCCATTATGGGACCTCATGAGCTGCCTTTGAGAAAAAAGATGTCACTGTAGAGCTGTATTTCAGAAATAAAGAAATAGAAAGCCTCTATTTGTCCTTTCTCTGAATACTTTCCTTGTCAAAGTGTCAGCATGAGTTATTAGAGACCTGTAGCTATATTTTGAAAGCTGATAAATTGGCAAAAGTTTTCCGCATTACATTGACTTTCTACTCAATTGGAATTCCATTGAATTGCCTGTTCCAAGGTAAGCCTCCCTGATTTCAATAGGGCTTGGCTTGCTTCCCAAGTAAGTGTCTATCTTACTGTCTTCAGAAAGGAAAAGCAAAATCAATGTTATCTGCCTTTATGCTATATGTTAAGCCTTGTATGACATAGGGAGTATAGTTAGACTATTAAGGAAAGATGGCAAGGGAGACCATAATACTGTCCTGTCTTCCTTATAGGGGTGATTAAAAATGGCATCTACACCCACTATTTTCTGGTAAATATTGGGAATTGTATTCTTTTGTTGAAAGTAGTGCTAGAAATTGAATAAAGGAAAACAGTTTTTTTAATGAATATATTGTTACCTTGGTTAAAAAAGATCAGAACTAAAATCAACAGAAGCTGTTAATGTGCAGGACGTTTTGGGGAAATTTCACTTTCTTGCAAAAATAACAATAACTATGCAAATTACAGGTAGTCCTCATTTAGCAACCACAATTGGGACCAGCAACTCGGTCACTAAGTGATGCAGTCACTAAGTGGAAAATCACATGACCACGACTGTGCTTACGATTTTACTTCAGCTTTCCTTTTTCCTCGCTCCCCCGCTCTTTGGAATGCTCACCCCGGTGCTGGGATAATTAACAAAAAGGGAGTTAGTGTTTGTATTTACATTCATTGGAGAGGAAGGGATTACAAGAGAGTAAGCAGGCACACAATGGGGAATACACATTGGAAGAAATGTGCTAGCACCTGCTGTTTGCCTAGTGCACAAACGACTTTGAGCCCCAAGCCACTTAGGAGGCAAACAGAAGCCGAGGGTTTGAAAGTGATTAAAGTCTTCTCACTTACAGGCAGCAGCTCTGAGCCAGCTAATTAAGGTCACAGAGCTGAGCTTGTCAACTAGCAGTCAGCACCTGTTGGGGAAGTGCTGTGCTGTGGAGAAAAGCAGCTAAGGAAGAGATCTCTTGTTTAGGCAATCCCTCCACTCTGTGAAAAAAGGAAGAGGAAAAAAAAAGGAAAAAAAAACAGGTCAGGCACAGGACAACATGTACCAACTGACTGTAATGGCAAACGTGACTGAGAGAGAGACGCTGCAAGGGTCGTAAATGTGGGCATTGGTCACAAAGTTACTTTTTCATCACCATCATAACTTTGAATGGTCACTGCCTGAGGAAGTCAACCCTAACTCTAATTGAGGCCTACTTGTAATGCAATTCAGGGGGGGGGGATATTCTGTTAGGTGTCTTAAATGAAAACAAGTTGAGAGAGTATAGAAGTCATGGGGCCATGTGGAAAACCCAAATAAATGAGAATAGTTATGACTTGTCTCTTTTGGAAGTGTGGTTTTAAGCATAATTCTGTTTAAGTACACCTGGCAAAGGAATGAATCTTGGCTGTCCACGGTATCATCAGGAGTCTTCTCCAACACCAAAGTTTATTATCCAATTTATTATCCAAATTTATGTCACCGCCCATCTTCCCCCAACCGGGGGACTCTGGGCGGTTTACAGTAAAATCAACGTTAAAAATATAAACATGAAGTACAATACTCAGCATAAATAGAATAAATAGATATAAATAAATATAAAATCCAAGGGCTAAGGTCTCAAATGATAGGGAGGGCACTACGGCACCAGCCAACCTCAGGAGGAACTATTAACCTTCCCATCCCAAGCAAGGCAGCAGAACCAGAAAGTCGGGAGCAAGGAAACCCACCTCAGCTCCGGAGGAAAGATGTTCCAAAGGGTGGGTGCCACTGCAGAGAAGGCACGCCTCCTGGACCCCGCTAGATGGAACTCCTTTGCTGTTGGGGTCCATAGCATGCCCTCTCTGCACGACCGGGTGGGGCGGGTCGATGTTCTGGGGATGAGACGGTCCCTCAGGTAACCTGGTCCCATGCCATGCAGGGCTTTAAAGGTGATAACCAACACCTTGAATTGGACCCGGATGCAAACTGGTACCCAATGCAGCTCGCGCAGCAGTGGTGTCATGTGTGCCGTAAAGTGCTACTCTGCAGTGTAATTCTTGACTGAGATCCCAAGAAAAGAAGTTTCAGTAGTGTAGGCTTGAACAAGTTCAATCTCAACTTCAACCCAATCAGGTTGGAGTGGCTGTTAATTCAGAAGTCTACTGCTTTTGGGATTGACTTGATGAGATGGGAGGGGGGCATGTCTTCTTGGATTCATGACTCCTATTCAAACAGTAGATGTAAGTCGCAGCCAGGAGAGCCTTTTAGCCAGCACCAGCTGATGAGCCATGTATGGCCTTTCCTGCAATGGGAGGTTGTGTGTGTGGGTGTACAGTATGTGTGTCTATATATATACTGTATATATACTATATGTATGTATGTATGTAAGTGTATGTATGTAAGTGTATGTAAGTGTGTGTATGTAAGTGTGTGTATGTAAGTGTGTGTATGTAAGTGTATGTGTATGTGTGTGTGTGTGTGTGTGTGTGTGTGTATGTATGTATGTATGTATATATATATATATATATATATATATATATTCATCAGATACCCTGCCGGTATAGTGAGCTGGCCAAAGGAGGACATGGTGGCTGCTGATGTGAAGACCCGGAAGCTCCTCACAATGTACGGAGGCTTTCACCCCAAGTTCAACACCCAGAGACTGTACACCAGTTGGAAAGAGGGCGGGCGGAGTCTGGTGAGTGTCAAAGCCACTGTCCTGGATGAGACACAGAGCATCCAGGAGTACATCAGTAAGATGGCACCTAAAGATGAGCTGCTCAGAGAATGCGTGAAGCAGCAGCAGACATGGAAGAAAGATCAAGCAGAGGAAGTGCCATGGCAAGACAAGACCCTGCATGGGAGGTACCATCGACAGATAGCTGAGGTGGCTGAAATTGGGAAATCGTACCAGTGGCTCGAAAGGGCTGGACTAAAAGACAAAACTGAGGCACTGATCATAGCAGCACAAGAACAGGCACTAAGCACCAGTTCCATAGAAGCAGGGGTCTACCACACTAGACAGGACTCAAGGTGCAGACTGTGCAGAGAGGCCTCAGAGACAGTCCAACACATAGTGGCAGGGTGTAAGATGCAGGCAGGAACAGCATACACTGAATGGCACAACCAAGTAGCTGGCATTGTGTACAGGAACATCTGCACAGTGTGTGGGCTAGACCCTCCAAAGTCCAGATGGGAGATTCCACAGAAGATTGTGGAATATAACAGGGCTAAGATTGTGTGGGACCTCCAGATCCAGACAGACAGGCAGCTACTGGCTAATCAACCAGACATTGTGGTGGTAGACAAGGACCAGAAGATGGCGGTGGTGATAGATGTAGCGGTGCCAAGTGACAGCAACATCAGGAAGAAGGATTATGAGAAGCTGGAGAAGTACCAGCACCTGAAGGATGAACTAGAGAGGATGTGGAAAGTGAAGGCCAAAGTGGTCCCAGTGGTGGTAAGAGCACTCGGGGATGTGACTCCTAAGCTGGGAGAGTGGCTCCAACAGATCCCAGGAGCAACATTGGAGCTCTCTGTCCAGAAGAGTGCAATGCTAGGAACAGCTAAGATACTGCACAGAACCCTCAAACTCCCAGGCCTCTGGTAGAGGACCTGAGGTTGAGGAAGACACATAGCACCCATAGAGGTGAGAAGGGAATTTTTTATATATATATACTGTATTTCTATACCATTTAGAGTCTGTTGGGATTAAACTGATATATGGATGTGTTAGAAGCAAGGATAGTTTGTAAGGATAGAAAGGTATGAAGAGGTGTGGTGAATGGTCTTGATATAAACTGGATTTAGTTGTGTTCTTTTTTTCTTTTTCTTATGCCTCTAACTCCATTGGCTTACTATTTCTTATTTATTTTATTTTATTTTATAATTATTTATATTTATTTATTTATTTAAAATTCGATTTATATCACCACTCCATCTCCCCCAAAGGGGACTCTGGGCGGTTATTCCATTTCTGAGCTTGCTATAATATTGCATACCCACAAAATAGGATAATCTCATCATACACACAGTTCAAAAGCAGTGAACAACCAAGTTAACTAAATGTTAAAAAGGAGAGGGTCATAATATTTCTGTAGCTGCTTAATCAAATGCTGTAACACTGTACTGTACATTAAAAACAATCACACTCAGTGAGACTGATGATTTATTTATTTAATTTTTCAAATTTTGCCACCGCCCATCTCCCCCAAGAAAGGGGGAGTTTTAATAATTGTTGTCATGGGTTCAGTCTGAAGAAGGAGCACAATGTCGAGGAGGAGATCTCATATATATTTCGCTGGGGGGGGGGGGAAAACCCACTGAAAACTGGCACTGATTTCTGAATAAACCAAAGATACACTGTATAGCCTTAAAAGGTTTTCCCCTGCACAGTTGTGTCCGGCTCTAGTGGGCGGTGCTCATCTCTGTTCCTTAGCCGAAGAGCCAGCGCTGTCCGAAGACGCTTCCGCAGTCATGTGGCTGGCATGACGCACACAGAACGCTGTTACCATCCCACCAAAGTGATACCTATTTATCTACTAATTTTCTATACTGGGCTCACCTGCAGATCTTGAAAAAACGGTAATATGTTCCAGGTAGCACAGATGTACAGTATATAATCTTCCACTCACCCCATCTGCATATATAGATGTATAACTGTAGCAGGTGATACGCCTCTGCTGCAAAAGTATTTTTGCTGATTTCTTTTACTTCATCAATGACCAAAATATTGGAAAAACAGACTTCATAGTCCTCCAGATTACAAGTCAGCCCAGGCAAAAGCAATCCCCAGCACTACAAGGTGCAATTGTCTATTTGTCCTTCTGTAGGTGCTAAACAGCAGAGTCTTGAAATCTGCAGATAGTGTCAATGTCTTCTGACTCTCCTTTATTTTCATTGTATAAATTTACTAGCAGGAAAAGAGCTACTCCTAAATGCCAATGGTTGGCAAGTTCCTTACAGCCTTATTCATTCCACATTCATGTTACAAAAGCATGGAGGTAGTTGAGGAAACAAGGCACCATTTGGGTTTCTTTTACATTTGCAATGGAGCTCCAATTCAGTTAAAAAGCTTTGAAGTATGCAAAACAGGAATCTGCCCCTATTTCAGACTGGGAAGAATGGGATGAGAAATAGTGAGAATCACTTTCTCATAGGCATCAACTGAGGCAGTGAACAATGTGTGATGAATAAAGAGGTTCCAAATAGAAATCCTCCTTTCTTCAGGTTGTCACTTCATAGCTCAGAAGTCCAACATTGTGACAGTGTGTTGTAGTGGTTTTGGATGGGGAGACCCAGGTTCAAGTTCTCTTTCAGCCATGGAAACTCAATGGGTGACTTTGGGCCAGTCACTGTTTTGCAACCCAGCCTACCTCACAGGTTTATGGTGAGGAGAAGGGACCATACATCACCTTGTGCTCTTGGAAGCAAGATAGGTTACAAATCTAATAAATAAATGAAACGAACCCAGGTTCCAATCTCCATGCAGCCTCAAGCTTAGTGCCCTTGATGCACTGATTGCATTTAAGGGTAAGCTACCCTGATCATTTTGAGGATGAAATGGGATGAAGGTCATGCAAGCTGCCTCAAACTGAATGAAAAGTTGAATGCAAATGAATAAATGAAAGACACCTGGAGATATCAAGACTAAGTGGATATTCAAACACTCATCCTGTAAGATCTTGGCTTTCCTCTATTTACTGTTACTCCCAAAGAAGCAACTTGTTTGAATCAAAGGGGCACATATGTTGATGGGACAAGTGCCATAGAATGTAATCCATCATTGTCATGAATGCCTTCTGTTGGTGGATGTAGCAAATTCTTCAACATGTCAGAATCCAAACGTCTGACCTGAGGCCAGGAGTCCACTGCCCAGCTCCTGCATCTCATTTGGCTCAGTAGACAATGAAGCACATGTACAGAAAGCCCTGAGGTCAGATTCCCAAGAGGGGAATGGAGCTAGCTTGTATCACATTGTCAAATCGTATTGTCAAACAGGTGATCTGAGAAGGTGATCCAATTAAATGAGGGTTGACTATCCCTGAAACTTTTAGCCATAGATAATGAACATTCAGGAGAAATCAAGAAATATTGGATTAGAAAATGCCAGGTTTTCACGAAAAGGAGAATAACATTTGTATCAAAACTGTTGGAGGCTAGGATGGCGCTCAATCTTAAGCAGTTGCATACACTGTTATGCAAAGGGAGAATGTTGGTGTATTATTCTTTGAGGAGTAAGTCACAGCAATTGAACCTTATTAGGTAAGCACCTGCAAACCTTAAAAGGTCAGGCAGCACGTGATCCAGGTTGAAGAGTATAAAAGAACCTGCCTGCCCGCCTGCCCGCCTGCCCGCCCTCTTCTACTCCTGCTTGCTTTCTGCTACTTATCTTTCTGGTGAGTGATGAAAGAATTGTAACACTTCCAGGGATCCGGAAGAGAACTGTAAATATTATCTGTTTGTATGAGTAACTAATACAACTGTAACTAAGTTACTACAATGACTGGCATCTTTTACTGGTCTCTGAAGCTAATCGCTTTCTGATACTCTGCGTGTGCAAGAAAACACACACTCCAACAGAGAAGTGATGCAAAAATGCCAGTCCTTTAAGGATCACTAGGAGAGTCAAGAATAAGAAATAGGCAAGTAGCATCTTTTAACACTAAAAAAAAATTAGAAGGGATAAGTTTTTGTGATCTGAGCCAGAGCTTTCCAAACTTTTCATGTTGGTGACACACTTTTTAGACATGCATCATTTTGCGACACACTCTTACAGCAGGGCACAAGGCAGGCATTAGGACCTGTGCGGAATCACAGCAGGTTTGGAGGCAGCAAGGCACAAGGCAGGCACTAGAACCTGCGTGTCAGCCAGGAGGCAGCGGCAGCTGCGACACACCCAGACACTGCAGCCGACACACCAACGTGTCCCGACACACAGTTTGGAAAGCTCTGATCTGAGCTGTGGCTCACTTCATCAAATGCATGGAGTGGCTTAAGTAATATGGAATTTAAATACATTTGGATGAGGTAGAGGGGAAAGATAGGGTGGTTATGTAGGTTCCATGGGGGATAGATTGCAGGTACCTTATCAATTAGCAATTTTAATGTGTGCTTTTTTTAAAAAAATGTGTTTGTTCAGACTTTCTGAGATAGCCTAAAGCCTACTGGCGTGTGTAAGCTCAGTTGTCTCATGCTCAATTATGCTGGTGTAATTTCTTTATTCTAAAACTGCTACTTTGAGATCTGTAATGGAATGTCTTGGAAAGTTAAAATGTTCTGCTATTGCTTTTGCCTTGTTCTGAGTTTTGATGTCAAATTTGTGCCCAATAATTCTTTTGTGGAGTCTGACTTGTTTGTCTTACATATAATCCAGAGGAGCAATGCTTACAAATGATGGCATCTATCACATTAGAGCAGTGCTTTCCAAACTGCCACTGTTGGCGACACACCAACGGTGGTGGTGGCAGCGGCGGGGAGCGCGCAGTGGCGGCGTGCACGGCGGCAGGGCACGCAGTGGCCTCGTGTTTTCCGCTAAAACCCGGAAGTGCTGATGGCGCGCCGCCGCCACGCAAGCCCCCGCCTTGCACGTCCACTTCCGGGTTTTGTCATGACACACAGTTTGGAAAGCTATGCATTAGAGGAAGAACGTGTGCAGGCACCCCTAGCCTTGTGGGTGACTTTGTTGGGGCCTCTGTTGGTGTGTTGGCGTAGACACCAGGGCTACTTGCAGGGCCTGGTTCCCATATTGGTATCATTGTCCTGTTGTTTCTTGTTGTTTGTGAGAATGTGTTCTAGGTTGGGTGGTTGTCTGTATGCAAGAAGGGCCTGAGAAAGTGCAGTGTAATTTTCCCATATGGATTGTAGTTTATTAATAATATATTTGAATGGCTTGTGCTGGGAACTGTAGATGAAAACCAGTGGTGTTCTGTTATTGTTGTCTGTCTTTTAATAAATCCTCCCTGAGAATTGATTGGGCCCTATTGATTAGTGCTATGGTCCATGAGGTCACGAAGAGTCGGACATGACTAAACGACTGAACAACAACAACAAAATTGATTAGTGTACTGATCTTCCTGTGTGGGGAGTTCAGTATTTTGAATGCTACCATACAGTAACATGGCTCTCCTCGTAGAATGTCTACCATGAGAGTCAATATGATTGGAATTGATTCTATAGCAGTACTGTGATCTAATAGGATTGTGTATTGTGAGCATATAGGAAGCTTATAGGAAGAGTAGAAGCTTGGAAAATTCAAGAGACAAGTTCATGAAACTAAATGAATTGCCTTCTTCCTTTTGCGGGGAGCTAGTCTTGCTTCAATAAGATAGTGAGATCTCCATTCTACCTGCACTTTTAAACTTAATAGAGGAGAGAGTTGCAGCTGACAGAATAAGTATGTAGAACGTGCTTCCTGATCTTGCCTTATTTCACATTATTGAAGAATAGGAATAGAAATGGAAGGCCTCCAGGAGGCAAACCTCTCTCATCCCCTTCCCCATCCCCTTAACTTCCCCCAAACCTAACAATGGTCCCAAATCAGCCTGAAAAATACAGGCTTTGGGTTGCTTTTTGAGTTTTTTTGGGTAAATTGTGGGAGTGGGAATGGGATCACTTTGCCTTCTTGAAGACTTCCATTCCTATTTCCACTCTTAAAACTCAAAAAAGTGTTCTCTGACCATTCCAAATGTCATTACTTCATTGGATGGTTCCTTCAGTTTTTCAGAAAGTTTGTAGGCTGAGTTGTGGTCTCTGACCTCTCAAATGCTACTCACCTTCTGGTTTGCAAAGTTCCTTGGAAGCTTCCTCAGGAGTTCTTCCATCAGTGCTTCCAGTGGGTAAGTGTGAGAAGAGATTGGATCTCTGTGTGAAAATAGAGACAGGAAACTCACTGTATATCTACAAGAAACACACACATACACACACCTATTTGGGTTCTATTCCAGTTGGTCCTTACATTATAGAAATTAGCTTCACTTCCAAATATCATTATTTTCTCTACAGTTTTAGATAGCTCGCACACCAGTGAATTGGTATAGTGGAAATCTTGTTAATTTTAGGTCTCAGGCTGGTATGGAGGTCTACCAGATATATAAGGAAAGTTTTGCTGGATCAGTTTATGGGCCCTTTTAGTCAGCATTTTCTGTCATTAATTAGCCATTTTGCTTCAGTTTAGAAGCTCAAAGGCATGGATAGGAGGATACTAAGCTTCTTTCACTGTTGCTGGCAAGTATCTGACATATAGTCTGTGATTCAAGTTGCAGTATACAGTACATCTGTCAAGATGAGTGGTGTGGTGCTGATGCCTGTACATTTATCTAGTCCCTTTTTAAAACCAACACAATGGGTAGCAGCACCTGGCCAATATTTCTGTGCTTGGATCTCGGTTAGAATTTGGATGAGAGACCACCATGTAGCAAAAGGACTCTAAGCAAGTATGTGAAGACAAAAAATCCCAGAAGGCAATGACAAACTACTTCCATGCATTTGGCAGAACACTGCATGGTTACGTCCATGGAGTCAGCAGGAGTCAAGCTTGAATTGTTGGATATGGTATCACCACATCTGATGGCAGCAAATTGCAGAATTGTTCTTGCTAAAATGTTCTCTGGGCTCTCCTGGGACCATTTGACATTAAGCAGAGGAACATTGCTTATGATATCCTTTGCCAGTGGAAGACATTCCTTCTAAGTGTTTTCTTCAGGCTCACAAAGGCCTGGCTTGAGAGTGATGATGTCAATCAATCAATCGATTTTATTTCGGTCATAGACCAGCATAGAACTAATAACGATTATGCTAAAATAGAAATAAAAATAAAAAAAACATATTGATTGAATAAAATAAGGGAATGATAAAATTATTAAAGTAAAATTACAGAGTACAGATATTAAAAAGCAAAAGGATCCTATAAAACTACAATTAAGTTTACAATGTATAAATGCTATAAATTACTAGAATGGATAACTATAAAAGGACATAAGTAGTACTAGAATTTATAGAACACTATGAGAATGTAAAGCTATGCTAACCTATATTAAGATACGTAAACTTTATTCCAGTCATTGACCAATAAAATACATAAAGCAAACAGAGTTATCCCCTAATATCAGTGACTGTTAACAACCATTTGTAGGCAAAACTTACATTAAATGTAGCAGAATTTTGCTACATTCAGAGAGATACATTTGTCTTCCTTGTTTAACAGGAAATGTAAGTAAAAATTATCAGAATGACCTGGGAATTAAAGCAAACGAGGGGTAATCAGCTGGTGGCGAATGTCCCTATAAAACTGACAATATAAGAGAACATGGGCCATGGTCTCTACAGCACCCGTATCACAGGGGCAAAGACGGATTTCATATGGGGTTTTCTTATATTTCCCCTCAAAACAGCTGTAGGGTGGGCATTCAGTCGGGCTAATGATAGGGCTCTCCTAAATTTGGGAACTGTGATATAATATAAGTATGGAGCTGGTTTGGGCAGTAAGATTTTATTATTGACAAATATATTACTAGTAAAAGCAACAGTTTCTGTTTGGCCTTCTATATCTAAGATTCTTTGCCTTAGTACAAGGGTCGGAAATGGTGGCTTGCGAGCCAAATGCGGCTCTTTGGCCCCTTGAGTGTGGCTCTTCCGCAGGCAGGCGTGGCGGGCGTGGCGCGGCAGCGAGTGTGGCGGGGCAGGTGCGGCAGCGGGCATGGTGTGCGTTGCTGTGGGCATACCCCTGGCAACCTGGCAGCCGTCTCCGGCAGCCATCTTGACGACGGGCAGGGCTTTCCAAACTGTGTGTCGCGTGACAAGCCGGAAGCGCTGAAGGGAGTGGAAATTCTCCGCGCCAATCAGCTGTGCGTCGGGAAGCCCGGCAGCCTGCACGCGCGATTTTTGCCTCCCTGCCGGAACCGAGGGCATTTTCGGGGTCCCCGGAGCCTGCCCTTTCGAAGGGGCAGCGGCAGCAGCAGCAGCAGTGCTGCCCCTTCGAAAGGGCAGGCTCCGGGGACCCCGAAAATGCCCTCAGTTTAGGCAGGGAGGCTGCGCGCAAGCTGCCTCAGCTGTTCTGCGGGGAGAATTGCCACCCCAGGGCAGCGTGTGCATGTGGAGAGGGGAGGTTTCTGCCTCCCTGCCGGAACCGAGGGCATTTTCGGGGTCCCCGGAGCCTGCCCTTTCGAAGGGGCACTGCTGCCCAAGCTGCAGTGCTGCCCCTTCGAAAGGGCAGGCTCCGGGGACCCCGAAAATGCCCTCGGTTCCGGCAGGGAGGCAGAAACCTCCCCTCCCCACATGCACACGCTGCCCTGGGGTGGAAATTCTCCCCGCAGAACAGCTGAGGCAGCTTGGCGCAGCCTCCCTGCCTAAACTGAGGGCATTTTCGGGGTCCCCGGAGCCTGCCCTTTCAAAGGGGCAGCCGTTGCCACCGCAGCGACAACCTGGAAGCGCCGCCGCCGAAGCAGTCGAGCCTCTCTTTCCCTTCTTCTTCCAAACCTCCCCCGCCCCCTTCCACGCGATTGGCTCCTGCCCGCAAAACCCGCCCCCTTCCACGCGATTGGCTCCCGCCCGCAAACCCCGCCCCCTTCCACGCGATTGGCCCGCGCCCGCAAACCCTGCCCCCTGGCTCTCGAGCACTTCAAAATGTGCACGAGCATGTCAAAATGGCTCCCGGCAAAAAAAGTTTGCCGACCCCTGCCTTAGTAGTAATCTAGCTCGGTCTAGCTCTAAGGCTAAGATTGCATCACTGGAGAAACCATAGAGGCTCAGTCTCTTTTGGATAGCTGTTTCCCAGGAAGTTTTAAAATTATCTACCAATATTAGATGGGTCAGTCCACTAGGGTTATGATGTAATTTTAACCAATAGGTAAAGATATTTATCCAGAGGTTAGATTCAAGTTTACTAACTCCTGCTTCCCATCAAAGTACAGCATTTGGAACACAGTGGGCAACCTGAAAGATATTTCTTAGAAATTTTGTTTGAATTCTTTCTAAGGCAACCATGTTGTTATATGGTCCCAATTGACCCCCGTATAGTAGTTGTGCTTGAGCTTTAGCTGCAAACAACTTAATTGCAGCAGGGGTAAACTGTGCTCCTCTGGTAAAGTAATACGTTTGGACAGCTGATGCAGATCTCTGTGCATTACGAGTTACATAGTCCAGGTGGGCATTTCTGCTTCCTGTAGCTTGAAACACTATCCTGAGATATCTAAATATCTTAACCTGCTCAATGGGTTGCTCACCTAAGATCCAGTTTCTCTGTTTTGGACGTTTGGAGAAAGTAAGTATCTTAGTTTTGGTGTAATTTATTATTAATTCCTCCTCAGTACAGTAATGCATAAGTGATCTCAAGGCTCTTTTGAGGCCAGTAGGGATTAGTGACAGAATTACTGCATCATCAGCATAGAGTAATAAATTAACATGTCTTTGGGCTAATTTGGGGGGATGAAAAGTGGAGTTACTTAAATAAGGGTGATGTCATGTTTTCTTGATGATGTATCCCTGCCCTCCTCATTTCTATGTTGAATGAAATCCCTCTTTCTTAACTCCTTCCTTAAACTATCAGTATTATCAACTGCAAGACTTATTGTTGCAATCATTCAATATTTATGTTTGATTTAAGCTAGCCATTTAAGGGACTGTGTATTTTGCAATCATTACCATGTAAAATCAAGGAAGATAAGAGATCTCCATACTATCTTTACATATTTATCATTCTCTCTGTGAGATCAAGAGAGGTCAGCTGTACTCTTATACTCTGTGGGCAGCCGGTATCTTCATGCTGTGTCATTTGCAATAGACATTTTATCTCTGTACAACTACTTACAAACTGATCTACATTATATCCCACAGTTTACAATGGTGAGCAGGTGCTCTGGGTGGCACTCTATATTCTCCTTTCCTATATCAGACGGTGGATGTTAGTTTACAGGATTTAGCAAACATTTAGTTGGATTTCAAACAAAATAAATTCCTTTAGAATTATTTAGTAGCATGATATTTAGTTTATGCAACCTGGGATTTCAGACTGAAGAATAAATAAACAAATGTGCCAACCCCAAGGTTTTAATATGAAGCCGTGATCTTTCATACGTTTCCTTTTCTACATGGCTTGAGGCAGAACATGTATTTCCACATTTAATGGGAAAAAAACCTCTGTGTTTTATATACTGTGCAAGTGACTGAGAGTCAACTATAGTGACAGGTCTTTACATTTCTGTGAAAAGTAGAGATATAACAAACCTGATGCAGATATCTATGGGAATGGATTTAGAAGATCCATTAAAATGGTTTCTGGTGTGATTATAGAAGGCAACAGGAAGAACAATCCAATAATATCCATGAAGTTATATTAACAGATTACCAAATTGAAAGGCTACAGGAATTGATGGAATATCAACAAAAAAATGACAAGCGACAGAAGAAGAATCAGTAAACATTCCATTCAAATTAAACCAGCAAATCTGGAGAATGACATAATGGCCAACAGATTAGAAGAAGTCAATATGCATTCCAGTGCCAAAAAAGGAGACTTTTTTTTTTACAGTAACCTTAATTTCCTTAAGGTCCTCGGAGGCGGCTTGGGAGTTCATGGCTACCATGGCAGCCATGGGCCTGTCCCAGATTATTCGGGACCTGACTCGAGACAGTGGCCTCACCCCAGACTTAGTTTTCTTGTCAGAGCAGTGGCAATGTGATCTGAGGGGAGAGTTGCATCTATCCCCGTTGTCATGGTCAGATCACGCCCTGGTGACCTTGGGATTCTCTTATGCTGCCCCCCTGCACAGGGAGGCTGGGCCTATTCGATTGGTCTGCCCCCAGTGACTGATGGACCCAGAAGGGTTTCACAGGGAGCTGGGGGTTATACCCGAGGATCTACTGCACGGTCCAGCAGAGGTCCTGGTCACTACCTGGAATAGGGAGGTGGCTGGTGCCTTGGACAAGATCGCACCTATGCGACATCTCTTGGCCCATCAAACCTGACACTCCCCATGTTCACGGAGGAGTTGAGGGTTTTGAAGAGGATTAAGAGACATCTAGAGCACCGCTGGAGAACAACAAGGTCCGAACTCAACCAAACACAAGCTAGAGCCGCTGTTAAGGCCTACCTTGTGGCAGTAAGAGCGGTGAAACGTCAATATTTCTCCGCTCTTATTGTGTCCTCAGAATGCTGCCCAACGGCCCTGTTTAAGATCACTCGGTCCCTTTTGGGGAAGGCGGGTCCTGAGACCCACCTACAGGGCCATGCAGAGGAATTTGCTGTGCATCTGCAAGACAAAATTGCTCGGATCCGTTGCAAGTTGGACTCCAGGCGTGAGACAATCTGGGGAGATACTGGGGGAATGTATCACTCAGTTATCTGGGAACGGTTTGATCCTGTTGGACCTGAGGAAGTGGACAGGATCCTTCGGACAGCAAATGCCACCACTTGTCATCTAAATCCATGCCCCTCCTGGCTGGTGAAAGCAGCTAGGGGGGTGACATGTGGCTGGGTCCAGGCAATGGTCAATGCATCCTTGAGAGAGGGGGTGTTTCCAACTGCCTTTAAGGAGGCATTGGTGCACCCCCTCCTCAAGAAACCATGGCTGGACCCTATGGTACTGGACAACTTTCGCCCACTCTCCCACCTTCCCATAAAGGGAAGGTGGTTGAGAAAGTGGTGGTTCAGCTGAACCCTGGTAAGACAGAGTGGCTGTGGATTACTGGCTCTTCCCTATCTGGGACATTATCATATTTGGTTCTGGATGGGGTTGCACTGCCCCAGACAGATCCGGTGCGGAATCCGGGGGTCCTCCTGGACTCACAACTCCTGCTCGAAGAGCATGTGGCAGTCGTGGCCAGAAGGGCCTTTGCACAACTTTGTGTTCTGTGCCAGTTACGCCCATTCCTGGATCGGGAGGCCCTTCGAACAGTCACCCATGCCTTGTTATCTCCCATATAGACTACTGAAGTGCGCTCTACATGGGGCTACCCTTGAAGAGTATCTGGAAGCTTCAGCTGGTCCAGAATGCAGCTGCACGGGCCATCGTTGGTGCCCCTAGATCAGCACACATAACACCTTTGTTACGTGAGCTGCATTGGGTACCAGTTTGCTTCCGGGTCCAATTCAAGGTGTTGGTTATCACCTTTAAAGCTGTCAGAGCACACAACGCTGGGGCGGCCTGTTCTTCTCCAAGACATCAGAGTAATACGTTCTATGCAGTAACTAGACACTCAAACAGAGATTAGATAAAATAGTCTATTTACTTTATATACATAGGCAATCCAAAATACAGTCCAGTAACGTCCAGCACAGATACAGATGAGATGAAGTAATGAGAAGAAAGAACACAAGAACTTCCCTACTTTTATGCAAATATTGACCAATCACGTTATAGGTCAAACAAATTATCTGCCACACCCAACTAAACTATAGCACCTGTAATATGAGTCACATCATACCTTCTACAATGGCTGCTAATTGGATGACTTGCAGAATATTTCACTTCTTACCTAGATAACTCTAGCCTCTCCTGTATAATTAATCTATCTGTAAATTCTGTTATACAAACCCCAACACCACTCCAATTTACAATAGACATTACATTTCAATTACACAATATAGAAGACATACACATATTGGATACACACATCCTATGTTTCTCTATACTTAGAGGCTTGGTCATTACATCTGTAACGTTATTCTCAGATGGACAATATTTTAATTCAATCAGAGATTCCTTTACAGCATTTCTAACATTTTGATACTTAATATCTACATGTTTGCTCCTTCCTCTGATTTTGTCATTCTTTGCCATCGGTATACACGCTTCACTGTCTTCATATACAATTATAGGTTCTTCAATTGTTACATTAACATCCCTTAACAATTGCCTATACCATATGAGTTCTGAACATAGGTCAAATACTGCAGCGTACTCTGCCTCTGCAGTAGATACAGTGACAGAACTCTGTTTCCAAGACCTCCACCCCACCAAGGTGTCACCAAACATAATTATCAATCCTGATATTGATTTTCTATCATGTATATCATTGCCCCAATCACTATCTACATAGCACTTAATATTCAATGGTTTACATGGTTTAATTAATAAACATTTATTAATTGTCCCTTTAAGATATCTAAACACACATTTAATACCTTTCCAATGTCTCTGGGTAGGTTGTACAACGTACCTACTCAGTACATTCACCGCATTCCCGATATCGGGACGCGACCATTGTGCTAGGTATAACAAACTTCCTATGATTGACTGATATTGTTCTTGATTGCATGATGTTTGGTCTTCGTCTCCAGCTTCTGCCTTAACAAAATCAGTTGTCATTGGGGTAGGAACCTCCTTCCAATGTTCCATATCGTTGTCTCTTAGCAGCTGTTCAATTTTCTTCCGCTGCTCTAGAACGTAACCCCCATCAACCTTCTGAATACCTACGCCTAGGTAATTCCTAATCTCTCCCAGATCTTTTAAATCAAACTGTTGCTTGAGTTGTTCAGTAAATTCATTTACCCTCCTTTGATCCTTTGCTATAAAACATAAGTCATCTACAAAGATCAATAGCAACACCTGTTCATCATTACATTGCTTAATATATAGACATAGGTCTGCCTTACTACACTTAAAACCCATTCTTTGCAATGCTGCATCTAAACGCAGATTCCAGCAATGCGCTGATTGCCTGAGTCCATACAAAGCCTTCTGCAATTTGTACCCTCTTCCTGCCTCTTTAGATTCATAACCCGGAGCTTCTGCCATATAAATTTCCTCCCCCATTTACAATCTACTGCTCTCTGCCCCTCAGGCAGCCTGGTAGATTTAAACACCTTATGGGCATTTATGGCATTCATTTCCACATCCATAGCAGCTTTCCACTTACTCTGCTCCCATGGTGGCAACTCCATTACCTCTGAATAGCTACGTGGTTCTTGTTGGTGAGATGGCAAGATTAAATATAGACATTTTTGGTGTCAGTGAACTGAAATGGACTGGAGTGGGCCACTTCACATCAGATGAACATCAGATCTACTACTGTGGACAAGAGGACCACAGAAGAAATGGAGTAGCCTTCATAATTAATAATAAAGTGGCTAAAGCAGTGCTTGGATACAATCCAAAAAACAATAGAATAATCTCAATTCGAATTCAGGGTAAGCCATTTAACATCACAGTGATCCAAACATATGCCCCAACCACAGATGCCGAAGAAGCAGAAGTAGATCAGTTCTATGAGGATCTGCAGCACCTACTGGATAATACGCCAAAAAGAGATGTTATTTTCATTACAGGAGACTGGAATGCTAAGGTGGATAGTCAGACGACACCTGGAATTACAGACAAGCATGGTCTGGGAGAACAAAATGAAGCAGGACATAGGCTGATAGAATTTTGCCAAGACAACTCACTGTGCATAACAAACACTCTCTTCCAACAACCTAAAAGACGACTTTATACATGGACTTCACCAGATGGTCAACACCGAAAACAGATTGACTACATGCTTTGCAGCCAAAGGTGGCGGACATCTATACAGTCGATAAAAACAAGACCTGGATCTGACTGTATTTCAGATCAAAAACTTCTTATTGCAAAATTTAGAATCCAACTAAAGAGAATAGGGAAGACCCACAGATCAGTTAGATATGAGCTCACTAACATTCCTAAGGAATATGCAGTGGAGGTGAAGAATAGATTTAAGGGACTAGATTTAGTAGATAGGGTCCCGGAAGAACTATGGACAGAAGTTCGCAACATTGTTCAGGAGGCGGCAACAAAAAGCGTCCCAAAGAAAAAGAAAACCAAGAAGGCAAGATGGCTGTCTGCTGAGACACTGGAAGTAGCCCAAGAAAGAAGGAAAGCAAAAGGCAACAGTGATAGGGGGAGATATGCCCAATTAAATGCAAAATTCCAGAGGTTAGCCAGAAGAGATAAGGAATTATTTTTAAACAAGCAGTGCACGGAAGTGGAAGAAGACAATAGAATAGGAAGGACAAGAGACCTCTTCCAGAAAATTAGAAACATTGGAGGTAAATTCCAGGCAAAAATGGGTATGATCAAAAACAAAGATGGTAAGGACCTAACAGAAGCAGAAGAAATCAAGAAAAGGTGACAAGAATATACGGAAGATCTGTATAGGAAGGATAATAATATCGGGGATAGCTTTGACGGTGTGGTCAGTGAGTTAGAGCCAGACATCCTGAAGAGTGAGGTTGAATGGGCCTTAAGAAGCACTGATAATAACAAGGCAGCAGGAGATGACGGTATCCCAGCTGAACTGTTTAAAATCTTGCAAGATGATGCTGTCAAGGTGATGCATGCCATATGCCAGCAAATTTGGAAAACACAAGAATGGCCATCAGATTGGAAAAAATCAACTTATATCCCCATACCAAAAAAGGGAAGCACTAAAGAATGTTCAAACTATCGAACAGTGGCACTTATTTCACATGCCAGTAAGGTAATGCTCAAGATCCTGCAAGGTAGACTCCAGCAATTCATGGAGCGAGAATTGCCAATTGTACAAGCTGGGTTTAGAAAAGGCAGAGGAACTAGAGACCAAATTGCTAATGGAGAAAGCCAGGGAGTTTCAGAAAAACATCTATTTCTGTTTTATTTACTATTCTAAAGCCTTTGACTGTGTGGATCATAACAAATTGTGGCAAGTTCTTGGTGGTATGGGGATACCAAGTCATCTTGTCTGCCTCCTGAGGAATCTGTATAACGACCAAGTAGCAACGGTAAGAACAGAGCACGGAACAACGGACTGGTTTAAATTGGGAAAGGAGTACGGCAGGGTTGTATACTCTCACCCTACCTTTTCAACCTGTACGCAGAACACATCATGCAACGTGCTGGACCTGATGAATCCAAGGCTGGATTTAAAATCGCTGGAAGAAACATTAACAATCTCAGATATGCAGATGATACCACTTTGATGGCTGAAAGTGAAGTACTTTGGCCACATAATGCAAAGACAGGATACCCTGGAGAAGAAGCTGATGCTAGGGAAAGTGGAAGGCAAAAGGAAGAGGGGCCGACCAAGGGCAAGGTGGATGGATGATATTCTGGAGGTGACAGACTTGACCTTGGGGGAGCTGGGGATGGTGACGGCCGACAGGAAACGCTGGCGTGGGCTGGTCCATGAAGTCACAAAGAGTCGGAAGCGACTGAACGAATAAACAACAACCACTTTGATGGCTGAAAGCGAGGAGGAGCTGAGGAGCCTTATGACGAAGGTGAAAGAAGCAAGTGCAAAAGCTGGGTTGCAGTTAAACCTCAAAAAAACCAAGATTATGGAACCAGCTTGATTGATAACTTGCAAATAGAGGGAGAAAACATGGAGGCAGTGACAGACTTTGTATTTCTAGGCGCAAAGATTACTGCAGATGCTGACTGCAGCCAGTAATCTGAAGACCTCTACTTCTTGGGAGGAGAGCAATGACAAATCTCAATAAAATAGTTAAGAGCAGAGACATCACACTGACAACAAAGGTCCGCATAGTTAAAGCAATGGTATTCCCTGTAGTAACCTATGGCTGCGAGAGCTGGACCATAAAGAAGGCTGAGCGAAGGAAGATAGATGCTTTTGAACTGTGGTGTTGGAGGAAAATTCTGAGAGTGCCTTGGACTGCAAGAAGATCAAACCAGTCCATACTCCAGGAAATAAAGCCAGACTTCTCACTTGAGGGAATGATATTAAAGGCAAAACTGAAGTACTATAATGAGAAGACAGGATATCCTGGAGAAGGTGCTGATGCTAGGGAAAGTGGAAGGCAAAAGGAAGAGGGGCCGACCAAGGGCAAGATGGATGGATGATATTCTGGAGGTGACGGACTCAACCTTTGGGGAGCTGGGGATGGCGATGGCCAACAGGAAGCTCTGGCGTGAGCTGGTCCATGAAGTCACGAAGAGTCAGAAGCGTCTGAACGAATAAACAACAAACACACATACATATACATGCATACACACATAAACATATACAAACATACTTACACCTTTTAGGATTGACTATCAACAGGAAAAGAACCAGCAGTCAATAAATACATGCCACAGACTAGCACTTGGTAGGGTAATGATGAAAGTCTTTAAAAAGATAATCAGGTATCATATAGGCAATTATTTTCCCAGTGATACTCTATGAAAGCAGAAGAAACTGGATAGAAAGAGTATTGATGCCTTTAAATTTTGGTGTCGGAGAAGACTGCTAAGAATGCCATATACTGTATAGCCAGGAAAATAAAAGGCTGGATGATAGAACAAATCAATTGAGTTCTCACTTGTGGCACAAATGACTAGGTTCAAATTATGCTATTTTGGACACATTATGCAAAGACCTAGTTCTCTTGAGATGCCTATAATGCTGGGAAACGTAGAATGAAAAAGTAGAGGATAACCAGTAGCAGGGTGGATGGATTATTACTGCAGTTATGAGTGCACCATTGGGTGAGCTGATGGGCCAGGTTGGTGCCAAATTATCCTGGAGAAGGTCTGTCTAGGCGGTCACTAAGAGTCAATAACATGGATCAAATCCTTTCACATTTAGTGGGGAAAACACAAGTAGAAACAAAAGTTGATACTTCTGCTTTATAAGAGAAATTGAAAGAAGTTCTAGAGCTCCTTCAGACTCCCCCAAAGTCTTGGGTGTGTCTTCCAAAGCTTCTCCAAGGTATCTGCTGAATTATAATCACCCATCAGTGGCATTCTGGAAGCTGCAAATTAGTTCAGTGTAAACCAAATTAATCATGACTGGTTCCTGACCTCCACAGATGGCCATTTGTAGTGGATGGTTCTGTACAAACTACATTTTATGTCATCCAAAACATAAGAATCCATACAGATTACCTGCTGCTTCCATTTACAAATTGGATATTTAAAAATCGTAATGAAATGCCTTATTGAATAATTTCATCTTTCTTACTTGCTAATCTCTAAACCTCAGTGGTTATTCCAAGTTGTAGTTCCCAGTAATGCATTCAATGGGACATGCATTTTTGTAAAGCAAAAGTATAGTAGCGGGGAAAGAAAACAATCCTTCTAACATTGTATTAAGCATTTATCCTGCAGGACATTCTTTGTTCAGATGATTTAAGGCTGCTCATGACAAGGAGTTTAAAAATAGAAAATGCTGACAATCTGAGATGGGGGAAAATATCTCTTCTAAGGTTGGTTGTATCAAATGTACGCTGAATTATCTGGGCAGAACACATCTATTTGGCTTAGGAAGGGCTGACAGCTTGACCCCCTGGGTTTCTCTTAGTGAGAGTTTCAAAGATGGGGTGCACCAGCCCCAGCTTGACTAGCTTTGCTTTGTGTAAATGTCTATGAAGTTACAGATAATGCAAAATGTTTGATTTCCCATGATGGTAATTTTTATTAGATTGTCTGTGGTCATAAACATTGTTGCAAAACTCATGCCTTTCTAAAAGAGAAAGGATAAGATGTTCCCATTTCCTGGAAGGTACTGCTATTGCTGGGCATGGGTTAGAAACTGTGGGTCACAATCATTCTGAGGGGTTCATGAGCATCTTAGAGGGGGATTCACCATTTTTGAATTCAGAAGGTGATCGTTCTTCTGAACACAAAGTGGGAGTGTGATTAAAGCACACATCTGTGTCATTTTCACAAGTCCACAAAGCCTGGAGTGAGTTTTGAGAGATGGGTAAACCTATGGTTCTGGCCATCTGTCAAAAACTTATTCTAATCACAGCTTCATTGTTTATTCATTATTAACTTTTATTCTTTAGTGGGGTCACACAATTTCATCTATCATTTTAAGAGATGGTGGTACTGCAAACTTTGAGAACTCCTAAGTTAGACCACCCTCAGCAAGTCATCCCATGTGCTAAATAATTGCTGAAACCATGGATTTTTACAGATGCTGTTACTTATGAAATCACTTGTGTGCAGATACAACTGATAAGCAGACAAATCTAAATGCTTGCCATGTCAACAGTGCAAATCTTGTACTTTTCTTATTCAATTTTATGTCATTTTTTTAGCCACAGGAAAATCTGCAATTTTATTTAAAATAAAAAAGTTTGGATCCTGTTTTCCCTAATGCACATTTTTTAAAAACTCACTTCAATTCTTTCTGAACAGGAAAGTGGCATATAATTCTAGTAACTAATGAAGTACATTTAATTAGTGATTTATAGATTCTAGAAAACTTAGTTCCACTGAGTGCTTTCAGACCACTTATTAACTGCTGTCAAATTCAAAACATAAAACCCAAATAACAAAACAATGATAATATAATGGTACACGTACTAGAAAACAAGATTAGCTTTTATTCCCTGTGAAATGTAAATTTGTCCGTAAGTATCTAGAAACAGAAAAAACCCTTGTTCTGATTGTTGTTTGATGGAATTACATTGAGGCATTCGTACGTAGCCTTCTTTTTCTGTATTTTAGTAAGATAGTTCCATGTCTCCCACTTGAATACCTGATGTTCTATAAATACAGTCTTGTGTGTGCCGCTGTGTCGTATTTCTTAGTGACAAAAAGAAGAGAGAAAGGAAACGGACAAGCTAAAGTAACACTCTTTTTTGATGCTTGCTCAGATCAGGTGGACGAAAACAGCAGGAAGTGCCTCTGACCGGTTTCAAGACTCAAGCGTTTTCAATGAGACCCTAAGGATCACAAATATTCAGCGGCATCAAGGGGGGCGCTACTATTGCAAGGCTGAAAATGGCTTGGGCTCGCCAGCAATCAAGTCAATAAGGGTAGATGTATACTGTAAGTAAATTATTCCAGAACTATCTGTTATTGAGTCATGTTTCCTCTGCTGCGTTAAACCGGGAGGGCATTGAGGTTGGCAGTCTGGAGTAGAGCAGTCATCAGCCAGTCAAGGGGTGAAAGCGTCAAGGAGGTGGCCATTCTTTTTTGTGTGGTGTTTAAAACCAGGCCGAACTTTAACTTTTGAGAACTTTGAACTCAGAATCCTCACACCTAGCCATCACCAGTTTCACAGTGAAAGTGAAGGCTGCGAGATTGATTTCCCATGCAGGTAAGAATTGACACATGAAATTCCCTCAGGAGCAACACTCTTCTCCTTCATAGCATTGTTTTTGAAGGGCTTAAAATGGTGTCCACCAGCTACATGCTGAAGCCTTACTGCTGGTCAGGCCTCCAAGCATAACTTCCCACTTGATGTGGAGAGGTCTGAGCTTGACAGGGTATATCCCTCTTTCCTCCTTAGGCTGTATACTGTATGTAATACCGTATTCCTGTCATAAATGGCAGTCGCAACCACAGGAGAGGACACCAGGGGAAGTGTAAACATACCTCTTTCTCCAGAAAAGAAATGAAGGAAGTAAAATCTGGATTTGTTTTAGCATCTGTTTACGTGCAATGTGTCTATATGTGTGTGTGCATCTATCCATACACACACTTAGGTGTGGTGGTGTTGCACAGACCCCTTTTCTAAAGCAATGTTTTTTTACTTTTCTAAGAACCAGTGAATCGTGTTTCCCCAGTTTAGGCAAAAGCTCAGTCAACTCCAGTTCCCAATTCCGTATATTAATTAAAGCAGTGTTTCTCAATCTCAGATGTGTGAACTTCAGTTCCCAGAATTCCCCACTCACCATAAGGGATACTGGGAGTTAATGTTCACACATCTTAAAGTTGCTGAGATTGAGAAACACTGCATTAACAGGCCCAGTAAAGAGGAGTTAAAAATGGTCAAATGCAGCTAAAATGAAACAAATCATAGACTTTCTTAAGTAAAACTTAAGCCACGTTACTCACCAGGCATCTTACCTTTGATTATATAAGTAGTCCTCGCTTAATAATTTGTTTAGCAACTGTTCAAAGTTATGATGGCACTGAAAATAGTGACTTACAACCAGTCCTTGCACTTATGACTGTTGCAGCATCCCCGCAGTCACATGATCGCAATTCGGGCACTTGGAAACCGTCATGCATTTACGACGGTCATGGCGTCCCATGGTCATGTGATTGCCATTTGCAACCTTCCCAGCCAGCTTCCGACAAGCAAAGTCAATGGGGAAGCATGGCGGGAGGTTGCAAGTCACAGTCACGTGATGTCTCACTTAACAACATCAAGTGATTTGCTTAAAGACCACAACTGGGACTGCCAGAACTGCTGTCACTAAGTGGGGCAGTCAGGGATGGAACTAGGGTCTGTGTCACCCGGGGCAAACATGGATTCCGTGCCCCCCTATGGGTTATTTTGTCATTTTGGCGCCCCCAGGCGTCATTTTGGCGCACCCCCCAGCATGGCGCCTGGGGCACATGCCCCGCTTGCCCCCCCTAGTTACGGCCCTGAAAGCACATCCCTTCTTCTTTTAACAACATTGGAAATTCCTGTTTTCCTTACTTTAAGCTTCATTCATTTATTAACCTAGGATGTTTGAGCTAGAGATGGGGGAATTTTATACATTTTGAAAAGCAAAGAAGCTTATTGGAATAACAAAGGTAATATTATACTTTTAAAAAAGGGATTCTAGTCATAGATGTATTCCCTGTCCAAAAGAAGTAATTGAGTAGATTTTGAACAAAAGGGGCATTAAGGGATCCCTTAAGAATATATTTTTTCTTAATCTTTTTGTGGTACTGATCCAGGCAAATTCACAGGACCAGGAATCATGCCGTGCGTGGTACACAAAGCATAAAATGGGAATTAATGTGGTTCTGGTTCTATGGGGGTGAGCAGCTCATATCTGGGCTCCACCATTTGAAAGTGTAACTGAGGCCTCGCCTGACTGAATGCACTTTTATATCAACCAATAAGAGCATAAGAATATGATGGCATAAAATTAACCTTGCTGGATCAGGCCAAGGCCCATCTTAGTCCACCATTTTGTTTCTCAGAGCAGCCACCCAGATGCCTCTGCGGTGTTCACAAGCAGGAGAACTGCCTTTGATCTGGAATTGAGGGCACTTCAGTCTCAAGTCACAAGTCTAATAGCTCCCTTTTTTTAATAAGAATTTTATTAAGTTTAAGAAAGAGATAAAAACTACAAAAAAGCAAAAAACTACAAAAGGAAAAAAAGAAAACTAAAAAAGTGTGAAGCACAAGAAAAAAGAATTTTAAAGATTACATACAGAGGTGACTTCCGACTTTGAACAGCAAGAATATACAGCAATTTCTCTAATCAATCCCTTACTCTATATCAAACCAAGATCACATCATTTCTATAAATCCTTCCATTAGCACATATACAAATCACTAATGCAATTGCTCCTCCCCCTTATATAAAGAATATGAATATACATATATACATATATAAAAATTTCTAAATCAAGTTCCCTCCCCCATAAAACAACTTCCATTTAATTATTTCCTTCCTATCACTATTCTATATATTTCTCTCCACTATAATGAAAATCAAGTTATAAAAACATATAAATTGTCTGCTTTTATAATTAATAATACTACAATATTCTTAACCCTATTAAACCTAAAAATCAAATAATTATTATGTTATAGATATCTAATAAATCTTGCAACTCAAACAAACCTTTGAAAAGATTCCCAATAAATCTTAATCCAAGTAATTAAAACAAAATGAAATCATAATAACCTCATTATCAATCCAATTATACATTCTTAAATTTTTACCCCACTTCAAAATAAACTAAAACAGTTACATATCTCCCAATTACACTCAAGACATTTTTCTTGTAGAAATCAAAAGGCCCAGCTGCCCCCCTTAAAAATTCAAACCTCTCAGTAAAAAAACTCCCACAAAACATATTCTCTTCTCTCTCATAACAATCCTTCAGAAAGACATAACATTTCCCCAGAAAAACAAAACTCTTTATAATCTGCAGTTCAAAAAATCCAACGTGTAGGAAAATATTCAATCCTTCAAATTCAGTACAAAAATAATAACAGGAAGGCAATTATTTACTCTGTCTTCCTTAATCCTTGAACGGGAAAGCAAGCGAAAACTTTAAAAGATTTTTAAAAGTAATCCAGATGATAAGCACCAAGAGAGTCCATTTATTCTTACTGTAGAAAGTCTCTCTTAGGGTTCAAAACTTTAAAATATATATAAATTGGGTACTTTAGAAATGAGAAGGCAGGACTTAATGTCCCTTTTAAGGCTGCAGCGCAGCTTGGAAATGATGAAATCCCAGCATCCCGGCGAAGTCTTTACCGTCGATCGTGCACGCTGTCCACAATCTCCTGGCTACAACTCGCCGTCCAGAGGATGAATGGGTCGATTCTAAGCTTTTTCCTTAATCTGGAAAAAAGCTCTGGGCTACAGGAGAAACCAGCCTGAGCCTGAAAAAACTGCCACAATGCCAGTTCTGCCCGCCAATCTTGCAGGCACAGCTGCTCAGTCCGCCATATTCTCACCGGAAGTCCTCAAGTCTAATAGCTCTTGAGAACCCTGATCTCCATGAATTTATCCAATCCCCTTTAAAGGCCATCCAAATTAGTAACCATCACTGTATCTTGTAATGAATTCTACCAGTTAGCTCTGTGCTGTGTAAAAATGTGCTTCCTTTGTCTGTAAATAAAACCCTGAGGAATAAAAAGGAGCAAATCATGAGGAAAGGTTTAGATGTAGCTTTCTTCCTGGCAAACTAGTTTTCTCTTTGCATGCATTTGCTTGGTTGATGGATGGGTATTTTTTCATATATTCTAGTGGGATACTACCCAACACAGGTATGCTGTTCCAGGGAGAAATTGATGGATAAGTATCAAATGCAGTATGTTGGCTTTTAAATGATGCTCCTTGTATACTGTATGTTGTTGAAAGGCCACTGTTTACTTCCAAGGGTGGGAAACTTTAAAAATTCCAGAGAGAATCTACCAAATCCTCAGTTCCACAATCCATTACAGACTCCTCACTCCACCCAGCTAGGCTTTATCATTGCCAATGCTATTGTTACTGTTGATAATGATAATAACATTATTTTAACAGTTTTTTACTGGTTGCTGGAGCTAGGACATAACTAACTGTGCCACTGCATTTTGCATCAGCTGATGCTTCCAGATACGCTTTAAGAGAAGACCCATGTAGAGGGCATTACATGAGTCCATTTAGGAGGTGACTAATGAGCAGAGTCTCCTGATCTAGGAATGGGCACAACTGGTGCACAACACAAAGCTGTGCAAAGGCCCTCCTATCCATGACTGCCACCTGCTCTTTGAGCAGGAGTCGTGAGCCTAGAAGTACCCCCAAGTTGCACACCCGATTCATTTGGGGCAGTGCAACCCCATCCAGCACCAAAGACGGCATAGTCCCAGAACTGGCAGAACCCAAAACCTAGAGCCACTCAGTCTTGCCAGGGTTCAACTGAAGCCTGTTGTTGCCCATTCAGACCCTCACAGTCTCCAGGCACTGGGATAAAACATCAATGGGATCACTTAATTTACCAGGGGCAGAGGTATATAATTGAGTATCATCAGTGTACTGATGATACCCCACCTCATGGTGATGGATGAGCTCACCCAGTAGCTTCATGTAGATGTTGAATAGGAGCAAAAAGAGCACCAAACCATGTGGCACCCCACATAGTAGTGCCTGAGGGTGGGATCTCTCCCCCCCCCCATCACCACTGACTGGTATCGACCCTGGAGAAAGGAGATGAACCCGCACAATACAGTGTCATCCACCCCCAATCCCCGGAGCTGGTCCAGAAGGATACCATGGTCGATGTTATCAAAAGCCACTGAGAGGTCAAGCAGAGATAGGATGGATATACAACCTCCATCTCGCCCCTGCCAAAAGGTCATCCAAAAGTGCAACCAATGCCATTTCTGTCCCATATCTGGGCCTGAATCCTGACTGAAAGGGATCCAGATAATCTGCTTCATCCAGGGTCCTCTGAAGCTGTTCCGCAACCACTTTCTCAACCACCTTCCCCATAAAGGGGAAGTTGGATACTGGACAAAAATTGTCCAGTATGATTGGGTCCAGTGACATGCCTCCTGAGTCCCATAAGATGATAAAACTATACTTTTTAATGGGACAGCTGTTTGTTTTTTCATGCAGTCTCTCTCGGGCTACCTCTCAGGCTACCATTGAGATTGTACTGGGGAAAAAAAATAAATCTTTGTGTTCTTCTCAATATGTGAGGTTCTACAGCAGCCATTTTTGTTTCTATCCAATTATCCAGGAAAGTGCAAAACAACTTTGGATCAGCTTCCAGTCTATTCAATTAATCCTTTCCTACTCAAGTTGCCCATGTCCAGTGTTGAATGATAACAAGGCCACTTGCAAATATTTGTGCACAGAACTGGAACAAAGTGATGTGATCAGGTATACCACTGAATCCTTTCAGGGTTTTTTTTCCCTGCATTGTGTTTTGCACATCCAAACAAGAACAAAAATGCAAATCAGCTGACAGGACTGAAAAATGCCACATGCTGTGCATGTAAAACTGTCTGCATCAAGATGAACAGTGGAAGGAAGGAAGGAAGGAAGGAAGGAAGGAAGGAAGGAAGGAAGGAAGGAAGGAAGGAAGGAAGGAAGGAAGTTCAGATTTCTCACAAATCCATCCACCCACAAGACCAGTTATCCTGAAATCTCAAAATATGGGGAGAAATGCCAATAGCAAAGATTTTGCAAGTATTCCTGTTTCTCTCACCAACCTCCTCTGCTAGTTTCAAAATGAAATTATGGAGAGAGAAATGCATTTTTTTTTCTAGCTGACAAGAAGGCTCTATGGAACATCTGCTTACAAGACCTGACTTGCAATGAGTGAATAACATTTGTATCATAGAAGCCAAGTTAAGGTTTACATGCATTCACATGTGGGCTAGGTATTTGCTTTTGTCTTTTGATTCTTTCCCAGGAAACATGCAACATGTTCTCAGCAATAGCTTTTCCCAAGCGAGTAAGTGACCCTTTCATCAAAAGGTCAACCTGCCTTTTTCTATGAGATTGATTGATAGTTTCTACCATTCCATATCTATCCTGCCTGTAACATCCAAGAAACATTCCGTTCTCTGCTATGCACACCACATACCCAAATATAAAATCTGTTGGGGATACAACAAGAATGCTCAGAAACTCGACTGCCAATAAGGGAGTGGTGATATTGTATGTTGTACCCACTATTTCTATAAAATGATCAGAATTGATGGTTGGAAACAGCCGTTCTTCAGTTTTCTCAGTCTGATCATTGTCATGTTGTTGGCACCTGAAGATCACCAGTTTTTGGCATATTTGTTAATTTTTTGAAAGAATTGCATATTGCTTTGAATTTATAAGGCCATTAATATACTATGTGTCATTCAGAAGTCAGAAACATTTTTAGGCAGCACAGTGTCAAGCAATATTGCAGGTGCCAAAGGATTTTTTTTTTAAAAAATAATTTAACTTGCCAAAATCTGGTTCTTATGAGACTGAACCCACAAAACCAGTCCTTATATGTGAATATATGTCTATGTGAATGTATATAACATTATCAAATTTTAGAATTTGTCTGATGCCATTTTGGGAATTGACTACCCTCAGTGTAATAATCATCATCATTTGGAGCATTAAACTTTGAGGAATTTCCATTTTTTCTGAGTTCTGATTCGAGTCAAATGCTTCAATTCTAACGGGCAGCTGGTCAATAAATCAACTTCTAGAAAAGCGTTGTATCTGTATCGAAGATGATACCATTTTGTAGTAAATTACCACGGGAGGGAGAAGGAAAGTTATGCAGCTTAATTTCCCTGCAGATGCTGACACATTTCTTCAGGAAGAGTAGCAGCAGTTGTAGCTACTTCCCTGTCATGGCTGGCCCTGAGTGGATAACTGAATGGGAGCGATCAGTCTTCCAGCTAACTGAGCTGAAATTACAGAACATCTTTTCTATTGTGGTGCCTCACTTTTCAAACTGTCTTCCCAGGGAAACTCACCTGGCATCTACTCGGCTGTCTTTCGCTAGGTGAAGCCTTTTTTTACAGGCCAATCACTTATTGCTCACCTTGTTTGTTTTCAACTCCATTGTTGTGTATTGGCATTACCTTTGCAGTTGCTAGTTTTGATTGTTTTTCTGATTGTTGGAATACAATTGCAATTTCGTTATAACTCTAGGAAAGCCCAAAGGGTGGAATATGCATTTCATATGCAATCAACAAATCAAAATGATAATGTGAATTAGTAAGGTTCATTCCAGAAAGGGAGTTGAAGAATCAAGGCTTGGCTAATGCTTGTAGAAACTCTACAGTGAAGAGAAACGTCTGCTAAAGAAAAAGAAAGAAGGATGTGGAAAGGGAAATCTTCTCTCCCAGGGACTTCTGGGCCCCACTTTGCAACTCCCAAGGCAATTTCAGATCATGCTGCCAAAAGACACTGGCAAAAATGGCTGGTTTTTAGAGCATAGTTTGCACTAAAATCACAGTCAGGATAGATGCATTAAGTCTTTGTGGGCTTAACACATCCAATTGTTAACACACACACCTTCCCCCAACTACCAGGCTGAAACATTTTGGCCTTATTTCCTGGGGATGTCACTGCATCACAGAACTCACCTGTGGATTTCCTGAGGTAAAAGGTAAAGGTTTCCCCTGCACAGTCATGTCCGACTCTAGGGGCCAGTGCTCATCTCCATTTGTTAGCCGAAGAGCCAGTGTTGAAGCACATAATTGATTAAGAGAAGGGTGGTTTCTGTTCTGTTCCAGGCCAAAAAGGGTTGCCAGTCCTATATTACTAAACGTACTGGGCCAAAATGAGAACTTGCTCTCTTCCTGCTCCACAGACGCATATACGTATGTTTGAGTTGAACAAGCAAAAAGCCTGCAACATGGATTCCTTTTGTAATACAACGAGCAAGAGAATAGCAGGAACCCATGAGACAGTCCAAAGCAATAGAAATTCTGTGCAGGATAGGAGATCTAAGAATTGGCTGGGATAGGAGAGGCTGGGATAGTTTTAGGATCTCTCTTCAAGTATGATTGTTGGCTACTAAATGACAATCGATCTGTCCAGCTTCATTTTTGCCATCTACGAATCAGGCTCCCAGAGCAAGAAGGAAACACAGCTGACTCTGATCATGCCCCCATTTATAGATTGTCCTTGCAATATTGGATGGGAACGACATCTACTTTTCCAGATCAGAGGAAATCCACTGCAGGATATGAGTGACAAAGCATCATAATTTTCTCCGTGCCCATCCCAATTCATGTTTGCAAGGATTTTTGCAAGGTTGCAAAATTTTCATTTTCATTGCACAAGGATGCAATGTGCAATTTCCCACTTGCTACACACATCTGAATGTGTGATTGTATTTGATCTCAACAGCAAGTTAAATCCCAGAAAACTTGTCTCAGGCATGCAACAGGAATTAAATCCCTCAACTCAGTTCTCCTTTATTCCTCAGAGACTTGGTTATCATCGTTTGGAAAACAGACTATTCTAACTGCAACAGAATCTTTCCCCCCCACCCTCTCTCTCAACAATGTGTCTGTTAACAATCCTTTTTCTTTCCTCTACCATCAGCATATGTGGCACTTTATAGAATAAAGCATAAGAAATGACATATCATTGCCCCAAGGACCTAAGAGTCAAAATTCATATTTTTTTAAAAAAGGCAAAACAGGAAGACAAGAAAAATAAAAGGCACTAGTAATTTAGGTTTAATAGAAGCCTGCATTTTGGCTTTGTTTGAGGTGCATACGTTGAGGTTGGATGCATTTTCAGAGGATTAAGATAATCAGAAGAGCTGTACTGGATCAGAGAAGAGTTGACGTCAACCAGCATCCTGTTTCCTATACTGGCTAATCGGTTATTCTCCAACCACTGGCAGTGAGTAGTGCTGGGCAGAGACATTATCCTCCTTTTTTCCCTTCAATGTCATGACCAAAAATGTGCTTTCAAAATTCTTCAAAGGATGGAATATCCTTTGTATGTCGTTATCAATGATGTATTGAAAGGGCATGTGTGAATGTGTCATCTTTCCTTATACCAGTGTTTCTCAACCTTGGCAACTTTAAGACATGTGGACGTCAACTCCCAGAATTCCCCAGCCAGCCACACTGCCTTATACAGTCCTCTCTCAGGTAGTCAGGTAGCTTTGTTGGCTTCCCACACTTCCATTAAATCCCAGGGAAACATAGTAAGGGAATTCCTCCCTTTTGGGGTTTTCCGTAGCAATGCTATTGGCATCATTAATGAGGAGATGTGCTCTTGAGAAATCACTGGTGAATTTCTGCTTCCCTTGGAGAAATGTGGAAAAATGAACTACCCAGACATTTGTTGCTGAATTTCGAAAGGTTGTTCTTTCTAACCATAGTACAAGTAGACCCCCAAACAGTTAGCATTCTTATCTCAACTATGTAATTATGTGTGTATGAACTTCGTTTATACGAAGTTCATACACACATAATTATACGCCTAAGACGGGACTAGAACTCACAGACTCCTGGTTTCTAGCCCATTGCCTTAACCACTAGACCCAATGGGCTTCAGTTTTTTGCTAGAAAAATTCAGAAAAATGATCCATTCCTTTCCAGAAGGGGATACTGCAGCTACACAGTTAATCTATGCATTAAAAAGTCCTAACTAAGGAAAGAAAATGGAAGAGGGAGAATCTGTATCTCCAGATCATCCAAGTCAAAAAGTCATCAGTGTTTTTTATCTGGAGAAAAAGGGCCCCGCTTGGGTATGATGCATCCAAGACACAGAAACACTGAGGATAGATTTACCAACCAAGAGACATTGCTTCAAAGTTTCCCTCCGTGCAAGCCAGCGACACTGGAACTGAACTTGGTATTTTACATCTGGTGACTCTACTGTGCCTAGATCTCAATGAATGTGTGTAACTCATTATCTGATTGATTGCAAAAGGCAAGAAATGCTACTTTTTTAGATCTGTGATTTGGTTGATAGAACTATCTTCCTTACAGTGGAAGCCATAACTGCATTAAGTATTTACCTTGGTTGTGCATCTTCTGTATTACCATATCACTTTTCTCCATTATCAAGGAACCTTGAGAACTGTAGCTTGCAGCAAGTGCCGAGAATTTTACTGGAAATGCCCAACAACGCTCAGCAAGTGTCAGTTCCCAAGTATCCCTGAGAGAGGAAGCAACAGCCAAACCAGTTTAATGGTGCTATCTAATGCACGCTTGCTTGAGAATATGCTCTCTGACCCTTTCTTCTATGCCCAGAGAGATGGAGCTAATAACCCTTTTTATATGATACAACCCTCAGATTCTCTGGCTTTCCATGAACATAATCTAGAGCACTTCCAGTAAATGTCCCTGCAGAGACCTATAACTCTCTCCCAATTGCAGCAATTAAGATCCAATTCAGGGACTGAGAATATAGTTCAGCTTCCTCATTAATTTCCATGGTACCTTTCGGAGTTGAGCTTGCCTGGGATTCTGCAACACTTCAAATTGTCATTGCAATGCTACTTCTAATGTCTGTCCAAGGTAGCTCCCAATAGAATAAAGGGCATATTGTGGACTATCATTAAAGTTCTCTTAGCATCCTCTCATCCTTTCTGCTCAAGTCAGAGCAGGTAACGGGGGTGGTAGTGTTGAACCAGCTTTTGAATAGCAAAGTATGTGGAATCATAGAGTTGGAAAGGGCCATTAACGCTATTGAGCCCAACCCTCTGATCAGTACAGAAATTCAAATTAAAGCATCCTACAAAGATAGCTCTTTATCTTTTGCTGGAATACATCCATTGAGAGGATTTCATCTCTCTGAATAATTGTTCCCAATGTTGTCTGTAGCTTGAATCATGTCAACTGGATTTCTATTTTCTCAGTGGAAACGTTTCGCTCCTTATCCAAGGAGCTTCTTCAGTCTGAGCAAAGTTAGTAAGGGAATCCTAAAATATGTTGCTGTGTGACCTTACACCTGGGGCTAGGTCATGGGTTTTTTTTTTGTTGTTTTTTTTTTGAGATGTTATTTCTAAGTCCCTTTATCATCTAAAGAAGGATCCTTAAGATCACCATGCTGCTGTTGAGCTTGCGAAATGGTCTTAATCTTCCTAGGCACAGAAGACAAAGCAGGGAGGAAAATAGGGGAAAGATTGTGCCTGAGGCCCCCACCTCTATTCAAGGAAGGATTTTCCAAGTTGGCATAAATGGATTCCTTGACCCCTCTATCATTCTTTAGATGATAAAGGGACTTAGAAATAACATCTCAAAAAAAATAACCATGACCTAGCCCCAGGTGTAAGGTCACACAGCAACATATTTTAGGATTCCGTTACTAACTTTGCTCAGACTGAAGAAGCTCCTTGGATAAGGAGTGAAATGTTTCCACTGAGAAAATAGAAATCCAGTTGACATGATTCAAGCTACAGACAATTCCACCTGGATAACTGAGAACCTTCATAGACATATGTTCCCAATGTTGAACTGTTCTTACTGTTAGGAATGGTTTTGTTGTGTTTTCTAAAACATTCAGAATCAGAATCTTCCTTGTAATTTAAAAACCCATTACTTACTTACTTACTTACTTACTTACTTACTTACTTACTTAAATTATTGGTAAACTGGCCTAATCAAAAAGACACGGGGCAGGGTACAGCAGAGAACACTGATATCAAAAGAGCAAAACAGTGATAAAATCAACAATGCTTAATCAAAATACTGATGTGAACCTGCCCTTTGGAATGAGAGAGAACAATCTTTTCATATATACATATTATTTCAGGTATTTGAAGAGTACTATCATATATTCTGCCTCAGTCATCTCTTTTCAAGGCTATACATTGGCCGCTCCTTCACCCTCTTGTCAAAGGACTTAGTTTCTAATCCCCAGTTCATATCTGTTGCCCTCCTCTGAACAGGTTACAATTTCTCTAAATCCTTCTTAAAGTGTGGCACCCAGAACTGGACACAATACTCAGTGGTAGACTGACCATATTTCCTTGAGACAAAAACGGGACAGGGGTGGTTGCCTCCCCCTGTCGGCACGTGGGGGGGGGGCGGGCGGCGTGGTGGTCAGAGATGATTCCCCTTCCGGGTTCCCTCCAATCAGCTGCTCCGCCCCCACCCATTGCGCTGCCTGGCCCGCCCCTCCCGCATGCTGATAGGTGGAGGCGACTCCCCCCACCCCCCAACCAGCTGCTCCGCCCCCATGCCACCCGGCCCGCCTCTCCTGCCTGCTGACAAGTGGAGGCAACCACCCCCACCCCCCAACCAGCCACTCTGCCTCTGCCCGTTCCTCTTGTACCATTTTTTTTGCCTCTGCCTGTCGGCACACAGGGGGGCGGGCCAGGCGGCACGGTGGGTTGAGGCGGAGCAGCTGATTGGGGATGGGGGGAGTCACCTCCGCCTATCAGCGCGTGGGAGGGGCAGGCCGGGCAGCGCGATGGGTGGGGGCAGAGCAGCTGATTGGAGGGAACCCAGAAGGGGAATCGCCTCTGCCTGTCGCAGTGCTCGGCCCACCTCTCCCACCTCCTTTGCCGCGTGCTGGTGGGCAGGGGCGATTCCTCCTCCGGGTTTCCTCCAGGTTTAAAAAATGGGACAAAATTGAGATTTTTAGTATAATAATGGGATGCTCCAGAAATGGTGAAAAAACGGGACAGTCCCATTCAAAGCGGGACATATAGTCAGCCTACTCAATGGGGATCTGACGAAAGCAGAATAAAGTGAAATGACTACTTCCCATGATTTGGAAATTATATTTCTGATGCTGCAGCCTAAAATTGTATTTATTTTCTTTGTTACATCTAACTGCTGGCTCATATTCAGGGTTTTTCCCCCTGCAATGAACTGTTATTCCAATATCTTTTTCACAAGCACCATTATCAAGCTAGGAATCCCCCAACCTATAGCTCAGCAACTGATATTTATTTCCTACATGAAGAACCATGCACTTCTTTCTTTTAAACTTCTTTATATTACTTTTAGCTTATTTCTCTAACCTATTAAGGCCATTTTGAATTTTGAATGTTGTTTCTGTCTTCCAGGGCAATGCTAACCTCAAGGGAGGGGGGTCACAAAAGTCAGGATTTTAATAATAGGAGCCTGATCAAAGCCCCCCCCCTTTGTATATACAACAGTGTCCCCCAAACATACAAAGGGGTGGAGTTTCAATCACACTGCTACTACCATCATTTTTACTTTTCTGATCCACACTGCAGATTCCACTGTTCCAGGGCATTAGTTATCTTACCCAATTTTGTCCCCTCTGCACATTTGATAAGCATTATGTCCACCTCTTCTTCCAGGTCATTAATAAAATATATTAAACAGTAGGTGATCCAGGACTGATCCTTGTGGCACCCCATTTGATACTTCTGTCTGATAAGAACCATTGATGACACTCTTCGTGATTTTCAAGCCAGGTACATGTCTACCTAATTGCCATGGCATCCAGCCACATTTGCTAATATATCATGCCATGGAATATTTTGACAAATTCCTTGCTGAAGTCAAGCTATATTATGTCTACATCATTCCCATAATCTATTAATCCATTAAAAATGAGATTCAGTCTATTAAGTAAGATTCAATGAGATGAGATTCAATCTATTAAAAAATGAGATGAGGTTAGTTTAGCAAGATTTGTTCTTAACAAATACATGGTGACTTCTGATAATTAGGGCTGTGGAATGCTTTGGATACGAAGTTAACAGAGATGGATATTTATCTTATATGAACATTTATTTTCATGTATATTCAATTTTTTTCTATCTACCTATCCACTAACTTCCCTTTACTTTTCAATTGTGCATCTGTGCAGGAAGGATTACTTGGATATACTGGGAAATAGCTGAATGAATCATGGCTACTCATGGGTAACCTACTAGAAGGAACCAAACTTGATCAGGTTGTACTTGGCTGGGGCTAGATGTCTTCCAGTCTTTGGGAGACAACCTGGACATATCAGAATTTGCTTGAACAACTTGGAGCTGAGAAGATTCTTTGTACCTTCCAGCTCAATAAAATCCTTACTGTTGGGAAATCCCTGGGATTTGATTTAGGTTCATCTATAGACCTATCAGTTTGCTCCTTTGATTGCTGTTTTCTCAACAAGCTTGATTTTGAATTCTGAACTTGCATTGGGTTTATGACCAAAATATTAACTTGATGGCTATATTGTGACTATAATCCAGATAATGAGCTGCTGTTTGGGAGGCCAGGACATAAATATGCAAAGTTTCACCCCTTTCCTTAAAAAGGTGGTGGATAGCAGCAACATCCTTCCCACTTTTATAATCGGTGGTCAATGGGGCCAGAGGAACTCTGGGGAAATGAATATGGCAGGTAGAATTATAGTTTCGTTACACATACCCTCAGCCCTGAATAATACTTAGCCAGATGGCCATTATTCCTCTTCTAATTTATCTTGCATAGTTATCATGAGAATAAAACAGGAAGTAAGGGAAGTCCATCATTTAGGGGTCTTCTGGACTACAGGTACAGTACTTCAGAAGAGCCAGTGTGGCATAATGGTTAAGACACTGAACAGGGTCAAAACTTTCTGAGAAACTTTGAGCCAATCTTTATTTCTCAGCCTAACCCAACCCACTGAACTGTTGTAGAAAAATTGTGGGAGGTTTGCTACCTTGAGCTCCTGGAAGAAATGGGGAATAGAAATCTAAATAATGATACTATATATAAATGACTCCCCAACAAACTTGTGCCCCATTTCCCATATCCTGGTCCTAAGAGCACCCATAGGGAGAGCAGTTTCACACAGATTGGATGACACTGCTAGAGAAGGAGGCAGTTTTCCTTGTCCTATTTTACTAGTGAAAATCTCTCTCGTGAGAGCATGGAAGCTTTCTGCAGATTGGGAGGAAACAAACTAAACAAAAAATCCCCTTGCAGGAAGGGCAGGAGGTCCTTCAGCTTGAACGAAAAGGAGAAAAGGGTGGTGTGTTTTTTAATGGAGTAATACATTCTGACTTACGAGTGTGTGCTACAGAATATATTGGGTGATTAGCAGAGGAAAGGTGTTTCCTATATTTTTTATACGTACTATGTATGTATGTGTGTGTGTGTGTGTATGTATGTGTGTGTGTGTATGTATGTATGTGTGTGTATGTGTGTGTGTGTGTGTGTGTGTATATATATATATGTGTGTGTGTGTGTGTATGTATGTGTGTGTGTATGTATGTATGTGTGTGTATGTGTGTGTGTGTGTGTGTGTGTATATATATATGTGTGTGTGTGTGTGTGTGTATATATATATATATGTGTGTGTGTGTGTGTGTGTGTGTGTGTGTGTGTAGCTATGTGTCTCCTTGCCATATAACCAATGGCAACCCTAGTCCTGGGGACATTAAATCTGAAAGGCCTGCCTTGCTATCACTGTGATGCTCATTTAATTAAAGTGCTGTTAATTTTTAGCAGAGCTCCATACATTATTAGTCATGCGTGTTAGAAGTAAGATTTTTCTTTCTGGATACACATTCCTAAGATCTGTTTTTTCCCTGTTCCAAAAGCTGATGGCACAGCAATTAGTGCAATAAAACATATTAATTAGTTCTTTTTAAAATGGAGACAAAATGCAAATGATCGCTCCAGCCCATTAATTTATATCTTTTTATCCCCGTATTTCACTGTCGTGAACAAGTCTGCTTTTGTCAGACCTACGTTTACATCTCTGCTCAAACAGGGACACCGTGTATTGCTTTGGGGATCAAACTATTATGAACCATCTGCCCCCATTCTAAAACTTGAATTATAACAGTGAATGCAGGCCTGGGTTGTAAACAACAGCACTTAGTTTACAGCTCAAGAACAGCCCCGGTCAACAACAAATGTGCTCTACCTATCTGTCTACCTCAAAATGTACCTGGAGAAGTTGAAAGCAGCCCATTTGTTTTCTACACATCAGGGGAAGCAAAACAGGAGAGAGGTGATCTTCACACATTTTTGTGATTCCTGCCCTTTCCAAAGATTGGCCCCTGTGGTGAGAAGGAAAAGTTTAGATTTATTTTCTTGCTTTTTCTACCTAGGCCCCAACAAGAGATGTAAAATAAATCTGTCATCCATTTCTTTTAGGCTAAAACACAGCCTCTCTCATAGCATGGATAATGGCAATTAATGGAGTCTACTAATACCCGTTATTCTTTGCTTGAAAAGTGAGTGCATCAGGGAGCTTAGTTATTTAAAATAAAGTGTTGCTTTTGCGAATTTATTAGAAGAAAGTGACAAGGTAAAGTTGGATAGTAAAAGGCATGAATTGCAAGTACTTACATCAGTAAAAGCTTATATGAAGCTACTAAGTTTTGATTTATATAATGTTACCTTATAAGCATATAACTTACGTACAGTATATACTTTATATAAAAATGAAATGGAAATCCATGGAAACTGGGGTGGGTGGCTGGGTAAAAATCCACTGTCATAATTTGGCAGGAGAGAATAATAATAATGTCATCACACATGTATAGAATAAATTTAAACTGATCTGAACATCCCTGGATCCAATGCCTCTGCTTGTGGTCTTCCCAAAGACTCTAGCAGTTGGCCAGTGTAGGACCTTCCTAAAGCCTTTAGAAATTCAGGCCCTATTCCCATGATACAAATGACCCAGTTGTCCCTTTTCCTAGTCAGCAGATGTGGTGTCAGCAGTTATGTGCTACAAACATCATGTGTTTGTAGCACATAACTGAAGATTGCTAGGATTATGGTCCAACAGCCATTTTTACTTCCCAGATGCTGCAAAAGGGACTGAGAGGTTGTCGCTTGGTGCTCCGTTTCCGTTTCCTTTTATTTTTTCTGAAACTGGAATAAAAAAAAGGAAAAATCCGCAGTGACATAATCAGGACTGGCACCACTGTGAAGAGATTAAAAGGAATTAGGTAGACATGTACCTGGCTTGAAAATCAGGAAGAGTGTCATCAATGGTTCTTATCAGACAGAAGTACCAAATTACTCATTTCTTATGCCTTGTAACTATGGAGGATATGAAAACCTAAATCACCATAGAAAGTGCCCAGAGAAGTTTCATTTTCACAGGACTTCTCTAGGACTCTGATTTGCTCTCAGGAGGGATAAGAGGTAGTTAAACCCATACAACTGACCAATGGAGTTAGTTTAAAAGGGTCCCTCCTTGTGGGGGAGATGGGCGGGATATAAATGTAATAATAAATAAATAAAATAAATAAATAAATAGAAGAGAATATCTGTAGCTCAGGAGTGAACTGTGGAGTTCTTGCTGCTCTCTGAGCTTGGTTGTTTGCTTGCAGACATTTCAATATCCAACTACCGGTAGTCCTCGAGTTATGACCATTTGTTCAGCGCCCGTTTGAAGCTATGATGGTGCTGAACAAAGTGACCTACAACCAGTCCTCAAAGTTCTGGTCACTGCTGCATCCCTGCGGTCAACATGAACAAAATTTGGGCAGTTGGCAACCAGCTTGCACTTACAACCGGATGCAACATCCCAAGGCCACGTGATCAGCATTTGTGACCTTCCCTGACAGTTTCCCACAAGCAAAGTCAATGGGGAAGCCCGCAGAGAAGGTTGCAAGTTTCTCCGATAAGTCTCCCACCCCCTGGCCTTTCTTCACTCGCACACACTGCACCCTCTTTCCCCCTTCACTGGCTCGCGTGTACCGCACCCTCGTTTCCTGGCCTCCCTGCACTCGCACACATGCATACACCCAGCATCCTCCTCCTTCCAAAGCTTCCCTGTGCTTGCATGCACCCTGTACCCTCTTTCCTCAGCCTCCATGCACTCACATGCACCCAGCAGCATCCTCCTTCCCGGGCCTCCCTGCACTCACATGTACCCCGTGCCCTCTTTCCCCAGCCGCCCTGCACTTGCATGTACCCTGTGCCCTCTTTCCTCATCCTCCCTGAGCTCGCACCCAACTACAGCACCCCCCTCCTCCAACTCTCCCCAATTCTTGCACATCCTGCGCTGGGCCTCCCAGGGCCTCCCCTACCCCTGTGCAGCACCCCCATGCTCCTTACCTGGGACTCCCTCTGCTTCCCACTTAATGACCCACATGTCTTGGGGTTACAATGACAACCAGGACTGCCTGGATTGCCATTGCTAAGCGATACAGTCACATTACATCACACTTTGCAACCACATCACTTAGCGACTGTAATCCCAGTCCCAATTGCCATTGTAACTTGAGGACTACCTGTAGGTAACATCAGCTCACACTGATGATGTTACCTAGTTGGGTAATGAAATGTCTTCAAGGAAACAACCAAACTCAGAGAGCACCAAGAACTCCAGGGAGTTTAACTCTATGTAAAACTTTCTTTATTAGAGCTAAATCTGATCCCCTCAGTTAAAAGGACTCAATCCCTTTTTGAAGTTCCCAGGATGCATTATCTTCTCCATTGTGAACAGGGTGCATTTAGAATGAATTTGAATTGTGTCATGTCTTGTTTTGTTAAAACTCTAGCCAGCTAATGTGTCTGGCTACAGATCCTTATATTTCTAGCCCAATTAGTCCTATGATAGGAGAGGTAGGGCATTCTGTATACATAAATTGGATACCATTGCTGAACTACAGGCCTACAGCCCCTACATTTGAGAAGAGGGGAGGAGGAGGAGGAGGGTTTTTCTTCTGGGATTTTTCACGGACAGCTTCCTGTTTTTTAGTCATGATGGTTTCTCTCATTTAGCACATCCCCCCCAAGCATTTGCTTCTGCCTTTATCTCAGGGAACAGTTGAATTCCTCAGAAGAGCCATTCCTGGAAGTAGGAAACCAGTGACAAATGTAATGGTGTGCACTGGGATTGGCAAACATTTTTGCCCATTAGAACACTTTCCATGGACCATCTACAGTACCTGTCAAATATTTCTAGCAGCTTCTGCTCTTTTCTTTGGCTTAGTGTTCAACTCAGCTGAATTCTCATGGCAGTCAGAAGTAAGTTTGCTTTATCCTAATCTTTTTTATAACATGGATGATTTATACATTAAAAAAATCACCACATTCTGCCTTGTTTTCAGCCATTCTCCATCATGTCAATGGGGAAGAATTGCCTTCCATTTTATTTTTCCTACGTGGGAGGAGGAAATCTGTCTGGGGTTCTGACACTTACTTTATTTATAGGATGGCTTGGGGTTTGGGGTCCATACTTGTCAATGCACGGTCTTGCACTGTACTCCTTTCTTTGTACAATCATCTTCCCAATATTAGCATCTTCCTTGGCTTGCCCATGATTCATTTAAATCCAAGAATCATGAAGCAATGGCTGTTGTGGGTCTTCCGGGCTGTGTGGCCGTGTTTTGGAAGTTGTGGTTCCTAACGTTTCGCCAGCATCTGTGGCCAGCATCTCCAGAGGGCAGGAGCACAGACAGAAGCGCTTTTTCTGTGCTCAGGTCTACCTGGGCACAGAGATTTCGCTTCTGTCTGTGCTCCTGCCCTCTGAAGATGCTGGCCACAGATGCTGGCGAAACGTTAGGAACCACAACTTCCAGAACATGGCCACACAGCCCGGAAGACCCACAACAGCCATTGAACTCCGGCCGTGAAAGCCTTCGACAATACATTAAATCATGAAGCAACTTCTCCTCTGGCATTGATCCGGGACAGAAAGTGAGGGTAGCCTGGGGGGAAGGGGGTGCATTATGATGGACAGATGTGTACAGAAAATACCAGTACTTTTCTGCATCTGAAGGGGTCTCAGGGCAGGGGAATGGGGGCAGACTGATGAAAACACATTCCACCATCATGGAACTGGCAGTCCCATCACTTTTGTACATGCATTGTGATACTGCACACAAGCGCAAAAGGAGCAGAGCTTGTGAATGGACACTGTGCTGCTGCCGTCATCATTTTGCTACCCATTCCCTTTCAGTTTGAAGGTAAGCTTAACAAGACATCTCTAAAATCAATCCTAATGATATTCTCAAGCCCCTGAAATTAAGGTAGAAATATTGTGAGCCTCTTTGCAGGGGAAGAAAACTTTCAGGAAGCTAGAGGCCAGATTTCAGCACTGCATTATTCTCCTTTTCCTCCAGGCCCCTCAGGGTTAGCCCCATGTCAAAGGGAAGCTGGGAATCAAAACCTGTAGAAAGTTAGAAGAAGTGATGATGTTTTTACTAAGTTAACTATGTCAAAGTTTTCTTCCAAGCTCAGGGGACAGAATCTTCCGCCACAGTTGGATGGACAGCCAGGGCAGCAAGTGGCAGCAAGAGGACTGATTGTTGGGGAAACTTAATCCATCTATTTCTCAGGGGAGGCTTGGCTGGCCTTGTAATAGAGGCCTCCCTCTGGAGCCCAACACAAATCTCAGGCATTGTTCCGGAGCAGAAACTAGTAGATTATGATGGGTCCAGGGAGGGTGGGAGAAGATGAGCTAAGAATATTGGTATTCTGTGAAAATGTCTCTTCTGCTAGAAAGAAAAACAAAGCAGAACCAAAAGGAAACACATTTTAATCTCTGTGTTTCAACCCTTTTTGAGTGGTGCAAATTGATTCTCTGAGGACCAGGGAGCTAGAAACCAATAATGGTTTTGTTTTGTTTTGTTTTTCCCCTGATGATCTGTAATTATTCAGAGAGTTGGCGTTTCTTTCTCCTGTTGTTCCTGCTGCCCTTTGTCATCACTTAACAGCACCTCTAGCTTTTAGACCCGTCTTCCACAACTAGAACCAGTTAGTTTAGTTAGTTAGTTAAAGTTTATTACAGTCATAGACCAGCATAACTAATGCCAGCCTCATGTGTTGGTCTACATCACATTGAACCTCCAGCCAGCATGGTGAGTCATGCTGTTTGGATATGATGGGATTTTCAAGGTATCTAACAGGTACCAGGTTGAGAGAGTCTGATTTATTTATTTATTTATTTAATTTTCATCCTGCCTTTATTATTTTTATAAATAACTCAAGGCGGAGAACAGACCTAATACTCCTTCCTCCTCCTATTTTCCCCACAACAACAACCCTGTGAGGTGAGTTGGGCTGAGAGAGAGTGACTGGCCCAAGGTCACCCAGCCGGCTTTCATGCCTAAGGCAGGACTAGAACTCACAGTCTCCTGGTTTGCCATTGGCTCCTTCCTAGGGCTGAGAGAGAGAGTGACTGGCCCAAGGTCACCCAGCCGGCTTTCATGCCTAAGGCGGGACTAGAACTCACAGACTCCTGGTTTCTAGCCCAGCACCTTAACCACTAGACCAAATTAGATTTGAGAGGAAGAATTCACTCCTCAGTTCTAGCTGAATTAGGAGGATTTCTTTCTAAAATTAATTTAGAAACCTGCTCATATTCATTCTGCTGCAACATTTAGTTCCTTCAGTACACTGTTGGCATGCACACATTGATAAAATACTGCAAAAAAGCCAACTCAATGGGACTCCACTATCAAAAGATATGTATAGATGCATACACCTCCCCATATACATTAAGAAGAGATATTATCATGTCAAGACATCTTTTTTTTTACTTAGGTTTCATCAAGGTGAATGGTGGCACCTTGGGTGGCCTTATCTGGACTCAGAAGCTGAGCAGGTCAGGTCCAGTTAATACTTGAATAGGAGTCCATCACAGAATATCAGGGCTGGAGGCTATACTAGGAATTCTAAAAAAACATCCCACAAGCTCATTGACTTTCAGGAAGCCTACAATATTGAAGATAGCAGTTGGAAAAATAATAATGGCATGTGGTGGGGGTAAGGTGCCTGATTAATATTGTTGATTGGCTAGAATCCCTTGATCAAGGGATTCCACTGTAAAATTAGTTGTACTTTATTCTAGATCCCTTTGAATACTAGTTTTATGTCATGATTTGGCTTTGTCAAATTTCTTTCTTTATATCCCTGGCACCTTTTCTCTGCAGAAGCCTTTTTCTCTTATGACTGAATATGCTTTGCACATGAATCTGTTATGAATTGTATCCTGCGGACAAAGAACTGAAGTCTGGGAAGTTACAAATCAGCCACTGAGCATATCAAAAACTGAAATGCTTCCAGTGAATTTTATGGGCTTCTTAAACTGCAGTGCTGTGACTCCCTAAAATCAATGAATTTTTGTCATACACACACAAATCAAATGAATGATCTGTCCATTGACCTCAGTGATCTTTACCCATATTGGGTAGTTATGTGTTCTACATTATAGATAATGTGTTAAAAAGGCAAGTATTAAAGGACCTAATAGCTGGGGAAAACAATTTAAAAGACACATTTAAAAATATGCTTATTTTTTAATCGTGTTGGATAAGATGTTTAAATAAAAAATAAGTAACATATTAAAATATATTGTTAATATACTGAATTTGGGAAGTTAATATTTCCATATGACCCAAATTGAAGGATAGCATTTAAGCCCTCCCCTAACTGGCACCCTTAAGATGTGTGAAAAGGCAATTCCTATAATTGCTGGAGGGAGAGCCATATTTGTTGTGAATTATGGAATTTGTTGTCCAAAAGCAATGCAACCAAATCAGACAAGACTTCACAAGAAAGCTGGAGTAACAGATCAGTTGAAAACAAGATTTGAAGGATCTCTTGTAAAATCTCTTTCCTTGACATTTGAAGGAGGACTTCCAGGAAAATAACTTTTTTTTCCCTTAAGAAATATATAAAGTTGGCTGAATCTCACATTGGGTCTTCATCATGATTCCATTAATAAAGAAATTCATGAATATTGATAAGTTCTTAACAAAGCAAAATAAAAAGCAAAAATAATATTCTCAGCCATCTTCTCATGCCAAATGCATTAAGCAGGCTAATCCTCAGAATGGAGAAGGCCATCTCTTTCTCAGCAGTACAACTGCAATCACCATGCTTGGAAATACAGGGATTCAAAGCCAGACTTTTCATGTCTAAGCACTCAAACTTCCCTGCATGAATGAACAAAGCCGTCAGTTTCATTCTTCCCTCGTTACAATTTTTTTTAAAAAACACACTAAAGCTCTTTTCATCCTGTTTTAATCTTTTGCTGTCTTCTTTCTTTGTGTTCCCAGATCTGGATGATCCGATTGTGACTGTCCACCAGAGCATAGGGGAAGCAAAAGAACAGTTTTACTACGAGAGAACCGTGTTTCTCAGGTGTGTAGCCAATTCCAACCCACCTGTTCGGTACAGTTGGAGGCGAGGGCAGGAGGTTCTACTACAAGGATCTGACAAAGGTGTTGAAATTTATGAGCCCTTCTTTACGCAGGTAGGAATTAAGGTACAGTCATATTTTTATTATTATTTATTTTTCTTCCTCCAGTGCTATTTTACCTTTAAATTGATCCTGCATTTTTCCTTTTCAAACTGGCAAGAGTATATGATATCCATTACAAAATAACTATATTCATTGTAAGTTCATTAGTGGGTGGTACTGAGAAGGATTGCTTTTTGTCTTTAAAAATCTCTGCAGTCTGGCCACTTACTATCTAAAATGTATCGGACCTTCAATATTTACTCTTTTCTGAATTTTGTGATTTATTTTGTGATGAACAGGACATCTATACAGAACAGAATGTGATGGGAAGAGTGTGTATTCTGAAAATACAAATATAGGGTGAAAAACACATTATATTGGGGAAAATGCTTGCAATTTTTCCCATCCTAGGAAAAGTACCCCAAAAATGAGCACCATAGAACTATGCTCAATAATATGCATGTGTTTTCATGTTTTTTTTTAAAAAGGATCTGTGCTTGCAACATAGTCTTGAGTTCCACAGATTAGAAACTTCTTCCTCTACATACTGTGTAATGGCAACTGAATATAAGCATTGTTGGCTTTAATTAAAATTAAAGAAAGGTCCCATGTATACCATAAAAAGAGCTGCAACCTGCATCCAATCTCACTTCTTTTTTTTCTCCTCCTGGGAAAACAACTGCTAATATCCATCTCCCAGAAATCCCAGATTTGCCCTCAACAGAATGTGTAGCAGAAATGTTTAAACTACTTTTGCTGAAGTAAGAGAGGAAATGGGTACAGCTTCGCCCAGTTCCTCCCCTACTGTTTCTGCTTGCCTTCCCTGTGCTGCCCCTCTGCAGATGTGGGATCCAAGAAAGTAACCATCCTAGGTTAGAAAATCAAGCAAGAAAGCTCACCGCAGCCCTTCTTCAGATGCAGACAGAGCTTTAAAAGAAAGGAAGCAGGTATGAATTGTGTCAGGTAATCTGAGATACTGCCCCTGCTTTCATTTTTTTTTATGAGTGGTTAGGAATGGCTTGATGGACCATTATTCATCATCAGCTGACCCTACATGCAACATTGCACGCTAGACTTAGAGATCATCAGAGTACAAGCTGTCAAGGCAGAGAACATGGTGCTTGACTCTACCTACTTTGCCAGTGAAGTTAACTCCTGGGATCAAGTCATAAGAATCTATGAAAGGAAACAAATGAGATGCTGAGTGTACAATCAGCACCCAGGCACAGAACAACTTGCAACTTTCATAGATAATTCTCAACTAATGACTTGGAAAGCCCCATCACTTTTGTCCTTTATTATACTTGACAGCTTTATATTGCTCAAAATCACTGGCAAAACCTTGCAGAGAAATAAGTAGGCTGGAATCTTAGGGCAGGAAGGAATTCGGCTCTCTTTCACACAGTTATATTGCACTTCCCACCATCTACAGTGAATTCATAGAAATGTCATGCTATTCTGTATTCATTTTTCCCCATGCTGGATTAACTAGCATGACCTATAGAGCAATATCCCAAACAAATGGAGGTAACTTGATAGGATTTAGTTACCTGTGATTATCCCAAATAATAGGGAAAACTGCTTTCAGCCTTATTCTGCAAAATAATTGTATAGGATAAGTAGTGATGAGAAAACAATGCACTGTCATAAATAACACAGCACAGTCAACTCGACAAAATACTTTACATAGCCTTTGACCCAGAATCTTGCCATCTAGATTTCGACTGCTGCCAATGTGAACAAGAATACTGGTGAATCAAATATGGAAAATTTCCATGAAGAAGCATTTGATCACAAGCCAGTAAAACAGAAAGGATTCTGGGAAGAAAAAGGGAACATCTAATGAGATAGAAAGCAACCTGCACCCTTTATCCAAACCCTAGTATTTCTACACCGTATCAATGGAACTCAGAGCCAGTAAAAATTATAAAATGAGGGGTGTTAGAGCCATGCATACATTTCTTGCTTTACCTAGGCAGACCTCTGGAAAATGAAAGAAAGGTTGCTGAAGAAGACCCTACGTACAGTAGATATTCCAGAGGTCTACATGTTAAGTATCTCAGGAAAATATATATCAATAAAGTTGTTTGAGACTAGAATATTCTATGATGTGGGGGAGAAAATGGCTTTACTTTTAGGCTCTGCTCATGGACATCCATCAAACATGAGACCCAAACTACTGACCATTAGACAAGGCTATCAAAGGAGACCATAAGCTGAAGCCAGTTCCACTGCATGTAATGGACAGCTCAGATTCTTCCTACCAGCAGATTGTTTAGCTAGATCTGTTCAGTAAATTACTTTACCAGCTTTGATATAGGCACACATCAGCGATTTGACTATATTGATGCTGTGCTTTGGTAAAGCAATTTTTGAGACCTTTCGATACAATTTTTGGCTCTTTTAACCTAGCAGTATAATAATGTTTTAGTAAAAAAAGAGAAAAACACTTTTTACTTCACTTTAGTGCTAAAGTGCTCATTTTACATTCAGTGGCGAATGGATCTTATAACACTAATTGTCAGAAAATTTAACTATTCTTATGATCAAGAGGTTATTGCTGATCCTTTATGCGATGAGTTTCCAGATGCCTCTGAGAAAGGTACAAAATTTCTATCAATATAGAAATCATGTGGTATTTTCCTTACACTATTAACTGTTTCAAGTGTAGCTTTTATTTTCTTTTAATTTTTGTCTGAGGATTTGATATATTTTTATGATTGGTCTTGAACCATAAATAAACTAACTAACTACTTCAAAGTATTTAAAAATAAATATGGTATTTAAGGCCTCCAAGAGACATATGTCCTGAGGGAAGTTTGGTCATATGCTTCAAAACATTCCAGGCTTGGGTTCATGGATTGTTAAACTAATGCTTATCTAAAATAGACACAGATAAAGGCTTCCAAGAGAAAACTGGACATAGTAGGAAAAGGAAGAGAAAAGAAAAATGTAATGGAAAGGTATCAGGAGCTCAGTATGCATAAACAAGATGCTATTCTGAAGGGCTTAAAGCAACTTCTCATATAGTAATTCAGTTGAACCTAACAACAGACCATGTTGTTAGAACAGAGTTCCCCATGGGGGGAGATGGGCGGTTATAGAAATTGAATAAATAAACAGCTTTGTGATGTGCCCTCTATTCTCTAAAGACATCTGCTGCAAGCCATGATTTCATTAAAATAATTAAATGTGCATCATGTCATTACACAAGCTCCACCCCTTACATAACTGCATGCAGTGCAGTACAAGTACGAAAGGAGTGGATTTTGCATTGTGGTATCATGATGCCTATTTCATCATCCCCCCTCCCCCCCATACACAGACCCCTCCCCTCCAGACGCCCATACTATTTTCATTGACTGCCTTGAAACAGAGCATTGAGAGAACAGTTTATTGAAAAACAGTTTAATCAATTAATGAGGATAGATCAATCATGGTATTTATTACTTTACTAAAAACCTTTGTTGTTAATGCCACAGATTGTTATTATGGCCACAGAGTAATGCTAATGGGAAATAGGAAACAGGAAGCTTGGTGGAGTGATGGCGTCAAAGAGGCTGTGGGAGAGAAACAAATGCACATAAGAGAATGATCATTGCAAAGAAAGAAAGAAAAGAAAGACAGAAAATATAATGTGTATAGAGAGAAAAAGATGATGGTTAGCATTAAAAGATGCAAAGCAATTTTGATGATGATAAAAAATTGTTTTGGAAGTGCGTGAAAGGACTCAAGCAAAGCAACATCAGCAAGTGAGTGGAATTAAAAATAAAAGCGATGGAATGATTTGGGACAAAACTGAAATGAGGGAATGCTGGGAGGAGTATTTTAGAGATTTGTATGAGATATGTTAAAATTGAAATAAAAGTTATTAATATTTGTGTCTAAAGAAAGATGAAGAAAATTAAGTCATAAATGATGGGAGAATGTTGAAAAATGGTAAGACTGCAGGTATAGATAGCATAACTATGCGGTGTGGCTTTACGCTGGGCACAAAGTGTGCATCTCAGATTTTTTGTTTCTCAGCAGGTCACTGAGGAATGTATGAATGTGAGAAAAAAAAGTGTTATTGTACATTTGCTGACTTGGTGAAACTGTATGATAAAGTGAATAGGCTTGAATTATGGAATGTCTTTCATGAAGTGAAAGTTGGTTGCTGAATGTGATAAGAGCAGTTTATGACAGAAATGAAGAATACAGATGATAACGTGTTATCTGAGAACCTGAATGATTTGCAGTGAATGTTAGATAGTTTGTAAGAAGACTAAAAGAAGTCCCTCTTCCGGGGGAGATGGGCGGTGATAAATTCGACAAATAAATAAATAAATAAATATTGATCTATTATTGAATTAAAGATCAAGATAGTGAATAACTGATAGGGAAAATGGAATGAACAATTGAAAATTATATGTAAATGGCAAAAGCAAAAAAAAAAAAAAACCACACCACAATAGAACAAATAGATTAATTTGTATATCCTGGTAGAATCTTCATTAAAGCTCTCAAAATGAATGGGGATATTTTAGGAGATGCAAATGATGGAAGAAAGGTAATAGTACATTCATGTGTAATAAATGTTTGTCAAAAGATGTGAAAATGGCTGAGTATAAGAGTGTGCTTTGCTCAATTTGTTGCATGGAAGCAAATGTAAGGTATTTCAGGAGAGAGATAAAAATATGTTGAATGCAGCAGGAATGGGATACTTAAGAAGTGATTGTGGTAAAACAAGAAGAGATGGAGTCAGAATGAATGGGTGCTAAATGAATTATGTATTGAATAGAAAAGTGAGTGACCAATCTGGAAGAAGTAATTTGAGATGGTTTGGTCATATAGTATACACGGAGTGAATGAGCACTGAATCAGAACCAGATATATGAAGGAAGAATGAATGGGATGGGAGGAAGGGGAAGACTGAGAAGGTCATGATTGGAAGATGAGATCCTCAAAAAAAGAGAAAGGTGAGAAGTTTAAAGAACAAAAGTTAATGTGTGGAGGAGTGTATAGACCTGTTGGAAGCAAGGATGGTTTGCAAAGATAGAAAGATATAAAAAGATATACTGAGTGATGCTGGCATAAACCAGAGGTTGCTATATTCCACTTCTATTTTCCTTATTTCACGTCTTGGTTTACTATTTCTTACTCCTTTTTTGCACTTTATATTATGTTGCTTACCCTGAAAGGAAATAGCATGATGGGTGTGTATGGACGTAGGATGTATAAGCATGTATACTGTATGTCTCCCAATTAGCAAAGTGGCTGGATGGTTTGCAATACATAAATATAAAACCAATATTAATAGAAAGTATTTGACATTCCTGTATTTATGAAAGATGCAACTACTACTGTACTTGTGATGGCAACATCCTGCTTCCACGATTGAAAACAGCATATCTGTGAATACCAGTCACAGGGAAGAGTGGTGGGAGAGAAAAATTGTTCTCATGTCTTAATTTGGGGCATCCAAGAGGCATCTGACCGGCCATGATCAAAAGCAAGTTGCTAATCTCGGTTGTTTGTCCTAGAAGATCTTATCTGATATTCCTTTGGCCTTATTTCCAACAGAAGGTCAGATCCAGGGCTGGGCTGGAAGGTGAATAGATCTTCCTAATTAGTTGTGTTGAAGCACTTTCATGAGATTCTGGTGAGAGATTCTTATGTGATTTATATGAATCCTGGGTGGTGAAAAGTCCAATATAACATTGTGAAGGAACCAAATCTTTTCCTGCCCGAAGGTTCCAACCTGGTGAGATTTTCCTGTCAAACATAGTCTCAGTCATGGGGACTGAGCTTTAGTTTAATTTTTCATTGCCACATTGCTCCTGTTGCTGCTGTTGTTGTTGTGGAAATGGATGCAAATAGGCCAACTGATTCTCTGTGAGCATTTAATTAAAACTGAAGGGCTCCTTGTGAGCCAGCATTCCTTGCCTAATAATGCCATGATACGGAAATGTTTATTATTATCTCCTTTATTAGATAAGTTCTTGCTGGGTTATATGATGTGTCACATTAAATTAGATCCCATTTTGGAAAGTGTTTGGTTTTCAGGTTGCTGCCTGGGATTCATTTTCTGCTTTGAATTTAATGAACAAATCAAGTTGCCATGTTGATAACCGAAGGCTTATCACTAACCTTTCTATATTTATCAGAGGTCAGCTTGAATTAGTGTCTCTTTATTTCTCTGGGCAAGTAGGAGATTGAAAAGATGTTTATAAAAAGGACAAAGTGTAATTAAAGGTTTAAGAATTATACTTGCATTTCCCACATATTCCTATATAGGATGGTTTAAATCTCAGTGGTATATACTTTGCATTTAGAAAGCATATTATAGCACTTCTCTCAGAGGCAAAAAAAAAGAAATAATCTTGGATAGGTAGGCTAGGAATAAGCAATTAGCCAGAGAACCTTCTACTATACTAAATGTATAATTCTGGGCTAAATAGACAAGGTTTTTATGTTCACAAACGAAGCAGTTAGGGACTTTGTAAAATCTTTCTCTCAAATCCATTACAAAGGTTTGAGCTGGTATCTTAAATCTAGAGGCAATTTCCATGTATGTATGTATGTATGTATGTATGTATGTATGTATGTATGTATGTACATATGTATAGCACTGCACTCTAGTGCTATACAATGCTAGAGCTATGGTAGAGGACCCAAGATTGAGGAAGACACATACCACCCATAAGGGTGAGAAAGGAATTTGTGTGTGTGTGTGTGTGTGTGTGAAAGGGAGAAAAGGCACGTCAGGCAAACCCTCATCATGACCGTCTCCCACCCGGAAACTTATGCCCTCACTGTGGGTGGTTGTGCGGGTCCAGAATTGGCCTTAATAGCCACTTACGGATCCACTGTTAAAATTTTACCTTTGGAAGACAATCTTACTCGGCTACGAGTGATCGCCAATGATGATGAATGATGATGAAATGTGTGTGTGTGTGTGGTGCAAGATGGGAGAGAGAACCCTAACCACACAGGGTGACTATTCTCAGGTGCACATTGTACAAGCCTGTCTATGCTTTCATTTCTAACCTTGCAGAATGAGGCTGTTGAGAATAGACCCAATAACTTAAATGGAGAGAAAGAAAAAGGGAGGGAGGGCAGCCATCTAAGGAAGTAAGAGCCTCAGGGAAAGTAGTATTTTCTTTAGATTCCTAGATCTGTGTATCTTATGATTTCATTTTGTTGCCTACTATATCTGATTGGCCACCTCAGAATGCTGTTGTAGATGTGAAGTTTAGCTTGGTCAACCAGGCCCCTTATGTTCTAATGATCCAGGTTGGTGTCTGAAGTTCCTCTTCCTCCCACTACCAAAAGGACAGGGGGAGGGAGAGAGAGGGGTTCACCAACATGGTTCTTTCCCATACACATTGGTCAGTTCAAAGTACAGTTTATCAGCTGCTAACTGGGACTCATCTCAGCCAATGGCAGCACATGGCTGACCTTGACAAAACTCAGAAGCTAAGAGGCAGGAAGGTGTATTTAAAGGGAGGTTACCACTGACAGGAGAAGCAAAAGGGTCATTGTATTGTTGAAGGCTTTCACGGCCGGAGTTCGATGGTTGTTGTGGGTCTTCCAGGCTGTGTGGCCGTGTTCTGGAAGTTGTGGTTCCTAACGTTTCGCCAGCATCTGTGGCCAGCATCTTCAGAGGGCAGGAGCACAGACAGAAGCGCTCTTTCTGTGCTCAGGTAGAGTGGCAATGTTTGTTTTCTATTTATAGAGCTAGTTATAGGAGATTAGGTGGGGTTTTTTGTTGTGTTGAAATGTTAACGAGTGGCTGCTGAGCGTGATTAGCATGTTCATTGTTAGAAGTATTCCCATGTCCTGGTAGCTGAGCTGAGTTTGTTGACCTTTTGCAGGCTGTGTTTTTCAGGACTGGTAGCCAGGTTTTGCTAATTTTTAGTCTTTCTTCTTCTTTATTGTAACTGTGCTGGTGTTTGTGAATTTCAATGGCTTCTCTGTATAATCTGGTGTAGTGGCTTTTGGTGTTGTCCAGTATTTCTGTGTTTTCAAATAGGATTTTGTGTCCCGTTTGCTTGAGAGCATGTTCAGCTACTGAAGACTTTTCCAGTTGCTGTAATCTGCAGTGTCTTTCGTGTTCTTTTATCCTGGTGTGAATGCTTCGTTTTGTGGTTCCGATGTATACTTGTCCACAGCTGCATGGTATACGGTATACTCCTGCAGCGGTGCGGGGGTCCCTTTTGTCTTTTGCTGATTTTAGCATTTGTTGTATTTTTCTGGTGAGTCTGAAGACTGTTTGAAAGTTGTGTTTTTCCATCAGTTTTCCCATGCGGTCAGTGACTCCTTTGATGAAGCCTTCCCAACACTATTCTTTCTTTTGCCAGTGGTCAGTCACATTTTGGCAAACAAAACCTTGTGACTGCTGAAATTGTAAATTGAACTACAGTATGTCAAATTATGGAATTTAAAATAAGTTCATTGTAAGTTTTGCACTTGTGAAGTAGGGGAATCTGTTTCAAAGGCATCTTTCACTTTTAGTTCCAAACCTTGGAACCATTAAAACTTTGAAATTTTAATTTCCTACCATTTTATTATCTTGCAAAAGAGGTTTCTGTTTTTCTACCTAATTCTCAGGGTGCCTTTGGATTTTTTTAGTTTGTCTTTCAGTGCAGGTTTTTAATTTATTGTTGCATGGTGACAGAAGTTGGTGATGTTTTCTTCTGCTTAATATCTCTCCATTAGGGATCATGTAATGCAAAATCTTCCTAGGAGAAATGTCTCCTTTGAGAGAATCTGAGAAAAAAGAAGGGGGTCATCTTAAAAGTTATTGAGAGTATAGTCATAGAGGCTAATGACTTTCTTTTAATCTTATAAACTTCCTTTTCTTCTTTTGTAGGAGGAATTGTCTTAATTACAGATTTGTCTTCTTTTCAGATAAATATGAATAGCTAGAGCAGGGCTTTCCAAACTTTTCACGTTGGCGACACAGGAACGACGGCGCGTGAAAACCCGGAAGCTCCGCCGCCGCGGGGCTTCCGGGATTTCGCGTGCCACAGCAACAGCGGCGCTTCCGGGTTTTCGCACGCCGCAGCAGCGGCAGTGTTTTTCTGGTGTGCCACGCAAAAACCCAGAAGCGCTGATGGCCCGCCGCCCCCACCGCACGCCATCAGTGCTTCTGGGTTTTCACGCGACACACCTGGGCCCCGCAGGCAACACAATACTGTGTCGCGACACATAGTTTGGAAAGCTATGAACTAGAGATTACCATTCTGCTAGTACTAATTTAGGGGAACAGATGCCACATAATAGTAAATTTTCTAAGTCATTTTTCTAGATTTTGATGTATGGCAGTGTAATCCTTTTCATAGCTTCTGTTGGTTTTGCTGTGGTGGGTTGAGTGGTGAGGCACTTTTTGATAAAGTTGCATGGGTATCCATTTTGCTGGAAGATGCTATATAAGTGGTCTGTTTCCTTTTTCTGGTGTGCCTTTTCTTGTTCTGGAGTGCCTGACCACTCAACCCACCACAGCAAAACCAACAGAAGCTATGAAAAGGATTACACTGCCATACATCACAAACATCTCAGAAACTACTAATAGACTGTTACAACCACATGGCATCACCGTAGCACACAAACCAACCAAAACCCTTCAGAACATCTTAAATAACCCAAAAGACCCAGTATCCCAAGAAGAAAAAACAGGAGTTATCTACAACATACAGTGTAAGTACTGTAGCAGCCACTATGTAGGACAGACGGGCAGAAGACTAGCAGAGCGCATCCATGAACACCAACTAGCAGTCAGAAGACACGATGAAAAAATATTCTCTTCGATTGGTACTTTCAGACTTGCAAGGTTCTGTTAATGTAACCTTACAATAAAGTAGAATTAGTCCATCTGGTTGTGCTTCCTGTCTGGACTACCTCACAAGGCTGACAATACCACAGCGCTCCATTCTGAGTCCTGTACTGTTCAAAATATTTATAAATGAATTGGAGGAGTGATTAGAAAATATTATCAGAATTGCAAAAGACACAAAAATAGGGTATATAGCAAACACCTAGAACACAGTATCAAAATTCAGGAGGATATTGAAAAGCTGGAGAAATGGGTAGAAACCAACAAGACTAATTTCAATAGGGACAAATACAATGTCCTTAATTAGGGTAGAAAAAAATCTAGGCATGAATATAGGATGGGAAAGTCCATACTGAACAGCAGCATATGTGAAAAATATCTTAGTGTATTGGCAAATCACAAGCTGAACATGAGCCAACAATGTGATGCAGTTGCAAAAAATACACAAATGGAATCTTAGAGTGCATCAACAGAAGTCTAGAGTCAGGGTCAAGAGAAAAAAGATTGTTCTTCTTTACTCCATGTTGGCCAGAAAACATTGTCCTTTGTTTTAGGAAGGACAGGGAGAAATTGGAACATTTCCAGAGGACAGCAACCAAGATGATAAGGATCCTGGAAGGAAAACCTATGAGGAATGTTTGAAGGAGTTGGGCACATTTAGCATGAAGAAAAGACCATGGGGAGACATAGCTGTCTTCAAGTATTAGAAGGTCTGTCATGTGGAAGATGGAATAGAATTGATCGGAGTTGTTTGTGAAATAAGGACAAGAAACAATGGGTTTAAATTACAAGGAAATAGATTTTAGTTAGAAATTAAAAAAAAATCCTAATGATAAGACCTGTCCAACAATGGAACAGACTGCCTTGGGAAGTGGTTGACTCTCCTTCAAAGTGTTTAAACAGAAGCCAGATATCTATCTATCAGGGACGCTGTAGTAGTAGATTTTGCTTAGGACAGGGGGTTAGATCAGATCATCTGCAAGGTACCTTTCAATACACTCATAACCCTATGAAATGTGAGAAGCCAGGAAGACTGTCAATTACTGTAGATGTGATTGTACAATAAAGGCTAGAATAATCATGCACATCCCCCAGGCCCCCTAGTATGATAAGGGCAAGCATTCTACAACGCACTTACAAGAATTTCACCAGTGGTTTGGTCTCTTCCATCACCATTAATGAGAATGGTTAAAATCAAAATGCAAAATAACATTTTGGCATAGCACAAGTTGAAATTAATACATTTGAACATGCCATTATTTATGCATATTTATTTTTATTTTATTTTATTTCTCATATTTCTACACCGCCCATCTCGCTAGTGACTCTATATTTTAATGTACACTGAGAAATTATCAACCGCATTGGCAGGATTGGGACTAGATTAGACAATAATCATGTTACCCACCCCCAACTCCCCCAATAATTTTCATAATCATTACATATTGTAATTGCAGTGCTCAATTATGAGATTACATTAGCTTAATTAGAGCCATTAGACATAATAAGTCTAATTACTCAAATTGGCTGAAAAAATATTTTGATAAATGGTAGAAATTTTCACAGTGTGGACTGAATTTAAACTGGGGGATCAGCTCTAAATTTACTTTGAGGTTGGCTGGCCTTTTACTCCCTCTGTATGCTAACTGTTTGTGGAATTCTATTGCACTACCGAGATGTGAAACTAAATAATTTTGAATTGAACAGTGCTTATTCATAGAAGAATGCATCACATTAGTCTCAGGGACAAACAAAAGTGTCTGTTCCTGGTTTGCTTTGCTTTGGAGTGCGCCCATTAATGTCTTATTAATTCTTCCCTACTTTTAAGGTATTTAAAAATAAATGCACAAACATTGCATTTAAATAATATTTTGATTGTTATTGTTACTTTTCTCTCAAAATATTCATTTCAAAGCATGCTGTATCTCATGAAACAAAATGTGTTTTATGAATGGAAATCACCACACACCATGCAGAGAAGGTGAGATCTAATGAATTTCAAACAATATTTCATTCCAGTAGGTGCTGATCTAGTGAGGACCCATTGGATTTTGCTCAGATTTAATTTTCAGTTCTCCCCTGATTATTCAATGACCTAAAGTCACAGAAGTCATGGCTTGGTCTTTCTAGTGGCTGTAATAAATTCTTGCACAGATCATGCCCTCAGATAAATGAGGCTTTATATGCCTAGATTCCATGCAATAGCTGCTGATTCTTACTTGTTACAGATTTATTTATTTTATTTATTTGTTTATTTATTTGTCAAATTTATCACCGCCCATCTCTACAAAGTAGACTCTGGGCAGTTTACAATAAAATATTAAAACTAAATACCTATAAATCTTAAAATACATCCAATAATAAATAGTAAAAATCCAAATGATGGTAAGATCTTAAAAGGAGGACACCACTAAGCCAACCACCTCCAGGATGAACTATTACTTCCTTTGTCCCAAGCAAGGCGGCAGAACTAGGTCTTTAAAGACCTCTGGAAGTCCAGGAGCGAGGGTGCCCGCCTCACCTCTGGGGGCAAGATATTCCATAGGGCGGGTGCTATTGCAGAGAAGGCACGCCTCCTGGACCCCGCTAGATGAAATTCTTTTGTTGATGGGGTCCGAAGCATGCCCTCCCTGCATGACCGGGTGGGCCGGGTAGATGTGACCGGGATGAGACGGTCCCTCAGGTACCCTGGCCCCATGCCATGTAGGGCTTTAAAGGTGATAACCAACACCTTGAATTGGACCCAGAAGCAAACTGGTACCCAATGCAGCTCGCGGAGCAGCGGTGTTATATGTGCTGATATTATTATTATTATTATTATTATTATTATTATTATTATTATTATTTCTTCATTCACATTGTTCTTGTTGAATTCTGTAAGGAAACTGAGTGGTTTCTCTGCCATGTATGCTTGTTTATAGTTAGAATTAATTAACTGGAACAAAGTATTTGAGCTGAGGTGTTGCAGAGGATATGGTTCTTTCATTCCTTCATTTAACTTTAAGTGTCAGGGAGATCAATGAATCAATGCAGGTTATTTTAATCTCTTCAATGTTCTATTCTTGTCTGTTTCCTGCATTATTTTGCATTTCTCAGAAATATCCTCTTCCCCTGCTATTCTCTCACTTCTTTCCAGTCTTTTTGAAGTTATCTTCCATGGGAATCTCTTGTTCTCTACCAAAGGGACTCAACCCATTGTACACACTGAAAGCAAGCCTGCAGAAAAGGGAGGGGTTACAGGAGCTCTACAGACCATCACACTTAACTACATATGGCCAGGGGACTTGCCTTTGGTACTTCTTGAAATAATAATAATAATAATAATAATAATAATAATAATAATGTTGAAGAAAGAGACAGAGGGGCTAATTCTGGCTGCACAAGACCAAGCCTTAAGCTCAAAGGCATAAAAAAGGTAAAGGTTGCCCCCGCACATTTGTGCAGTCGTGTCCGACTCTAGGGGCCGGTGCTCATCTCCGTTTGTTAGCCGAAGAGCCAGCGTTGTCCGAAGACGCTTCTGCGGTCATGTGGCCAGCATGACACGTGTGGAACGCTGTTACCATCCCACCCTATAAGTGGTCCCTATTAATAAGTGGTCCCTATTAATCTACTTGCATTTGCATGCTTTCGAATTGCTAGGTTGGCAAGAGCTGGAGCTAGTGCGGGAGCTCACTCCATCACGTGGGACTAGGGATTCGAACCTCCGAACTTGCGATCTTCCGATCAACAAGCCTGGTGTCTTACCCGCTGAGCTGCCATGCCCCGAATTGAGAAGACCGCAACAGACAGCAAATGCTGTCTCTGCAAAGAAGCTGAAGAAACAGCAGACCACCTAGTTAGCTGCTGCAAGAAGCAGAGACTCATTACAAACAACAGCATGACAAAGTAGCAACAATGGTACATTGGAATATAGGCAAGAAATACCACTTGCCTGCAGTCAAGAACTGGTGGGACCACACAAAATAAACAAAGTACAGGTAGTCCTTGACTTACAACCACAGTTGGGAGTGGAATTTCCATCGTACGTCTTTGTGGTCATAAGTTTTACGACCATTTTTATGGCACTCGTTAAGCGAATCACTGCTGCTGTTAAGCAAATCCAGCTTCCACAATGGGCATTTTTTGCTGGAAAAAGGCAAAAAAGTCGCAAAATGTGAACATGTGACCGTGGGGCACTGCAACCGGTCTTAACTGCGAGCCGGTTGCCAAGCACCTGAAATGCGATCATGTGACTGCGGGGTGTGGTTCGACATTTTGTGATGCTCAGAAGTGCTTTACAGGCCATAAAACACCCAATCCGAGGCCGTCATAACTTCAGACTGTAAGTCGAGGACTACCTGTAATAGAAAATGAAGAAGCTAAAGTTCTCTGGGACTTTAGAATTCAAACAGACATGCACCTGCTACCCAACACCCCAGACTTAACAATTGTTGATAAGAAAGACAAAAAAGTCTGGATAGTTGACATTGCGATACCTGGAGACAGCAGAACAGAAGAGAAAGAACTGGGGAAAATATAAAGACCTGCAAATAGAAGTAGAACGACTGTGGCAAAAGGAAGCAAAGGTAGTACCAAGAGTAGTAGGCACATTGGGTGCAATTCCAAAACATCTGGAGCACCACTTGAACACTATCAGCATTGACAAAATCACCATCAGACAATTGCAAAAGGCAGCTTTACTTGGAACAGCTTAGATCCTGCGACAATACCTTTAATATTATTAAACAACAACATCTGCCTATCCCAGGTCCTTGGGAAAGACTTGATAGGTGGACAAAAATGCCAAATCCAGTCTAAACATGTGGCTGACTGTGATCAACCATAATAATAATAATAACAACAATGTGTGACCAACAACAATAGTAATTTATTAAATTTAAATGCTGCACGATCCCTAGTGACTCTGGGCAGTTTACAGTTGTTAAAAACATCTAAAAACAATACAAAAACAACAGAAGACAAAAGAACAATAATGGGAAAGAAAACAAACCCGGAGGGGAATGAAAAAGGAAGAAAGGGGTGTCAGTAGACCTTGCGAAAGGCCTAGGTGAAGAGCCAGGTCTTTAGGGCCCTTTGAAATACCAGTAGGGTGGGGGCTGTTCGAATCATGGGGGAACTTCATTCTAGAAGGCAGGCACAGCTACAGAGAAGGCGTCCTTCCGGGGTCCTGATAAATGGCTTTGTTTAATTGATGGGACCCGGAGTGCACCAACCCTGCCTAATCAAACTGGCTGGGCAGATACTTTGGGAAATAGGCAGTCCCTCAAGTAACTAGGGGTGTGGTTAATAAAGCGGTGTGGTTAATAAAGGGGCGTGGTGGCTCAGCGGGTAAGACACCAGACTTGTTGATTGGAAGATCGCAAGTTCGGAGGTTTGAATCCCTAGCCTCGCGTGATGGAGTGAGCTCCCGCACTCGCCCCAGCTCTTGGCAACCTAGCAATTCGAAAGCATGCAAATGCAAGTAGATGAATAGGTACCACTTCGATGGGATGGTAACAGCATTCTGCACGCATCATGCCGGCCACATGACCACGGAAACGTCTTCGGACAACGCTGGCTCTTCGGCTAAGAAACAGAGATGAGCACCGGCCCCTGGAGTTGGACACGACTGCACAAATGTGTGGGGGGAACCTTTACCTTTTTACAAGTAACTAGGCCTATGCCATAAAGACAGATAAGGGAGACTATATACTATCCTCCACCCTGCTCCCATTTCATTTGCTTGCCACCGCACTCCATCTTACCTCTGTTTGCTTCTTTTCAGAACAGCTGGGGATTCATTTACTGTATAGCAAAACCCTTAGTGATAGCCTCTTGCAATTTTTATTAGTTTGGGACTTTCTCTGTGTCATCTGCTGGTCCATCAGCAGGATAACTGTTCAGAAACAGAAGAGGGCCAAAAAAGATGTGAAGAGGGGTTGGATCCAAACAAGGGCTATTGAGAAAAACATCCAGAAAAAAAATTCCTCCAATGAATCCCTATGTCATAAATAATTGGTAAATGGCTTATAATATAACCAACTGCTTGGTTCTCTCTCCTGGTCACATGACCCAGAGTGGAACTATTATTAAGGGCTTGGAAAGAATTCCAGAAGCCATGCCCTGCCAGCTTTCCCTACCTTGCTATATTCTAAGAGTCTTTGTGATACAAAGGATAGTGCTTTAACTTGCAGTATGCCAACTTCCCATTTATTGTTGTACTAATTAAAAATGATGTGCCCCTTTTGAGAGCACTGTTGTGCTCATGGACACCATGTTGCCTTTTCTTGGTCTAGCAAGTGAACATCTCATTTTAAACTTGCATGTACTAACATGCCTACCTATTTGGGGGTCAACTTGACATATTTCCATTTACAATGACATTAAAAATGGGTCTTTGTGTTTGATGGCATGTGCTGGAAATCATTTGGTTTAGAAGATGTTTCAAAAGAAGACTTTGCCTCTCCCTATGGTCTTACTGTCCTATTCTCCTATGGTAGAGGGAGCTTGCATCATTTCTGGAAGTTTTTCTGCACAGCAGCAACAATCAGCCAACCTTGCCTGGTGTTGCATACTCTTGTCTAAAAGTAAACTGACCTAGGAAACCATCTTTAAGGCAGCACAACAGGATGCATCTTCAGAGTAGTTCAAACTCTACTCCAACCTGGGCTCCTTCCAAAGATGCAACAGGCAGTGTGCATTGGGCCCTCAAAGCAGCAACACTTCAGAGTACAAAGCAAATGCATAAGTTGGTAAAATTGATTTGATTTGACCCGGACTGCTTGCTTCTGCACTTTCTCTGCCTCTGCCCCTGCTGGTTTCCTCTTCTACAGCCATGGCTCCATTGGGTGCAAACACTGTGGTCACAGTTGCACTGTAGCTGGCTAAGGAAGCAGTGGCACAAGAAAGCATCTGTGTACACTGAATGTGGTGGGTTTCAGTAATGCTGCTGATTCTCGGGAAGGAGAATGCACATTCCGAGGAGGAGGGCAAGATAAAAGGAGACACAGTCCAGAAATGGAATGTGGGAAAAGTATGAGGTTCAGAATAGCCCCACCCTAGAGCCTTCCCTCTATGAGCAATGACTGCTCATTGGAAGGACAGATGCTGAAGCTGAAGCTCAAATACTTTGGCCACCTAATGCGAAGAGAGGACTCACTGGAAAAGACCCTGATGCTGGGAAAGACTGAAGGCAAAAGGAGAAGGGGACGGCAGAGGATGAGATGGCTAGATAGCATCACCGATGTAATGAACATGAATTTGAGTAAACTCCGAGAGACAGTGGAGGACAGGAGGGCCTGGCGTGCTATGGTCCAGGAGGTCACGAAGAGTCGGACACGACTAAACGACTGAACAACAACAACAACAAAGAGCCTTCCCAGGTTATTTCCCCTTAGGTTAGGTAGGGTAGCTTTAGTCTGGCAAGATTCTGCCTATATGGTGTAAGCAAATAAAGAACTGAAGTTTGGCTGGATTGATTCTCTGAAGTTCGTGGGCTGGGCCTAACACTGAAGTAGATACAGTTTCTAGCACTGACTCCTCTGCCCCTGTCTCCAGCAGACGTTCTCATTGCAGTGACCAAAAGGAAAAGAGAGAAGTTCCCTGTAAACACTTCCCTCCCTCCCAGTTCCTCTCTGCAATGCCAGGGCACAGCTTAGCTTATGAAGGTTCCACCTTCCTTCCAATCCTATGTTATGGGACCAGATTCTCCCTTTCACACTTGGTCACCATGCATACTCCCAGCCTTCTGGTGAAACGGTGCACCAGAACAGCCAAGAAACAGGCGCAGGTCCTCCAAAGGCCAGATCTACCCTACCTGGATTCACCAAAATCATTCCCCCTTTTTAAAAAAAACTTGCAGGAAGGGTTTGGTAGTGCTAAGGAATTAGATGCTGTTTCAATCATTCCTCTGCCTAAGGGATTAATGACCAAGGACCCAATCTTGGAATCTGGGACTTGTATTGAACCTCATGTGACTTGAGGCTGAAATTGGAAAATTAACTGAGGCTGATTGTGTTAGCAGATTTTGAATTGCCATGGATACTAACATCAAGTGAGGATTGTGAGTGTTTGTCTTTCCCCCTAATCAAAAACACACTAAACCTTTTGGGTGGACAATAGTAGTTATATTACTGTACAAAAAAAAGAGCTTACATCAGGGAAGTGCTCATTTTAAAAGCCTACCCTAGAAAAATTAGCGTTAGAAGGAATGAGTTTGGAGGAAATTTGCATTTAAAACAAGTTCCCGGGCATTTTACATTAAAAGCTACATAAATCAGGGGACTGTGTGTCCAAAGCAATTTACAAATATAAATGAATACAGATTGTTTCTGTGGATTTAAAAGAAAGAAGAAAACCCATTAAAAAGTCCCAATGAAGTGAATTACTTTCCTACTAATGCAAGCATGAAAAAGGTCTAGGTTTTTCCTGGCCTGTACGTATCTAGTGCTGAACTTTCTCTAGATACAAAAAGGGATATATAAGAGTGTAGCATTATCACTTGTTGTGATATGTCTAGTCTTCTACTTTTACCTGGTCAACCAAACAAGAATTCTGGCTTCAACTTCATGCTACGTCCAGGTTCTCTTCTAGATCTCACTATGACTGCTCATCTTCCCAATAACATTTACTTCTGTCTTCCTGAAAACACCTACTCCTATCTTCCTACCTTCCAGAGTGTTACCTCTGTATTCACAATCTGAGATCACTCTCCATCTTCTTGGAGGATTTTTTTTTACTGATAAACTCACTTTATATTGAGATGAGGGTTTTACCACTCCTTGCTGGTCATTAAAGTATCCTTTTGTCACGCCTCATGTGTTCCTCCCTCTCTCAGTAGAACTTCTCTGGTAGCCTCCAGCTTCCAATCTGCACACCAAGACATTATAGATTCTCTAGAGTCATAACACGTTGGGATGATGCCATTCTGCATACCATTATCCAAGGTCAGAAGAAAAGAACCTGATATTAGATTGATCTATTACAGTAACAATACACAGGTGTTGATCTCTCCTCTTGTCCCAAGTTAAGAAGCATTCAGCCCATTACATTGCATAAGAAAGAGATTAGATATCTGACTTAGGATTCTGTTGAACCTATGGCCCACATTTTAAATGTTGTAGTTGTAGAATGGTTTTTCTAGTTCTTGCAGTAAAACTGGCTTAGCAGAAGCTGTGTCCTTGAATCATGGCCTGCAAGGCTTCCAGGTTCACTATTGGTTGGCAAGAACATCGACAATTGTCCTGAAGAATGGTGATTCCTGGGCCTGGGACGTTTGAAATCAATCTCTATAACTGTAGCAGATACATTGGGAAGTAGAATTTCCCGGGGCAGGCATGCTGAAAATGTAAATAATCAACTGCTACTTAGCACAAAACATGGGAAGTATAAAACATGGTTTCTTTTGAGCTATGGTAAGGATATGTGAGGTGTACACAACCTTGGAAGTGTTTGAAGTTCAGTCCTAGTGTACAATAAAGATTCCTTACTAGCTGTGCTGTGTCAAGTGTCTCAAAAACTTCTACCAAGTACAAGCCATCCAAGAGGGAACCTAGCAGTTTGTTCACATATTGCATTAAGGTATCATGTGGTTTGTTTTCTTTTGGATTGTTTATTATCCTGCATGTTCTTTCTTGAATTGGAATAATGATCTTGCGCCAGTGATAACACTTCTTCTGTTGGCTGCAGGGTGAAACCAAGATTCTGAAGTTGAAGAATCTTCGACCTCAGGACTACGCCAATTACAGCTGCATTGCTTCGGTCAGGAACGTCTGCAATATTTCTGACAAAATGGTGTCATTCCGTCTTTCCAACAAAACAGGTATTTTGGAATTCCCGGGCCTTTTTTCCTCTCCTAAGAGGTGTACTGTGCCTCTTTTTGGGTGGTGGTGGTGGTATATATAATAGCTATATCTATTGCATTTCCATGCTACAAACTGGTTCTTATTCTCATTCAATCGTTTCTATTGCACATGCAATAATAGCAATAGGGTTCAGTGCTCTCTCTGCTCCTTCTTAACATGAAGCTGCTGGGTAAGATCATCCATCACCATGGGATGAGGTATCATAAGTATGCTGATGATACCCAATTGTACATCTCCACCCCAGGTGAACTAAGTGATGCTGTGGATGTTCTTTCATGGTACCTAGAGGCTGTGGGGATCTGGTTGGGGAACAACAGGCTTCAGCTGAACCCTGTTAAGACAAAGTGGCTGTGGGTGCGGGGCTCCTCTGTATCTGGGAATCTACCATAGTTAGTCCTTAACGGGGTTGCATTGCCCCAGACGGACCCAGTGAGCAATTTGGGGGTCCTCCTGGACTCACGACTCCTACTCGAGGAGCAGGTGGCAGTCGTGGCTAGGAGGCCCTTTGCTCAACTTCGTGTTGTGTGCCAGTTGCGCCCTTTCCTGGATTGGGAAGCCCTTCTCTCAGTCATTCACGCCCTGGTCATTTCCTGTATAGACTACTGCAATGTGCTCTACATGAGGCTACCCTTGAAAGGTATTCAGAAGCTGCAGCTGGTGTAGAATGCAGCGGCACAAGGTTATGTTATGGGCACCTCTAGGGCTGCACATGTAACACCCCTGCTGCACAAGCTGCATTGGGTACCGGTGTGCTTCCAGGTCCAATTCAAGGTGTTGGTTATGACCTTTAAAGCCCTTCATGGCATGGGCCCAGATTACCTGAGGAACCGTCTCATCCCAATCACATCGACCCATCCCACCCGGTCCAGCAGGAAGGGCATGCTACGGACCCTGTCAGCTAAAAAGTTTCGACTGGCGGGATCGAGGGGGAGAGCCTTTTCTGCCGTTGCCCCCGCCCTGTGGAACATCTTGCCCCCTGAGGTGGGGCTGGACCCCACTATTCTGGCGTTCCGGAATAGCATCAAGACTTGGCTCTGCCAACTAGCCTGGGGATCCAAGAGTGATAGGCAGCCCTGGGAGTGGGGGGTGGTTTGAAGACACTCTCTCTGCCTCTTTTATCTTCTTCTATCTTTTGTATTTTTATTTATTTTTTATAAGAAACTGTATTAAATTTCAGAATATATGTAAAACAATATAAAAATAGAAATGATGAAAGAAAGAAAGAAAGAAAGAAAGAAAGAAAGAAAGAAAGAAAGAAAGAAAGAAAGAAAGAAGAGTGACTTCCGACTATTTTCAGTACAGATAAAAGCATAAAAATACATCAACCTCTTACTCTATTTTATCTATAAAACACATTATTTCTATATTTTATACAATCCTAATCATCAAATCCCAAGATTAAAACTTAATCTTTTTCAATTTCAAGCAAAAAGTCCAAAAGTGGTTTCCAAGAAAAACAGTCAGACACATTATTTTCTTTAATCAGTGCAGTCAGCTTCACCATCTCTGCCAGCTCCATTAATTGCACCATCAATTCTTCCATTGTGGGGATTTGTAAGTCCTTCCATCTTTGTGCATATAAAAGTCTTGCTGCTGTTATCATGTATAGAAAGAGTCCCAAATTTTCTTTCAAACTGTTTATCCATCAAACCTAAAAGAAAAACTTCTGGTTTCAACTGTATGTTGACCTTAAGAATCTTTTGAATTAAAGTACATACAGTATCTGACCCCAATAAGTCTTAGCTTTCTTACAAGTCCACCAGAGATTATAAAAAGTACCTTCATCTTGAGAACATTTCCAACATATATTGTCATTCCCTTAACATCTTTGACAATTTATCAGGTGTTAAGTACCAATGATACATCATCTTATAAAAATTCTCTTTCAAATTATAATTCAGTGTAAATTCAAACCTTTGCTCCACATGTTCTCCCATTGATCAAGCATGATATTATATCCAAAATTCTTTGCCCATTTAATCATACAATCTTTAACACAGTCATCTTCCATATTCAGTTTCAATAAAAGTTTATACATCTTAGCATAGTATTTTTTTTGTAATTTTATAATGGTTTTTTATGACTTTTATATTTGTAAGCTGCCCAGAGTCACTTTTATAGTGAGATGGGCAGTGTATAAATTTAATAATAAATAAATAAATAAATGGTAATGGTAATGGTAATGGTAATATGCCTGAAACTGGGGCCCTGAGTGTGAGAAGGGTCCCATCTCCTGGTTGTGCTAACAGCTGTCAATTTTGACATCTTCCTCAGCTGCTGTGTATTTTAATTTTTGTATTTATGATGGGAATTTGTTTTTAATTTATTTTAAGATTGTTCACTGCCCAGAGTCACTTGTTGAGATGAACGGTCATACAAATTGAATAAATAAATAAAATCATACTATGCATTTTAATAAACTTCTGAAGCTTGTTATTGTTGTAAGGTACCTTAACTAATCTCCCCCCCCCCTCATTCTGCTGCTAGATAGTCATTCTCTATCTCAGTGTTTCTCAACCTCGGCAACTTTAAGTTGTGTGGACTTCAGCATGCTGTCTGGGGAATTCTGGGAGTGGAAGTCCACACATCTTAAATATGCCAAGGTTGAGAAACACTGGTCTGTCTGTCTGTCTGTCTGTCTGTCTGTCTTTCTGTCTGTCTGTCCGTCCGTCCGTCCATCCATCCATCCATCCATCCATCCATCCATCCATCCATCCATCCATCCATCTATCTCTGACTTTTTTCACACTTCCCTTTGGAGGATGGAGCCATCTTATGCTACTTAGCCCACTCCAGTTGTCTCTGCCTGCCATGAGGGTTATAGTTAGGTGTCCTTTTTCAAACATGATTTTAGGACAAATATTAGGATTCTTAACTACAAATACATGGGATGGGATGGTGATCTAGGATGATGACCAAGCAGGCTGGACTAGAAGTATGAGCCCAGTTCAGATGTAAGTTGGAGGAGTGTTGAAGAACACCCAGCAAGATGAATGTTGTGTTTCATCCAGTGCAACCACAAGGTGGAGTTAGTCCCTCTCTGTGGAACATTGGTCTTGTGTTAAGCTGTCCTGTAAAAAGCTGCATGCACCCACATAACTTTTTCCCCTTCATGCTTCACTTCAGTTGATTATTTGGGGACAGCTTTTCCTTTCCTTTCCTTTCCTTTCCTTTCCTTTCCTTTCCTTTCCTTTCCTTTCCTTTCCTTTCCTTTCCTTTCCTTTCCTTTCCTTTCCTTTCCTTTCCTCTCCTCTCCTCTCCTCTCCTCTCCTCTCCTCTCCTCTCCTCTCTCCTCTCTCCTCTCTCCTCTCTCCTCTCTCCTTTCCTCTCCTTTCCTCTCCTTTCCTTTCCATTTTTGACAAACTGTTCTGGTGAAGTTGGAGATAACAGAATTTATCTGTTACAGGGCAGAACAAATAAAGTATCTTCTTGCTTAGCATTAAGTTCATCATTCCATTTTTGCCTGAAAATTAATCTGTAAAAAATCTGACTAAATAATTGCTTTATATGATATGTACCAACTAAAAATGAAATCTAATTACATTTCTCTCTGAGGAAGAATATGTACCAAACAACAAGAATGCACTTTTGGTAGAAATAATGACAGAATATTTCCAACTAATGAATAAAAATGGGGTAGAAACCAGGAGACTGTGAGTTCTAGTCCCACCTTAGGCATGAAAGCCGACTAGGAGACCTTGGGCCAGTCACTCTCTCTCAGCCCAACTCACCTCACAGGGTTGTTATTGTGGGGAAAATAGGAGGAGGAAGGAGTATTTGGTATGTTCGCCACCTTGAGTTATTTATAAAAATAATAAAGGCAGGATAGAAAATCAATCAATCAATCAATCAATCAAGTAAGTCTGCTTGACTAGTGATTTAAATCACCCTGATTTGCTACTTAGTTGAATTGTATTACATGTTTTCTCTTCTGGTGCCCTTAAATTCCTATGTTCCTAAGTGGGCTGATAAGAAATATTTTAGAAAATCCCCATTCCTTTTTACCACCACCACCACCACCACCACCCTATTGTTAGCAACTCTTTAGGGTTCAACCAGAAGTAAATCTCCAGAAGTAAAGGTGATGCTATGGTGCACAGGATGCCTCTTGAGATGGCTTTGCATCAGACCACATGGGGTCCTCAATTTTTATAGCATGAATCAAATAATCTGATTGGTAAATTTATCCCTCCCTCCCCAGCTATTTGTTGGATCCATCCTGGATTAATTGATACAAAATGTTTTCCTTGGAAAAGTGGGCTGTTAAAAGCATGAATCAACAGCCAAACATACCAGAATCTCCCTTCCACTAACCCATCCCACCCTCTACCTTAAAAAAGACCCCTCCATTTCATTCAATGAAAAGGAAGGAAGTTTTAGTTAATAACTGACTGTTAGGTTAAATGTTATTCTGTATAAATAAAAGTACATTCTCTTTTGGAGTGAGCTGAACTCCTGACTTGATAAACATGTTGCTTTCAAAATGATAGTACAAGAAATGGTTTCCTACTGGCATTTTCTGATGTTTGTTTTTTACCTTCCCAATCTGGTGTACAAACCTTGACTTTTCTAGTAGTCTCCCATCTTGCTTAACTGTTTACAATCAGGCAATATAGCTGGGCCCTAAGTTCATAAATGTCAAAACTTTTAGAAGAGAGTGGGCATAGAGTTACTAGCTGATATAAATGCTGAAAAGGCCCAGAAAACAACTAAAAAAGGAAGCTGCCAGAGGAAACCTTAATGAGCTTCCTACTTTGTGCCTAGGGTGAGATTTGGGAGGTTATCTGGATTTTGCATACTGCAGATTGCATATTGGCTTTCCCAGAAAATTACTCTCTCTGAATTTCTTTGGAGTGTGAGGGGGAAAAAAAACTGTGCTGCATGAAATCTTCCAGCTTACATGGCTCTGCCCAAGTAAGTATATAAAGCTAGATCAGGGTAGGAATATATGGATCAGATAAAACCTGCCTGATTTATCTTTTGGGGTATGATTCCTGGTGAGTGCATAATTTAAATTATTCAGCAAAATTACCTGAAATTGGTTGAGTGATTGATTGATTTATAGGATGCCAAATCCAAAGACTCTTGGTGGCGTAGAAATAAAACGGCATAAAACAGCATTAGTGGTACAGGTGCTGGCATAGAAACTGGGAGACTGTGAGTTCTAGCCCTCCCTTAGGCATGGAAGCCTGCTGGGTGACTTTGGGCCAGTCACTCTCTTCTCTCAGCCTAACTCACCTCACAGGGTTGTTCTTGTGGGGAAAATAGGAGCCAGGAGTATTAGGCATGTTCATAACCTTGAGTTAAAAAAAGGTAAAGGTTCCCCCCGCACATTTGTGCAGTCGTGTCCGACTCTAGGGGCCGGTGCTCATCTCCGTTTGTTAGCCGAAGAGCCAGCATTGTCCGAAGACACTTCCACGGTCATGTGGCCGGCATGACGCGCGTGGAACGCTGTTACCTTCCCACCGAAGTGGTACCTATTCATCTACTTGCATTTGCATGCTTTCGAATTGCTAGGTTGGCAAGAGCTGGAGCTAGTGCGGGAGCTCACTCCGTCACGCGGGGCTAGGGATTCGAACCTCCGAACTTGCGATCTTCCGATCCACAAGCCTGGCGTCTTAACCGCTGAGCCACCACGCCCCTTAACCTTGAGTTACATGTATATAAAAAAGCAGGATAAGAACAACAACAACAACATAAAACCACATAGGGAAATATAGTGCACTGAGGGGAAAATGTACTTAAAATGCCAACCATCTATTCTACACTCATCAGGATCACAAATCACCCTGGCCTCTGGCCTGTTCGAAAAGCCAGAGGTTGGGCTTTCATGATCCACTGCACAGAATAGCTGCAGGGTCTTCCCTTTTCAGTTCTTTGACATTTAAAATGCTGCCATACTCATCGCTAGGATGTGCTTCTCTCATATCAGAGTTCTGTGATCACATGCTCTTTCCAGGAACCTCTGAAAAAGAATAGGTATCTCAGTGAACAGCCACATACTCTCATTAACACTGTACGGTGTAAGTGAAAGTACAGAAAATGGAAGACTTTCTGGCCACCTTGGGGATTGGATAAAGTCAGTCTAACCCAGGGTTTCTTAACCAGGGTTCTATTTTCTTCTGAATGTTTATGTTAGACTCATGTATCAGGGCCCATTTCTAAATTGCAGTGTGTCACACCTTCATCTAACATTTGTCATGTTTCTGCAAATAGAAGAAACAGAAAATACATTACTTCTAAGCTACTTCCATTTCAAGGAAGAGGAAGATTTCTTGCCTAAAATAACCCCTTACCAAGGGCTAGCATATATCTGCTTCTCTTGTGGCATGGTATGAATAAACTTTAATGCTAAATGACTCTGCAGAAAGCCACATTTTTTGGTCATGCATATTCTAACCATTAGCAATATGTCACAATTGTTTATTTATTACACCGAGGGAAGAATATATTCTCGATACCTTTTATGAAAGTGTGCTCTGGGTATGCAACGTAGCCATCAGGTGGTTGTTTTCTAATTGCAGGATTCTCTGGCTTAATCAGAAACAAACAATTAAGCAGATGCCATCAGGAACACATCAGACATAATGGAACTTTACAACACTATCAGAGGTGTAATTGGATGCATTTACACCCACCTAATTGACCAGGGGGGGTGTGTGCGATGGCTCAGTGGTTAAGACGCCAGGCTTGTCGATCGGAAGGTTGGCGGTTCGAGACCAAAGCGCCGCGTGACGGAGTGAGCTCCTGCACTCGCCCAAGCTCTTGCCAACCGAGCAATTCGAAAGCATGCAAGTAGATAAATAGGTACCACTTCGGTGGGATGGTAACAGCGTTCCGTGCCTGTCATGCCGGCCACATGACCGTGGAAGCATCTTCGGACAGCGCTGGCTCTTCGGCTAAGAAACGGAGATGAGCACCGCCCCCTAGAGTCGGACACGATTGTGCAGGGGAAAACTTTACCTTACCTTACCTTACCTTAATTCACTAGGATCAGCTGCAGCTTAACTGTATCTGCTGGGCTTGACTGTAAGTTATAATTGATTCTGCATCAGTAATCCAGGTGTTCCTTAGCTAGGGGTGGGACATCACCATAAAAGTTAGTTTTTCTCAGTTTCTTTTATTTCTTGTTTTGAGCCGTTTTGTCCTATTTCTACTTTAGTTTGTGCCATTTCACCATAATACTGCACAAAAGAAATCTATCTTTCTCAATACATGCAGTTTTGTCAACACGTTAAACGGGGATAGAAGAATTGGCCAAAAGATCCTTTCCATGACATCTGTCATGAATATACTTAAGAATGTAGTTATTTAATTATATCACAAATATTTGCAAAAGGAAACTATCATCTATCACTTGAAGGTTTATGGTATACTTTGAGGCCTAGGTTCAACAAAGAGAAAATGAAAAAGAGAAGGTCACAGTAACTATAGCAAGAGTTGGCAACCTATGGGATTCTGTCAACATTGGCCATGCTTCCTAGAGATGTTGGGAATTGTAGTTCATCAGCCTCTGGAGTATCATGGGTTGCCTATCTTGGAGTATCACTAACTGCTTCAGAAGAAGGATAAGTGAAAGAACATTGACTTCCTGGTTGTGCACAATCTCTTGGAAACTAAAGCCAGCAGTTGCCACGCTAGCTTTGATCATGTATTCAAAATGACCTACTAATTTCAGTATGGGAGCAAAAGAGGTGGAATGCCTAGTGATGTCACCTGTGGATCAGGGTTCCAAAGATGAAGAAGGAGGGCTAATGCTAGGCACTTTTGGAAGGAAGCCCTGATTCCTACACATGATAGAAATATGGTTTTTTATTTTATTTATTTATTTATGTTTCAATTTATATACCGCTCCATCTCCCCACAAGGGAACTCTGGGCGGTAACCATAGAAATATGGTTGCAAAAACCAAAATGGAAATAGGGAACAGTGATCCTTTCTTGAGGATCTAATTAAGAAAATGAAAATAACAATGGTTCAGAATTGGGGCAAGGAGGGAAGAGAGGAAAGCTGGCTAGATATTGGATGTAATTGGCCTGAGATCACACAAACACTGGCAAAAGGTCCTGAGGTTGGATGGCAGCTTCCAGATCTGATATGTTTCAGTCTCCTTATCTAAAAACATTCCTGGGATTATAGGATCTGATGGCTACGGCATCAAGAGCAGTTAAGTGAATTGACAAAACCATTTAGTATCCTGGGAAGTAGAAATAGTTGGTTCTGCTGTATACTGTCTCACTTTGTTTTCAACAGAGTTCTTGCTGTATTCAATATTTGCTTCGTTTCAACACATGTACAGATCACTTTCACAGAATAAGTGACAGTGATTTACAGTATAAAAGCTATCTGGACAAGACACAATAAAAATCATGTTTGTTTTTTTTTAATGTATTTGCTTGTTTGTAAAAAGCATTGCACTTTTTAAATTGCCTAGTACACAGATTTCCAAACTCTGTGTCGCAACACTTTAGTGTGTCGCAACACACAGTCTGGTGTGTCACCACGCAACCCGGAAGCGGCAGCGGGGGCGTGTACGGCGGCAGCGGCAGCGGCGTGCCATCAGCGCTTCTGCATTTTAGCGGAGGCCGCTGCCGCCGCTGCCATACACACCCCCGCCCCTGCGCGCTGCCATCTGCTGGTGTGTCGCCAACGGCGGCACTTTAGAAAGCACTGGCCTAGTAATGGTGCTTTTTTTTATGAATAGAGTATAATGACTACAGATGCTCTTTGCTCAATCAACTCAACAGAAACAAAAAATAAGCAAATATTCTTGTTTGGGGACCTTTCCAGTGCATGCATTTGGACACTCTTTTCCCTCTGTGGGCACCTGGTCTGCGAGACATTTTCCTGTAGTAAACTTTTGTGCTGTGTGTACTTTTGTCTTGAACACCTGTCTCTCTCTCTCTCTCTCTCTCCCTCTCTCTGAATACTGTATGTGTCTGCTACAACATTTTGCAGTGTATGAATTTTGGCATGTATTTTTTTTTTTGTTTTTGTTTTCTTCTGCATAGATGAGAGGTCTTAACTTGTGACCACATTCTCATCCTTCCTTACTGGAAAGTGTTCTTGAGATGATATATGGTTTTAATTGGATCTTTAAAGTCAGCTGGCTCTCAGGTGAGCCCAGCAAAGCAAGGTCTGTAACCTTTGTTCCCCTTTTGCCTCTACTGAGCTTAGCTGTTGTTTCAAGTGAGAGCTTTAAATTTTATAGGAGGGGAGTGATGCTAGCCCAGCAACATTTCAGACTAATAAATTAATAACATGTGTGAGTCCAAAAAGGTTCTACTGGACTCTTTTTGACACTTGTTTTGAAAATGCATTGCAGGTGGATTAAACAGATTGCTCTCGTCTGGAGATTGCAGTTCCCCTTGTGATGCTATTGATGTTAGATTCTGATGGGTTTCTCAAGGATGGGTGATCCCCTGCAAGTGGTGCCTTGATGTGCATTGTGCAATGAACTCATGCCATAAATGGCCCTTCTCTCTTCTTTGCTATCCAGATGGAAAAGGTTGCCCTGGTTTTTGATCTCTTGGTTCAGGATCAGCGTGTTTAATCAAATATTTTCTCGAAAAAGGGTAGGAGACCTTCCACTAGTGACATATTAAAGAATTATATGGTTTGAGCAATATGTCCATGCAAATGTATTGTTTGTATACAGCCGTGCAATGGAGACATTATTTCCTCAGATTGCTTGGCTCTGAAAACTTTGATTCTCAGTTAAGGAAAATATAAAGATTAGTTCTTCTAATAAGGATAATAGAATGATAAAATGGGTTAGTATTAGGGAGCAAAAGTATAAAATAACAAATTACTGATGTACCCAGCCTCTAACCAGTACGGAATAAAGTCATTTGACTGTTGACCATTGAGTTGGCTCTCTCATTCATGTCAGATGTAGTAATCTCCATTCCGCTCAAAAGGACACATTTTTCTCTCAAAATGAGACACGCTAGATATATTCTTGTGTCTGAGCCCAAGAGAAAAGAAGAGGAAATAAAGGGGATTCTATATCATAGCCTTCTCCAACCTGATTTCATCCAAATGTATTGTGAGTATAACTTCTAGAATTAAAAGGAAAAGGTGGTGATTTCATTTGAGAATTCTGGGATACACCATCCAAAGACATCTGGTGTGCATGGAGAAGGACACCATAGAGGTAGTGAAATATCTATTCGGTCTCTTTCAAGTATCCACGGAAAACAGCTTGAACTTTATTTATTTATTTATTCACTCACTCACTCACTCCCTGATATTTCTGCTTCTTTAGCCTTTCAATAACTTATCAATTAAGGCTTCCTAGAACAAAGTTCTTTGGGAATTATATGTAGTTCTTGGAGCTTCTGTGTCCTTATACTGGAGAATTATATTTCCCAAGAATCTCTGTGCTATGTAATAAAATCAGAGGGAGGCGGGGAAAGTTAAGAAATAGCCTTCCCCTTTGTGACTCCACATGGATATGTATATGGGGAGAGAGGGAAATTTCATTATTATTCATGGACAAGATTTTAGTGCAAACTTTATAGCTTCATTTTTAGAATAGCTAGTACGTGTTTCTGTCTTTTTTTAACAAGAGAAATGTATCTTGAGAGTAAACATTTTGAAAACACATTAAAAAAAAAACAAATTATGCTCATCTTGAACATATTGAAGTGGAAATGGTATGGAACTGACGTGGAAGAACAAGTGCAAAAATGTTACCAATCAAAACCACATGGATTAGCAAGATTGTACAGCATACTTAATTGACATTTACACTGCATGATAAGCCTGATTGGGTTTGTCCCTGGTAGGGATTCTTTGTGAATGTGTGTGGGCTTTGTTTTTGGTGACCTACCATATTTTATGACCCCGTCTCATTTGGTTAGTGTATCCTGAAATATATTTTAAGAATGCAGAAAATGGGTTAAATTCAGCAATCTGGTTCAACATACAGGTGCCAGCTCAGCTGTTCATTTGCTAACATGGCACAAATGCTGTCCCTGGGGTCTTGTTGCTCTGTCACTCTCTTGACAGTTGCTCATGTAAAAATGAAGCGGGTCCCCACCCTGCCTCTTTTGACTGATGCTCAGGCACCCCGTCAGCTCTGCTGGGGAATCTCTCCAAACCTCCAAGGTTTGTACACTGCTAAGCTTCCTTTGCTTGATGTGCTGCTCAGTGGATGGCAGGTGCTGAAGCGGGGGCAGCCCTTTGGCCTCTGCGTACGCTCTGTGCCAGAGGCAATTACCGCCGGCATTAATAAGAGAGCTGGCCTTCTGCCTGGGAAGCAGGAGGCATCGCGGTGGGTCACGAACGGCAAGGTGCTGCTCTTTCCCGTAACTGGTGCCACTGCTCTTCATTCAGGGTGCCTGCCCTCTGGGGAAGAAGATATGCTGGCCAAACAGGGAGAGGCAAGCAATGTGAGGGGGTGGGCACCCTTCAGGGGTGTTGGACTTTAACTTTAATTACCTCAAACCGACATGGTTTAGGGGATGCTGTTAGAAGAAGGCTAGCCTAAACACTCATCTTTGGAAACATACCTCCAACAAAAATGGCCTTTGAGAAGCCCTCACCTTTAGCCACAGCCTCCTGTCTATAATGTGGGAGTAAATGTACCGGCCCACCTTACTGGGATGTTGCACAAATGAAACGTAGTGACCATAGTGATTTTTAAATTATTATTATCTTAGCTTCTTAAGTCAGCACCCTGCCTTTGGCTAAGGGATTGGACTGTGGCTGCCAGCCATAATTTGTGATGGTACCCCACCTTCCTTTTTCAGTGCCTGCCTACCTGCTAGTTTCTTCAGTCCTGAGGATGCTAAGAATGTAAAGTGATCTTCAGGTGTAAAGTAAAGGGGGGTGGGGAAAGCCACTCTGCAAATAAGGTTGCGTTCCTAATGGCTTTCTCTCCGTGAAAATGCCTTTCAGTAACATCCCTAATAAAGTATCTGCTCATAATTTGACCCAGGGATGTATTGCTGCTCTGCAGAGGAACATCAGATGGGGCTCCATCTTGCAAATGTCTCCTCCACAGTGCAGCAAAAATACTGAATGATTTCATGAAATCACAGAGTTAGAAGGGAACTCAGTGGTCATCTAGTCCAACCCCCTGCTCCAGGCAAGATCCACCAAAGCATTTAAAATACATTGGGGTGGGCTTGGTGCAGTTGTTGAATATAGGTAGTCCTTGCTTAACAATCACAGTTAGGATTGGAATTTTGGTTGCTAAGTGAAGCGGTCATTCAGCAAATCCATTTTATGACCTTTTTGTGGCGGACGTTAAGTGAATCACCATGGGCATTAAGTGAACCACATGGTTGTTAAGTGAAGCATGCTGTTCCAGGAAGCATGCAGCCAGCCAGGAAGTTCCAGGAAGCATGCAGCCAGCCAGGAAGGTCGAAAATGGTGATCACATGACCACGGGACACTGCGACGGTTATAAATGTGAACCAGTTGCCAAGTGCCCAAATTGTGATCACCTGACCGCGGAGATCCTGGGACGGTTGTAAGTGTGAGGACCGGTTGTATATTGGTTTTTCAACACCATTGTAAGTCCAAACCATCATTAAATAAATGGTTGTTAAGCGAGGACTACCTGTACTGAGAGACTCAAACGTATCCTGTATTCACACAGACATTTGCACCACCCCAAGATTTCCGTAATTTGTATTTCAGAGACATACTGTACTTGTCTGTGAATATACAGTACATGCTTAGAAAAAAAGTAACAACACAGATCTGTATATGTTGATTTATTTATTTATATATTTATTTATTAAACAAATTTATTGATGAGTTCTGTCTGGGTGTTAAGGTTTCAGGAGAAGCCCTTTCTCTCTGATCACTGTCAGAGTAGAGAGGAGTACTGTAGACATTGTTTTCTTTCTGTAGTTAGACTTCAACATTTGCAATTGTGTAAAGCAGGTCTTCAGTTAAAAAAAACAAGTGCTGAAATGCATATACTGTAAGGGAGAAAAGTGCATACGTAAAGATGCATATTGTTAAAAAGGGAAGGTACCAGTGCATTATCTTGGGTAAAAGTTCATTCAAAAAGCGTATGTTGGGTTAAGAAAATCCTGTACAAGAATGCATATGATTTTGTTAAAGTTTTAAAATATTAAGTTTTGCAGGAACAGAGAGAGCAAAGTTTAGATTTCGGTCCTTCCCAAACTCTCTCTATTTTTCCTGCTTTGTCAATATGTCTTAATTCTTAACAAGTACGTACACAAATACATCTTTACCTATTGTCACTACAAGTGAGAGATTTACAAAATCTTTCATCTCTTGTATCTATCCAAAAGGCCCTGCATACAGAAAGCTAGCTATCTGAAAGGCGGTCTTTAGTCCTTCTTTCGTTGTGTTTGTACCAATCTTTTCATCTCAGAAAAGTGACACACAAAACACAAGGGGAGCGTCGATCGCCCTGTCATGGCCGCTGTCTCGACTTTTTTACCACATCCTGCAGACTCCCCCATGTGCAATCCAGATGGTGATACTTTGACACAATTTGTGTTGGCATTAGAGGATTCTGAGTCAGGGAGTTTCTAAATGGATCGGGCCTACCGCCTTTCTTTGATTTATGTGCCTTTAGTCAGGCCTTTGTTGCTTTGGGGATATAGTGGCATGATTTTGTTTTGTGGGGGTGCGTGTGTACACGTTGTCTTCCTGTTTACTTTGAACCACTTAGGCCTTTTGTACATAATTTCTCCCTCCAAGACATGCCACCTATCATCATTCCCCACAGTTGTTATTTCTGAGTGCTTTTGGATGAAATAGGCACCATGCATTCTTTTTCTTTACCCTGGCCCTTTTTGACCCTCCCTTCCCCTGACGCACAACAGGCTTTCACCTGGGACCCATTAAACTTAGCAAAGCTGTGGTTTTCAGCTTGGCATTATCTTTTGTTCTTCAGGCTTCTGAGCTGTCCTCTGTAGCAATCAGGTGTGTGTTGTGGCACAGTGTTTTACAGAGGGCGCAAGTCACACAGAATGGGGGTAGGAAGGTGCTGCAACTTGGCCGTACAGAAGAATGTCTCTTTCTGGGCATTCGCTGAGGCAGACCCCAATCTGGACACCTACAAAACAGTGTTTCTTCCTAAGGAAAAGAGCCCAGTTCAACCAACAGGCCAACGATGCACGTCAAACAATGCTTGCTCCTAATTTGAAGCATATTGCTTTTTTGTCTTCTGGGCCCCACACTTCATTGTTTTTGCTACAATGACCTGCCTTCCTTTCCATCTAACAGCAACAGCAGCAACCTTTTCAGCAGGCTTGGAAGCAAATTGTGAGAGAAGGAAAACTATTCTTCCTCTTCCACCTAGAGATCAGCCACATTAGACTTTTATCAGCTGTCACTGAATTGTAGCAGGCTACCAGAGATTTTCCCCCAGCCAGTCATTTCAAGAACTGTAACTTGCCTGGGCTACTGTTTTACTCCTCCTTCCTGATCCCATTTTTTTTCCACTGTGTCCCAACAACAACAACAACATGCTCATGGTTAATCTAACCATAGTTTGCTCAGATAACCTCATTTGTGGGGTTGCATGACCCTTAACTATAGGGGGTAGGTTCACACAAATATGGTCAGATAGTTTAAAGTTTGGTGTGTCAGGCAAAGATCACTTTTGTAGGTTATGTCTTTTAGGCTGTAAGTCTGAGGGCAGAAAGCAGCATATTATTAATCTGTGTGAGTCATTCCAAGAGTCTTTTTGGTTTTAACAAATGCTTTAAATAGCTGGTTGTAGGCATCTCTTTGGTGGGATATGTTGAAGCAGAAGCTGAACAGATATCTGTCACTGATGCTTTGGGATTTGGATTCCTGTGCTGTTCAAGAGTTGAACCATGGGGGGAACAACCTGTGTAAGTGACAAAATGGGAGCCATGACATTTTATTGTTTGTTTGTTTGTTTGTTTAGAAGATTTGTGTGGCTGCCCATCTTATACACAACTCTGGGCAGTTCACAAGAATAAAAGTCAATAGCTATAAAATCAGAAACCATAAAAACAAAAAAAACGGCACCTCAGTCATCCCCTTGGGTTGCCCCACAACCAGCTCCAGATATCTTCATTCAATCCCAGCTCCTGGGTAAAAACCAGGTCTTGATGGCCTTCCGGAAGGCTAAGAGGGTGGAGGCCTGCTGACTTACTGGGGGGAGGTATAAGGTAAGGGCAGCCACAGAAAAGGCACGCTTCTGAGGTCCCACTAGGTGGCAAGATTTTAGGGAAGGGACCTGGAGCATGCCTACCCTATCCGATCTGGTAGGATGGACAGATACTCTCAGGGAAAGGCGGTCCCGCAACATGAAGTACAGAATGTGACTTGCCTACTTGAGTCGAACATTAGGATACTGTATGTAACTTGCATCATGATGTCACTGTGCATGTGCCATCAATCCTGATTGGATGTAAACACCAGTGGTTGGACTTCAGTGCTTAAGTGCTCCTTTTAACCCCATGATATTTTAATTCTATTAAGTAAATAAGCAAGTAGAAGGATATAGGAATTAGGCCTGTGAGAAGAAGATTGGATTTGCCTCTGGAAGATGCAGTTTGCCTTAACAAGGCACTTCAGGTCACTTGGATGCCTCTTCTGGCTATAGAAACTGTAGGAGAAGTCCTCAGAAGCACATAAAGGGAAGCAGTACAGCTGATCTGCTTTGCTTTTAGAAGTAGGGGAGGGTGTGGCATTGCTTTGCTGGTCTGCCTTCACTGAATGTTTTAGTTGAATTGCCATCAGATATCAAAACTTTGCACAGCCCTAGTAGGAACAGTGACTGGAAGCTGAGCCAATAGCTGGAAAAGACAAGAAAGCAATACAATGTCACCCTCACCTCAAAAGTCTGAAGGTTTGTCATGTAGGAGAGGACAAATACATACTCATTCTTAGTTGATCCAAAGGACAGGTCTAAATTTAATGAGCTCAAGTTACTGAGAAGAAGGATATTGACAGTAAGAACAACTTGCCAGTAGAACCAATAACCTTGAATGATGATGGTTCTCTCTTTCTGGAGCCCTTTAGGTGAAGGATGAACATGCACCTCTTGAAAATGAATTTGTACCAGACAGAAAGCCTCCATGCCTATGATTCTTTTTCTTCCATAAAGGGTTATTGATTCTTTCATTAACATTGTTTCTGTACCATTCATAGATTTTGTATCTGTCCAGGAATTTTTTCCCCTCCTGATCAGTAAATATATGTGAAATGCTTACTGAGCTAAAACATTCACACTCCTTGCAGGTAAGGGGAGGTTATTTCATTTATTTGGAAGGGGCAAGTTGTGGCTCAGACATATACATTCTCTGGCATTTCTCACAATATAATCATGTTGGAGTCAGTGATAGGGCTGTACACTGCATTGGAGCTTGGAGAGGGGCATGAACATAGTACCTGGTCTGCAACTCTTTAAAGCAGCTGTATGATCTCGGGGAATGATGTAGTTGTTTTAAAGAGTTGCAGACAAGTGATTATTTTTGATCCTCTTGCACTTGAAAATGTCTTTTAAGAACTGAATTCAAAATTCTACGCTGCCCTAGTCATTATTTATTTATTTTTTATTTAAATTTATATCACCTCCCATCTCCTCCATACCTTGGGACTCTGGGCGGTTCACAACAATAAGTTAAAAATATAAAATTACAGCAACAATAATTTACAGATAAAATCCAAACAAAAAGAAAAAATAATATTTACAGTATCTCTTTACTGTTAACGGTGAACCATGACTGATTTGTCATTGTGGTCTTTTTACAGCATCTCCTTCAATCAAGCTCTTGGTGGATGATCCCATTGTGGTGAATCCTGGGGAAGCCATCACTCTGGTTTGTGTCACAACAGGGGGTGAGCCACTCCCAACCCTAACCTGGGTAAGATCTGTTGGTACCTTACCTGAGAAGATAGTACTGAAAGGTGGGACATTGACCATCCCTGCTATCAACTCTGATGATGCTGGCACTTATAGCTGCATTGCCAACAACAACGTGGGGAATCCAGCAAAGAAGTCCACCAACATCATTGTTCGAGGTAAGAGCTTTCTGGGATTATACTTATTTATCATCAGATTAACCAGCTGTGGGACAATTGGACTGGATTTTCCTTCTATGATAGAGTTGATCTGAGTATGTACCAACAGGATAATTTTGAACATTGATATTATTGGTATTTGGGGATGGTTTTTATGCTGTATAGGTCTTTTATTCTCTTAGTGTCATGTAATCCATCCTTTAACTTCTTTTTACTAGAACATAATCATGAGAACAAATATGCAGTTATGTTTTGAGGGTTTTTTGGTATTGTTTTGAAAAAAACTGTATGTGCATAAGGGGATGTTATTGATTTCTGCCTACTTATAGAGACAGGTTATCCACACCGAGTTGCATTTAGCAATGCAAGAAGCCTTGCGTATAAAGTATTTTGATTAGGTCCTGTCCACATTGTTTGAACATGCTCCACCTGAGACTGCCCTTGAAAGATAGACTGCTACCTGGTGCAAGGTAGAGGGATCATATGATGCCTGTACTGAAGGATCTGCAATGGTTGTTAACTGCTTAATAGGCACAGTTTAAGTTCATAAATGGCTTGGACTGACCATCTGAGGGACCTTCTCTCCCATTATGAACTTGTCTGGATGTTAAAATCTGCAGAGGAGTCTTCTCAAAAATACTCCAAGATAGAATCCTGTCCATCAGAATATGGAAGGCACTCCTTCATAAAAATGCATCTTTTTTGCTAGACTTTTAACTATTAATCACTTTTGGTATTAATTTTGAGAATCACTTTATTATTTTTGGAAATTTTTGAATGGAAAGGTGGGGTGTAAATTGAATAAATCAATAATATGCCCAGGATTGTTTGGGCCATAACATCTGGCAGTAGCCTTCCGGGATTTTAGGCCCATGTTTTTGTCAAAATACCTGAAGATGTTGAGGACTGGACCTGAGATTTTCTACATGCAGAGCATATGCACTATTAGGTTGCAGCCCTATGGCCAACATACTCTGGATGATATTTTAAGCCCCCCTTTTATGGAATCTTCGCACTCAGCTTACCATAATAAGCAACTAGTTTTTGTTGTCGCTGTCACTGATATGAGGGTTGATTGTAGCTTTCTCGTCTAAGACCAACAGATCAGTGTGAGGTAGTCCTCCAGCCATTATTTTCCCTGCTGCATGAAGGCAACTTAACAAAACAAGCTTTGAAGCATCCATGGTTTGCCATCCTACAAGCCTGACATTGGGTTTGCTTGTCTGCAAGCTGCCTAGACTTGTTGAAGATACTGTATTTCTATTGGGTTCTGCACAGGGTTCCTCTTTCCCAAAGTGATCTGGACATGGTTTCTGCTACCTCTGGATGTTGTTTTATGCCAGAATGCAGCAGCTTTTCCTTTTTTCTTGTTTTCCCATTTTTAAGACTCTGTGATTGTGCTAAATCTGTTTCTTCCCCACCTTCACCCACCCCCCAAAAAAGCAAAAACATCCTTCATGATGACTCTGCAATGAGGCACATTAGGCTCTTAATGGCAATGTAGATTTCTGCAGATATATTTTCTTCTCTCCAAGTATGATCATTTCATGCCCTGGAGTCTTGGTTTGTTCTTTATACCCTCCTACCCCCACCAACCTGGAAGTGGATTGCTTGCTTAAGCCTTTTGCAAGACAGAACTCGAAAAGGGAGTTTTGAATAATTTCATGTTACTCAACATCAATAACATGGTTTAGATCGAACATTTTCTATCCATTTCTCCCAGTTTGATGGTTAACATCCAGATTTTGAAGTTTGTAGTAGATTAGGTTGATAACATTGAAGCCAGGGGAGATATGGAGAGTGGTGGGACTGTCAGGTTGTGTGGTGTGATGGATAGCATGGTGGATATAGTGAACAGAGAAGCTGATTTAAATCCCTAATAATGCATGGAAGCTACTACCATAACTTTGGCCAATTCCCACTCCACCACCCCCTGTTTGCTCACTTCTTTCAATATAAAATAAAGATGTCCCCCACAAGGCCAGTGATGGGCTTTTGTCCTGTCCTCCAGAGGAGAGGGCAGTCAAAAATTGATGCATGGCTAGGCTGACCATATTTCCTTGAGACAAAAACAGGACATTGGGATGGCAAAACGGGACGGGGTCTTATGTAATATTCCATATTCATGAAAAAGACAGGGGTCCCTGCCCCCCGGTCCGCGCGATTGGCTCCTGCCTGCAAACCCCACCCCCGGTCCGCGCGATTGGCTCCCGCCTGCAAACCCCATCCCCCTGGTCCGTGCAATTCGCTCCCGCCTGCAAACCCCACCCCCTGGTCTGCGCGATTGGCTCCCGCCTGCAAACCCCATCCCTCGGTCCACGCGATTGGCTCCCGCCTGCAAACCCTGCCCCCGGTCCGCGCAATTGGCTCCCGCCTGCAAACCCCGCCCTCCTTTGCCGCATGCCGATAGGGCATTCCTCTTCCAGGCAGCCTCCAATTGGCAGCTCCGGCTCGGATCCTCCTTCTGTGCCATTCCCGTCGGGTATAAAAAACAGGACAAAATTGAGATTTTTATCAAAATGACAGGACAGTTGAAAAATGCTAAAAAAACGGTACTGTCCCATTCAAAATGGGACGTATGGTCAGCCTATGCCTGACGCAGTAGTGAGTATAGAGGATAGTGTAGTAGTGAGTATAGAGGATGGCCTTGAAGGACAGAAGGAAGATCCATTACCAAGGCAATTCACATAAAGATAAAAGAGGGAGGAAGGGAAGCACATTGAAACTTGAAAGATTGATGTCAGCCCTATAAAGTAGACCAGACTAAAGCTACTTTTGTTAGAACAGCTATAGTAACAGAATCTTGCAAGTCTTTCTTGGCCTCGGTTATTCCATTGTTGTCTTGGTAATGAATCTTCCCTCTGTCCTTCAGGGCCATGTTCTATACTCACTACACCATGAGTGCAACAACTACAGAGGTAAGGGTAAGGGATTGCCATGATGGGAGGGAGCAAGGGATCCATGCTGGGGCAGGGAAGGGAGAGAGGCAGGCAGCAGAATGGGGGTAGTGTTCCCTTTTCTGCTGCTCTCTCCCTTAACAACAAAGGTGGACTATTGAAGCAGCCAAGGCTACCAGTAGGAAACTTGGGCGAGCCTGTGTTATCTTCAACAACTAAAAGAGAAATGACCACAGAGCCACATGGCTGGGTGGAAGAGGGTGCTCCTGTAGCAGGCCAATTAGAGCCCTGCAGATCACTGACATCCTTCAGGATCCACCTCCATGTAAAACACAATGTTACATAGAGGAGGTCTTGTTCTTAGTTTCCTTCCAAATAACTTTGATCCTGCCTCAGTTTCAGGCTGGCCCTATGATATAGGGTGTGAGGATATGTTCTCAATAACTGGTAAGCAGGCCATCTCAAAGCCGGGGAAAGGAAGCTGTGTGGCTGACCTCAGAGTAGGGTTGTGTGGGTCAGCTCCAGTTCACTTGGATGGGGCACATCATTTTATGGAGACAAACTTCTCTTCCTTAACACAGTACTTTGCTTCATAGAGATGGGTCCAGTGTGATCTGTATCTTCTGTTCAGTAACAGGGCTACTCTGCCCTAATATTTAGAATTGTTGTGCTGCTTCATTCTGAAGGGGAACGTTGATCAAAGCTCTGATGAATCAAAGTGCCTCTTTGAAACTCTGTAGGATTCTATGAAGTAGGGCTATGAGAACCATCTGAGATGTCTTGTGGAAATGGCAGGACAAAAACAAGGTAATAAATAAAAAAAGGGAGGGCAGCATTTAAATTAATCAGAAGCATAAAGAAGAAACATTTTCAAAGGTGCACCCATGGAACATCAGTGAATAAATAATTCTCATTCTCTGTGGCTTCAAATGTAATGTGTTATTTTCATTTTGAAAGAAACAAGAAAATTGCTTTGCATTGCTCGGTGTGTGTGTGTGTGTGTGTGTGTGAGAGAGAGAGAGAGAGAGAGAGATCATCATCATCATCATCATCAAGTTTATTACAGCCCTAAGGCCAGATACAATCAAATATCTAATAACAGCAATAATACATCCTATATATGTATAAAACAGAAAAACAAGTATGATAAGAACTAAAAATAATTAAGAATAAAAGTGCTAAAATAAATCAAAATAAAATACTATTTTAAGAAATTTTAAAGCTAAGTAATGGTGCAGCACATTGTATAAATGGTAGCACAAAACTGGGCAATTTGGGAGGATATTTTTGAGTCCTTGTCCGAAAGAAGTAGCATTAAATAGAAATCACACTCCCTACCTGGAAATTTCTTCAAAATATGATATATATGGGTTTCTCTAGAGTCCTTATATAGGGAGCAGTATAATAGCATATGGCTTAGAGTTGCTATTGAGCCATCACCATATGGACATAACTGAAGGTGCATAGGGGTACCCTTAAAATGCCCAAAAAGGACTGTTGAGGGCAAAGCATCCAACCTGGCTAAGGTGAAGGCCTTACGAAATTTCAAAATTGCAATGGATGATAAATAGGAGGCTGGAAAGAACCCTTTTGGAATAATATGAAAAATATTGGGGTGTAGCACTTTGTTTGAAGATCTATATCCCAGATTCATTGTTTAAGGGCGGTTCTAGCAATATCAAATCCTAATGAGCACAAAACTTCCATAGAGAAGCCCAGCAATTGAATTTTATCTAACACTTTTTTAAGCCACGATGATTTAAAACAATCTTGAAATACTAATGGGGCTAAACCTATAGGAATTAGAATTAACTTTAGCCAGAAGGTAAGAAGGAGAAACCATGCTATGGCATTCAACGAAACTATACCTGTTTCTACCTGTAGAATGGCATTTGAGCCAGTTTGGTCTAGTGGTTAAGGCAATGGGCTAGAAACCAGGAGACTGTGAGTTCTAGTCCCGCCTTAGGCATGAAAGCCGGCTGTGTGACCTTGGGCCAATCCCTGTCTCTCAGGCCTAGGAAGGAGCTAATGGCAAACCAGGAGACTGAGAGTTCTAGTCCCGCCTTAGGCATGAAAGCCAGCTGGGTGACTTTGGGCCAGTCACATTCTCTCAGCCCAACTCACCTCACAGGGTGGTTGTTGTGGGGAAAATAGGAGGAGGAAGGATTATTTGGTATGTTCGCCACCTTGAGTTATTTATAAAAATAATAAAGGTGGGATATAAAATAAATTTATAAATTAAATAAAACAAATTGCCAATATCTGCTGGATAATGGAGAAAGCCAGGGAGTTTCAGAAAAACATCTATTTCTGTTTTATTGACTATTCTAAAGCCTTTGACTGTGTGGATCATAACAAATTGTGGCAAGTCCTTGGTGGTATGGGGATACCAAGTCATCATGTCTGCCTCCTCAGGAATCTGTATAACAACCAAGTAGCAACAGTAAGAACATACCACAGAACAATGGACTAGTTTAAGATTGGAAAAAGAGTACGGCAGGGTTGTATACTCTCACCCTACCTATTCAACTTGTACGCAGAAAACATCATGCAACGTGCTGGGCTTGATAAATCCAAGGCTGGAGTTAAGATCGCTGGAAGAAACATTAACAATTTCAAATATGCAGATGATACCACTTTGATGGCTGAAAGCGAGGAGGAGCTGAGGAGCCTTATGACGAAGGTGAAAGGAGAAATTTCAAAAGCTGGGTTGCAGTTAAACCTCAAAAAAACCAAGGTTATGGCAACCAGCTTGATTGATAACTGGCAAATAGAGGGAGAAAACATGGAGGCAGTGACAGACTTTGTATTTCTAGGTGCAAAGATTACTGCAGACGCTGACTGCAGCCAGGAAATCAGAAGACGTTTACTTCTTGGGAGGAGAGCAATGGCAAATCTTGATAAAATAGTTAAGAGCAGAGACATCACACTGACAACAAAGGTCCGCATAGTTAAAGCAATGGTATTCCCTGTAGTAACCTATGGCTGCGAGAGCTGGACCATAGCTGGACCCTACTATCCTGGGCAATTTTCGCCCAGTCTCCCACCTTCCCTTTTTGGGAAAGGTGGTTGAGAAGGTGGTGGCGTTGCAACTCCAGAGGATTCTGGAGGAAACGGATTATCTGGACCCTTTTCAGTCAGGTTTCAGGCCAGGATATGGGACAGAGACCGCATTGGTCGCACTTATGGATGATCTCTGGCGAGAGCGGGATGGAGGGAGTGCGTCCATCCTGGCTCTCTTAGATCTCTCAGCGGCTTTTGATACCGTCGACCACTCTTGGGGTGGCTCAGGGAGTTGGGGGCGGGCGGCGTGGTTTTGCGCTGGTTCGCCTCCTTCCTCCAGGGCCGTTCCCAGTCGGTGTTGATAGGGGAGGAGAGAGCTGACCCACGACCCCTGTCTTGTGGGGTGCCGCAGGGATCGGTTCTCTCTCCTCTCCTGTTCAACATCTACATGAAGCCGCTGGGTGAGATCATCCGTCACCACGGGATGAGGTATCACCAATATGCTGATGATACCCAGTTATACATCTCCATCCCGAGTGAAGTAGGTGATGCGGTCAATGCCTTATCTCAGTGTCTGGAGGCTGTAGGGGTCTGGATGGGGAACAACAGGCTTCAACTGAACCCTGGTAAGACGGAGTGGCTGTGGATTGATGGCCCCCCTAGATCTGGGAAGTTGTCATCTTTGGTTCTGGGTGGGGTTGCACTACCTCATTCGGATCCAGTGCGGAATCTGGGGGTTCTCCTGGACTCACGACTCCTGCTCGAAAAGCAGGTGGCAGTCGTGGCCAGGAGGGCCTTTGCACAGCTTCGAGTTGTGCGCCAGTTACGCCCTTTCCTGGATCGGGAGGCCCTCCGAACAGTCACTCATGCCCTTGTCATCTCCCGCATAGACTACTGTAATGCGCTCTACATGGGGCTACCCTTGAAGAGTATCCGGAAGCTTCAGCTGGTACAGAATGTGGCGGCGCGAGCAGTTATGGGTGCCATAAGATCGGCACATGTAACACCTCTGCTACGCGAGCTGCATTGGTTACCAGTTTGCTTCCGGGTCCAATTCAAGGTGTTGGTGATTACCTTTAAAGCCCTATATGGCATAGGGCCAGGGTACCTGAGGGACCGTCTCGTTCCAATGACGTCGGCCCGCCCCACCCGTGCACGCAGAGAGGGCATGCTTCGGACCCCCTCAACAAGAGAATTCCATCTAGCGGGGTCCAGGAGGCGTGCCTTCTCTGCGACAGCGCCCGCTTTATGGAACATCTTGCCCCCGGAGGTGAGACTGGCCCCTTCACTCCTGGCCTTTCGGAAGGCCATTAAGATCTAGCTCTGCCACCTGGCCTGGGACGACAGAGGCGGTAGTGCCTCCTGGGGTTGGCTGGCCCCGTAGGTGATCTGTGCTACGGTCCTCAAGCCATCTTGGATTTTATTTATTTTATTTTATATTGGATATATTTATATATATGTTCTTTTTGTATTGTTTTTTAAATTTTTTAAATTTTGAATTTTAATTATTGTAACCCGCCCAGAGTCCCTTGCATGGGAGATGGGCGGGGAAATAAATAAATAAAGAAGGAAGGAAGGAAGGAAGGAAGGAAGGAAGGAAGGAAGGAAGGAAGGAAGGAAGGAAGGCAGGCTGAGCGAAGGAAGATAGATTCTTTTCAGCTGTGGTGTTGGAGGAAAATTCTGAGAGTTCCTTGGACTGCAGGAAGTTCAAACCAGTTCATACTCCAGGAAATGAAGCCAGACTGCTCACTTGAGGGAATGATATTAAAGGCAAAACTGAAGTACTTTGGCCATATAATGAGAAGACAGGATACCCTGGAGAAGAAGCTGATGCTAGGGAAAGTGGAAGGCAGAAGGAAGAGGGGCCGACCAAGGGCAAGATGGATGGATGATATTCTGGAGGTGATGGACTCGACCTTGGGGGAGCTGGGGGTGGCAACGGCCGCCAGGAAGCTCTGGCGTGGGCTGGTCCATGAAGTCACGAAGAGTCGGAAGCGACTGAACGAATAAACAACAACATAAAATAAATAAAATAAAAGATTTTGATACGTTTTGGTACCATCAATATGGCTCTAATAAACTTATTTTGAATGGTTTCAATAATATTAAGCTTTATGAGGGAGCAAATTCGGGAGTCATAGAGAAGCTGAGGGACTACCTTAGGTTGGAAAACCTTACAAGCTGCAGGGATATAATGGGCTCCTTTTGAATGGTAAAATCTTATAATAGCTGATGAGGTACGACACTTGCCCAGTAAAAAAAAAAGCATTCCAGGATAAGGAAGTGTGGAACTGCACTCCAAGATATTTATAGGTGCTCACCTGTCCAATTTAAGTCCATTTATTTGCCATTTGTGAATCTTATGACAGTGTCGAGCAAAAACTAAGACTGTAGTTTTCTGTTAATTTATTGATAGTTTTTGTTCTGGGCAAAATAAAGGTAGTGCCCTGAGTGTTTTTCTCATTCCCACCTGTGAAGTAGACATAATAACTACATCATCGGCATACAGTAGTGCTGGAATCGCGTGATCAGCCAAAATGGGTGGATGATGGGCTGAAACAGCAAGCGCTTGAATTATTGGATTTAGATATACAGTAAATGGAAAAATAATGGAGCTAATATGCAACCTTGTCTTACACCTCTATAAGTTGGGATTTTCCAACTCTTACCAGATTTCTCCAAGTTGTTCCCTACCCTGAAACACTGAATAATGAATCAACTCTTCATTTTACCTTTCTCTGCTATCTATTGATCCTGAATTATTTCAATTATTTCTATGGAGTCTGGTCAAACCGCAGTCTAGAGCAGTGTTTCTGAAGATGTGTGGACTTCAACTCCCAGAATTCTCCAGCCAGCAAGCTGGTCTAGAACATTTCATCTGATGAAGCAAATTTGCTCCTCTGTAAAAGAAGAGCTTGGTGATAGGCAGGACTGGCTAGCAATGGCTCAAGGCCAACATTAGTTTTCAAGTCTCAGTGGTTAAGACACCAGGCTTGTCGATTGGAAAGTCGAGACCCGAGCACCGCATGATGGAGTGAGCTCCCACACTCAGCCCAGCTCTTGCCAACCTAGCAATTAGAAAGCATGCAAATGCAAGTAGATAAATAGGTACCACTTCGGCGGGGTGGTAACAGCGTTCCGCGTGCGTCATACCAGCCACATGACTGCGGAAGCGTCTTTGGACAACGCTGGCTCTTCGGCTAGCAAACGGAGATGAGCACCGGCCCCTAGAGTCGGACACGACTGTGCAGGGGAAAACCTTTACCTTTACTATATATTGGTAGCCTTCCCAAACCTGGCACACACCCAGGTGGGTTAGGATTGCAATGTCTAAAATTCCAAGCTAGCATGACTATGAGTTCTGGGAGTTGCAGTTCTCACACATCTGAATGGAGCCCAGTATCCACTTCTTAAGCATCATAAAGTAGGAGCCAGGATAGGTAAATTGTTCCTCTGTAGATAGTTATCCATTTCCATAATGTCTTGCCATGATTCAGGGGATCAGATTGCCTATCCCTGGCTTCCTCCATTAAAAAAAATCTCTATTTCACATCTTCCCCCTCCCCCCCTCCTTCTCACACTTTTTATATAACACTGGGAAGGACTGATGTGTAATTCTTCCAAGCACCTTCCATATGTGTTGCAAAATAAGATTCTAGTCTTTCCTCTCCTCTATGAGAGTTCAGAAGAACTAAGCTAATTACAACATAAACTGGGGAAAGCATACCCTGAAGATTTAATTCTGTGCATTTTTTTCCTATCAATTCTCATTCAATTTAATGAGAAAGAAATTGCTTTGAAATTGCTTTCAAGGTGAAGAGACTATCTGTGAAATCCTCATACTCAGAGTGTGGTATTCTTGCACTTACTCAGTTACAAGTTGGACAAGATTTATGTGTAAATATCCTATATTTCATTGTACAATCTTTTCTCTAGCAATCTGCAGCCTTTCTGGCTTTTTCTTATTCGGTTAAATCCCAAAGGAAGACATTGTCTGCAAACCCCTTCCACGTTGCTTTTTTCAGATTGGAGGGTGTGAGCAACCCGGAAGGCTTTGAAATGATGGGAAGATGTGTAACAGAAAACAACAACAAGAACACCCTCTTCTGCCCCAATGATAAAGTCAACTCAAAAATGCACAACAGAAATTCAACAGAAATTCTTAAGGGCGCTGAGAATAAAGTAGAAAAACAGAATCCCTTTCCGTAGTGGAAGAAAACCATTGAGAACTTACAAGAAGATGTTGATATAGAATTAAAAAGCAGCTGATAACAGTTCTGCTGAATCTAACCAAGATTTTGTCTTGTCCACCAACCTGTTTACACAAGGGTCAACTGGATGTCAGTGGGAAGTGCACAAACTATCAAACTAATAACACCCTCCTGGTGATATTCCTCAGCAATCATCATTCAGAGCCATGCTGTCTTTGGTTATAGACCCTAGTTTTATCATCTAGATCAGTGTTTCTGAACCTTGGCTACTTTAAGATGTGTGGACTTCAACTCCCAGAATTCCCCAGCCAGCCATGGGAGTTGAAGTCCACACATCTTAAAGTGGCGAAGGTTGAGAAACACTGATCTAGATACAGTGACTCATAGCCATAGTTAGCTCAAGGCCACCTTGGTGGCTTATTCATTCCTTGGTTTATTTGTTGATTCTATTTGCTTCCTGTCTTTCCTCCTAGGAGCTCAGTACAGTATACATGGTTCACTCCCCCCATTTTAACATCATGACAACTTGTGAGGTAGATTAGACTGAGAGTTAGTGACTAGCCCAGCATCCTCCAATGAGCTTCAGAATTGTACGAGGATTAGAACTGAGATATCACATGAATTTGAGTAAACTCCGGGAGACAGTGGAGGACAGGAAGGCCTGGCGTGCTATGGTCCAGGAGGTCACGAAGAGTCGGACACAACTAAACGACTGAACAACAACAACAAAAATCCCCAGTCCTAGAGCATACTACTAAACTACTATTTTGAATTCTCAGATTTGAGTGAGACCAGACCTCTCTCTTACATTTTTTCCTATGCAGCCACAGATGTGCAGCATGTAATACACACAGCTCTGTGAACATTGTTCTCCAGGAGAATATATTCAGTTAAAGCCCTAAGATCCTCAAGAATTGCTTCAGTAAGCAGGAGTCTCAAAGAAACTCCCGGATGTATTTTGTGGATGAATTCCTTCTGGTTGCTTAGCATCCATCTATTGGATTAATCTGCCCAAATTCAATAGCTCATCTGAAACTGTTTTCCATTTTTCCCCCTGTAATCCAAAATGTTTATAACATTGAAATGCAAACTCCTTTGCAGTGGGAACTTTTAATAACTGGAGATTAATCATTCACTGGAGGACTTTCCCCATGTCAGAAAGGCCTTGGCATGATTATTTTATGAGGGTCATCATCTATGTTTTCACTTTATTTTCCAGCACATTCTCTTTTTGCTCAGGATGACAAGTTAGAATATTTAGCTCCCAGGGAGGTCACAAATTGGCAAGTTAGGTGGATAAACAGTAAGGTGAATTAAGAATGGAAACCACTCTTTTCATGAATCGTTGTAGCCTTCTTCCCCTCTCCTTTGAGGATTTGCATTCATGAGTCAACTGGTATATTCAGTACTTCAGTCCTTGTTGTTGTTCAGTCGTTTAGTCGTGTCCGATTCTTTGTGACCTCCTGGACCATAGCACGGCAGGCCTTCCTTTCCTCCACTGTCTCCCGGAGTTTACTCAAATTCATGTTCATTACATCGGTGATGCTATCGAGCCATCTCATCATCTGCCATCCCCTTCTCCTTTTGCCTTCAGTCTTTCTCAGCATCAGGGTCTTTTCCAGTGAGTCCTTTCTTCGCATTAGGTGGCCAAAGTATTTGAGCTTCAGCTTCAGTATCTGTCCTTCCAATGAACAGTCAGGGTTGATTTCCTTTAGGATTGACTGATTTGACCTCCTTACAGTCTTCTCCAGCACCACAGTTCGAAAGCATCAATTCTTCGGTGCTCAGCCTTCCTTATGGTCCAACTCTCACAGCCATACATTACTACTGGGAAAACCATAGCTTTAACTATACGGACCTTTGTCGGCAAGGTGATGTCTCTGCTTTTTAATATGCTGTCTAGGTTTACCATAGCTTTCCTCCCAAGGAGCAAGCGTCTTTTAATTTCATGGCTGCAGTCACCCTCTGCGGTGATCTTGGAGCCCAAGAAAATAAAATCTGTCTCTGCTTCCATTTCTTCCCCTTCTATTTGCCAGGAAGTGATGGGACCATATGCCATGATCTGAGTTTTTTTAATGTTGAGTTTCAAGCCAGCTTTTGCACTCTTCTCTTTTACCCTCATCAAGAGGCTCTTTAGTTCCTCTTCACTTTCTGCCATTAGGGTGGTATCGTCTGCATATCTGAGGTTGTTGATATTTCTCCCGGCAATCTTAACTCCGGCTCGTGATTCATCCATCCCAGCATTTCTCATGATGTACTCTGCATATAAGTTAAATAAGCAGGGTGATAATATACAGCCTTGTCGTACTCCTTTCCCAATTTTGAACCAGTCGGTTGTTCCATGTCCGGTTCTAACTGTTGCTTCTTGACCCGCATACAGGTTTCTCAGGAGACAGGTAAGGTGGTCGGGTACTCCCATCTCTTTAAGACTTTGCCACAGTTTGTTGTGATCCACACAATCAAAGGCTTTAGCGTAGTCAATGAAGCAGAAGTAGATGTTTTTTCTGGAACTCTCTTGCTTTTTCCATGATCCAGCAAATGTTGGCAATCTGATCTCTAGTTGTCATACTCCTTTCCCAATTTTGAACCAATCGGTTGTTCCATGTCCGGTTCTAACTATGAGTTGTTTACTCCAAAATACATTGGCATTTATGAAATAAACAACATTTGCAGGCATTTCAGAAATTCTACTTTTCCTGTTTTGTTTTGTGTCTCATTCTTTGCTTTCTTAAAAAGTGGCATGGGAGGTGTGGCCATGCAGCAGATTTCTGTAGGGCAGAATGCACTTCCTGAGGCTTTCCTATGTTTAATTTAAGTTAAATCTTCAGTTTAGGAGAAGTTGCTGTAGAATTTAAATCTGCTTTGGTTGACTTTATGGATGCCTTTATCAGAAAACGGATGGAGGGAATGTGGCATTCTGGATCTCTTGAACCTCTTGGCAACTTTCAGCAGCTGGACCAACATTCCTTTTAGGTCACCTGGCAGGACACTATTTTATAGTGATTCTTCTCCTTTCTGCCAGGCCACCTAGAAGGTGGAGCTGGGAAACTATAGTTCAATTCCTAGTTTGTTGACCTGTGGTGTTGCACAGGGTTTCATCTTGTTCCCCATGCTGTTCAACATCTACATGGAACTACCGGAGGAGGACATTCAGAACTTTGGAGTGTGGTGCCATCAGTACTGTACATTGATCATACCAGACTCTGTTGTTCTTTACCATTCAAATCTAAGGAACTAATTGTATCTTTAAATGTTGCCTAAGTTGGAGACTGTCTAGATAAGGAAGAGGAAACTGAAATTAAACACCAAACAAGACAGAAGTGCTTTTGATAAATATGATATTGGATTTTGGGATTGAGATTCAGCTTGTTTTAGACAGGGTTGCACTCTACCTGAAAGAGCAGGTTCAGTATGAAAATAGTACATCTTCAGCTGGCTGAATTAATGAGTGAATGAATGAACGAACTAACTAACAAATTTTCATTACAGTCTTTGGATTCCCATATGGTGGCTGTTGCAAGGAGGGCCTTCACACAATTATATATATACTTTCCCATCTTGAGGTGTTCTTAATTGTCCCCCCCTCTGACTTATGTTCAAGCATTGAGTGAGTTCAGTATTTCAAAAGAACCAAGGAAAATGGCACTACCCAAAATTCCCTAAGAATGAATGAATGAATGAATGAATGAATGAATGAATGAATGAATATAATCTTATATATAGTGTGGGGTCTACCACACTAGACAGGACAGGACCCAAGGTGCAGACTGTGCAGAGAGGCCTCAGAGACAGTCCAACACACAGTGGCAGGGTGTACAATGCAGGCAGGAACAGCATACACTGAATGGCACAACCAAGTAGCTGGCATTGAGTACAGGAACATCTGCACAGCTAGACCCTCCCAAGTCCAAATGGGAGATTCCACAGAAGTTCTGTGGGACTTCCAGATCCAGATGGACAGGCAGATGCTGGCCAATCAACCAGACATTGTGGTAGTAGACAAGGACCAAAATACAGTGGTAGTGATAGATGTAGGGGTGCCAAGTGACAGCAACATCAGGAAGAAGGAGTATGAGAAGCTGGGGAAGTACCAGGGCCTGAAGGAAGAACTTGAGAGGATGTGGAAAGTGAAGACCAAAGTGGTCCCAGTGGTGGTAGGAGCACTCAGGACTGTGACTCCTAAGCTGGGAGAGTGGCTCTAACAGATCCCAGGAGCAACATCGGAGCTCTCTGTCCAGAAGAGTGCAGTGCTAGGAACAGCTAAGATACTGTGCAGAACCCTCAAACTCCCAGGCCACTGGTAGAGGACCTGAGATTGAGGAAGACAGATACCACCCATAGGGGTGAGAAGGGATTTTTTTTTTACACACACACGAGTAGTGGTTAAAAGCATGAGGCTATAAACTGGGAGACTGTGAGTTCTAGTCCTGCCTTAGGCCTGAAGCCAGCTGGGAGATCTTGGGCCAGTTACTCTCTCTCAGCCCTAGGAAGCAGGCAATGACAATTTCTAAAAATCTTGTCAAGAAAACTGCAGGGACTAATCCAGGCAGTCAGCAGGAGTGTGTGTGTGTGTGTGTTGTTTGTGTGTGTGTGTGTGTGTGTGTGTGTGTGTGTGTGTGTGTGTATATATATATATATATATATATATATATATATATATATATATATATAGAGAGAGAGAGAGAGAGAGAAGCACACGCACGCATATATACCCCAATTCCCCTTGCTCCCCTTGGATAAAGATTTCATGAGTCATGGAATAATAAATGAGCCTTTCTGCATATTTATTCATAGCAACTCAAGCCTGAGCCTCATGAGATTAAACAAAATATAATTAAAATTCTATCTTGATTTAGAAAAAAAAACCTGCATCACCAAATGAAATCTTCAAACGATGAGAAGCTGGGAAAAGGAAATGAAAATGCTATAAAACCCGGGTAAACTTTGCTGCATCTCTGCAGCCTCAAAGACAAGAACAAGGAAAAATACTTGCAATTATATGCCTTGTCTCTCATTTGCAATTTGTTCTTTCTTATCCCTCATTGAAAAGGAATGAATTAATGCTCAGAAATGAAGGTTTCTTTATGAAAATTATATTTCAGAAAGGTAAAAACAAACAGCCCCATTATTCGGCTGGTGTGACTTGGTTGTGACTTCTTTTCTTATTCTTTCTAGGAATAGACAGATTTAACATTTCCCTTATTGAAACTTTTTAAAAATTACCTCTCTTGTTCCTTCTTGTTCTTCTTGTTCTTCACTCTCACTCCTGGATGCCTAATTCTATTTTGCCTAATTTTAGAGGTACAGATGTTCTGCAGGTTCAGAAATCTGTATGAACATCTGTACTCATTCCTTCATATATGTGGTGTGTTGTATACAATTCTGTATAAGTTGTGTTTTGATGCACCAATTTCTCTACTGCAAAAACAGAAGAATAATTGCCTTCCAGATGCATAATAGTTCACAGAATGCTAATTTGGTCAGTTTGTATTAAAATGCCAATCATACAAACTTGTTCTTCCTTACCAAGCTTTCTAAAAAAAACTACCTGAAAATAAGACATACTCAGTGACTCCTTTTGAATTCATTTTGAAACCCCACCATATAATTATGTGTATCCCCCTCTCATTCCAGAGAGCCAGTTTGGTCTAGTGTTTAAGGCAACGGGCTAGAAACCGGGAGACTGAGAGTTCTAGTCCCGCCTGAGGAATGAAAGCCAGCTGGGTGACCTTGGGCCAGTCACTCTCTCTCAGCCCAACTCACCTCACAGAGTTGCTGTTGTGGGGAAAATAGCAAGAGGAAGGAGTATTAGGTATGTTCACCGCCTTGAGTTATTTATAAAAAAAATAATAATAATAAAGGTGGGATAGAAATAAAATAAATAAAAATAAATAAATTCCCAGCCAAAAAAGAAAATGAACAAACAAATTCCGATCACATATGTTCGTCTTCCAGAAGCATAGCTTTCTGGTGCTTTGCCTAGAACAAATGGAGGATTTTTTTTACCACGAAGGTGGTGAAAGGTTTCGCAGCACTGATGTTATGCCCTTACTTCTGTGGTGAGGAAGGGAAAGAGGAATATTGGTCCATAGTTTCAAAGAACTGCTTCATAAAGTTCATTGAAATCTGGCAATTTTTACCAATGTTTTAGTTTCATAATGGGTACTGTAGATTATTGCAATGTGCTTTATGCAGAGCTCACTTTAAGGAGTGTCCAGCTATACAGTAGTTGATGAAACAGTGACAGTTAAGCTGCTAACTACACATGATATCAGGATCATATTTTACCCATCTTGAAAAAACTACAGTGGTTACTAATTGTTTTTAAGTGCAGTTCAAGGTGTTGGCTTTAACCCCCTAAATGATTTGGGCCTGCCTACTGAAAGGACTGCATGTCTCAGTGTGATCCTGCTGAAGATGAATCTATCCAAGCACTAAAGTCATCAAGGCGCTATCAGCAAGACCTATTTCATAGAATGTATGATTTCTATGAAATAGAATTCCTTGCTCAGTAAAGAAATCCCTTAAACCAGGGGTCCCCAAGCTTTTTGGCAGCAGGGACTGGTTCTATGGAAGACAATTTTTCCATGGACCGGGGGGTGGGGTTTGCAGGCGGAAGCCAATTGCGCAGATGGGGGGTCTGCAAGCGGGAGCCAATCGCGTGGACCAGGGGCGGGGTTTGCAGGTGGGAACTAATCTCGCGGATGGGGGCGGGGTTTGCAGGCAGGAGCCAATCTCGCAGATGGGGGGCGGAGTTTGCAGGTGGGAGCCAATCGCATGGACCGGGGGGAGGTGTTTGCAGGCGGGAGCTAATCGCACAGACGGGCAGGGTTTGCAGGCAGGAGCCAATCATGCATATGGGGGCGGGGTTTGTGAGTGGGGGCCAATCGGGCCTCACGCTCCTTGGCCCGCCTCTCTGCCCTTCTTTGCCATGCACTGATAGGTGGAGGTGTTTCCCCTTCAGGGTCCCTACCAATCAGCTGCTCCGGCACAGGCTCTGTCTTTGCGCCTTCCCAGCTTCTTCCTGCTACCGGCTACTCTTTCTCCAACTCATGGTGGCAGGGGCAGGCTCATTCCTGACACCACTGCTCACCTCCTGCTGTGCGGCCCACTTCCTAACAGGTTGAGGACCCCTGCCGTAAACCATTTTTGACAGGTGATAATCCAGCCCTTGTTTGAAAAGGGGAGGGGAGTCTTCTACTTGTTGAAGCAAACTTTTCTACTTCTTAACAGCTCTTATAATAGGAAAGTTGTAATTTGTTATATAAGAAAGGCCTTTCCATGCATTACTTCCAAGTTCTGAATTGCATAGCTTTGGGCTTCTCACTTAGCACCCATTTTTGTCAGCCTTCCCAGGTAGACCAGACAGGAAATGTGACCAGAGGAACTAATTATATTTTTTTGTAAGGTTACATTAACAGAATCTTGCAAGTCTGAAAGTACAAATCTCCCACCATCTCCTTTACAGTCCGAGAAGCTAGGGAGGGTCCCTTCTGAGCCTCTTGCTCCATCCACATTCCTGCTGTGGGCTATGCCCTCTCTTATCTAACCATTCCCTAGGCAGCATCTCTTCACCCTGTCTCCCAAGGTCTTTCCCACATACCATTACAATTCTCTCCATTTTGTAAACTGAAGTCAATGCCTTCCTCAAGCAGGCCTTTTGCTATTAGCTGCTGTTTTCATATTTCTAAGCTTGGTTTTAACTAGTCGAGTACATGCATGTGTACCTGTGTGCTTGTGAATGTTATTTCCTGTTCACAACATTCTGTTTCTGTTTACATTCTAGGAATCAAAGGCAAGACACAAAGGGAAATTTTAAAAAATGCATACATAACATTATGTCTATGTTGCATTGGCTACTTGATACAACTTGCACTTGCTGGAATATGTATTAGGTTCATCCCCCTACACACACACCTTCTCTTTCTCTCAAAAAGCATGGAGAAGCAAACATGACATATTCAAGTTAGACATTTATAGAATGATGGCCTATTTTAGAATGATGGAATAGAACCGTTGTTGATCACCAACTGAATATGAGTCAGCAGTTTTATGTGCTGCCAAAAAGGGAAATGCAATTTTAGGTTGCATCAAGTGAAGTATGCTAGGCACTGAGTAATGATGGTAAATCACAGGAAGTAATTTTTTCCTTTTATTTTGATTTGATCAGAGCCCACCTTAAGTACTGTGTCCAATTCTGGGCATCATGCTTTAGGATTCAGAGAACCTGGAACAGATGAAAAGAAGGGCAAATGGTATGATCGAAGGCCCAGAAACTAAGTCCTTTGACAAAAGATTGAGAGAGCTTGAAATGTTTAGTCTTGAGAAAAGAGGACTGAGGGGAGATATGACCCTGCTCATCAAAGAACTGAAACTATGTTCCACAGAAGAAGGTCAAGACCTGGCTTTCCATCACTATAGAGTGCAGTTCATAAAATGATGGATACAAATGACAAGAAGACAGATTCCAACTGAATGATGCAAAAAAGCTTCCTAACAGTTACAGCAGTTTAGTAGTAGAACTAATTAGTCAGAGAGGTGATGAGATCATCCTCACTGGGTGTGTACAAGCAGAGGTTGGATCTTTTTGTTTTGCAGATTCTTTCATTTGGATTTATTTGGACCCATTAGCCTAATTATATCCTTCCAATCTTACGATTCTATGAAAACTGAATTTTTGACAAGGTGATAAAATTCTACCTAAATTGAAAGTGAGGGCTTACATGATTATACCTCTCCAAACAACAATCAAATGAAAATCCTTGCATATGGAATACTAGAATGTCCTAGAGAAACAGTTGTGACTGGATCTCTACTTTGGTCTGCAGGGAGAGAGAGAGAGAGAGGGGGGGGGGAGGGAGGGAGGGAGGGAGGGAGGGAGGGAGGGAGGGAGAGAGAGAGAGAGAGAGAGAGAGAGAGAGAGAAGATCTAATAAAGATTTGCTGCTTATGAACACGATAAAAGGAAATGAAACAAGAAGGGATAGTTGGTTGATAATTTTGCTCCTTTTTTGATTTGCTAATTTACCAATACAGCTTCGTAACAAACAGGAGAAAAAAAAGAGAAATGAAAACAAATCAGGTATGGGTGAAAGTGAGATGAACAGATTTATCCATCCAGGCACTGATTTTATTTGTTTAAAGATTCTTTTGTTCTAATGATTTAAATAGAAGCTAGCAAGTTTGTAAAATAAAGTGCCAGCCTCTGACATCATCATATTCCCAAAAGTGCCTTTACATCCAATGTGCCCCTACCCTCACATTTTTAGAAAGTAAGGATTGATAGGTGGCTACAGAAGGGTGATTATCTGCACAGGTTGGGGTGGATGTAAGGTAAGATGGATTGTTAATGAACATCCTGAAATCTAAAGAAATAGTAGAGAACAACAATTTGCATTATGCCAAATTTGCCTTCTGGAAGATGCATATTTTGTGATCATTTGTGCCCACCATTTCAGTGATTAGTCATGCCCACCATGTCAGCCGTTTTGTGACCTACTCCCAGAATTCAAAAAGTGATAATAGTTCAAAAAGACTGCTTAAAGCTTAAAGAACTAGGAGAAGAGTCACAGCTTTTGTAGTACTGAAAGTAGATTGGCATGATCCCTATTTCTGGTACTGATTTGGCCTGCCAATTGTTCTGTTTTATTTTAACAACCTCCTCATCTTTAAGAACATCCTGGATCTTTCCATGCTTGGTTGGGGGGGAGAGAGATAGGCCTGCTAAATTGAGCCAGTGTGAATGGGTGAGAATTTTGCTAGGTCTTTATAAAAGGGATAGAAAGAATTTGAGATTAAAAATTACATGAATATAGAAAAAAATGAAACTAGGAGGTTTAGCTGGGGCTAGGAATTAACCCAATTTAGGGTTGACCTGCTGCATTAAAAAAGTCTCCAAATAAATAAAATACATGCAGTAGCCAATTGAAAGAGAGAGGTGCCAGTAAGCACCCAATTATAGGTAGGAGGAGAGGGACCAGATATAGAACTCTACAGAACTCAGTCTATAGAAGGGAGAGAGCCAGTCTGGTAAAATGGTTAAGGCACTGAGCTACAAACTGGGAGACACTGAGTTCTAGTCTTGCCTTAGGCACAAAGCCAGCTGGGTGCCCTTGGGCCAGTCACTCTCTCTCAGCTCTAGAAAGAAGGCAATGGCAAACCACTTCTGAAATCTTGCCAAGAAAACTGCAGGCCCTAGTCCAGGCAGTCGCCAGGAGTCAACACTGACTTGAAGGTGCGTGTGCGCGTGCACGTGCACGCACACGCACACACACGCACACACACTATAGAAGGGATTAAAACCTTTCGTCATCTTCCAATTCACATTGCCCCTCCCATAGGGCCTCAGAAAATAAACTGTGACAGGCTGGTCTCAGAAACAGAAGTTAAGAAGTCCCTGCTACTCACAACAATTGTATATAACGTGCACATCTAGGGCTAGTATAGACCTCAAAAGATATCACTGCTGGCTACTACATGAGTATTATCTTGCTAGGGCAAATGATGAGGTACAGAGAGAAAGTGGTAGAGAGGTGTTCAAAAAGTCACTGAGTGTGCAATCCTGTATCTACTTCTAAGAATAAGCCACTTTGAAATGAGCAGACATGTTCAGGATTATAGCGATACAGACAGACCTCAGGTTTAAAATTCACAGTCCCACTACCAAGGCGGTGGGCCCATCAAAAGAGCAGCATCAAACCAGCCAACCGAGAATCTGGGCCTGCTGAAAGCTAACAAATAAGATGCTAATCACTTCCTTTATTTTTTTCTTTCATCACCACCACCACTATTGAAATTATTGTTTTTATTATTATTCACATTGTACACGAGTATAGATACTCAAGAGGGCAATACAAAAAAACTGCATTTTATTTCTATAGCTAGTGATGGTTCTATAATTTAAATTAATTTTAAAATATGAAACTTCACTTGCTCTATCATTGCAAAGCTTGGGATGTTATGGTGGGGAGGGGGAGAGGATGATAATGTGTCTGTCACATTTCATCACATAGAGACCCCATCTGTCCCTCCTTGTCCATTGTCTAAAATTACCTAGCTCTAACATTACATGATTCTACTGTTAGTAAGAGTAGAAGCAAGATTCATCTTAGGTTTTTCTGACTGTGAATATAGATTTGTTCTGCAAGGCTATACTAGTTGGAGGAAGGAATTTACATCTCTTAAAGCAGCAGTCCCCAACCTTTTTGGCACCAGGGACCGGTTTTGTGGAAGACAATTTTTCCACGGACCGGGGGGGCGGGGGGCGGATGGTTTCGGGATGAAACCATCAGAAGTGGTAAATAAAATAATGGGCGGGCCACGCACGGATTAAATAAGTGTTGGATTCTGACTTCTCATGAGGAGCGTGCAACCTAGATCCCTTGCATGCACAGTTTACAGTAGGGTTCGCGCTCCTATGAGAATCTAATGCGACCGCTGATCTGACAGGACACGGAGCTCAGGCGGTAATGCAAGCGATGGGGAGCGGCTGTAAATACAGATGAAGCTTCGCTCGCTCGCTCGCCCACCGCTCACTTCCTGCTGTGCGGCCTGGTTCCTAACAGTTCATGGACCAGTACTGGTCCATGGCCTGGGGGTTGGGGACCCCTGTCTTAAAGCATGGTAGGTGAGGGGGCATATGTTTTCTATCTTGGGCTACATTTCCATTGGTTTGGTTTGGTTTGGTTTGGTTTGGTTTGGTTTGGTTTGGTTTGGTTTGGTTTGGTTTGGTTTGGTTTGGTTTGGTTTGGTTTGGTTTGGTTTGGTTTGCATGACAATAGTGGGGGATGACGAGAGCCAAAATCAGGTGGGGGCATCCCAGTCTCTCTCTCTCTCTATGACATCCCCTTCTCTTCCCCAACAGTCCAGTTTTACTCTCAATCTCTCTTTCTGACCCTCCCATCTCTCTCTCTTCATCTCTCCCACAGCAGGGACAAATCACTCTCCTTCAAAGTCTGAATTGCTTATTTGCCAAAGTTCTTGAAATTCAGCCAAGAGATGCACATGGCCTTGTGGCTTTCTCCTATAGATTAAGCAGGTTTTTTATTTATTCTCATGTCTAGCACAACCTAATACATGGGGTGCAGGAATCACTGGGGATGAGACTGAATAGTGTTTCAGTTGATCAAGATATGAGAAAAAGATATTCAGTGGCCTATCATTATACTTTTCCCCCTTCCAGTGCCCAGAAGAAGCATCACAATTAATGCAGCACAAGCAGATATAGTTGCCAAATTCATCTTTTCCCTTAATGCAAGAATATTTACCCTACCCCTTTTTGACAGCACTCAACTACACTAACCAGGCCGGTTATGCTGGCCTGAGCATATAACTGGAGCTTCCTCGAAAGCATCTTTATTTGCTAGTAGTAGAACATCTTCATTTTCTATCGGCTGTGAGTGTTGGCTTTTGCCAGATAAAAGGTGTATGGAGTTATTATGTCTGAGTCCGATAAAAATGAGAAAGAAGTCATTTATTTGCCTCCATTGTGTCAGGTCTTGTTCAGAAAAAGAAAGGAAGAGCTGGGGGAGATGACTTTATATCTGTGTTTTTTCTCTCAGCGGGCAGCATGATGCTCAAGGTTGTTTTGACTGAGCTGCATTTTCCTTGGAATATGCCAAGGTATCCCTTTCTGTGGTGGTGTGGCTGAGCAGGGTTGTCTTGGAAGACCCCTGAGGTTCCTTCCAACTCTCTGATTCTATGGCTGTGAGATCAAAGAATGAATGCAAGAATCCAATCCATTCAGAATGGTGGTTTGTTATCACTGTGTAGCAAGAAGGGGAGTCATGCCATAGTAGCTTTATCCTTAAAATAAGTGTCCTTTTTTGTTTACCAATTGATGGACATATGGAAGAGGCAATCTTTTACATGAGCCTAAACAAAGATGGGACTGTTTTAATATGTGCCTTAATATAGCTGCTTTAATGAGTTATTTCATTAAAGCAGCTGTGTGTATGTTCAGGCTCATGCAGAATCCTGAGGAAAAAAAAGAATGGACTGTTATAAAAAGGTACAACATTTGTGCTCCTATACAGTCCAACCCCCCCCCCCTTTTAATAACTTTCAAAGCAATTTAAAACCCCAGCAATTACCAAAAAATTCTACACATAAAAAAGGCAAAGATGCACTCTAGTATTACAGAGAAAGGCAGCATTAAACCTCATTTATAAATGGAAGGATGTCTGACAAGGTGGTTGGAAGAAAGTGACCATAGGTTTATAGCTCATAAATGAAATTTATGAAATGCTGAGTATATGGATATTTCTGAGTAAATTGGGGAAGGTGCTTAGGAATTAAGGCAACAATTATACACCGCCTTGCCTGGGTGGATGGCAAAATAGAACAATTGTTGCTGGACAAGACGAAATCGTATGCAGCAAACCTGAATGAAAGTGATTTCATTCCTCTCCTGTACCACTCAGCTGGCCTTGCTCATCCGATCCAAAGATGCCATCATACTGGACACTCCTTCAGCTAGTTATTGAAATATTCCTGCCATTGCTCCCCTCATTCCCCTCTCCACCAGCTGTCTGCAAAAATGCCCTTTCCATGTGTGCTGCAGTAATACTCCGAAGAGCCAGAGGTACAAATCAGGGCCAGTACTTTAAAGAGGCCTAGATACAAACTGAAACTGGATTAGCTTAGCTCTTCTCTGCTTTCCTTTGCATTCAGGGCCTATCTGAATTCAGTGTACAGGCTCTTTAGAAATAGTGCATCCTGGGATTGCTAAGACCCAGTTCTTCAAGAGCTCTCTTTGGACTGAGTTAAGCAGAGAAAACTGGGAAATCATTCAGAATCTATTTTTCTTCCACAGCCAAGAAGGGCCTTGGAAGAAGGTTTAAGTCAGAGCTTTCCAAACTGTGTGTTGTGACACAAAAGTGTGTCGCCACACACAGCATGGTGTGTCGCCACACCACCCGGAAGCGGTGGCACGCGTGTTGGCGGTGGCGGTGGCAGCGACGCTGTATCAGTGCTTCCGCGTTTTAGCGGAGGCTGCCACCGCCGCCGTGCACGCGCGCGCCACTGCACGCCCCCCCGCGCCGCCGCCATGCACGTGCGCACCGCCACCGCACTGCCGCCGCCGCTGGTGTGTCGCCAGCGGCGGCACTTTGGAAAGCCCTGGTTTAAGTAATAGAGACTCAGATTTCATGGCTGCAAGAGGGCAAAAGACAGTCTTGGCAGCCCCTTCATATGCGTAACCGTTGCAGAATGGGAAGCTGTCACCTCCCTTCCAGCGGGCAAACATGGACACACCATGGTCTTGAACCTGCCATTTCTTAATGGCTCTAGCCATAAATTCTGTAGTTTTTTTTTGAAAGAACAGGTCATTAATGTTATAGTAATCCTATGTTTGGACTGGAGCCGAAAATGCCAGCAACCTGCCACGACATCAGCAGAATGGGTGTTTTGTTGCCAGTTTTTTTACATCTGCTGTGTACAAATAGCAGAGACCTTTCCCAGATTATTATGATATTCCATTATACTGTTTCATATGCTCCAGCTATTTGCTTGTCCCCTTCCATAATAAAATGGGTGTCCCTGTTGCCTCTTTGGGTTTTGCTTTTTCAAGAGAAGCGGGTGCTATTTAATGATTTCTCCGGATTCAGTTGGCTGTTTTAAAATGGCTTGGCCTTCTCATTTGAAATATTAAAAAATACATCTCTGAGGTAGGAATATTCAAAATGCTGTGAACGGGTTCCCTTTATTTAACCTAAATCTGCTTGGATCAGGTGAGAATAATCAGAGAGAAACATATGAGCCATTCTTCCGTTGGATCCAGCAACCCTGGGTTAGTGATGCTTTGGCCTCAGAACTTACAGTACATCACTGAAATTTGGGGTGAGCCCTCATCCCAGATTGTGCCACCATAATTTGGTGTTAAAATGCTGAAATATACAGTTGCAATTTTAATGGGGTTTAGCAAAACCAAAAGCAAGCAAAATAGGTGTATTAAGCTTCCATGCAGTTATTTCTTTTTTTAAAAAAAGCCTGTGTAGTCAGGGAAGGCACTCTTCCAATAAGGTCATGTGATCTCAGTGAGCATAGTCCTTCCATGGTGACCTAGAGATATGCAAGAAACAGTCTTCTCCAACCTGGAGTCCTCCAGAGGAGTTGGGGTGACAACTCCCAACATTCCTAGCCTGTTTGTTTGTTTGTTTGTTTGTCCGTCCGTCCGTCCATCCATCCATCCATCCATCCAACTTATATCACCGCCCATCTCCCCCCATAGAGGGGACTCTGGGCAGTTTACAATAAAGTCAGTGATTAAAAGCATATAAAATATACAGCACAACATATCAATTTAACCAAAAATTAAATATAAATATATAAAATCCAAGAGGCTGTGATGTTATGTTTAAAAGAACTCTACAGCGCAAGCCATCCCCACGAAGAGCTATTACTCTTCCCATCCCAAGCAAGGTGGCAGAGCCAGGTCTTCAGTTGTTTTCAGAAGGTCAGGAGTGTGGGGGCTTGCCTCACCACCAGGGGCAGAATGTTCCAGAGGGTGGGTGCCACTGCAGAGAAGGCCCACCTCCTGGACCCCGCCAGATGGAGTTCTCTTACAGACGGGGTCCGTACCAAGCATAACTGGGTGGGGCAGGTCGATGCTCTGGGGATGAGGTGGTCCCTTAGGTAACCTGGTCCCATGCCATGTAGGGCTTTAAAGGTGACAACCAACACCTTGAATTGGACCCGGAAGCAAACTGGTAACCAATGCAGCTCGCGCAGCAGAGGTGTCACATGTGCCGATCTTGGGGCACCCAGAACTGCACGCTCAGCCGCATTCTGGACCAGTTGAAGCTTCCGGATACTCTTCAAGGGTAGCCCCATGTAGAGTGTGTTGCAATAGTCTATATGGGAGATGACCAGGGCATGAGTCACTGTACGGAGAGCATCTCGGTCCAGGAAAGGGCGTAGCTGGCATACAACTCGAAGTTGCACAAATGCCCTTCTGGCCACAACTGCCACCTGCTCTTCAAGCAGGAGTCATGAGTCCAGAAGGACCCCCAGGTTCCGCACTGTGTCTGAACGGCGTAGTGCCGCCCCGTCCAGATCTAAAGATGACAACTCCATGGATCTCAAGGCGCCATCAATCCACAGCCACTCCGTCTTACCAGGGTTCAGCTGAAGCCTGTTGTTCCCCATCCAGGCCCCCACAGCCTTCAGACACTGAGAAAGGGCAGCCACTGCATCACTTAACTCACCTGGGATGGAGATATATAATTGAGTATCATCAGCATATTGATGATACCTCATCCCGTGTTGGCGGATGATCTCACCCAGTGGTTTCATGTAGATATTAAATAGGAGAGGGGAGAGAACCGAACCCTGCGGCACCCCACAAAGTAGGGGCTGAGGGTCGGACCTCTCATCTCCTATTACCACCGATTGGGATCGGTCTCGGAGGAAGGAGGTGAACCAGCGCAAAACTATGCCGCCCACCCCCAACTCCCCGAGCCGCCCCAAAAGGATACCATGGTCGATGGTATTGAAAGCCACTGAGAGGTCAAGAAGAGCCAGGATGGATGCACTGCCTCCATCCCGCTCCCGCCAGAGATCATCTGTAAGTGTGACCAATGCAGTTTCCACCCCATATCCCGGCCTGAACCCTGACTGAAAGGGGTCTAGATAATCCGTATCATCCAGAGTCCTCTGGAGCTGCAATGCCACCACTTTCTCAACCACCTTCCCCAAAAAGGGGAGGTGGGAGACAGGACGAAAATTGTCCAACACTGTAGGGTCCAGCGATGGCTTCTTGAGGAGCGGGTGCACCAGTGCCTCCTTAAAAGCAGCCGGGAACACTCCCTCACTCAAGGATGCCACAACCATCGCATGGACCCAACCACATGTCACCTCCCTGGCTGCTTTCACCAGCCAGGAGGGGCATGGGTCAAGATGACATGTAGTGGCCCTTACAGTCCGAAGGATCCTGTCCACTTCCTTAGGCCCAACCGGATCAAACTGTTCCCAGATAACCGGGCACAGACGTTCCCTTGGCATCTCCCCAGACCATGCATCATGCTTGGAGTCCAGCTTAGAACGAATCCGATCGATTTTATCCATCAGATGCTCCGAAAATTCCTCCGCTTGGCCCTGAAGGTGGGTCACTGGCCCCACCTTACCTAGGACAGATCGAGTAATCCTAAACAGGGCCGTCGGCCGGCATTCTGCGGATGCAATAAGAGCTGAGAAATATTGACGTTTCGCCACTCTTACCACCACAAGGCAGGCCTTAACCGCGGCTCTAGCTTGTGTTCGGTCGGATTCGGTCTTTGTCTTTCTCCAGCGGCGCTCTAGGCGTCTCTTAACCCTCTTCAGAACCCTCAATCCCTCCGTGAACCACGGGGAATATCGGGTCGGATGGGACAAGAGAGGCCGCATAGGCGCAATCCTGTCCAAGGCCCCAGCCTCTTCCTTGTTCCAGGCTGCAGCCAGGACCTCTGCTGGACCGTGCAGTAGATCCTTGGGTATAACCCCCAGCTCCCTCTGAAACCCTATCGGGTCCATTAGTCGCCGGGGGCGGACCAATCGAATGGGTCCAACCTCCCTGCAGGGTGGGGCAGCATATGAGAATCTCAGGGCCACCAGGGCATGATCTGACCATGACAATGGGGAAAGATGTAACTCTCCCCCCAGATCACCTTGCCACTGCTCCGACAAGAAAACCAAATCCGGAGTGAGGCCACTGTCTCGAGTCGGGTCCGGAATAATCTGGACCAGACCCATGGCTGCCATGGTAGCCATGAACTCTCGAGCCGCCTCCGAGGCACGTCCCAGGGACGGCAAATTGAAATCCCCCAGAACCATAAGTCTGGGGAATTCCACCACCAACCCCGAGACGGCCTCCAGCAGCTCGGGCAGGGAGGTTGCTACGCAGCAGGGAGGCTGGCACAGCAGCAACACTCCCAACTACTCTCGGGAACCCTCCTTGTGGGGGAGATGGGCGGGATATAAATGAAATAAATAAATAAATAAACAAACAAACAAACAAAGAAAGAAACAAAGAAACAAACCCATCTTGAAAAACAGGGTCTCACATCCGGCCACTTGTGAAGCCATGCCCCTGAAGGCCACTATAGACTCTCGGATGACAACTGCCACCCCTCCTCCCCTACCCCGATGTCTCAGCTGGTGCCATACCTGAAACCCGGCTGGGCAGATCTCCGAGAAGGCAACCCATCCTCCAGGGCCCAGCCAGGTCTCAGTAATACACGCCAGGTCGGCCCCCTCCTCCGTGATCAAATCACTTATGAGGGGGCCCTTGTTATTAACCGACCTGGCATTAAGCATCAACAGCCAGAAACCAGGGCACTCGAGGGTCAGCTAACCAGGGCCTAGGTTTGAACCTGGAGGGCCGGAACACACCACTGGTAACAAACACCGGGGGCGTCTTCCCTAACGATGGCCTGTCCCCCGGTTCCCACCATAACATCCCCGACCCGTCACCACCTCAATAGGACAGCCCGCCCCATAGCCCCTAGAGTTTCCAGGCCCAGTTGCCTCCACCACCGGACCTCCGAAAACCCTAGGTTGAAACAGGGGTCCCCTCCCCCATGCACACATCTTCCCGTACCCAATCAAACTCAGGGGGCAGTAGGACCACCAGCGCACCAGCGTTTTACTCTCAGCACTGGTAGGACCCAGCCACCCCCTAAACACTCACTCCACACTCACTGAGCCCCCCCTCAGCCTCTCTCACTGGCTGAAGGGGGCACCATCCATTCCTGCCCACCACCTGTCTCTCACTCAGGGGCGGGCACTCTTACATACTAACACCCAACTCTAGTCTCCCCCAGGGTCTCTCACACCCAGGAGGAATACCACTCTCACACCAAGGGAACCCCAAATCTCTGCCACCTCTAATGGATGGGAGAAAATGGAAGAGGTCAGTCCTCCATTCCCAAGCTCCTTCCTCATTATCCTGTTAAAAGATGTTATAATCTAGGATTTACAGATGTTAAAAACCTTGAGGGCCACCTCACCATAGAGTTCCTCCCCCTAATATCAGAGCTCATCGCTCACAGAGCTGATCTTACTGCAAGGACCCGTAGTCTCCCCAAAGTCTGTAGTCCCCCAAAGTCTGGAGCCCCACTCCAAGGCCCGTCGTAAACTTCCCCCTAAGGGGATGTTAAGATTTATCACGACCACCAGGAGGAAGCCAGAGTCCACAAGGCTTGCCAACACCCGTCGGGCTCACCAAGGACTACAGGGGGTCCGCTGGAGTCTACCAAGATCTAACAGGGTCCGTAGCATAGCTAGAGAACGTGGAGTCCACTGCCGTTTCTCAGGCCCTCCGCACTCGTCTCCAAAGCTTCGGCAACACGAAGTTTACCCAGTGGGGAGACCACAGGTGGAGGAATACTCATTAAAAATAGACAATTCCAGAGAGAAACTTACCTTCTTGGCACTCAGTATCCTTTTGCTGTTAAATAAACAAAACACCCTCTTCCCTCCAAACTTTACCAAGGAAAAATATATGACTTTGATGTCTATAGTTTAATCAGCTTACACTTGTTGCAACCAGAAGATAAAACCAGGGTCTTTTGCTTTTCTACCCATTGAGGCATTCCCTGGATCAATTTTAAAGGTGACTCCACATTAAATTTTAGCTAGGTTATTCACTGATAATCACTGCTGTATTTTCCCCTTCCATTTTCCCCACTTTCCTTTTTTTTAAGGCTCTGGGGATCTTTGCTGAGTATGACAAATGTATATTTTTTTCCGATGAACCCTGAAAGACTATCCTGGGTTGTATTGCCAAGCCATCCCAAATGCCTCTTCAAGGCAATGCATTTCCTCTCCTTTGTCCTCAACATTCCTCCAGCCATATAGAACATCTCCAGCAAGTCTTGTAAAAAAAGATAATCAGAAATCATGGGCAGATCTACAACAACGGCATTCCATGGGCTTCTAAATGTAAGCTGGGAAATAACAGCATGGCAAGGATGTATGTGAATGAGAGGGAAAGATTTATTACAAAGCAGCATGTGAGAAGTGTGTAGTGAATTTCATCTTAACTTGTCCTTTAGGACAGGGGTACCCAACCTTTTTGGCACGAGGGACCAGTTTCGTGGAAGACAATTTTTCCACGGACTGGGGGTGGGGTTTGCAGGCAGGAGCCAATTGTGTGGCCTGGGGGTAGGGTTTTGCAGGCGGGAGCCAATCGTGCGGACTGGGATGGGGTTTGCAGGCGGGAGCCAATTGCGCGGACCGGGGGCGGGGTTTGCAGGCAAGAGCCAATCGTGTGGACCGGGGGCGGGGTTTGCAGGCAGGAGCCAATTGCGTGGACTGGGGGCAGGGTTTGCAGGCGGGAGCCAATTGCGTGCACCGGAAGCAGGGTTTGCAGGCGGGAGCCAATCGCGTGGACCAGGAGCAGGGTTCAGAGACTGGCATGGCGGCCCGGTTCCTAACAGGCCACGGACTGGTCCGCGGCCCAGGGGTTGGGGACCCCTGCTTTAGAAAACTTACTGAATTAAAAAAAACCCTGTTATATAAAAGCTGTTTGCTGAATCCCTCTTTCCGTCTGTCCATTCCTCCTCTTGCTTGAAGGAGCTGTTCTTTCCCACTATTCCCCCTTTCTATCTCCATTCTATAAACACAACATGGACTTGCTGGAAGGCTTATTCCTTCCATTGCTGAAGAGGCTAAGGTGTTTTCTGAGGATTAACATGGAAGCACAGTTTTTGCAGTTTACAATGTGTCACAGGAGGCTTTGTGTGATGGGCACAGGCATGACTCGTGGCTAATACACAGAAGAAATACTATGTGCAGATCTCAGTGGTATCTCGGCAAATGGCAACATGTGGCTGCTGTTTTATAGGCTCAGAAGCTAAGCAAGGTTGGTATGTCTATGAAGGTTCTCAGTCATCCAGGTGGAATTGTCTGTAGCTTGAATCATGTCAACTGGATTTCTATTTTCTTAGTAGAAACGTTTCGCTCCTTATCCAAGGAGCTTCTTCAGTCTGAGCAAAGTTGGTAAGGGAATCCTAAATATGTTCCTAGGTAGCTGTGTGACCTTACACCTGGGGCTAGGTCATGGTTATATTGAGATGTAATTTTTAAGTCCTTTTATCATCTAAAGGAGGGTCGTTAAAATCACCATGCTGCTGTTGAGCTTCTGAAATGGTCTTAATCTTCCTAGGCACAGAAGACAAAACGGGGAGGAAGATGGGGGAGAGTTTGTGCCTGAGGCCCCCACCTCTATTCAAGGAAGGATTTTCCAAGTTGGCATAAATGGATTCCTTGACCCCTCTCTCAAACCACCTATCTTCTCTGTCTAAAATGTGAACATTAATGTCCTCAAATGAGTGTCCTTTTTCTTTTAGATGAAGATAAACTGCTGACTCTGGTCCTGTGGTGTTATTTCTCCTGTGTTGGGCCATCCTCCTGTACATAGGTTGTTTGGTTTCTCCAATGTAGAGTTCAGAGCACTCCTCACTGCACTGGATTGCATAAACTACATAAATTGCATAAAACACAAGAAAAGCAATGTAGTTTATGCAATCCAGTGCAGTGAGGAGTGCTCTGAACTCTACATTGGAGAAACCAAACAACCTATGTACAGGAGGATGGCCCAACACAGGAGAAATAACACCACAGGACCAGAGTCAGCAGTTTATCTTCATCTAAAAGAAAAAGGACACTCATTTGAGGACATTAATGTTCACATTTTAGACAGAGAAGATAGGTGGTTTGAGAGAGGGGTCAAGGAATCCATTTATGCCAACTTGGAAAATCCTTCCTTGAATAGAGGTGGGGGCCTCAGGCACAAACTCTCCCCCATCTTCCTCCCCGTTTTGTCTTCTGTGCCTAGGAAGATTAAGACCATTTCAGAAGCTCAACAGCAGCATGGTGATTTTAACGACCCTCCTTTAGATGATAAAAGGACTTAAAAATTACATCTCAATATAACCATGACCTAGCCCCAGGTGTAAGGTCACACAGCTACCTAGGAACATATTTAGGATTCCCTTACCAACTTTGCTCAGACTGAAGAAGCTCCTTGGATAAGGAGCGAAACGTTTCTACTAAGAAAATAGAAATCCAGTTGACATGATTCAAGCTACAGACAAGGTTGGTATGGTTCATACTGAAGGGGAGGCCATGGGGAAAGCTAGAGCTTTAGAAGTTGGAAAAAAATCTAGAAGGCAATGACAAACTACTTCCAGATTGTTGCCAAGAAAACAGCATAGATGCATCCATGTACTCAGCAGGAATCAAGCTTGATTCATAAGGATGTAAGAATAGCCTTGCAGTATTAGGCCAAGGCCAATCTTAATGTAACATTTTGTTCCTCATAGTGGTCAATGTGATGCCTCTTGCGTGCTTATAACCAGGAGATGAGAAATAACCCTCTCCTGTCGTTGTTCCCCTGCAACTGGTATTTGCAGTTATGCTGCCCACCTATAGAGGTAATACCGAGTATCAAGAATAACAGTTGTGTGTTTATTTATTTATTATTTAAATTTGTATCACCGCCCATCTCCTCCATACCTGGGGACTCTGGGCGGTTCACAACAATAAGTTAAAAATACAAAATTACAGCAACAATATTTATTTGTTTGTTTGTTTGTTTGTTTATTTATTTATTTATTTATTATTTGGATTTATCCCCGCCCATCTCTACCGTGGTAGACTCTGGGCGTTTATAGATATAGATCGGTTATAGAATATAGATCTGACCTACATGAATTTATCCATGAAAGTGTGTTTTCCATCACCTTAAATCTCTGTGATATCTTAAAAAGCTTTTAGCTTTTAGTGCCCTGGAGGGTCTCTAGATTGATTGGGGTCAGGTGTGTACAGTCAAGTTTGGTGAAAGGTAGCAGACAACAGATAGAGTTGTGTCCATGTACAGGAAGGTGCCACGGCATTGTAAAGGCCTAGAAATCTGTTTCCAACCAAGCAATGCAAAGAGCACAAAGATGGCTGGAGGAGCCACACATTCACAGAAGCAAGTGGAATGGTCATCAGTTTGCTGGTAATAACCTATGTTTTCGTTAGGCAACATGATTGTGCCATAGAGCACAGCTGATAACCTCATAGCACGCAACATTTAATGTTCCTACAGAGAAGGCCATCTGCCAGGAACAGCACATAGGCTGGTTATTTGGATCCAACCCTGTATTTCCCTTTCTTAGTGCTAGTCATCTCATAGATGAGCTGCAAAACTTTGTGGCCAAAGTTAGGGTGTTTTGCATCTCTTTACTGCTGTTTAGTGGTCATACAAATCTCTGCAGGCCTCTGTCAGCCCTGCAAGCCACTGAAACACAGTTCTGGAAAATGGAAGCTAGCACAGCCATCTTCCTGTGCGTGGTTTTGCCAGAGGAAAGGAAGGTGCTGTGCCTCAGATGCCAAGCCTCAAACAGTAGCTGGCATCACCCACCAGAGTAAAGGTTTACTTGCCTTTGTCCTTGGTCATTTGTTTGCTAACTATTATGTCCACGTGTATTAACATGGTTATTACCATCGACATCTGAAGAGCAGTCTGATGAGAAACAAATGAGTACTTATTTAAAGAAATTAATGTCTCTTCCCCAACTCAATCACATTCTGCTGAAGAATCAAAGAAAACAAAATATGTGCAAGACACAGTCTGTTTTCAGATATAGGTTTCCAATGTTTTAATGGGTTTACTCTGCAATAAGTCTTCCTTAAAGCCAGAATGAAATATTTCAGGGTAATTTGCAATTTTCATTATTAATGACCAAAGTCCCTTCTTCCATTCCAGTGCTTCATAATGTTCATTTTATATTCTCCACTGGAGGTGGGGGGAACCATGAAGACATGTTCCATTCCCAATTTGTCACACAAAATTTAGCATGTAAAGCTGAGCAGTCTCCTCTCCCACCATTCCAATCCATTCATGTTTCAGTTTTTGTAATCTGTCCTGCATTCTACTTATTAACTGGGAAAATATCTAAAATTAGTCCCAAAATTGGAGTAACAGGCATTTATTGCAGCTTTGGCTTAATTTCTACTTCATACTTCTACATCCCCTCAACAGTCTTGAACACTGGACCTAATCCAACAGAATGATGTTCAGGTGTGGTAAATGTAAGGTCCTCTATCAAGGTTGGAAAAATCAAATGCATAGTCACAGAAATAGTAAGAGTGAGCTTGATGAGAAGGATCTGGGAGTCTTACTGGACCACCAGCTGAACATGAAGCAGTCTGATGCAGGAGCTAAAAAGGCTAATGCAATCTTGAGTACCATAGGATAAGCATTGTGGCCAGATCATGAAAGGTCATAATTCCATTGTAGTCTGTCTGGGGAGACAATATTTGGACAATGTCTCCTAAGCATTCCATTTAAAAGGTTGATGGAAAAGTTAGTGCAAGTTAAGAGACCTACCGTGATAATAGGGAGATCTGGAAACTACCCAAAGGTTGTCTCATTCAAGAGAGCAGGAAATATATTAGACTTCTTCCTGGAAGTCTAAAATACAGTTGCTGAAAATGTTAACCTTTCCTAAGGCTCTCTCTCTTTTTTTAATAGTAATTTTATTCAACATTACAATTAAAAAGATAAGAACTAATACAAACTAAAAAAAATAAAAATAAAAATAAAAAATAGAAAGTGCAGAAAAGAAGAAAAAGAAAGAAAAATAGAAAAGAAAGAAAAATAAGAATATAGGAAAGAATATAGTAAAGAAAGAAAAGAAAGAAAGAAAAAAGACATATATAAAGAAATGACTTCCCCCTTCATAGCAACAAGTATAAACAATTTATAAACAGTTTATAAACAGTTATTAAATCACCTTCTGTTAAAATACAACAAATGATCTCTTCTTCCCATATCTCATCTCTTATCTATAAACAAATATTTAAAGCCTTGTCATTCAGTCCTGGTCAGCAAAAGTCAGCAAAAAAAAAAAGTTTTTCTTCTTTCATCCTCCTTATTATTTTTCCCATTTATCTATTTATTTCCAAATAATCATTTATAAAAATTAGAGGTACCAACCTATGTAAATCCTTCAACAGTATTTGCATTTAAATTGAAGATGTGAATGCATCTGGTCTTATAAAGTGCCAGTAATTATTTGATATTTAAAAGTTTGGAGATGTCCTGGTAGGATAATGGCTCACCACTTAATTGTACTGACAGTTTTTGAAAATTATGGATTGATTAAAGGGTGAAGAGTGAACAAGGCTTTACAGAGAGCAAAGTAGGAAACTCCTGGTATCTACAAGGAATTATGATTTGATGGCATTAGCGAATAAGTGAGATGTGATGTCCTGGTTTAAGCTGCTCTCTTTGTAGGATTGTAAATTTGTGGGGTTTTAACACCCAGTAAACATTTGGAATCTAGACAATGAATCTAGACAATTCAGAGGGATGTGTTTAGCACATAGAAGTTCCAAATTTCAGTTCCTGATATTTTCAGGTTAAATTGCTCAGCCAGCAAATCTGAGAAGGTTTCCATATCATATCTTAGATCAGGGGTCCCCAACCTGTGGGCCGTGGCCCACTAGTGGGCCGTGGCCTGTTAGGAAGTGGGCTGTGGGGCTCCCGCCTGCAAACCCCACCCCCAGTGCGTGCAATTGACTTCCACCTGCAAACCCCGCCCCCCGGTGCACACAATTGGCTCCCGTCTGCAAACCCCACCCCCCCGGTCCGTGGAAAAATTGTCTTCCACGACCGGTCCCTGGTGCCAAAAAGGTTGGGTAACCCTGTCTTAGATGGTTGTTGATGGTCAGAATAGCTAGTACCAGACTAGAATAGCCTTGAGAACATAAGAGGAGCCCAGCTGGATCAGGCCAAGAATTCTGTGTCACAACATAGCCAGACATATGCATCCTGCAAGTGCGTAAGTATGCTGTGGGGAACATAACCTTCTTCCACAGTTTCTCCTTAGAAGAAGGTATTCAGTAAAGGTGTGCAAATGATTTTGAATTGGATTTGCATCATCAATTCAATCTAAAATATCAAACTGTTTCAGTGTGAAACATTATTTCTATTTGGAACATTAAAACAATTTTATTTGGAATTTTAACTTAAATCTTCAGGTTTGTTCAATTCCTTTGCTCAGAAAACAAACTGCTTCTCTGCATGTACAAAAGTGATTGAATTGTCAGTTCAAATTGATTTGGTTCAACTAATTAATTTAATTTGGAGATTTGATTGATTTGCCTTTCAGTTAAATTTCCAGATTGAATCTTTACATAGCCCTATTTTTAAGGCCACACCCTTTGACTCTACAAAGGATATGCATCCATCAGGACTAATCATGTGGTCACATAGCTGTTCCAAGAAATGCTGGAGGAGAAGCTTCTATTTTGCAAAGAAGCAGAGCTGTTGTAAGGCAAACTGGGCTTCAGAAATCTAAAGGAAGTTAAAATAAAAGAGACTCTTCAGCATCTCTTACTTTTTAAAAAGGTTTTTTTTTAAACCACCTGTTTGACCTTCCAGATCTTGCCTGGAATTTTTTTTTCTATGGATTTTGAATTTTAAAAATCAATAGGAAACATTGTCTGAACAGATATCCCCTCCCTAAGTGAACAGATAAGGGAAGAGAACCTGTCCTGGTCTGCTCATCTTTCATCTTTTTTCATAGAATCAGAAAACTGGAAGAATCCCAAAGACCATCTCAACAAAGCAGAAGTTTCTTACCTGGTTGTAGAAGCACAAAGTGGCCTTTGATCATCACATTGCAGTAGCAGAGTCAAGTCAACATACTTTTGTAATCTGGCAACTTCCAGATGTGCTGACTGAACATTCTAAGAATTTTAATCCAAATGCATCTGGAGGGGCAAGGTTGGAAAAGGAAACTGAACCTTTCTTTCCTAGATGCTTTAGTCTCTAATGTACAGTTTAGTGATAGTGTAATCTACATTATCAACAAGGTCCTCTCTCCCATCTGTTGTAACATCTCCCTATTTCCTCTCTTGCACTCCAAATTTGAAACTTCCTTAAATCCAGCCAGAAAACTTTGCATCCAAGCTGAGGACTTTAATCCAAGCCTTCATGTTTCTCTAAAATTGCTCCTATATGTTACTCCACTGGCACTGAACTCATCTAAAAGATTTGTCTTTTAAGAGCCCTGTTTGGAATTGTGTTTGGAATTGGTGTTCTGCTCAGAAATGACTGTAATTTCTGAAGGTCTGAACTGACACATGCTGCTATGCCTTTACAATACCTGTGGTGCCTGTACATTTTGGAAATAGATTATTAAATAGAAACCAGAGGTCTCCAGAGGTCTCTCTACTTTGTGATAGCTACCCTGAAGTCCCTGATGCTTGAATAAAGAAAAGCATGAATAATTTGTTGTCACTCCTCCTTAGCTGTAGGGGAATATTCAACTTTTCCACCTATTCAGTCGCTGTGCTGGGGTTGTGTTTTATACTAGGCAATGCTTAGCTAATGCAACATGAGAATGGCTTTGTTTCCATGGTGCTAATAGGTCCTGCTTTTACTAGGGTCCTTTGAACTGATGGAAATGGGAATAACAAAGAGAATTGCTATGCTAGACCATCAGCTGTCATTTATTGTGGAATGTCTGCAAGCAAACAACCAAGCTCAGAGAGCGCCAAGGACTCCGCTATTATTTACTTTCTAAAATAAAACATGGATCAGCCTTTGTATTTGATAGCTTCCTTTATTAAATGTGGATTTCCAGATGTTACATTTAATGGAAGAGTTCTGGTAGTTTGATGATGGGGGATTTTTTTTCCAATAAATTGCTATGTCCAATCAGAAAACAGGTGAGTGGTATGGTCACTGAAGAGAATGTCTAAAGAAAATATTTTACACCATACAGAGCAGGAAAAGTGGTGAATGCACATTTGAAATGAATGCATTTTTATCTTGTGTTGCTCTATATTTATCTCAAGCTTATATTTAGCTGAAGCTTGCTGGTACTCTGCCCTTCAATCTGCATATATCCAGTTCCAGGCCCCAGGCCCAAAAAAGAACATATCAACAGATGAGCATATAGAAATGACCCCAACATATCTGTGACTAAGCTTTTGTTACCCTAGCATGCTGCTTGTAGCATCAACAAGCCAAATGATCTGGAAGCTGGACATAAAACTAATAGCTATCCCTGTCTGTCATTCTTGGCATCTGGTGTTCCCAGATCTACTGTCTCTGAAAATGGATATTTCTCTTAAAAACATTTAGAGCCTAAATAAGCCTCACCAAGAAAATGGCCATCTCTATATATTCACTGAATGTATAAGATTATGCTTGTGCCCACTATCCCTGCTTGTCCACAATAGCATTATACCTCACATGCACCCCAGATGTTCCTCACAATTCATCTGAAAGGGACCCTCTGTGTGCATGGAGGGACATCTTGTCAGGTTCCTCTATGTAAGTAAGGTTTCATTCATATGAATGGACCTTTTCAGGCTATAATTGACTATGTGATGAATAAGCTGTCCTGCAAGTACAGTTCCATTCCCAGTGAATATTTCCTGGTTGGCTTTACTTGTTAACATATGGTTATACTGGTCTATAAAACTATAATGAACTACAAGCCCTCAGCTCTAATAAAGGTCCCAGACTAGCAGCATCCATCCATCCATCCATCCATTTATTTATTTACGTACTTACTCAATTTCTGTGGCCGTCCATCTCAGACAAGTGACTCTGGGTGGCGAACAATTATCCATCCCAGCTGAGAAGAGTCAGATTTTTTTCCTCCCTATCCATTGTCTGGTTTGCCTCCTCCACCACCACCTTTGAGTGGTTCTCAGAAGAGAAATGTCAGTCATGTCAACAACCAATGATCACTTGGCTTTAAGGCCATGAAATGCAGGGTGAAAAGTCATTTGAAACATGGGAGAGGCAGGACAGGAAGTGAAGGCTTTGAACTGCTGTGGGTGTAAGATGGGAACTGCACCTTCACATATCAAGGGGCAATAAAATGATATGTGTGTGGCTTCATTCTAGTTTCCAATAAAGCTTTTTATGAAGCCACAGCATGTTGTGTTTCTGAGGGACCTCAACAAAGTCCAAAGAGCAGGAACTCCTCAGAAAAATAGATGAACAGAATTTGAACTCATGGAAAAATGTGGACATGCAGAGGAGGTTGAAAAACAAAGGAAGCCACCAGATCAGAACTGGATACCAGTTACCAGAGATAAGAATTGCCACAGAGTAGGTCACAAGGAAACCATCCATCAGGATCTGACCAAAATTGGAGGGTGGCAATGAGAGGTAAGAAATTTAACAGTTATCTGCCAGACAAGAAGTCACATTTCATCCAGCAACCTAACAGGTCAACAAAAAGCTGAGGTGATGTGGAAAGGAGGAAGGAGGTAGAAGGCATGCATGCATCAGTGGTGTGTCTCAAAGAAGAAGGAATGAGTTATAAATAGAGAAATTTGTAACACTCTCATCTCATAATTGGACTTTGAAGAACCAAGATAGGAATGGATGGGAATGGTATTCTCAGGAGTCTTCCATGGACAGACAAGAAAAGAAACAAATGGATCATTGAACAAAGTTCTCACACAAGGCACAAATGAGCAGGCTTAAATTATGCAACACATTATGCAAAGACCTAACTCTCTGGAAAAGGCTCTAATGCTGGGAAAGGTAGAAGGAAAGAGAAGAAGAAGACAATGAGCAGCAAGGTGGATGAACTCAGTTACAGTGGCTATGAGTGTACCATTGGAAGATCTGAAAGACCAGGTTAGGGACAGATCATCAGGGAGGAAATCTATCTTATGTGGTCACTAGGAGTCACCAATGACTTGATGGCACATAATCATCTCATAATTACATTGTTTCCTTCTCTTGTATCCATTCATTAGTCCAGTGCTTTCTAAAGTGCCGCTGTTGGCGACACACCAATGGCAGCAGCGGTGGCGGCATGTCAGTCCATGCGGGGGCAGGGGCGTGCACGGCGGTGGTGCGGGGGGCGTGCGGGGGCGGGGCGCGCACGGCGGTGGTGGCAGCGGCGGCAGCCTCCGCTAAAATGCAGAAGCGCTGATGGCGCGCTGCTGCCACCGCCGCCGTGCACGCCCCCGCTGCCGCTTCCGGGTTGTGTGGCGACACACCAGTCTGTGTGTTGCAACACACTAAAGTGTTGCAACACAGTTTGGAAAGCTGTGCATTAGTCCATCTTGCTAGATTTTTTTACTGCATAAGTTGGCAGGCTTTTGAGGATGCTGAGCATATTTGGAGTGTTGAGATCGTGACATAGGCACTCTTATCAAATGGCTGCCATAGAGAAGGCTTGCTCATTCCCAAAATCATTGATATGATGCGAATACCCAAGAAGAACTGTTGAAGTTGCTCTCTGTCCCCTATTCAAGCTTTCCAAGGATGCTATCACCTCCCAACATATCTTTGTCTTTTAAAATACTGTATATAATTAAGTAACCAACCTCCAATATTATTTTCAAAGAATGCTTTTAGTCTGTGTAGGGCCCAGTGGAGGGGAGCATTCTTGGAAATATAGATCATGCTTGAGGCCAGCATTTTGCTTTGAAGCATGCTTGTTTCTATCTTAGAGAGACAGAGAGAAAAGTCAGGTGGGACTGACAGCCTGCTGGGCATCAAGGGAGATGTTTACTCCAACAGCCAGATGTCAAATAGAGAGAGGGATTTTCCCCATGGGGGGAGTCAAATGACAAAAGCAGCATTGCAACACTGCAACACAAGCTCTCCCCTTTTATGTGTGGGTCATGACATTGCATGCAGATCCAGTGCAATGGCAAACTGCTGCTCTTGTCATTTGAAAGAAAGCTTCAGATCCTGCAGACACCTCTTGTTTTTTTTCTCCCTAGCCACATTGCCTGAAATGCTACAGATAGTATCTGAGTTTTTGGCAGGCTGCTTGATCTGTCTGCACTGCTAGATCTATCTCCCCATTTAGCCAAAGTTACTTAAAATTTACTTTTGAAAATGCACGCTTGAGCTCAAAAGCAGGAAGGGTGAAATCTGAATTGATTCAGCCCTGGAATTGTGGATTATTTCTTTTCATGTGTCTGGGAAGCCAGAGATCTGTAAGGTTGACTGAGATCCGGGAATAAATGGTGTTTCAGAGGGACCAGATTGCTGGAGAGTGAGACAATTCATATGTATCCATTGGCCATGCCAACTAAATAAGTGCAAGAATACCACACACACACCCCATGAAAAATTGTCCAGAATTAACTTTTTCTGTGAAATAACTGAAAATAAATGCAAAGAGATTCTGGGGTGATAAAAAGATCTTCTTTAAAAAGTGCATAATGAAATTATAAAATTTGCTACTGCTAGATGTGGTGATGAACATCAATTTAGACGATCTTAAAAGGAAACTAGGCAAATTCATGGAAGGTAGGGATATAAACACTTTACTTAAAGTTTGCTTATTAGATTTATATCTTGCTTTTCCTTTAGGAGCTCAAGATGGCATCCATAGTGCTTCCTCCTCTCATTTTTCCTCACAACAACCCTGTAAGGTAGATTGGCCTGAGAGAGAGAGAGTCCAAAATGATCTAGGGTGCTCCTTTGGCTGAGGTGGACTAAAACCTGGGTCTCCCTGGGGCCACATTTAACATTCACTGCTCTTTTAAAAAAAATTTAAAAAAACATTTACTGTGGTCCTGATGACTGTGCACCAGCTTCAGAATCAAAACAAAAGGCAGAAGTCCTGGTTGGGACCTTTCTGGATGCATCTGGTTAGCCTCTGCATGACTAGAGAACATGCTGGACTACATTGGCATTAGATCAGATCAGGCCTCTTAGTATATCTTATCAATTGGGAAGCTAACATCAACTCAACCAGATACTGGATTATATACTGCTATCCACTACAAAACTCTGAGGTGATTGCAATTGTGTTCCGAGGGCTTCTGCAGAGGGTAAGAAAGAAATCCTCATTCATCCCCTCCCACTGAAAAGAGTGCCGTCCATATATTTTTTGACTCTTGACTCTTTAAATATCTAACTCTGGCCATTATGGCTGGTGTGATGGAAACTGCCTTCTCCCAACAGTTATTACCTATTCAGTAAGATGTAGTTGGAAAGGAACCCTTTGAGTTCCATCTTATAGGGGTGTTACCATCAGAGAGGACAAACACAATTTCCATTTCTCTCCCTCTCCCTTGGAACATGTCGATGAAGGTTCTCAGTCATCCAGGTGGAACAGTCTGTAGCTTGAATCATGTCAACTGGGTTTCTATTTTCTCAGTGGAAACGTTTCGCTCCTTATCCAAGGACTGAAGAAGCTCCTTGGATAAGGAGCGAAACGTTTCCACTGAGAAAATAGAAATCCAGTTGACATGATTCAAGCTACAGACTCCCTTGGAACAGTGCTTCACCCAAAGTTAGATCAGCACCTACCCATTTGCCTTTTAGAAAAGGCACCAAGATTTGTTTCAGGAAGTCTTTGGTTTCAGAAAGTCTTTGGGCATTGACAGAATAGTGGGTTCCTTCCCCTGAAGTTAGTGTTCCTTGTTAGTGAAAGCATTGTTCCTTGGCATGATGGATGTCTTGATTGTTACTATCAATTTTTAAAATTATAATTATAATTAATATTAGTATTAATATTGATTGTTTAGCTTTTGCTTTTTCTGCATTGGAGTGTACGTCATTTGAAGTAATCTGCATCTAAAGCAGGCTATAGGCCTAAGTAAATAAATACATCCCTACATGCAAGCATATACACTGGAATCAATAAACATCTGAAGGGTTATAGAATCGTCACCCCGATCTTAAATCAGTATGTCTCTCTAATTCTGAAAATGCGGGTCCCTCTGCTAAAATAATATCTGCTAAAAGTTGGGGAGCTTGTTTACTTGGTTATTGCTTGCTATGATATATGATTAACATTTGAAGGGGACCCCTCCAGTATTCTACAATTAACTGGAGACACTATTTATATTGCTGATTTTTTAAATCAATCTGTACAATCAAATAATTATCTAAATATTTGTTTGCTATTGCCCAAGCTCTAGCCGGATTAGAGATGTTACTCATGTTACCAACACGTTGAGTAAAAATGTGATGTTTCTGTCTTCTTATTAAGAGACAGAGGATTGTACCACTGGGTGTGAGCTGTGATGGCTCTCCCAGGATTTGTCCCAGCGTGCACTGCTGAGCTTTCAGGAAATGTTTATTTATTGTGAACCGCCCAGAGTCTACTGCGGTAGAGATGGGCGGTGATAAATTTGATTAATAAATAAATAAATGTGTAAAATATCCATGATTATCTTCAGAATGGTGTCCTTACCCAAAATGAGGAGCTGATCCCTAGCCTTACCATTTGTAGTGACAATGTTGGCTGGGAACATATCAGCTTATTGCACAAGGCAGACAAACATTTAGCTATGTCCTAATTTCATCTAGGTCTTCTCCTCCTAGGAAATGCCAGGAGGGCAGCATTCAAAGCAATACAATGTCATAGAATCTGACAGGCTGTGGCGTGCATGACAATAGTGCTGAAATTTGCATTTCAATACTTGTCATCTGGAGCTTGCATTTCTCCTGAACCTTTACTGAACAAACTGTCTTGCCAGGGTCTTCCTTCTCATGGAGATTTTCCAATGTGAGGCAAGATGAGATGCGCACGTACAGCCAGAAATTATGTAAAGAATGCTGCTGGGACAAAGGTTATGTGCAAATAGCATCTGTAAAGTCCAGTGTGTCTGCTTAGAGCTATCAGCTCATATGGATTAATTTCATATATGCATCTTAAACACACACAAACGAACATTTTATTCTTTTTTTAGATTTTAAGCAATAACCTGCAGGGATGCAAATAAAGGTAATACGAGGGCATCATATTATTGACAGCTATTGAAACGTAGTCCTTTCCAATAAAGATTTTCGGTAAGACAAAGAATAGACTAGGTTCCTAGCTTGGGTTGTATCAGTGCCACTGGCAGCAATGTCTGCTAAGGTAAGAAAATTAAAGGTGTTGTTTTTGGCCAGCGGCTTGGCTCCCAGGTATCTACCCCCCCCCCCCATCCTCCAGACAGTGACTCATGCCCTAGTTCACCTCACAGCTCAACTATTGTGATGCACTTTAATGGGGCTGTCCTTGAAAATCACTCAGAAGCTCCAACTGGCCCAGCATTCAGTGGCACAGGCTGAACGTGATACCTCTGCTTCATGAGCTGCACTGGTTACCATAATGCTTTTGGGTGTAATTCAAGGTGCTGGTTATGGCCTATAAAGCTGTCAACCCCACTAAGCACACCAGACCAGGAAATCCACTCCACAAAAAGGCTAAAACTACTTTTATGGAGATTGGCTATGATAACAAAATCTTGCAAGTCTGATTGTGCTATACCTCTTCCTCCTCCTCCTCCTCCTTATGCTCCAGTGAATTAGGGAGGTGTCTGAGCCTCTTATGAATATTTTCTTTGTTGTAAAGATATGTTTCAGCCCCTTTTGCCTAGGTAATGGTTCCTGCATATTTCCATCAAGGTCATCTTCCCTACTGTCTAAAAGAGCCCTCCATGGTGTAGGGACTGGTTATCTGAAGGACTGCCTATATCTCATGGTGTCTGTCTAGCTGGTTCAAGCTGACAGGATTGGCACATTCTGGGTTCCCTCAATTACACAGTGTCATCTTTCCAGGAAGCATGCCGTCTCCACTGTGGTGCCTGCCTTCTGGAATGAGATCCCCCCCCCCCCAATCTCCATGTGGCTCCCTCTCCCCTGCCTCTGGTGGCATTCCAGAAAGCCTTAAAGCCCTGGCTGTTCTCCCAGGCCTTGGAGTAGGGTGGTTGTGGCCTCTGTCAAATTGTCTGAGGGTGTGGGTTGGTTATCCAGACTTGCCATCAGTTTTTCTTCTTTATTCCTTTCTTATAATTATTGTATTGTATTGTATTGTATTTTTATTTATCCAACTTCTATCACCGCCCATCTCCCCCCAAAAAGGGGACTCTTTTCTCTTCCGTTTGGTTTTATGGTATACCGCCCAGGGTCAGTTCGAAGTTGGGCGGTACTTAAAAAATTAAATTAAATTAAATTAAATTAAATTAAATTAAATTAAATTAAATTAAATTAAATTAAATTAAATTAAATTAAATTATTAAATCAAATCAAATCAAATTAAATAATTAAATTAAATTAAATTAAATTTTATCCCTCTGTTGTTTAACCCAGGAGGGAATGTGTCATGTTTCCCTCTGTGGGAAATGCATCAGGTGGGGGTCCAAAAAAAGATCCTCTTGGCTGTGGCCCTATCCACAACAGTTTGAACTGAACTGACCCTACCTTGCTGTTTTCAGAAAGAAAATGTAAACTATTTCATTTCAGAGTGCTTTTGGAATGAATTGAGTGTTCATGTTGCTTGTATGGGGAGGATGCTCTAGCGGGAGTGTGCCAGATTCATTATAGCTTTATTTGGATTGTTTTTACTGCATTGCTTTTGAAATGGTTTTATTGTTGTGTTCATATTTTAGATTTATTGTTGTAAACCATCTGGAGCTGGATGGAATAGGGCAGTGTAAAAATAATAAATTCCATACATACATGCCTACATACTTTCTGGGCAAGTTGGAACATTTTGACCAGCAAGCCACAAGTACTACCAAAGCTCATTGTTACTTTAAGTGTGCTTGTGTAACCTTGGATCTTTAATCTGAAGGCTATCTTGCAGGGCAGCATATGGTTATCCGAGGGACCACCTCATCCCTATTACATTGTCCCGTCCTACCCGATCTTGCAGAGAGGGCATGCTGCGGACCCCCTCTATAAAAGAATTCCATCTAGCGGGGTCTCGGAGGCGAGCCTTCTCTGCAGCGGCACCTGCCCTATGGAACATCCTCCCTCCAGAGATAAGACAGGCCCCTTCACTCCTGGACTTCAGGAAAATATTAAAAACTTGGCTCTGTGATCTCACCTGAGGCGAGAGGGAAAGTGGTCAAGCTTGGGGATGGCTGATTTCCTAGAGTCGCCTCCAATATTTTAAATATGTTCAGCTTCACTGTATGAACCACCTGCCACTTGGTTTTTATTATATTTACTGTATTTATATTTTATTGTGTTTTTATTGTATTTTAATGATGTTGTTGTAGCTGTGAACTGCCCAGAGTCCCTCCTTGAGGGGGAGATGGGCGGTCATAGAAATTTAATAAAATAATAATAATAATAATAATAATAATAATAATAATAATAATAATAATAAAATAAAAAGCCCACCTTGTTCAAAAGTTAATGAATGTAATAGGCCAGGCATGCTGTAGTTTAGAGATAGGCAGTGTGGTTCCTATAACCACCAATATACACCCCAACTATTACCTGGTACCCCCAGGCTTAATACTCTATTTGACTTTCTTACATTATAATAACAATAATGGCAATAATGCTACTCTCATCACCAGTAGGAAATTGTCAGACTGCTGTGGGTCCAATTGTTAAAGGTAAGATTGGGCATACTTTTGAAACCAGAATTTACACTTCCTTTTTTACAGTCCTCCAGGGATGGCAGAGGTAGCAATGCTGGTGGTGATAGTACAGTCATCCGAAGTCAAGTGCAATGTGTTTTGCAGGAAGAAGAAGTACAGAATTCAGAGCATGATACATTTGCAGAAGGGATTATTATATTCAAAACTGTTAACCCATCAAAACTGGTATTACTTCTCATCTGTATGCAGATATGTCAGTGCTGCATCAAACTCATTTATATTGTGCTTACCTCATTTTAGCCTTGAAGAAAGGACGATTCTGGATCACACCTGACCCATATCATAAAGACGACAACATTCAGATAGGAAGAGAGGTCAAGATATCTTGTCAAGTGGAGGCAGTTCCCTCTGAAGAGCTCATGTTCAGTTGGTTTAAAAATGGTCGACCACTGCGCAGCTCTGAAAGGATGGTGATTACTCAAACAGATCCTGATGTCTCTCCAGGAACCACAAACTTGGACATCATTGATTTGAAATTCACTGATTTTGGGACGTACACATGTGTTGCATCTCTGAAAGGGGGTGGCATCTCAGATATCAGCATTGATGTCAACATTTCCAGCAGCACAGGTGAGGGTGTTTCTGTAACTTTCTGAAGGTCAGTTGAGGAGTTCAGTACCAATTCCTTTAGGGACATGTGAAACTTTCTGAAAGCAAGACAGGCCATTTTTTTCTATTGAAACTCAATATTATCTGCACCTTGGGATGGGCAAACTGCAGCCATCAACCTAATTTCAAAAGCTTTCCCTCTGCAAACCAGGTTTATGGCAAATGCAATCTGTCTTATCCTTCTGCAGTGGGAGGGAGAGAAAGAAAAAAAAGAAGAATGTATCAAAAAGAAAGGATATCAGGAAGAGAAAAAAAGTAAGTTTAAAAAAAGAGAATGGGTTGTCCCTCCCCATTTATGTACCATCAGTCATTGGCAATCCTCCCCCTGCAGATTATTCTCAAAGGAATGAAGACCCAGTTACACTTCCTGGCCAACTGTGCAGCTGTTTGGGTTTTCACAATGGAATTTTTCCCAGTCTCCTTAAAATTGCAAGCAATTGACTGATGGAGATTTTGCATGCAAAGCACACATGCTGCCACTGTGCTATGACCCTTCAAAATACCTTCACATTGATGTAGGAATGAATGTGAGAAACATTTGTGGATCTGAAAATAGCAGGAGTGGGGGATATTGTTGCTTGCTGATGTATTTCATTTCAATTCTAGCACTACATATGCCAAAAGGCAGAACGTGTGTATCTCTGTATGTGTGTGTCTAGCAGAGATTATTAAATGTCTGGCATATGATGGATGAATAATGGTTGTACGTGTTTGTCTTGCACGGTTGAAGCTGAGAGGACCATTCTATCCCATGGTGTGTTTCTCCTCCAAAAGAAAGTAATCAGTGCATTACTACTTGTTGAGATAGATTCATTTGGAAGAGCGATTGGATGTATCAGAAGAATCCATCAGGTGGCTGTACCTGAAAGCTTTTCATAGCTTCTTCAGCCAGTGACAGATTATGCTGCCCACTGAATTTGCTGCTTCACCATGTGTAAAGAAAAGTCAAAAGAGGGAGAGTAAAGCCAATGCTTGTAGGATGCTAATGCTCTCAACTCAGTTGTAGGATCACCTTGGTCATAAAACAACTATGGATATCTCATTGTGTATGTAAAATAATTACTGACTTACCAAAGTCCATGATAACAATTTGCTTAGGTATGGATTTATATATGTTACTTTTTTTTCCTTTGTTAAATAAATTCAAAGTAACTAACAAAAAAATAATATATCATAAAATGAGTTAGACATGCAAATTGATTAATTCTGTTAAAAGCAGTCTTGCAGTTTAATTAGTTGAAATAACTAGAACCTAATTTTATACCTTAAAATAATGAACAAAATATAACAACAGAAAGACAGAACTTCAAGCCATGTCCAAAACTTGATGAAAGAAAAAAAATTCCGAAACTTAAATATACAGGCACATTAACTGTTAAGTGAGGACATACAGAGATCCCGGAAAATTACAAACTGAACAAGATACTGTACACTGAAAACTGAAAGAAGAGGAAGAAAAATAATTTTTTTGTGGGGTTTGTAATTTTTATAGGAAACTATACAACCTGTGACCCGTTGGGTCATTGTTTCAGAGATATTTCCTTACCGGATTTCTCAGTGCCTTCAACAATGGCAGATCTTCTCATGTACCTGTACTGCCTTCTGTGGAAAAGTTCTTAAAATTCATGGTGACATTCAGAGATGTATCTGCCTTGAAAGTAGCCCATGTTAAACTGTATAGCCCAGTCAAACATCAGGAGTTGACCACAATAAATGTTTTATGACATTTTGCATTATGTCATAAAATGTTTTATGATAATTTTATGTCCTAAAATGTTTTATAAAAATTGCCAAATTTCTATTCCACGGGAGTCATGGGCCCTGGATTTTGTATGCATTCTGTAAGTTAGCCCATTTGAGGTACCTTGGTTGAAAAAGTTTTGCTCTATGACGTGCCGTTTCACCCAGTTAAAGGTTACAGACACAAGAGTTTTAGAGATAGATAGAGAGATAGAGAGAGCAGGGGGCATGATGGCTCAGCGGTTAAGACGCCAGGCTTGTCGATCGGAAGGTTGCAGGTTTGGAGGTTCGAGACCCTAGCCCCGCATGACGGAGTGAGCTCCTGCACTCGCCCCAGCTCTTGCCAACCTAGCAATTTGAAAACATGCAAATGCAAGTAGATTAATAGGTACCACTTTGGTGGGAAGGTAACAGCGTTCCGTGCACGTCATGACGGCCACATGACCGTGGAAGCATCTTCGGATAGTGCTGGCTCTTCGGCTAACAAACGCAGATGAGCACCGGCCCCTAGATTCGGACACAACTGTGTGGGGGAACCTTTACCTTTACCTTTACCTTTACCTTTACCTTTACCTTTACCTTTACCTTTACCTTTACCTTTACCTTTACCTTTACCTTTACCTTTACCTTTACCTTTACCTTTACCTTTACCTTTACCTTTAGATAGATAGATAGATAGATAGATAGATAGATAGATAGATAGATAGATAGATAGCATTTCCAAGGTGACTTGCTGGGCTATTATTGGAGACCTGTTATGGAACTCTAAAAAAACTCTCAAAGAAGAGACTCAGTGAATGCTATAGGAGGCCCTAGTCAGTCCCAAAACATCCATTTACCAGGAAATAATCTAAGGATGCATTCTGCCACCTCTTTTAACTCTGTAGGATTTTATGTGTCACTTCACCTTATCTTTATCCTTTTGCTTGGCAGATGGGCATCCCCTCAAAGCCTCTCACTGTTTTTTTTCCCAGTTTCTATTCATATTTATGTGACTTGGAGGCATTCTTCTAAATAAATATGATGCCAGAGGCAAACATTTGGCTTACCTTGCATTTTTCATTTTTGAAATCTATCATCTGTCTGCCTGTCTGTCTGGTGGTTCAGTGAACCTGGAAGCCTGAGTTGGTAATCCCAGACTTAGCATGCGTATCCACCTAGCTTCCTGCTCCCATTTGGGTCCTTGGTGTGGAAGCTGTCCTCATCCTGTTCTGTGCAAAAGGGGTTCCAAGGTCACACCTCAGCATCTCATTTAAGACACTCTTGAATAGCCCAACTCAGACCATTCACTGTTTGAGCCCATGTAGAAATTCAGCCATCCCAAACATACGGTACTGGAGTCTTTGTCTGAAACACCACTGCTGATTCTTCAGAGCTTTTGCAACTGATTAGAAAGGCTCCTACATCAGCCTGGTTAAACAAGGTTGCTGCCCGATACCTCAACTAGATGATCTGGAAGTACATCATTTCTCTCCACAACCAGAATATCACTTGCCTCCGTCTCCTTGTTTTTCAAAGGTGTGACTTGCAATTTGAAAGTGTGTTTTTATATTCTATCAAATATATTTCCATATTCTATCACATTCTCTCTTTTGGTTTTGGTAGGGTAGGTCTGGGTGGGCTGCTCTCCTTTCAACTAACTTTTTAATCTACAAAGGAAATTTGCAGATTGAATCTCACTCTCTTAGGCACTGGGTCTCTGGCCCTACTGGTTGACTGCTGTGTGCTCTGGGTAACTTTGACAGGGTATGAAAGCAGTAATCTCCCTTCTTTTTAGTTCAAAAGTGCTTATTAATGTTTTTAAGTTGTGTCTGTTGTCATAATGACAAAAGTAATTTTCTAGGCTATATAATTAATGGCTCAGTCAAAACATTTGCAAGCTGCAAGTATTCTTTAGAGCAGAGCTTTCCAAACTGTGTGCCGCGACACAAAAGTGTGTCGCCACACACAGTCTGGTGTGTCGCCACACAACCCGGAAGCGCGGATCATCATCAGCGCTTCCGGGTTTTCCCGCGGCGACACACCAACGGCGGTCACCGCGGGAAAACTTTGGAAAGCCCTGCTTTAGAGTGACAATTTCATTTTTAAAAATTCGTCCCTTTTACTATTGTCATTTATTGACCGGCAAAATGCCCTTTTTCATTGAGAGGTTTTGTTGGTTCTTTTTGTCTTCCTTTTACCCTTGGAAACAAACAGAGGGAGATGAAATCCAGGGGGTTTGCAAAATATACTTATGCCTCTTTATTGTGCTTTGAATGCAATTGTGAGGAGCGAGAAAATGACCTCAAAATGGTTGCATGACCAGGCAATTGAAGCCCCATCCCATTTTAATATGAATGGTACATATTTAAAAAAGGGGTAGCACTTCAGTTGCCCAACTGTGCCCACCGTTTTAGCATTGTTGACCTCTCCCAATGGATGCCCTGGACAATTTGCCTCTGTTATTTTACTCCTGATGAATTTGCCACAGTTTGTTTGTGACATTTCTAAGCTGTCCAACTCCAAAATGACCCCGATGTAATATCTCAATAAGTCTTTTTCTTAAGCTGTCATTTGTTTATTTATTGTAAATTGTATACTGCCAATTTTAAGAGTCAAACATATTACAAATCTTTGTTCAGAAACAAACCAAGATCAATGGGAGCTCCTGAGATAAAAGGCTTACAGATGGGAAGGAAATGGGGTATAAGAGATAAGTATACTAGTATAGTTTAGAAAGCCTTCGACTATACATAGTTTAGAAACTTCTCAGTAATGGTGGATGGGTTTATTTATTTTTATTATTTATTTATTTATTTAACTTATATGACCGCCCATCTCCCCCAACGGGGAACTCTGGGCGGTTTACAATAAAACTATTAAAATAGAATAAAGAATATAAAAACACAATCAAATAATACAATAAATAAATTATAAAATCCAAATGGCCAGATAGCTTAATAAAAAGAAGGACATTATGAAATTAACCACCCCCATGAGGAACTATTATTTCCTCCTTCCCATGCCAGGCGGCAGAACCAGGTCTTCAGATCTCTCCTAAAGGTCGGGAGGGAGGGGATCTGCCTCAACTCTGGGGGCAAGGTGTTCCAGAGTGCTGGTGCTTGGTGCAGAGTGCTGAGTGGTTGGGTTGCTCTGTAGATCTTGCTAACCTAAAAATTTAATCAACATTATCACTATCATCCTAGATTTCTCACATCTAAATAGACCATGAATTGGAATGTTCATATTCTATTTTAGATCTTTTTTCCTGCTTTTTCAAGATATATTTGCATATATTTCCATTTGTATCCTACCTCTCCTAAAAATATCCCAGGTCAAGTAGGATTTCACATGTGTTTCTATTAAGGATAAGCAGCTTTATGCCAACCAGACATTTTGGACTTTCATTCCCATCTGTCCTAGCTAACATAGCTAATTCTATGGGAAAATATCTGGAGAACAACAGATTCCATTCACCATTATATGTGATGTAGGTATGTCTATGTATTGTGTGAAGGTAGAGAGGAAAGCTTCTTCTATTCCCCTTACCTAGGCATGAGAGAGTGAGTGAGTGAGTGAGTGAGAGATTGTTCTACCAAATATATTAAAAGAGTAGAAAGACTGAAATATACAAGGCCTTCTCTGATCACCCTCCATCCCACTGAATTGACCTTATCTCTTCTTTGACCACCTTTCTGAAATTGTCTCGGTATAACCACACAAACTATGCTTGACCGAATCCATCTTCTCACCTTCTGAAATCACCCATAAGAATCTTGCTGTAAATACCAAAGAGGCCCTGGAGAATAATCCTTCCCAGTTGTCATTCTTGCTATGCAGAAAGCATTGCCAGTAGAGACTCATTTTGATTCCCTCTCCTCTTTCACTCTATGAGGAAGGTGAGAAGGTAAGAACTCTTATTGGTTCAGCCCAAGAGTCCATCTCATATCTATTATTTTCAGTCACACAAACTCACAAGGAACACATCCAAAGAGCCTTTCAAAGACATATTGCTTTTAATCACAGAGGCCCCATTTGGTTATCTTGGTTAATAACCATTGGGCAACACCATAAGTATATGTAAGAACAGAAATGTCCTTCTTTGTAGTCCATTTTGTCCAGCATGTTGCTTTCAACAGGGCCCACAAGCAGTGATGTTCTGCCACACAATTGATGGCTGATGTTTTAATTTTAGTCAGGGAGTAGGAGTTGGACAGGTTGCTGGTTTTTAGACGAACTGAATATGGCTCTTGCTGCTTTTGTTTATATATCTTTTGTGTTTATTTCTATTATGGAGCTGCAGGAATAGCGCTATAGTTGAAAGTATTCTTGGTTTTTCAGTATCGTACCACAGCAAGATCTGAAAACAAATGTGTTCGTCATAAAATCAAGACAAGTTCTTTGATGAAGAGCGTTAATGTATTCACATTTCAAGGGAAAACAACAATAATGTCTGCATTCTTTCCATAGTGTTTTGTGTATTTGTTAGTTTTGTGTATTTGTTTTAGTCAGTAAAGGTCTCTGTAAACATTTTCATTCCTCAGTGTACTACTAGGTTGAGTAGATTGAGAAAACAAGCTTTCCCAAAGTATTGATGGACCAGAAGGAAGCACCCTATTTTTCTGGATTTGGGCTATCTCTACCGTTGCTTTGTCCACTTAAGTGTCTGCTTTCTGAAAAAGCAGAAATTATTATTTATTTTATTTTATACACACACATGCAAACTCACTGCTAGGAAAGGGGAATAGGCATTTCTGGCATTGTTCATTTGGTATGCCAAAATTATTTGGCTACCACTGGATTATTACACTTGGGAAAAGAGATGGCATCATTTCCTGTTTTACCTTAGGCAGCCAAATGTCTTGAACAGGCTCTCAGTAAAGGGTAAAAGGAAGACAATGTGATGCTGATAATGTGTGTTTGTGAACATAGTGGAAAACATGAGAGGAGAAGTTCATATGGTAGGTGCATTTTGGTTGGAAAGCCATTGCACAGTGATAAAGATATGCAGTATTTACATCATCTACAGTGCTACCTGATTGATGAAAAAAATCAAGATGTGATCTTACCATACATTTGTGGTCATGGCTGCTCTGACAGAATCTTAGGCATTACAAGGTTTGAGGGGGGCTCTGGACAAAAGGCTGGAGCAGGTAGCAACCCTTAGCTGATATTTGGCTGAGTTTGAATATTTATTATTTATTTATTTATTATTTAAATTTATATGACCGCCCATCTCCCCCAACGGGGGACTCTGGGCAGCTAAGAATAATAATATAGCTAATATAGCTAAGAAGGGTTGACCTGGTTAATAGTTGGATGAGAAGGAAATCCCAAGCTATAGGCTAGATTAAGAAGTTGAAAAAACAAAAGAAGGCAATGAGAAACATTTTATATTGTTGCCCAAAAAATCCAAAGGTGTATATCTTATATGGTCACTAGGACCATGCCTGACTGGAGGGAGTCTTTCTCTTTACTAACAAAATATTACCAGGAAAAATACTGGTAACCATAATGCTGGTAATGTAATTTCCAATATAGTAAAATCAAAACATAACCTCAAAGTTACATGGATTGTTATACATACTCAAGGATATGGTTTATTTCACACAAACTGCAAGTTGAAAAGGGGCAGATGTCAGATTATTCCATCAATGAACCATGCATACAATGAATTATGGGTGCTCATGTGCCTTCCCATAATAAAGTAAATAAATATCCCTCTTAAAGAAAATAATGGCACTCAGAGAACAGGCAAGGTTCCGATCTCTTATTCCTTACATTGTGTTGTGTATAACTCTGTCAAAATACATTCAGATGTGAAAACCTCTTACCTGAATACAAATAATTTTGCATCAATGAAGGATGGTTGGTTGGTTTGATTATTCACTTATTTTTGCTGCTCATCCTCCTACAAAAAGATTACCTATAGGGTAATATTACTCTTCCAGAGCATCCTAGCTGTTTGAGTGACCCCTAAATTATACCTTATATTGTCTGATTAGACATTCAAAGTCACAGAACTCTCATGTACTAACCATTTCATTTCCACTTGTTTTTTTTTTCCTTTCCTTTCCCCTTTGCACCCATTTGAAGTTCCACCCAACCTGACTGTTCCACAAGAAAAGTCACCCTTGGTCACCAGAGAAGGAGATACCATTGAACTGCAGTGCCAGGTGACCGGGAAGCCCAAGCCCATCATCCTCTGGTCCAGAGCAGACAAGGAGGTTCCCATGCCAGATGGGACAATGCAGATGGAGAGCTATGATGGGATCCTGCGGATTGTCAACGTCTCAAGGGATATGACAGGGACTTACAGGTGTCAAACCAGCCAATACAATGGATTTAACGTCAAGCCAAGGGAAGCACTGGTACAGCTGATCGTACAGTGTAAGTCTTTGTTCCCTTTTACTCCACCCCTCCTGCAGTAATATTACATTTTGAAATAGTGTTTTTGGAATCTGGGCATCATTGTTTCAATCAGCAGATTCAAAACATACTTCCCTCTTGTGTGAATTGTGGAGTTCTTTGTCTTCTCCATGAAATTAGCTTTTGCAACACTGTCCTCTCTCAAGCAAGAATATGCTTCAGTATTTGGTTGCCCATAAACAAACAACTTTCTTTGACTAACCTAGACTTGGAGTTTTGGTTAGTTTGAACAGGGAAGAGATTGGTGTGTGCTAGCATGTGAGATGTATCCCTTATTCTGTGAATGGAAGAATCATTTTATCAGTTTGATATTAAATCAAGCTGACATTCATTGGCAGGGTTCACTCATCATGCCAAAGCCTATTGTTATGCTTATTAAACATGTTTTGCCCAAACCATAAACCATAGTATAGTTTAACATGATAGCTTGGTTTGTTCAAGATGCTAAGATTTTGGCTGGATTCCCAAAAAAGCTGAAACGCAGATTATACAACCCATTTTAACCTAGCCAAACATGCCATGTAAATCCCACCAGTGAATCACAGCATTTTTTTAAAAAAAATAAAATAATGTTGGATATCGATCCTATTTTAATGTAAACAGATTTTATTTTTGTAATGGCAAATTCTAGAAGAACTGCTTTGATCAGTCTGTTCTTGGTTGCAGCAAACTAACTGGGAATCTTGATAGAAGCTTAAATATTAGCAAATTAACTAGAATCCATGTTGTCATATGCCTGAAGAGTTATCTTAAGTAGGCTCATTATCCCTCCATATATCAGTTTAGTCAGGACTGTAAATCTAAAATGGAGATCTTCCAGCTTCCCCTCTCATGTGAAAAATTGGCCTGAAAAAATTGTGCTGAGCGGCCAAAACTGATTAGCCCTAGCTTGAAATTTCATTAGAACAACTTAAAAGACCCGGTCCCTTTGCAAACCAATGATTGATTATGTGCCATCAAATTGCTGTTGACTCCTAGAAAACACATAGAAATATATTATCCACAACAATCTGTCCCTAACCTGGTCTTTCATGTCTCCCAACGGTGCACTCATTGCCTCTGTAACTGAGTCCATCCATCTTGCTGCTGGTTGTCTTCTCTTTCTTTCTACCTTTCTCAGCATTAGAGCCTTCTCCAGAGAGCTAGGTTTTCGCATAATGTGTCCAAAGTAGAATAATTTGAGCATGGTCATTTGTGCCTCGAGTGAGAACTCTGGATTGATTTGTTCAATGATCTATCAATTTGTTTTCTTGGCTGTCCATGGTATTCTCAGGAGTCTTCTCTAACACCAACGTTCAAAACCATCAATACTCTTCCTATCCTGCTTCTTCAAAGTCCAACTTTTGCTTCCATAGAGTGACATAGGAATACCATGGCTTGCATGATTCTGATCTTTGTAGGTATAGAGACATCATGGCATTTGAATATCTTTTCCAAGCAGACCAATGAAGAATTTGTTTTTGTTTTGTTGAAAGGCTGCTTTGAAAACCTATGCCTGGAGAAAAAAACAGAAATTGGTAATTGGGAAGAAATGTAGGTAAAATAACAGAGGTAAACTGTCAGATACAGACATATACGTATACAGTACTTTGCTCTCATGATAGCAGTAAACATTTAGAGCACAAACCAGTACTCCAAGGAACCTTCACCATTTCTGGGAACTAGGGTGAAAAAAGTAAACAACTTGTTATTTCCTTCTAAGCTACTGGGACCCCCTTAATGAATCTTCTGAAATCTGATACTCTCCAGGTGCTTTGCACTTCAACTCCCACAGTTCCTAGCCAGTGGCTGTGTTCACAAGGGATTGTGGGGGTTGAAGTCCAATGTGTGTGACTGACACAAGATTTGGGGAAGAATTACCAACTTGGTCTATGTATATGTGCTTTCTTCACACAAGACATTGTGTGTTCATATAATATGTTATGCCAAAGCAAAGAAATTATGACATTGCCAGATGGTCTGCTTCTCATATGTTCAGACAACAGCTGGCTTCCCACAATGTGTTTTACCATGGACTTCCGAATCCTATCTGCAGGTAGCCCCTTTCATTCCAATTCTGTTGCCAAATTATGCTTTTTAGCATGCATTTGGATCAATTAGGCCACAGATATCTTGAAAGTTAGTGTTCTCTATCCTTCACCTAGTGCCCTTTGGGAGAAAGAACTTGAGTGAGAAGATTTCAAAACTTTATCAAACACCTGACTTCTTCATATATAGTTGGACCCTGTCCTAAAAGGGGGGGGGGGCGTTGTACCCCTACTTTGTTTCTCTTTGAATTAATGTATGACCTCAATACTTTGATAGTTAAGGACAAGGACTATTGAAGCTTGGTATTCTTTAAAAGCCTTGAAATAGAATATATAAGAATGATTTAGAACTGTTCACAGAATATCTCAAAGAGAAGGTTGGTCAGATCTTTTGCTTGCTTAGCTTAGATGGTTTATTCAATAAAGAAAGAAAGCCCTTTTCCCTCTTTCTCCATCCAAATGGTTGTTTAGGCAGATATTTTGCTGCTTGCAAGAGAGGAGATGCTGACTCTTGTAAGGCTTTGCTAATGATTCTTTCTTTCTTTCTTTCTTTCTTTCTTTCTTTCTTTCTTTCTTTCTTTCTTTCTTTCTTTCCTATCCTGCCTTTATTATTTTTATAAATAACTCAAGGTGGTGAACATACCTAATATTCCTTCCTCCACCTATTTTCCCCACAACAACAACCCTGTGAGGTGAGTTGGGCTGAGAGAGAGTGACTGGCCCAAGGTCACCCAGCTGGCTTTCATGCCTGAGGTGGAACTAGAACTCACAGCCTCCTGGTTTCTAGCCCGTTGCCTTAACCACTAGACCAAACTGGCCATGCTGAAAGATTATCCCAAGACAACATAGACTGGACTTCAGTTTGATTTATGTATGTGAAATATATGTAACATATGTACATGTAAATATTGTTTGTGTGTTCTGATGGCTGTTTTTGACATGTTTTATAAAATGCCACAATGATTCTAAGTCAAAACAAAATCCAGCTAAAATTGCAAGGAACATACATTCAGGATCTTGATCCAGCATTATTTTGTGTTCTTGCTCCTCAGAAATAATTTAAAAAATGGCTTTGTTAGCAAAACATCAGAGGTAGTAAGTGTTATACAATCTGGCTGACCTTATCCCCAAAAGGGTAATGAGCATTTTTATTTTTATTTTGTTTGTTTTTGACAGGTAAAGGCATGTTTAAACTCAGTCCAGGCTTATTTCCAACAGAAGCTACAGTAGATTGTGTAGAGCACCTTATTAAGATACTCAATTTCTTTCTTTTTTTAAAAGGAAGCAATTATATAAATCTCCATCTGCAATAACTCTGTCATAAGCTATGAATAGAATATATCTTAGAATTCCACAATGGGTTTCTTAAAATGGGGGGGGGGAGGGAGTGTATGATTCATGGTTATTTTATTTTATTTTATTTTATTTTATTTTATTTTATTTTGTTGAAAAACAAGAGACATAAACTAAAACCATTCTAAATATAAATCAGAGCATGTCTTCCTTGGGAGTAAGGCCCATTGTTTTGGAGTGAGTATCCATAGAATCGCTCTCTGGGAATGAAAAAGTGATATAATGGACATTTATTTAATTTTTTTTTGCTGATTCCAACATTTTGTACAGGCAGACTTTTGATGATTTGGGCAGGCCAAGAGGGAGCAAAATTGGAACTACAGGTAGTCCTCAGTTAACGACCATTTGTTTAGTAATTAAGTAATGGTTCAGATTTACGACGGTATTGAAAATGCCAACTTACAACCGGTGCTCACACTTACGACTGTTGCAGCATCTCCATGGTCACGTGATCATGATTTGGGCACTTGGCAACCGGTTCACATTTACCACCATTGCAGCATACTGTGGTCACATGATCACCATTTTCGACCTTCCCGGCTGGCTTCTCGCAAGCAAAATTAATGGGGAACTGTGTGATTTGCTTAATGAACACATGGTTTGCCTAATGACCACGGTGATTCGCTTAATGACCACCACAAAAAAGATCATAAAATCGGGTCAGATTTGCTTAATGACTGCTTTGCTTAGCAACCAAAATTCTGGTCTCAGTTGTGGTTGTTAAGCAAGGACTACCTGTACTGGGAATCATGTTGATGGGAACCTTTTTCGCCCCAAAAGGGCTGTACCAAATGTGAGCAGGAGTTATTATAAAAAAGGTATCACCCTGAACTGACGTCTCAATGACTGGATAGCATGCACCAGCTTCCTAGATTCCCAGCATCCACCATTTCCTTTACCAAAGCCACTCTATATTTTCTTTAAAATATTTTATCACCCAATAATGCTTGGACAGCTTACAGTATCCTCCTCAAAAGGGCCGCCCTTCAAATAGGATGAACTGCAATCCCATCTTCCCCAGCCATTGTGCTATCGGCTATAATGGGTCATTGAAGTCTAACATATCTGAAAGGGGGAAGGTAATCCAAAAGCTTCCAGATCTAGTGTAAATTGTAAAGCTACCCCCAGAGGTAAGACAGGCCCCCACTCTCCTGGCCTTCTGGAAGGGGGTTAAAACATGGTTATGCCACCTTGCTTGGGATGGGAAGGGAGATAGCCATTCGTGGGGGTGAATAAGATCTTCACTTGCCATCTTGAATTTTATATTTTGTATTTTTATATTTGCATTTGCATTTGCATTTGCATTTGCATTTATATTTGCATTTATATTTATATTTATATTTATATTTATATTTATTTATATTATTTATATTGTATTTTTTTTTAGCGATTTGTGATTGTTATCATCTGTAAGCCACCCAGAGTCGTCGTGTGCGAGATGGGCGGTAGAGAAGTGTGACAAATAAATACATTGATATATTAATATATTGAATGATGCCATAGAAATAACATTATTGCAGATGAAAATTGTGCTGCAAATTTTGTTAATGTTTGCTAAAGGATATTGGATATCCTTTAAAGATCCAGGACCCCATCTCAGTTCAATGGAATACATATTCTTTAAATACTGTATATAAATATTGCAGACCTGTTCACTGGAAATTCTTCTAACAAAGTCTTGCAAAAACAGGAAGATGTGCTACAGCATATTTTGTACAGCTCCTGTTCATTTCACTGAGGCTTATCCAATGGATGAGGTCCATTGCTCTCATCCCAGCCTTCTAAAAAACACAGCAAAGCACAGGGGAGGAATAATCTTGAGATCATGTACTTCTAGAGTTTGGATCAGATTTTGTTTTCTACTATTCTTTCCTCACATCAGTGCTAATGAGTTTGGGGGGAAAATGAAAACAGCTAAAAGCTGCATCCAAAAGCAATTGCAAGTGAGCCTCTTTTGCTATCCTTGATAACACCTAGTAATAAAAATGCCATCAAGCACAATATAATCAGATGTTTACATCATGTACCTTATCAGGAAATCATATAGAAAAGGACAAGAGTAAGTGACTGCTGGGACTCCTGACTAGAGTTTATATGCCATCATCTCACTTGGTGCTGCATAAAAATATTCCTTATAGCACCCACAGTTCATTGAGAGAATTGGTCTTAAAAACTGTTTTATTTTCCCAACCAGAAGTTGTTCAGGTGTGTTGTATAACAGCTCCCATCATCTTCCTGCCAGCATGCACATCTGAACAATGTAAGTTTGGGTTAAGCTGAAAAAGTGCCAGGAAGAGAAGTTCTCCTGCATTTTTTTCTACCAGATGTTCTTCCATTTGCTTTTGAAATTTTGTCAGAGGTGAAGAGAACATTGGATAAATTCTTGTGGCTGGAGTAGGGCATCCTTGCACATACACAGAGATAAGATAGCCAAGAAGTGTGTAATGGATATCCTGCCCTTCATAGCAAAATCTGCTCTTCAGTGATTAGTAACCTTCTTGGCCCTTAAATGTTTTAGTTGCATCAGCAGAAGACCTCATGATGCAACTCCTCCCATGTGGCCTTTTCAGTAAGAAAGGTGTTTTGCCCTTGATAAATTGTTGGACAGTTTGGAGAAATACCTCTTCCTCCAGAGAATGTTTGAAAGGTCATTTGTGCCCAACTCTAGCTAGACCTGCAACTCTTCTCTGAGGTTACTTGGTTTACAAGCCAAATGCCAATTTGGCTTGTAATCAATCAAGGAACTATTAACTCAGTCAATCAACCAAGCAGCAAACAACAACCCAATCAAGGAACTCCTAAGGAGAGAACAACACCCCCACCAACACAGGCAGGACAAGCCAGGGTATATAAACAGAGAGCAAGTCCCACTCCCTTTTCGCACTGAAGATGTTGCTTAGCCTGGCAAGAAAACAACAAGGCTCAGAGAGCACCAAGGACTCCACAAATGCCAATTTGCCCCAAAGCACAAACTTGATTCAGTTTTAGGAGAACCAGTACAGCATATGTGTGGACTTGTTCCACAGAAAGCTTCATCAGATCTCTTGACCTGTGATCAATCACTTGCTCACTGAACCACCTATAGCTTTATGGCAGAGCAGTCAAGCCCTGAATTGCAAGGTGCAATCAAGAAAACAAGAATCACACGGGACTCAATAAGTGTGTGAATGCAAGAATTAGAGTTAAGGTACAGAATGTTGGAAATTAATTAATGATAGGAGCCTCCAGTCCTTTTTTTTAATAGTGAGTTGGTTAAAGTGACGTCTCTTTACATTGGCTGTTGTGGGTCTTCCGGACTGTGTGGCCGTGTTCTGGAAGTTGTGGTTCCTAACGTTTCGCCAGCATCTGTGGCCGGCATCTTCAGAGGGCAGGAGCACAGACAGAAGCAAATAGTAAAGCACTCTTTACATTCCAAATCTTTTCTTGGGCTTTTTGTAGTCTAGACTGAGCTGCCATTTAAGAGATAAGGTACTAACAAACTCCTTTCCTATCTGTTGTCTGTTAATGTCTGGTGTTCCTCTTGTTATTTTCCCACCCTCCTCACAATCTCTCATGACAGCTTGTTTTTCCTCTTGTTTAGTCACTGGAATAGGGGACCCTGATCCTTTCTAGTTGATGGACATTGATAAACACTTTGAAATTGATAAACACTGCTCCAGATGGAATGTCTACTCACAATATATATATTTTCCCAAAGGCAAACTGATGTAACTAAAAGAAAAGTAACTGTCAAAGGAGCACTGATACACTTGGAAACTTTGATCCCAGCTCTGCCTTGGACTTAGATCTGTAATTAAGTTCCCAAACATATCAGTGCTCCTTTGAATTTACCATTTTTTGTTCCCACACTCATCTCTCATGGAGCCTGACTTATTTTGGAAAACAAACATGGCAGTAGAGCACTTTGGTTTGTAACATATCAGTCTCTGAGTTAATATTAAGGGTGAGTAGGCAAATGGATGATGGATGGATGGATGGATGGATGGATGGATGGATGGATGGAAGGAAGGAAGGAAGGAAGGAAGGAAGGAAGGAAGGAAGGAAGGAAAAGAAGAAAAAGAAATGCTGAGGCAGGAATTTGCCAATCTTTCTCAAGCTGGAGCCCCACACTTAAGAGAACAGGATTAAGGTATTTTTAGAAGGTAACTCACAGAAAGAGAGCTAATGGAAAATTAGATGGACATGTGATGCTGTGGAAATGAAGCTCACCCAGTGGTTTTTGGAGGCAATGAAAGAAATGTTCATTTGTGGCCAAGTTTGAATGTACATGTTGTATTTTATTTCATGATTAATTGTAGTATTTCAGTCATTTCTTCATGGTAATTTTAAATGGTAGTGGTATATTTCAGTTCTTCATGTAGCACTTGCACAACTGTGAATTCATTGCAAATATTTGGGAAAAATGAGATGTTAATCCCTTTTTTGGGTGGCTCCCATGTATTTTCCAAAATAAGCTATAAGATAGTTATTCTGATAAAACTTATCATCAGAGAGGTAGTGGCTGATTGTAACAAGTCCAAAAGTTTTTTGAATGGACATTAGAAAGCAATAACCATAGAGACATATACAATATAATATTTTATATGGTAGGAAAAAGGAAGAGAAGAACAACAAAACCTGTAGCAGACCTAATGTGAGCATTTGTTGTGCATGTGTACACTCCAGGATATCTTTGAGACACAGCACAAAGGAGAATTTACCTTACTGAATAGTAATTTGCAAAAATATAAGTTAGATGGACTAATTAAAAAGTTATTTTTCCTAGCCAGTTAGACTGCAATATGTTTATGTTTACATGCTGTAGGAGCTCTTTTTGTTGACCATACTAATTGACTAAATAGCCTCACCTTGCTCTCATTATATAGCTGTGCAATACATGGAATACAGCTGCAGTTCAGAGCTGGATCACCTTTGCTTGATCTCAGCGTGCCATGACTTGATGAGTTAATGGCCTTGTTTTGTTAACAGTGATTGGGATCTCAGAAAGATTCTCCCTGAGGAAGTCACCAAGGAAAGAACTCTCATCTAAAGTTAATATCAGGAACAGAGTAACTATTGATTATCAACAGCACCTTGGAGAGGTCTCACTCTATGTACAGCAATGAGACAACACAATCTCCCAGAGGTATTTATAGAATGATGTAAAACAATTTAATTAATTGTGCCAACAAAGAGTATGGTTTTCAAATTGATTTGAGAAACTCACAAGTTTACAAATGATAAGGTCTGTAGGCATCTTTTCACTTGGAGCAAAGAATTCATCATTTTGCATTTGTAATAACTGATGCTGGGACAACACAAACCAGAGTAATTATTTAATGTGAAAGTGTATTGGAAGAATAAAACTGTAGGGTGACCAGTATGCAAGAGATGAGCAGAGAGGCATGGGAAAGCAGCAGAGTAAAATTACTACCCAATATAGAAATGTAAGTCTGTCAGTCCCTAATAAAATGAATTCTCCATCTTTAAAAACAACAGACTTTTGATGCTCCTGGGAGGGATGTTGTCATAATTTGTATAGGTCCAGCCATTGTTGGAAGTAGATGTTGAACTTCATCCAAGGTGGGCAATCCATGGCATTTATTTATTTATTTATTTATTTATTTATTTATTTAACTTATATGACCGCCCATCTCCCCCAACGGGGAACTCTGGGCGGTTTACAATAAAACTGATTAAAATAGAATAAAGAATATAAAAATACAATCAAATAATACAATAAATAAATTATAAAATCCAAATGGCCAGATAGTTAAATAAAAAGAAGGACATTATGAAATTAACCACCCCCATGAGGAACTATTATTTCCTCCTTCCCATGCCAGGCGGCAGAACCAGGTCTTCAGATCTTTCCTAAAGGTCGGGAGGGAGGGGTTCTGCCTCAACTCTGGGGGCAAGGTGTTCCAGAGTGCTGGTGCCACCACAGAGAAGGCCCACCTTCTAGACCCCACCAGATGACACTCTCTTATTGATTGGGTTCATAGCAGGCCCTCTCTGAATGATCGGGTGGGGCGGGTCAATGATATGGGGATAAGACGGTCCCTCGGGTATTCTGGTCCCATGCCATGTAGGGCTTTAAAGGTGATAACCAACACCTTGAATTGTACCCGGAAGCAAACCGGCACCCAATGCAGCTCGCGGAGTAAAGGTGTTATATGCGCTGATCTTGGCGCACCTAGAACTGCTCGCGCGGCTGCACTCTGAACCAGTTGTAGCTTCCGGATAGTCTTCAAGGGTAGCCCCATGTAAAGCGCATTGCAATAGTCTACATGGGAGATGACGAGAGCATGAGTGACTGTTCAGAGGGCATCTCGATCCAGGAATGGGCGTAACTGGCGCACCAGCCGAAGCTGTGCAAAAGCCCTCCTAGCCACGACTGCCACCTGCTCTTCGAGCAGGAGTTGTGAGTCTAGAAGGACCCCCAAGTTCCGCACCAGCTCCGAATGGGGCAGTACTACCCCATCGAGAACCAAAGATGATAATTTCCCAGAAGACGCTAAGCCATCAATCCACAGCCATTCGATCTTGCCAGGGTTCAACTGAAGCCTGTTGTTCCCCATCCAGGCCCTCACAGCCCCCAGGCACTGAGACAGGGTGGTCACTGCATCACTTACTTCACCTGGGATGGAGATATACAATTGAGTATCATCAGTATATTGATGATACCTCATCCCATGATGTCGGATGACCTCACCCAGCGGTTTCATGTAGATGTTGAATAGGAGAGGAGAGAGAACCGAACCCTGCGGCACTCCATATAAGAGCGGTCGCGGGCTGGATCTCTCCTCCCCTATCACCACTGACTGGGAACATTTCACCCAATTAACCCATTGCTGCTTTTGTGTAGCTCCATAGTCTCTTTCGGGCATGGTGGCTCAGCGGGTAAGACGCCAGGCTTGTTGATCGGAAGATTGCAAGTTCGGAGGTTCGAATCCCTAGCCCTGCATGCAGAGTGAGCTCCTGCACTAGCTCCAGCTCTTGCCAACCTAGCAATTCGAAAGCATGCAAATGCAAGTAGATTAATAGGTACCACTTCGGTGGGAAGGTAACAGCGTTCCGCGCGTGTCATGCGGCCACATGACCGTGGAAGCATCTTCGGACAACGCTGGCTCTTTGGCTAACAAACGGAGATGAGCACCGGCCCCTAGAGTCGGACACGACTGCACAAATGTGCGGGGGGTACCTTTACCTTTATCTTTATAGTCTCTTTCACAGTGCGTTATTGAAATGAGGACTGTTCCCCAGCTCCACTTTAGATGACCCTCTACTTTGATTCAGCTCTAACGTTTATCTTATGCCTATTCTTCTATGGGGTCTTGGGTCTATAAAACAGGGATGAACAATATATTGGTGGGCCAGGTCCACAATTAGCATTTTGGTGAATAAATGCTGTACTAGATGAATAAGAATAAGACTCTTATAATAGATCATACCAGAAGTCTGGCAACACCCTTCTCTTACTAATTTTCTGCAGCAACTGGCATTGAGAGGCATTAAGTCATGACTCATGGCCATTATTAACTGTCAACTCATGCTGTTCCTTTTCAAGATGAGCAACATAATGCAAAGTACAGGAAAAGACTAAGATGTCTTAAGCAAAAGAATTTTAAGGCAGGAGATAAGAGAACGGAAGAAGAAATCTAACATAATCTAGTTTACACCAGTGCCATTCACTATATTGCCCCAAGCCTTTCTGTCCTTGCAAACCACCCTTGCTTCCCCCAAGTCCATACATAGCTTCATATCGTGCCTTCTTCTTTTTTTTGAACTTCTTGCCTCTCTTTCTGAGAGAGCTGCATCAAACCCTGACTTTCTTGGTTTTCCCCTTCCACTCAACCCAAACAGCCTTCATACATTTGAAGGAATCAAATATACCGCTATACCATCACTATATTGTACAGTATATAAAGGAGGTCATCTTTGTAAGACTGAAACCATTTAGAGCTATGCAGAACAAAAGCCGTTCTCTTCATTGTACTCAGAGAAGATTGGGAACCAATGCAGATGATGGAGTCCTCATGATGAAGTGCTTCTAAGACCGGCTATGCTATTAGACACGGTAAAATGTCATTTCAGACTGCAAACTAAGTGGTTTGGGAGAGAAGCCCCTTGGATTGTTCTTCCAATCTACTGCCTAGACCACTGCCTCACTAATATGTAAAAACTTTTTACATACTAACTGTCCTGGCAATTAACATACAAGTATTTCTCTGAAAGAACCATAGCACAATCTGTTTGCAATGCCTGTATTTGCATGATATTCCTAACTGGGTCCTGGTGATTACTTTGTGGGTTGGTTTAAAAGTCAATGTGTCCTAAAAGAAGCACATACAGTACAGGGTGGCTTGCTAGCCAGTGGTGTTGAGTGATAGCATTGCTTTTATTAGAAAGTACCTACAGGTTCTCCTCCCTCATATGCCAGGTCCCCTCTTTTACCTACCTACATGAGCTTATCATTATCCAAATTGCACCTTGCCTTTCTCCATTAAGGTTATTATTCATTTACTGGAATTATACCCTGTCTTTCTACTTTGGTGAGTTCTCAAAGCAGCTAACAGAATTCAAAAAAACAGAATCAGAATGTAAAAAAAATAAAATGAAATACAGTACATAGCAAAAGAGATACATTTTTAAATGCTGGAAGAGGGCCCCCCAAAATTTCCAAGGGAGTTTGCCCCATAGCCTAGGAGAAGAAAGATGGGTTCTCTTGGGTTCCAGAAGGATGGGCCTCTGACAGTGGTGGCATCTTCAGAAGGGCCTCTCCTGCAGATCTTAAAATATAAATGTGTGAAAATTTGATTAAAAACAGTTGAAATCAACTCTCAATATAGTCCAACTGAAAAGGCCTGCCTAAAGAGAAGGCATTTAGTCCCTTTCTGTAAGCAGAAAGAGAGGAATCGTAGTTGAGAGATTTTCTTTCATCACTTGGAAGCAAGACAAGAGATGGCCCTCTCTGTGTACCCAACATTGGACCTTGGAAAGTGGAGATATTTATTTATTTAATTAATTAATTAAATTAATTAATTAATTTTTATCCCTTTATTTTTTTTTTATAAATAACTCAAGGCGGCGAACATACCTAATACTCCTTCTTCCTCCTATTTTCCCCACAACAACAACCCTGTAAGGTGAGTTGGGCTGAGAAAGAGTGACTGGCCCAAGGTCACCCAGCCGGCTTTCATGCCTAAGGCAGGACTAGAACTCTCAGTCTCCTGGTTTGCCATTGGCTCCTTCCTAGGACTGAGAGAGAGTGACTGGCCCAAGGTCAGCCAGCCGGCTTTCATGCCTAAGGCAGGACTAGAACTCACAGACTCCTGGTTTCTAGCCCGTTGCCTTAACCACTAGACCAAACTGGCTCTTTTTAATATTTTTAAGAAGGCCTCCTCCTCTCACTTTTTTTTAAGGGGCGTGGTGGCTCAGCGGGTAAGACGCCAGGCTTGTCGATCAGAAGATCGCAAGTTTGGAGGTTCGAATCCCTAGCCCCGCGTGATGAAGTGAGCTCCCGCATTCGCCCCAGCTCTTGCCAACCTAGCAATTTGAAAGCATGCAAAGGCAAGTAGATAAATAGGTACCACTTCGGTGGGTAGGTAACAGCGTTCCACGTGCGTCATGAGGCCACATGACCGTGGAAGCATCTTCGGACAGCACTGGCTCTTCGGCTAACAAACGGAGATGAGCACCGGCCCCTAGAGTTGGACACGACTGCACAAATGTGCGGGGGAACCTTTAACTTTTACTTCCTCTCACTTTAGCATCTTGACTGGATCATATTTAAATAGTCCCTCCGATAATCAGGCTCCAAGCTGTTTAAGACATTAGAGGTTGAAACTAACACATCTCAAACTATATCTAGTAAATAATGGTTAACGAGGGCAGGTTTTTCAACACAAATGACGTGCCCTGGCTCCTGCCCTCTTAGCAGCCTGGCAGTCTATCTTGCACCAAAAAATCATGGTATCACCGTCATTTAATCGGGATGTATTTAAGGCATAATCAAATCTTGCTTCCCATCTCCTTTACATGGATCATTTTCTGCATCAGTCACATGTCCAAAGTCTTAAAGGATAAGACTGTGCAGTAGCTAAGATAGTGGCATTAGTGACAGTTGCTCAATCCAAATCTGGAACAAGTGGTACTAGGAGCACCAAATGAGGGCTTCCCTTCATCTTTTTAAGTATCTTATCTCAATGTTACAGCACTCTAGTTCCAGGTAATTGGTAAAGATGGAAACATTGTTGCCCTCACCTTTTGAGAATGGTGTCCAAATGCCATTGTTGAATGGTTTATTTTCACTCCTCTTTTTGCCTTTCTTCCTCTACAGCAGGGGATCAGATGTAACTAGGTTTCCTCTGCTCTGCTTTCATGTATGCTTTGCACATATTCAAGAGTGCTCTTTTGCCTCCTTTATTTCTCAGTGCAACCCTCCCATTCTCTCCTTTTTGGTCATTATCATCCTGTGTTTTTTTTTTATTAAACCAGACATTTATTCATCCCCCTACAGTGACCTTTGAACCTACTGCAGATCTAACAGCTGGTTTCACCACAAATACTCCCTTGGTGGCCAAAAGAAAAAGAGAGAAAGATAATTCTCCTTGTGAGAGAGATAGGCGGGATATAAATATGATAAATAAATATAAATAAATAAATAAATAAATAAATAATTGTTGTGTTGAATTGACTTTCTTCTTTTCTTTCACCCATCTCCTTGTCCTGATAAACTGCTTTGTTCTTGAAATCTTACTGTAGGGATTTGAATAGGTAATGAAGAGACGTTGCTGGCTTCGAAGCTTCTGATTGAAAAATATGTGGAGTTATGTGCAAAATCCTGTTATTCAAATAATTAAGAGATCCCACCTGCCATTTGGGAAGGAGATGGGGGTTCCTTGGTTGACTTTTGCTACATTGAAAAGAAAAACAAGACCTCATGATGTGCTTTCTTTCCATAGCTCTGGCTCAGCTTCTGAATTTATGACTAAAGGGTTCTTTGAGAGATACTTGTGTGTTTCCCAGATGTGCCTACAATTAGTTTCTCTAATGCCATGAGTAGCTAACAGTGCTTCTCTGCTAGTCCTGTGAGGCAGTCACTTTGAGACTCAGAGGGGTTTGGTTGCATCCTCTTATAAACTAATGATTGGGTAAACATCCATTGGGTATTTTCATGCATCACAGTAAGCCATAATTCTGTTTTGGTTTTAGCTCAGCCTGATGTGTGAACCCAGCCCTTGTAGTTTGTGAGCCATAGTTAATGATTAAGATTACATGAGAGCCAGGACACTGATTTGTTTGACAAATTAGAATTAAAATAACCATCATTTGATGTGACGTATAAACTGAGTCATACACTCAAGCTATCCCTTACAACTACAAGCAGTACTGAGTTACTATGCCCTGTTACAAGATTGGGGAAACCTGTGGGTTTCTACATGTTGCTTAAGTTACCCAGATGACATTTAACTTGTTTTCCATCCCTGCTGTAACCTCACTCTTTTGCAATGAAACTCTTGGAAAAGTCTAATTTGGGAAGTCGTCTACCTGTTAATGGAAAAAAATATTTTATTTTAGTATACCAGACAAAATAGAAAATCTCCCCTGCCCCAAGAAATATTGTTTAATTGTAGTTATATAAATGAAGACCATGTACTTCTATGGGCAAGCTGGATTTGAGGAACAGTAAAAATAGATTCATACCATTATATCATATGTATTATAATTGTCACATCTATACATATACATAAGAGCAAATGTCATCCAAATACGGAAAAAAATGTGAAAATCTGTTTCTTTGATACTGGTATGTAAATTTTGTTAAGAGAAGCAGATTGCAGCATGCCAGTTTTAAATATAGATTATTTCCCCTCCAAAATACGGGTTTCATCCCCTTAAAATAGGTCTATGGTATCTTCTCTGTTGGTCCATCTTCCCACTTTCTAATTTGATTGGTCAAGGTTATTTCAATGAAGCCTTTTTGTGGTAGAGTGCACATTCTGTGTATTTTTAGAAAAAGCTGCATTGCGCTACTATGAATTAATAGATTCCTTAATTCATGGGTACTGCCCAGGTTGAACTGAGGGCCACTAGTAGGATTTGAGAGGAATGGATTGAGGTTATAGATTGTGTAAGAAGAGAAATGTGACAAATCAGAAAACGAGCATGTCTACAGTAAGACTAATGCTTTGATTTGATTTGCTTTATTTATTTATTTATTTTTTATCCCGCCTTTATTATTTTTATAAATAACTCAAGGCGGCGAACATACCTAATACTCCTTCCTCCTCCTGTTTTCCCCACAACAACCCTGTGAGGTGAGTTGGGCTGAGAGAGTGACTGGCCCAAAGTCACCCAGCCAGCTTCCATGCCTCAGGCGGGACTAGAATTCACAGACTCCTGGTTTCTACTCCAGCACCTTAACCACCAGACCAAACTGGCCAATGTTTTATCCAGCTTTATAATCACTAACCATCAAATTCGTAGCAGGTAAAGAAGGGGCTCAGGTTGCATGGGGCCCTATGGCCACAGTTTGCACATTTAATGTCTTATATGTTAACCCTCCTATGAGGAACTCAGAATAGCTTTTACTGATCCTTGGGAAGATTTTCATTTTAATTTTTTCAGGCTGGCCAGATCAGCCCTATGCTCCTTTTTTTTTTTTTTTGGCCTCTGAAGATGGTACTGCCACAATTTGGCAGCAAAAGGCTGAGAATCAATGGCACAGCTATCCATTTTTTTAAAAATGCAAAAACGAAAAGAGGAGGCCCAACTTGCACCATCCTTGCTGGCTTTACAGAAGCTGACCAAAATGGAAGTCTTCTAGAGTGCTTTTTATTAATTATTTTAATTAATTAATTAATTATCAGGGCACCATTGAAATTTATTTATTTATTTGTTTGTTTGTTTGTTTATTGGGATGGTTTAAGGCTGCCCAACCAGAACAACTCTGGGCAGTTAACATTACAAAACAACAACAATAATGCCATGTATGTCTGGATAAAAACCAGTTTGGTCTAGTGGTTAAGGCACCAGGCTAGAAACCAAGAGACTGAAAGTTCTAGTCCTGCCTTAGGCATGAAAGCCAACTGGGTGATTTTGGGCCAGTCACTCTCTCTCAGCCCACGACATCAGGCTTGGGTGACAAGCCGGGCAGTCAATTCCTGTCACAACCAACGGATCAATGTTCAGTTGTTCCGAAAAAGCGGACCCTGCACATGCGGGAAAAACGCTAGGAAGAAAAAAAAATGTCTGGCTAAGATGATTACCAAGAGTTGCTAATTATTATTTGGGTGCTGTTTTAATTTTAATTATTAAAAAAATGTTTTCACTGTTTAGTTTATATTATTGCCTAGTGGAAGTTTCATTTCTGTAAACCGATGAGAGTCCAAAGATTGCAGCCATCTAAAAATCTAATAAATAAATCAGAAAATCTAATAAATAAATAAGGAACTAAAAATATGTCAAATGGGTATATTTATATTTAATTTATGTTTAGACTGACATATTGTATAGTGTATTTTATATGTTTTTAACTACTAACTTTGTTGTAAACCGCCCAGAGTCCCCTTGTGAGATGGGTGGTGATAGAAGTTGGATAAATAAATAAAATATTAAGCTTCTGATAAGCTGAATATACCTATTTTACTTTTTTTTAAAAAAATCCCCCAAACCCTCAAAACTTTTTAAAGAAAAGGCCATTCCCCCTCTGGTAACATTAGTGAATCACCTGTGGGGTATTGTATCCCTCAGGGGCCCAAACAAAGAAAAAATGGGAAAAAATAGAACTTGGCCCCAAAGCTGTAAAACGACTGCCTATTCCTGTCCCTTAGCATAGAGAGAAAAAAATAAAACCCAGGATCCAAAATGAGCAAAGCGAATGATGTGATTATTAAGCCAAATATGACATTTATGGTACTTGAAAGCTGTTTTATGTGCAGAGATCTGTGGAAATGGGCAAGTATTAAGAGAAAGTATAAAATTGAAAATGTGGAGAATAAATTGTATACTCATTTGGTACGCCAGTGGCCAACAAAGAGAACTTTTAATTCTGTTTCCAGCATGCATGTGCGTATATATTTATTTTAAAAAATTGAAATGATTTCAAGATTATCATCATCAGACACTAAGCCTGTGCCAGTTTTAAAGCGAATGTGAAAGAACAGCTATTAAAGCTACGTATTTATTTTAAGTATTTATTGTGCAGTTTTAATGAAACTTTCAAAGACATTTACAAACATTCTAGAACAACAGTATGTCAACAAAAATTAATACAAAAAGCATCAGAGGACAGCAGGAGAAAAGCTTGAAAAAGCCAGATAAAATAATTTTTTTTTATTGTTTCAGTGAAATAAAACATCTGGATATATTCAAGAAGGCTTTGGTGACATGTTTTGATTGATTTTGAATTTACCTAAGTGGAAGCTAGATTTTTGTCCCCAAATAATTTAAAATTGGAGGGTCATCTTAAAATTTATTGAGAGTATAGTCATAGAGGCTAATGACTTTCTTTTAATCTTATAAACTTCCTTTTCTTCTTTTGTAGGAGGAATTGTCTTAATTACAGATTTCCCTTCTTTTCAGATAAATATGAATAGCTAGAGCAGGGCTTTCCAAACTTTTCACGTTGGTGACACAGCAACGACGGTGTGCGAAAACCCGGAAGCGCTGCCGCAGGGCTTCCGCATTTTTGTACGCCGTGGCAATGGCGACGCTTCTGGGTTTTTGCGCGCTGCCACAGCGGCACTTTCAGGTTTTAGCGTGCCGCGGTGGAGGCAGCGTTTTCCTGGTGTGCTGCGCGAAAACCCAGAAGCGCTGATGGCCCGCCACCCCCGCTATGCGCCATCAGTGCTTCCGGGTTTTCACGCGACACACCTGGGCCCCGCAGGTACTGTGTCACGACACACAGTTTGGAAAGCTATGAGCTAGAGATTACCATTGTGCTAGTACTAATTTAGGGGAATAGATGCCACATAATACTAAATTTTCTAAGTCATTTTTCTAGATGGGAGTTTAAGGCAGCATCAACCAGAAATTCCACTATTGCTCATACAGAGATTCCTAGGAACATCCATGGGGGGAGGGGTCTCAAAAAAGTCAAGATGGTGATTTAAGCCCCACATCTTTTTTATGTGTGTTACACATGTGCCACACATAAAAAAGGGACAGGGCTTTGATTGAATAGTCATGACCTCCATGTTGACTCTTTTGATCCCCCTTGCAGACACAACTCAGTTTCCTGAAACTGGCTCTCTAGAAACTAGCTGTGGAGTCCTTGGTGCTCTCTGAGCCTTGTTGTTTTCTTGCAGACGTTTCATTGCCAGACTAGGGAACATCTTCAGTGTGAAAAGGGACTGGGACTTGCTCTCTGTTTATATACCATGGCTTGTCCTGCTTGTGTTGGTGGAGGTGTTGTTCTCTCCTTAGGAGTTCCTTGATTGGGCTGTTGTTTGCTGCTTGGTTGATTGACTGAGTTAATAGTTCCTTGATTAGGATATATTGTGCTGTTTGATTGTTCCTCTGGTGCTAATCCTGGTGTTCATCTTTGCATATCTGGGTGATGATTGCTGGCAAGGAGGTGTTCTGGTCTTCTGGCTTTTCTATTGTCTCTTATGAATGGTATGTAAATGTTGTTTACCTCTATGTGTCTGTTGATAGCTGTTTTGTCTGAGTACCAAACTTCCAGGAATTCTCTAGTGTTTTTGGATTTGGCTTTGTTTAAGATGCTCACAGTTTCCCAGTTGAAAGTATGGTTGAGTCTGTCCATGTGTTGTGAGATTAAGGAGTTTTCATCGTGTCTTCTGACTGCTAGTTGGTGTTCATGGATGCGCTCTGCTAGTCTTCTGCCTGTCTGTCCTACATAGTGGCTGCTACAGTCCTTACACTGTATATTTATTTATTTTATTTATTTCATTAAATTTATATTACCACCCATCTCCCCCAGTGGGGACCCTGGGCGCTGCACAATAAAACAGAATTAAAAGAAATATAAAATTACAACAATACATAATATGAATTCCAAGGGTAAAATGTTAAATAAGATACTGGGAGGCAGTAGGGAGGTAGATAACTCCTGTTTTTTCTTCTTGGGATACTGGGTCTTTTGGGTTACTTAAGATGTTCTGAAGGGTTTTGGTTGGTTTATGTGTTACGGTGATGCCATGTGGTTGTAACAGTCTATTAGTAGTTTCTGAGATGTCTCTGATGTATGGCAGTGTAATCCTTTTAATAGCTTCTGTTGGTTTTGCTGTGGTGGGTTGAGTGGTGAGGCATTTTTTGATAAAGTTGCATGGGTATCCATTTTGCTGAAAGATGCTACATAAGTGGTCTGTTTCCTTTTTCTGGTGTTCTGGGTTGCTGCAGTGCATTTGTGCTTGTCTGAATAGTGTTCTTACACAGCTCCTCTTGTGGGAGGTTGGGTTATTGCTTTGGTAGTGGAGCACTTGGTTAGTGTGGGTAGATTTCTGGTAGACTTGTGTTTCTAGAATGCCATCATTTCCTCTACTGATGAGGATGTCCAAGAAGGGTAGTGTGTTGTTGTTTTCTCTTCCCTTGTGAATTTTATTCCTTTGAAGATGTTGATGGTTTCATGTGTTTCCTCCAGTTGATCCTTTTTTATTATGATGAAGGTGTCATCTACATACCGGATCCATACTTTGGGTTGTATGCATGGGAGTGCTATCCTTTCTAGACGTTGCATTACAATCTCTGCTATGAGTCCTGAGAGTGGTGATCCCATAGGTGTTCCTTTGATTTGTTGGTATATTTGTCCATCAAACTGAAAGTAGGTGGTGAGGCAGAGGTTGATGAGGTCCATGATTCTGGGTATTTTGATTTTGGTGTATCTGGTTAGGTCAGGTGTGTTGCATGGAACTGCTGCCATGGATTCAATCGCTAGTGCTTGGTCTATGGATGTAAAGAGTGCAGTGACATCAAATGACACCATAATTTCATCTTAATCTTTTTTTAGGTCTTTGATTTTCTGGAGGCACTGTAGTGGGGAGTTGATAGAGTATTCGCTCTCCTCTGTGAGATGCCCAAGTTTTCTTGTAAGTTCTTTAGCTATGTATTTAGCTATGTATAAACTAGCTGTATTATTATTTTTCTTTTCTCTTCTCACCTACCCCAGACTATTCAAAGGGCTTTTTCTGTCTCCCCCACCAAACAATATATTCAGTGTTTCATGAGAACACTGTGATATGTTGGCAAAAAATGTTGGGTGAGATGATAAACCAGTTTTGTTTTCCCTTCCCTCTAATCCAGATGTGCCTACAGATGATGATAATGTAAAGAAAATCGGTATAGAATTTTTACAAAGTGAAGTAAATATCCTGGACTGGTGTTTGAAGTCCATAATGGGAAGATGGGGACTGGGGAACTGAACCAAATAAAGCAGGGGTCCCCAACCTGTGTGCCGCATCCCACTAGTGGGCTGCGGCCTGTTAGGAAGTGGGCCGCGGGGCTCCTTCCTGCAATCCCCGCCCCCCGGTGTGTGTGATTACCCCACCCCAAGTGCACGCGATTGGCTCCTGCCTGCAAACCTCACCCCCCCCCCCCCGGTGCACGTGATTGGCTCCCACCTGCAAACCCTGCCCTCCCCCGGTCCGTGGAAAAATTTTCTTCCACGACCGGTCCCTGTTGCCAGAAAGGTTGGGGACTGCTGAAATAAAGCATTGACCAAAGTTAAATCAGAAGTTGAAGCTCTACATTCCTTAGCAGTTCTATTGAATGGAGCATGGTATATTGTCATACATCAATCTAGATTATTTCCCCATCTGGCTTAGTATTGCCTACAGTGGGGGTGCAAAACCTGAAGGTCCAAGAATGCATGGAATGCTGAGTCCACACCACCCAAAAGTTGCTACCATATAATTGTTTATAGGACAGAAAGTGGAAACTACTAAATACACAACAAATAATTAGATTAATGGTATTAGGTTAAAATTAACTTGAATTGAATCATTTAGTTTTTGTCCTGGTTCGGCTCCCTTCTTTGCCCCCCTATTTTTGGGAGGGCAATCCTCAGCATGTTTCTCAAAGGGCTGAAAACATTTGTACACCCCGGTCTACCCTGCTAAGCCACATGATGATGATTTCTTGGATTTTGGCTGTGGGTTTTGAAATTGTCCATTGTGATTTATTCAGGAAACTGTGATCAAAACAAACCAGGGCTTAGTACAGTGTGTGAACTCAGCCAGTACTTGGGAGCTGTGACTCTCCACAACTGACAGCAGGAGCCTTTCTTACCTCAAACAAGAGATGGAGGAATTTAACCTAAAGCATTTTGTACTCAGTGCAAGAACTGTTCTTCAGGAGCCCTTCCATTAAATACTTTATGGGAATGCATGTCATGAATATGCATTGGTGCACATAATGATCTTGCACACAACTAAATCTAGGGTAGATTGCATCTGGGATTTAAGCTCCTTCCCATCACCCTCGCTTTCCTTTCCTCTATAGTGCATGATTTCATTGCAAAGACAAACTTGGCTTGCAAGTTGCAAAACATTGGATGTGCTCCTCTCTAAGCCCCCACCCCAAATCTGTTGAAACAGATGAGATCTGTTGTCTTAGAAAACAAACAAACAGCAGCACGCAAACAAAGCAAAAGTTTATGCCCATCTGTAGAGATAGCTCTCATCAGAGAGCAAATATTGAAAGCAGGGAGTCTTCCCTTCTCTCAAGCAGTTGTGTGCCTTCATTGGTGTCACGTTCTTGCACACAAGGGATGTGTCAACAGCATCCTCTGTTGATAAGCAGCAAAGAATGATGGCAATGGCTTCAGTGCAGCATCTCTCCCCATACACAGGCTACAAAGTACTAAGTCTACAGGGTGTGATTTTAAAAAGTCAAGATAACAGCCACTGCCATGTGATCAAGGCTCCACCCTTTTTTGCATGTGATTGTGGCTGCCAGCTTGACTTTTTTACCACATCTTATGGATTGCCCTGTGCTCAGGCCAGCCCCAACAATAAGGAGCTGGGAATGCAACAATACCTGTTCTATCAAGCAGGCGCCCTGGCTCACAGTATTTTGTGAACCTAGCATAAATCAAAGTTAAATCACTCCCTATTTATGAGACTTGCAAAGCTTTTAGATAAGGCCTGGTCCACACATTATATTAATTGTGATTTGCTTAACCATGAATTGGTGGCTAAGCCACAACCTGCTAGCTTTACCTTGAACACAACCCCCTAAGCCACATTTTACAAACCAAACAGGCTGGATTCATGCAATTTGCTGAGCTTCAAAACCCAGCCATATTATAGTTTAGTATCAAGTGCTAACCCAATCTAAGAGCTGTAATGTTTGAAAGATGCTTATATCACAAATAAGTTTCTGTGCATCTTTGGGGATCTTTCTTTGTTTCCTGTTTTTCTGCCAATTCCTGTCAATCATGCAAAGCGGAGGGTTTTATAACCCCCAAATATCCTTCCCCTGCTCTCCAGTCCCCAGAGAACCGTCTAAGTACAGTAGGTGGAATTGAAAATCAGTGGCCTAAGCATTATGGTCTCACGAAAGACCCCACCATTATAAGGCCAAAAATGCAGTTTTAGAAGCCTTAAAATAGGCTTATGCTGTTTAAAAAAACAGAAACAAAAATGCACTCCCCCAAAAAACATGGGAAAAAATAAAAATCATAACCCCACCCATGTGTGCAACATGATCCTATCTACTTTGTGTCATTGTCCCACCCACCATGTCCTTCACCCCTAAAATTTTTGAATGCAATCACAAGGTTACCCATGCAAGCCTTATGTCTGCCAATGGTAGTTATCCATAGGGCTCTGAGTTTTCAGCAGAGAAAATGCCAGCTAATTCATTAGGTAGTTTTCAGTCCCATCTTGGTTCCTACCTGCTAAAATTGGATTTAATCATCCATTCACTGTAGCTATATTTATCCAGTATGGTTAGTAAACCCTTTTCTGGCTTCATATAATACAAGAAACTATAAATTAACCAGGTTAGTTGGATTCACACAATGCATTGAATCCCTAAAAGCCTAATTAAGGTTAACCTTAGTATCTAGGTGAAAATGCTAGATTTGTTTTTACCTCACCTGGTTAAGTATGTTGCATGAACACAAATGCTGTGCGTATTGTAAGTGAACTTTTAGAATATTTAGAACAAGTTTCACTTTTGTTAGCCCTCTCCTGGTTTCCCCTCTAGTGACCAAAGAAGTTTGCATCTCCTAGAGAGTCCTATCTTATTCTTGTGTTCCCCTGTCTCTGATCATCTGTAAAGATCACAAAGCTAGAAGAGATTAAATAAAAAAGGATCCAAGTACTCCAAGACAAGACAGTATTCTTCATGCCCAGGTTCCTTGTTCAATTGTAAAGGCTATAATGACATTCAGATATTTTTACTGATTTACAATATTGGATTTGTAACTTGACTGTCAATTTAGGAATGACAACAGGGCCTATTTGCTCATTGCTGGTTTCTGCTTTTCTATATAATTGTTCCCTTGACCTCCAGATTTGATGCTATCAACATATTTGCAGTGATCCATTTCAGAGCTAAGAGTCACTAGGCAATGTTGGATGAAATAAGATCCTTGTAGTGGCTCTATCATCATGATTTGAATAGGTTCACTAGTTCTTCAAGTGGCTATGTTACGACATCACATTAACACAGCACAAAATCCTAAGGCAAAGCCAAACAAACTACATTATAGCTTAGTGTAATATGTGAACCAACCATTATATTTTATCATCTACTTTGGTTCTTCATCATTTGCTTGATTAATTTTCCTTAATGTTAGAACTAGGGATAGGGGAACAATTTGCATTTTAATATGAACCCATTAATTCACACTTCCCAAACTGATATGCAAAGCAGAATGCAGCTATCCATCAGCCTTTACACATCTTTCAATGTTCTGATGCAGTTCTTCAATCAAAATATACATACAAAAATGTCTATGTAAAGGAAAACATATAAAATGTATAAATTTGGAAATCAGCTTGCCCTCCAAAAGACCCAGCTTTGGAAAAAATTCTCCCCCAAAATGTATATGCCATTTTGTGTGAACTTTGCATGGAGGAAAAAAGAAAAAAATGTGCCATCGGATGCAGAAAGTTCTGCTTCAAAAAGTGTGAGTGTTGTTGAAAGTGAAAGTGACAAATTCAATTACGGAGCCTTGCTCTGTAATTTAGAGGATGCTGTAGAAATCTAAGTGCTTCAGCTATTACCGTGCAACTACACCAGAGCATGTTGGGAGTTTTTCTATTATACAAATAATGGTTTCCCTAGAAACCAATGGCTTTAGAAGACAGTGGCCACTGGATGCCTTTATAACTCTTATGGATGACTGAAATCCTGGAGATCCCCAGATAGAAGAGGTAGTAGATCAGAAATGGTGCAACCAAGGAGTATGATTGCTCTATCTGTAGGAGAGTTCCACTAGGGAGAAAAGACTTGATGCACAGCCCAACTGAGAATATCTCAATGAAGATGCTTTTTATGGGAGGAGGACAAGATACAAAAGCACAATGACTTACACTTACTAGGAAGGTCTGATCAGAATTTGAGATAACTGAGTGGATAGATAGAGTTGATGGCTGCATTCACACATTGTGCTAATGTGGTTGGTTTAGCAGGTCTTGTGAACCAAGACCCATCCTTTGTATATAATGTTTTGTGGCTTATCTTATGTGAATCCAGCTATGGTTTGTTCAATAAACTATGATTAAACAAGTTACACCTGGGTCTGCACCTCCTTAGACAGAATTGCTACACACTTTGGGGTTTATCCTTTACTCACAGCTCCTGCTCAAAGAGCAGATGGCCACGGTGTCCAGGAGGGCCTTTGGTTAGATTTGTCTGATACACCAATTGTGCCCTTTCCCGGACCAAGAGATATTTCTCAGTCATGCATGCTTTAGTCATCTTGCATGTGAACTATTGCAATGCATTCTACATAGGGCTTCCCTTGAAGACCACTTGGACGCTACAGCTGGTCCAGAATATGTGGCACAAACAGTTACAGGGCTACCCTAGTACATCAGTATAACACCTCTGCTATGCAAGCTGCACTGGTTACCAGTAAGGTTCCGAATACAATTCAAGGTGCTGGTTGTCATCTACAAAGCCCTTAATGGCATAGAGCCTGGCTATCTGAGGAACTACCATTCTCCCTTTATTTCTGTTTGTCCTGTAATGTCTGACAGATTGGGAATGATCCATCCATTAATCAGTGCCATTTGATGGGACCTAGGAGGCATGCCTTTTCTGTTGCGGTGCCTGCCTTCCAGAATAGTATCCAGCAAAGATTCAAAGGAGCCTCAAACTTGCTATCATTTTAATGAGCTTTGAAGACCTGGCTCTTTCCCCAGATTCTGGATTAGATTGGGGTGCATATCCACCTGAATTGGATTATGTTTTGTATGTTTGTATGTTCCCCCTGGCTATGCCATCTTTTCCTTTTTATTGACTTAATTCATTGGGTCTTGCTTTTAATCTTTATACCACCCAGAGTCTCTGTGAGTTGAGCAGCCTTATACATTTAAATTAAAAATAAACAATGAATACATCTTAGTGAGAAGTGTGAACCCAGTTTACTGCTTGTTCAGAAAGTTGTAGTTAAAATAAAGCATGGCTTGGCACAGTGTATGAACTTAACTAGAAAGCTGATTGGTTCTTTGTGTATTTGTATGTCCATAATGAATTGCAGAGAAGTTTCTTTACCAGGCTGAATGATCAAAAAAGAAGTAGGCCATGATCAAAACCCCAAGAATGGATTCTTGTACAATATCCATTAGGGCTGGATAAACTTTAAAAATGATTTTATTTATTTATTTATTTATTTATCATACTTATATCATTTGGAAGAAATGCTGTGTACAAGTGTGAGCTCAGCACCTGACAGCTGTTCTTTAAAGCAGCCTGACTTTTCTCAGAGTTCTGCATTTAAGGAATTAATTCATTAAAATCAATGTGACTCTTAAAGCAGTGTTATATTTCTTTTAGGCCCATGTAAAGAGGTGCTGGGCTTACAGATACATGCAGTCTGAAGCACTTCTTCCGAAACAAATTTCAAAATCTGGACAGCTTTTGTAGCCATATGTCTCTTAGCTTTAAGATTCTGAGTTATCAAGAGTAGCAAGTCTGTTTTGGGTGGTGGCTGGAAGGAAATCAGGCTCTGCTAAGAATTCTGAATATATTTTATCTGTAGCTTTCCAAATTTGGCATCTTAGTGTACACTAGTTGCACCCATCAGGCCCTCCAAACAAATCTCCAATTTCCTAGCTCCAGACTGTTAATCCCTTGTTCATGCCCTTTCATACAAACTCCAACAGCTTTGTTTTGGAAAATTGCTAATTAGAGGCTTATCCCTTCTTAGACATATTATGCAGGTTGATTGCAGGAGCTGATCTCATAAGTTTCTGTCTCTGGGGACTGTGCAGAAGTGGAGATGAGTCCTTCATGCATCTTCCTCTGGAATGCCCCCAGATAGTTTGGTTTCATTAAAGAGGTAATTAGCAGCTTATGGCTACTCCAAAGGGCTATCTTGATTTTATTTTCAATCAAGCACAGTCATTCAAAAGAACATTCTCCTTCTTACCTAATGGCTAATCAGTCCCAAATGCAAGTGAGATGGGGTTGCTTTTGGCTTCTAGGTCAACATATGCATCTAGTTAGCAAAACTCCTAACTTGTATATCAGACATGAATAGATTTCTCTAAATAATAATCTGGAGAAAAAAGTGTAGCGTTGTTGGCCATGTGTGAATAGGGCAGAGAGCAAGAGCACAGACTTCACTTCTGTAATAAGTCCATGCAGGTTGTGCAGCTGAAAATGTTTACATCTGGATTATACTGTGTAAACTTGCACAGAAGTTCCCCCTCCCAAGTTCTGTGTGCCAAAGGAAGTAGTGCATAGATTGAATACCATGCCCTCAGCCCACCGTCACTGTGCTAAGCCTGAAACTCAGTCCTAACCATACCCTGATGTACCAAGTAGTGAGATGGTCAATATAGTCCCGTCATAGCTCTCACAGACTGCTAGCACTAGGTGGCCTAAACCCCCAACATTCTGTATCCCCAGTTATGGAAAAGCAACGTTGACTCTTCTGAGAAGTACCTTTTCAGAAAAAGATTTCTGTGTTAAATCCTGATTCCCAACTAAACTTTGAAGCTTGCAGTTTGCCCCTGTTAATATAAATTGATTCCTCATAAAAGGTTTCTGGTCAGCCTTGGAGCTTTGCATGGGGATGTTTCCTACAGGCCTCTCCATAAACTTCCCTGCCTCACTGATGGCCTTTGGATAGTTTCTGCTTCTGCTGCTTGTTGGTAGAATTAGAGGGGTCAAAACAGAAACTTTCAGATCTGTGAGTTGGTACCCCATGTGGCAAACCACTTACAGATGGAGGTCAGAAGGCTTTCTGAATTATGATGTGCCCTCTGCCAGAGCAGCTAACAGTCCTGGCCTATCTATCTGTCCAACTCCAGAAATTATATTTACAGCCCAAATTCAAGAGATTTCATTAAACCACAGAGTAGGAAGGGGTCCTTTAGGTCATCAAGTCCCCTGTTTAGTTGCAGGAATGGAAATTAAAACATATCTTGACAGGTGGCTGTCTAGTCTTTACTTGAACACTTGAAATGAATGGAGTTCACTACATTTCTAAATAATTGATTCCACTGTCAAACTCCTGGTACTGCTAGGAAGATTTCCCCCCCCCCAACATTTGAATTGTAGTCTCCCGTTTTGCACATTCTTCCCCTTGAGGTTTCGTGTCTACTTAGCTGTCTACCCTTGTTTCATATACCCATTTCCAGATCCTGTTGTATCTCTTGTAGCCTGATGGCTCAGATTTGATTGTCTACTTGAAACATTCCCTAGTGTAACCTTTTTGTGCCACTGGGCACAAATGGAAATTTACGAACAAGAGCATCTAGCAAAATGGCTGCCACGGTCATGAAACATGTATTTATCAGGGGCATTACTTTCCACCATCCTCAATAGCTTTCTAACATGCCTTTGAGCATCTCAGCTTACCTTTTCTGGACAAGTAGCCACACTTCTTTTTTTTTCCAAATAATTTTATTAAAAGTTTTGAAAGGCACACTTCCAACCAAAGCACTAGGCTGCTAGCTCCATGTCATTTTAATTTTCTGAGAATGCTTCCAGGAGATATTCAGGGTGAGAAAGCATTCTTGCAAATAAATGCATTCTTGGGGGAAAAATTGTTTTGCTTTACTTTGCATGATGATCTTCCCTTTCATTTATTTTTTAATTGAAAGAATCTAAACAAAATGCAATCATGTGAGGCTGGAACCTGACAGGCGTCAATGAAGGTATCTATGGATGCTATGTTGGGGACAATAGGCTAGTGACATAGTCCTTTTCAACCCAGTCACACAAAACAAGTTTTTCTCAAACTTGGAACTTTAAGATGTGTGGACTCCAACTCTGGCTGGGGAATTCTGGGAGTTGAAACCCACACATCTTAAATTTCCATGTTTAAGAAACACTGCACTAAACCAATGTTAATACAACACAACTTAAGTTCAGATAGCATGCTCTGTCCAAATAAGCAAACCACATTTTGGCTTAATATGAGCTGAATAGCAGACTGCCCAACATGTTTTCAGCCTATTGTAGTATACTGTGCAAATCAAACCATCAAGTGTGCCCAGGTCTATTTTACTGTGGAATGGGGAAATCCTTACCAATCTGTCAATATGCAACCCAATGAATAACAAGTAAACAGCTACCACTATTACTACTCATATGCCACTGTAGATGAACAAGATTATGACCACCTTAGTATATTATCATTCAATGTAGATATCTGATCCCCATGACCGGTCAGGCAGAGAGGGCACGTTACGGGCCCCGTCCATGAGAGATTGTCGATTGGTGGGGCTCAAGAAGAGAGCCTTCTCTGCCGTGGCCTCCGCCATATGGAACACTGTTCCGCCAGAGGTGAGGCAGGCCCCCTCTCTCCTGGCCTTCCGGGAAAGGGTAAAGACCTGGCTCTGTCATCTCGCTTGGGACGGGGGGGGGGGGGGTGATCAATCCTGGGGGTGGTTAGAGCCCTAAAGAGGCCTCCGTGTATTTATGAATTTCAACTAAGAACTTTTAATATTGCTTTCCTGGATTTTATATTTTATATTTATATTTATACTTTTATGTAAGAGATACTGTTTTTATTGTATTTTAATCTGCTTTTAGTCTGTAGCTTGAATCATGTCAACTGAATTTCTATTTTCTCAGTGGAAACGTTTTGCTCCTTATCCAAGAAGCTTCTTCAGTCTGAGCAAAGTTAGTAAGGGAATCCTTAAATATGTTTCTAGGGTGGCTGTGTGACCTTGCACCTGGGGCTAGGTCATGGTTATTTGAGATGTTTATTTCTAAGTCCCTTTATCATCCAAAGGAGGATTGTTAAGATTACCATGCTGCTGTTGGGCTTGTGAAATGGTCTTAATCTTCCTAGGCACAGAAGACAAAGCAGGAAGGAAAATAGGGGGAAGATTGTGCCTGAGGCCCCCACCTCTATTCAAAGAAGGATTTTCCAAGTTGGCATAAATGGATTCCTTGACCCCTCTCTCAAACCACCTATCTTCTCTGTCTAAAATGTGAACATTAATGTCCTCAAATGAGTGTCCTTTTTCCTTTAGATGAAGATAAACTGCTGACTCTGGTCCTGTGGTGTTACTTCTCCTGTGTTGGGCCATCCTCCTGTTTTGAGGAAGCGGAACAACTCCGGCTTGAAATATCTGCAGCTCTGTCCAGTGCTCAACCTCCTCCCCCCAACCTTACCGTCCAAGAGAGCAGAGGCCTGACAGCCCGCAGCAAAGATGAAACCATCACCATTTTACCTGCAGACGAAGGTGTACAGTGGTTCTAAACTCTGCAGACTACCACAATAAAATTACCTCACTGTTGGAGGATCACCATACATATGAAAAACTGAAAAGAGACCCCACCAACAATTACAAGAAAAAGGTAATAGACAGTTTGAAACAATTGGAACATGATGGCTCCATCGATAGGATTACCTACCACCGTCTGTATCCTGGAGAAGCTATCCCCTGCATCTACGGACTCCCTAAGATCCACAAGGAAGGAACACCCCTCCGACCCATAGTCAGCAGTATTAATTCGGTAACATACAACATTGCCAAACACCTCTCTACCATACTAGCACCTCTAGTTGGACACTCTGAACACCACATCCATAATTCGGAAGAATTTGTTTCCAAAGCAAAGACCCTGAAACTGGATACAGATGAAACTATGGTCTCCTTCGATGTGTCCTCCCTTTTCACCAGCATCCCCACCACTCAAGCTCTATCCGCTGTCAGGAAGAGACTAGAAGAGGACAGCACCCTTGAAAGGAGAAACCATCTCAACCCAAACCAGATCTGCCATCTTCTGGACCTGTGTCTTAACACCACTTATTTCTCATACAGAGGTGACTTTTACAGACAAAAACATGGCTGTGCCATGGGTTCCCCTGTGTTACCCATTGTGGCCAATTTATACATGGAAGAAGTCGAGAAGAAAGCACTCAACACATTCCAGGGAACGGTGCCCACCCACTGGTTCAGGTATGTGGATGACACCTGGGTCAAAACCAAGGCCCAGGAAGTACAGGCCTTCATGGACCATATAAACACCATAGATGCCAACATTAGGTTCACCAGAGAAGACACCAAGGACAACAGACTGGCATTCCTAGACTGTGAAGTCCTCATTGGGACCGGTGGCAAGCTAGAAATAGGGATCTACAGGAAACCCACACACACAGATCAATATCTGATGTTTCACTCCCACCATCCACTGCAGCACAAACTAGGAGTCATCAGGAAATTGTCACACAGAGCAGAAACCATCCCCACCTCCATGGATTCCAAAAAGAATGAAAATCAGCACCTGAGAACAGCTCTGAAGGCCTGTGGATATCCAAATTGGGCCTTCACTAAATCTAAATCTACCAGACCTAAAACAGCGACAGATAGGGCTGAGAATCAGAGTAAACGGAAGAACCTGGTCATTCCTTACATGGCTGGCGTGTCTGAAAAGATAAAACGGATATTTGGCAAACACCACATACCTGTATATTTCAAACCCACCAACACACTGAGACAGAGGCTTGTACACCCCAAAGATCAAACTCCAAAACACAAGAAAAGCAATGTAGTGTATGCAATCCAGTGCAGTGAGGAGTGCTCTGAACTCTACATTGGAGAAACCAAACAACCTTTGTACAGGAGGATGGCCCAACACAGGAGAACCAGAGTCAGCAGTTTATCTTCATCTAAAGGAAAAAGGACACTCATTTGAGGACATTAATGTTCACATTTTAGACAGAGAAGATAGGTGGTTTGAGAGAGGGGTCAAGGAATCCATGTATGCCAACTTGGAAAATCCTTCCTTGAATAGAGGTGGGGGCCTCAGGCACAATCTCTCCCCTATTTTCCTTCCTGCTTTGTCTTCTGTGCCTAGGAAGATTAAGACCATTTCACAAGCCCAACAGCAGCATGGTAATCTTAACGATCCTCCTTTGGATGATAAAGGGACTTAGAAATAAACATCTCAAATAACCATGACCTAGCCCCAGGTGCAAGGTCACACAGCCACCCTAGAAACATATTTAAGGATTCTCTTACTAACTTTGCTCAGACTGAAGAAGCTTCTTGGATAAGGAGCGAAACGTTTCCACTGAGAAAATAGAAATCCAGTTGACATGATTCAAGCTACAGACTGTTCCACCTGGATGACTGAGAACCTTCATCGACATAATCTGCTTTTAGTTTTAGTTTTATTGTAAACCGTCCAGAGTCCCTCTTTTGAGGGATATGGGCGATGACAAAATTTGAAATATAAATAAATAAATGCTTCGATCCCATGTTATAGCGTACTTCTTTTATCTGCTCCCTCAGCAATAGGGTACTGCAGAAATCTAGATGACCACCATTTGGGAGCAAAGAGATATAGAAAATTCTACCTCTCTGTTGCCATCTAGTGGTTATACAGAGTTTTGCAGCCCAGATCTGGTAGCCCTACTCAGTAAATATATATATAGATATATCTCTTTGGCTAAGATATCAGACAAAGGAAGCCTTTTTTTAGCAGTTGCAAATCTCTGGAATATTCTCCAAACTGCGATACTATGGATCACTCTCTAATGATCTCTTGAAAAAGCCTGAAGCTCTCTCTAATCCTATTGGCTTTAGAATGATTTTGTCAGGGAACCAGGCCAAGAACCACTCTGAGCCATTATTCCAACTCTAGTTCTTTATTGTTCTCACCTTATAGACAGAATCTTGCCAGACTAAAGGCTACTCAACTAACCTAAGGGAAATAGCCCTGAAGGACTCTAGGGCGGAGATACCTTGAACCTCTTAACCTTCCCATCAACAGAGTCCAGGCTGTGAAGCCTCTTATCAGCCTGGAATGCGTTCTCCCCCTGGAAACCAGCGGCAGTGCCAGAATCCACCACATCAGCCCCTCCTTCAGGAACACATTCCATCACAGATTTGTTATTTATCTGCTATTGCTGTTTGTTGCTCTTGTTTAATCTGCAGCTTATTTTTAAAAAATGATCAGATTTATTAAATTATTTATAAATGCACTACATATATGCCAATTAGGTTACAATCCTTTTGCCACTTTACCCAAAATAAGTTTTACTGAGCTCAGTGCGGTAGGCATGCATAGAATTCTACTGTTAATTATATTCTCTGTGCCCAATGTTCATATTGTTTTATTGAATATTGTGAACTATGATAGAAGTATAATTTAAAGATCCCACTATACCACTCAAGATTCTGGCACCAGCAGTTGAATTTAATTGGCATTTCCAGGCGGTTTGTAAGGACAGCTCTATTTAAACCCCATTGCAGTAGTATAAACTGAAGGTGATGGCATGGATAAATCAGCAGATGCACAGAACAACAACTATTAATCTGGTCTGGAGAACAGAGTCCAAGAAAGTATAAGTAGTAGATAGCTCTGAAATATAGTACTGGGAAAATCAAAAGCCCACTGATTTTCTTTTGATCTTCTATTATTGCCAGGGACCAGGTTTAGTAGTAGACCTTGGCAAAGTTTGAGAGAGCTAAGCAGGATTGGATCTGTTTGGTAAGTGGCTGGGAATACCACCTGCGGGATAGACGGGGGGGGGGAAGTACTGGAAAAAAGGCAAAAAAATATGGCAAAAAAGGCAAAAGGCCATTTCTGTACAGTTGCAAAGAAAACAAAATGGGTATATCATATTGTCAAGCTTGGATAAAAGAAGATTTTACCTTTACATATATTTATTTATAAATTATGTTCAAAGATAACTGGAAGAGTGTTTGCCAGTATATCATATGAAATTTTGCCTATCTTCTCTCCATACATGTGTTTTTATTAAACAAAGGTGTGTAATATGAATATTGTAACTTGTAGATTTAACTGGGTAGCTTAACAAAAGATTTATTGACTTGCTCAGAGAATTGTTATTGGGATATGCTAAGAGGCAGCAAGGCATGGACAATCAATAACACATGACAGGAAGACAGCAGTGTAGAAATCTGGTTATGCCATCCGTTTTGCTCTTGCAAGAGAAATGGAGATAAAGTGAAACTAAATTGCCCTATCCATCAGGCAAATGTGCCATTACCACAGACTAAACAATAAGCAAAAGATGTTCTATTTTGTTTATTCATACATAGTTGAGCCTTTTTCCAGCGTGACTGTTAACTAGGACTCCATCCACTATTTTGAGAATTTTAATCCATTAAATGTAAGTAAATAATGTGCTTCCTACCAGAGCCTAAATACAGATGGCTAAGATATGGGAGAATGTGTAAGCACTTCACAATTTATAAACAGATGCTACCATTGATGGTGGGCATTTAAAAGTGTTTCTTTTGCACTTCCCATGACAATCAAACAGCCAAGTCATCATTTCAGAAATGAATCCAGTAAACTGGGCTGGAAATCTTTTTAGGAATTGGGTGCTACCATGCAATTTTGCACAATGACTCCTCCTCCTCCTCCTCCTCCCCCTCCCCCTCTTGCTTGCTACCATGCAATTTTGCACAATGACTCCTCCTCCTCCTCCTCCTCCTCCTCCTCCTCCCCCTCTTCCTCCTCCTCCTTCTTTCTGACTGAAATCTAAAGAGATTGCCAAATCTTGTGAAATTGCAATGTTCTCATCCAGAATCTTACGAGATTTTCAGTTTTTTTTTATTATTGATTGAGTGATTATATCCCATCAAGTCAGTGTCAACTCTTAGCAACTACATAGATTTTCTCCAGGAGGATCTGTCTCCAACTTGGTCCTTCAGGTCTTCCAATAATGTATCCATCGCCACTGTAACTAAGTCCATCCACCTTGCTGCTGGTTGTCCTTCTCTCTCCTTCATCTTTGCTAGCATTGTAGATTTTCTGTTACAGTACCAATTTTTGGTTACAGTATCAAACTGCTTCAGAGATTTTTTGTTGGAGTACCCTTGTTTTGGGGTGAAAACACACATTTCAGAAGGTTTAGCAGCTTTGCAATATTTGAACTATTTAAAAATAATTGTCACCCACAAGCACTGCATTGATAATGCTGTGGTCATAAGGTCAACAGTCATATAGCTCCTCACTAAAAGTTTAGATTGGCCTTCCCCAATCTACTGCTCTTCAGTTGCTTCTGGACTACAATTCCCAGAATTCCAAGATACTGTGGACTGAACTTCAGGCTGGTGTAACCTTTGGCTATAATAGTTGAAAATGTTTGAAGCTGTAATCCTGAAATGTCTGTATATGAGGATGCAGAGAGATGTTTTAGGTAATTAAAAAATAGATTAATTTCTTGGATCTTTCATCACTAAATGAATTCTTGGGGGAGTTGGGCGGTGATAAATCCAATAAATAAATAAATAAATAAATACATACATACATACATACATACATACATACATAAAAAAAGGTAAAGGTTCCCCCCGCACATTTGTGCAGTCGTGTCCGACTCTAGGGGCCGGTGCTCATCTCCGTTTGTTAGCCAAAGAGCCAGCGTTGTCCGAAGACGCTTCCACGGTCATGTGGCCGCATGACACGCGTGGAATGCTGTTACCTACCCACCGAAGTGGTACCTATTCATCTACTTGCATTTGCATGCTTTCGAATTGCTAGGTTGGCAAGAGCTGGAGCTAGTGCGGGAGCTCACTCCGCACGCAGGGCTAGGGATTCGAACCTCCAAACTTGCAATCTTCTGATCAACAAGCCTGGCGTCTTACCCACTGAGCCACCACGCCCCTATACATACATACATACATACATACATACATACATACATTTCATTTTGGAGTCCTGAAAGTTCCAAATGTTGTGCTTGGATTCAAATTTTTGAATTTTGTGCTTCAAGTTCAGCATTAATTTGGGAGAATGTAAGTCTGTCCTCTCTTCTACTTTACACTGGTGCAGATGAATGTCCCCAAATGATACCATGTTAAGATGTCATGGGGATTTAAAAATAATGGACAACTAGAACAAGAAGGAACACCACTGAGACTGCAAAACACTTGGGATGGGCTTAAGGAGTAAAGTTAACTTAATTAACTTAATTAATTTGAAATTAATTTCGTCCCATAAGTCCCCAAACCTGAAAATTGGCTCCTTCTTAAGTTGCCTTTTAAAGAAGGGAGGAGGATTTACCCCAAACTCTCCAATACACACACGCGCACACACACACACACACACACACACACACACCCACACACCATGCCTTTTGGCCCTACCCACTCCCAGGTGCTCTGGGAACTGGGAAGAGGATTCTGGGAAATCACGCAGCTCATGAGTGCTCACATTTGACTTCAAGAAAGTTGATGCACCTCCATTTTTAAACAAAAAATGAAAAGATGCTTTGTATTTCAAAATATTGAACAAAGGAAATACAGGCTCAGCTGGCTGGGGAATTCTGGGAATTGATCTCCACCTATCTTAAAGTTGCCAATGTTGAGAAACGCTTCCGTAAGGTGTGACAGAATTCAGAAAAGAACTGAGAATGCAGAAGGAAAAAAATGTTTTCTTTCCTTAACCTTGACATTCAGTTTGAGAGATAAAAAGCAGGGATTTGGGGGACAGTGTGATAAAAAAAAGAAGATGTTTGAATGGGGCCAACCATGCTAGAAGAAAGGAGCTGGGGAAAAATCCTGAAAGGGTAGGAACGACGGGGTGCCTTTGTGCAGATTTACATATGCACACAAAATACTGAAAATAATAATAATCTCAGGCAATTATATAGCACAGGGAACAAGAGACGTTGAAAGAGGCAGCATTAGGTTTCATTGAATCCTAAAATAAGAAGGCAATTTTCAAATGCAAAAATCAATTTGGTTTTGAATTTATCTCATATAAAGTTATAATCGCCTTACCTAGTAGACGTAGCAGAGAATAGTAAGAGTTGTGTCTGGATCAGATTCTTTTGAGCAAGTATGCAGGGGAGAGTTAGTTAGTTAGTTAGTTAGTTAGTTAGTTAGTTAGTTATTTTCATGTATTGTTGTTCTTTTTAACTACCCCAAAGGGAAGGTGGGCAGTCTGGGACTCTATAGCCACATTTTTCACGACAGGTAGTCCTTGCTTAATGACCGTTTGTTTAGCAACCATCTGGAGTTATGACAGTGCTAAAAAAAGACAACCGTTTCTTGCACTTATGACTGCCGCAGCATCCCCATGATCACATGATCATGATTCGGGCACTTGGCAACCGTCGCGCATTTACGATGGTTGCAGCGTCCTGTGGTCATATGATCTCCTTTATTGACCTTCCCAACTGGCTTCGGATAAGCAAAATCAATCGGGAACCACGTGATTTGCTTAACGACCATGTGGTTTGCTTAACGGCCGTGTGATTCGATTAATGGCCACAGTGATTTGCTTAACTGCCGCCGCAAAAATGGTCGTAAAATTGGGTCCAGATTCACTTAATGACCACATTGCTTAGCGACTTAAATTCCGGTCCCAATTGTGGTCGTTAAGTGAGGGCTACCTGTATGTCATTTTTTTGGCAGCCCAGAGATCCCTTTCAGAAGCACTGGCATGCAAAACAGTAATGCAAACCACAAAACAAGAAGAATATGAAAAAAGCACAGATAAGTTCCAGAACTCCTCCCAACAAAAGAGGAGGTTCAAATCCTGACCCCCAAGTCTACTCATGTGCCTGGTGGGGCATCACCCATTTCGCTTCATGGCTCCACCTAGTGCAGCCCACACCTTCCACAAACACGTAAAGCACTAGGGCTAGGCAGGCCTTTAGATCCAAGGGCAAAAGCATGCTATAGGAACACCATCTGGAAAGGGCACTTCTACTTGACGTCTGTGGCCTTGCTGAAGCACTGTTCTGTCTTTGAATCCAAAGCACAATCCTATTGAGTCTCTGGCCAGTGAAAGGTTGCTTTCCCATGAAGCAGATCATAAAGGAAGGGCCAGCTTTCCCCTGAGAAAGATCATAGAGCCAGCTTTGGTGTGGAAGACTTTTGTTTGATGGACCCAGCAAGACCATCAAACTTGTACTACCCTTGGTCTCCAAAGCTGTAGAACATAAATTTTATTTATTTATTTATTTATTAATACATTAATTTATTAATTATTATTTATAATAAATAATAATTTATTTATTAATAAATTAATTTATTAATAAACAAAAGAAATAAAAGAAAGAACGAACGAACGAACATAAATTTAAAGCACAAACCTGCCATCCTCTCTGACCAAAGTTGTTCTCTTAATGCTGGCAAAATAATTTTATAGCAGCTGTGATTTTTCTTCACGTGCTTTTTGGACTAACAAAATAGAAGTTATTCCTGGTGCAGATGCTTCTGCCTTTGGCAGAAAAGTAGCCTTATGGTCAGCAGAGCCTGATTGCTGGATCAGGCCAAAGGGTAATATGATCCAATTCTCAGAATGGTCAATGTTATTAAATGCCAGCGTGGGGTAGTAGTTAAGGCTTTGATCTAAAATTTGGAAAAGTATGATTTAAGTGGCCCCTGGGGAACTTTGGGCCAGTCTCTCTCTCAGACCAACCTTATAGAGTTCTTACTGTGAAGTTAAAATGGAGGGGAAACTCCATGTCAGCCATCTTGATCTCCTGGGGAAAAGATGGGATACAATCTAACAACTAAAATTAAAACCCAAGGGCTGACAGGGAGCATACTGACACGGCAGAGTCCCACATCCTGCTTATAGTCCTCAGCAAATGGTATTTGGAATCATTTTGTCTCTATGATGTAAAGTAATAAGCAGCCATTATGACATTTACTTATTTACTAGCTTTATTTCATCATTCATGAGTATGCTAATCCCAAAGCAGAGATACAAATTAGGATTGAAATTTCAACAATCATAAAATTGTATCATTGTAAAACCATAAAATCACAGCACTTTAAGAAAAATGAGGTACAGCATTGCAGATTCAATTAAAAGCTTGATGCTCAAAATGCATGAGACTTGGAGCAAGCCATAATTAAGCCTTTTGGGAATTCCTCAGTTAGCATATTTTGGTTGTATCAAAAAATGTCTTCTCTTGCTTTGCTACACAGTGGATTCCTGGTGAATTCCAAGAAATCTTAGATCTATAACCTAGAGCAGGGCTTTCCAAACTGTGTGTCACGATACAGTACTGTGTCACCTGGGGGCCCCAAGTGTGTCGCAAGACAACCCAGAAGTGCTGTTGGCGCACCGCCACGCGCAGGAGCCCGCACAGCAGCGGGGGCAGGCCATCAGCACTTCCAGGTTCCAGTCCGCTGCCGCTGCCACTGCCACCGCACTCAAAAACCCGGAAGCGCGGCAGAGGCAACCCGGAAGCGCCGGCGCTTCCAAGGTTTTGCGCGCCGCAGTAGCGGTGGTGCTTCCGGGTTTTTGCGCGCTGGCCGTTGGTGTGTCGCCAATGGCAAAAGTTTGGAAAGACCTGAGCTAGAGTAAGAAGGCAATGATACACCTTGCAGGAAGACAAGGCAAAGGCAAGTCATTTTCGTATTTTGCTGAGAAAAGTACATGGACATATTATCAGGAGACAAATTTGACGCAAGGGCATCTCTACTTTTTTTAATAATCAATTTAATTGTTTCATTTGATTTTGATTTCCTATAAATCAAAAAATAATAATAAATCACATTAATTAGAATGCATTAATAAAACACATTAATTAGAATGCAAGTCCTCATGACATAATCTTACCTTGTGGTTATTGGCGTCTTGTGCTAACCATGGTTTGCTAAGTGGTTTGTTAGAATGAACTATAGTTTCATGAGTTCAAAGAACATTCTGCCCAAACCTGCAGAATATGTAAACTGATATACCAAACTGAAATGTGAGGAATAATTTATGCTGTTTTTGTAGTGTATTCCTCAAATATCTTATATGTGTAATTTAATGGATGAAGTGGCTCTTCTAACTTTATGGTTTGCTCAGACATGAGCTACTAAATTTAACTCAAATTAGTTTTAAGGCTGGAAGCATGTGGCTGCATTCACAAAATATGCTTTAACTGGTTACTGAATTAATCCCATTTCTGATTTTCCATGATACGCTGAATCTTAAATTCAACAAACGGGCAAAGTTCACAGACCATGCTAAGCCACAAAAACTGAGGTTAAAACATACCAAGTTTAGTGTGTTTTACAAATACAGCTGCTAAGCTTTTAGTTGGTCTGATTACACATCTCAAGCGAACCCTGCCTAAAGTTTTCCTGATTCCCTTTGAATGAGAAAACACCTACAAAATGTCCATTATTTTTCTCCCATTACATTCTGAATTAAATGGAAAACTACCATTGTATGGAACCACTGGTGACTCACATACTGTTCGCAGAGTTCTTTTTCAAAGAAAAAGACAGCAGCATCTCTGGGGGGAACCAGAGGGGTCAAACTCACAAAAACCGAGTTGTGGCATGTCATAAACCCCACCCCTTTTCTACAAGCATTGTGACATCACATGCAAATTTGAAAGGGGTGGAGCTTGCAGTAGAACGCTGCTTCCACCTTTCTGACAAAAGCATCAAGATCCTGCAGATGCCAATCATATATATATTTCATTCTTAACATAGAATTGCTATTCCCATGAGCATGAATGAACCATCCCATACACTAAAAAGCCCCATACCAAGTTTTGGGCTTAGATGCAAATGTTTGATCTGGTGGTCCTAGAGGTGATGCTTTGGCATCCTCCCCGCTCTTTTGTGAATATGAATGGATTGTTAATTAGTTTTGTCAAAAGTGTAATTCATCAAATGAAATCTGCTCAACCTGTTTTTAAATTACCCTATATGGGATATATAGGGCAATTCAATACATGTATGTTCTAAACCCACACTTTTCAAACAGTCACCGTAGGAGAAATGTACCCCAAAATGTATATATTAAGGGGAAACTGGCACAAAAGTGGCTCTTTTTGAGAGGTATGTATTGTCCTAGGAGAAAATTGCTTGCAAAAAAGTACACTCCTTTGCCAAAAATGCATACGCTGGAAGAGGTGTGCCCATTTTATTTCCTGCCAAAATCAGAAGTAGTGGAGCGTAATAGTGAGATGAAAAAAATGGCCGACGCAGAATTGACCATCACTGCACAGATAAAGAGGTGAGCACCCCCTTCCCATCCTTAGTATCTTGTTTGTGTGAGGTGTTGCACTTTACCTCTCCTGACATATCGTACAGAAAAAGGCACTCTGCTCCTCTCTCTGCTCAGTGCATGGAAAGCATTAGCACAAGTGCAGACAAGGACAGCCTTGCCATTGGAGTCTGTCACTCAGCTGGGATGATGAAGTTACAACGGCCGTCCTATCTTACAAGCCTTATATGTCTGAACCACGTTAGGAAGAATCATTTGCAGGTAAAAATTACAAACCCTGGACAATTCCAATTTGTTAGAAACTAGGCATAAGTGGTTACTGCTCGCTTGTTACATTATCTAAATTACCAGCAAATTGCTCTGTTAATTTTTGTAATAAAGGAAGGCTGTCACAAATGCCTTGATGCTCTCTATTTGTGTTTCGTAGCCACGGTGCCTTTTTACAGCTCTGGTCTGAGTAGGTTTCAGCTGAGCAGTGATTGCAGTGCTGTGATTCAGAGTAGGGGGGATGCTACTGGATTGTTTATTGCATCCGATGGTTACCAGCTAAACAAGTCCTAGAAATCCACAGCTGTGCCAGTTCCCTTCCTTTGTTCCTTTGATTTATGAGATTCGCTGTTACAAGATGTGATGGCACAGACTCAGATGGCTTTTACAGGGGATTAGATATGTGAATGGCAGAAAAGGAGACCACAAATTAAGACCACAAATTAAGTATGAGCCAGCAATGTGCTGCAGCTGCCAAAAGAGCCAATGCAGTTTTGGGCTGCATCAACAAAAGTATAATGTTAAGATAATGGGAAGTGATAGCACTGCTCTATGCTGCACTGGTCAGACCACAACTGGAATATAGTGGCAAGTTCTGGTCACCACAATACAAGGGGGATGCTGAGGAACTGGAAACAGAGAAGAGCAACAAGGATGGTAAAAGACTTGGAGGCTAAATCCTACAAAAAGCAGTTAAAGGAACTTGGTATGTTTAGCCTAAAGAAGAGAAGGTGAAGGGGGAGACCTCATAGCAATCTTCCAATACTTGAAGGGCTGTCACAGGGCAGAGGGACTGGATTTATTCTCCATAGCACCCAAGGGTAAGACAAAAACCAATAGGTGGATCAGAGAGAAATCCAAACTTGAAATAAGGAGAAATGTCCTGGCTGTGAAAGCTATTAAGCCTTCTTCCTGAAGTTCAGGTGCTCCATCACTGGAGGTTTTCAAGAAAAGATTGGACATCCCTTTTTCTGGGATGCTCAGCCCTTTGGAGGCAGAGCAGGGGATGGAGTTTTACAGCTGAGTCCTTCTCTAGGAAATTTGACAGAATCACGACCATATGAGCTACTGATGAACAAGTGCAGAGGTACCTGTTGCCTTCAAACACAGTTTATAGGCTTCCCAGAAACATCTGGTTGGTCACTGTGAGAAACTAGATGATGCCTTCAGTCAGGGATAGGCCACTTGGTTCCCCAATATTTTGAACCACAACTCCCACAATCCCTTGCCATTAACCATGCCAGCAGGGGCTGGTGGGAGTTGAAGTCAAATCTTTGGGAGGTCGTTGTTTGCTTACCTGTTCCCTGGAAGGATCTTTGATCTGATCCAGCTTGGCTAATCTTACGTTCTTGTGTCGGCCATAACTTTTTGACTTGCAATTAAATGGGAAATTTCTGTAATAACCATTTTCCTCTTTTTTCATATGTACATATCATTTCATAAGCAAAAAGGGACCTGGGGTAGCTATTCAGTGGTTTTGACCACAATTTAGTATTTTAGATTGATATAAAGTAGGATGGTTTGTATTTTGTGATTACTTATGTTATATCTGTGTGGTTGCTAAAAGTCAACACTGACTTGATGGCACATAATCAATATTATAATACCATGAGTAACCTTAACAATCCAACAAATGTTCTATCCATTCTTTAAATGTTTCCAAAAGAGCATCATCTCAATTGGAAGAAAGATATTTGCTGTGGTTCTTAGATCATAATCTAAGAGCTCTATATTATATTTCTGCAGGCCTTAAGCAATAATATAAAAACATAGGGTAAAGCATGTTTTAATAAGTATATTTACATATGTAGGATGTATGTAATGTGCCCTTGATAAGACTGGTTAAATATATTGCTCCTGATATTTGCTTCTGTTGTAAGGTTGGCGTGTAACTAATAGAATTATTTCATGCCTAAAAAGGCAGAATATCAAAAGTACACATGGTATGTCCAAAGCACCATTGTTATTTTTTACATGGGTTTATTTAAATCAACTACTTGCAAATACAGATTTTGTTTTCAACTGATTAGAGTTTTTGTTGAAGCAATGAAATGTGGAAAAACAAGTCTGTTTATTTCTATGAAGGTTCTCAGTCATCCAGGTGGAACAGTCTGTGGCTTGAATCATGTCAACTGGATTTCTATTTTCTTAGTGGAAACGTTTCACTCCTTATCCAAGGAGCTTCTTCAGTCTGAGTAAAGTTAGTAAGGGAATCCTTAAATATGTTTTAAGAAAATAGAAATCCAGTTGACATGATTCAAGCCACAGAAGTCTGTTTATTCTGGACACTCGCTTGCACTGTGGATTTTGATCTCTCCTCTACTTCATGTAATTTTTGCATCCTTGCCTAGATAGATACAAAGACCAACTGTAAGAGAGGATATATAACTCTGAAAAGATATATTACTTGTTCATGAACATTTTTCAATGTATCCTTGCAGGACTGTATCGTTTCTTTACATTAAGAGCCTTTTGACCACCAAGGAAAATGGCAAGAGATAGATGAGTGGAAGAGTCTTCACAAATTCTCCCTATATCTATCTCTCACTTGACCAATTGTTAGTTAAATGAGTCTCTATGTTTCAGAGACAAAGGGAACTTCATCTCCCTCTCTCTTCAAGATGTAGTTTAGATAGAAGTGAGGCTTTTGCTATCCTATGCATTTCTTAATAAATCTTCCTTTTTACTTTAAATAATGGATGGCTGTTGGCATTCATGGCTAGCTGAGCTAAGCCTATTGTCTGCATCCAAAAATTATATTGTGACCATGTTTTTCTTTTTGAATGGGACTTGGTGCTATTCAATTACTTGGTATTTGTTTGGCAATCTGCATATGCTTAGGAATACATCTTTTAACAAGGCTGCTGCTGAATTCAATTCTCCAACAACCCTTCTCAAAAATACACTTTTTTGCATGGACTTTAAGCCAGGACTGCTAGAAACTAAGTGGAAGTGCACTATTGCAGTTTATGTGCAATTCAGCAGTTTGGAGTCTGTAATGACAGATGACACAACTTTGCTGTAAAAGGAGTCTGGGGCACATTTCCTTTTTTCCCCTGCCAAATTGTTTTTTTATTATTATTTTTATCCCGCCTTTATTATTTTTATAAATAACTCAAGGCGGCGAGCATACCTAATACTCCCTCCTCCTCCTATTTTCCCCAGAACAACAACCCTGTGAGGTGAGTTGGGCTGAGAGAGTGACTGGCCCAAGGTCACCTAGCCGGCTACAAATAATACTTTGTAGAATACCAATAATAGCTAAGTACAGCAGTGTCTATACTATAGAAATCAAAAGTAAATTTAAAGTAAATTAAACCTTTCAAAATAAAAAAAATTATATCAATGTTAAATATGATTTCTAATATATACAGTATATGAACATGAGGTTGCTTAAATGGGACAGTTGATGCTTACTACAACATTGCTAAGAAGTTGCAAAGTGCCACTTCTATTGGGCACATTTCTTTTCTATCATTTCATCACCAAGAAGTCCAGGTTTATTAGAAAATATGCTCCATTCCATTTCATGAGGCTTACTGCCAAGCATCTGAATAAACAATGGAGGGTTTTTCAAAACTCCCTTTTGAAAACATCTGTTTGGGGGCAAAAATGGTCAACAGTTGGACTAGATCAACAGTTGCACCAAAGTAGATGTAGTAGCTCTTTTCAGGACGCAGAACACAGGTGGTGAGACAAGATAGAGAGAGCAAGCTCAGCTTCGATCTATATGCAGTCATTGAGCTGTGCAATCCTTATTATTTGCATGGTGTTTTAATGCTTCAGCCCTTATCACTCATTGTGTATAAAGCAATATTGTGTTCTGTGTCCAGTATGGGAGAATTAGTCGAGGCTGATGTGGGAGAGCAGCTCCATTTTACGAGCCTATAAAATACCTTAGAAGCCAAGTATATGGCTGGGGGGGAAAAAAGAAAAGACTGCTATTTGGGATGTGATCTGGAAAGGCTGGTGGCAATATTTTCATAAGCATTAAGGTCCTGCCAGGTTGTGTCCACTCCAGTTGCTTGTGGTGTGTTTTATTTTCTCCTCAAAAGCCATTAAAGTTGCTAGGGAAGCACTTGGAATATTCACCGCGGTGCCTGTGAAAATGAGAACAAACTTAGCTGAAAGGGCTTTGATTTCCTTAACAGAAAAATTTTAAGTACTTCTATTATTGTATTAAGGGGGGGGGAAGGAGTCTGTCTGCCCTTGAATGGTCTGGAGGGAAGATTTTATTGCAACAAAAAGACTTATATTGCAACCAGAATTGCCACATACGTAAAAATAATAATAATAATGCTTATTGGATGGACTTTTATTTGCATAATGAAGAAGAGGGAACTCTCTCAAGTCATAGAGATTGTATTGTACTACCTCACACCAGCCAAAAGCAAGTCATCTATTATTATATGGAAACCAGATTTCAGATGTTAAAATACTTGTATACCTTTTGCTAAAATCAAGTCTCAAGGGTGTGAGTATGGGAGATAAAAGCGATTCCAGATGGGGCTGCATCAGGGCAAAGTGAAATCCACTCTTCACACACCCAGTTCAGGTCTCCTCTTGCCAGACATTGAGGTTTTTTTTTTAAAAAAAAAATAGAAACAGCTGTGTCACGTGAACCAGGAGCACTGAATAATGGTTGTGTAAACTGTGGAGGAGAGTGCAAAAGCTGGCTTGAAACTCAACATTAAAAAAACTCAGATCATGGCATCTGGTCCCATCACTTCCTGGCAAATAGAAGGGGAAGAAATGGAAGCAGTGACAGATTTTATTTTCTTGGGCTCCAAGATCACCGCAGACGGTGACTGCAGCCATGAAATTAAAAGACGCTTGCTCCTTGGGAGGAAAGCTATGGCAAACCTAGACAGCATATTAAAAAGCAGAGACATCACCTTGCTGACAAAGGTCCATATAGTTAAAGCTATGGTTTTTCCAGTAATAATGTATGGCTGTGAGAGTTGGACCATAAAGAAGGCTGAGCGCCGAAGAATTGATGCTTTCGAGCTGTGGTGCTGGGGAAGACTCTTGAGAGTCCCTTGGAGTGCAAGGAGGTCAAATCAGTCAATCCTAAAGGAAATCAACCCTGACTGCTCATTGGAAGGACAGATACTGAAGCTGAAGCTCAAATACTTTGGCCACCTAATGCGAAGAGAGGACTCACTTGAAAAGACCCTGATGCTGGGAAAGACTGAAGGCAAAAGGAGAAGGGGATGGCAGAGGATGAAATGGTTAGATAGCATCACCAATGTAATGAACATGAATTTGAGTAAACTCCGGGAGACAGTGGAGGACAGAAAGGCCTAGCGTGCTATGGTCCATGAGGTCACGAAGAGTCGGACACGACTAAACGACTGAACAACAACAACAAACTGTGGAGTCCTTGGTGCTCTCTGAGCCTTGTTGTTTTCTTGCAGACGTTTCATTGCCAGGCTAGACAACATCTTCAGCGCGAAAAGGGAGTGGGACTTGCTCTCTGTTTATATACCGTGGCTTGTCCTGCTTGTGTTGGTGGGGGTGTTGTTCTCTCCTTAGGAGTTCCTTGATTGGGCTGTTGTTTGCTACTTGGTTGATTGACTGAGTTAATAGTTCCTTCATTTTTGCCAAATTTTGATTTGGGAAAAAGCCAAACTTGGGTTTTGAGTGGCATGCATGGACTACACTACAAAAGGAATTCAAGTTGTTCAGAGGGCACGTGTGATGCTGGGTCTTAGATTGTGCTGCACTGCACTGAAGTATGTAATCGATATCCTCTCCAGTTTATTTCTATGTCTTTGAATAACATAGTTTTAAATTGGGAATAATAAGAGCTGGAGAGGACTTGGATATCCTGTGCTACAAAATTTCTAGCGGAACTTCGTCCAGTTTCTTTTTGAAGACCTCCAGTGTCAGCCAGCCCACTCCTTTGTCGTTGCATTGCTATACTATACTTCTTCTCAACAAAAAATCAATTCAGTAGTCCACTGAAATTGATCTTTTGCTTATCTGAGAAATCTACTCCTATGCTGTTGATTAGCTGAAAAGAAATGCTGGCCCTTTCTTGTATGACCACTCACAGATGATTTCAGAAATGCCATTGCATGCTTTCCTCATGCAGGCTAAACATAAGTTTTTCCTTCAACTTTTACTCATAGTTTTGACGTCACAGACTTCTTTAAATTGAGATACTGAATGCATGCCTTCTCTGTATTCTTTCAAACTGTAATTGAGAGTACACCTGACTGAATACTGCACCCTGAAAACAAACAAACAAACAAGTACATACAGTTTTCAAAGCCAAGTCCAGGAAGGATTATGAGTCTCCTTCTAAAACCGGAAGTGATAGTGCTGAACCTAAGTCCACCATTCCCCTCTTATACCCACAACACAATCACAACTGTCTTCTCTGAAGAGCACAAGTGGGTAGTTTTAGGCCAGGGGTGGGGAACCTTTTTTACGCCAAGGGCCATTTTGACACTTATAACATCACTCGAGGGCCGGGGAGCAGGGTTTGCGGGTGGGAGCCAATCGTGCACACTGGGGGGCCATCACGCCCACCGCCATACCTGCCGCGCCCACCACTCACCCGCCACGCCTGCTGCAGCGCCCGCCCTTGCCACACCTGCCGCCACTGTGCCCACCGGCATGCCCACCATGCCCGCCGCCGCCCCTGCCCCCGCCATGTCCGCCACTGCCCCCGCTGCTGCCGCACCTGCTACTGCCATGTCCGCCATGCCTGCCGCCGCCACGCCCCCCATGCCCACCGCCACGCCTGCCCCCGCCACATCCACCACTGCGCCCACAGCTGTGCCAACTGCTGCCACGCCCCCCCATGCCCACCGCCACACCTGCCCCCGCCACATCCACCACTGCGCCCACAGCTGTGCCAACTGCTGCCACGCCCACCATGCCCACTGCCATGCCCTCTGCCACCACGCCCGCTATGCCTGCTGCCGTGCCCGCCGCCACGCCCACCATGCTTGCCGCTGCACCTGCCGCCATGCCCAGCATACCTCACTGCTGGTAATTGGTTCCACTGTCAACTGCTCCTTCTGTCAGGAAATATTCCTAATGCTCAACCAGAATGTGCCTTCCTGCAGCTTAGATCATTATTCTATGTTCTGCACTCTGGAGTATGGAAAACAGGTTTTGACCTTCTTCTGTGTGACACTTCTTCAGGTACTTGAATGTCGTCATATCTCCCCTCAGTCTTCTCAAGATTAATCATGTCTGATTCCTTCAGTCTCCCCTCATTTGATTTAGTTTCCAGTCCTCTAAAAACAAAAACTAAAAGATTTACAATGTTGTGTTCATCCTTGCCCAGGAACATACATTGCTATAGTTTAACTTTACAGCAAGTTCAACCATAAGTCTTAAATGGTTTTTCATTTATCAACTTCTTTTACCTAATACTTAAAAAGGTAAAGGTTCCCCCCGCACATTTGTGCAGTCGTGTCCGACTCTAGGGGCCGGTGCTCATCTCCGTTTGTTAGCCGAAGAGCCAGCATTGTCTGAAGACGCTTCCACGGTCACGTGGCCGGCATGACACGCACGGAATGCTGTTACCTACCCACCGAAGTGGTACCTATTCATCTACTTGCATTTGCATGCTTTCAAATTGCTAGGTTGGCAAGAGCTGGAGCTAGTGCGGGAGCTCACTCCGCACGCAGGGCTAGGGATTTGAACCTCCGAACTTGCGATCTTCCGATCGACAAGCCTGGCATCTTACCCGCTGAGCCACCACGCCCCTACCTAATACTTACCTTTTTCTTAATTAGAAATGGAATGGAATAACAGCACCAAACTACTTCTAGCTGTATTTTTTAAAAATCTCTTGCATCTCCAAAGTCACTCCACCAAAATTTAGTAAGAAATCATTGAATTACAACAGTACATTTTTTCATTTTTTAAAAGGAGAAATAACAAGTTAAAAAGGTATGTTGAGCCTCTGATTGGCTTAATGCATCTGTCTTACTCTTAACACCCCTCTAAAAGAAAATGCTGAACATTCTAGCACTTTCTCCTCTAGTGACATCACCATTATTTTATCTGAGGTGGTAGAAAGAATATTTCAGTATTTCTTCCATTGATAATGTTTGGAGAAGTCTGTCAGCTTTTCTTTCACCCCTTGTCTCCATCCTTTCATTTTACTTTACACACATTGATTCACCTTGCTCACCGAGGTGGAGCTCCATGTTGGAACACACCCATCTCCATGGGCTTACTTGCATTGTGGAATCATGTTTTGTTTTATTTCAGTTTTCATGTTCTAAAAGTTTTATTTTTCTTTTCTTTCACCACCACCGACCCTGGCCAAAAATGCAAAATGAAGTGATTGTACCAGCATCAAATGATGCATTACTATTTTAGTGCAATATGTCTCCGCTATGCAAACTACCTCAACCAAAGTATGAAGTATGGATGGAGAAATAATGCATAAAACATGGGCCCCGGAGTGAGCTATTTTGAAGAGCCATAAATTATGCAGGCTTCATGGAACTTTAAAGAAGTCTGTCGCTGTGGCAAATCATAGTCTCTTGAGAGCAGATCTCTCTCTCTCTCTCTCTCTCTCTCTCTCTCTCACACACACACACACACACACACAAACACACATCACCTCCCCTGACACACACACAGGCATATTTCTTTGTGATTTGTGGCTATTTCAGCAAATAAAAGGTACAAATTTACTCAGAGGAGGTTTGTTAGATCTTGCTGTTTGCAAATAGTTTATGATGCAGGAACAACACTGCATGGGCAATCCCATTTTAGTATGATACTCTGAGGAGTATTTATTTAGCCAGATAAAATATTCATGCTGGATCCAACCTGATGGCATAGCTCATTATCCTTCTGGTGTATCTTTCAACACTGAGCTTCTTCCTCATGGTTGGTTCCCATGCAATTAGGTAACATGTCAAAGTATTTGCACTGGAGTTGGCCACTAGATCACCTGGGTACATAAGACTTCTGTCATCTCAGAAGAAGTTTCCATGGGATTATAGCAGCCCACATGGTTGGTGGCTCTTCGCAATATTGATGGATTAACATGGGCAGCCAATTACAGCAAAGAAATTCTATTGAGAGCAAATCATCCCACTATCCAATAATGTACAAACACAACAGCCATATTCTTCTTTTAGGGCCTGAGGAACACAGCCAATTCCTTTTTTTTAACAAATGTATATTTATAAGAACAGAAGGACTGTGCTAAATTAGACCCAAAGCTTGCTTACCACAATATCCAGTTTCCAGATGAGATGAATTTGGGGTAAAATTGTACAACATTCAGAATGAATGTGATGCAGAGGAAAAATGATTCTGTTGGATGGATGGATGGATGGATGGATGGGAATGAGGGAGAGAGTACAGAAGAGGACCCAAGATGAATCAGAATAGTTATTGTTTAGTGGGTATCTGCTTAGAAAAATATCTGTTTTCCTTGAATATGTGGTTTAAATATAAATCTATTCATACATAGATGTGGAACAGAAATTACAAAAAAAGCATAATTGATTTGATTATTTATGATGAAAGATGGAGGGAATGAGTGAAGCAGACAAGGGTGAAGAGAGGTTCTGAATCTGGGACAGACCATTTATTGGTAGTGGAAAGAAGAGAAGTGAAAGTAGAATGAATACAGGAAGAAGTATGAGTCTTGTATGAAAGATCCCAACAGAATGAAAGTGGAAAGTGGACATAAGGAAAGAGGATGTGGAAACTGCTTGGAACTCAGTGAAAAGAATTATGTTAACTGGCGCCACAATGAAAATAACAGTAATAGGAAGTATGAAAAATGAAGCTTTGGAATGATGTTCACACAATCAGTTTGCAAGGATCTGTTGCCACATTTATTTTCAGATCTGCTATGAAGGAGCTAGAGCACAGGCAGTGAAATGTAAGCATTCAAATGATATTAGCCAGAAGTTAATTCACCAATAAATAGCAGCCATGAAAAATCTATGCTGTATGATTATAGGGGGGGTGTTTGTTAAGTATGCCTGGAAAAAGGTTGGGCAGAATTCTGATTGAAAGTGAACAGGAGTTGACAATGAACAATTTTTTGGAAGCCCGGTGCAATTTTATGCCATGCAGGGGTGTTCAGATGATCTTTTTGCCCTTCAGGGGCTGTTGAGAAATGGACAAATGTGGGAAAAGAAATATTTATTGTATGTTTGCTAGTTTAGTGAAAGTATGATAAAGTAAATAGGCTAGAATTATGGGATATTTTGATGGCTGGTTGTTGAATGCTATGAGAGATGTATATATGGTGGAAGTAAAACATGTGTGAACATGAATGAAATGTTTAGCAAATGGTACAATACTGGACAGGGAATAGCAAGTATATGTGATGTCCTGTTTGGCTGTTTAATGTATTTATGGATAAATGTTTGAGAAATCCTTGTGGTGACATTAGAGGTGAGCTTTTTTGGGGACATGAATTGCATATGCTTTTATATGCAGGCAATGCTGGGCTGTTGAGTGAAAACCCAAATGTTTTGCTGTGGTGTATAACATATTTGTAAGATGCAACAAAGAATGTGGGTCTGAAAATACATGTATCAAAGCAGTTGAGTTTGCCAGAAAAATGGAGTGAACTTTCAAATTATTAAATGTGAAAAAGTAGAGCAACTAAATTAATTTGTAGAATGGTAGAATGTTTAGTAAAGATGGGGAAATGAATGGAGTAATATTAAGAAGGGCAAATGCTGGTAGAAAGTTAGTGGATAATATGTGGCTTGTTGCAAGGAATGTTCATCAAAGGAAGCAAAGATGGCAGAGTATAGGATATTGCTTCTGCTCACTTCCAGAAATGGATAGGTGGGAATATCAGAAGACATAAAAGTAAGTTGAGTGCATTTGGAATGAGCTACTTAAGGAGTTGTCTGGCCAAACAGGAAGAGATAAGGTCAAGAATGAATGGGTACTAAATGAAAGTGGATTGAATGCTAAAATGAGTAACCACTACAAAAAAAGTACATAGAAGTGGTTTGGTCATATAATAAGAATGAATCAGTACTGAATCACAAAAACAACTATATGAAAGAAGTGTGACTGGGTCAAAAAGAAGGGGAAGACCAGGAAAGTTGAATGGTGTTTATGAGATTCTCCAAAAGAGCAGGGTGAGAAGTTTAAATAACAAAAGACAATGTATGAAGCAGTTTATGGAATGATAGAAGCAGGAATGACTATTATCAAATTGCTATGCAGTGCTTCAACTTCCAAGATTGAAGAATATTACTTTATAATAGTGAATAAGGTTTAAACCCTGGAGCTCAAATCTAAATATTGCTAGATTCCTAGATTCTTCAGTAGCTTATCTTCATAAGAGCTCCCCCCCCCACATCTGCAATAAAAGCATCTTATGTATCTGACACTCATCCTTGAATCTTCCACAGCTAAGCTCCTGACTGTGTGTTGTATTCCGAGAGAGAGATTTATTACCGTGCAGGGTGAATCTGTGATGTGCATATGTTCAAGAGAAGCACTTTCACTATTGCTGGGGGGAAAAGACTTTCTTTTGCCAGTACACAACGATCTTCATCAGAACCAGTAAAGTTATGCTCTGTCCTTCCTCCCTTGAACTGACCACCCAAGAGGCATCTGATTGGCCACCGTGGAAAACAAAACACGAAACTAAGATGCACTCATCCAGCAGGCTCTTCTTTTGTTCTCATATTCTAAAGGGGGTGGAGGGAAAATCCCATCTACAATTTTTGAGCTTGATAGAAATGAGACAAATTCCTCTTATAAGCATTTGAAATTAGGGACACTGTGCCTGCATACACCCTATGTGCTGTGCTGTTGATTCACACTTCTTGGTCAGCCTTCCGAAAGGTGTGGAAATTACAGCTGGTTCTAGATGCCTAGCCAGTATTTTCGGCAGCTGCTGCTTGAACACAGTTAAGTTTCACCAATTATTTTTCCAGCAAGGAAAGCTAAATATGGGCCCAGAGCTTAGCTTGCACTTAACACAATTTAGAAAGGAAGAGGTTTATTTGTTTGTTTTTTGTTTAGTTTCTAAAGCAATTATGTTCTTGCAGGGACTTATAGAGCAAATGAGCCTAAGAATTGGGAAGAACATGATACACGTTCTGGAAAATTATTTTCTGCATTTAGTCTGTGAAAATTGCAGTTGAGAAATTCTATGCATGCCTGGTTTCCAATTGGCTGTAGGAGCTGCCAGAGATACAGTCTTGGTTCTACCTACCCACCCCCCTGTTTAGTGCATGAATAGACAATATGCAGTTTGTGAATCCGGTTTCAGAGTCCCTTCACATATTATGTTATTTAAGGGCCACAGTTGATGCTGATGGCAAGCACTTTTGCAAATCCCAGATCATGCACATGTAGGACGCTGTCATGGTTAAATATCATTGACTGTTCAAAGGATTGTAGGCATTGGCAAAGTGCAAATTTATTCTTATTTCGGAAGGTCTACCTTACAATTAAGATAGATATAACTGTCACACATAGGTTACTATTTGTTATTAATACCACAAACTTGAATGTTGAAATAGAAAATCTGTACCTGCTTAATACTTCTCTCTCTGTGTGTGTGTGTTTGAGCATGCCTTCCTGGGAAATGCCTGGACAAGTCCCTGCAGTTTTCTTGGCTAGATTTCAGAAGTGGTTTGCCATTGCTTCCTTCCTAGGGCTGAGAGAGAATGACTGGCCCAAGGTCACCCAGCTGGCTTCAGGCCTAAGGAACAAGAAGTCATGGTCTCCCAGTTTCTAGCCTGGTGCCTGAACCACTACACCAAATTGGCTCTGTAATGTTTTTTTGAAATACTTTTCGTAGGGCCAACAAATGTTACAGACTTCTTCATTGAATGGGCTCGTTTGTTGCTTGTTTTAGACACGGTTTGTTGAACAACCGAAAGTGGCCTGTTTCACCCACTTCATTAAGCCAAAATCAGATGGCTTTTAAACTTAGGACAATGTGTGAACTTGGTCATTATGTCCTCCTCCTTTGCAAATCTCCCTGTGAGGTAGGTATCCTTCCCACTTGCCCTTTTACAGCTGAGTCACAGAGGTTGAATACAAATGTGGGTTCTTTGTGGAGGGCAGAGCACAGACATTCTGCAGCATTATTTCTAATAAAGGAGCTGTTGATTTGGCACAGGAATGAGGCTTTCAAAATTGCAAGATCTCAAACAGTAGAGCTGCTGAGAAATAGTCCAGTGCAATTCTTAGCTAAGATTGCTTTGATATCAACAGCAATGTTTGTAACCTCTGATTGAAGCAGGCCTGAAATTACTCTGTTGCCTCAGGAATGAGCAGCTGAGAAGCCAAAATCACTGTAATATTTCTGAAGGGGGGGGGGCTAAGGGACTAGAAAGACAACATTTTGTTTTTTTCTCCTCCTAAGTATTGCTACTGTGTTTGATGTGTGGTGGCCAGGAAACCAGTGGCTGTAATCTGTGCTATCACCTCCCAAAACATCAGGCTGGGAGCAATACTGGTAGCAGGTTATTTGCTTTTTATGTGTGTCTCTCATTGGCTTTTAAAAGTTTCATCTATTCTTTGAAGGTGAATCATGGGAGATTCAGGGTCACCATTTAGTGACAGATTTTCCCCCATGACTAATGACTCCTAGTTCCCTTCATCCTCCTTAAAAAAGTACCAATTACAACAATAATAGCAATAATATCACCATCAGCCTTCTTCAACCTCTAAGTGGGTTAAACTACAGTGCTGCTCTGAGAAAGTGTTCAGAAACTGTTTCCCTTGTCAGTGCATTAAAAAAAAAAGACTTCTGTGTATCTTTTGAACTACACACTGCATGATAAACTTGGAGAAAGTACTAGTTTGGCTTTCATGCTCATCACGGATTCGCCTACATATTCAGTAGGGGTCTGAAATCAGAATAATAATCTACACAGGAAGAGCAGTATACCAGCAAACTGGGAATGATGTAGCTTTGAACATACACAAAGAACTCTCCAGAACTCAGAAAAACAAAAATGGCCGCCACGCCTGCTGGTATCAACCCCTGCAGTCCTTGGGTCTTTCAAAAGTTAAGTGTAGCCTTCCTCCACTAAAACCTTCCTCATTCCTGGGCTGAACTCTATAAATGAGGTGATTCAGATTCAAATTCTTATTCAGCCTTGAGGATCTTTGGGGGTTGCTGTCTTTTTCTTTAATCTCCTCAAGGATTGTTCAAAGATAAAACTGAAGGAGGGATACTAAATGTAACCAAGCAGAGTTGATGGGGAAATCTGGGGAGCAACTGGGATGGGACTAGAGATGACTCAGAAGAGAATAACAGGCATGAGGTGGCTCAATATATGAATCACATGGGCAGGCTTAGAACAGCAAATTTTACTTAAGAACAGGACAAATTTTACTTAAAAATGTACTTGAAATTTACAAATTTTACTTAAGAACATGACAAAATGATGAAGAGAGACAAAAAGATGCGATGACAGGGAAGAAATAGACCCCCCCATGCATAAATGCAGGTGTGCTCCAAAAAATGGATTGCAAGTTGCTATGGATACAGCACATGAATAAATGTTTGGAAATTCCTATCCTAAGTATGAAGATTATTAGGCCAGCATTGTCTAATTACAATCTCAAGCAGAGAAAGGTCTTTTCTGGTTTTGTAATTCAAGAATTTCGGATCTTATGTATATGGGGATGGCTAGCGCCCCACGATAGCCTTAGATATACATGAGCGGCATTAAAACTTTCATCGCAATCTGAACTTTATTTTATCTTTTATCTTTTCTATTTTTTATTTATATTTGTATCTGATATTTATTTATGTATGATCATATTTTAATGTTTTATTTTTATTGTAAACCGCCCAGAGTCACCCCTTGGGGGGGGAGATGGGCGGTGACAAAATTTGATAAATAAATAAAAAATAAATAAAATATGATATTTAGTTGAGACATACCTCACTGTCCCCCCTCAATTTATAAGTAGCAGAGAGAGCACAGGGCAAAGAATTGGCTGACCCTTAATTTTCCATTGTGGCCCCAAGTCCAAGTCCCTCTAGAGCTAGGCTGACCATATTTCCTTGAGGCAAAAACGGGACATTGGGATGGCAAAAATGGGACAGGGTCTTATGTAATATTCCCCCCGCCCCGTGTGATTGGCTCCCGCCTGCAAACCCCACCCCTTGGTCCACGTGATTGGCTCCCACCTGCAAACCCCGCCCCCCGTTCCGCCTGATTGGCTCCCAATTGCAAACCCCGCCCCCGGTCTGTGCAATTGATTATATTATATTACCTAATTGGGTAATGAAATGTCTGCAAGCAAACAACCAAGCTCACTGAGCACCAAGGAATCCTCTATATATTGTGTTTTAGGCTGGGTAGCTGCTGGTAAGCATACACCCTCCTACCACCAAAACTTGTGAAAAGGAGATGATTTTGTTATCCAGGTTAGACTCTAGATGACCAATGATACATCTGAGTGCTTTTGGCTGTAAACTGAAGATAAAAACAAATGAGTTGCTCTTCTTTTCACTTCTTCATTTGTCTTCTGGCAGATTGTTCCCGAGAATCACATAAACCACAATGATTTATTTTCTTTTACTTGTTCAATTTGAGACATTTCTGATTATTTCCTTTAAGTCTGTGTTTCTGGGTAGTAAGTATGTATCATAGGGTCTGAACAGAAGAGTGGGTTTTTGTGGTGTGTTAATACAAGAAGCATGTACATAGGTATAATGATTAATCAGGATATAGCAGATGGTAGTATTTATAGATCCATTATATAATTACACAATAGGGTACAGTGAATGAATCTATTGTACATATTTTATACCGCTGAAAACCAATCTGGAGTGCTCTAGATGGAGGATTGTCCAAGTGAGGGTTGATTAGAGTTGTAGTTCAGAAGCATCAAGATTATTACATGTTGTCCATCTATGTTTGGGTCAGGCTGATGGTAAATGGAAGGTATTAGAATCCTGATGGATGTTTGCTATGACATCCTATCCATGACTCCCAATATTTCATCTGTGGTGGTGATTATATTTTTGAGACATTACAGAATTGTTCTAAATTAGCCACAAAGATCTTGGTGTGCTATAGGACTGTGTGAGTACAAAGGGCTGAGCCATTGATCCAAAGAAGCAGTTGTGTGTGAATACAAGGTGGAAATTTGTTGGCCATTATGGTGCAGTAACATTGTGGATTCTAATGGCTTAAAGTCCATCTTATGAGGAACAACCTTTGCAGATATAGATATGGAAGATTCTATGGAGATGCAAGTAAGAGTTTCAAGGGGAGGAGTCATTTTAGAGCTGCCAGGCCCAATCACTTCATTTATTTGAGACCCAGACCTCAGAATCATGCAAGCCACAATATTCCCTGTGACACTTTATGGAAGTGAAAGTTGGACTTTAAAGAAGCAGGATAGGAAGAGTATTGATGCCTTTGTACTTTGGTGTTGGAGAAGACTCCTGAGAATACCATGGGCAGCCAAGAAAACAAACTGATGGGTCATTGAAAAAATCAGCCCAGAATTCTCACTTCAAGCACAAATTTGTTGTTTATTCGTTCAGTCGTTTCCGACTCTTCGTGACTTCATGGACCAGTCCACGCCAGACCTTTCTGTCGGCCGTCACCATCCCCAGCTCCCCAATGGTTGAGTCCGTCACCTCCAGAATACCATCCATCCATCTTGCCCTTGGTCGGCCCCTCTTCCTTTTGCCTTCCACTTTCCCTAGCATCAGCTTCTTCTCCAGGGTATCCTGTCTTCTCATTATGTGGCCAAAGTACTTCAGTTTTGCCTTTAATATCATTCCCTCAAGTGAGCAGTCTGGCTTGATTTCCTGGAGTATGGACTGGTTTGATCTTCTTGCAGTCCAAGGCACTCTCAGAATTTTCCTCCAACACCACAGTTCAAAAGCATCTATCTTCCTTCGCTCAGCCTTCCTTATAGTCCAGCTCTCGCAGCCATAGGTTACTACAGGGAATACCATTGCTTTAACTATGCGGACCTTTGTTGTCAGTGTGATGTCTCTGCTCTTAACTATTTTATCAAGATTTGCCATTGCTCTCCTCCCAAGAAGTAGACGTCTTCTGATTTCCTGGCTGCAGTCAGCGTCTGCAGTAATCTTTGCGCCTAGAAATACAAAGTCTGTCACTGCCTCCACTTTTTCTCCCTCTATTTGCCAGTCATCAATCAAGCTCGTTGCCATAATTTTGGTTTTTTTGAGGTTTAGCTGCAACCCAGCTTTTGCACTTTCTTCTTTCACCTTCGTCATAAGGCTCCTCAACTCCTCCTCGCTTTCAGCCATCAAAGTGGTATCATCTGCATATCTGAGATTGTTAATGTTTCTTCCAGCGATTTTAACTCCAGCCTTGGATTCCTCAAGCCCAGCATGTCGCATGATGTGTTCTGCGTACAGGTTGAATAGGTAGGGTGAGAGTATACAACCCTGCCGTACTCCTTTCCCAATCTTAAACCAGTCCGTTGTTCCGTGCTCTGTTCTTACCGTTGCTACTTGGTCGTTATACAGATTCCTCAGGAGGCAGACAAGATGACTTGGTATCCCCATACCACCAAGAACTTGCCACAATTTGTTATGATCCACACAGTCAAAGGCTTTAGAATAGTCAATAAAACAGAAATAGATGTTTTTCTGAAACTCCCTGGCTTTCTCCATTATCCAGCGGATATTGGCAATTTGGTCTCTAGTTCCTCTGCCTTTTCTAAACCCAGCTTGTACATCTGGCAATTCTCGCTCCATGAATTGCTGGAGTCTACCTTGCAAGATCTTGAGCATTACCTTACTGGCATGTGAAATAAGTGCCACTGTTCGATAGTTTGAACATTCTTTAGTGCTTCCCTTTTTTGGTATGGGGATATAAGTTGATTTTTTCCAATCTGATGGCCATTCTTGTGTTTTCCAAATTTGCTGGCATATGGCATGCATCACCTTGACAGCATCATCTTGCAAGATTTTAAACAGTTCAGCTGGGATACCGTCGTCTCCTGCTGCCTTGTTATTAGCAATGCTTCTTAAGGCCCATTCAACCTCACTCTTCAGGATGTCTGGCTCTAACTCACTGACCACACCGTCAAAGCTATCTCCAATATTATTATCCTTCCTATACAGATCTTCCGTATATTCTTGCCACCTTTTCTTGATCTCTTCTGCTTCTGTTAGGTCCTTACCATCTTTGTTTTTGATCATACCCATTTTTGCCTGGAATTTACCTCCGATGTTTCTAATTTTCTGGAAGAGGTCTCTTGTCCTTCCTATTCTATTGTCTTCTTCCACTTCCGCACATTGCTTGTTTAAAAATAATTCCTTATCTCTTCTGGCTAACCTCTGGAATTTTGCATTTAATTGGGCATATCTCCCCCTATCACTGTTGCATTTTGCTTTCCTTCTTTCTTGGGCTACTTCCAGTGTTTCAGCAGACAGCCATCTTGCCTTCTTGGTTTTCTTTTTCTTTGGGATGTTTTTTGTTGCCGCCTCCTGAACAATGTTGCGAACTTCTGTCCATAGTTCTTCTGGGACCCTATCTACTAAATCTAGTCCCTTAAATCTATTCTTCACCTCCACTGCATACTCCTTAGGAATATTAGTGAGCTCATATCTAACTGATCTGTGGGTCTTCCCTATTCTCTTTAGTCTGATTCTAAATTTTGCAATAAGAAGTTCGTGATCTGAACTACAGTCAGCTCCAGGTCTTGTTTTTACCGATTGTATAGATGTCCGCCACCTTTGGCTGCAAAGGATGTAGTCAATCTGATTTCGGTGTCGACCATCTGGTGAAGTCCATGTATAAAGTCGTCTTTTAGGTTGTTGGAAGAGAGTGTTTGTTATGCACAGTGAGTTGTCTTGGCAAAATTCTATCAGCCTATGTCCTGCTTCATTTTGTTCTCCCAGACCATGCTTGCCTGTAATTCCAGGTGTCGTCTGACTACCCACCTTAGCATTCCAGTCTCCTGTAATGAAAATAACATCTCTTTTTGGTGTATTATCTAGTAGGTGCTGCAGATCCTCATAGAACTGATCTACTTCTGCTTCTTCAGCATGTGTGGTTGGGGCGTATATTTGGATCACTGTGATGTTAAATGGCTTACCCTGAATTCGAATTGAGATCATTCTATCATTTTTTGGATTGTATCCAAGCACTGCTTTAGCCACTTTATTATTAATTATGAAGGCTACTCCATTTCTTCTGTGGTCCTCTTGTCCACAGTAGTAGATCTGGTGGTCATCTGATGTGAAATGGCCCATCCCAGTCCATTTCAGTTCACTGACACCTAAAATGTCTATATTTAATCTTGACATCTCACCAATAACCACATCCAATTTGCCCTGGCTCATAGATCTTACATTCCAGGTTCCTATAGTGTGTTGATCTTTAGAACATCGGATTCGTTGTTCACCACCAGCACCGTCGGCCGCTAGCCGTCCTTTCGGCTTTGAGCTAGCTGCGTCATCACATCTGGGGCTAGTTGAACGTATCCTCTGTTCCTCCCCAGTAGCATTTTGACCATCTTCCGACCTGGGGGTCCCATCTTCCGATGGTATACCGACATATCTTTGGTTGTACTGATCCATTTAGTTTTCATGGCAAGAATACTGGGGTGGGTTGCCATTACCTTCCCCAGGGATCGTATTTAGTCTGACCTCTCTGCCACGACCTTCCCGTCTTGGGTGTCCCTTCACGGTTTAGCTCATGGTTTCATTGAGGTGCTCAAGCTCCAGCACCACGACAAGGTAACGATCTCCTTTGCTGGAGCAAGCACAAATGACCAGGCTCAAATTTTCCTACTTCAGACACATTATGCGAAGATCCAGCTCTCTGAAAAGGCTCTACTGCTGGGAAAGGTGGAAGGAAAGAGAAGAGGACAACCAGCAGCAAGGTGGACGGACTCAGTTACAGTGGCAATGAGTGCACCATTGGGAGACTTGAAAGATCCATTTAGGGATAGATTGTCATAGAGAAAATCTATCTATGTGGTCAGTAGGAGTCGAAAACGACTTGATGGCACATAATCACTCAAAAGAAGAAGGAGAAGAAGACACACTGATAAATAAAGAATAAATTATTTATATTATTACTCGTTTGTAATACAGTTTTAGAAAAATCAGCAGACAGATGTACATGAAAGGCTGTGAAATTGTTGGCCAAGGCTTTGTAGGAAATGATGCCACCAGTGGCAGAGAGGGGGTGGGGGGCAGGCAGGGAACATTACATTATTACTGTGCAGAAAATCGGTCTTAAATTTCTCTGGCGTTTTTTTTTTCTCCTGCAAAATTGCTTCTCTTTTTCTCAGGGTGGTTGAGGATTTCTTTCAAATCTCTCTTGTTAGCATTTTTGAGCTGACTTTATTGTTGGAGATGGGAGAAGCTGCTGCAGCTGACATTGTTCTTTTCTATTAGTCATCTTTCCATCATTCTGAAGCCTGCTGGTTGCCTGCATTTCTCAGGCTGAAAAAGGAATACCTTTATTGGGGATTTCAACTGAAGTGGGGGAAGCCAGGGAAGTTACAAACAAAGGAACAGGATTATAGAATAAAACCTAGAGCATTCTCACCAGCCCTGGATTAAGCAAAATAATCATGTGCTTAGAGCACCAAAGGAAAGGGGGCACCACAGAGTTTTTTCCCCCCTAGCTATCATTCCATTAACCCTTTCACTGCCACACTTGGCTTTAGTTTTCAATGAATTTTTGTATTTGCATTTTTCCCCTTGTAACAATTTCATTTAAAAATGCATTAAAAAGTGTTGAAAAGTTGCATTTTTTTTCTCTTTCCCTAGTTATAAGTCAATAATGTTCTTATATTGCTTTTGTATGGCCAGCCTTCCTATAAAAATCTGAGATCCCATACTACCAAACAGAGACTTCAGATAGAGGTTTCAAAGGTGAACAACTTTTATTATTTGGCCAAAAAAAGCTGGGTGTGACACCCCCCCCAACATGGAGTCTAGCAGATTATATAGTTACAGAGAACAAAGAAATTTACATTTTTAGCATAGGGACCAATCAGGTAGTTTCCAGGCATTACACCTCCTCCTTTCTGACATTCTGGCATTCTCCAGATGTATGTAGAAAAGAAAATAATTGGTAACTTTGTATGTTTCCTCCCCTGGCAGTCCCAAGCAAAAGATCCCTTTATCAGAAACAGAGAGAGATCTTCCCAGATGGCTATGCTTTTGATCTTCTAAGGGAAGTTAGAAAACCTTGGGTCATCCTGTTCTTAACACATTCCATTCCTGTTATCTAGTGGGGCCCCTTTCCTCTCCAAACAAACAGGCTATCTATGAGTTTACAACTTAATTAGAGTGTTAGGGATTAGAAGAAATGCTAAAACTATAAGGAGAAGTTTATTTTATATTACAAATGCTAAAACCACATAGATAGAAACTATTCATGCTAAATATATATCAAAACTAGGGGGGGGTGTTAAATTCCCCCCCAGGGCCATATACTTTCTGCTATTTCATGTTAAACGTTTTTTTAAAAAGTTTACATTTGATATAGTTGTGGGGTCTGGCCTGGGGTCTGGCCTGGAAGAAAAGTGAATTTTTAATCTCTTATTTCACCTTCAGCACTTAAGTCTTAATATCCTTTCAGTTGAGCAATGGAAAGGCAGAGGGGCACCATTGTTGGGCTATGATTAGGGCATCAGTTGGTCTTAATCCGGCCCTGATTCTCACACACCTCTTGGCCAATTTGTAACTTAAGAAGTACACAACATTATATCCAGGACAGTTTCTCCAAGATGCTCCTCTCTGAAAACAGAAAGGAAAAGCTTTCATCAAACGGCATGAAAACGGATAATAAAAATAAAAACGGATAATAAAAAAGGATTCTTTTTTCCTGCACTGAACTAATTCATTAAAAAAAAACTTGCCCAGATGTGCCCTATGCACCTTACTGCACCTGCACTGAATCTCAACATCTCATAGAGAAAAAGAAAATCTGCCTAGGGAATTACTTAGAGTTTCTTTTCTTTTAGATGAGGAAAGGTAAGGAAAAAAAAATGGGAACTTTAATCAGCCTCCTCCTGAGGAATCCAAATGACCTGAAACTCTTGGCACAGTGGAAATCATCAAATCTCTTGCCTGCCATTCAAACTGGATCTTTGAAACATAACGGCAAAGGTCTCTGCTTCACTGCAGGTGTAGACGTTCTGGCCCGTTAATAGCTTCAAAGCAAGTAAAAATGGCACAGGAGGGCAGGTTCACCATCAAGAGATGGCAGGCTGGCTCCCAAGAGAGGTGAGCCAGCAACATAGAGGTGCTAATAATTGTTATCACAAAGGGGGGGGGGGCTGTTGGGAAGTTTCACTTTCCTTGGAAATTGTAATGCAGCTCATTTTCTCAAGTGGGTGCTCTCTGGGCCTCGCTGCTGGGTGAAAAACAAAACAAAACTTCACTGTGCTGCATTATTTATCTTCTATTTTTATGTCCATCCCATCTTTCCATCTCTAGGATGTGCTAACAAAGAAAAATACAAACACATATATAACATTAAAACCCAGTTAAATAGCATTCTGTGATTGGCGTCTGAACTGGTGTGTTCATTGGGTAAGAGACGAGAGTAGTGGCAGTTCCATCTTGGGACATGGGATTGGGTGAGAGAACCTCTCTTCCTGCTTCTGTGATTGGCCTCCCAATTTCTCTTTTAGCTTAGAGTTGGTTCTCCCAATTGCCCACTCAAAGCTATTATTTTGAAATCTGCTATAGCTTCAAGCATGGCCAGTTAATTCAAGGTCAAATCCGTGTCTTCCCCACTTCCTTGATCCTTTTGGAACTGCTTGCTGCTGCCTTCACATCATGATGCCTTCTGATGGCAGTGCAATGATTTCTCTAGCTTTCCCCGTGAATACCAGCCTTACTGGACAGCTTCATATGGCAACAGGCCAGCTTGGATGTTAAAGGTCATATTCAGCATCTTGAATTAAACCTGGAAATGAATTGATAATGTTTTTGCATGTTGTCTTCTTTTAAGTAAAGTCTCCTTTAAGTTGAATTCTACTACTGCTGATTTTATTATTTATTTAGTTATGTAAATGTGTTATGGCCCCCCACTCCAGCAGACTCTGGTGGCTTAAAAAAGCAAAACCCAATAAAAACATAAAACAACACAGATAGCCTATACTAAAATAACCATGACAAAAACAGGTGCTCCACAAAGACTAACGTCAGGCCTGGGACCAGAGCCAGGTCTTAAGGGCTTTATGTAACTCCAGGAAAGTGGGCATCATATGTATCTCTGGGGAGACGCTGTTCCAGAGGGTGGGGTCGTGCTTCCTCAGTCCCACAAGATTACAGTGTTAAATGTTTAGTGTTTAATAGATGGGACCTGAAGCACACCCACTCTGCCAGAATGTACTGGGTGGGCAGAGACAACTGGACATAGGTGGTCCCTCAGATATTCATCTTATAGACAGATCATAGAGATTGTTGCTATACTGACAACAATACAGAAGGAGTTTGTTTTGTCTTCTAAAATATTTTTCTACTTCCCAGGCTAATTTATTGATTGGTGGTCTCCCATCTCATTCAGAATAAGATCCCAAACTTTTTTAGATCAGCTAAAAAACTTCAGCTAATCAAAATCTTAGTTGTCACCTTTTAGACTATCACAGGTTCTTTTTCTTTCAAACTATACCCAATTAGAATGACCCACTCACAAGAGAGACACAAAAGCACTGGACCCTGGACAGGTGGTTTCTTTGTATCCCCCTATAAGGGTTGGGGAGATGTTTTATTTTGTAAAAATAAACATATAAAAGTGATATGTGAATTCTTCCTATATTCTGTTCTATTGCTATCTCTATACTATTACTGTGACAATTACTATATTCGATACAACTACATAGAGGGGTGCAATGGCTCAGTGGTTAAGATGCCAGGCTTGTCGATCGGAAGGTCGCAAGTTCGGAGGTTCGAGACCCTAGCCCCACATGACGGAGTGAGCTCCCGCACTAGCCCCAGCTCTTGCCAACCTAGGAATTCAAAAGCATGCAAATGCAAGTAGATAAATAGGTACCACTTCAGTGGGATGGTAACGCGTACGTCATGCCGGCCACATGACCGCGGAAGCATCTTTGGACAGCGTTGGCTCTTCAACTAAGAAACGGAGATGAGCACCGCCCCCTAGAGTCAGACACGACTGTGCAGGGGAAAACCTTTACCTTTATAGAATTACTATTCAATTACTATTACTATGACAATGTTTATACTCTATACCATTACTATTCAATATACTATATTTCTATTATTTATTTATTTTATTTATTTATCCAACTTCTATCACCGCCCATCTCCCCCCACAAGGTTATTAATACGTATGTTATTACCTATTACTCTATTTCAATTACGTATATACTATGCTCTATACTATTACTAGAATGCAGCAACATTTCTTTCTTAAGCCTGTTCTGTCTTAAGTCCCCTCTCTCTGAGATTTTTTCTTCTCTTTCCGTTAATGGCCAGCATGTAGAGCTCTTGCACCTTTTTGTCAGAGGGAGCGCGCGGAGATGGAGCGGCGTGCCTCTCTCCTAGGCACCAGTGATCCAAGTACTATGCAGTAAATAGACTCCAAACAGAAGTTATATCAAATATCCTATTTACTTTATATACATATGTATTTACAGATCACTTCCACAAGTAACAAATGATACACCATCAGCGATACAGCTTTCACGAGGTAAAATGGGAATAAATGAAATACAGAATATCTCTGCTTATATAGTCAAACTGACCAATCACATTATAGGTCAATCTCGTTATTCACCACACCCAACCTAACTCTTAAGCACCTGTTGAATGAGTCACACATGACACATCATTCCTACAACAATGGCTGCTAATTGGGTGACTGTGCAGAATATTTCACCTTTTACCTAGAAATCAAGCCTCTCTGTATAATTTATATCTAGAAGTAAATTCCTGGGTTTATCAAACCCCAACACCCCTTCAATTTACAATAGATATTACATTCAATTGTACAGAATAGAAGACATACACATTTGAGATATACACATCCTATGTCTCTCTATGCTTAGAGGCTTTGTCATCACATCTGCTACATTACACTCAGATGGACAATATTGCAAATCTATCAGAGACTCTTTAACAGCATTCCTTACATTATGATACTTGATATCAACATGCTTGCTTCTTGCTCTGACCTTATCACTCTTTGCAATCTGTATACATGCCTCACTATCATCGTATACACATATAGGCCCCTCAATTGTTATATTTACATGCATTAACAATTGCCTATACCAAGGGTCGGAAATGGCGGCTCGCGAGCCAGATGCGGCTCTTTGGCCCCTTGAGTGCGGCTCTTCCGCAGCTGAACTCACCCCCACCCCTTCCACGTGATAGGCCCCCGCCCGCAAACCCCGCCCCCTGGCTCTCGCACTGAGCGAGGCCCGGCGCGGCAGGGAGGCAGTGCCATCTCCAGCCGCAGCAGCCCCTGCAGCCGCTCCTGCGCCGCCTCCGACAGCGCCGCGTCCCGGGCCAGCAGCGCCTCCCTGCCGTGGCTTATTGGGGCGGGTGGGAGGGCGCGGGGGAGCCGCACAGGCGCCGAGGGGGGCGGGCGGGCGCCTGCTTGCCTCCCTCTGCGAGGCCCCGGACCGGCTTGGATCCCGGGAAGGCAGCGGGGGGCCTCGCGGAGGGAGGCAAGCAGGCAGGTAAGCGGGCAGGCCTCGTTTCCCACCCCCATCATCATCTTCGCTCAACACGGGCAGGCGGAAGCGGCCGAGGGGGGCGGGCACGGCGGTGGAGGCCAGAGGAGGAGGAGGCCCGGGCCGGCTTCCAGCGCGCCTGGGCCTCGCGGAGGGAGGCAAGCCCAGCTGCCCGGGGTCCAGGGAGATCAGCTCCGGCGGGATCTGTGGCGAAGAGCGGCCGTGGGGGGGGGCGGGCAGCGACGACAAGCGGCGCGCTTCAGGCTTTCAGCACGCCGCTTGTCGTCTCCGCCTGCCCCCCCCACGGCCGCTCTTCACCACATATCCCGCCAGAGCTGATCTCCCTGGACCCTGGGCAGCTGGGCTTGCCTCCCTCTGTGAGGCCCAGGCGCGCTGGAAGCCGGCCCGGGCCTCCTCCTCCTCCTCCGCTGGCGCTTCAGGCTTTCAGCGCGCCGCTTGTCGTCGCCGCCTGCCCCCCCCACGGCCGCTCTTCACCACAGATCCTGCCGGAGCTGATCTCCCTGGACCCCGGGCAGCTGGGCTTGCCTCCCTCCGCGAGGCCCAGGCGCGCTGGAAGCCGGCCCGGGCCTCCTCCTCCTCCTCCGCCGGCGCTTCAGGCTTTCAGCGCGCCGCTTGTCGTCGCCGCCCCCCCCCCACGGCCGCTCTTCGCCACAGATCCCGCCGGAGCTGATCTCCCTGGACCCCGGGCAGCTGGGCTTGCCTCCCTCCGCGAGGCCCAGGCGCGCTGGAAGCCTGAAGCGCCGGCGGAGGAGGAGGAAGCCCGGGCCGGCTTCCAGCACGCCTGGGCCTCGCGGAGGGAGGCAAGCCCAGCTGCCCGGGGTCCAGGGAGATCAGCTCCGGCGGGATCTGTGGTGAAGAGCGGCCGTGGGGGGGGCGGGCGGCGACGACAAGCGGCGCGCTGAAAGCCTGAAGCACGCCGCTTGTCGTTGCCGCCCCCCTCCACGGCCGCTCTTCGCCACAGATCCTGCCGGAGCTGATCTCCCTGGACCCCGGGCAGCTGGGCCGGGTGGACGCCATCTCCCGCCCGCAAACCCCGCCCCCTTCCACGTGATTTGCCCCTGCCCGCAAACCTCGCCCCCTTCCACGCGATTGGCCCCCGCCCGCAAACCCCGCCCCCTTCCACGCGATTGGCCCCTGCCCGCAAGCCCCACCCCCTGGCTCTCTAGCATTTCAAAATGTGCACGAGCATGTCAAAATGGCTCCCGGCATAAAAAGTTTGCCGACCCCTGGCCTATACCAAATTAATTCTGAACACAAATCAGATAATGCTGCATACTCCGCCTCTGCTGTTGACATGGCAACTGAACTTTGTTTATGAGACCTCCACCCAACCAAGGTGTTACCAAACATTATTATCAACCCTGTCATTGATTTTCTGTCATGTACATCGTTACCCCAATCACTATCTACATAGCATTTCAATTTCAATGGCTTACATGGTTTTATCAATAAACATTTATCAATAGTCCCCTTCAGATACCTAAACACACGTTTGATACCTTGCCAATGCCTCTGAGTAGGTCTGGTTACATATCTACTCAGAACATTTACTGCGTTCCCGATATCAGGACGCGACCATTGTGCTATATACAATAAACTTCCAATTATTGAATGATAGTGTTCTTGATCACATGAAGTTTGGTCATCATCTCCAGTCTCTGTTTTAACAAAATCTGTTGTCATCGGGGTTGAAACTTCTTTACACTGTTCCATATTGTTCTCTCTTAGCAGTGCTTCAATTTTCTTCCGCTGCTCTAGAACATAACCCCCATCAACCTTCTGAATACCCATGCCTAGGTAATTCTTAATTTCTCCCAGATCTTTGACATCAAAGTGCTGTTTCAGATTTTCAGTAAATTCAATTACCCTGCTTTGATCTTTCGCTATAAGACACAAATCGTCTACAAAAATCACAAGCAAAATCTGTTCATTGTTTTCACATTGCTTTACATACAGACATGAGTCAGCTATACTACACTTGAATCCCATTCTTTGTAATTTCTTATCTAAACTAAGATTCCAGCAACGTGCCGACTGCTTGAGTCCATACAATGCTTTCTGCAACTTGTATACCCTTCCTGCAATCTTTGATTCATAACCTGGGGCTTCAATCATATAGATCTCTTCATTCAAATCAGCATGCAAATATGCTGTTGTGATATCATAATGCTGTACTACACAATTCCCAGCTGCTGCCATTGCTAAGGCAAACCTAAATGTCTCCCCTCTTAGCGTTGGTGCAAAAACCTCATCATAAGTCTGATTCTTTATCTGGGAAAATCCTTGTGCTACCAACCTAGCCTTATACTGAATATCACCATTCACTAAGGTTTTCTTCTTATACACCCATCTACAGCCTACTGCTCTATGCCCCTCAGGCAGCCTAGTAGATTTGAAAACCTTATGAGAATTAATGGCTTTCATTTCCACATCCATAGCAGCTTTCCATCGACTCTGCTCGTGTTGTGGCAACTTCAATACGTCCTTGTAATTACGAGGTTCATAATCAATAAAACACACTTTTACATCACCTGGTGTATAACGCTGAGGTGGTATGCCCTTGTTAACTCTCTCAGATCTACGCAATACTGTAGCATCCTGCATCATTGGCACATTAGGAGTTAATTCCTCTTCCTTCTTAATCACATCAGTGGCCTCTCTCCGCTCTGAAAACTCAAAACTTCTCTGACTAGGAAGATAAACCTCACTACTCCCGTGTAATCTCTGCCAATTGCTGTGCTCACTAAAACTTGCTGATCTAGAAATAACAACTTTCCTGCCATCAGTGAACCTATATCCTTTGGTCCCTGGCTCATACCCCACAAACGTCAGCTTCTGTGCTTTTGCCTGTCCCTTCCTACGTACTTCCTTATGCACGTGAACATAGGCAGTGCACCCAAACACCTTCAAATGAGCTAATGGTGGCTTCTTGCCATATAACATATAATATGGAGTTTGGTTTACAGACACACACACCTGTTAATTAAATAATTAGCAGTTAATATTGCCTCTCCCCAGTATCCTCTTGATAACCCTGAGTCAGCAATGAGTGAATCCTTCACTGTCTGCAATGCCAAATTCCTACGTTCAGCCACGCCATTCTCGGTTGAACTATGTGGGTTAGTTCTCCTATGCACAATGCCCCTTCTACGGAGCCATTGCTGAAAACTCCCACTCAGAAACTCAGTACCCCGGTCAGTTTGTAAACTACACAGCTTTGTGCTATACCTTCGTTCCACAAACTGCACCCAGTTTCTAAACTTTTCAAATGTTTGACTTTTAGCTTTCAATAGATAACAGAACCCAAATCTTGTGTAATCATCTACAATGACTAAAACATATTTAGCACCCCCTATTGTAGCTGGTAATGGACCAATTAAGTCAGCGTGAACTAATTCAAAACATTTATGTGACTTCCTATCACTGAATTTGCTCACAGGAAACACCTTTGACTTTGCAACCTTACAAGCTGTGCAATCCAAATACACTTGGCACTTTTTCAATTCCATTCCAGAACTTGCTTCTGACATCTTTTCAATCACTTTGAAACTCGGATGCCCAAGCCTTCTGTGCCACAGGTGCGCACATGAATCATGTGTTGGCTTATTAATTGTAGCTAAACCATGATGGCTGCTGCTTGTCCTGGCTTGTACAATTTCATATAAATTGTTCTGCAAAATACCTTTGCCACAAACATTGTTATCCTTCATAACAATACATTCATTATTTCCAAACTGTACAGTATAACCCTGTTTATCCAATTGTGACACACTAATTATATTGTACTCCAGTTTAGGCACACACAACATTGATAATTCAATATTTAACCCTGGTACATATACAAATCCCTTACCAGTGACAGATGCAATGCTTCCATTAGCTAGAGTAACATGATCTCTATCAGCCTGCCTAAAACTCTTAAACATCTGTCTGTTATTTCCTATATGCTGACAAGCCCCACTGTCAAGTAAAAATGGTCCCTTTAAATTTTGTTCTACACTTGAACTAATTAAAGACAGCTGTGCAGCTTCTCCCGGCTTGGAAATTTTCAGCTTGGCCTTCAGCTTCCGTTTCTTTTCACAATGTTTCAACAAATGCCTTTGCGACCCACAGTTAAAACATTTTCGTACATACAAAACATTCTCAGAATATTCCTTAACAGAAACACTGTTCTGCTTAGCACTAATTACATTAGAACACTGCTGCCTTCTTTGCTCTTCTTCCAGTAATCTGCCAGATAAGTAATTCATGGTCAAATCTTCCTCAGATAACGACCTAAAGCTCATTGCCAAAGTATCCCATGTTTCATTTAAAGAACTGAGAATTATAAACACTTTGTTAGCTTCTGTGAATGGCATATCTCTCTGAGCCAACTCCTGAAACAACCCTGTCATATAATGCAGGTGATCCCTTATGTTATCAGATACCCCTAATCTAGTGTGATAAAGTTTTCTTGTTAGTAAAACCTTACATAACAGTGAGCTTCTTAGATAAACATTCTTTAAAGCTTCCCAACACTTATAGGCTAACTGACAGTCTCTAACATAACACAACTGGCTATCTTCCAGACATAAAATTATGCTTGCCAATGCTCTATCGTCCTTTAGAGCAACTTCTTCATCTTCCAGGTCTGGTTCAGGGCAAAGTACACTTCTCCAAAGCCCTTCACGCCGAAGATACATTTCCATTTTATATGACCATGAAGAATAATTACTGTCATTCAGTCTTTCCAGAGGAAAACCTCCCCCGACTGCCGGCAACATCTTCGCTGTGCTCATCTGTCTTCAGCCCCTTCTGGGCAGTCACCGATGATTAAAGACACAGACCTTATCAGAAAGTCCTCCAGCTGCAAAACAAGCGTAGGAGAGAGAAAAAACACACACACACAGGCACGGAACCTGTTAAAGCTCCAAATCACTCCAAATAGCCACACGACTCCTGGATAGGCTTCCAAAGCTTCCCGCTCACAGACTGCACACGATCCACCGATCCACAGCCAGTGCAAAGCCTTCCGTCGTCTATGGCGTCTCTGCCGCCTCTGGGCCCGTAACCCTGTCAGAGGGAGCGTGCGGAGATGGAGCAGCCTGCCTCTCTCCTAGGCACCAGTGATCCAAGTACTATGCAGTAAATAGACTCCAAACAAGTTATATCAATTATCCTATTTACTTTATATACATACGTATTTACAGATCACTTCCACAAGTAACAAATGATACACCATCAACGATACAGTTTTCACGAGGTAAAATGGGAATAAATGAAATACAGAATATCTCTGCTTATATAGTCAAACTGACCAATCACATTATAGGTCAATCTCGTTATTCACCACACCCAACCTAACTCTAAGCACCTGTTGAATGAGTCACACATGACACATCATTCCTACAACAATGGCTGCTAATTGGGTGACTGTGCAGAATATTTCACCTTTTACCTAGAAATCAAGCCTCTCTGTATAATTTATATCTAGAAGTAAATTCCTGGGTTTATCAAACCCCAACACTTTTTAATGTTGTGCTTTGTCTTGCTGGGCCTCTATACTTCTTTTCCTCTCTTTTGGACCATCCACTCCCTCTGAAGGAAAAACACCTTCTCCCCTTTGTCTGCTGTACTCAGTTTGCTGGTGGGTGCAGAGCTCCAAAACACTTCTCCTCCATTCTCCTCCCATACCTGTCTCAAGGTTGCAGCTTTATTGGCAACTCTGCCATGCTGATGCTGGGGAGAAGGTTCAAATGGAAGGAAAAGAAGGCAGCACAGGTGCCTGCAATTTCTTCAAGCAGCCTGCTCTTCCACATGGAGCAACTGTAACTTCTGAATGGTTTTAAAAAGCAGCTCCATTACTTAACCTGTTGAGGAAAAATGATTGGTAAACTGATTAACCTGGGAGTTTATTTTCTCAGGATTTCAAGGCAAAAGTAGCCAGATGTGAGGGAATCAAGGGTGGGGAGAAGGTGTCTGCTGTGTCCCTTCTTTTTCACCCCCTCTCATTCTTTTCTCTTGCAGATCCACCTGCTGTTGAGCCAGCGTTCCTTGAGATTCGACAGGGCCAAGGCCGAAGTGTCACCATGAGCTGCCGGGTGCTGAGGGCTTACCCAACTCGGGTTTTGACCTTTGAGTGGCGATTGGGCAGCAAACTTCTTCGGACGGGAAGGTTTGATGCTCAGGACTCCACAGAGTATACAATCAGGAGCCTCTCAAGGGACAGTTATGGGAATTACAGCTGCAATATCATCAATGAGGCAGGGGCTGGCCGGTGCAGCTTTCTCGTAACAGGTAGGCCTTCCACATGCTACCCAGGTTGGTGTTGGTGCCACACAGAAACTGAGATGTCCTCGGGATGCATGAGGTCCATGTATAATTCAGTAGTCAAGCAGTGGTGTCTGATGTGTATGTTTGTGTGTATCCTTTTAGGGAGAGAGAAGGAAGAAAGAGCATAATATGACTTTCTCTGGTCTCTGTACAGAACTACCATAAGTTTGCTATGTTTGCAGTCCCTACAGGATCTCAATTCCTGGGGACCAATACTGCTATTACTATCAAAACATTTGGCCTTTCTTTCGACAGCATCCTTCAGTTCAGCATCCCATTGCTAAATTCACACAATACATTTCACCTAGAGCAGTTAAAACTATTAATGACTGGGGAATGGTGGACAGAATGGCTGTGCCTGCTGGTTCAGCGGGCGGAGTTGACAATGCGGTAACTTTTTTTGGGCTCAGGCAGGTTTTTCTGAAGCTCAGAAACATTCTCCAGATCAAGGAGAATACCTGGAATCATCCCATCTGTCCTCCAGATGGCTGCTTGCAGCCAGATCGCAAACAGTGTTTTGCATTCAACTGGTAAGAGCCAGCTGGGAGGCGGGGATTTCATCATTTTACAAGCCGCGCTGTAGCCTTAAAGGGACACTAAGACTGGCCACCCCATTTCTAAATCACCAATTTGTATTTTTTTTAAGTATATGTACCACAAGAGAGGCTTTGTACAGCGAGGAGAAGCTGGTTCTCTTGGTACATAACGTTATATTTGGGATTACTTAAAAAAATTATTTTAAGTTTTGGATTTCGTTTTCCTTCCAAAGGAAATTCCAAAGATTGAGAGTAAACAATTGTCTTCCTGTTACTATTTTTGTACTAAATTTGAAGATATTAGCATTTTCCTACACGTTGAATTGGCTGATTTGAACCTTCAGCTTTCTGTTTTCACTCTCCCTTGAGAACTGTGTGCTATCTCACTCTCAGTTTATGTAAACACACTTTGGAAAACTTCCATATCTTCGACTTTCACTGGTTAAGCTCCTAGGAGGCACCATCATCTACTGCGTGAGACATGGATGATTTCAAATAGATTCCTTCTGACTTTCACCAGGATTTTAAACAGATTTCTTCTGACTTCTATCAGGCTTTTATGCAAGATATCCAGGACACTGTGGAAAATATGAGATCTAAAATGTGCCATCAGGTTGGGGATGTGGTGGTTGAAATTGAGGAATTTAAGAGAAATGGAAAGGGATTTTTTAAGACTGATGTTGGGATTTTTTAAGACTGATGTTGGGATTTTTATCGAGATGCTGGATGAAGATTGGATAATGGAGTTGGAGAAATCTAAGGGAGAGAGTGATCTGCAAGCCATAAGCAAAATCAATCTCCTGGTGGAATGCCATGAAAAGAACCTGGAATGTTTGAGGGGGGCAGTTGGGCTTCTTTCAAGAGGAAAGCTCTGTGCACATTGTTGGGATATGTAACTGCTTTGGTTTATTTTGAAGTGGGATAAGGGTTGAAGAATATTCATCTGGTTTGCTTTAAGGATTTGATTGATGTTATGTGCCTTTAAATAATTGTATTTACTGTTTTGAATTGGCTTTGTTCTTAACATTAAAATTATTAAAACTGTTGTAATAGGGTTAAAGAATGTTTATCTGGTTTGCTTTAAGGATTCAATTGATGTTATTCCCTTTTAAAGATATAGAATTACTGTTTTGAATTGTCTTTGTTTTTTGGGTTTATTAAGATTGGGATTATTAAAATTGTTGTACTATTAAGTATAATAGCAGACAACTTATGTGCTTTTTAATTTGATTTTTATTATAGTAGACAGAAATGTATAGAATAGTGCTAGGAAGGGAATAATTAAATATGTTTTATCTTTTAAAGGGGAGAAAGATGTTTAGGAGGTTTGTATGAACTTTTTTTTCTTTAATATAAGGGGGAAGAGTAACTGTACTTAGTGATTTTTATTATGTGTTAAAGTGAAATGACTTATAGAAATAATGTGGTGTTTTCATTTAATATAGAGTAAGAGATTGATTATGGAAATTTTTGTATATCCTTGCTATTAAAAGTTGGAAGCCACATCTTTTTATAATTAAAAAAATATCTTGTGTTTCCGCACCTTTTTAGGTTTTCCCCCCTTTCTTTGTAGTTTTTTGTTTTTTTGTTTTTTGTAGTTTTTATTCTTTTCTTGAAACCTAATAAAATTTACTATAAAAAAACTATTAATGTTTGCATTTTCACAACATGCTAACGTTGCACAACATACTTGGTTGGTTTTCATCTTTTTGTGTGCATGGTTTAGCATGTTATGTGCACCCATCACATTTGCTTAGATTTATTGATTGACTGGCTGATTAATTGATTATACACCATCAAGTCAATGTTGACTCTTAGTGATTCACATAAATAGACTTCTTTCAGGATGATCTGGCCCTTCAGGTCTGCTAATGGTGCACCCATTGCTGTAGTAATCAAGTCCATCCACCTTGCTGCTGGTTGTCCTCTTGTTTTCTTTCCTTCCACCTCACCCAACTAGATTTTGTATAATGTGTCCAAAATAATGATAGTTTGAGCATGGTCACTTGTGCTTCAAGTGAGAACTCTGAGTGTAGGGTCCCTGTATTCAAAGAAAAAAATAAGTTAATTCAAGTTGAATATATTGGATGACCCCAGCCTACGTGTTCCCCTAGAAAAGGGTGACTGATGTTTTCATATATAGAAAATAGAGCAATAAATGCATTCCACCCCTGGCTGAGGTTGATCTGGCTCCTTTATTCAGATGTTTCCAGCTTTTACGAATGGAACTTCCTCTTCAACATGTCTATGAAGGTTCTCAGTCATCCAGGTGGAATTGTCTGTAGCTTGAATCATGTCAACTGGATTTCTATTTTCTCAGCGAAACGTTTCCACTGAGAAAATAGAAATCCAGTTGACATGATTCAAGCTACAGATGATTCCTCTTCAACACTTTTTCACAAGTTCTCTTTTTGGCCATGCTCAAGATTGGTGAAATCTGAAGTTGTGATTCTTAGTCAACTATGTAATAATTTGAAAGCCAGTTTGGTGTAGTGGTTAAGGCATCAGGCTAGAAACTGGGAGACTGTGAGTTCTAGTCCCGCCTGAGGCACAAAGCCAGCTGAGTGACCGTGGGCCAGTCACTCTCTCTTATCCCTAGGAAGAAAGCAATGGTAAACTACTTCTGAAAAACCTGCCAAGAAAACTGCAAGGACTTGTCCAGGCAGTCTCCAATATGACAACCAGAACAAGACTGGGAGGGGGACTGACACTTTATGGTACCTGAAAGACTTTGTGTGACATAAATCATGAAATCTAGTTCATGATAGCTTGTGCCACAGTAACGCTTGATCTTCACAGTACTGTGGGATTCTTCATTATGTTTTGCTTCTAAACATGAAGATTCAGTCATAATTAATAGCTACTGTATAAATAGAGCTATCATCCTCCAGCATGGGTTTGTCATAATCCTCCTATTAAGTCATATACAGTATATAAAATTTATATAATATATAAAACATAAGTTGCCTTCACCATTTCTGAGAGCAATGTATTTCATATGTTTACTGTGTGTTTCTTTTTTGTGATCTAAGTCCATTTCTTATATGTTTTTTATATAAGTCCATTTCCAATGAGACTGCTCATTGGAAGGACAGATACTGAAGCTGAAGCTCAAATACTTTGGCCACCTAATGCGAAGAGAGGACTCACTGGAAAAGACCCTGATGCTGGGAAAGACTGAACGCAAAAGGAGAAGGGGACGGCAGAGGATGAGATGGTTAGATAGCATCACCGATGTAATGAACATGAATTTGAGTAAACTCTGGGTGACAGTGGAGGACAGGAAGGCCTGGCGTGCTATGGTCCATGAGGTCACGAAGAGTCGGACACGACTGAACGACTGAACAACAAAAAGCTGCTGGGGGGCAAACCTAGACAGCATATTAAAAAGCAGAGACATCACCTTGCCGACAAAGGTCCGTATAGTTAAAGCTATGGTTTTTCCAGTAGTAATGTATGGCTGTGAGAGTCGGACCATAAGGAAGGCTGAGTGCCGAAGAATTGATGCTTTCGAACTGTGGTGCTGGAGAAGACTCTTGAGAGTCCCTTGGACTGCAAGGAGGTCAAACCAGTCAATCCTAAAGGAAATCAACCCTGACTGCTCATTGGAAGGACAGATGCTGAAGCTGAAGCTCAAATACTTTGGCCACCTAATGCGAAGAGAGGACTCACTGGAAAAGACCCTGGTGCTGGGAAAGACTGAAGGCAAAAGGAGAAGGGGACGGCAGAGGATGAGATGGTTAGATAGCATCACTGATGTAATGAAGATGAATTTGAGTAAAGTCTGGGAGACAGTGGAGGACAGGAAGGCCTGGCGTGCTATGGTCCATGAGGTCACGAAGAGTCGGACATGACTGAACAACAACAACAACAAGTCCATTTCACAAAATGAACCTCCTGAATGGCTATTATGATGAGCAAGGAAGATATTTTACTAATCTCTAACATATGCATCTTAACTATTCTTCCTCCTCCTCTACTTTATTATTTATTTGTTTATTTATTTATTTTTATGTGCACCATCTGCTAGTAGATCCTTTGGGGTCAGTTTATTGTTTTCAACAATCATTCCCTTGTGACAAGGATTATAGCTCTTCTCCTTGGCAGAATTATCCATGTAGATTTCAGTTCATCTGCCTCCTCTGTATTTTGGTCATCTATGAAATTACATGATTATTAAAGCATCTAAATGAAGACTAATTTCAATTTTCTGTTTGACTATGTATAAAATTTGAGTTCAGTAAATTAGCACTTTAGGATAACTTCAAAAGCAGCAACATAATCTACCATTTATTTCATCCTTTTTCCAACATCCAGATCTATTCATTTGATATATCTTCATTTCTGAAGTTCGCTACTCCAATGACATTTTATTTTACCTCTTTCAATGCCATTCAGATTAAAAAATCAAAGATATTCTGTTAAACTCTTTGTCCAATTAAGACTCTTAGATTTTATTCCAGCAACACTTTCTGTGTCATCTTCCTCAACTTAATATACATTGTGAACTGGTATATTCTGAAAGATACAGTACATGCTTAACTTCTTACCCTATGCCCAAATATTCCCGAAGGTAAACTCCTGAATTGTCCAATGTTTGTTGCTTGGAGTCCAAACATTACTTCCAAGCTGTCTCCTGGGGATCATTCCCATGATCCCAGTCAGATTTCTACACCTGTAACAGCTATGTTCCCCTCACAACTTACTGTAAATCTATCCATTCAGTTGCCAAAGTTATTACAACTAAGGAAAGACCCCCAAGGCTAAATATTTAGCTTCACTTTGTACATTGTCCAAGTTCTCAATAGTGTAAATGTTCTTATATGTATTTTAGTCATGTTATGTTTCTCTCACCTCTGTTGTCATCCAAAGAGAAGGATCAGATAGCACTAATCTTAATTCCTGTTTCAGCAGCTACCCTTTACCATTCCCATCTTCTCTATGTCATCCATGAGAGCAAACTGCTTTGTAAAGTGGTAATAAACAAGGGAAAGCTGATCTCATGTCTGTTTATGAAGACAGATTTCTTCTTATCCCATTCAATTTTTAACAATACCTTGTTCTAGTTCTTAAACGTTTTCCAGGCATTTGGTCCAAACATGGCATTTAAGTGTATTTAAGGAATATGGGGTAATGCATGCTAGTTTTACCTCCTCTTTTTCCCAGGTTCATTGTGTTGGTAGATTTTGAAACGGTCATTTAAGGTCATTAACCTGATTAGAGCTTGAATTAATTTTGGATGTCTGAGAAACTAATCCAAGATTATCTCAAGAGTCAATTCAGTTTACACTGCTTGTCCCTTCAGCTGTCCTAATCTGTTACAATAGGAAGTTGACTAAAATGAAACAGAAGTCCACTGCACATTTTAACACACATTTTCTTTAATTACAAAAGTGTATTGAGAAGATGACATGGCTCATCTTTGCAAATAAATTGTGTCTTCTTGTGAAGACAGATGCACTGATTCCCCTGTAAGCTTCACCTGCAGGAGAGGATATAGCTTAAAGCACGGTTTCTCAACCAGGGTTCCGTGGCACCCTAGGGTTCCATGAGAGGTCACTAGGGGTTCCCTGGGAGACCACAATTAATTTTGAAAATTATTTCAAATTTGGGCAACTTCACATTAAAGAGGCAAGTTTTATTCTTTATTTTTAGTGTAAGAACACTGTTAATGCATATATGCAGGCCTACACATGAAACAAATATAATAATTTTGTAACTTCTGGCCTGTATTTGAGCCTGAATGTGCAGGGGCTCCCTGAGGCCTGAAAAATATTTCAAGGGTTCCTCCAGGGTCAAAAAGTTAAGAAAGGCTGCATTAGAGACAGAGCAGATTCTTTGGGTACAGAAGCTTCTCTATAGAGAAGCGAGGTTAATTTCAATGGGGGGACTTCAGGTGCAGCTCCCGCAAAGAGTTTCAATGGCTGGGCTCATAAGGCATGCTTAACCTGGCCATGAATTAACCCATTTTTACACAAGATAAAAGCCCAAAAGGCAGGTTTTGTACAATACCCTAAGATACCAAAAGCAAACAAAAGTTAAAAGTAACCAGGTTTAGCATGCAATGTGAAGGCAGTTCCTGGGTCAAGCATGTTGACTGATCCCATTCATATCCAGCATCTTCTATATTGGGTCCAGTTTGAAACTGGGTCTCCATCTTGTCTCCATCATATCTTCATCAATCCCTCTTTGACTCCCACTCAAAGCCTTAAATTGGTGGATTACCAAAACCTGCCTTCTAGGCAGCCATCAAAATGGTGCGTAGTTGTAAATTATACACGGAATACTCCTTCCTATGATGGATCATGGAAACACTTACAAGCCTTATGATCTCCCAGGACAGAATGTTCCACTCCCTTTATTATTGATAGGATTTATGGTGCCTTTACAGGTTGAAAGGAAGGTTCCTAATAATACTGTGCCAAAAACTTGACCTCCAGTTTGGGGAAGGTATTTTTCTCTTGTAAGAGGCTATTTTCATTCTTGATTCTCCACAAGCTCTAGAACTTCTTTGTATTTCTTTGATGATTTATTATTAACGTTAATGTTACTATTGCTGTGAGAAGAAGAAAAGGTGTCTGTCACCATCAACACTATATAGGTTTCCATGGACCAAGGATGAGATTCCTTGGTTACATGGAAACCTTTGCTTAGCCTTGGCCCAAGATACATCTTTTCTCTAAGGGTGGGATTGGTCTGTAGTTCTTTCTGTTCAAGGATGGTCCTCAGTTAGGGAACCAAGCAGTGAAGGGAATGGTATTTTGCTGCTACTTTTAATCTGGCCATTCTCCAAAGTACCTTTCTAGCAACCTTTTTTCCATCTCCATCTGACAAGGTGGACTAGAGCCAAGAAAACCTTCTGCCGCAATACATCCATGAGTCTTCCGACTTGTAGCAATTTTTGTTACAGCAGGATGGCACGGCTCTTCCCCCTCCCTATTCACCTTTTACTTTACATATTTTTTTCATCTCCTTTGATATTCCACATAGTACATTGTGGCCATTTCCCCCCATTTTGCATCCTCAGAAAAATATATGAAATCTCTCTCTCTCAACTTTTATTATGCTCCACTTTACAAATCTAAGGAAGGCAGGTTAAGAACATAATTAGATCCCTAGGCCATCTATTTTCCATCTGTTGTGCCATCCTATTCCAAGGAGTCATTTTAGGAATCTCACAGATTGAGAAACAGCATTGCTCTTCCCTTATTCTTTATTTCCAATAAGTATTCAAAGATATACTATTTCTATATTTAATTATAACTAATGCTTCTGATAGACCCACCATGTATGCATGACTCTTCATGCTTACTTTCAAATGCCATATAAGAGTGGCTGTCACCATATATTAGTGGGGTGTCATCCATAAATTAGTTCAGTTCTACATGATAAAGTACTTTCATCAATCATGGGCATTTTTCCAATCAGATCAGATTGGAAATATGAAGGTAACACATAGTTTTGTTCTGCTTTCTTGAAATCTGAGAGATACGTGAAACAAATCCAGCTTTACCCTACTTTTTATAGCAGGAGTGGGCCACGTGACTTTTTCCACATGCAGCCCTTGCCCCAATTTCTTGTGGCCTTTGGCCTAATTTTAAAAGCCTTTGGCAAGCTGGGCAGTATGAATCTTCAAAGCAGAGCTCTGGTTTGACAACATTTTGATTGAAGGAACCTCTCAAAGTTTCTTAATCAAATTCCCCTCACTTCTAAGAGTAAATCAGCATGTTTCTTTGCCATAGTCTGCTTTGGAACCTTTGCAAACTTTCTCCCTCAGAGCTCATGCTATAGAACAGGGGTGGGCAACGTCAGGCCCACAGGCCGTATAAGGCCTGCAGGGCTCCCACCTGCAAACCCCGCCCCTTCCATGCGATTGGCTGCCGCCCGCAAACCCCGCCCCCCAGTGCTTGTAATTGGCTCCCACCTGCAAACTCCGGCCCCTGGTCCGCGGAAATCCCAGAAACCCTGCCCCCCGCCCCCCAGTCCCCAGTTATAAATATCCAAATGGCCCTTGGCAGAAAAAAGGTTCCCCACCCCTGCTATAGAAGAAGGCTGTGAAGAACCTTCACAGCAAATGCTCAGGAGAAGGCTGAATAAATTATTCCCCAGTGCTGGCTGAGAGCCTCCCAGTTTAGGTGAGTCTGGTCAGCATGGGCTGAGGGATTTCCTGCTCAGGTTCCACCCTTCTCAGCTTTCTCATCCACTTGCCAGTTGAGCAGGAATGGAGAGAGTCCAGTGGCGTGAAAGGAAGGTAATAAGCAGCTCAAAAAGGCCAAAGTATCTTCTTCAGGGAGCTTTGTGGTAGAAAGCTGAGAGGAGCTTTCATCAGTAGCATGACCAAAATTCCTCCAGACTGGGTTGGTTTGGGAAATGCTGGGGGATTGCCTACAGTGTGCATTGAAAATGCCCAGCTGGGAGCCCCTTCATCCATGTGCTGAAGATCTTGCAGGTTGTCTGTCTTTGGTGAAGTCTGTGGGTACTTCCAGCAGAACTTCTCTACCAGTGCTGAGAGAGAAAGCTGAGAGGTGCCCTCTTCCACAGCATTTGACCCAAAGCAATTTAGAGACACCCTATGGCTTTGGCAAAGCAAATGTAGTTGCCTCACTGCCAAAATCACTTCATTGGATTTAATCTATGTCACTTCACACAGGCCTATCAGCAAGCGACCAGTTCCGGCCTCTAGAAGAGCCATCTGTGGAGAGGGGGAAAGAGAAAGAAGTGTTGGAAAGAGGGGGGGGGGAAGTGTTCCAAAAGGAGAGAAAATGGATGCCCTTGTTCAGCGCTTCACCCACAGTTTGCTTCAGCCCCAATCACTGATTGGCATACAGCCCCGAACAGATAAACCCCTGAAGTTTGTGACCCTCAACAGAAAAAAGGTCACTGACTCTTCATTTATAGGATGAAGAGACATGTCTCTTTCAAGCCCCACACACAGATTTCAGAGAATGCTCCAGTATACACAAGGAAAGGAAGGGTGTTAGATGGACTGTAGCCTATTACAAAGTGCACATCTCACAAGTGTTGCCTCTTGGAGATGACAAGGAATGATGTGGTAGCAAAAGAGATGCCCAATTCAATAAATTCCAGACAACAAGAATAAGAAAACCCTACTCAATTAACTCCAGATTGTAATATTGCTAGTTCCTTATTTATCAGTTATTAAAGTGTTTGATCCATCCATGATCTTGTTGGACTTAAAAGCTCCAGTTTAAACAGAGATGCATATGTTTTATTCCTTTCCCTTCCATCATCTTGCCAACCCAGACACTGCCCTGAAATGACAGGACTAGATTAATCCTTTGCCCCTTAAATCTTTGCCTGTATTCAAAATTCTGCTTTAAGTCTGTAAAGCTTCCACTAAATTGATGCTACAGTTCTTTTCAGAAGTGCTTTGTTGCACCAGCTTGGATGCTGCTGATATACCAATTACAGGGTTTCATGTCTGTGCATGCTAAATCAGAAATGTGAACCTGGCAGGCTGCTCATCATCATTGTATGGTGAAGAAGTGGCATCCAAAAGAGGGGCAGATTGGTAATTAATTTTCTGTGTTGTTTATATAGGCTGCTGGTTCCGACAGTCTGTTATCTAGTGCATTGAACATAGACAACTGGAAAAAATCACCTGATCTGCCCTGAGTTCCTGAACCAAAGCTCTGGAAATGGCCTTCTCTCTTGTGCATTGCTCTGAAGTAGGGTGGGTGGGAATTGCTTAATCTTACTCATTGCCCAGATCCATATGTTAAAATGGGGCTTGATTTTCCCATTGAATATCATGGGAAAATATTGCTGTATTGCTTCCTTTTTTTTTTTTTCATTAGCAGAACAAGAAGAAATTACACTGAACAAGCAGATGGACTCAATCATCTAAACAGCCCCTTCTAATTCTATGGTTTGCAGACAAGCTAGTATGAGTGGGCAAAATATGAGTTAAATTGGTACAAGAGCCTTCCAACTACAAGCTTCTGCTTCCTCCTCCCATTGCTTAGCATGAAAATAACACAAGGGATTGTAACTCTTTTGCTGTTGTTTTCACACAGAATGAGATAAAATATGCAAGAGCATTATGAGGAATTGTGTGTGCAGGTTTCTATGGGGTTTTGGAGCTTCATACTTTGAAGAAGTCCTACAATAGAATACAATTTCAGGTAGTAAATAACCAAAGATTAGCAAGTAGATGGCGATTGCTAAATGATGGTCTTCTGTATCACTGTACTACCATCTAGGGCAGAGCTTTCCAAACTGTGTGTTGGGACACGTTAGTGTGTCGGCTGCAGTGTCTGGGTGTGTTGTGACTGCTGCTGCCTCCGAGCCCTGCCAGGATTCCGCGCAGGTCCTAGTGCCTGCCTTGTGCCTTGCTTCCTCCAAACCTGCTGTGATTCCACACAGGTCCTAGTGCCTGCCTTGTGCCTTGCTGCCTCCAAACCTGCCCTGCCAGGATTCCACGCAGGTCCTAGTGCCTGCCTTGTGCCTTGCTGCCTCCAAACCTGCTGTGATTCCACACAGGTCCTAGTGCCTGCCTTGTGCCTTGCTGCCTCCAAACCTGCTGTGATTCCGCGCAGGTCCTAGTGCCTGCGTTGTGCCTTGCTGTGTGTCGCAAAATGATGCATGTCTAAAAAGTGTGTCACCAACATGAAAAGTTTGGAAAGCTCTGATCTAGGGTCTTCTGGATTTTTGCAGCCTAGATCTGATAGTCTTATTGTAGTACTGTTATTGTAAGGTAGCAGACTGGATTTACACATTGCACTAAACTATGGGTAGTCCTTGTTTAGCAACCACAATTGGGACTAGCAACTCAGTCGTTAAGCGAAATGTTGCTAAATGAAACATTATGATTTTACTTCAGCTTTCCTTTGCTTTACAGACCTGCAAAGGTCATACATGTGAGTGTTGGTTGTAAAGTTACTTCATCATTGTGGTAACTGTGACTGGTCACTGTCCGAGGCAGTTGCTAAACGAGGACTGCCTGTATTGCAAACATAGTTGACAAAACAAATGTACTGGGGAGCGTAGGCATAATTTACAATTTATTTAATTTATGAAACACTAAATAATAATTTTGATTAATGTATTATGTGAACCAAGCCATTGTAATTTGTAAATCATGGTTTATTATTCAGCAAACTGTGGCTAGGCTTAGCACAATGTGTTAAAATAGGCATTGTTTCAACGAGCCAGTATTCCAGCTTCATTTATTCATTCCTATTAGGGGATTTATACTGTAAATTGACTTTCATGGCAATTAATCATTGGAAGATGGTATAATTACATATGTTCGTCAAAGTACATCCACACTGTGCCTCTTTAAAATGAGCAGTAAACATTGTTAATATATAGCATTTTACAAAGTAGATAATTAAAAGAAACTATTAAAATACCAGTTTAAAGCAATTATTGAATTGCATGTTTATTCTTCTTAGGATGTGCATTTCATCAATGTGGGGCCACCATTACGAATATATTATTCATAGCAACCTCCGTCTACTATCTCTTGCTCAGAGAACAGACAGCAGGGCTCCTTGACAGAATTAAACCCGGGCAGGCTCATTTGGATGCACATGGTCTTTCAGGTGACATGATCTCATATGATTTAGGACTTTCACAGCCAAACTTAGCATTTTAAAAAGGACCAGAATCAAATAGGCAGCCAGTGCAACCAATACAGAATTGTTACAGCTGTTTGTCACAGAAACTACCAGCACCCAGGTTACCTGGGCTGATCTCAGAAAAGCCAAGCAGGGCTGGGCCTGTTATTACTTGGATGGAAGACCACCAGGATTACCCAAGGCCATGGACTAGACTGGAAAACCACTTCTGGATTGTTGCCCAACAAATGACATGGCTATGTCCATGTCTACCACAAGTCAAGTTCAGCTTTTAATTTTTTATTTTACTTTTATTCAGATTATTCTGTCCATACATATTGTCTTGCTGATGCATTTTGCACCACTGAAGTTTCCACTCTGCCCATGGAGGCCCCCTGTTATGATATTCTAGCCAGATGTAACCCAAACATCTGTCACTGACCTCCTCCTTCAAGGTAGATTTGCAGCTGATGAAACAGATGAAGATGTTCAAATGTCTCTAGTCACTGCCAAAAAATGAGAGTATTAAGAGCCCATTGTCACTGATGAAGTTTAATGTAATATAAGTGTGAGTTCAGACTAATTAATGGTGAGGATATGTTCTGCAGTTGCAAGGTCACTTGGAACTATCAAAATAGATAGGATTAGGCCTTCTGATCACCAGTCCTCCCCCTGACTCATTAACCCTTCCAAACAGTTCTGATTTGTGCAAGACTTCTTTTTGTATCATGTCTACATCAGGAAGTGAAGAATAGATTTAAGGGACTAGATTTAGTAGATAGGGTTCCAGAAGAACTATGGACAGAAGTTCGCAACATTGTTCAGGAGGTAGCAACAAAAAACGTCCCAAAGAAAAAGAAAACCAAGAAGGCAAGATGGCTGTCTGCTGAGACACTGGAAGTAGCCCAAGAAAGAAGGAAAGCAAAAGGCAACAGTGATAGGGGGAGATATTCCCAGTTAAATGCAAAATTCCAGAGGTTAGCCAGAAGAGATAAGGAGTTATTTTTAAACAAGCAATGCGCGGAAGTGGAAGAAGATAATAGAACAGGAAGGACAAGAGACCCAGAAAATTAGAAACATTGGAGGTAAATTCCAGGCAAAAATGGGTATAATCAAAAACAAAGATGGCAGGGACCTAACAGAAGCAGAAGAGATCAAGAAAAGGTAGCAAGAATATATGGAAGATCTGTACAGGAAGGATAATAATATCGGGGATAGCTTTGATGGTGTGGTCAGTGAGTTAGAGCCAGACATCCTGAAGAGTGGGGTTGAATGGGCCTTAAGAAGCATTGTTAATAACAAGGCAGCAGGAGACAACGGTATCCCAGCTGAACTGTTTAAAAATATGATACTGTCAAGGTGATGCATGCCATATGCCAGCAAATTTGGAAAACACAAGAATGGCCATCAGATTGGAAAAAAATCAACTTATATCCCCATACCGAAAAAGGGAAACACTAAAGAATGTTCAAATTATCGAACAGTGGCACTTATTTCACATGCCAGTAAGGTAATGCTCAAGATCTTGCAACGTAGATTCCAGCAATTCATGGAGCGAGAATTGCCAGAAGTACAAGCTGGGTTTAGAAAAAGCAGAGGAACTAGAGACCAAATTGCCAATATCCGCTGGATAATGGAGAAAGCCAGGGAGTTTCAGAAAAACATCTATTTTTCTTTTATTGACTATTCTAAAGCCTTTGACTGTGTGGATCATAACAAATTGTGGCAAGTTCTTGGTGGTATGGGGATACCAAGTCATCTTGTCTGCCTCCTGAGGAATCTGTATAACGACCAAGTAGCAAAGGTAAGAACAGATCACGGAACAACGGACTGGTTTAAGATTGGGAAAGGAGTATGGCAGGGTTGTATACTCTCACCCTACCTATTCAACCTGTATGCAGAACACATCATGCGACATGCTGGGCTTGATGAATCCAAGGCTGGAGTTAAAATAGCTGGAAGAAACATTAACAATCTCAGATATGCAGATTATATCACTGATGGCTGAAAGCGAGGAGGAGCTGAGGAGCCTTATGACGAAGGTGAAAGAAGAAAGTGCAAAAGCTGAGTTACAGTTAAACCTCAAGAAAACCAAGATTATGGCAACCAGCTTGATTGATAACTGGCAAATAGAGGGAGAAAAAGTGGAGGCAGTGACAGACTTTATATTTCTAGGTGCAAAGATTACTGCAGGCGCTGACTGCAGCCAGGAAGTCAGAAGATGGCTACTTCTTGGGAGGAGAGCAATGGCAAATCTTGATAAAATAGTTAAGAGCACAGACATCACACTGACAACAAAGGTCTTCATAGTTAAAGCAATGGTATTCCCTGTAGTAACCTATGGCTGTGAGAGCTGGACCATAAGTAAGTCTGAGCGAAGGAAGATAGATGCTTTTGAACTGTGGTGTTGGTGGAAAATTCTGAGAGTGCCTTGGTCTGCAAGAAGATCAAACAAATCCATACTCCAGGAAATAAAGCCAGACTGCTCACTTGAGGGAATAATATTAAAGGCAAAACTGAAGTACTTTGACCACATAATGAGAAGACAGGATACCCTGGAGAAGATGCTGATGCTGGGGAAAGTGGAAGGCAAAAGGAAGAGGGGCCGATCAAGGGCAAGATGGATGGATTATATTCTGGAGGTGACGGACTCGACCGTGGGGATGCTAGGGATGGCGACGGCTGACAGGAAGCTCTGGCGTGGGCTGGTCCATTAAGTCACAAAGGGTCGGAGGCAACTGAACGAATAAACAAACTACATCAGCCTAGCAAGTTTGCTCTGAGCAGATACAGACTGCTAACCCATTTTGGCTGTTTGCCTTTGCTGTGCAGGTTGCCACTCTATGAGTTGACTTCTGCCCAACTAGGTGGGTCTACCTAGCCAACTCTGGTTGTTCTCGAAAAGATGAGAGGGGTTGGACACTGTTGGTATTTGGAGGGGAGACCACCAGCCAAGCCAAGGGATGTAAACTAGACTGGGAACTTGGAAAAATTTCCAAGGAGAAAGTTGTTGTTGTTGTTCAGTCGTTAAGTCGTGTCTGACTCTTTGTGACCCCATGAACCATTTGTGTTCTTCATAGGAAAACAGATAGTCACCAGGAAGTGAATCGGATTTAAAGGAGTCTTTACTATTACTTATGAATTCATATGCTATTCTTTGTGCCCAGCAGAAGAGGCCATAAGCGGGATGATTGGTCTTGAAATGGAGGCTGAAACCACACTATGACCTGCTAGGGAAAACCCATAGTAATGCATGTGTGTGGGCAGAGTGGGGGAACAGGGGAGAGGGCTATTATCTGGTTTGTTTCTGGCAGATTTTTTTTTTTTTTTTTGCTTAAAAGGGTTTCTTTTAACCACTCTCCTCCTTCCCTTTAGCCTTGCAGCACTAGGATGACAGGTTTTCAAATGCAAAGAAGATCAGGGAGGGGGGGGGGATCTACTGCAGGGAGAAGGCCTGTCTGTTCCTTAAACAAACAAGCACAGAAACAGCTGGGGTTTGTTTGTTTTGCTAAGCTGGAAGAAAAATGCTCATCTTCCCTGGGGCAAGGTGGGCGGCTCTGAAAGGCCTGGCATTGCTGTGAAGAAAGGAGTGAGGGTTTTCCTATGTTTTCTTACTTTAGAGGGCTTTCCTATAAATTGAAGCCTACCTGAACTGGAAAGTTGGAGCTGTTCATTACCCAACACAATTGCCGTGTGTGTTTCTTTGTCAAGTACCCCAAGCAAAGGAAACCTGGAGCTACCACTCAGTTTCAGCAGGGACATGTGGGCACTTTTGGAGTTTTAAGAACAGGTGTGAGCGCTTGTGAAATGGGAAGTGAGGGGAACTCGCCTGTCCACACAGTAATTATCACAATGGGCATGGGCAGCCACAAATCTATGAGAAGGCAAACTGGTGTGGTTACTCCCTGCCATCCATCTAGACCCAGAGAAAACTCTTTTGCATCTTGTCTGCCTTTTTTCTTTTCTTTTTGGGTGTGCTTCTAATACAAAGCATGGAGGTGCAGCCCACTTTTTCTTTCAAAAAGCAGAGAATAAATGCCAATACGGTCTGATCTGTGAGGAATTATGTTGGCCTGCCCACCACGAACAGTTCACACTGAGTTGCAAGTGGATCCTGAGCAGCCCCACTCCCAAACTTCTCTGGCAGGCTTCCAGGGGAGCACTGATGGTGGGGCAGGAGTGTGTGTGTGTGTGTGTTTGTGTGTACAGGTGCATAAGTATGGAGGGGAAGAGAGGTAAGTTAGTGTTCCTCTCTATTCTGCCTTGATCAGCTCACACATAGAATATAGTATCTGGTTCTAGGCAGTACTTTTTAGGAGGGGCACTGATGAACTGGAGTATGTCAGAGGAGAACAAACAAGAAGATAAGGGGACTGGAAAGAAAAGTCACTGAGGAACAATTTCAGGCTTTGCATATGGAGAGTACAGTAGAAGACTATGGGGAGACCAATAACTGACTCTGAGTATCCAGAGACTGTCATGTAGAAGATGGGGCAGAATTGTTAGGGTTGTGGCAGTCAGGATAAGAAACAATACCATTCCATTACAAGGAAGTAGATTTTGGTTGGACATCAGGAAAAAAATCCTTGTTCAGCCCTGGAAAGTCTGGCTCAGATGGTAGACTCTCCTTTGCTGGAGGTATTTCAAAGCGGCTGGATGGCCATCTTTCTAGAATACTGTTGTAGTGGATTCTGCACAGAGGGTTGTATTAGATCAGGGGTGGGGAACGTCAGGCCCGCAGGCCGTATAAGGCCCGTGAGGCTCCCGCCCGCAAACCCCGCCCCTTCCACGCGATTGGCTCCCACCCGCAAACCCGCCCCCCAGTGCTTGTGATTGGCTCCCGCCTGCAAACTCCGGCCCCCGGTCCGCAGAAATCCCAGAGATGTGGTTGTGCAAAACACCATTTCCCTAGTTACAGTACATACATACTCTTCTCCATACAAACTTGAATTCAGAGTTGTTGTTGTTTATTCGTTCAGTCGTTTCCGACTCTTCGTGACTTCGTGGACCAGTCCACGCCAGAGCTTTCTGTCGGCCGTCACCATCCCCAGCTCCCCAATGGTTGCGTCTGTCACCTCCAGAATATCATCCATCCATCTTGCCCTTGGTCGGCCCCTCTTCCTTTTGCCTTCCACTTTCCCTAGCATCAGCTTCTTCTCCAAGGTATCATGTCTTCTCATTATGTGGCCAAAGTACTTCAGTTTTGCCTTTAATATCATTCCCTCAAGTGAGCAGTCTGGCTTTATTTCCTGGAGTATGGACTGGTTTGATCTTCTTGCAGTCCAAGGCACTCTCAGAATTTTCCTCCAACACCACAGTTCAAAAGCATCTATCTTCCTTCGCTCAGCCTTCCTTATGGTCCAGCTCTCACAGCCATAGGTTACTACAGGGAATACCATTGCTTTAACTATGCGGACCTTTGTTGTCAGTGTGATGTCTCTGCTCTTAACTATTTTATCAAGATTTGCCATTGCTCTCCTCCCAAGAAGTAGACGTCTTCTGATTTCCTGGCTGCAGTCAGCGTCTGCAGTAATCTTTGCGCCTAGAAATACAAAGTCTGTCACTGCCTCCACTTTTTCTCCCTCTATTTGCCAGTCATCAATCAAGCTCGTTGCCATAATCTTGGTTTTTTTGAGGTTTAACTGCAACCCAGCTTTTGCACTTTCTTCTTTCACCTTCGTCATAAGGCTCCTCAATTCCTCCTCGCTTTCAGCCATCAAAGTGGTATCATCTGCATATCTGAGATTGTTAATGTTTCTTCCAGCGATTTTAACTCCAGCCTTGGATTCCTCAAGCCCAGCATGTCGCATGATGTGTTCTGCGTACAGGTTGAATAGGTAGGGTGAGAGTATACAGCCCTGCCGTACTCCTTTCCCAATCTTAAACCAGTCCGTTGTTCCGTGCTCTGTTCTTACCGTTGCTACTTGGTCGTTATACAGATTCCTCAGGAGGCAGACAAGATGACTTGGTATCCCCATACCACCAAGAACTTGCCACAATTTGTTATGATCCACACAGTCAAAGGCTTTAGAATAGTCAATAAAACAGAAATAGATGTTTTTCTGAAATTCCCTGGCTTTCTCCATTATCCAGCGGATATTGGCAATTTGGTCTCTAGTTCCTCTGCCTTTTCTAAACCCAGCTTGTACATCTGGCAATTCTTGCTCCATGAATTGCTGGAGTCTACCTTGCAAGATCTTGAGCATTACCTTACTGGCATGTGAAATAAGTGCCACTGTTCGATAGTTTGAACATTCTTTAGTGCTTCCCTTTTTTGGTATGGGGATATAAGTTGATTTTTTCCAATCTGATGGCCATTCTTGTGTTTTCCAAATTTGCTGGCATATGGCATGCATCACCTTGACAGCATCATCTTGCAAGATTTTAAACAGTTCAGCTGGGATACCATCGTCTCCTGCTGCCTTGTTATTAGCAATGCTTCTTAAGGCCCATTCAACCTCACTCTTCAGGATGTCTGGCTCTAACTCACTGACCACACCGTCAAAGCTATCTCCAATATTATTATCCTTCCTATACAGATCTTCCGTATATTCTTGCCACCTTTTCTTGATCTCTTCTGCTTCTGTTAGGTCCTTACCATCTTTGTTTTTGATCATACCCATTTTTGCCTGGAATTTACCTCCGATGTTTCTAATTTTCTGGAAGAGCTCTCTTGTCCTTCCTATTCTATTGTCTTCTTCCACTTCCGCACATTGCTTGTTTAAAAATAATTCTTTATCAATTCTGGCTAACCTCTGGAATTTTGCATTTAATTGGGCATATCTCCCCCTATCACTGTTGCCTTTTGCTTTCCTTCTTTCTTGGGCTACTTCCAGTGTTTCAGCAGACAGCCATCTTGCCTTCTTGGTTTTCTTTTTCTTTGGGACGTTTTTTGTTGCCGCCTCCTGAACAATGTTGCGAACTTCTGTCCATAGTTCTTCCGGGACCCTATCTACTAAATCTAGTCCCTTAAATCTATTCTTCACCTCCACTGTATATTCCTTAGGAATATTAGTGAGCTCATATCTAACTGATCTGTGGGTCTTCCCTATTCTCTTTAGTCTGATTCTAAATTTTGCAATAAGAAGTTCGTGATCTGAACTACAGTCAGCTCCAGGTCTTGTTTTTACCGACTGTATAGATGTCCGCCACCTTTGGCTGCAAAGGATGTAGTCAATCTGATTTCGGTGTCGACCATCTGGTGAAGTCCATGTATAAAGTCGTCTTTTAGGTTGTTGGAAGAGAGTGTTTGTTATGCACAGTGAGTTGTCTTGGCAAAATTCTATCAGCCTATGTCCTGCTTCATTTTGTTCTCCCAGACCATGCTTGCCTGTAATTCCAGGTGTCGTCTGACTACCCACCTTAGCATTCCAGTCTCCTGTAATGAAAATAACATCTCTTTTTGGTGTATTATCTAGTAGGTGCTGCAGATCCTCATAGAACTGATCTACTTCTGCTTCTTCAGCATCTGTGGTTGGGGCGTATATTTGGATCACTGTGATGTTAAATGGCTTACCCTGAATTCGAATTGAGATCATTCTATCGTTTTTTGGATTGTATCCAAGCACTGCTTTAGCCACTTTATTATTAATTATGAAGGCTACTCCATTTCTTCTGTGGTCCTCTTGTCCACAGTAGTAGATCTGGTGGTCATCTGATGTGAAGTGGCCCATCCCAGTCCATTTCAGTTCACTGACACCTAAAATGTCTATATTTAATCTTGACATCTCACCAATAACCACATCCAATTTGCCCTGGCTCATAGATCTTACATTCCAGGTTCCTATGGTGTGTTGATCTTTAGAACACCGGATTCGTCGTTCACCACCAGCACCGTCGGCCGCTAGCCGTCCTTTCGGCTTTGAGCTAGCTGCGTCATCACATCTGGGGCTAGTTGAACGTATCCTCTGTTCCTCCCCAGTAGCATTTTGACCATCTTCCGACCTGGGAGTCCCATCTTCCGATGGTATACCGACATATCTTTGGTTGTACTGATCCATTTAGTTTTCATGGCAAGAATACTGGGGTGGGTTGCCATTACCTTCCCCAGGGATCGTATTTAGTCTGACCTCTCTGCCACGACCTTCCCGTCTTGGGTGTCCCTTCACGGTTTAGCTCATGGTTTCACTGAGGTGCTCAAGCTCCAGCACCACGACAAGGTAACGATCTCCTTTGCTGGAGGAATTCAGAGTAGGTATGGTATAAAGCTAATTACGGAGTGAGTACTGAGTGATGACATTGCAGCATCTGTCTTAGTTACAATATAAGTGTTACAAGTGTGCTGTCATCTTTCAGAAAGTAACATGTCGGTATAAACTCAGTAAGAGAAGATGACACAGTGGGAAGGGAACTAGTGACATATCTGACAATACTTGTTGCCACAAAAGGATAGAGTGGTGGTAAAAGATTCAGGAAAAGGTAGCACAACTCATGTTTTTCTCCTCATCAGCCAGCAGGGGTCACATTTGCTTAGCTTTGGCCCTGAATGTTACATGGTCTTTCGTGTTTTACATGGACTTTGTACTTCAGTTGTTATCAATCAGTTAACCATCAGAAAAGTGGGAGAGCAAAAAAAGAGAATGAAAAAAAGATGATCCATGCCTGATTATTACTTTTGCAGAAGAGCTTCCATTGTGTGTATATTATGTTGGATAATAGGAAAATTAATAGATGGTGTGCAAAAATTGTAGCTGAAAATGAAATCTACTTTTCACAATCCTAATCATTCTCCTAAATTGATCCTGCTTGTTTAAAGATGCAGAAATCATCCTTTCTGCAGGTAATCTGGAAGGATGTATTTCCTTCCCCCCCCCCAACACCTAAGCAACAAAACCAGACACAGCATCTACATTTATTATAAGCTTATTATATATATATAGCACAATAATGGGCAACCGGTTAATACATAGCATCTTTCAGACTAGATGCATCTGGTGATAGCTTACTGGCTAAAGACAGTGTGCTTAGGATCTATAAATCAAGTGCTTGCTTCAATAAAGAAAGAAACTAATATTAGAGGAAAGACAGCCGTGAATTTTTCCACATCTCCAAAATTGCAATTAGAAGATCACAGCAGCCTTCTATTGAGTAATTTTTTCTTTAAAAGCAAGCCACCTTAGATGTATATTGGCCTTAGATAAAGCAATATACCTTAGATGTATACTGGCCACCATGAAGGTTTTGCACAGAAAGTCAGGCAGATATCTGACAAGGACAGGAACTTGTAAAAGAAAGGCTCCCAGTTCTTTGAGAATATTTTTGTTTTCCAAGATATTAACCCTCTATGTCCCCAAACCAGCTTTTTGGATTTCTTGTGCTCACCACAAGACAACAAAATCCATAAACTTCATGTTCTAGAGGAAGGTCTAGTTGACTTCTCTCCTGTTCCATTTCCTGAACATTGCGCTTCTACTGCAGGGTGTCCATACACCTGACAACCGGGTTCAGGGTCAGGATGCCTCTGAACATGAAGGTTTCTGAGAGCCATTGTAGCCAAGAGCCCCCGACTTCTCACTGCTTCTCTTGAATTGCAGCTGTACCCTGGAACACACCCAGAACAGACTGTGCATCTTAAAGATGTTGCCCATCCTCTTCCAAGCTCAGGCTTTGAGGGTGGAGAGCAGAAAAAAAGCGGGTGAAGACTTTATTCTCTGCAGAATCTAATCGTATTTTTCTTACTGAGTGTGTCTCTGTATGCAAATACCATATCTTCCCTGAGCCATTTAACAAACAAAAATGTAAACAGTGGAGTCTTATTTCTCCGCCTGCAGATTCTTCACCAAATTGGTAATTACGGGAACAAACGAGGCTTTGAGACTTGAAGCTTCTTATCCATCAGGAGGAGGTAATGGTTTCCCACCATCTGCTAGAATATCATCCTCAGTTCATTTCCTCTATTGCACCCTGTCATGGTAATTGCTGCATGTCTCTCTGTATTTATGGCAAATGCATAGAGTGTTAAACAAACACACATAACGTCTATTAAACTTTTTTTTAAAGTTCCCATCTATACCAAAGAGGTTTACAGTTTACAAGTGGGGGAAAGAACTTGGTGAGCTCTTGGTGAGAGCATTTGCACTATAATGGTTGAGAGAAGAGCTACAAGTGACTAAAATTTTACTCATGGATTAAATAGAGAGACTTAGGAAACTGAAACTTTTTTCCTCAATTTTTTCCTTCATTATATATTTGCAAAAGAGAATAGGAGTATGGGAAATGAAAACAAATGCAAATAGAAAATAATACATAAAATAGGAAAATGGAGATACAGATAAAAACCAAATAGAGGCAATGAAATACAGGTGGGCAGACAACAAACTAAAATAACATACAAGTAAAATATTCTGATACATCATTAAAAGTGACTCTTTCTGTCCTCCAGCCTCAGGTCTCTGTCTACACTGGGGGTACAACAGCAGTGAACTACCTAACAAGGTTCTTAGGAGAGGTTGCATGCAGGCAGGAAGTGTTTTCAATCACTCCAAAGCACCCTGTACATGTTAAGGATATCACTATCTGAGGTAGAAAGAAAAAAGCCAAAGGTTTGTAAGGTGGGGAGATGTGAATCAACATTACAAGTAGAGCTGTCACCAATATTTAATGGGGTCAGAGATTTGGCTGTTATTGTCCCAGGCCTTATGCAAGTGGGGGGGGGGGCATCCAAAATGTTGTTCAGTATTGGTAGAATATGATTTTCATTCAAGGCAATAAAAGTTATTTAATATATCTTGTTTATTGGTCCACTGACTTTGATGGACCAGAAACAATGGAGTGAAACATTCCATTGATATACTGTGTGATGCAGCAAGAAGAAAGGACAGGGGGGAGCTCAAACACATATTTTGCCCCAAGACCTCTCAGAGGTGGAAATGATCTGTTGGGAACACTAACCATAAAGTAAAGGAGAGTATCAGGAGCCCCTAAGACTGAACGGTCACCTCATGCAGCAGGAGGTTCTCTTTCTTCAAGTGTCCTCTGCAATCTTGGAGGAAGTTGCTGTAGGTCAACAATGAGGAAAGGAAGGAAGGAAGGAAGGAAGGAAGGAAGGAAGGAAGGAAGGAAGGAAGGAAGGAAGGAAGGAAGTCCCTTGCCTCGGTGTGCTTTGAAAGGTAACTGTGGAATTGGAGCTCCATTTCATTCAACCATCCACTTTGGAGGACAGATGGTCTGATTTCTAGTCTGACAAATTTCCATTCCTATTGTTTATTAAGACATTAACTGAACTTCCTATTCCAGATAAATCCCTCTAGCTCCATATGGAACGTTTGTGGTGGGCAAGTTTCCCATTTTTAAAATCCATTTGGGTCAGCAACCTTAGAGCTCTCACCTGAAAACGTGTTAGTGAAAAGAGAAAAAGGGAAAATGGACAAGTGGCAGTGTCATGTAGATCAGCAGTCCCCAACCTTTTTGGCACCAGGGACCAGTTTCGTGGAAGACAATTTTTCCACGGACAGGGGGGGGGGATGGTTTCGGGATGGCGCGGACGGAAGTGGTAAGCGGACGGGATGGTGCGGACGGAAGTGTGTGGCTCAGTTCCTAACAGGCCACAGACTGGTACCAGTATGCGGCCCAGGGGTTGGGGACCCCTGATGTAGATGCTTGCTCTGTAGCTCAGAAATATTCAGGCTATCCTATTTTATCTGGCAGTGAGAAATTGGTGTAATATTTACATGATCATGTTAGTGGTTCAAAAGTGAACGGAATGTTCATTATGAAAACAGAATGTTGGGCTTAAGGTCTTTACTCATATAATTGAGTATAACACTTTCATGTTTCCTGGTTCTTTTAGAAATGTACATTTCTCTCTCCCTCCACCCCCCCCCTTTCATTTGCATTACTCTGTTGAACACAACCAACTTTGTTCCCTATTGATTCTCCTGATGACAGTTCAGGTAACGGCTTCCTTACTTGAGCAATGTGATGCTTTTTCTCCTTTGCCCTGTGGAGACTGCACATTCATCATCAATATGAGATGCCAGAGAGAGATAAGATATCTTCTGAGCCAAATAGCAATTGAAGTTCTCCTGCCTGTGCTGACAAATGGCCAGGCATGTCTCCATTCAAGGCCAAGCATAGCTGCAATGTTTTCACATCAGGGGCAGAGTTTCCTGATAGAAGAAAAGTTCTGATGTCCATATATCTAAATATTTCATGATGTTCTGAAATGTTGCTTCTCATCCAAAGGTGGCTTAGGTATTCACCCATATATCTGATATTGACTTGTGTATTTTCATCACCAGTTTCATGGAACCATTTATCATCCCTGAAATTCCAAAGGGGAAGTTCAGGGGAAATTCCAAATTCAGGTATGAGTGTGAGTCTGAATATTTTTGCTACCCTTGTGATATGTTGGAAGAAAATCTTACCAAGTTTGTTCTGAGCCAGGAATAAAAAATGCATAGGCAATTGCTTGAACAGAGGTGAGTTTTCTTTTCCGAGAGCACGAAGTACAGAATGATCAGCTGTTGGAGGTGGCCGCAATTAGATATTTCCTGGAAGCCCTTTATATAGGAAAACTTTGCCTTTGTTCCTTGAAAGTGTGTGAAAGTGTTCCCGCCCTCTCTAGGACGGTTTCTTGGAAGGGGGCGCTCTAGGATTTCTAGGAAGGTGCAATTTACTGCTGAGTTGTGGTTTCCTTTCTTTGGAGCAATTAGGCTTTCTACTGAGCTGTGACTTTTTCCTGTCTAGCTCTGTTAGTTTGGAATGTTAACTTTCCAGGGAAGGAATCTTTTTGTTATTTGATTATGGGGATCTTTTGGCTGAGTTCACCTGGGGAGAATGTTCTGAAATTGGGGGAGGTATTGGTTTCTCCCATGTCATGGTCATATCACTTCCTGGTGAGCCTCCAGTTCTCTGGCGCCACCCTTCTCTGCAGGGAGGCGGAGCCTATTAGATCGGCCCACCCCAGACGATTGATGGACCCAACTGGTTTCAAAGGGAGCTTGGAGTTGTTCCAGAAAGCTGCCCAGGTTGTAAATAGTGTCAGCTACTCAGCACATGTAACACCAGTGCTTCGGGAGCTGTATTGGTTGCTGGTGTGTTTCTGGGTGCAATTCAAGGTGCTGGTTGTCACCTTTAAAGCCCTTCGTGGCTTGGGACCAGATTACCTGAGGGGACCATCTTTTCCCAGTTGTTTGTACCAGTCCAATCCGGTCTGGCAGGATGGGCATGCTCTGGGTCCTGTCAGCCAAGGAATGTCGGCTGCCGGGGACCAGGAGACGTGCCTTTTCTGCTGTGGCGCCTGCCCTCTGGAACATCCTTCCTCCTGAGATTAGGATGGCCCCGACCCTTTTAGCTTTTCGGAAGGCCTTGAAGACCTGGCTTTGTACCCAGGCCTGGGTCTCTGAGTGTGCAAAGGGCCCCATTTCATGTTTGTGCTTACACCTATGGTTTTTAAGATCTCTTGGCTGTATTTATATTTAATTTTCTGTATCGTTTTAATTGTTTGATTACTTTTATTATTGTTAGCTGCCCAGAGTCACTGGTCTGAGATGGGCGGCTATATAAATTGAAGAAATAATGAAATGAAATGAAATGAAATGAAATGAAATGAAATGAAATGAAATGAAATGAAATGAAATGATGAAATGAAATGAAATGAAATGAAATAATGAAATGAAATGAAATGTTCACCTGAATGGGCTCTGCTAATTTATTTGGGAGGACAGATCTTTTGTTAAAAAGATCTCTGGCTAAATCTGAAAGGAATTTTCATTTGAATATCCTGGTGCTTCCTGCTGCATTTTCATCTCTTATAACTTTTAACTTATTACCTTGAGTGAGAAGAGAAGACTGTATGGTGGGAAAAAGAAGTGTTTGGGGAAGACAGTGTGGAGGGAGAGAGATCTTGACTACTTCTTACAGATACAAGATGGCCGGAGGATTTTTCCTCTCTTTTAAATAATGACAGTAAAAACCTTGGAATTGCTTCAAGTTTGGCTATTTCAACCAAATGCTTGCTACAGAATACCCCTCAAATGATGTTAGGATTTAAAAAAATACCTTCCCACATTTTCCCCCAAGGATCCTTCTAGGAATGATATTATGCAACAATATTGACAGATCATATAGTCTAAATAGTTAAGATGTTGAACTGTGGCTAAGGAGACCAAGTTCAAGTCTAGCCTGAGCTGTGAAGCTCGCTCGTTGAGTTTGAGTGTTAGTATCTGTTAGGTTTACTGCTGTGGGGAAAAATTGGGAGGGAGCATTCTATATAATGAGGGGCGCGGTGGCTCAGCGGGTAAGACACCAGGCTTGTCGATCGGAAGGTCGCAAGTTCGGAGGTTCGAATCCCTAGCCCTGCGTGCAGAGTGAGCTCCCGCACTAGCCCCAGCTCTTGCCAACCTAGCAATTCGAAAGCATGCAAATGCAAGTAGGTACCGCTTTGGTGGGTAGGTAACAGCGTTCTGCACGCATCATGCGGCCACATGACCGTGGAAGCGTCTTCGGACAACGCTGGCTCTTTGGCTAACAAGCGGAGATGAGCACCGGCCCCTAGAGTCAGACACGACTGCACGAATGTGCGGGGGGAACCTTTACCTTATTCTATATAATGCCTTGAGCTTTTGAAGGAAAGGAGAATGTAAAACTAATAAATACACATAATATCATTCCCAAGAACATTCTGTCTCAGGGATACAACTTCTCCTCACATGGCAACCAAAAATCACTCAGCACAATATAGCTAGTTCGCCAAGATGGTAAATGAGCTTTGAAGAAGGAGTTGAAGCTGATGATCCTTGATTCCTCTTGTGAACGTGGACTGAAAACGTCTCAAAGTCTTTCCTCCAAGCTGGGGAATATTCTAGCTTTACTCTGAACAAATCCAAATTCAGAATCATTTAAAAGCTCTCTTTCTCAAATCCAGACCACTACTTCTGTAAATAACTTCCACAATATTTCCTTTAATTTAGCCAGCCAAGGAGATGATGGCAGGTAACAACTAAGAAAGGAAAATTGGGAGACAGAGTTGTTGTTTTCTCTCTCCCACCAAGGGGGGTAGTGCCATCATGTAGTTTAGTCATTAGATGGTACTGGACTTACTTAGAAAAGAGACAGAATCTTTTTGTGTCTATTCTGATTTTTTTTTAATGGATAAAAGTTACTATACTTTCCTATAAGCTGTATCATTTAAGCCTAAATGGCATCTGTCAATTGAAAGCAGGGAAATGGGAAACACACCATGCCATTAGCTCTACCGTTCCTGAATTACTGTGTATTTAGCAGACCCTTTTATAAAGTCTGGTGTTTAACTTGAAAGAATGGGTGCTGAATGTGCTTTTGTCTCCTTCCTTCCACATCCCTTTTTCCTTTTCTGTCATGCCTTTTAGATTGTAAGCTGTAGAGAACATGATTTCTTTTTTCACTGATTGATTGATGACATGCTTATCTTTCTTTTCAGTCAATAGGCTTACCAGAACAATCAATCAATCAATATAGAGAGAGTGTCTGTGTAAAAGTCTGAAAATGCATTCCCAAGCCCCTTCAAACTCACAAATTCTCTTCCCCAAATGGTCCATCCAATATTCCTCTGTAGTCTAGCATTGATTCTTGGTACTGATCGCATGAGCAAAATTGTGTCAGCCAGCAGCAGTTTTTGTACTGTAAAATCTGGCAAAGGGTCAAGGCTCATGGACTTCCAAAGAGCTTAGTTACAGACTGTAGAGCCCCCTCCCCAAATGTTGCCATTGAATTTTGGCATCAGTAGATGTGGTTGCCCACTGATCCATCCTTATATTCCTGCACCCTTCTTTCTTCTACTTCCATATTTCTCATTCCTCTTCTGCTACCATGACAGCTGCTTCAGCCCATCATCCTTGTTGTCAGCCCTGTAGGGTAGACTAAGAAACAAATGCCATATAGGTCTAAAACTACTTTTATTAGAACAGCTATGGTTATAGAATCTTGCAAGTCTGCATATGTTTCCCTACTCCCTCATTTTATTTTTCTGTGAATTAGGGAGGGGCCTGTCTGAGGCATTTTCTCAAGTTTGTTTCTTGGACTTAGCTTAAGCTGCATTTGTCTGATTGTTGCTTCGGTAATGGATCTTCCCACTGTCCTTCAAGACCATCCTCTATGCCCTCTACACCTGTCTCCTTCTCACTTACCCATTGTTACTGCATTTTCCACTCACTTATCTCTCCAACTCATGCATACCCCATCTTTTCTTACCGTCCAGTATCAGGATTACACTATGGAGTCATTTCTTTAGCACCATCCCTTAATTTGAGAAAACAGGTTATTGATTGACCAACTCCTGGTGTACTTTGCATACCTTACCTGGTGCTACTCTGGATTTGCTGTCATTATTTTGATTGGCTGCCGTATGATAAGGTGATACTTATCAATTTAGAAGGTTTTTAAAAAGAACTGTACAAATTCAAAGATGGATACTAGATTTGATGGCTGTTTGCTGCCTCCTGAATGGTAAACTTTATACATTAAATATCACCTGCTAGGAAGCAAAAATGGAAAAAGATGATTACTCTCTGCTGATGCATTTTGAGATTCCTAAATGTATCTGGCTGACCAATGCATGACACAGAAGATGGACTAAGTAGACAGTTGGCCTCATCCCACCTCAGGACTTTTCTAGTATCCTTACATGGTGAAATTGGCAAGAGAATATTGTTTTGTGAATATTTAATTAGTATTTATCGAATATTGAAATGTAGAATCAGCTTCAGAAATTTAGGCAAAGGCAAATCAAGAACAGTTGGAGAGCGCATCGGCAGTAATTCTAATGTGGGGCGCGGTAGCTCAGCGGGTTAAACCGCTGAGCTGGTAGTCTGCCGATCATAAGGTCGGCAGTTCGAACCCGCGTGGCGAGGTGAGCTCTCGTCACTAGCCCCAGCTCTCTGCCAACCCAGCGATTCGAAAGCTAAATAAGCAAGTAGATAAATGGGTACCACTCTCGTGGGGCAATATGCTGGCATCCTGTCGGGGAGTCGCCTCGTAGCCAAAGACGGAGACGGAGATCTGGAGAAGCCGGAATGGCGGCTGAGGACGGCGGCAGAGGACGACGGATCCCAGCTCAACTTCCGGGATGTCAGCAGCCGGCTCCGAAAGCGAAGAATTCTGGGACCTGTAGTTCCGATGCCTGGAAAGAAGAGCCGGTTCCCTCACCCCCTCCCTAATCGCGCGGGTATAATATGATTGTATAAATGAAAGTACATGATTGTAAGCCGCCTAGAGCCCTCCATTAGGGAGGGGATAGGCGGGGTATAAATAAGATAAATAAAAAATAAATAATAATAAATAAATTCAACACATAACTTGAAAAAAATGTTTGCTTGTTGTTGTTTACTTCCCCTCTTGACTTATGCCTGTACATCCAATTTATTTCCTGCAGGCAAAGCATATGCTCCAGAATTCTACTATGACACCTACAATCCTTTGTGGCAGAACAGAGCCCGTGTGTATGCCTACAGCCTCGAATGGACCCAGATGAATCCTGATGCTGTGGACCGCATCCTCACCTACCACCTGGGGATCCGGCAGGTGAGAAGTTCAGGTGCTTTTCCAGAGGACCGTTTTCTCACTAACCAGTATTGCTCTGCTGCTGTCACTTGTTTTTCAGGGAGCCTTTCAGCCTGTGCAGCAGTTAGACAGAGGTATTTTTGCTATGGAGTAGAAGAGGTGGCTCACACATCTGTAAAATCAATTTGCACTTGCTAGGATATAGAGCAGAGGTGAGGGACAAAAGATGTTTTCCTTTGTTCAGCCAATATGGAGACTCGGCAATCAAGGAACACATGTAATGTAACTACCAACTGCCCACAAAGCCTGTCATTTTCTTTCAGCTGAAGTTTGTAAATTTCTCATAAGCTTCTCTTTGGGGCTCAGGGCATTTTGAATTTCTTGATGGTGGAGGGGGGTTGGGGTCCCCAAGAGATATTAAGACTTAGCTGTTGTGCTAAGATTTTGTATTAGAAATTGTTTGGCCTCAATTGATAGGTTTCATTACTATTCCTGCATTTGACACCTTCCTATTGTTCTGTTGAGAACGGAGGATATTAAGCTACATCCCTTTGTATGGTTGCTAAACCCTAAACCCATAATTAGTTTCTAATCAAGGTAGGCAGAGATTACAGGCAACCTGGTATTTTGAAATGCCATTGCCCAGCATATTTGTTAACAAGGAAGGATCCTATGTAAGGCCAGAGACATTCTTAGCTCAGTGCTTTTGAAATATGCCGTTCTGCCCAGGAAAGTCAAAAGTTATCTGGAAGCAAAAGCTGATAGAAAGTACCTTTGAGATTAGAAGGATTACTGGAGAGCAATAGGTACAGTATTTTACAATGGCCATGGCATGCCATGGCCATGCCATCATGGCAGCCCAAACTTTTGCCTGCTCCTGCTCCCAGTTGAAAAGGGGCATGCATTTAAATTAATTCTTAAATTAGCATCCAAAGGGCTTTAGTTCAGCAACAGATATGTGTGTTGGCTTTCTTCTTTTGCAAGTTGTTCCAGCTTCCAGAGTCCATTGGGAAGTTTGCACAGAAACAAATGAAATCATCCTGGGTTTTGCCAAAAGCCATCATCCGCCCTTTGCTTGACAAACTGCTTGAATGAAAAAGCTAAATCTTGCACAAGGTTGCTTGTGTGGTGCAACATTGGGTTGGCAATGGTACTGTAATCTTTAACATCTTACCATGTACCTTAATAATTGGAAGCTGGGTAAATGTAGGGAAGCAGGCTGCCCAGAAAGGGTGAGGTTGTAAAAGGACTTGACTAATTAGCTCAGTTTTCTGTCCTGGGTTGGTCTAGTACAGTGCTTCTCAATCTGGTGTTCTCCAGTTCGTTAAGACCACAAGTTCAGGAATCCTTACCAACATAGCCAAAGGAAATCTGATAACTGGAGTCCAAACACATATGGAAATAACCATATTGAAGAAAGATGCAGTAAGGACAAAACACCAAGCAAGGGAGCCAAGTTTCTTTACAGCCTTACCTCTTCTAGGAAGTAGCCATTTTCCCTACACATGTCCTGCTTTTAGCTAGTCCCTATTAAGTCCTTTCTGTCTCCTAATGTAACAGGTTCTTAGGATATGAAGTATATGCCTGGTTTTCCTTATTGCAATATGATATAATGTGGTTTCTTCAGCCTCAGCTTAGCATGGTTTGCAAACACAGTCATTCTAGTTTCTAAATGATAGTTTAGGGGCTACCATATTGTGGGATCCCAGCCAATTGTTGCCTATTCATAAACAGCACTGAAGCAAATTGTGGCTTAATGTGATGTGCAAATCGAATCAAGGCCTCTAGAGGTTTTGATGGCTCTAGGGTGCCCCCATAATCTATGCTGTAAAGGCCAGTTGTAGGGGAGTAAGGGTGGAAGAGTCCATGCTTGTGAGCTTTCCAGATGCATCTGGTTGTCTACTGTGTGACACAGAAGGTTACGCTAAATGGTCCTTTGCCTCACTCATAAGGCTTTGTGTTGCTTTCGTCAGCTTAGAGCTAAATAAACAAAAGGCAAACAACATATAAAATACAGCTTTGGGATAAGAACCGCCCAGGGTCCCTCCTTGTGGGGGAGATGGGCGGGATATAAATGTGATAAAGAAAGAAAGAAAGAAAGAAAGAAAGAAAGAAAGAAAGAAAGAAAGAAAGAAAGAAAGAAAGAAAGAAAGAAAGAAAGAAAGAAAGAAAGAAAGAAAGAAAGAAGAGTATGGATTGATAGGCAGGAACTCAAGAGGAGTTGTTCTAATGTTATTAACTGGGTTCCAGAGTTTACATTTGCCCATGCTAGTATGGTGAAGCAAAGAAAAGGCTGCTTTTTGAATCTGCTGTATCTGCCAGAGCAAGTCTAAATGGTAAATGAATCATTCTGTATCTAAGGAGCTACATGAGTACTTTGATTTCCTTTTTTTATTAATCATAAAGACTTCACAAGTGGTACCTGTGAGTAGCTTTTTCTATTATGGTGGGACATGCTAAATGTTAACTGAAGCTTGTGTTTGAAAAATGGGCCCCCGGGCAAAGCTTACAAGGCATTATCAAACAGCACTCATGAAGATAAGCAGCTTTTGAATGAGCTGACATATCCGTGATGGGAAGTTGGCTTACCTTGGCTCTTAAGGCAAGCTCAGATCTCAAACAGCACAGCAGGATTTGGGTTCCTTGGTATCTGGTATGAAATTGCAGGTATTTTGCAACAGTTCACTGTGTGCCTCTTGCTGCTAATGATATATATCTCTTAATGGGGCTGGTTCAAAAGGAGAAGCAAATTTGTTTGGTCTTTTAATCAATCCACATTGCCAAAAACAGACTAGCTGTGCATTCTTGTCAGAAACAGCACTTTCTAGAACAGACAGCTGCAGAGCAGAATAACCACTGTGAATCTATGAGAACTGAAGCTGGTGATGTGCTCTTACCATCAACTAATATTGATGGTTCATTTATCCAGAAATAATTGCCTTTGGTTAAAATTATTCAGTGCCGTAACAACTGGGATTGTTATGATTTTCAGTGAGCTGTCTGGGTTTGGGCTGGTTAATTAATTCATTAAATTGAAATGCAATGATTACATGTTTGATGAGAATACCTCTCCGAAGGAATATAAACTTTGATTTAAGCTGCAATTCCCTCATCCCTGGGAGAGATGAGATCCATAGCAATTGTTAGATTTCCAGTTCCAGTGATGGAGAAAGTGGTCTGTCTTTATAAGGTAGCAATCCAAACTGGAAGCTTGCCCCATTCATACACAGACTTCCATGATGTTGTGTTCCAGATGTGAAACTCTGCTGTTGGAGAGGAAGGAAAAGCAATGTGGCAAGGATTTGCCAGCTAATACTCTAGGATCTGTACCTAAATATTAGTGGGAGAGACATTGGAAGACATAAATACATCCTGGTATGCTGGGCAAGAAGAATGATGGTTCTTTTGTCGATGAAGGTTCTCAGTCATCCAGGTGGAACAGTCTGTAGCTTGAATCATGTCAACTGGATTTCTATTTTCTCAGTGGAAACATTTAGCTCCTTATCCAAGAAGCTTCTTCAGTCTGAGAAAAATAGAGGTGGGGGCCTCAGGCACAATCTTTCCCCTATTTTCCTTCCTGCTTTGTCTTCTGTGCCTAGGAAGATTAAGACCATTTCGCAATCTCAACAGCAGCATGGTAATCTTAACGATCCTCCTTTGGATGATAAAGGGACTTAGAAATAAACATCTCAAATAACCATGACCTAGCCCCAGGTGCAAGGTCACACAGCCACCCTAGAAACATATTTAAGGTTTCCCTTACTAACTTTGCTCAGACTGAAGCAGCTTCTTGGATAAGGAGCTAAACGTTTCCACTGAGAAAATAGAAATCCAGTTGACATGATTCAAGCTACAGATGGTTCTTTTCTTTCTATTGGGCTATCATAAGCCCAGCAAAGCTTTGATTCTTGAGAATGTTCAGCCTCAGAGATTACATCAGCCACAACCAAGATTGCTTTGCTAATAATTCAAAACTGTTGTTTGTTCTTGGCAGGGAAGTCTAGCATTAAAAACTCTTTAGAAGTTGGGAATCAAGAACGTTCTCTTCTGGAGTTCCCTTTCAGAGAACTAATTAATCCATGTGTAGGGCAGAATGGAATAAGGAGATTTGCATCCCAGAATTGTTTATTATCAAATCTCCACTAATTTCCATCTGTAGTCACATTTTCATCAAACATAGTCAGCAGTTAATTAAAATTCAGTTTATCAGGCCATTAAAACATGCAATCTTCATTTTAAGGCCTGAAATGTGTCAGCAAGTCAAATTGAGTATGGACCAAACAGAATTTGTCATCTGATCATGATTCAATGTGATTAGATGACTTGCTTGGTATATCACAAACCCCAGATTTAATCCGTGATATATTTTCAGCTCAAAGTAGCAGATAGCAATTTAAGAACTTGTAGGACCCCCTATCAATCTCTGTTACTGCATTAATAATTAGCCATTGTTTTAAACATCTGCCATAGGACTTGCTGGGAGTGAACCTGGATATTTCACTACCAGCTAATCCAGAGTGGGATAAATGCTAGCCAGAACAAAGTTGACCCAGCATTTGTCCTTTCCCAGGAAGGGGTGTTACTTACTTTCTAAACCATATACGGTGATGAAGAATTCTCTTCTGTCTTTAACTTTTGAAAAGTCTGCTTACAGCAGCTTCAGACTATTTGAAGAATAGAGGACCCCCCCCCAAGCTTTCTGGGATGACTTTTGTGACATTGCACAGTCAGGTGGCAATTCCAAAAAGTGACAGGACAGCAAATCAGACTCTTCTTTAGTACCTGCCAGGTCTCTAAGTCAGTCCCCGCAGTGGCAGCCCAAGGGGCTGTACAGCAAAGTGGATGGAGAGAGAGAAAGAGCTCCCTCTCTACCACTTCACAATGCAATCCTCTTTGCTTTCAAACATGGCTTTATTGCTGCAGTATCTTCTGGAGTCAGGTGTTAATTAGATCCTTTTTCCTGTTAACACCTGCTGAGCATTTGCTAAAAGTTAGTTTGCCCTTTGATGTGTTCAAGAAGTCTCTAATTGCAGACACATTTGCAAAAGCAGGGGTTTTTTTTCCCTTTCCACCTTCCCCACTGATGAAAAAGCAGAAAAATAAGGGTATGAGTGTTAAATGATAACAGCTTGATCTGTTTATAGGAAAGGTTTTCCCTCGCTTGTTGGCTGCAAGGATCTCCGAAGTCTTGCAAATAATATTAAGCTTGAGAGACTTCCCCAGTTTGCAGTGATCATACATTAATGATTATACATTCCAAGTACAGTTATGTTTCTTTTATATGCTATTTCTCTGGGGAAAGAGGATTGAGGACTGTAATGTCGGATACATTTCACTGGGATTGAGACCCATGGAATATAATGAAACAATAGGGATGCATGAAATTGCACAGCTTTAGGGATTTTTGCAAGATTCTCCACAAGTCTACTCTCTTCTCTGATTGGGAGATAGAACTTGCCAGCTCTAATTCACACCATGGCACTAATGCATTAGGACATTTGCATTATTCAAAAACAGTGCCCTACAACTCCCAGGGGATTGTCAGAGTTAAAAGACATCTGGAAGGCCCTGGCTGTAGAAGAAGAAGAAAGCTCTATTAGGTGAGACAGAATATGGGGCAAAATCAAGCCCATGTACAAGATCTTTTTTTGTGTGCATGTGCTCTGCAGGAAAATTCACCCTGCATTTTGTCTATTAATTTTCATGAAATTTGATGAAAGTGGATTTGCTTTTTTGATACGGATGAAAAGAGAATCTTAATGAAATGCTAATGTGTTTGTGAGTAGCCATAGAATGTGTATGATTGTCCTGTCTTTCATGGTACTTTCCAATCATTTCTCCAGCAATCTGCAGCCTACCTGGCTTCCCATACTTTCATTTAAATCCCAAGAGAAGACTTTTTTTTTTTTAAGATTGAGAAGTACAATAGCACTCTCTTTCATTTCTAATAGCTTAGCTAAGCTCCAAGATATCACCAATAAAAGCTTAAATTCTCAAGGAATCAGGTAGAGAATCAGAATCTTCTTACTGAGAAAAAAACTTTTGAGAACTTTCAATATTGAGTATGGGTTTGACTTCTGATGACAAGATGGTTGGGTTTATTGATAACAGTATGAAAGCAACGTATCATTGACTTCTTCCTGAACATTTTTTCTTTATAAAAAACATAGAATGTAAAGCTAGGAAGACACTTTGGAGATCATCTAGTCCAACTGCCTTCCTTGAGCTTTCTGGTGGCTGATAGTCACCCATCCAAGAACTAACCAGTTCTGATCCTTTGTAGCTCTTTCAAGATCAGCTAAGGTTAGCTAGATGCTGTCATCTAATACTAATGGCATAGCATTAGGATTAATTACAGAGCCCTATATAACATTCAGCTGCATTGCCTTCTTCAACCGTTATAGACAGAACTAGAAGTTTTACCATGAATGAGGGTTTTGATTTCCACTTCTTCTGTCAATCAGCAAGACTATCCCTTTAAGAACACCTTCCTCCTTGCTTTTTCCCAAATCCTGTTTTCTACAGTAGCACCCTTTGGGTTGAAGGAGGAATTTAGGTCTCAGCTGAATTTATTTTCTGCATTTTGGAAACATGGTGTTATAAAGTACCATTTTCTTCCATTTCAGTTATTATGGACAAAGCCTTTAGGAATGTTAACTTATTTATTCACATTTTTCCTCTTGTTCTTGCTCTCTCTTTGTTGGTTATGTTTAAAAGTACAGTCTCCCTTGAGGTGAATTTAAGCTCTGATGTTGTTCATATAGTTTTCTTAATATCAGTATGGAAGTAGTTTGGCGTTACTTTCTTCAATTTTTTTTAACTTTCTAGTCTAGCCTATAGTCCTGAAATTTCCCAGGGGTCTCCCATCCAAGTACTCATCAGTTCAGACCCTACTTAGCTTTTTTGATCAGTTACGGTCAGGTAGATACTGTTACCTACTGGGACTGTCTATCTTTGCTCATATCTGCTTAAAATTGTATTGCATTTCATGTGACTGATAGAGGAGCAGTGCTTTAGACCACCTTGTCAATTCACCATGTACAGTCCAGTCAGAGTTGAATTTGTACATGTACTTCTGTTTTCGAAGTGAAAGATGAACATGTGTTTGAAAATACTTTATTGGACTGGATCCTTCCTATCCTTATCTTTTAGGCCATTTACATCATCTCACACATAAAGGTAAAGGTTCCCCCCGCACATTTGTGCAGTCATGTCCGACTCTAGGGGCCGGTGCTCATCTCCGTTTGTTAGCCGAAGAGCCAGCGTTGTCCGAAGACGCTTCCACAGTCATGTGGCCGCATGACGTGCGCGGAACGCTGTTACCTACCCACCGAAGTGGTACCTATTCATCTACTTGCATTTGCATGCTTTTGAATTGCTAGGTTGGCAAGAGCTGGAGCTAGTGCGGGAGCTCACTATGCATGCAGGGCTAGGGATTTGAACCTCTGAACTTGCGATCTTCCGATCACAAGCCTGGCGTCTTACTCCCTGAGCCCCCACACCCCCACCCATACATTCTAATAAAAACCTGCATACCTTCAAGACTACCTGCTCCATGCTGAGTCTGCCCATCCATTAAGAGCTGGGAGAGAGGGCTTGTTAAAAGTCACTTCACTGAGGGAATGGCATCTATGGGGACCCCATAATTGAGCCTTCTATGGAGCAGCTTGTCTTCTGGTATTTTCTAATATCCAGAACAACTCAGGAAATAATGTGCAATTTACCAATTAGCAAGCTTTGAAGGCACCAGGCTAGAGACCAGGAGATGGCGGGTTCTAGTCCCGCCTTAGGCATGAAAGCCGGCTGGGTGACTTTGGGCCAGTCATTCTCTCTCAGCCCAACTCACCTCACAGGGTGGTTGTTGTGAGGAAAATAGGGGGAGGAAGGAGTATTACTGTAGGTATGTTCACTGCCTTGAGTTATTTATAAAAAATAATAAAGGTGGGATTAAAAAAAACTAAAAAAAAACCCTTGTAAATTTTAAGGCTTAACTTTCAATATAATCTTTATAACTTTCAATATTATATAATATTTTATATAATAAAATATAATGTTGGTTATCACCTTTAAAGCCCTACATGGCATGGGACCAGGATACCTAAGGGACCATCTCATCCCCATTGCTTCATCCCGTCCCACCCGGGCATGCAGAGAGGGCATGCTACGGACCCCATCAACTAAGGAGTTCCATCTAACGGGGTCTTGGAAGCGTGCTTTCTCTGCTGTTGCCCCTGCCCTTTGGAACAATCTTCCCCCAGGGATCAGACAGGCCCCCTTGCTCCTGGACTTTCGAAAACAACTCAAAACCTGGCTTTGTCAGCATGCTTGGGGCAAGATGGAGAAGGTATATACCTGGAGATGGCTAGCACCTTAGATTCGTCCTAGAGTGTATATTTTAAATTGTTATTTATTGTCGATGAAGGTTCTCAGTCATCCAGGTGGAACAGTCTGTGGCTTGAATCATGTCAACTGGATTTCTATTTTCTCAGTAGAAACGTTTCGCTCCTTATCCAAGGAGCTTCTTCAGTCCAGTTATTTATTGTGTATTTTAATCTATTTAATTGTATGTTAATGATTTTAATTTTGTTGTAAACCGCCCAGAGTCCCCCGTGGGGGAGTTGGGCGGTGATAAATTTGATAAATAAATAAATAATCGCACACCAATCTATGCAGTCTTACCCACATTAGAGCACAGCTTGGCAGGGGAGTGGGAGGAGAGAGAAGTTCAGAAAGATGTTACAGTCAGTCTGCACTCTCTGTTGCATATATTTTTATGTCTTGAAAGAATTGGGAGCTGAGTTTTAAAAAGCCAAGCCTTGAACTTTTTTTGGGGGGGGGGGCTCTAGGGGAGCACATGTTGGCTCCCTCCCCTCAGGAATGTTGATGGCTGTTGCCACAAAGTCTGGTTTGCTTGCCCAATCAGAGAGTTACTTTTCAGTTTTTCCCAAATTGGGAATGTGGTTGCCTAGGTGAGTGGTCACATGCCAAGCCCTGTCCACTCAGGTACTGCCAGGTTTAAAATTGTAAATCTGCCTTTTTGTTCTGGTTACCTTGCTGCTATCTCTCTGCTTTTGCCTTCATTGTGTTCTACAATGTGAGTAGCTTAAGTTAATTAAAACCATGTGCTTCTCTTCGGCTGAAGAAAGCAAGCTAAGATTTGTTTCTTTTGTTTTAAAAATAAAAAGCAACGTTTTTACTGCAAGCTTTCAGTTTCGCTTGTCTCTTAATATTTCTATAACTCTGATCACAAATTTTTATAACCAACAATAGGTTATGGGCCCAGCAAATGCTTTCTCAATCAGAGATAAAACTTATGGAAATATGGAAAGAGGAAAGCTGAACTGTTTTGTTTGCATTTGAAGAGGCTTTTGTTTTTTGAAACGTGCTGGAAGTTACAAGCAGTTTCAGTTGGAGGTGGAGTCAAGCCTCGTGATTTCAAGCCTCATGGATTACTCCAACAGGGGAGGAAGAAGAAACAATGGCGGTGGCTGCAGCTTCAAGTTTTCAAGGTATGCCCTTGGAAAAGCTTTCTAATACTAATTATTTGAACTGGTCTTTGAAAATGGAGAGTTTCTTGAGGAGAGAAAATTTGTGGTCTGCTATATCTGACCAAATTCCTCAGAATCCAGACCAAGCCTGGCTGAGAAAGGATGAGAAATGTAAAGCATCTATTATTTTGGCTGTGGAGGATAATCAGCTTATTCATGTGAGAGGCAAGGAAACTTCCAAAGAATTATGGGACTTTCTGCATGATTTATATGTGAAAACCTCTCCTGGCAGCAACGTTATTTTAACCAAAAAGCTGTACAAAGCCTACTTGCCAGAGCATGGAAATTTGCCAGAGCATCTTCAAAAACTGCAGAACTATTTTGTGGAGCTTCAAGAGCGTGGGATGGAATTTACTCCTCTTATGAAAGCCTACATTATGCTGTCTTCGTTGAATGAGTCCTGGGACACTTTAATTTGCTCCATGGAGGGAATTCCAGAAGCTGATTTAACCCCATCATTTGTATCTACTCGTCTTCTTGCTGAGTGGGAGAAATGGCAGGAAAAAGCAGTCTCCATTTCTTCAGTAAAATCTTCTCGTGGCCAGCAGAGGGAGCAGAAGAGCTTTGAATTCCAGGCTGCTGCATTTTCTAGCCGGCGATGCTTTAAGTGTGGATCTTCTGCACATCTTTTAAAGGATTGTGTCCAGTTTAAAAGTAAGAAGATTTCTCAGAAGAAAGAAGCAACATCTAGAAAGAAGATTCTACATGCACAGGTTGTTGAAAGCTGTGATAATAAAGATCTGTGGATTTTGGATAGCGGCGCAAATGCACATATCTGTAATAATAAAAATTCTTTTGTGTCTCTGTCTAAAACTAACAAGCAAAGAGTTTCCTTAGCTGATGGATCTGTTTCTAAGATCATGGGTGAAGGTGAGATTAATCTTCCATGTTTGGGGGAAACTGTTCAAAATGTTTTATTTGTGCCTAATTTTCAAAGTAATCTCTTGTCTGTGGGACAGTTAGTAGCATCAGGGTATGTTATAACTTTTAAGAAAGAGGGCTGTGAAATTAGGAAGGATGGTAAAGTAGTTGCAAAATGTTTGCAGAAAGATTCTCTTTACATTGTGCAGAAAGCTGAGGAGCAAACAGCAAAAACTGTGTTTGAGAATGTCTATGAAGGTTCTCAGTCATCCAGGTGGAATTGTCTGTAGCTTGAATCATGTCAACTGGATTTCTATTTTCCCAGTGGAAACGTTTTGCTCCTTATCCAAGGAGCTTCTTCAGTCTGAGCAAAGTTAGTAAGGGAATCCTTAAATATGTTTCTAGGTGGCTGTGTGACCTTGCACCTGGGGCTAGGTCATGGTTATTTTGAGATGTTATTTCTAAGCCCCTTTATCATCTAAAGGAAGATCGTTAAGATTACCATGCTGCTGTTGAGCTTGCGAAATGGTCTTAATCTTCCTAGGCACAGAAGACAAAGCAGGAAGGAAAATAGGGGAGAGATTGTGCCTGAGGCCCCCACCTCTATTCAAGGAAGGATTTTCCAAGTTGGCATACATGGATTCCTTGACCCCTCTCTCAAACCACCTATCTTCTCTGTCTAAAATGTGAACATTAATGTCCTCAAATGAGTGTCCTTTTTCCTTTAGATGAAGATAAACTGCTGACTCTGGTCCTGTGGTTTTACTTCTCCTGTGTTGGGCCATCCTCCTGTACAAAGGTTGTTTGGTTTCTCCAATGTAGAGTTCAGAGCACTCCTCACTGCACTGGATTGCATAAACTACATTGCTTTTCTTGTGTTTTGGAGTTTGATCTTTGGGGTGTACAAGCCTCTGTCTCAGTGTGTTGGTGGGTTTGAAATATACAGGTATGTGGTGTTTGCCAAATATCCTTTTTATCTTTTCAGACACGCCAGCCATGTAAGGAATGACCAGGTTCTTCCGTTTACTCTGAGTCTCAGCCCTATCTGTTGCTGTTTTAGGTCTGATAGATTTAGATTTGGTGAAGGCCCAATTTGGATATCCACAGTCTTTCAGAGCTGTTCTCAGGTGCTTATTTTCATTCTTTTTGGAATCCATGGAGGTGGGGATGGTTTCTGCTCTGTGTGACCATGTCCTGATGACCCCTAGTTTGTGCTGCAGTGGATGGTGGGAGTCAAACATCAGATATTGATCTGTGTGTGTGGGTTTCCTGAAGATCCCTATTTCTAGCTTGCCACCGGTCCCAATGAGGACTTCATAGTCTAGGAATGCCAGTCTGTTGTCCTTGGTGTCTTCTCTGGTGAACCTAATGTTGGCATCTATGGTGTTTATATGGTCCGTGAAGGCCTGTACTTCCTGGGCCTTGATTTTGACCCAGGTGTCATCCACATACCTAAACCAGTGGGTGGGCACCGTTCCCTGGAATGTGTTGAGTGTTTTCTTCTCCACTTCTTCCATGTATAAATTGGCCACAATTGGTTCACACAGGAGAACCCATGGCACAGCCATGTTTTTGTCTGTAAAAGTCACCTCTGTATGAGAAATAAGTGGTGTTAAGACACAGGTCCAGAAGATGGCAGATCTGGTTTGGGTTGAGATGGTTTCTCCTTTCAAGGGTGCTGTCCTCTTCTAGTCTCTTCCTGACAGCGGATAGAGCATGAGTGGTGGGGATGCTGGTGAAAAGGGAGGACACATTGAAGGAGACCATAGTTTCATCTGTATCCAGTTTCAGGATCTTTGCTTTGGAAACAAATTCTTCCGAATTATGGATGTGGTGTTCAGAGTGTCCAACTAGAGGTGCTAGTATGGTAGAGAGGTGTTTGGCAATGTTGTATGTTACCGAATTAATGCTGCTGACTATGGGTCAGAGGGGTGTTCCTTCCTTTTGGATCTTAGGAAGTCCGTAGATGCAGGGGATGGCTTCTCCAGGATACAGACGGTGGTAGGTAATCCTATCAATGGAGCCATCATGTTCCAATTGTTTCAAACTGTCTATTACCTTTTTCTTGTAATTGTTGGTGGGGTCTCTTTTCAGTTTTTCATATGTATGGTGATCCTCCAAAAGTGAGGTAATTTTATTGTGGTAGTCTGCAGTGTTTAGAGAATTGTGTTTGAGAATACTCCCATACACGATCAGTGTATCCATTTAGTGCATAGGAGGTTTGTTCATGCTAATTTTAAGTACATATCTCAAATGCCTAGTTTTTCTGCTGATTTAAAATTGAAACCTTGTGATAAGTATCTGGATTGTGCAGTTTGCAAGGAGAATAAAACCACAAGGGCTACTGTGAAAAAGTTTGCTGATAGGTCTACTTCTAGGCCTCTAGAGATTATTCATTCTGATGTAATAGGCCCCTTTTCTGCTAGTCTTGGGGGATCAAGGTACATTTTGACCTTCATAGATGATTTTTCGAGGTACACATTCATTTATTTGTTGAAACACAAAGATGAGGTCCTTGACAAGTTTAAAGGTTTTGTAACTTGGGCAAATGGAAAGTTCCCAAGGCCAGTGTCTGCCTTGCAATCAGACAGAGCTGGAGAGTATCTATCCTCAAAGTTTAAAGGCTTTTTGTTAGAAAAAGGGATAGAACACATTTTAGCTAACCCTTACATGCAAGAACAGAATTCTGTTGCAGAGAGAAAAGGGCGAACACTGCAAGAAGCAATGATGTGTTTGCTGAAGGATGCCAGTTTACCTTTTAGGTTTTGGGGAGAAGCTGTTTCTACAGCGTGTTATGTTCAGAACAGGCTGTTTAACAGTGCAATTCAGGATGTGCCATTTGATTTGTTCTATAGTGTGAAGCCTAAGGTAAATCATCTCAGAGTTTTTGGGAGCACAGCTTGGGTGCACATTCCAAAACAGCTGAGGCGCAAGGGGGCTTCCAGAACAAAGAAAGCAATCTTTGTAGGGTATGAACAGAGTCAGAGGAGCTACAGGTTCATACTGGGTAATCAATTGATAATTAGTAAAAGTGCTTCTTTTGCTGAGCAGAATTGGGATAAAATAAACTCTAGTTCTTCAGTTGATTTATCCATGAGGGAACAGCAAAGTTTTGCTGATGGTGATTTGCAGGAATCACCTAGTGAAGTCAATGAGCAGGAAGTTGAATTGTCTGAAAAGTCAGAGGTTTCTGAGGGCAATGGTGGGATTCAGAATGTAAGTCCTGTCCTACCTCGCAGGTCTGAAAGGATTAATAAGGGGGTTCCACCTGATCGTTATCAAGTAGATGTTGTGAAGGGGGTTCACATTCACACAGAGCCTGAATCTCTTGAGCAAATCAATGAGATGCCACCTGAAATAGCTAAGTGCATGAAGCCATGCAGCAGGAATTGGATTCCTTAAAGGAAAATAAAACTTGGAAATTGGTGAGTCTACCTCCCAATCAGAAGTGTTGGGGTTGTAGGTGGGTGTTTAAACTGAAAAAAGATTCTGATGGTAAAATTCAAAACTATAAAGCAAGGTTGGTAGCAAAAGGTTTTACTCAAAGAAAAAATGTGGACTATGACAAAACTTTTGCTCCAGTGACAAAAGCTGAATCTATCCGGTTGCTTTTAAAGGTTGCTGCCATTAAGAAAATGTCTGTTTATCACTATGATATTCAAACTGCTTTTCTGTATCGTGATTTGGAGGAAAAATTGTTTATGCAACAACCTCCTGGTTATGAAAAAGAAAAACATCTTGTGTGTGAATTGCAGAAATCCATCTATGGATTGAAATAGGCAGCGCGTTGTTGGAATATTAAGTTGGATAATATTATGCAAAATTTTGGGTTTCAGAAGGGAATTGCTGATCCATATGTGTATGTAAAAAATGATAAGCAAGGTGTAATATACTTATGCTTGTATGTTGATGATTTGTTGCTGCTCACATCATCAGATGAACAAAAGTGTGCTTTTGAGGTTTGTATGAAAAAGTCGATGAAGGTTCTCAGTCATCCAGGTGGAACAGTCTGTAGCTTGAATCATGTCAACTGGATTTCTATTTTCTCAGTGGAAACGTTTCGCTCCTTATCCAAGAAGCTTCTTCAGTCTGAGCAAAGTTAGTAAGGGAATCCTTAAATATGTTTCTAGGGTGGCTGTGTGACCTTGCACCTGGGGCTAGGTCATGGTTATTTGAGATGTTATTTCTAAGTCCCTTTATCATCTAAAGGAGGATCGTTAAGATTACCATGCTGCTGTTGAGCTTGTGAAATGGACTTAATCTTCCTAGGCACAGAAGACAAAGCAGGAAGGAAAATAGGGGAAAGATTGTGCCTGAGGCCCCCACCTCTATTCAAGGAAGGATTTTCCAAGTTGGCATAAATGGACTCCTTGACCCCTCTCTCAAACCACCTATCTTCTCTGTCTAAAACATTTTAACAATTACTTAGGATTAGAAATTCAGAGGAAAAAAGATGGCAGTTTTCTCATAAGTCAGAGTAGTAAAATTAAGAAACTGCTGGAGGATTTTAAAATGCAAGACTGTAAGTCTGTCTCCTCCCCCATGCTTCCCGAGTTTCTAAAAGAGGAGGGGGAAAAAGGGGATGGTGAATTATCTGAAGGAGATAGTTTCAGATCAGCCATTGGTAGTCTTCTTTACATTGCAAACAATAGCTGGCCAGACATTTCAAATAGTGTGTCCATTTTGAGCAGATATGTGGAACATCCCACATCTGTTGCAAAGTCTGGGTTAAAAAGGCTTTTTCGTTATTTACAGGGCACCAAAGATTATTGCTTAAGATTGTCTGCTACAGACACAGAGGAAAAGTTAGAATGCTGGTGTGATTCAGATTGGGCTGGAGATCTCAGTGATAGGAAGTCTACTTCTGGGAGTGTAATTCAATTTGCAAAGTCCACAATTGCAGGGTACTCAAGGAAACAAACAGTAGTAGCTATCAGCACAGCTGAAGCCGAGTTTTATGCTTTAGCACAACTCTGCAATGAGGTAATTTGGTTTACACAATTGTTGCAAGACTAAAATGGAGTCATTTTAAGCCAGCCTGTAACAATTCATGAAGACAACCAGGCCTGTCTTCATTTGGCTTTATCAGAAGGTACCAGAAATCGCACAAAGCACATTGATACTCGTTTTCATCTTGTTAAAGATTTTCTAGCCAAGAAAAAGGTTATTTTGAAATATTGTGATACTAAATTAATGTTGGCTGATATCTTCACCAAGCCTCTACCTAGCCTTAGGCACAGTGAGTTGGTTACAAAATTGGGTTTATTTCCATATTCTTTCTAGTCATAAAAAAGGGGAGTGTTGCATATATTTTTATGTCTTGAAAGAATTGGGAGCTGAGTTTTAAAAAGCCAAGCCTTGAACTTTTTTGGGGGGGGGTTCTAGGGGAGCACGTGTTGGCTCTTTCCCCTCAGGAATGTTGATGGCTGTTGCCACAAAGTCTGGTTTGCTTGCCCAATCAGAGAGTCACTTTTAAGTTTTTCCCAAATTGGGAATGTGGTTGCCTAGGTGAGTGGTCACATGCCAAGCCCTGTCCACTCAGGTACTGCCAGGTTTAAAATTGTAAATCTGCCTTATTGTTCTGGTTACCTTGCTGCTATCTCTCTGCTTTTGTCTTCATTGTGTTTTACAATGTGAGTAGCTTATGTTAATTAAAACCATGTGCTTCTCTTTGGCTGAAGAAAGCAAGCTAAGTTTTGTTTCTTTTGTTTTAAAAATAAAAAGCAACGTTTTTACTGCAAGCTTTCAGTTTCGCTTGTCTCTTAATATTTCTATAACTCTGATCACAAATTTTTATAAACAACAATACTCTCCTCTTCCCGTTTGGCGTTGTATTTCATGGGTGAACCCATGGCATATATAGGTTTAAGGGAGTTTACTTCAAGAGCATTCCCTCTTATGTCTGCATGCGGAGATAACTGAAAAACATCTTCAGAGAGCTTGCCACAGCATACAATAGGCGATCTGCCCAAAGTGTTTCTCGTCTTTTAAATTCTGGGTTAAGCCAGTGTAACCTCACATCTCAAGGGCTTCTACCTGTTATCTGTGTTTCATGCCTTATTTATTTATTTATTTATTTATTTATTTATTTATTTATTTATTTATTTATTTGATTTATATTACCACCCATCTCCCCCAATGGAGGACCCTGGGCAGTTCACAATAAAAACAAGGTTAAAACACAATACAGATCAGAACATCAATAAATAAATATAAAATCCAAGTGCAAGGATGTTAATACTAAAAAGGGTTTCATGGCATCAACCAGCCCCAGGAGGAACTGTTAGCATTCTCCTCCCATGCAAGGTGGCAAAACTAGGTCTTTAAATTTTTCTAGAAGGTCGGGAGCGAGGAGACCTGCCTTAGCTCTGGGGGCAAAATATTCCAAAGGGCGGGCACCGTTGTAGAGAAGGCTCACCTCCTGGACCCCGCTAGATGGAATTCTTTGATCTTTGCCTAGTAACAATTTAATATCGGCAACCTGCAGAGGAGTTGTGAGTAATTTGCAAAGATTACCTATGTCTAGCCTTCCCTTTTCCTGAATGCTAGCATGCAGGACTGGCTGAGGCAACAGCAAAATGGCTGAAGAATTGTCTATTTGAACGTATTCTACTGACAAGGTAGTTCTATTACAGGGCGTTGTTTTGATTTGTTTAGTGTTTACTTTACTTTAGTTTCTTGATGTTACCAATCAAAGAGAATGCTTGATGTTAGTTGCTCAGTGCCATTTGGAATTGAGCAGCATACCAAGCTGCAGTTAGAGTGAGTGAGCGAATGAATGATCGAACCTTACAATGAGGAAGGAGGCACATATCAAGTTTCACCCCCAATATTCTTCTGCCTGCCATATTTTCCCCCAACCTTTTCACTGAGTGGGATTCTAAGCATCCAGAAATGTTCAGAATCCCTCTTAAGACCAAGAAACTAGTGCAGGCTTTATTTTCTTCTTTATTTATTAGATGCATGGTTGAATGAATGAATGAATATCTTTATTACGGTCTTTGACCAGCCTTTACAAGCTTTGGAAAGCATCTCTTTCAAATGTTTTGCACAGCCCTTAAAACAAGCTGAAAGGGAGAATCATAAATATTGATATGAATAATATTATTTGAACCTTGGTGTTGGAGAAGAAATCCATGGTATCCTGAAAAAATCATGGATACCCAAGAAAGCAAACAGATGGATCATTGAACTTATTTCAATTTAGTAATTATGAATTTAATCTAAATTCATCTCTTGGAAAGCACATTAGCTCAAGCAAAGTACCCCTTTTTAAACCTTCAAAGCTTGTGTGGTTGCTTCAAAAACTGACTATACATGTATTAACATGCACAGCCACTTAATTTTGTTGGTGGTCCCAGTTAAAGTGTTGTCATCACATGCAGATAGCTGGGGACAGATTTTGAAGCAGCCATATGAACCTTGCAAAGGACACAACTGCTTTAATGTTTCAAAGAGAAGTGTTTAAATTGTGATAATGCACTTTGTGGAGCACCTCTTCAAAACTGTTTCCACAGGCCTAACATTTTTTATATTCTCAGCAATTTTCCTTAAAAACAGAAAGCAAAATTGCAGCAGGTGCCCACTAGATGGCACTTTTGGAAGGGGAACTCCTATCTTGAAGAAGTCTTGCTATCCCTTACCCTAAAAAAGTTCTAGATCATACTACCCTATTCTGGATTTTCCAAGAGATGAATTTAGATTACTATTGCGTCTCTTGACTCATTACTCCAGCCTTGATAAGAGCCTAAACAATTTTTCTCCATGTACTTAACTCTTTTTTTTGCCATTTTTAAAATTCCATATTCCAATGAGTTAACAGACTATATTTGTTACTCATTGAGATGTTCTATTCGTTTGTCAAAGAGTTATTTATATTTTCAATTAGATTAAATGTTTTATCATTAAATTGATTTAAAATGTGATTAAGTATATTGCATTCTGTACAAAATGTAATTTTTGGAAAGTGCAATGAAAAACAGAAATGGAAAGTTTGCCATTTTCCCTTTTCTGATCTGCTAAAGCTACTTATAAAACCAAACATGTGAGGAAATCATGATGATCACCCCTGCTGGCTTGGGTTATCATTGGGAGTACATACAAGACATACCCAAATTTCCCATGAAGAAGGAAGAGGGGTAGAAGTTAGAAGTGTCAATGTGGTCGGGGGACAATGAATAGTCAAAACTGTTCCTTTGACCCACAGCCTGGCTTCCTTAAGGGAAAGAGATTTTGTTGTTGTTGTTCACTCGTTTAGTCGTGTCCGACTCTTCGTGACCTCATGGACCATAGCACGCCAGGCCTTCCTGTCCTCCACTGTCTCTCGGAGTTTACTCAAATTCATGTTCATTACATCGGTGATGCTATCTAACCATCTCATCCTCTGCTGTCCCCTTCTCCTTTTGCCTTCAGTCTTTCCCAGCATCAGGGTCTTTTCCAGTGAGTCCTCTCTTCGCATTAGGTGGCCAAAGTATTTGAGCTTCAGCTTCAGCATCTGTCCTTCCAATGAGCAGTCAGGGTTGATTTCCTTTAGGATTGACTGGTTTGACCTCCTTGCAGTCCAAGGGACTCTCAAGAGTCTTCTCCAGCACCACAGTTCGAAAGCATCAATTCTTCGGCGCTCAGCCTTCCTTATGGTCCAACTCTCACAGCCATACATTACTACTGGAAAAACCATAGCTTTAACTATATGGACCTTTGTCGGCAAGGTGATGTCTCTGCTTTTTAATATGCTGTCTAGGTTTGCCATAGCTTTCCTCCCAAGGAGCAAGCGTCTTTTAATTTCATGGCTGCAGTCACCGTCTGTGGTGATCTTGGAGCCCAAGAAAATAAAATCTGTCACTGCTTCCATTTCTTCCCCTTCTATTTGCCAGGAAGTGATGGGACCATATGCCATGATCTGGGTTTTTTTAATGTTGAGTTTCAAGCCAGCTTTTGCACTCTCCTCTTTCACCCTCATCAAAAGGCTCTTTAGTTCCTCTTCACTTTCTGCCATTAGGGTGGTATCGTCTGCATATCTGAGGTTGTTGATATTTCTCCCGGCAATCTTAACTCCGGCTTGTGATTCATCCAGCCTGGCATTTCTCATGATGTACTCTGCATAAAGGCAGGGTACTGGCCTAATAAATAATTATAGTAACAAAAATAATAGATGTTTCCCACTCCTGGCAAAATGGTTGGGCATTTTCAGATGGCTGATTGAGGGTGCATTATGAAGATTTATTTAGGGCAAGAATGAAATTGTGTTGGTTGTCATATGTGCCCATACTTGTCCTGGCATGATGATATGTAATAGTAGTGTAAATTTCCAAAGGGGTTTTGTGGTAGTATTAATGGTAAACAATTCCACAATAACCTTAAAAATATAATAATATAATATAATATAATATAATATAATATAATATAATATAATATAATATAATTTAATATAATATATAATATAATATAATATAATATAATATAATATAATATAATATAATATAATTTGTTGTTTATTCGTTCAGTCGCTTCCGACTCTTCGTGACTTCATGGACCAGCCCCCACCAGAGCTGTCTGTAGGCATTCACCACCCCCAGCTCCCCCAAAGTCAAGTCCGTCACCTCCAGAATATCATCCATCCATCTTGCCCTTGGTCAGCCCCTCTTCCTTTTGCCTTCCACTTTCCCTAGCATCAGCTTCTTCTCCAGGGTATCCTGTCTTCTCATTATGTGGCCAAAGTACTTCAGTTTTGCCTTTAATATCATTCCCTCAAGTGAGCAGTCTGACTTTATTTCCTGGAGTATGGACTGGTTTGATCTTCTTGCAGTCCAAGGCACTCTCAGAATTTTCCTCCAACACCACAGTTCAAAAGCATCTATCTTCCTTCGCTCAGCCTTCCTTATGGTCCAGCTCTCGCAGCCATAGGTTACTATGGGGAATACCATGGCTTTAACTATGCGGACCTTGGTTGTCAGTGTGATGTCTCTGCTCTTAACTATTTTTTCGAGGTTTTTCATTGCTCTCCTCCCAAGAAGTAGACGTCTTCTGATTTCCTGGCTGCAGTCAGCGTCTGCAGTAATCTTTGCGCCTAGAAATAGAAAGTCTGTCACTGACTCCACTTTTTATTCCTCTATTTGCCAGTTATCAATCAAGCTGGTTGCCATAATCTTGGTTTTTTTGAGGTTTAACTTCAACCCAGCTTTTGCACTTTCTTCTTTCACCTTCGTCATAAGGCTCCTCAGCTTATTATATATATAATATAATAATATATAATTATATAATATAATATAAAAAAAAAACATTTCATTGGTACTCAGTAAATCCCCACCCTAACTTTCTGGGGGGGTGGGGAACCAAACAAAATCCTGCCTCTGTAAAATTAATTCTATTGTTGCAGATACCGGAATTCATTTCATTCATTCATTCATTCATTCATTCATTCATTCATTCATTCACAGTTCCCTTGATATCTCCGATTTTCTTGAAGAGATCTCTAGTCTTCCCCATTCTATTGTTTTCCTCGATTTCTTTGCATTGTTCATTTAAGAAGGCCTTCTTATCTCTCCTTGCTATTCTCTGGAATTCTGCATTCAGTTGCTTATATCTTTCCCTTTCTCCCTTGCCTTTTGCTTCCCTTCTTTCCTCAGCTATTTGTAAAGCCTCATCAGTCAGCCACTTTGCTTTCTTGCATTTCTTTTTCTTTGGGATGGTTTTAGTTGCTGCCTCCTGTACAATGTTACGAACCTCCATCCATAGTTCTTCAGGCACTCTGTCTACCAGTAAACTCTGTCTACAAGTAAAAGAGTTTACTTGTAAGAAAAGGTCACTTTCCAGTGGTTCCATAAATGTGTGGCTGGAGTAGCTGTAGAGTCAAATAGTGAAGCAGGTGGAAGGAAGGAAGGAAGGAAGGAAGGAAGGAAGGAAGGAAGGAAGGAAGGAAGGAAGGAAGGAAGGAAGGAAGGGGAAGGGGAAGGGGAAGGGGAAGGGGAAGGGGAAGGGGAAGGGGAAGGGGGGAATTCCATGGCTGTCCCTGGCCAAGGAAAGAAGAGAGGAGAGGAACCTTCTGGTTTCTCCTGACAAGGCAAGACAAGTCAAGGCAAGACTAGACATATCAAAGCAGGACAGGGATAAAGACTGAGTTCAGTGGCTGCCCCTGGCAAGACAGGACAAGGACCTCTGTAGCTGTACTGCAAAGACATTAAAGTAGGATAGGGCAGAACAGTGGGACTCCTGGGAAAGGCAGGACTAAGAAAGGGACTAAGAAGGAGCTCCAAAGCTGTCCCAGTCAAGGCAGAAGAGGCAAGGCAGGTCAGAGTAGTATAGGGGTCTCCTAAAACGAATCAGGTAACAATTGTTTCTTTCCTCTGAATGAAGCCTAAGATAGTGGGTGCTTATCAATATCACCTTCTTATTTATTTATTTATTTATGTTTCAATTTATATACCGCTCCATCTCCCCGCAAGGGAACTCTGGGCGGTTTACAACACACAAAAATTAAAATCCGACAATTAAAACAACCCAATAAAACACTCTAATATATTAAAATTAAATATAAAAATATAAAAATCCAAGATGCGGTGGTATGATGTTTGGATGTTTAAAAGGGCCCTATGGCACCAGCCATCCCCAAGAGGAACTGTTCCCCCCCTCCCCCCACGCAAGGCGGCAGAACCAGGTCTTTAAGTTCTTTCTGAAGGCTGGGAGCGATGAGGCCTGCCTCACCTCCGGGGGTAGCATATTCCAAAGGGTGGGCGCCGTTATCGAGAAGGCACGCCTCCTAGACCCCGTCAGGTGACATTCCTTTACGGACGGGATCCGTAGCATGCCCTCTCTAAATGACCGAGTGGGACGGTTCGACGTTATGGGGATGAGACGGTCCCTCAGGTAACCTGGGCCCATGCCATGTAGTGCTTTAAAGGTGATAACCAACACCTTGAATTGGACCCGGAAGCACACAGGCACCCAGTGCAGCTGTCGCAACAGAGGTGTCACATGCGCTGATCTAGGCGCACCAATAACTGCGCGAGCAGCCGCATTCTGGACCAATTGAAGCTTCCGGATACTCCTCAAGGGTAGCCCCATGTAGAGCGCGTTGCAATAGTCTATATGGGAGATGACCAGGGCATGAGTGACTGTACGGAGGGCCTCCCGATCCAGGAAAGGGCGTAACTGACGCACAACACGAAGTTGTGCAAAAGCCCTCCTGGCCACGGCTACCACCTGCTCTTCGAGCAGGAGCCGTGAGTCCAGAAGAACCCCCAAATTACGCACTTGGTCTGAATGGGGTAGTGCAACCCCATCCAGAACTAGAGATGACAACTTCCTGGATCCACGGGAGCCATCAATCCACAGCCACTCCGTCTTACCAGGGTTCAGTCGAAGCCTGTTGTTCCCCATCCAGACCCCCACAGCCTCCAGGCACTGAGAAAGGGTAGCCACTGCATCACTTATCTCACCAGGGATGGAAATATATAATTGAGTATCGTCTGCATATTGATGGTATCTCATCCCATGGTGACGGATGATCTCACCCACCGGTTTCATGTAGATGTTAAATAGGAGAGGGGAAAGAACCGAACCCTGCGGTACCCCACAGACGAGGGGGCGAGGGTCGGACCTTTCCTCTCCTATTACCACCGATTGGGAACGGCCCTGGAGGAAGGAGGTGAACCAACGCAGAACTACGCCTCCCACCCCCAACTCCCTGAGCCGTCCCAAAAGGATACCATGGTCGATGGTATCGAATGCCGCTGAGAGGTCAAGAAGAGCTAGGATGGATGCACTCCCTCCATCCCGCTCCCGCCAGAGATCATCTGTAAGCGCGACCAATGCAGTTTCCACCCCATATCCCGGCCTGAAACCCGACTGGAAGGGGTCCAGATAATCCGTATCATCCAGGATCCTCTGGAGTTGCAACGCCACCGCTTTCTCAACCACCTTCCCTAAAAAGGGGAGGTGGGAGACAGGACGAAAATTGTCCAATATAGTAGGGTCCAGTGATGGTTTCTTGAGGAGGGGGTGCACCAAAGCCCCTTTAAAAGCAGCTGGGAACACCCCCTCCCCCAGAGATGCATTAACCATCACCTGGACCCAACCACATGTCACCTCCCGGGCTGCCTGTACCAGCCAGGAAGGGCATGGGTCCAGATGACATGTGGTGGCCCTTACAACCCGAAGGATCCTGTCCACTTCCTTAGGTCCAACAGGATCGAACTGTTCCCAGATAACCGGGCAAAGACGTTCCCTCGGCATCTCCCCAGACTGTGCTACACGCTTAGAGTCCAACTTAGACCGAATCTGAGCGACTTTATCCTGCAGATGCTCAGAAAATTCTTCCGCATGGCCCTGTAGGTGGGTCACAGACTCCACCTTACCCAACAGAGATCTTGTTATCTTAAACAGGGTCGTCGGGCGGCATTCTGCGGACGCAATAAGAGCGGAGAAATATTGACGTTTCGCCGCTCTTACCGCCACAAGGTAGGTCTTAACAGCGACTCTAGCTTGTGTTCGGTCAGATTCAGACCTTGTCTTTCTCCAGCGGCGCTCTAGGCGTCTCTTAACCCTCTTCAAGACCCTCAACTCCTCCGTATACCAAGGGGAGTATCGGGTCAAGTGTGGCAAGAGAGGCCGCATAGGCGCGATCCTGTCCAAGGCCCCGGCCGCCTCCCTATTCCAGGCTGCGGCCAGGGCCTCCGCTGGAGCGTGCAGTAGATCCTGAGGTACAGCCCCCAGCTCCCTCTGAAACCCTATTGGGTCCATTAGTCGCCGGGGGCGGACCAATCGATTGGGTCCTGCCTCCCTGTGGAGTGGGGCGGCATAAGAGAATCTCAAGGTCACCAGGGCATGATCTGACCATGACAAAGGGGAAAGATGTAACTCTCCCCTCAGAGCATACTGCCACTGCTCCGACAAGAAAACTAAGTCCGGGGTGAGTCCACTGTCTCGAGTTGGGTCTCGAATAATCTGGAACAGGCCCATGGCTGCCATGGTAGTCATGAACTCCCGAGCTGCCTCCGAGGCACGTCCCAGGGACGGCAGATTGAAATCCCCCAGAACCATAAGCCTAGGGAATTCCACCGCCAGCCCCTAGACGGCCTCCAGCAGCTCAGGCAGGGATGTTGCTACGCAACAGGGAGGCTGGTACAGCAGCAACACTCCCAACTGTTCTCGAGAACCCAACTTGAAAAACAGGGTCTCACAACCGGCTACTTGCGGAGCAGTGCCCCTGAAGGCCACTAGAGACTCTCGAATTACAACCGCCACCCCTCCTCCCCTGCCCCTGAGTCTCGGCTGGTGCCACACTTGAAACCCGACTGGGCATATTTCAGAGAGGGCTACCCCCCCCTCCGAGCTCAGCCAGGTCTCGGTGATACATGCCAGGTCTGCCCCCTTTTCCGTGATCAAATCACATATGAGGGGGCCCTTGTTGTTAACAGACCTGGCATTAAGCAGCAGCAGCCGGAAACCGGGGCCCTGAAGGATCTGCTGACCAGGACCTGGGTATGAACGTGGAGGGCCGGAACACGCCACCGGTAATAAACACCGGGGGCGTCTTCCCCAACGATGGCCCGCCCTCCAGTTCCCGTCATAGCATCCCCGGCCCGTCACCACTTCGATAGGGCAGCCCACTCCATAACCCCCAGAGCTTCCAGGTCCAGATGCCTCCACTCCCAGACCTTCAAAGACCCTAGGTTGAAACACGGGTCCCCTCCCACACGCACACATCTCTCAAACTCAGTCAACTTCTAGTGATGGTAGGCCCCCCCCAGCGCACCAGCCTAAGCTCTCGGCACTGAAAGGGCCTAACCACCACAACCACACCTACAATGTCCCCCCACAACCACTCTCACTGGTCGCAGAGAGATATCATCCACTCCTGCCCACCACCTGCCTCTCACTCAGGTGTGGGCACTCATACATACTATCACACAATCTTGGACTCCCCCCTGACTCTCTCACATCCAGGGGGGGCCACGTTCACACTACAGGGACCCTAAAAAATCTCTGCCGCCTATAAATAAATGTGGGTACAGATGGGGGCTTCCTCTTAGTTGTTAAACTAAAGTTAAAAGTCCAATAAAAACCTTCCACCGTTGTTGATTTCCGGGGGATATTATGGCTGGTCCCCCATTCCTGAACCCGTCGTCCCCCCTTAGACCCCCGCCCCCACAGTTAAAGACCACCAGGCCCACCAAAAGATCGTCCAAATCGGCGTGCCCCAAGACCTAGCACGCTCCGCTGCTCTGCTCTCCCGTCTTGTTGTAGTGCCAAGGTCTCGCAAGCCTCCAGTGTATATTAAAGCTCTGGGGCTCGCCAGGTCCATTAATAGTTGCGGGGGTTTGTCAAAGTCCGTTTTGGCCCCAAGTTCCCAAAAATATAGTGGAGTACTTGTCCACAAGGCCCACAGGCTTCTGATTACACTCCGCCACTCCGCCGTTTCCTCCGCTACACCAGAGGGCCGCCAAGGGGCCGCGCGTCCTTGACCGAATAGTAAGAAGTCACCAGGGATCACTGGGAGTCTGCCCAGTCCGCAATGGGCTCGCCCGAGCCCCCAAAGCCCGCAGGGAAAAGCACCGCGTTTCGCCGTTTTCGCCGTTTTCCAACTCTCCTCCTCCAAACAGCCATCGCGTTTTGCTGCCCCGCTTCGCCGCCTCGTCGCCTGCTGTTCCACCCGGGGTTCTTCCCAAAACACCGCTCCCCAACTTTTCTCAGTTAGCACAATACTCTTAACATAGCACCAATTGGTCGATTCCTCTGCTTCTTTACAGCTTTGACCTATGACAGGAAAGCAAGCCCGAATTGCTTTCCTCTTTGTGGATGATTATTTGGGGACATGTGGCTTCCATCGACAGATCTTTTGCATGAGTCTCCTTTCACTCATTTCCTCTTGTACTTGTCTGGTGTGAACACCACCAGTTTACTATTCTTCTTATCACTTGAGCCAAAAGGGAAATTACCAGAACTCTTGTCAATTTCACCTAGGAAAGAAAAGGAGAGAAGATGCATGTTTCATCATTCCATCAGTGAACTTGCCAAAAAAAAGGAGGGGGGAGGGACTAGCATTTCACCAGAAAAAAGGGAGTTCAGCTCCCTTTTGAAAGAGGTAGAGACCCCAGGATGAAATGACTGAGGATGGCAGGTTATGCCAATACAAGTCTACAACACTACTTTCTGTGGGTTGGGAGCAAAAAGAGGATGATGTCATGCGTTGTTTTCTAAAGAAACATGCTTGTGTTAGGGCAACTTTGTTATGCAGATCACCAGAATAATTTTCTGACCAGCTTTCAAATGTCCTCTCAGTGATGGTTTGTTTGATTTTTGTTTGTTTATTATCCAACCTTTCATTAAGGGGCTCAAGAAAGCCTACAGAGCACTCCCTCCTTCCATTTCATTTATTAAATGTTTATTCCACCTTTATTTATAGAACTCAAGGTGGCATACATAATACTCCAATCTCCTATTTTCTCCACACAAAAATTCTGAACATTGAGTTGGACTGAGAGAGTGTGTGACTGGCTCAAAATCACCCAGCTGGCTTCCATTCCTAATGGGGGACTGAAACACAGGCTCTCCCAGTTTCCAGTCCAGCTCCTTAACCACTACACCAAACTGGCTCTCTTTTTCCCCACAACAACCACACTTATCTTTTTTGGCTAAGGGTGGACTTGATCCCGGGTCTTCCTGGTGCCAGTCCAACACCTTAACCACTACATATTATGTGCTTCATTCATTTACTTAACTTACCATTTTGGGCAACAGCCTTCAAGGCAAAATGAAGCAAATCACAAAGAGTAAAACTGTGGCATTGGTCACAGCCAGATAGTTGTGTTAAAGTATCTTCCTCCAGTCCATGAGCCAACAGAAAAGTATACCAGGATACTGTGTACTGCTGAATCCTACCCTTGACTCTAGTGGATGTTGCTATCCTTAAAGTTTCAATGATAGACAAGTTAAGGAGAGCCATTGGTGGATTTTTCTTGCTTCATCTCCCTTCCACAAAGTGTTACCTGCCACCAGGAAACCCAATCACCAATTGCTTGGGACAGGCAAGTATAGGCAGGTGCTTTCAACTGTGGGTTTAATAAGCTGCCAGGTTGCCCAGCAGCTAACAGGTCACAAGCTCAGAGGAGGGGGCATGGGGTCAAATGAGAGAGCTCTTCTGGCACATCAGGAGGAATTTCTCCAGATTCATCCTGCACCCCTCCTCTGTGCTTACAACTTCACAGACAGACTTTTTTTTTTTTTTTTAAATCAGGTTTAGTGCTATTTCAAAAGAGCACTAGACCTGTGTCCCAAAATAGCCCAACAATTAGGTCACAGGCATAGAGGAGAAGTTGCAAGGGACATTGGGGGTTCTTCCCTCTTCACCCTGTGCCTCTCCTCTGCAACTGTGATCTGCCAACTGGGCTAACAAGTGCAGAAGATGGGTGTGGGGTGAACCAGGAGGGAAGGAACATAACATGCAAGTTAATTCATTCTAGGAAATAGCGGTAATGATAGGAGCCCATAGATTAAGCAAAATACCTCCCAAAGAAATAGAAACAATAGACAGAATGGCCATTTGAAACCGCTTGTTAGCAGAAGCATTGGAAAACCCATAACACATCCACTGGTGACAGAACCAGCAACCCAGAGCTGGCAGAACCTGGCTGTCTTTCTCAGTAGCTTCAGTCAACCTTCTTTTGGCTAGTGCTCTCTTAAGAGAATGCTAAAACCATATTTAAAAAGTAGGTTTAGCACTCTTTCAAAGAGCACTAAACTCATGTATATAAGGAACCTGCATAGGGCCTGACAAGCATTTTGGAACGCATCAGACAAGCCTTATGCGGACCCCTGCAGAAGCCAAAATGCCCACTGAGGGCAGTTTCCAGTAAGCAGAGGGAAGGGGTATGCCTGTAGCTGCCTAAGATGGCCAGTAGGATCTTACTGCATCATCACCCACAGTGGCAATGAAGTGCTTCAGACTGTGTCCACAGCAAAAATTGTGTTAGGAAAAGAGGGAAAATATTATTTTAAATTGGACCAGCTAAAGTCAACTTTAAGCTGCCTCAACTGTGGGCTGGAATTGAGATGAGAGCAATTGCATGAGGACGTATCATATAAAAATGGTTACTGGGAAGGTTTATGAGGATGAGCCTATTATGAACCATTATGAACTGTAACTGTATTTGGGAAAAACAACCCACAAGTTTTTAAAAGCACATCAGCGTCTGCTTAGAAATGTAAGTAAGCACAGTGGTCCCTTGATCACTGCTGCAGTGAATTTAACCATTTATTAATGCTATAAATTTAATCCTTAAATTGAGGAAGAGTAGAAAAAGACTAAAGCAGCTAAAGGAAAAATAGTCAAGGAATGGTAAAGAAATACAGTTGCTTTGTCAATGGCATAATAATGGCATTGACAGAACAATTAATTTTTTTTAATTAACAATTTTCTCAATAAGAAAAAAAACTGCATGCCCTGTGCTGGCAGTTCCCATGTTGGGTTTCCCATTTCCTTGATTAAACCTCCCTTCCAGCTCACTTAGTTCTAAATATTCATACACGGCCATCCAATGCCATGGAGCTTTTGAGCGGATTATTTTGCACACATCTCATCCATTCCAAACAACATAGATCAAGCTCATTGTTATCAGTATAGCATAGATTGTAGGGTGAGAAGAGATAAAATAAATGGAGGATGCCCTGTTCCCGGAGTCTGGAGTCTAGCATGACCCTGAAGAAAAGTCAGACACAATGAACTCTAGGTCATCCCAGCTCTAGCTCAAAAGATAACTGTTCCTGTGCAATTTCTCAGCTAAGCAGGTGTCTGAGTTTTCAGATAGAGGCAAAAGTCTAAATCTACCAAGGGCAGTCTAAGTCTAAAGTCTAAATCTACCAAGGGCAGATTAAAGGATCACCTGGCCCTGACAGCCTTTTCAGGCTACCTACTCTATGAGCTCCTTTCAGTTGACCACCATCAAGTGCTGGATGACAAGTGAAAGTTAACCCATCCTGTAAGATTCTGCAATAAAAGACTCCCCTTTTTGCCACAGGTCAGACCTGTCTCCTCCACTCTCTGGAGTATCCAATGCATAGCTGAGCTCCTCAGGGTCCTCAGCAGGGGATTCTTCAAGTTGTGGTTTAAAAAGTCATGAGGGTGACTGTGATGGTGCAATCAAAGTTCTACCCCTTTTTCATGCCCATTGCTTCCATGGGTGGAGTTTTGATCACACCATCACAGCCACCATCTTGACATTTTTTACCATAACCTGTGGACACCCTTGGTCCTCAGCCAGTCCAGGGGGAAAAAAAATCAGCATGGACTTCTGTCATCACACAAATACTGCAATTTATGTACTTCCGTCAGATGTTGAAACACAAGTATGAAATGGCATTTGCATAACGGCATCACCAAGGACATGCTGACATTTTGACACCATTGTTGTTGGCTGTAGATACTGCTGGGTGATAGCTTGCCTGGGACATCTGGAAAATGTTTTTCAGATATCTTTTTGTCCATTGGTGAGTCTGGTCAGTTTGATAGTTTGATATTTCCACTCTTTTTCAGTGTATCCAAATGCTTTTAAAAAGAAAAAATTGCTACGGCCTCAGTAATTTTTCTGTTTGTTTTCCTTCATCAGCATATTTTATTTTATCATCATTTTCTGGAGAACTGTTCCTTTTTTTTCCCTGAAGGTGTAAATGACTTGTCATCAGCTGTTCTGTTCATTTTTGTCAGCACTTTATTCAAGTATTTTTGTTATCAAAAGGAGCCAAGGTCACCCAACTGGCAATCAGTCTTGGCTTCTGCAAACACAGTCCTTTTGACAGATATGTGGTTCCTGCCTTTTTTGACATCTGCACAGTGTGAACGTTTCTTAGTATCACTCTTCCCCCCCCCCCAAATCATGGTGGCTCAAAGGATGTGAAACTTCCGCCAGCAATTCCTGTGAGAGTAGACCTGAGTTTCCATCCTAGAAAAAGGATAAATGCTAGCAATACACAAAGTCCAACTAGCAGTCGGATTTTCTTTAAGAAAAAGGAAGGGAAAAATAATCCACAGAGGGCTAGTGGATTTCACTTTCTTTCAGCTTCAATCTTCAGCCTAGCATATTGCACTGGGTTCTTGCAGATGAAATAATTCTTCTGTGGAATGACCAGCTCTTCACATGACCACTCTCCACCTTAGATCACTCACCTACCTTATCTCTATCAACATCTGCTCCCATCTGGTATAGCAATTCTTTTCTCAGGTTTAAAAAAGCTAGGGAGAAACAAAGGCCAGACTGGAAAACTCAGTAATAGAACAAAGCAGGCATTGAGGATCGGCACCCCCTTATCTTGGGTCTGGCAGGGCCAGATAAGTAGCAGCAAATGAAGCTGTGGAATTTCAGCCAAAGAAATAATCTTGGAGATGCTAAGGTGAAATCTAGGATTTCTTGTATGCAAAGGATTAAAACCTAAGGCTTTACGGGAATTCATTTTTTAGAAACTAGAAGTCTACCAAAAGGAGTCTGGAAGAAATCCCAGATACCATCATTTGTTTTATTTTATTTATTTTATTTATATATCAAATTTATTCACCGCCCATCTCACTCAGAGTGACTCTGGGCGGTTTACATAAAATAGGAATAAAACATTAGTTAAAATACAATAAAACAATACAGTAAAACAATCTTCTTAATAAATAATATGTTCCAAGAGGTAGATGGTAAAAAGTTCTTAATTTAATTTCCAGGGAGCGTCCTTAGGGTGTTAACCACCCTCAGGGTTGGTTACCCCTCTTCACGCCCCATGCAAGATGGCAGAGCCAGGTCTTCACTCCTTTCTGGAAGGCTGGGAGAGCGGGGCCTTGCATCACCTCTGGGGGAAGGGTATTCCATAGGGCAGGGGCAACAGCAGAGAAGGCTCTCTTCCTGGGACCCGCCAGATGACATTCTTTTGGAGATGGGACCCGCAACATGCCCTCTCTGCCTGACCGGGTGGGACGGGTCGATGTTATGGGGTTGAGACGATCCTCAGGTAACCTGGACCCATGCCATGTAGGGCTTTAAAGGTGTTTGTGTGTGTTCCTATGCTACTTTTCAACCTTTAAAATGGTCCTCAATACAGCTTATATTAACTCTGGGGACTAAACTGGTATGATTTCCCATAGTGCATTCATGTGCTCTCTTTCTCTCTCTGGTGTACAGTGAATAAATCCACATTTAACCATGTCTTTCTCTGTATCCTTTCCCAAAAATCTGGCCCTGATCACATAGTATAGGGGCAGATGGGGAACAATGAATGGTTCCTCTTAAAATCAGGACAGATTGCCACTAACTCCTCCTTAAGGTTTTAAAAAAAGAAAATATCCCTTCCCTATAAGAGCTCTGACAAATGAGGAAGATAGGTGGTGAAAGTTAAAATGAAAAGGTATCTTAAAAAGAATGTTAAACTGGGGTCCTGTCCCATCCACCAAGAATAGGAAACCTCATCAGGGGAGCATTCTGGGAAGTGAGCAGAAGGCCACAGCGAGCAGCAGAGAAATGGAATTTCTTCTTTTAAAAAGAAGGAGCTGTTGGATCTGCACAATCTCCAAGAGACATACAGTATTTCTGCAAGAGTAAGTGGAGGGGCTGGAGGACTGTTTGGTTACATTGAGACTGAACTTTATTTATTTAATCCAGTTTGGTCTAGTGGTTAAGGCAACGGGCTAGAAACCAGGAGTCTGTGAGTTCTAGTCCCGCCTTTGGCATGAAAGCCGGCTGGGTGACCTTGGGCCAGTCCCTCCCTCTCAGCCCAACTCACCTCACAGGGTGGTTGTTGTGGGGAAAATAGGGGGAGGAAGGAGTATTAGGGATGTTTGCCGCCTTGATTAAGTATAAAAATAATAAAGGCGGGATAGAAAATAAATAAATAAATAAATAAATAATAAATAAATAAATAAATAAAATACACGATTCCAGGCAGCTTACAACATTAAAATAAGTAAAAATATATACTACATACTATATATATATAAAAAAACCACAGCAGCTGGGAAAAAACATAAAATACATCCATTAATCATTATCTTCTCTGAAGAGTTTCTGGACAAAGCAGAAGGATGTCTCAAAAAACAACACATGAAGGAAGTCATTACCACAGAGAAAACAGGAGCCTTGGAGGAAGAAGGATGGCAGCATGTAGCTCAGAGGACCTAGAGAACCAGGAGATGCAAAATCACTTTCAGCCACTCCACCTGGAGGAAGACTCGTAGACTTGTAGAGAAAGGATTTCATCCTATAACAGGAAGGAGAAAAGGTCAGATTGTCACAGAGTCTAGCAATCCAGTGACTCCTCCCAAAAGGAAAAGGCATGTGGTAGTGATGGGTGACTCGCTGATCAGAGGAACAGAGTTGGCAATCTGCAGACCAGACATGTTATCAAAGGAAGTATGTTGTCTTCCACATACGAAGATCCAAGATGTGACTGAGAGGCTGATCAGAGTAGTCAACCTACTCTGTACCCAGATAGTAGATCACTATCCCTTTCTTCTGTTTCCTGTTGGAACAAATTACACTGCCAGAAAGAGCCTGGAGGAATATCTAAAAACTATGAGGAGCTAGGAAGGAAGGCTCCAGCAAAGGAGATCGTTACCTTGTCGTGGTGCTGGAGCTTGAGCACCTCAATGAAACCATGAGCTAAACCGTGAAGGGACACCCAAGATGGGAAGGTCGTGGCAGAGAGGTCAGACTAAATACAATCCCTGGGGAAGGTAATGGCAACCCACCCCAGTATTCTTGCCGTGAAAACTAAATGGATCAGTACAACCAAAGATATGTCGGTATACCATCGGAAGATGGGACTCCCAGGTCGGAAGATGGTCAAAATGCTACTGGGGAGGAACAGAGGATACGTTCAACTAGCCCCAGATGTGATGACGCAGCTAGCTCAAAGCCGAAAGGACAGCTAGCGGCCGACGGTGCTGGTGGTGAACGACGAATCCGATGTTCTAAAGATCAACACACCATAGGAACCTGGAATGTAAGATCTATGAGCCAGGGCAAATTGGATGTGGTTATTGGTGAGATGTCAAGATTAAATATAGACATTTTAGGTGTCAGTGAACTGAAATGGACTGGGATGGGCCACTTCACATCAGATGACCACCAGATCTACTACTGTGGACAAGAGGACCACAGAAGAAATGGAGTAGCCTTCATAATTAATAATAAAGTGGCTAAAGCAGTGCTTGGATACAATCCAAAAAACGATAGAATGATCTCAATTCGAATTCAGGGTAAGCCATTTAACGTCACAGTGATCCAAATATACGCCCCAACCACAGATGCTGAAGAAGCAGAAGTAGATCAGTTCTATGAGGATCTGCAGCACCTACTAGATAATACACCAAAACGAGATGTTATTTTCATTACAGGAGACTGGAATGCTAAGGTGGGTAGTCAGACGACACCTGGAATTACAGGCAAGCATGGTCTGGGAGAACAAAATGAAGCAGGACATAGGCTGATAGAATTTTGCCAAGACAACTCACTGTGCATAACAAACACTCTCTTCCAACAACCTAAAAGACGACTTTATACATGGACTTCACCAGATGGTCGACACCAAAATCAGATTGACTACATCCTTTGCAGCCAAAGGTGGCGGACATCTATACAGTCGGTAAAAACAAGACCTGGAGCTGACTGTAGTTCAGATCACGAACTTCTTATTGCAAAATTTAGAATCAGACTAAAGAGAATAGGGAAGACCCACAGATCAGTTAGATATGAGCTCACTAATATTCCTAAGGAATATGCAGTGGAGGTGAAGAATAGATTTAAGGGACTAGATTTAGTAGATAGGGTCCCAGAAGAACTATGGACAGAAGTTCGCAATATTGTTCAGGAGGCGGCAACAAAAAACGTCCCAAAGAAAAAGAAAACCAAGAAGGCAAGATGGCTGTCTGCTGAAACACTGGAAGTAGCCCAAGAAAGAAGGAAAGCAAAAGGCAACAGTGATAGGGGGAGATATGCCCAATTAAATGCAAAATTCCAGAGGTTAGCCAGAAAAGATAAGGAATTATTTTTAAACAAGCAATGTGCGGAAGTGGAAGAAGATAATAGAATAGGAAGGACAAGAGACCTCTTCCAGAAAATTAGAAACATCGGAGGTAAATTCCAGGCAAAAATGGGTATGATCAAAAACAAAGATGGTAAGGACCTAACAGAAGCAGAAGAGATCAAGAAAAGGTGGCAAGAATATACGGAAGATCTGTATAAGAAGGATAATAATATTGGAGATAGCTTTGACAGTGTGGTCAGTGAGTTAGAGCCAGACATCCTGAAGAGTGAGGTTGAATGGGCCTTAAGAAGCATTGCTAATAACAAGGCAGCAGGAGACGATGGTATCCCAGCTGAACTGTTTAAAATCTTGCAAGATGATGCTGTCAAGGTGATGCATGCCATATGCCAGCAAATTTGGAAAACACAAGAATGGCCATCAGATTGGAAAAAATCAACTTATATCCCCATACCAAAAAAGGGAAGCACTAAAGAATGTTCAAACTATCGAACAGTGGCACTTATTTCACATGCCAGTAAGGTAATGCTCAAGATCTTGCAAGGTAGACTCCAGCAATTCATGGAGCGAGAATTGCCAGATGTACAAGCTGGGTTTAGAAAAGGCAGAGGAACTAGAGACCAAATTGCCAATATCCGCTGGATAATGGAGAAAGCCAGGGAATTTCAGAAAAACATCTATTTCTGTTTTATTGACTATTCTAAAGCCTTTGACTGTGTGGATCATAACAAATTGTGGCAAGTTCTTGGTGGTATGGGGATACCAAGTCATCTTGTCTGCCTCCTGAGGAATCTGTATAACGACCAAGTAGCAACAGTAAGAACAGAGCACGGAACAACGGACTGGTTTAAGATTGGGAAAGGAGTACGGCAGGGTTGTATACTCTCACCCTACCTATTCAACCTGTACGCAGAACACATCATGCGACGTGCTAGGCTTGAGGAATCCAAGGCTGGAGTTAAAATCGCTGGAAGAAACATTAACAATCTCAGATATGCAGATGATACCACTTTGATGGCTGAAAGCGAGGAGGAGTTGAGGAGCCTTATGACGAAGGTGAAAGAAGAAAGTGCAAAAGCTGGGTTGCAGTTAAACCTCAAAAAAACCAAGATTATGGCAACGAGCTTGATTGATGACTGGCAAATAGAGGGAGAAAAAGTGGAGGCAGTGACAGACTTTGTATTTCTAGGCTCAAAGATTACTGCAGACGCTGACTGCAGCCAGGAAATCAGAAGACGTCTACTTCTTGGGAGGAGAGCAATGGCAAATCTTGATAAAATTGTTAAGAGCAGAGACATCACACTGACAACAAAGGTCCGCATAGTTAAAGCAATGGTATTCCCTGTAGTAACCTATGGCTGCGAGAGCTGGACCATAAGGAAGGCTGAGCGAAGGAAGATAGATGCTTTTGAACTGTGGTGTTGGAGGAAAATTCTGAGAGTGCCTTGGACTGCAAGAAGATCAAACCAGTCCATACTCCAGGAAATCAAGCCAGACTGCTCACTTGAGGGAATGATATTAAAGGCAAAACTGAAGTACTTTGGCCACATAATGAGAAGACAGGATACCCTGGAGAAGAAGCTGATGCTAGGGAAAGTGGAAGGCAAAAGGAAGAGGGGCTGACCAAGGGCAAGATGGATGGATGGTATTCTGGAGGTGACGGACTCAACCATTGGGGAGCTGGGGATGGTGACGGCCGACAGAGGGCTCTGGCGTGGACTGGTCCATGAAGTCACGAAGAGTCGGAAACGACTTAATGAATAAACAACAAAAGGAAGGAAGGAAAAAGAGTTCTGAGCACAGATGGTGTTTTCATCCATACTTCCAGTGGAGGATTTTGGAGGTGAATTGCTGGCATAAGGCATGGTGTTGTTGAGAAAACTTTGGATTCCTGGATAACAATCTACACTACCTACAGGAAGGGCTTCTGTCAAGAGATGAGCTGCATCTCACAAAGACTGGGTGGAATGTTTTTAGAAGACATCTTACTAAGGTCATCTGGAGGGCTTTAAACTAAATATGGAGGGGGAGAGAAATAATTACCTAGAACCATACGTAAAACATAAAGACCAAAGGAATAAACCTTACAACAAGGAAGAAGTGGTAAGAAGGAAGAAGTACTCAAGAATACAACAGAAGATACAGTATGGAAACTTAAGGGCATTACTAAAGAGCTCAGATGCCTGTATACCAATGTGCAGAATATGGGCAACAAACAGGAAGAACTTGAAGTCATAATACAGAATGACAAATATGATATTTTGGCTATAACTGAAACATGGTGGGATGAAACTCATGACTGGAATATAGTATTGGAAGGATACAATTTGTTCAAAAGAAACAGACCTCCCAAAAGGGGAGGTGGAGTTGCAGTATATAAAAGGAATGACTACGCCCTTATGGAAATTCATGACCCCAAGAAAGAAAACCTTGCTGAAAGTGCCTGGTGAGTATTAAGGGGAAAAGAAACAAAAATAAGATTGTTGTGGGTGTGTACTACAGGCCACCCAATCAAGCAGAAGATATAGATGGTCTTTGCAAACCAGATGGCCAAAGTATCCAGGAAACACACCACAGATGGATTCACAGTTGGCTGAATAACCATATCCAATGTACGGTCATTAATGGATGGATGTACACGTGGAGAGAGGTATGCTGTGGGGTATCTCAGGGTTCTGTCCTGGGCCCAGTACTTTTCAACATCTTCATAAATGACTTAGATAAGGTGGTATAAGTTATGCTCATAACATTTGTGGATGACTAAGCACCCCAGAAGACAGGCTTAAGATTCAAAAGGATCTTGATAGATCTGAACATTAGGTCCTGTCCAACACAATGTTGTTCAGTGGTGAGAAATGGTAAAGTTCTGCAAATAGGAAAACCCAGATGTGGTGATACAAGATAGGTGGTATCTGGCTTAGCAGTATAAAGCGTGGATGCCAGCAATGTGCCACAGCTGCCAAAAGATTCAGTGCAGTTTGGGGCTGCATCAATAGAGGTATAGTGCCAAGATTACAGGAAGTGATAGTGCCACTCTATGCTACAGGGGTCAGACTACACCTGTGATATTATGTTCAGATGTGGTTGCCACAATAGAAAAAGGATGTGAGGAACTGGAAAGAGTGCAGAGAAGAGTGAGAAAGATGATAAGGGGCTTGGAGGCTAAATCTGACAAAGAGCAGTAAAAGGAACTTGGTATGTTTAGCCTAAAGAAGAGAAGGCTAAGGGGAGACATGATAGCAGTCTTCCAATACTTGAAGGGCTGTCACAGGGAAGAGGGTGTGGATTTATTCTCTGGAGCACCCATAAGGTAAGAAAAGAACCAATAGGTAGAAGCTTTACAGTGAGAGATCCAAACTCGAAATAAGGAAGAATTTCTGACTGTGACAGCTGTTAAGCAGTGGAACAGCCTGCCTCCTGAAGTTGTGGATGCTCCATCACTGAAGGTTTTCAAGAAAAGATTGGACAGCCATTTTTCTGGGATGGTATGAGGATTCCTGCACTGGGCAGGGAGTTGGATTAAAAGACTTCCAGTCTTACACTCCTTTTTTCCCCCTTCTGCCTTTCCCTTATCAAAAGTTGTGTGATAGCCAGTTCTTATTTAGGAAAGTGTTGTATGATTAGGCATCATGCTACAGAACATAGCTCTTGCAGGTTCAAAGGAAGGCAACTTGCTGTAGGTCTTGCATTGTAATGCTTTGTTACCTGATTCACATCCCTGTTCTGAATTTTAATGTACTTTAAAGGAACAGGAGACAAAGAGAGAAGCCTTGATGCATGGTTTCTGCTTTGATGCCAGCTCTGACACATGAAGGAGCTGTGTCATAGCCTAACATTTATTTCTCTCCAGTCTTTACTTTTTTTTTTACACCCACTTATGATTTCCTACAATTTTTATCCAAACAAAAATCAATTGATGGATGAACTTTCCTATTGGCCCCAAATGGCAATGGAATCCCATGGCCCCGAATGGTAGTGAAGTAATCTGCCTGGTTGATATTTGATGAGCTGGAGGGAAATATATATATAAATATATATATAAATATATATATATATTCCAACTTATATCACCAAAACTTATATCAACAAATGTTGGAAGTTTTAACAGCCCAGACAGTATAGCTTAAGGCAGCCAACCTGATGCCTGAAAAAAATGTAGGGTGGGGAGAAGTGCTTTTACAAAAGTCTGTAAGAACATTATCAGTGATAGCAAACCTGTAACTTGGTAGCATCCCATTAATTTTAATTTTTTTATTTTTTATCCCATCTTTATTATTTTTACAAATAACTCAAGGTGGGGAACATACCTAATACTCCTTCCTCCTCCTATTTTCCCCACAACAACAACAACCCTGTGAGGTGGGTTGGGCTGAGAGAGAGTGACTGGCCCAAGGTCACCCAGCTGGCTTTCATGTCTAAGGTGGGACTAGAACTCCCAGTCTCCTGCTTTGCCATTGGCTCCTTCCTAGAGCTGAGAGACAGGAACTGGCCCAAGGTCACCCAGCCGGCTTTCATGACTAAGGCGGAGGTGGGACTAGAACTCACGGTCTCCTGGTTTATAGCCTGGAGCCTTAACCACTAGACCAAACTGGCTCTCATTTATTTTTTTGGCCATGCTGTCATTCCAAAAACTACCATCACTATGTTTCTGGGACCCTAGTCCAACACTCTAAGCACTACATAAGACTGGTTGCCCATCAGTTTACCAAATTACCCTACTTCAGACACATTATACAATGATATAGCACTCTAGAGAAGGCTCTAATGCTGGGAAAGGTGGAAGGAAAGAGAAGAGGATGACCAGCAGCAAGGTGGATAGACTGAAATACAGTGGCAATGGATGCTCTGTTGGAAGACCTGAAGGACCAGGTTGGAAACAGATTGTCATGGAGAAAATCTATCTATGTGGTCACTAGGAATCAACACCAGCTTGATGGCACATAATTAATCAAACATCAGTTTATCTCTCATCAAGAATAATTTGGTGTGCTACATGCACCAAAACAGCTTCTCATTTTTATCTCTCATGGGCGATTCTGAAAGTTTCTTTTCCTGGAAACATTCAGATTGCCACTGATAAGTTTTGCTTATTATGCCGTCTTGTTTTCCAACATTAAACTAATGAGTTGTCTGTTAATGATTGGTTGCTATGAGGAATTTGAGAGCAAAAACTACTCTACTTGGGTAGACAATGTTATTTTGGATACTGTGGTGTGGTTCTTATTAATCCTGGGATTGGTGGGGCTTTTTATCAGTTAACTTGGGGAAATAGTGGCACTGTTCTTCAATCTGTGCTGTTGATAACTGCAAGCCCCATGCTGTTTTGCTAAAAAAAATTCATCCGTTAAGATTTGTTGTTCCAGTAATGTTCTTTTTACTTAGAGATGAGGAAGCCTTAGATCTATGAAGTTCCTACTGGAAGCTATAGATAATACATCTACCCTGTATACCAGGATTGAAGAGCCTATGGCCCACCAGATATTGCTGAATTGCAAATCTCTGACAGTTGGCTCTACTAGCTGTGATTGATAGGAAGTGAAGTTCAATAACATCTCGAAAGTCAAAGGTTTCTAGCCCTGTGTTCTGTGAATAAAGAGTTTATTTCCAGCATACAGCTAAAATAGCACCACCATCCTTTTCCATAAAAAGAAACTATCAGCAATTTCAATAAAAATTGTAGATTTGTAAAGGCAGTTAAAGAAAAATGTTAGAGACCAAAAATCCTGAAATGGGGTATTCACAGGAGCCTAGTAAGGACTTCCATAATCACCCTGGAATTATGGGTGGCTTATTATTTATTGGCTTAATTTGATTTAGACTCACTTTTAAGGATGGTGGACGCATTCGGGATTTTTGCCAAGCGGGCTGGTACTGGTGCCCACAGTAGGCATGGACAATGACACAGATTGGTTTACCCAAAGGCAGACTAATGAAGTTGCTTTCTACCACCATCTTCATCTTCCCCTAAATCCTCTCCTAGGCCTGTGCAAGGCCATCCTGCTTTGCATCATAAAGCACTTTCTGCTACAGAGGTAAAAAGAATCATCTCATCAAGATGCAGAAGCAATACAATTAACCTTGTTGAAATGCTTCATGTCACTCCAAGGCCTCGTCTGATCATTCCAGATCCCAGAAAAGCCGCCTCTGGCTTTTTCCTTCTGCTATGCACAACATGTATGCTGAAAGCTCTTTTGGCTACTAGAATTGCTGGAGGAGGGCTGAGAGTGCCGCAAAGCAACACATCAGCTTACTTTAGCTTTGTTTTTTAGATGTGCGGATGGGTGGGTGGGTGTGCAGACATGCGTGCATGCGTGCATGTGTGCATGCACAAAGCAGTTTCAAAATGATGTTTTACTCAAACCATTGTCAAACCAAAATTTGGCCCAGCCTGTACTTTCTACCACCTCAGCTGACAGTTGACTTTTTGTAGTTTTGGGACAGGTGGGTGCACTTCCAGACAAAGCATAAGATTGCAGCCCACCACCACTTTTAACTTTGGTTTGGTTTGGTTGTGAACCACCCAGAGTTCTCCCTATGGAGAAGATGGATGGTAATATAAATCCAATAAGTAAGTAAGTAAGTAAGTAAGTAAGTAAGTAAGTAAGTAAGTAAGTAAGTAAGTAAGTAAGTAAACTAACTAACTAACTAACTAACTAACTAACTAACTAACTAACTAAACTTTCTATGAGTGCCCATGGAGGCTGTTTGAGGCCCAGAAGCATTCTTAAACATAAAGATGATGCTGTAAGATGTTGTGATTGTTATGTTTGTTTGGGTCCTTTTATTTACTTATTTATTTATAGAATCTTTAAAAATAAAATCAAACGAGGAAGCCTAGCAACCAAGGCAGTTATCCACGGTGCCTATTCTTGATGTGGCACAGTGTTTTTCAAACTTGGCCACTTTAAGATGTGTGGACTTCAACTCCCAGAATTCCACAGCCAGAATGGTGGCTGGGGAATTCTGGGAGTTGAAGTCCACACATCTTAAAGTGGCCAAGTTTGAAAAACACTCATATAACAGAACCTTTTAACAGGAGATGCTGGAGCCTGAACCTGTGACCTTCTACATGCGAACTATCTTTTATCTTATTGAACATCATTCAGGGTACAAGGCTTGCAATGGTATCCAGCTAAATAGACTGTTCCACAGGTCGCAGCAGAAGCCATATTCTAGAAAAAAGAGACCCTGCTAGGCTGTCTGTTGTACTCTACTATTGCCAGTTAATTATGGTCTGTGCTGTGGTATTACAGCTATAGCAGCTCATCCAGAGTTTGGGGACACAAGAAACCAATGGGATACCATTCAGCCTTAAAATCTTCCAGGCCCATACTAAACTTACAGATTTCCTAACTCTGTTCTCTGCCTGTAGAACAAGAGCCCTTAATGAGGATTTTTCTTTTATTTCTGAATAAAAGATAATCCAAAACTGGCCTGGAAACAATACAAATGGCTCTGTCATAAGAGCAACTGTGGCCTTAAAATATTTCTGACTCTGTTAATTAAAATCTTGGTGGCACCCAAGGGGAGAAGAGCTGGTCTCTCAGGCAACTTTTCCCAATATGCTTCCCTCCAGAAAGGGAGGAGCTGCCACTCCAAGTATTTGTAGACATCACAGCCAGTTTTGGTTGAAGAAATGTCTACATTACGTGTTTTCCATTCTCCAGTTCTTCACAAAGCAGTGAGAAGATGATGTTTGGTCATCTTCATTTCCACAGACCTTGAAATGTGGAGAACATGCCGGGAACTCTATGAGCAGATCAGTGCTCATCCCAGCTGACTCAAACAGGGTTAATTACATTGAATTAATGTAATTCAATTCAGCCTCTGCCTCTACCTCTGAGCTAGCAAGGATCCCATAGTAACAAAAATCCTCTCATCCTTCACTCCATGCAAAAATAAATAAATTCTTAGTCCACCTTCCCATATCTCTGTTGCTGTGAATGGCAAGCTCTGGAGTTTGGAAACATTCAGTCTCCTGGTATTAGCAGTTTGGCAACCAGGATTGGGGGACTGGGGGAGATAAGTCCTAAATGATGAAGACAGCCTCTAGAAATAGGATTCTGACTCTCTATGGCAGGCATAAAATAACCCATGAAATGGGGTGAGTCAGAAGTTCACAGCGGTGAGAAAACAGATGGTCTAAGAGCTCTACAGAGTTGCAGTATTTCAGAGAAAAGGCCAGCTTTGCTGTGGCTTCAGAGGAACCTCAGCCATAAAAAATCAACTCAGCTTTCAAAATCAGCCAACATCTGATTCAGAGCTGGTTTTAAACTGGTACAGTGTCGTCCAAATACATCTGAAAAGAAACAGGCTGGCAAAGACTCATATTATATGCAGCCATCTAAACCACTGTCAGTTTAATCCCTTCTTAGCCTCTCATGAAAGCCTCCAATTAATGTAGCATTTTTGGCTTTTGAGAAAGAGGGCTGCAGCCCTCCCAATTCTCTCACTGCAACTGTTCCACTTCCATTTAGTGTATTTTGTAAAAGCAGCACCAACAACCGACATAGATCATGGCTTTTTTTGTGTCAGTTTCTATTGTTAATTAACTGGCACCTTGACATCCAGGTTTGGCTGGAAGTGTTCCATTAGCTTAAACAAGATGTTTCAGGACCAAGGGTCTTTCTGCATGTGAAATTGGTCCCCAAACAAATAGAAATTAAGGGTTAGAGTGTTATTCTGCATAATGCTGAAGGGATATAATTGTTGTGATCCACTGACTACCCATAGCTACTGTAGGGATAAGGTAACATACTAGGGCTGTTCAACCCCACTTCCAATGCAGACACACACCTGTTCAGTAGTTTAAAAAGGGGGGAACAGGATTATGGTAATTCACTCTGCCCTGCAGTTCAGTGTGCCTGTTTTCCATGTTCTTCCAGCAGCTACTGTATGCATTTGCCAATAATAAGACAGGGCCTTATGTGTATATAGTTGCGTCAGACTTTTATTTGCAATTGGAACCTTGATTGGCCCAGAGTACACCCAGAGGAGACTTACATGAATATATCTGTCTTGGAAAAGAACTCCTTCACACTGATGTGATTGCAGGGAGCATAACCCATAGGGTGTGCAGAGATCCCCATGTGAAGGAAAAAAGGTGATTTGGACTGCACATACAAGCATTCATTATCAGCACCTCCTTAAACTATATGCAGCTTTCCCTAGGATTACGTATGAGCCCCAGAATAAGCAGCATCTTTAATGATTCACTGACATGATGTGTGTACCTCATGCACTCGAAATCACCTTTTCCTTTTTCAATCTGCATCGCTACACAGCTGTTACAGCAGTAAGTGAACCTGGATCAAGGGATGAGGTTAGCAGTGCAATCCACCTTTCCAATCAGTTAACATATTGAACAGCTCTGGCTTTCATCTGCAAAAATCATACCTGCATTTTCTCATCTTAAGAAAGTTGCCATCAACACAGCTATAAGTAACGTCAGGCATAGCTGGGCCTTATAAAGGAACAAGATGTACTCTTACATGTAATAGCCAATTTTTTGAAAAACAGAATTAATTGGGAAAGCTCGGTGTAGAAGGCATGCCTGCTTTGGAGATGTTGAGTGTAGTACCTGGCATCTCTAATTAGAGAAGCCTTATCTAACTTGTTCCCTTCCATATGTGTTGGGAATATAGCTCCCAGTATTCCTATTGGCTAAATAGATCAGTGGTCTCACTCAACTAGTGAGTTATTCAGACATGACAGCAAAACTAGGTTAGCACAGACTGATGTACACAGTATCAGTCTTGGTTTGGAAATTCCTTATGAACCTTGGTTCATAAGATGGTATTGGTTCATATGGTAACAATGATCCATTTGTTGAAATGCTTTTTTTCTTCAAGGGCAGGTTCACATTAAACATCTCAGGACTCAACATGAGTTTTGCCAGAAAAACCATGAAGAACATAATCTGGCCAGGGCTGAATTACCCTAGTCAAAAGCCCTAGTGGGCCAAATTGGTGAGAAAACTGAAAGAAATGAAAGATCTGCTCCTTTTGCCTGCAAGAAGTGGAACAGACAGATAACTTATTGGTGGCCAGGAACCACATTTAATCTTTTCTGAGAGGTCAAGGAATGCAGTGGGTGGGACAATGTTTGAAGGTGGGTTGGGGCATGGCTGCTTATTTTATGCTACACATGCCCTTTTCAGTAGGGGGGAAGAGCTCACACACCTTCAGAAGGAGCACACCCCTGTGATTTTCCACATTATTGACAGTTGGAGACAGGATAGGTTTTGGATAGAACGGCCTTTTGTAGAAAGTGTCTCACGGCTAAGTAGACTGGTTGGCTGGAGAGACGATTTGGCCTGTGGGCCACTGGGTTTCCATCCTGCTGTAGAATTGGACATCAACAATAATTTTCTTTTTTTTTTTATAAAGTCTGGTAGATTATGCAAATGCTGCAGACACAGTACATCATGGTTTCCAGAAAGCATTTGACAAGATGGTCCTGTTCTGTTCAGAGTAGGGGACAGCCAGGAAGATTTATAGAAAATAGTTTTATTTACAATCAAACTATTTACATAGAAATAAAGTCCTTAATGGCAATTCGAAGATCAAATTCAAACCAAACCAGGCAGTGGAGGAGGACCTGATAATTCAGTGAGGCTGGAACCAGTGGAGGAACGTGGCAACACTGCAAGGCAAAACTCAGCTAGGGTTCGCAACGAGGTAGTGAGGCAAGGTGTAGCAGGAATTTGTGGCAATGAATCAAGGCTAAATTCAACAGGACTGGCAAGGCAAGACTGCATAGTAGCATCTAGACAAGGATGATCTAAGGCAGTAAAACACGGCTTGGCTGAAGCGACAATACAAGACTGGGCTGGAGGAACTAGGCACGGTTCTGCTGTAGCGACAGGACCAGGCTTGGCTGACTTGGCAAGGCGAGACTGAGCTGGAACAGCAAGGCAAGGCTCTGCTGGGCAACAGGACAAGTTTGGACTGACTTGGCAAGGCGAGACAGAGCTGAAGCATGTGGCAAGACGGCTAGGCAAGATTCAGTCTCCCCTGGCAAGGAGGCAGGGCGAGACTCTAATGAAGCTGGACTCAATTCCAAAATGGTGAAAGGTGCTGCTTCTGGTTCCGTGATGGATGCAAGGCAGGCTTCTGAAGACGGTTCTGGCTTGACTTCTCTGAAAGAAGCTGTTAGCTCAGTGGAACATTTGTCTCCGGCGACTGGGTCCTTGCGCTGGCATCCTTTTATCCTGTTGTCTCCGCGCTGTTTCTCCTCGGGAACCAATCGGGCTTCCTTTTGCTTGGTGTGCTTTTCAGCTCGCCTCTCCCTTGCGCTGGTTGGTGGCTTTGAACCTGCTCCCGATTCTGGACCAATCGTTTGCTCAGGATTCTCCCGCTCTGCCGCATCGTGCCATTTCAGTTTCCTGATCAGTATAAGTTTCGTTTTCCTGATCGTTCTCCAGATACGTTTCGTTTTCCTGACCCTGCTCAGCGTAAGTTTTGTTTTCCTCTTGTTCAGAGTCAGAGTCAGACAACTCTGACAGCTCCAGGAGATCCTTGTAACAAGGGTTGGAAATGGCGGCTCGCGAGCCAGATGCGGCTCTTTGGCCCCTTGAGTGTGGCTCTTCCGCAGCTGAACTCACCCCCGCCCCTTCCACGCGATTGGCTCCCGCCCGCAAACCCCGCCCCCTGGCTCTCGAGCACTTCAAAATGTGCACGAGCATGTCAAAATGGCTCCCGGCAAAAAAAGTTTGCCGACCCCTGTCCTTGTTGATAAGATGGCAAAAAGTGAGGTGAATAATGCCATTGTTATGAATCTACTGCAGGTTGAGCAAGTGCATCCAGTAGCTTTTCTTAAAAATCTTTGTGTCAGTGGCTTTGTGCTTTAGTTTTAGTCCTAATGGAGTGAAAGTCTGCACATTTGTCATTTTTTAATAAATGACTTGAGATATAAGGGTATTTAGGGGATGTTTATCAGTTCTGCAGATGATAAGAAGCTGAGGAAGATAGCTAACACCATAGAAGATGAAAACAAGATTTCAATAGGATACCTACAGACTGGAACACTGAAGCTAATAAGATTAAATTCAACAGAGCTAAATTAAAGATTTGCATTTTCTGAAACAAACAAAAAGCAAAGGCAGGAATTAGGATGAGGAGATCTGCTTGATAGCAGCATATGTAAAATTAAGCAAAAATGTCTCATTGCATAGTTGGGCTTCTTGAAACTTCAAGGCTACAAGTGGCCCCAACCCCTCCCCTCCCCTTTTTTTAAGCCCCTGGAATTCCATTCACCAAACTAGCCATATAGTTTCCTTCTCTTTGGGGCAGGAAGCACACAATACATATTCTGGCTACCAAAAGATTGCCCATCTCTGCTTTAAATCACAACTGAAAATGAGCCAGAAGTGTAATATGTCTTCCAAGAAAAGGTGATGGCTTTTTTCTGTTCTGATCAATCTGCACTGTGTCCAAAGCAGATTGTCTCATTTAAAGGATACCAACAAAGTAACACATACTGAGAATTTGACAGCCAGGACAGCCAGGTTAGAAACCAAATCCTTTGAGGAACTGTTGAAAGAACTCTGTATGTTTAGCCTGAAGAATTGTTGCATTTAGACATTTAACACAGTTGTGTTATTTAATAAAGGTGTCCTGTGATCTCCAGATGAATGCTTTTCTGGTCCAAATGGCAAATTAATTCAGTATGGGAAACACATTCTGAGGTGTTTCTTAAACGTTTTTTTTTCAATATATCAACAGAGGTACAAGAGTTCAGGATCTTATGCAGTAAAGAAATGCTCAAGGGAATACAGAGCACATAGACTCTGTTAACCTACAAAAGCTTTATTAAGTAAGCTTAATTGCGTAAGCATCACATGCACACACTTACTCATAAAAGTGTTAGCACTTGCCCTGCTACATCCTGTCCAGGGGATGCCTAGGCATTGGAGATGACAAGCGTGTTCTGTAGATGACAGTTGTGTGCCCAAATTGGAGGCCTTTCAACAGAGACCTGTGTAGCCTGTCCTTTTATCCTTTGCCAGCGGTATCCACCATACACTCCTTTCCATGTCACCTCAGCCTTTTATTAACCGGTTAAGTTGATGGGTCAAATGTGACTTGCTGCCTGGTAGTTAACTGTTAACTTTGTTATCTCTGGTTGCCATTCTCCAGTCCTTGTCTGTCAACCCTTTGAGATAAGCAAGCAAGCAGTAGGGATTCCAGGAATACTCTTGATTATTGTAAAGTATTGTAGGGCATTTCATTTTTTTAATTTATTTGATTTCTATAGCTGCCCATCTCAACAAGTGACTCTGATATTGAGCCTGTCAGAGTTTCTGCCCCATCACATATCAAACAACATCAAGGTAGGGTTCTTTTAAGTTTCTTTCTCACACTTTCTACTTTCTCCTCCCTTAATGGTTCCCTGCTCTCTTTCCCCTTCACAAGGCCAGATCTCCATTCTTTTACACTGCCTCCCCTATGAGAATCACTTCCCCCTCACACAATCACTTCCTTCCACACACAAAGATAGGCCGGGCAATTTGTAATAGGCAACTGAGACAACTGACACATAATCACCTCCCTTGCATGAAGATGGGCCTAGCAGCTTGTCAAGGTCAATGGGCAAGTCTGACAGAAAAGAACTAGATGGAGCTGGAAATATTTCCCTCTTCCCCAGTTGCATAGCAACTGCAAATAGAGAGTCCAGTGGGGCAGGAAGAGAAGAGTCTGCTTCATCCTGGAGATCATTGTCTGGTGATTCTAGAGGCAGTTCAAGATGGCGGGGGTTGTGTGGGAATTTCAGATGAAACTGGTGGACATGTTGTGATGTATGGACATCCTTTGCCCCCTCCCACTTTCTTTCTTATTCAGCACAGCCCGACTAGTGAATCAGATAATCTAAACATCCCGTCTTGTATCTAGAATCCAGAATATATTCCATGCAGAACACAAGGGGCAGGGTGATTCCTCTTTTTTTTTTCCAATTAAACTTTATTAGATTTTCAAGCTAGAAAGATAAAAGCTAACAAAAAGTAATGATTAAGATAGAAAGTAAAAAAGAACAGAGTGGAAAAAAGAGAAAGAAGAAAGTCAAAAGTACAGAAAAAGAAAAAGAAAGAAAAGGAAATACAGAAAAAGAATTACTCCCGACTTCCTTTGCAACAGATATAAGAATTCATTTACATTAAACTCTTACTCTGAGTTTACAACAGAGCTTTCATTATTTCTATTGTCTGTTGTTATTTCTAATCAAATCCATATATCATAATTTCATTTTTTTCTGTTTCATGCCAAAATTCCAAAAGGGGCTTCCAGGTAGCATTAAAATTACTCCATGTCTTTTCTCTAATCAAAGCTGTCAGTTTCGCCTTCTCAGCCAACTCCATCAACTTCACCATCCATTCTTCCATTGTTGTTGTTGTTTATTCGTTCAGTCACTTCTGACTCTTCGTGACTTCATGGACCAGCCCACGCCAGAGCTTCCTGTCGGCCGTCACCATCCCCAGCTCCCCCATGGTTGAGTCCGTCACCTCCAGAATATCATCCATCCATCTTGCCCTTGGTCGGCCCCTCTTCCTTTTGCCTTCCACTTTCCCTAGCATCAGCATCTTCTCCAGGGTATCCTGTCTTCTCATTATGTGGCCAAAGTACTTCAGTTTTGCCTTTAATATCATTCCCTCAAGTGAGCAGTCTGGCTTTATTTCCTGGAGTATGGACTGGTTTGATCTTCTTGCAGTCCAAGGCACTCAGAAGTTTCCTCCAACATCTTCCATTGTAGGTAATGTCAAATCTTTCCACCTTTGTGCATATGAAAGCCTCGCTGCTGTTATCATATATAAAAACAAAGTTCCATATGACTTTTCCAGTTGTTTATCCATCAGTCCCAAAAGAAATGTCTCTGGTTTCGATTGTATGTTAATCTTTAAAATCTTCTGAATTAAAATGCGTATTTGATCCCAATTTTTTTAGCTTTTTTGCATGTCCACCAAAGGTGATAGAAAATCCCCTCTTGTTCACTCTTCCAACATACATTCAAAGTACCTTTATACATTTTAGACAATTTATCTGGTGACAAATACCAACAGTACATCATTTCAATTCTCTTTAAGATTATAACACAATGTAAATTTCAATCCTTTCATCCACATATTCTCCCATTGTTCCATTTGTATATTATACCCAAAGTTTTAGCCCATTTTATCATACAACCTTTTACTTACTCATCTTCTGTTTCTAATTTCAATAAAAGTTTATACATCTTAGCAATAACATGCTCATCATTTGTACAAAGTTCAAATTCAGTTTTACCATGTTTTTTTATTTATTTATTAGATTTGTCACCGCCCATCTCCTCCCACCAGATGTTCATAGTCAAAGGTGCTTTTATCTACTTTAAATCTTTCTAATAATTGTACATATGAAAACCATTGACACATATAACCTTCTGATATCAAATCCTCTCTTGATTTTATCTTGAAGTCCCCCTGCGAAATAACCATTATGTCACCATAAGTTAACCAATTATGCTTAGTTATCACTTCTGTTCTAAACAATGCTTCTTGCAGTGACAACCATAAAGGATGGGCAGGGTGATTCCTCTTGAACAAGGAGTAACCAGTGAAATGCCAAGTAAATCTTCATTGAAGTAGGCAATTGCAGGTGGAAGGCCACTCTGCTAATCTGGTGTATAACAGGAAAGGGCAATACATTTTGATACCATCTTAGTGGAAAGACACACCAAATCCCCCACTACAACCTTGGCACCATCTTGTCTATAACTCCCTGCCGTGTGCCTGTATGCAGCCTTGGCCAAATCCAACTGTTCTTTCAAGAGCTGCTGGAGAAAGGCTTGAGGAACAAAGGAGGCAGAAGCTTTGGAAAATAGAAGAAGATGAAATTATGGTTTCATTCGATGTCACAGCACTCTTTACCTCCATAGATCCAGAACTAGTGAAAGAATCCATGGCAGCAGTACTTCACAACACACCTGACCTAGCCAAATACACTAAGATCAAAATACTTGGAATCTTGGACTTCATCAACCTCTTTCTCACTACCTACTTTCAGTTTGATGGACAAATATACCAAGGAACACCCATGGGATCACCACTCTCAGGACTCATAGCAGAGACCATAATGCAGCATCTAGAAACTATAGCATTCCCAAACATACAACCAAAATTATGGATCTGGTATCTAGACAACACCATCATAACAGAAAAGGAACAACTAGAGAAGGCACATGAAACCATCAACAACATCTTCAAAGGACTAAAATTCACAATTTGTTTGTTTGTTTACCAACTTAAGAATGGAAAACGGAATATTGGTGGACAGCAAAAGAGATTCAAAGATACTCTCAAAGCTAATTTAAAAAAAATGTAATATCAGCATTGAGAACTGGGAAGCCCTAACACATGAGCGTTTCAATTGGAGGTCAGCCTTTATTAATGGTGCTATGGACTTTGAAGAAGCACGAGTACAGGGCGAAAGGGAGAAAAGAGCTAAAAGGAAGGCACGTCAGGCAAACCCTCATCATGACCGTCTCCCACCCGGAGACCTATGCCCTCATTGTGGGAGGTTGTGCGGATCCAGAATTGGCCTTTATAGCCACTTACGGATCCAGTTAAAATTTTACCTTTGGAAGAACAATCTTACTCGGCTACGAGTGATCGCCAATGATGATGAATGAGCCCCCCATCTCTCAAAGTGATTCTGGGTGGCATACATAATAAGACATAATACATAAAAACCATTAAAAACTGCAATTTAAATTAAAAGAAAAAAAAAGAAGAAGAAAAAAAGACAGAATGGCGGCAAAGCATGCAAAGAGTATATATCCACTTAACTATCATACAGCCATTAACAGGCTCCACTCTATCATGGGATCCCAAGCTCGTTGGCAAAACCATGTTTTGAGGGCCTTCCAGAAGGCCAACAGGGTTAGGACCAGCCTCACCTCAGGAGGGGATGATGTTCCACAGGGCAGGGGCCATGGCAGAAAAGGCTTTCCTCCTAGGCCCCGACTGACAAAACTCCCTGGCTGATGGGACCTGCCACATGCCTCTCCTGCCAAACTAAAATTATGAAGTCCATAGAGATGGAAGGGATAGCATCTTTTTCAGACTATGTGCTAAGGCTGAACTTCCAGAAAAAAAGGAGGCTCCCTGAAGTCAGTTTCCCTGAAGTTCATTGAAGCTTTTTCTTCCTCCTTATTGTTCAAGGTGGTCCTGATATTCTCCTTGTTTCAAACACCATGAATGCTTTGTCTTCGCTCTCTTGTGAATTGCTTAGTTTAATATTGACAGAACCAGATGCTCATGAAAGAGTAAAACACAACCTTAATTTATCTTGAGAGCTTCTTCCCTCATGCTTACAAATTCTGAGCATCCACTCAGAAAGATCAACAAGCAAGAGCAAAGCTTTTGTGGTGGCTGGTTGTGAAGTAAATTAATGTATAAAATGGCTTCCACATGATCTCGATCATTGCCAAATTAATGTAGTACGAAACCTGCAGATTGTTTGGTTAATAATCCATAAAGTGCAATAAAGGAAACATCTCTGTACATAAAAGTGAGATTCAAATGTTCCGCATTTTAGAACAACTAGGAAAGAGGAGATGAGCAAGCACTATGGGGGTGCTTGTTTTTCGCCTCCAGTAGTGAACAGCTTCCATTTATTACTAAGAGGGAAAATGAGGCATTGCATATGGGAAAGGGAAATAGGGCTGTGGGGAAAAGAACAAGAAAAATCAGAGAAGGCAAAAATTAAGGGAAAAGTGGATGTTGATGATGATCAGTTTCACAAAATAGTTGTCTTCTATTGGGGAAGACCACTTTGTGGGTATGTCCCCCACTCCCAAGAAGAACTCTGTGCATAATGCTACGTTCAGATCCCCTTGGATTTTTCTCTCTTATCAGTTAAGACAACATGAATTCTTTCTTTCTTTTTTTTTAACTTGCAAGCCCACCCCTATCCATATGAATTGGTTTGGAAGGCAACATTTGAAAAGCACGACAAAAGTACAATAAAATGCAACAACAACAATTTAGTTTGTTATTAGGTGTTACTAGTATTACCATTAATACTACCACAAAACCCCTTTGGAAATTAACACTACTATTACATATCATCATGCCAGGACAAGTATGGGCACATATGACAACCAACACAATTTCATTCTTGCCCTAAATAAATCTTCATAATGCACCCTCAATCAGCCATTTGAAAATGCCCAACCATTTTGCCAGGAGTGGGAAACATCTATTATTTTTGTTACTATAATTATTTATTAGGCCAGTGCCCTGCCTTTTGAGCCATGCAAATAATTTCCCCACCTTGCCGAACCACAGTCCATGCATGTGACACATAGATCTGCTTTTCTCCATAACCTCGATATGTTGAAATAATAAGCTTCTATTTAAGATGCTCATGCCCAAGTCAGTTGATATCTGAAGGACAAGCAGGCAAGCAAGCAAACAAAAACCGCTAATGTTTTTTTCCTGAAAGCACCTGACCTTTTCTGGAACCTTCTCTAGAAATAATGATCTAATGAATACATTGTAAATCACATCAATTATATCTTGATTAGTGGGAGGATACCAAAGAACATATTCTCAACACCAAAGCCACTGGAAGGGTGTCCAATCATTTGCTCATAACAGCTGGAATGTTCCCTACGCCAAAAACATCAGGATGGGTGTCCCAGCAATAAATTATTGTTTCCTTTACTTTGCCTTCCTGGTTAAAAAAACATTCATAAATGGCAAAATGAATCAAAAGGCTTTAAAATTTGAACCACAACGCACCATGGAATGTGGAAGAAGCAATCACTGAATTACTCTAGACGTGCTGAGGTATCATACAAGCAAGGGGATGAATACAGCAATGCTGGAGGAGGCTAACCTGTCCTGCACTCAGATAAATGCCAGCTTTTCCTTTCCCACTGAGACCTGCATCTGTCTGGCCATGAGTAAAAAGTATTCCAGATTCCATCAGAGATGAATCATCCAATTCTTCCTTGGAAGTCTTAAACAGCTCATGTCAGTCTCATAGCTGTTCATTGAAAGAACAGGTACTAAACATGTCAAATGATTCTGATAGCTAGCAAGTTATTCGTGACAGTTGAGAAGCTTCTTAAGTTGCAGGAAGACCATTCTCCCCAGCACTATCCCTGTACTACAACTGCATTACTCACAGATGGCGTTTTTCCTGAGGTTTTTTTTTAAAAAAATAAGCGATCATAGAAGCAAATCAGGAACATTTTGCTTTCTACTTATGACTATTTGTGGTGGCTGCTAATTCCAACCCATCCAGTCAAAATGTTTGAATAATTAGTATCTAAAAGAACACCCTGAGGTGCAAGAATTGTAGAGTTGAGCAGGCTGTAAAAGTCTGAGATATACAGTATTTCACATGTCAGTATTCTATATTCAATCATACACCCTCTACAACAGGGGTCCCCAACCTAGTGGACCGCAGCCTGTTAGGAAGTGAGCTGCGGGGCTCCCGCCTGCAAACCCCGCCCCCTGGTGCGCACGATTACCCTGCCCCCGGTGTGCGCGATTGGCTCCCGCCTGGAAACCGTCCGTGGAAAATTTTTCTTCCACGATCGGTCACTGGTGCCAAAAAGGTTGGGGACCGCTGCTCTACAAGGTTTTCTGTCCTGCCTTTCTCTGTGACACATGCCCAGCAGTTACCAGAGAAGAGTGATGGAATCAGTTGAAAAACAAAGAGGAGATACAACCCTAAGTAAAGAAGGGGGGAGCTCCATGTCATGATAAAGATTAGAAATGAGTGAGAAATCAACAGTTGGATGCCATTACTTAGAAATGTGGCTTGCCAGTAAAAAAGCATTCAGAAGCATATAAGTTAGAGAAAAGGGCACACAAAAATGCATTCTATTAGGGCCTATTGTGTTCACAGAAGCAGAGCTGTTAGGAAAAAAGCAGAAGTGTGCATGTTAAGAGAAATATGAATAAAGTTGAGCATAAACGTTTGTGCCAATTTTGTTCTTAAAAACTTGCAAACACATATGGAAATGGGATGGAATGTAGTTTAAATTGGAGAACTAAGAAACAGCACGAAATAAAATCTTACCAGTTTGTCTCTTCCAAATAGATTTTACCTCTGTTTTGTTTTTTTCAAGCAAAGTTAAAGTGGCCATTTTTGTTCTGAAAAAACAAGCCAGGTTATTTTAGCAGAATGAGTTCCTGGTCTTTGTTGGGCCCAGCAAACATTTTGCTCATATTTTCCCCCAATTCTCTTTTCTTTCATCATCTAAACTGAGACTCTCTTTACTTCCCACCGGCTATGGACCACTTCCAATGCTTATAGGATAAAGGTGTGGTTTTCAGTTTGTCAATCTCAGTGTGCGAGGAGGCAGGTTTGTATTTGTGGAAGTGGTTCCTCAGATTTCCTTTAAATCTTTAAAGGTCAAGATCAGTGCTTAGAATTGAGCTCCAAAACAAATGTTGAGATCCTTGACAAACTCTGATACATTTGTCTGTAGCTTGAATCATGTCAACTGGATTTCTATTTTCTCAGTGGAAACGTTTCGCTCCTTATCCAAGGAGCTTCTTCAGTCTGAGCAAAGTTGGTAAAGGAATCCTAAATATGTTTCTAGGGTGGCTGTGTGACCTTGCACCTGGGGCTAGGTCATGGTTATTTTGAGATGTTATTTCTAAGTCCCTTTAAAGGTCACACAGCAACATATTCTGATACATTTGGTTTTCAAACCTTGAGGTCTCATAAGAGTTGCAGAGAAATGGCAGGGCCAAACTGATATTTGTGTTCAATAAATACTCCAGTCCCATCTTTCCTTGAAGCATTTGGACTGAAGCATCTGAGTGAATGAAGCAGACAGGAAAAACTTAAAAGAATGTGCAAAGGAGTTGGGTTGTGGAAAGGAGTGTGGATTGTGGCAGGAAAAGACTAGAGGCAAAGGTGATGTGTTGGTTGGAGTCTGTACTCTAGACTGCATTGTTGTAAAAACATTGGGGTGAAAGCCTCACACAGCATCTATGGGCTGGTTTGTACTATAGATGAGAAGGCTGTCAAGCCACCCAGGAACCTGACATCTGGGTTAAAAAAAAAAAGGCAAGTCTTCCTAAAATCAGGTAGGACGTCGTGGGCATGTCCACACCTTTTTTTTTCCACACAGCAAAAGTGGTTTGCTATATCCTTCCTCCAGGATATGTTTTAGACTTCACAGTCTAGTTTATTGCTCTGATATTTCCTGGTGATTTCCTCTCCAAATACTAGGTTTGATCTTGTTTAAGCTTTGGTAGATCAGCCAAGGTTGACTTGGTACTGCCAGCTGCTGTGAATATGAACCATTTCCAGTACATTTCCACAGCCCTCGGTATTTGGGTTGCTTTCAAAATTGTGCCCAAATCTGTGAAAAAGACAGGAATGGACACTGGAGATCTTCTACCCTTATGTTGTTTATTCCAATGGCAGATGTTGTAGTGACGGAATACATTTATTTAAAACAGGGTAAATTAAAAAATATGCCAGAGGGCGGTGGGAGTGGGTGAATGTAAACACCCAGTTGCTAGAGTTCTTTGGAAAAAAGGATTTGGCAACCAGTTACATTCTTGTTTAAATAACGCACCTTTCCCTTTTTCAGTATTGTATAGGTAAGATGCATTCAACAATGCATTCCTCAATATTATTTTAATGGTGTCTTCAGAGGTAGGGTTGGGAAAGTGATGGAAATAGCTGCTATTTAGAAAAATGGATAAATCTGACCTCCCCCAGGACTGGGATGACTGGGACATAGCTTGGGCTTGTCTCTTAATGCAACTTATAGGTGGCAGCTCATGTCACAGACCATCTCACCCTCTGGGCTGAATCCCCTTCTGTTGGGAAGCTCAGAAGCATGTGTGGGGGTGGTGGTGGTGGGGGGAAGTGGCGTATCAAAAAGGTCAAGATGGGGATCACAACTGCATGTTCAAAGCCTGGGATGGGCTTCAATTGTGCAATTGTAGCCTCACACTCGTGGACATCCCTGGGGAGGTCCAATAATGTGGCCCACCAATGTTGTGTTTCTCCCTCTGATGGAATCTAAACCTGGCCTGGGAATTGGGAATGGATGAATGAACTGTTAAGAGAGGAGGAAGGTAAGAAAAGATCACTCTTTCTTTGAGAAAGAACTCAAAACAACAACACCTTGATTTTGTTTGGTAAAGATATCATAAAATAAACTGTCTGGTTTCAAGATTCAGTTATAATACCCTACAACAATAAAGAGCACTCCTGAACTCCCTGCTGTCCCTGTAACCTTGCCTATCTCAAAGGGCTGACAATAAAATTCATTATGTGAATTTTCTCCACTAATCTGGAATGCTGTAGTCTTGAACACAGAGACCATCTACTTATGTCTAAGCCTGAGGGAAAAAATATTCTGCAGGAGGCCATTCACTTTTGTATCATAGCTTTTTTTTCAAAGTAATTTTATTGAGTATTACAGTTGTACAGGTAAAAACTAATACAAACTACAAAAAATGAAGGAATAGAAAGAAAAAGTAAAAAGTACCGAAAAAGAAAAGAAAAAAGAATACTATAAAAGAAATAATAGAGAAGAAAGAAAAAATAAGAAAAATAAAGAAGTAGCTTCACCCTTCCTCTCAATAAGTATAAATAATTTTTTGGTAAAGTTTTATTATTTTTTAGAACAAAGATAAAAAACTACAAAAAAAGGAAAAACACTACATACAAAAAGAAAAACATTAAAAGTGCAAAAACAAAAAAGAAAAAACTTCTAAAAAGTTACGTATAAACAGGTGGCTTCCCGCTTTTCACAGCAGGAATATACAGCAATTTCCACAAACAAGCCCTTCCTCTAAGTCAAACCTTAATCACATTATTTCTATAAATCCTTCCAATATATAAATCTCTAATAAATTTGCTCCTTCCCCTTCAATCCCTTCCTTTTAAAAATAATCCATTTAATAATTTTTCCCCTTCTACTGCTATTCTATATATTTCTGTCTGCACAATACACACATCAAATTATAAAAACAAATAAATTTTCTGCCTTTATTAGAAACAATCTTAACTCTATTAGATCTCTAAAACAGTATAAAACATTATATCTATCAATATCCTTTAAGTTTTACAAAACCCTATAAAACAATCATATACTCTCTTAATCAATCCAACTACTGTATATATTAGTTTTTATAAATTGTCTACTTATATAATTAACAATCTTAACCCTAATTATATTTAAAAACCAATATCTTTTAAGTCTTAGAAATAAAAAAATCCTGTAAGTCAGATTAACCTCATTATCAGTCCAATTAAGTATTCTTATTTTTTTTATCCCTTCTCAAAATATATCAGAGCATTCGAACATTTCAACAGCACAGCAACACTTTAAAAAAAAAAAATCTACAATAGCTTCAGAAAATACAAAGTTTCCATCAAAAGAGAAAAAACCTCCCACACAGTACATTCTTTTTCCCCAAAACATTGACCAAAATACTCATAACATTTCAGTTCAGAGTTCAATTACCCCTACAACAGCAAAAATGCCATCTTTTCCTGTGTTTTCCTCTTGTTCCATCATAGGATTTTCATATAATTGTTTCATCTTGACCAAAATCTCCTCTTTAATGTCCCAAACAGTCTGAATGATAGTTTAATAGCTCATTAAAATGATATTTCCTTGCTGATAACGTAATTTTCTTAAATCCTCTTTAAACTCTTCCATTATTCAGATAGTAAATTATAACACACCCTAAAACATTAACTCACAAAGATAGAGGTTAATGAATTAATCCAAAATTAACATAATAAACAATCTTAACTCTATTAGATCTCACAGACAATATAAAATATTATATCTTATCAATATCCTTTAAGTTTTGCAAAACTATAACCCTATAGAACAATCATATAATCTCTTTATCAATCCAACTATATATTCTTAGGTTTTATAAATTGTCTACTTATATAATTAACAGTCTGTGCCGAAAAAAACCCATCACGTTGCCAGCTCTGCCCATGGAGCTCACAGGCAAAGTTGTTCAGTCGGCCATTTTCCACAGGAAGCTGAAGTTTATACTCAACAAGTATAAACAATTTTAACAACTTATCACTTTCTCTTAAAATACAACAAACAATCTCTTCATCCCATATCCCATCTCTTATCTATAGACAAATCCTTAAAACCTCATCATTCGGCCCTGGTCTGCAAAAGTCAATTAAGGGTTACCAGAAATAACATCATCTATTTTTACCTTGTCCTTCACTTTACTTTTAACAATCTTGATCTTTAATCCCTTCAAATAATGTCCTAGAATTGAATGATTTCTTTTCTTTTCTTTTCTTTTCTTTTCTTTTCTTTTCTTTTCTTTTCTTTTCTTTTCTTTTCTTTTTCTCTTCTCAACAAGCCTTTCAAAACTTTAACAGGTCTCCTTTGTAGATCCATTATAGGAAAATTATCTAAGTCACTCTCCTGGTTGTTTGGTTGTATATCCTTTATAATTATTGAAACATCAGCCAGTTTCATTTGTATATCCAGTATTTCATCTTTTTCCAGATCATTCTTGTAGCCTATCATTTTTAAATCCATGTTCAAATCTATTTCTGGTAGAACTTGTTCTGAGGCCCCCACCTCTATTCAAGGAAGGATTTTCCAAGTTGGCATAAATGGATTCCTTGACCCCTCTCTCAAACCACCTATCTTCTCTGTCTAAAATGTGAACATTAATGTCCTCAAATGAGTGTCCTTTTTCCTTTAGATGAAGATAAACTCCTGACTCTGGTCCTGTGGTGTTACTTCTCCTGTGTTGGGCCATCCTCCTGTACAAAGGTTGTTTGGTTTCTCCAATGTAGAGTTCAGAGCACTCCTCACTGCACTGGATTGCATAAACTACATTGCTTTTCTTGTGTTTTGGAGTTTGATCTTTGGGGTGTACAAGCCTCTGTCTCAGTGTGTTGGTGGGTTTGAAATATACAGGTATGTGGTGTTTGCCAAATATCCGTTTTATCTTTTCAGACACGCCAGCCATGTAAGGAATTTATCTTCATCTAAAGGAAAAAGGACACTCATTTGAAGACATTAATGTTCACATTTTAGACAGAGAAGATAGGTGGTTTGAGAGAGGGGTCAAGGAATCCATTTATGCCAACTTGGAAAATCCTTCCTTGAATAGAGGTGGGGGCCTCAGGCACAATCTTTCCCCTATTTTCCTCCCTGCTTTGTCTTCTGTGCCTAGGAAGTTTAAGACCATTTCGCAAGCTCAACAGCAGCATGGTGATCTTAACAATCCTCCTTTAGATGATAAAGGGACTTAGAAATGACATCTCAAAATAACCATGACCTAGCCCCAGGTGTAAGGTCACACAGCCACCTAGAAACATATTTAAGGATTCCCTTACTAACTTTGCTCAGACTGAAGAAGCTCCTTGGATAAGGAGCGAAATGTTTCCACTGAGAAAATAGAAATCCAGTTGACATGATTCAAGCTACAGACAATTCCATCTGGATGACTGAGAACCTTCATAGACATTTCTCCTTTAATTGTAATCTTTACTTCCTTTTAGTTCCCTCTAGTGTCCAACCTTCAAAGTCCCATCCTATCATTTTTTTTCCAGAATTCAGAATAGGAGCTGTTTTCCCATGGGAAGGATTCATTCAGTTAATTTGAAAATCCCATTTCAAGTCCATCTAGACCCTTAGTCCATTTATAGCTGTCTCAAAACAGCAGTATAATCACCATTTAACCATTTATTCCCAAAAATGGCTAAATCCTTATAGTTGCACTTAAAAAAATTTTGGTTAAGGATTGAAAGAAACTCACCCAGTGAATGCCATCAAACTTGCCATTCTGAAAGTTCTTTTCATTTCAAGTCTCTGCCACTCCTTTTGATTCTAATCACCTATTTTTTCTTGTCTGATTTCACTTTTGAGAATTGGCACGTGCATAGCCATGTTCTGATTTAACCGGAGCCATAAGTACTTGGGCTATGCAAGCATTCAGAGAGGCACTTTGTAAACCAACAGTCTCAGCAGAAGTATGTTCTGTGCATGCACACATACAGTAAGCTCAGAAGATCAGAGAAGGGCTTCGTAGCAGCCACCTTAAGCCTTCAAAAGAAGTGGACATCTTGTCACTCTAAGCAATAGGTGCGCAGGGGTGCTTTCATGAAGTGGTCCTCAAAATAGTTTGCACAGCCCTAGTAGCCACTGTGTTACCAATTCTGTGATATTTTAGACTTTTAAGCACAGAGAAGTATCATAATCTGAGGCTTCCAAATGTTGCTAGCATGCTACAATTCAATGTGATAGAAGGGGATAATTACTGTATTAAGTTCACTGGGATTAATTTTATTTAATTGAGTTTAATTGCATCCATTAGATTACATTAAAATTAAGTTTTTGTTTTGACCCAGTCCACTTCTTTGTCTTGGTTTCACCACTTTGTGTAGTTAACCATGGCACACCATTGAAAAGCCAAGTATGACCCACAATCTGAAAAAGGTTACATTCCTAATTAAACTCTTTGGAAGTATATATTTTTCTAAGGCACCACTCTTAGAGAAATGAATATATCATGTTAAATAAAATGTATACTGCAAAGTATGCCTGATACAAAATTATGCCTTGTACGGGGTGTAACAAACAAACAAAAAAAGCATGCATATTACAATGTTAGCTATGGTATAACTTCAAAATTGTAAAGGAAAAAAAAAAGATCTGGAAAACAGTTCCAAGATATTTGATCAAATTACTCCAACTTTTATTTCTTGTCCCCTTGTTAAAAAAGGCCTAAATCATATTTTTACAACAGTACATTGCTTCAAATCAGGTGCAGATTTATCCTATTAGTGTTGTGCACTACTGTCTTTTGCCCTCACCAATGGCAAACATTTACAATTCTTGAAGTCTTGATAAGTTTCAAATACTGAGCACACAATCTGTTAGAAGATAGACATCCTTAACCCACAACAATTGCTTTAAAACCTTGTTAACAGTCCTGTGGATTTCAGCTGAATTTGTGGTGAATAACAGGACAAGTCCAGGCCATGTGAGTTAATGAACTCCTATATTGCATTTCCAACAGCAGTTATTAGCAACCAACCTTTATTAAAGATTCTCTGAGATGTTAATACATTAGAGAAGATAGAACAGAAGAGAAGGGAGAGAAGAGGTTAGAGAGAGAAAGAGGGAGTATGAGAGAAGATATTAGAGAGAATGAGAGGGTCAAAAAAAAGAAGAAGAAGAAGGGAATGGACGAAGGGACAAAAGGAAGAATGAAAATGGAAGATAAAGGAAAGGAAAAGATAGAGAGAGATGGGAGGGTTAGAAAGAGTGAGTAAGGCAAGTGAGAGAAGAGATTAGAGAGAGAAAGAGGGTTAAAAAAGGAAGAAGGGAGTGGATGAAAGAGAAAAGGAATTAAGGGAAGAGTCAAAAGGGAAGGAAAGGGAAAGGGAAAGATAGAGAGAGAATAGGTTAGAAGAGATTGGAAGATAAAGGAGGGAAAAGATTAGAGACAAAAAAAAAACAAGGAAGAAGGATACATTATATTAAATATAATAAAAATGATTATGTAAAATCAAATGTAAATATATATACATAAATGCAAAAAAAAAAAAAATGACCCTGCCAGAGAAAATTATTTAATATCCTATAAATTCACTTACTGTGGTATGAAGGAACAACAGATAGAAAGACTCATAAGATGCAGGGCAAGAACCAAATTAAGCATCTCCAACAAAGAGCTGTCTACCTTCTGCCACATTCAGGGAAGGATGTGTAGTATCTCGGTGAAATTCCATCTTGAGGAACCGAGGGCTTGAGCCTTTTCAGTGATGGCCTTGCTCCTTTGGAATAGCTGAACCCCTATGCCAGTCCCTCCTTACAGCATTCTTGGACAGCTATTTAAACATGGTTCTTCAGAAAGGCATTTGGGGATGAATCAGGTCATGCTACCCCAAAGGGTGATGTGTTTGATTGGTTATAATTTTACTCATTTATTTTTGTTTTTAATTTCTGATAATAATTCTGCAAGCCACACAGAGTTTCTGGAAATGCAACAGCATGTAAATTGTATGTAAGTACAGTATATATGAATAAACAAACAAATGAACAAACGAATGAATGAATTTAATGTATTGTCGAAGGCTTTCACGGCCGGAGTTCGATGGCTGTTGTGGGTCTTCTGGGCTGTGTGGCCGTGTTCTGGAAGTTGTGGTTCCTAACGTTTCGCCAGCATCTGTGGCCAGCATCTTCAGAGGGCAGGAGCACAGATAGAAGCAAAATCTCTGTGGATTTTGAATGAATGAATTAATAAATGTTCCCCTATCAAGCAACTTTTATTATTGGGACATGTTCAAAGAGTCAACTAGAATCAGGCTACCTGTAACTTAAACCCATCTTGATCATAAATATCTTACCCCAAATACTGAAAGAAAATTCTAAATCATTTTTCATTTGTGTCAAAGCAAGGGATAAGTTCAGATTTACCACTTAGGAGCTTTTCCCAGGTATCTTTATACCAAAAACATAAGAATAAGAACACACCCTAAACACTCCAGCCTCTATACATATCAAATCACTGAGATCCAATGACATCAATTTATAAAGTAATCAGATAGGACACCATACTTACATACAACATTAAAAAATTTGAGATAAGGATAAAGATAAAGTTTCTGTCTGATAAAACAACATTTTCCATATATAACAGCATCATACGGCCTTCCCAGTTATGTGACAATTAATATTTTCAGATTTCTAATGATGCAGGCAAGAGGGCTGAAAGCCAAATTAAAAGAAAAAAAGAAGCCATATCCTTTATGTGTATCACAGCATAAAATTTGTTAAGTAAAGCCATACCATTAGTAATCACATGTGATTTTAGAGACTGGATAAACATGTTGATCCAGAATATAAACTTTGGGGAAAACTAGTACAAAGTCCATTTTGAAAATTTTACGGAGTTGTATCAAAAGTTTTCTCAGAAGAAAATAATGACTTCTGGATTTTGTCAACTTTGAGTTAATGCAAGGATGTCAATTAAACACAACAGATGGAGGAAGAAACTAATCTATGGGCCAAGAAATCTTTGTAATTTGGAGAAGAATGTGTGGCTGTTGATAGGATTTGTGTAGATCAGCCTTCCCAACCTGGCAACCTTTAGAACTGTTTCTACTGTCATACTGGCTGTGTATTCTGGGTCCTATAGTCCAAAATATCTGAAAGGCACCAGGCTGAAGAAGGCAGGTATAGAAGGAAAGTCCACTGGAATACTGAAAATGACTTAGAAATGCCAAATCTACATCTGCAGCTGAATATCTACAATATATGGCATTTTGCACATCTTCAACCATGAACTTTGAGATGTAGTGTCTATATGGGGGTAAGGACAATGTATGTCTTCTAAATAACAGAGTGATCCTTCCAACTAAAAGATATGGATCTGGAAACATTTTATGGGCTCCACCTTTTGTTCTTATGGATCAAATTTGACAAATGGAATTATTTGTTTTGTCTGGTTTGCTTTTTTGTTCCTTGTACAAATTAACATGGAACAAAGCAGTTACGGAATGAGTTTGTTTCTTTAAAAAACTATACACACAGCCAGTTCTTTCTTTATTGGCAAGCCTATAATAAGTTACATTGGTGTTCTTGCCATATCAAATCAAAGAGAATGTTCCATATATTCTAAGGAACTCTTAGAATGTAAGAAAAATATTGAACAGGTTTTCCCTTGGTTTAATAAAGCCACATTTATTTTCTAGTAACATTGATAGGACAAAGAATCTGGCTGCCCTGAATCAATGTTTGTGCTTCTATTTGTAATAAGATTGATAATAAGGAGAAAAGTTTCCAGTTAGGTGGGACAATATAAAAGGAGGAATATAGAGCAGAAGGATCAAAAATTGTAAGCAACAAAATATGTTTGTATGTGAAGTTACTGTACTTACTGTATAAGGAGCAACGCAAGATGCTTTAAGATCGTGATTTCCCAACGCACCTATTAAACTCCAATTTATTTCAAAGCGTATTGCCAAAAACAATATCTTAATATACTGTGGCTCTTGTTTATTTACTTACATTTAATTCAACCTTTCCTGTACATGTGGAAAACCAGTGGATGTTGGTCCGCTTCACAAAAAATAAAAATGATAAAGCATAATATTATGCTTTATCATAATAAAGTGCATTATGGGTGCATTATGAAGATTTAATAATAATATAAAGCGTAAAAGGGCAAAATCTCTTGAGATTTCAGTGGTCTTATATGCATTCTCAAAAATAAGGTTGCCAAAATCTTATGAGAATTGATGATTTCAGCTATATTTATATTTGTTTGTTTGTTTGTTTATTGTTGCATATGTCTTTGTATGAGTTTGCATGATGGCATCTGTCTCCTGAAAAAGTTACCAAGTCCTGTGATTATTTTAGGGCTCTGTTTGGGCTTTTTACTGACACCTGGATTGGAAAAGATGTTGTTTATTGGATTTGCCTATAGTTAAGAGTTGAGTTATGGGATGAAGAGTTTTATATTTCTTAACCAAGAGTTGGTGAAGAGATAGTGAAATTGTTCATACTTGTCGTGATGAGGGCGGGAAGTTGCTTTCTTAGGTTTTTTTCTTTGTTCTTTCTTTTTTGCTTTCTTGCACTTTGTATTCTTTGTATCCTTTCTTTTTCTTTTTAATTTGTAGTATCTTTCATTCTTGTACTTAAATGTTAAGTACAAAGTTAAGTACAAAGTTACTAACTCCTGCTTTCCTGTGTCTGCTTCTAGGCGGGACAGCAGCGCTGGTGGGAACAAGAAATTACTGTGAATGGGAAGATCCAGAAAGGAGAATTAATTACCTACAACTTGACAGAACTCATCAAGCCCGAGGCTTATGAAGTCCGCCTGACACCAGTCACTATTTTTGGAGATGGAGATGCAACCATTCGTGTAATCAAGTACAGTGGTAAGGAGATCAATCAGAGGTTTCCTTTTCCAAGAGAGAGCTTGGGAACATGACTCCCGAAGTCTGACTTTCAGCCTTCCAAACCTTGATGGGAGGGGGAGAGGGATCTCGCATCATTCTTACAGGGCTCAACTCTGGCCTGATACATTGTCCCTCCCTCCTATTAGTTTTTAATATTATTAACGTGCAAAAAGAAGGGAAGCAAAAAAGAAGCAAACAGTTCCTGAACTGAACTCCTATAATCCTACATATATGGATATTCATGTCATAGTAAACAATTAAATTATTAATCAGTCTATTATTATATCAACGTTTAAGTTGTTCACTTAAAAATGGGAATTAAACATATAAACTTGTACATGCAACCCACATTTCTTAGTAGTCTGGTCAGACAACCAAACAGGCTGTCTGGTCGGTCTTCTTGATGTTGACCTGCTGAAGAGTAAAAACCTGGTTTGCACACCCTCTGCCTAACATAAAACTGCATTGCTCTTCCCAAAGTTAGCACATTGTCACTTCTTCTCTCCTCTCAAAATTCTCAAAATTTTGCCAGACCTGTTCCCAGGCATTCTTAACGAATAATTTGTTTTTTAATTTATCTGTTACTGATATTTCTGTGCTACTGCACTCCAAAACAGCTCATCATAAGTGCGACCAAAGCTGTTTCCTTCCTATATCCAGGCCTGAAACAGATAATCCATTTCGTCCAAGATCCTCTGGAGCTACAACGCCACCACTTTCTCAACCACCTTCCCTAAAAAGGGAAGGTGGGAGACTGGACGAAAATTGTCCAGATTGGTGGGATCCACTGATGGTTTCTTGAGGAGGGGGCGCACCAGCGCCTCTTTATAGGCCGCTGAAAACACTCCCTCCCCTAATGATGAATACACCATCACCTGAACCCAACCAAATGTCACCTCCCAAGCTGCCTTCACTAGCCAGGAGGGACAGGGATCTAATTGACAATTTACTAGGTAAGAGGCATCAGTTGCAATCTTAAAAATCATTCACCATACTTATGCTTAGAGCTGGGTTGATATAATTAAATAAATAAATCTGGGAGGAATGTTTATCCATAAAAAACAATTATGCATATTAATTATATTTAAAAGGAATTCATGAGATGCTTATGTCCTAGTATTTTCAATACAACTGGAGCTAAGATATAAATATATATCTTATATTTAAGATATAAACTTACCTTTCCCCCCCTACTTTGATGGAGAACCTGACTACCTGCAAAGCCCGGAGTGTGACCCTGTCAGGCCTCTGGATTTGCCTGTGCATACAACCTGAAGTCCTAACTGACACACTCCAGGATTTCCTTTCCACTCCACCTGATAAGGCAGCTTTCCAGGCAGAAAAAAGGGGGAAAATCTGATTGTAATTTAACAATCAGTTCTCACAACCCAGACTGACCTGGCTAGATAATAGCCAACCCCCCCAGCCACTCCATATGTAGACTACACTACATTTAAACATTTCTCAAGGGTTGCCATCTAAACCTACAGTCATACTATTTTTCAACATTCTCACAGCATTTATGACTTCCTAATCAGCACTTTTTTCCTTGGGCACTGACGGTTTATAGAATTTCAATTCTGCTCTTCTACATAATGCTGCCATTCCCATACTGTTTCCTGCATTATCTCACTTCAGTTTGTTCCTAAATAATTTCATCACTTAATTTTTGGAGGCTTTTTTTTTTGGTCCTTCTCACCCACTCTGAATGAATGAATGAATGAATGAATGAATGAATGAATGAATGAATGAATATATATATATATATATATATTATACATATATATATATATATATATATATATATACACACACACACACACACACACATACACACATACACACAAACATACACACAAACACACACACACACACACACACACATATATATATATACATACACACATGCATACATGCACATGCACATACATACACACACACAAACTCATCAAAATCACTTTTTGTCCACTTTTTAAAAATGCTGTTCTCCCTTTGACTATATTCTTTGCAACGAACTTTATTTACATTATATAATATCTATCTCTCATCCTCATCTTGTGCAGCAAGCATTTTTTTCTTATCCATAGCCTCTTCCAGTTCATCATTCCCCCAAACATACCTCTGTACTTCCCACATTAGCATAACGCCATACTCTTTTCGGGCACTCTAATTCTTTTCTCTGCATTCCTAGCAGCTTCCATAACCTTTTTTCTTACATTCATTTTCCATTCATTCTATTGGCAGAATAATCTGTTTTCAAATATTTTTGAAAAATATCATAGATCGCTTACTTTGTCTTCCTGAAGTCATTTAACTTTTATTGTAGCTTCATTCACATCTTTTCCTTTATGTCCATTTTTTGATAAAATCCACTCCTAACACTACCAAACAGTGGCATGTCCCATGTTCATCACCCCTGAATCCTTTCCTAATTCTGGGAGGCAGAAGAAAGACTAGAGGGCTCTGTGAGCCCTTTCTCTCAGCTATAGAAACAAAGGCACCATGACAGACTTGGAAGCCATATAACATAATATGTAATATCTCTTTGGGCACCTGAGAGCTGAGTTCAAGAGTCTACAGTATCAGTTTTCCAACCATGCTCCAGTTTTATTCACTGATCTTAGGAAGGCATTCCTGGTGGCATAGGAAGGGAGGAATTCTTATCCAGGAGGACTTAACTTCTGAGGATGATGCTTTTGATGCTGATACTCATGATATGCCATCCCATTCATTTTACAGATGGGATGTATAACATTTTCTAGGCTGAGGGCCCCATCTGGCCTTTGAGTGGTGTGCTTAGGGACCTTCTTCCAAAAAGCAATGTACGGAAGTGAATGTGACTTCGGCTGAAATTCAAAAAAAACACACACACACACACACATACACACACCAAACGAGTGGAAGGAATATAGCTTACATCTGAGTGATTATATAATTGCACTGTAAATTCTCTGAGCTGAATCTCATTGGCTTATGGAAAGATGGGAGACCCATGAGCATCTATTTATTTTTCGACTTCAAGCCTCATCCTTCCATGCAGCATGGCATAGCAATGGTGAGGAATGTTGGGAGTTGTAGTTCAGCAATCTCTGAGAACCATAGCTTCCTCAATTTGTTGGCAGATCACAGTTAGTTAAATGTGTTCTCTGCAATGTTTGATCCTGTAATGTGTCACTTACTTACTAAAAGCCACTGAAGAAAGCTGTGGCAGTCCTTGTGTTTACAGAAGAACTTTGAACTTAATGTGATGCTGTAGTGGCAGAGTTTCTTTTTCTCCTTTTTCTCTTCCCCCCCCCCCCAAAAAAAAAAGGAACTATCTTGCTTGGAGAATGAGTCACTTTAGTTTGTGTCAGTTGCAAGTGCAATTATGAGTTTATTTTTCAGAACATTAATGCTCCGATTCATGCTCTATAGTTACAGATTGAAAAGAGAAGAGTGAAAGAAAAAAGATTACTCAAATTGACAACTGGGTTGTAAATACTTACCTAAGTTCTGCTTTCATCTAGCATTTCATTTGAATTCTTGCACAGTAAATGTTCATACTGTCACCTGTATTTATGTGGATTCACTGCTGCAAGGCCGGTGTTAGCCAAATATTGCCCTCTACCTTCTCTACAGCAATATTGCATGCTCTCCATTTGGGGTCACAGAATCAAATCCTTCCTGAAAATAATGCCTGTTTATGGAGCCTTTTTATAAAGGAATGGGCAACTTGCACCCCAGAACTGCAGAGTTTTGAACTCTAAATCTCCTTTTTTGCATCCCTCAAATTGGCCTCCGAGCACTATTTCTGAAAACCGGTTGTGAGGTTTCCCACTATTTTGAGGCAGGAAACACATGAAGATAGAGGTAAAAACTATGAAAAAGGAAAAGAGAGTCCTTCCCAATTCCTCCCCCAAAGCCAGAAGTAAAACTGCAACCAATCTGGGTATATGACATAGCCCCAGTCCTTGGCCTTTTTTTACCCCACCCACTGCTGCCAGGACAGGAGGAGCACTGCCAGAGCCCTGCAAAATGACCTCCAGTGGGCCACAAATGTGTGTGTGGCTGCTCAAACGGTCAGAAACAGACTCCATGAGGGTGGTATGAGGGCCCGACGTCCACAGGTGGGGGTTGTGCTTACAGCCCAACACCGTGCAGGACGTTTGGCATTTGCCAGAGAACACAAGATTGGCAACTTCGCCACTGGCGCCCTGTGCTCTTCACAGATGAAAGCAGGTTCACACTGAGCACATGTGACAGACGTGACAGGGTCTGGAGACGCCGTGGAGAACGTTCTGCTGCCTGCAACATCCTCCAGCATGACCGGTTTGGCAGTGGGTCAGTAATGGTGTGGGGTGGCATTTCTTTAGGGGGCCGCACAGCCCTCCATGTGCTCGCCAGAGGTAGCCTGACTGCCATTAGGTACCGAGATGAGATCCTCAGACCCCTTGTGAGACCATATGCTGGTGCGGTTGGCCCTGGGTTCCTCCTAATGCAAGACAATGCTAGACCTCATGTGGCTGGAGTGTGCCAGCAGTTCCTGCAAGATGAAGGCATTGATGCTATGGACTGGCCCGCCCGTTCCCCAGACCTGAATCCAATTGAGCACATCTGGGACATCATGTCTCGCTCCATCCACCAACGCCACGTTGCACCACAGACTGTCCAGGAGTTGGGGGATGCTTTAGTCCAGGTGTGGGAGGAGATCCCTCAGGAGACCATCCGCCACCTCATCAGGAGCATGCCCAGGCATTGTAGGGAGGTCATACAGGCACGTGGAGGCCACACACACTACTGAGCCTCATTTTGACTTGTTTTAAGGACATTACATCAACGTTGGATCAGCCTGTAGTGTTCTTTTCCACTTTAATTTTTGAGTGTAACTCCACATTCAGACCTCCAGGGGTTGCTTACATTTGATTTCCATTGCTTTTTGTGTGATGTTGTTGTCAGCACATTCAACTATGTAATGAACAAAGTAATTAATACGAATATTTCATTCATTCAGATCTAGGATGTCTTATTTCAGTGTTCCCTTTATTTTTTTGAGCAGCTTATTTACCGCACCATCTCCCCACAGGGGGACTCTTGGCGGTTTACAAAAATCGGGAATTAAAATTCAACAGTTAAAACAACATATATTACTCCATAATACCAAGAATGGAGAACACGGGGAACCAAAAGTTAATTAAGAATAATAAAGAACAGTGTGACTAGGTTCACATAAGATGCTGCAGGGATTAGGTAGTTAAAAGTTTCAGGCAGGATTTTTTCAGCCCTTCTTGGGAATGCCAGGCACAGAACCTGGGATGTTCTGCATATAAAGCATGGAGAGGTCTTTTTATTTTAGTGGTGAGCTACCTCCAGGCTCTGGACAAGACCATTTGACTGTGTTGGCCATCAAATCCTTCTAGACAGGATGGATTGTAAAAAGGCATCTGGTTTGACTTGCATTTTTTCTGGGCTACAATCCCTTAATTCTTAATAATACAATCCCTTGGTGCCATTTCTAGCTTTCTTATCCCTCTGACAACTCAGCCTTGATTGATAAAGCAGGGGAAATCAATCATGTATTGTCGAAGGCTTTCACGGCCGGAGTTCAATGGCTGTTGTGGGTCTTCCGGGCCCACAGAACACGGCCACACAGCCCGGAAGACCCACAACAGCCATTGAAATCAATCATATTAACTCTTTTTTTCCTCTGGAACACTAGAGTCATGGACACCAGGGCTTGCCAACTCCAACAGTGATAACTACAAGCTAAAAAGTTTTCCTAGACCGTGGAACCTCAGACTAAGGGTCCTATCACTTCCATCAATCCTTATTTTCCCATCATGACAACTACTGCTTGCTACTTTCCCAGCCATGTGATCCCTGAACCTGGACCAGTGATGACAGAAGGATCTCCAAAAGCTACCACTTTTTCTGAGCTGTTACTCCCCCACCTACATTTCTCTTTTGCTGGTAGCCTGCAACATGTAAATAACTAACTGCTGTTGAATTTGTTTTCTGTTCCTGTCACTCATCAGGAGTGGATTCTTGCTTGCCAACCCACCCATTTGGCTCTGGTTGCTGTGCTGCAAACAATATGAATATTGCGGCATTCAAGGTTAGCCATTAACGATAGTTTCTCTCAAAGCCTCCAAGTTTGTCAACAAAGCAAATGTCACTCAATGCAGCTCCCCACAATTTGGAGTCAGAAGAATGCCAAAAATGAAAGATTTCTCAGCAAATGAGAAGTAATTGTGTTAGCAAACACAGGGAGGCTCGTCTTGAATAACTGACTACATTTTCTCAAAGGCAAATTATACAGGAAGCGAGTCGCTGATTATTCCTCTTAAATAAAGGAATGTAAGAGGGAAAAGAAAGAGATAAAATGGCAGTGCAGTGAAGCTAAAGAGTTCTTTCAAAATAGCTTTGTGTAAGTTAAATGTTGGCCTATGTATGCAGCTCATGACTAGAACATGCGCACCATGGGCTTATTGCCATAAACACATTTGGGAAACAAATAACTCTGAGGCAATGTTCACATACACAGTGCTTTACATCACCAAAAAGCTTTTCATCTATTAGAATCAAAGAGTCCCCTTTGGGGGAGATGGGGCAGTGATATAAATCGAATTATAAATAAGTCAGTAAATAAAAATCTAGCAAGAGGACTGGATTCTGGAGGTTAACATTCCACAGCTTCTCCTTGCTTTCATTGCATGAACGAGAATTGGACGAGGTGCTGGACTTGGCCAAGAAAAGTCTGTGCTCAAATCCTCACTCACACCTACCAAGGCACCATAGAAATACTCTTCTAGAAGCATTAAAAAGTGAACGCTCAAAAATAGTGCTCCTCTTTAATGTGCCAGCCATGTCCTTGTTAGGTATCCCCTTGATTTTCTTTTTCTCTTAATTTTCTCTTCCCTGCAACAGCCAGCCAGTATTCAATATCTACAAAATATTCTGAAGCCTTCCTGAGTATTTGGAGCTCTTGCTGATCTCCAGTATCCCTGTGTCCTAGCTCCAATTATTTCCCACTGTAAAATTTTGGGATTTTCCCAAGTGTACTAATGTCTCTCTTTTGAGAAAGTATCTTGCAGTTTCGATCATGGAAAGATCTTGTTCTAACATGGAAATATAATTTACCGGATGCCCTTCATTCAGTCACTCTGATGTCTACTTTTCCAGGTTGTCTTGAGAACAAAAATGGGATAATTACTGTATGCACTGTGTACTGTGTTCTTTGAAAGAGGAGTGGAATAGAAATATTTTAAAACAAAATAAGTGCCTATATAGTTGCACACTTCCTGTCTTTTTCCATCAATGGTTTAATATATAGTTTGTTAATATTTGATCATATTGAAAGATAAAGCTGTATTCTTGTTCTTGCTGTTATTATGTTACTACTGTTATTATTCTTGTTTCTTTCCCCTATAAAATAACCTAAATGACCTTATATTTCCTGCCTCATACCAAAGACAACAAATGGATTTAAAAAATCCATAAATTATTTTTACATGTTTTGCTTTAAGGAAAATCTAAAACGGGACAAAATTAGCAAATTAAGAATGCAGTTGGTTAGATTTGAGTATAATAATTTGAAATGTAAATCAGAGCTAGACAGAAGATGCACTTCTGTGTTTCTTATTCTTAATTATTGCATCTGCAAACAAAAGACTCCCTCTCCCAGGCTAAATTATTATACTGGTGGAATAAAGAAAGCTTGGAGTAATCAGGAGCGAATTGTTGCATGGAAGGACAGTGATTTCCATTCTGTTTCTTTCCTGGAATTCTTAGTTAAAGGATCCTTTTGCACCTCGGGAAAATGGTGGATGACCAGCTATAATACAAAACACAGTTTATAAGCCTAATGGCTGCCCAAACATGATGGAAGGGAGCAAAGCCAGACTGTAGGAAAATCAGTAACAAATCAGCCATCAGTGTGCACAGAAAAGTTTATTAATTTTAGGATCTTCTCTTTTTCTCTTATAGCTCCAATGAACCCACATTTACGTAAGTACTGGAAATATTTTGTTGCTATATAAATTCAATTTAGATATTTCTTACTATTAATACGGCCTCTGGTTACTGTATCCACATACTACATACTTCTACTTAATTTATAATAATAATAATTTATAATAATAATTAATTGTATATTGTATTTTTATGTGTTTAAACGGAATTTTAATCTCTATGTTTGTAAACCGCCCAGAGTCCCCTTGTGGGAGATGGTGCGGTGATAGAAGTCGAAACATAAATAAATAAATAAATAAATAAATACTATATAATGCAAGGGGGAATAATATAATATCAGTATAGTGTATAATATAAACTGGGGATTTCACAATATAAATTTTGAAAACAGGCAAAGGAACAAAAGGGTATATTGAAACCAACATATATTAACAACAACAACAACAACAACAATAAACCCAGACAAGGGGTGAATTGAAGCACCAAGCACATCTTCAGATCCTTATTTTTCCTTTCAGAGGAAGAGAAAGCTGGAAGACATACTTCTAAATTTTTGGCCTGCTAAAAACAACAGGGAGTATGAACAATGATGTTATTTTATTTTATTTTATTTTATTATTTTATTTTATTTTATTTTATTTTATTTTATTTTATTATTTTATTTTATTTTATTTTATTTTATTTTATTTTATTTTATTATTTTATTTTATTATTTTATTTTATTTTATTTTATTTTATTATTATTTTATATTTTATTTTATTTTATTATTTTATTTTATTTTATTATTTTATATTTTATTTTATTTTATTATTTTATTTTATTTTATTATTTTATTTTATTTTATTTTATTTTATTTTATTTTATTTTATTTTATTTTATTTTATTTTATTTTATTTTATTTATTTTATTTTATTATTTTATTTTATTTTATTTTATTTTTTTATTTTGTATCCCGCCTTTATTATTTGTATAAATAACTCAAGGCGGCAAACATACCTAATACTCCTTCCTCCTCCTATTTTCCCCACAACAGCAACCCTGTGAGGTGAGTTAGGCTGAGAGAGAGTGACTGGCCCAAGGTCACCCAGCTGGCTTTCATGCCTAAGGCGGGACTAGAACTCTCAGTCTCCTGGTTTGCCATTGGCTCCTTCCTAGGGCTGAGAGACAGGGACTGGCCCAAGGTCACCCAGCCGGCTTTCATGCCTAAGGCGGGACTAGAACTCACAGTCTCCTGGTTTCTAGCCCGTTGCCTTAACCACTGGACCAAACTGACTTAAGGTACCAACTTCAAAAATGCCGCACCCCTGAGAAACCAGATAGTGTAGATTTTTCTTATTGGAGAGGGTTAATGGGCCAAATAGATGCCTTAAATATCATTCTTATCCATCCCAACTCTCCTTCTACCCCCCACCCTCCAAATTAGTAGCAAATTCTGTACCATCCATTCTGGTGGTCTAGTGGTTAAGGCAACAGGCTAGAAACCAGGAGACTGTGAGTTCTAGTCCCACCTTAGGCATGAAAGCTGGCTGGGTGACTTTGGGCCAGTCACTCTCTCTCAGCCCTAGGAAGGAGCCAATGGCAAACCAGGAGACTGAGAGTTCTAGTCCCACCTTAGGCATGAAAGCCGTCTGGGTGACCTTGGGCCAGTCACTCTCTCTCAGTCCTAGGAAGGAGCCAATGGCAAACCAGGAGACTGTGAGTTCTAGTCCCGCCTTAGGCATGAAAACCGGCTGGGTGACCTTTGGCCAGTCACTCTCTCTCGGCCCAACTCACCTCACAGGGTTGTTGTTGTGGGGAAAATAGGAGGAGGAAGGAGTATTAGGTATGTTCGCCATCTTGAGTTATTTATAAAAATAATAAAGGCGGGATAAAAATAAAAAATAAAAAAATAAAGTCTTGTGGTGCAAAGAAGTCATCCATGTTGCCACTTTAGAATTCCTCCCTTCTCCCACTCCCAAATGAGAACAATATTATGGTCCTGTCTACTCTAGAGGTTCTCTTGGGATGCAAAAATATTTCTGGGGGCCACATGTGTCATTTGCAAAGTTTAAAGCTGCCCATTACTAGACTAGGGCTGAAAGCAAGGACTTGACCAGATATGTAGTTAGGATAAGTGACAGCTCATGAAAGCTAACAAAGGGCTCCCTCATTCTATACTGCCTCCTTCCAAATGTTTGATGAATCTTCCAGGAAGCAAAGAAGGAAGCAACTTGAACTGCTGATATGCCTAGGTGATAGTCTAAACTTGTTGCTTCAAAGATATAGAGTAGGGATAGACAATGTGTGTTCCTTTCAGAAGTTCCTCCCTAATTCCCATCAGTTCTAGCCAGGATGGCCAAGGGTAAGAAATGGTGGAATTTGCAAGGCAACATTCAGAAGGCCATCTTGCCCATCTCTCTATCAATGCATCTGCACTCACCACAGAGGTCACCTTGAGGTTTAAAGTTCTACAAATATTCCTGAAATCAGGCAAAGTCTCTGGCAAGTTCCACAACTGTTTTTATATTTCCCCAATTATATAATTCCTACCGTTTCAATAGAAAGATAATTTATTACAGTTATGTTCAGAAAAGCTACTAAGCTACTATAGATGCTGACTCCTTTAGCTGTCTAATAACATTCCCATTCTTGGGGCCCATGTCCTAAAAATAGATTTAGACAATATTTATGAAGAGATCCATAGCAAACGTTTCCGTGTTACTTGTATTAAAATGCTTTCTTCTCTCCTTTGGTGCTACTGATCTCAAAGCTAATTTTAAAAAAATGTAATATCAGCATTGAGAACTGGGAAGCCCTAACTCATGAGCGTTTCAATTGGAGGTCAGCCTTTATTAATGGCGCTATGGACTTTGAAGAAGCGCGAGTACAGGGCGAAAGGGAGAAAAGAGCTAAAAGGAAGGCACGTCAGGCAAACCCTCATCATGACCGTCTCCCACCCGGAAACCTATGCCCTCATTGCGGGAGGTTGTGCGGATCCAGAATTGGCCTTTACAGCCACTTACGGATCCACTGTTAAAATTTTACCCTTGGAAGACAATCTTACTCGGCTACGAGTGATCGCCAATGAATGAATGCTACTGATCCAGGGTCTTTCTAACCCAATTGCAGCACTTCAGTGGCAGCCTACATTTTCATAGGTGCCTCAGCTTAGCTTAGAAAATTAACTTGGATTTCTGCCATAGTCACAAGTATTTGTGGAGTTTTAAGATTTTTATTGTTTTATTTATGATTGATTGTTAACCATTTTCAGCACTATTTTATAACTCAGAGCAGGTTATGAACTTAACAAATAATTCTATATATTTTTAAAAAACCTTAACTGAAGCATTGTGATTACAAAGTAGTTTTCTGAATAAGGAAAGCTAAAAGCCTTTGGAAATTGGTAGGCTGAAATGATTATTCATATGAACATGTGGTTGATCTGTTGGCAGGAGAATTCCACTGTGGCTTTGAAGATGGCAACATTTGTTTATTCACCCAAGATGAAAAGGACAACTTTGATTGGACAAGACAAAACATTGTCCTTCGAGACACAAAATACACCCCAAACACTGGACCCAGTGCTGACCGGTCAGGTTCCAAGGAAGGTAGAGTGTAATTCTCAGATGGCTTTTGCAATGAAAGATAAGATATGCCTTTCAACAATAAACGATCCACTTCTGATCCTGCCCATACACACAGACTCTTTACTCTTCTTTGAGAACAGCCACAATTAAACCTGTAAATCTGAACCTTAGTTTTCCATTTTGTCTAAACTAAGAAGCAATAGTTACATGCTTCAGAATGTGAGAAGGTACTAAAATAACTTCATACAAAAACAAAAACTATCTTGGCTGATCTCAAAAAAGCTAAGCTGGGTCAGGCATGGCTAATGTTTGGTTGGGAGGCTGGGAAGTTAAAAAAAACCTTTGAAGGTGGCAATGGTGAAATACTTCCATATTGTTGGCAAGGAAAGTATGTGATTATACTTGTGTACTCAACAAAACGTGAGCTTAACATGTGAGTCTTTACCGTTTTACCATTGATTGATTGATTGATTGATTTTATTGATCAAATTTCTGAGGGGAGGCTATTCCACAGAGAAGGCACTCTTTTTGAAACATAGCATCTATGGTCCTCCACTAACACCCACAATACCACATAGAAACAAGGAATTATCAACAGTTTTTCCAGGGGTGCGTGAGTGTGATGGATTGATTCTGGTTGGAAAAGGTGGTCTTTAAGTACCTCATACATTAATAATAATTAAAGAAAAAAAACATTAAAAATATGGTAGATTCCCTTTTATATAACTTTTACCTGTCTGAGCATCAGTTACAATTAACGTCTGGGTCCATTGTTCAAAAATATCCTTCAATATGTCCAGTGTTAAAATATTTTGCTCCATTCTGTATTAGTAAGTCAAATTTGACTGTTCTTCTCCTTTAATTGTAATCTTTAGTTCGTCTGGTTCCCTCTAGTGTCCAACCTTCAAAGTCTCATCCTATCATTTTTTTAAGAGAATTCAAAACAAAAGCATTTTCCCATGGGAAGGATTCTTATAATTAATTCCAAAATCTTATTTCAAATCCATCTGGACCCTTAGCCCATTTGTAAGTTACCAAAATCAACATTCTAATCACCTTTTTGCTGTTTATTCCAAAGGAATTTAAGTCCTTAAACTTGTATTTAAAACTTCTTTCGCTAAGAATTGAAGGAGGCTCACCCGATGCTGTAAAACTTGTCGATCCAAAGGTTCCTAATACCTGAAAAGCAGTTAACAAGCAATTTCCAGAAGTGATTAGAAAAGTATGTGAACCCTGGGTTGTTTTGAAGGTGCTGACTGCGATTTGAGCAAAAAGATGGCTATTCCCTCGTCTCCCAGAGCTCTAAATCTGCCAGAGACTGCTGTCTTGTGGTCTCCTCACAAGGAGCAACTTTATGGAGTACTTGTGGGCAATCTCAAGTCCTCTCCTTGTCCGGAGAGGAATTACGAAGAGCCTCTCTACTCGCTGGCTCTTCATTCCGCTGTGGTCATTGGCTCCGCTTTTAGCAGAGCCATCTTCAGTTCACCATTTCTTCCCTGCAAGTCCCTTTCTGAGCATCCTGATTCTTTTCTAAATTTTGTAACTTCTACCTTATATATAAGCCACCCTGATTTAGTATTGATAGTATAAATACTAGGAGCATGAACGTCTGCCCATGATGGATCAACCTTTGAAACAGTTGCAGCAACTTGCAACAGACAGCATCAGTTCCTACCATTACCAGGGTACTTGAAACTGGAGCAAAATAGCATTGTGACCCTCAGGTCCTGCTTGAGGGTTTCCCATAGGTGCCGGGGAAAGTGCTGTACTAGTAAGTCTTCAGTTTGTTTATGTGCTTGTATTCTTAAGTGTGTGCACTGTTCCCAGCCTCCAGAGAAGAATGCTTTCCTTGTTAAATGTGGCATCTCACAATTTCATGTTATTCTTTTTTTTCCCCTTCTAGGATTTTTCATGTACATTGAAGCATCCAGTCCCAGAAAAGAAGGTGATAGAGCAAGACTCATTAGCCCAGTTTTTAGCATCCCTCCCAAAAACCCATATGGAACTACTAATACTGCATATTGTTTCAGTTTTTATTACAACATGTATGGTCAACACATAGGTGAGTAATCGTCATCTTTCATCATTGTCGCAAAATCAGTTTTTTTTTTACAGAGTTTCTTAAGATAGCAATCAGACTATGTCTGTGTGTCTGAGTCCCACCAAATTACCTGAATGCTAATGAACTTCAGAAAAAATCAGATTGAAATTAGGTCTGCTTCAGCAGAGGCTATTTCAATTCAAACATCTCCTGAATCTTTCAGAATTGGCCCTTGGTTCTAGATGTGAGATACATATGAATTCAACACACATATCTTCTCATAAGACTCTTTTCTGTAATCTGAAGTCCAGACAATTCTAGCAAAAGAAGTTATGATTGTAGCCCACAACACTTGTTTAAGTGATCCCCTGATTACCCCAAATTTCCCCAGACCATTCCAAAATGGGGGGATGAAATTCCTTTATTTTGGGGGAGGTTTTGGGGTTTCAAAGGCAAAATGAGTGCTGTAAGACAGAAGCTTAAGGTAACTTTTCAGTCCTTGGAAAACCCAACCTCCCTAAACATTAATTAATTAATTAATTAATTAATTAACTAAACATTAATTAATTAATCAAATTTCTATCACCGCCCATCTCCCTCCTCGGGAGGAACTCTGGGCAGTTTACAATAAGATAATTTATTAAAACAAGAAGGATAAAATATAAATACAATATACAATTATTAATAATTATAAAATCAGAATAAAATCCAAGTGGCAAAAGTGGCAGAAAGGTCTAACTCAATCCATGTGTGAGAGGAGCACTCTAAGGAACTAACCATCCCCAAGAGTAACTATTCCCTTTCCGGCCCCAGACAAGGTGGCAGAGCCAAGTTTTTGTTGGAGTGTGTGTTTCCTTCCGCACGCAGATTATCAGAAAGCGATTAGCATCCAGAGACCAATAAATGACGCCAGTCATTGTAGTAACTTAGTTGCAGTTGTATTAGTTACTCATACAAACAGATACTATTTACAGTATTCTTCCAGATCCCTGGAAATGTTACAAAATCACATACCAAGTAGTAGAAACAAACAGAAATATAAGCGAACAGGAACGGAAGAAGTAAGCAGAAGGCAGGGTGGGGAGGGCGGGCAGGTTCTTTTATACTCTTCAGCCTGGATCACGGGCTGCCTGACCTTTTAAAGTTTGCAGGTGTTTACCTAATAAGGCTTTATTGCTGAGACTTACTCCTCAAAAGAATAATACACCAACAGTTTTCAGGTTCCTCCGGAAGGTCAGGAGCAATGGGGCTAACCTCACCTCCGGGGGCAGGATGTTCTAGAGGGCGGGAGCTACTGCAGAGAAGGCTCATCTCCTGGACCCCACCAGATGGAATTCTCTTACAGACGGGGTCCGCAGCATGCCCTCTCTGTATGATCGGGTGGGATGGGTTGATGTATTAGGGATGAGGCGGTCCCTCAGGTAACCTGGCCCTATGCCATGTAGGGCTTTAAAGGTGATAACCAACACCTTGAATTGGACCCAGAAGCAGATTGGCACCCAATGCAGCTCGCGTAATAGAGGTGTTATGTCTGCCAATCTAGGGGCACCAACGATAGCTGGCGCGGCTGCATTCTGGACCAGCTGTAGCTTCCGGATACTCTTCAAGGGTAGCCCCATGTAGAGTGCGTTACAGTGGTCTATATGGGAGATCACAAGGGCATGAGTGACTATGCGTTAAATGATCTGCCAAAACACATGCCCGTTTAGCAACATCTTTCATTTCCCCTCTGAATTTTCATGCATATGGCAGTGGTCTGCCAGCCTTGATTTTCCCAAGGAGTGGATGGTTTAAGGAGCAAAATGGTTCTCTTAATCTTTTGCAAGGTTTAAGATACCTATTTCAACTCTCAAAAATCCAAAAAAAGAGGTACACGTGGATATAAAAAAAATTAACCTGCACCCCTCCAACTGCAAGGAAGTTGTACATCCCTTATTCTAAGCCAGTATTTCTCAACCTTGGCAACTTTAAGATGTGTAGACTTCAACTCTCAGAATTCCCCAGCCAGCATGGCTGCCTGGGGAATTCTGGGAGTTGAAGTCTACACATCTTAAAGTTGCCAAGGTTGAGAAACACTGTTCTAAGGTATTAAACTGAATCATGTCACATCACTCCATCCAGAAAGTCTTCCACCAGGTGCAATATCACAAGACATTTGACAGTGTTTTTTTTTCATTCCTTGCAAATTAATCACAATCTGTGCTATGGGACCATAGACACCATTAGGTTAGGAAGAATTCTGACCAAAAACAATGTGTATCGCATGGAAAAGGGTTCCCACTCGCTTTGCTTTGAGCCCCTCTCTCCTATTTTATAAGCTCAGTATTTTTCCATTTCAGCTTGTTCAAAGACCCCTTTCAGGTCTTTGTGGCACTTGAGGCTGGCAGACCACTGCCATATGCATGAAAATTCAGAGGGGAAATGAAAGATGTTGCTAAATGGGCATGTGTTTTGGCAGATCATTTAACACTTTTTTGAGATGAGAACAACATTTCTCTCTGAAGTTGCACAGCCAGTCAGGATGAGCTTATAAACTTTCCTCAAATATCCCCATAGATATATCTGGTTGAAGGATGTCTTCTGTGTAGTTGGAACTGTTGGACAAAATTCTTTCTGATTTCAAAAAGAAAGAAACAACATCATCTGTTGGTTTTGCTGCTGCTGCTGCCGCCATTGTTGTTATTATTTCACTTTCCAAACTCACAACATATTTTTTTTAAAAAATGAGTCAGCTAAATTAGCGCAACAGAAGTGCTAAAATAGAATCAATCAAGCAATCAAACTTTATTGATTAGCCCTTAGACCATATCAGAATAAAAGATTAAACAGTAAATGTTAATACAACTCTATATAAAATTAATATAAAAAGACAAGTTGAGTAAGAAGTAAATAAAAATATGGTAGATAAGTATACATATAAGTGAAAATACTTATATTTCCGTGTCATCCCTACAGTTTACCCCGATCAACCCCACATATGTAGATCTCAAGCATATTGATTTGCTTAAATACAGAGCTGTATTATATGATATTTTTGGGTCTTGGCCACACATAAAATATGTTGTTCTAATATGCTAAAATAGAAAAATTGAATAAATTTGACACTGGAGTTGAAGCAAAGTCCCCTCCTTAATATGGTTTAGGAGGGAACTGAAAACTTTTCTTTCCCTAGGTTTTTACTCGTACTGTTTAAGCTTTTGTGTTTTATGTCGCATATGTTTTAATGTTGTTTTTAATAGAGATTTTCACTGTACCTTGTAAGCTGCCAAGAGCCATTAAGGGACTGGGTATCATATAAATGTTTTATATAAATACATATATACCATATAAAGAAAGCAGTGCAGAGCTAAATGATCATGGCAAACTAGAAATGTTCCCTGATGTGAAGGAGGATATTTGGGGAAGGGGGTTCTATAGCACAAGGTCAATGTAGAGTTTTTTTCTGTATTTAAAAGGTTTTAATTATACTGTTAATGATGAAAACCCTCTCCCCCTTGTAGCCATCAGCTGGCTGCATTTTTTTTTCACATGCTGCCCACTACACAACATGGTTCTGGTGCATTTTGGATGGGGGGGGGGCGTTATTTAATGTCATTAATTGCACCACATTGCAAGGGAATGCAGACCAATTAAAATAAACCAAAGAGAAATAAAAACCACAGCAGAAATTATTTGCTGCATCAAGCCATAACACTCTGTACAGCGCATTCTAGGAAACTAAATGATGGTCATAAACTACCAAGAGCACAACATGAAAAGGTGAAGGGAAATAGACTGTTGCTGTCTCACACTTGCTTCCTGCTGTATTAGAAAGTACATTACTTTAAAAATAAGCACATCTCTTTTTAATCTCCAATATGAAAATGCACTTCACCGAAATACATTTTACGGTACTTTTCGGAAATGTATGCAGTCCAACTTACATGTGGGAGGGCAGCAATTCCACAATTGAGGGGCTCTGCTGGAGAATGTCCTTCTGCATCAGATTCCCGTGTGGGGGAGGGCAGGTGAATGGTCAAGAGAACTGTCGTGAAAATGGAACCAGTGGGCAGAAAGCCATTGTGATGCAGCCTATGGAGATCCTATAATGTTCTATTCGGCTGGTGAAGGACAAAATAGTTGGATTCCTCCTAACAATACACCCTACTCATTGGGAATTTTCATGTCATAAACAGATTTGTAACTTAGGCTTTCCACCCATATGCTATTTTTTAAAATGCCTTGGTTGCATTTCTTATCATTAATAAGTTAAAGGTATCTCCTCTCGCATTATACTCCTCAAACAATAGTATGAAGCAGTTGGCTATGGTTGAAAATAGTGCCCAATTAGACAGTGGACTAATCCAGCAACCAGGTTAAGTCTTGTGTGAATCTAGCCACTGTGAAATCCCTTCAGGTTTACCAATTAACTGTATTGCCTCTTCCTTTCATATATATTAGTCCAGTTCCAAAGAAAAGCATCTTCTGCTCCTAAAATTAAAAAAAAAGTAATCTTGACTGATATGCTTTGTGACATCACCTTCATCATCGCTCACCCCCAAGAAAGCTAAATACAACCCTGGCAAACTCAAAGTTTGCCCATTTATGCCATAGTAAATTAGTTATTATTTAATATATGTTTAAAGACTTTTTGTTACTTACATCTTGGGTAATAGAAATAATGCTTTTTTTCTCTCTCTCTGTTGGTCATATACAACTCATACACAAATAGTTGCATAGTAATTGTGGAGTCCTTGGTGCTCTCTGAGCTTGGTTGTTTGCTTCCAGACATTTCATTACCTGACTAGGTAACTTCATCAGTGCACTGATGATCTTTCCTAGTGACGAACACTGATGATGTTACCTAGTCAGGTAATGAAATGCCTGCAAGCAAACAACCAAGCTCAGAGAACACCAATGACTCCACAGTTCAGCCCTGAGCTACATATATTCTCTCCTATTGCATAGTAATTGCAATCGGTGCTGGGTACCTGAGGGACCGTCTTATCCCAAACAATCCACCCGCCCCACCCAATCATGCAGGGAGGGCATGCTTTGGATCCCATCAATAAAAGAATTCCATCTAGCGGGGTCCAGGAGGCGTGCCTTCTCTGCAATAGCACCCGCCCTGTGGAATATCTTGCCCCCAGAGGTGAGGCGGGCACCCTTGCTCCTGGCCTTCAGGAAGTCTTTAAAGACCTGGTTCTGCCGCCTTGCTTGGAACGAAGGAAATAATAGTTCCTCCTGGGGGCGGTTGGCTTAGTAATACCCTCCTTTTAAGAACTTACCATCTTGGATTTTTCTATTTATTATTATAGTGGATTTTAGATGTATAGGTTTTAATTGTTTTTATGATATTGTTGTAAACCGCCCAGAGTCTACTGTTGTAGAGATGGGCGGTGATAAATTCGAATGATAAATAATAAATAAATAAACTTCTATATTGTTTTTACAGTTTTTATTTCAGATTTTTAAAGGCACCTCTTTCTTCTCTTAACACTCCTGAAACCCCCTCCCAAAATACATCAAAACTCTGCTCACTGTTGGGGTGTGTCCCCCCATATGCCATGCAGAACTGAATGCCATCCATGAGCTGGAAGACATTAGCCCTCAAAGAGAGGAAGAATTTTTGTTTTCAAAGAAAATTACCGAAATGTTGCCACTGAAATGCAGGAAAGCGCAAAAAAAAAAAAACAAAAACAAACAAACCCTATCCTGCCTACTTTGAATCATCACCCTGTCTTTCCCCATCCAAAAACTGTTTACTCCTTCTTAGAATATATAATCCTCCTTTGTCAGGACCATATTCCATGCACGTAGCATAGTGGACTGTGATTCACACAAGGTTACGCAAAACTAAATTTATTACGGTTGTTAAATTTAACAACAGAATTGTCTGGGGCGAAGCACAGAACTTGGAGTTGAGGCAGAGAACTCTCAGTGAAATGGAGCATCTTGCTAACGCCATATTACAACGTCTTCCTTCTATGGGATGGAAAAGCAAAGCATTGCAAGCACATTAAAATGAGGCAAACTCAGCATGCAGACTCAGTGCATGCAATAGAGGGACAGTCAGCAAAGAAAGGCAGAAAATACCAGAGGCCTAAATTATGCTGAAATCCATACTCCAATGCTTTGTTGAACTGACCTCTTTCGGCTTTTGAATTTCACATTTCTTCTTTTGGTTCCACATCTGCCACTGTGTCTCAACCTCCTAATATTCTTGCTGTTCTCTTTGTTTTTCTTTAATTGTGTATATGTGTGTGTCTGTGCTTTTTTTTGAAGGAACATTAAATGTTTATTTGCGGTTAAAAAGTCAGACTTCAACAGAAAGCCCATTCTGGTCTACAAGTGGGAACAAAGGACAACATTGGTTTCAGGCCCGTGTAAATATACATCCAAACTCATCATTTCAGGTAAGAATAGATGATAGCTCTCCCTTAAGGAGGATCAAAACACTGCGGGTAGTCATAGTTTCCCCACCATTCACTGCTTTGTCTCTTAATAAAAAACTGATTTCACGTTTTATGTACAAGTGGCTTGCATAACATCTGTAAAATTGCACTGGATGCTGCAAGTGTATGCTATAGTAAATGCACTAAAATGTATTGGTAATGTTGTTAAACCCAAACAGTACAGTTCACAGCAGCAACAAAAGCCCAATAAAATCTGAGTATTTTTAATTACATAATCTCTTTCCATGAAGAATTCCAAAATGAGGACAGCTTCAATCAAGGCAGCCCTGCTCTCTGATGACATATAAAGATAGGGCTTTTAGCAAGGCCTCTGTACCAGACCATGTTGGTAGGGCCCATGATTGATTTTAAAGATAAGCACTGACACTTCGAAACTGGGTCTTTATCGAGATCGGTTAGGTCTGGAGAACTGTGAATCTGCTGACATTTGTGCTTATCGGATGAGATGTGCTATCAGAATTGTCTTGGGCAAATCTATCAAATTTGATTTCACTCAGGGTTGTTGTTAAGTATTTTTGTTTTTGTTGCTTTCATTTTTCCAATTCATTTCCACATCAGGTGTCTTAAAAAACATCCCTGGACATCTGTATGCAGTATGGGCTTTCCCCTACCCCTATAAATACGTGCATTTTTGCATGCACTTTTCATCACCTGTGCCTATTTGAAAATGATTTTCCCAAATGAAATGCACCCATTCCCTAATAGGAATATTTTTAAATGCATTCTTTGAGTTGCAAAGCGTTACCACATTTAGAAAGGTGTGAATACTTAGCTTATGGCTGTATATGTATATAGATCTGAGACGTGCAAACTGAGTAAATATACCAATCGAAGAGAATAAATATATATTAAAGGGAGTAAATATATATTAAAATGCAATGTAAATGAGCTTCTCCTTTCCTCCTAGCAGTTAAGCACTCTCAGGCCTTGAGCTAGATTCAACCACCAAAACTGAACACTGGATCTTCCAAAACAGGAACAGCCAGTAATCCATCTAAGTGAGATCTCTGTGCCAGCACCCCACAGTTCAGGAAGTGGCAGCAAAACACTCATTTTAGATGATGGCAGATAATGACAGGAGCAGCAAATAGTCTCACTGTCACTGCCTGGACTGACTTGGGAATATCTACAATAGGTGCAGTATCTTTAGCATCCTTTTTCCTCTTACTTTTTTAACATCATTTTTATAGTCTGGGAGAGAGCTGGTCAGACATGTATACAAAGCAGATGCTGCTGCTGCTGCTGCTGCTGCTGCTGCTGCTGCTGCTGCTATTATTATTATTATTATTATTATTATTATTATTATTAATATTATTATTCTCTGTTGCAAGATGCTGCTCTGTAATACATGTATTTATCTGAAGGGAGGCCTCTAGAGGACTCTGACGGCCAAGGTCTAAAATTACCTACCGATACCGTTAGGAAATACTAGAAAAATTCTGCCTCTTTGTGCTGTAAACTCCCTGAGAAATAAATCATTCTCGTTCTCATATGCTTCTGTGTGTCCCTACAGTTGTGCTACAACTCCAGCTGCTGGCCCTTTGCTTGAACAAGGATCCTGACTAAAATACCGACTATTTTTGTCAGTCTGGAAACAAGTGCAGATCAGTTTCAAAAAATCAAGACTGTTGCTCAAGGTCATATTATCCATTCTAAAATGCAAATTGGCACAGCTCAAAAAGAATGTTCATGAGGGGGGGGAAGAGAATGGGATTAAAAATAGAATCCATCCATCAATCTATATGCTGAGCACCATTTCCAGAGTGCCATTATGAACTGAGCATTGCTTCCTGAGATTCCTCTATAATCAGGGATTTTTCAGATACCCCCTCCCCTCCATCATCTCAAACAGCTCAAACCAAGCTGTGCAAAATCCAACCCCCCCCCCTGTTTTTTAGGGTGTAATAACTGTTCAACTACTAGGTTCTGTATCCTAAATGAGCCAAAACATAGACAGGCTTCTATTACAGTGGCGTTCTAACCATCACTGCTAGAACATGAGAAAAGAGAAATAAATAAACCGAGGGAACAAGCATAGCTAAGTAAATCAGAAAACATAAAAGCTAGTTCTGAGCTGAGCTGATGGAAGTTTCGGCTTATGATTAAAAGGATGTTCCCCATAGCTAACAAAATTAAAAGGGGAAGGGGGGGGCAGGTGCTGTTTCAGAAAATGAAGAGGAGAAGAAAAAAGCTCATATCTTATGCCTCCCTTTAAAATAAATTGGGCTTTTCCAGCTCAACTTTTAAAACTCCCTTTAATAGAATACAGTATAGTGATTTAGGTGCCATTTTCCTTTCCAGGTTCCTCTTCCTCCACCCCCCATCCAGACCCTCAAAAAATCTTATTTGGGGATAATCAGGGAAGCTTCTGGTCACTTGCAATGATCCATCATGCAGCTTCATGCCCTCAAATCCTGAGCTGCAAATGACAAGATCTACAGCCAAGGGAAGCCTGGCGGGATCCTGTGGTACAACCAAGGGGGTCCTATGATCTTTGGCAGTAAATATGGTTTACAGCCAAAGAGCACAGGACTCCTGCTGGGACTGATCCTCTAGCCAGCCAAAGAAGCCCCATGACTCCCTTTCTCACTTCCCAAGAATAATGGGTGAGAACAGTTTAACACTGGAACCAATTACCTGGAGAAGCAGTGGGTGCTTCTTTACTGTCCGTGTTCAAGCAGTGGGTGGGCTGCCCTCAGAAATGCTGTCATTTGGATTCCTGCACAGGCCAGGTAGCTGGACTTGATGGCTTACGCATCCCTTCAAACTGTAATTCTACCATTTGTACAGACTGCGGGCTCTGATCACAAATAATGGCAGCGGGATACAAGTTTCTCAACAGGGAAGTTGTCCACGTTTTCAACATCTCCTTTTGGTATTGAGAGATTTCAGTCTTCATGCTCTGGCTGTGGGTCTGGAAAGATTCAGCAGTTCATGGCCTACTTGGCAACCCTGGGTTTGTCCCAGGTAAACCTGGGCCCTGTGTATACAGGTTAACATATGCCGCAAGCAGGGCTTTCCAAAGTTTTCCCGCGGCGACACACCAACCGCTGTTGGTGTGTTGCCGCGGGAAGACCCGGAAGTGCCGCCGTTGCGGCAGCGCGCAAAAACCCGGAAGTGCTGCTGCCGCTTTCTGGTTTTTGCGTGCCGCCGTTGGTGTGTCGCCGCGGGAAAACCCGGAAGTGCTGATGATTATCAGCGCTTCCGGGTTGTGTGGCGACACACCAGACTGTGTGTGGCGACACAATTTTGTGTCGCCACACACAGTTTGGAAAGCTCTGGCTGCAAGTAATTTTGCCTCTGAGCAGTTGATATGATCGTATTACTTTTAACCTATAAAGCCCTATATGGCATGGGTCCCAGATATCTTCGGGATTACTTCTTCCAAGTAGAATGGACTCCCCCAATACCGAGAACACTGACCTGTTTCCGGTGGCTGCCATCGGCCTAGCCACATGGGACAGCAGACATTTTGAGCTGTTTTGTCAACTTCCCCGGGATTTTATTATGGGACAATCAGAGACTAAAACTGGCTACTGTTGTGATGCTTTGTGGCTTGGGACAGCCCTGCTGTTACATCGTGTGGCCTTGAAGACAGAATACAGAAACTGGTTTTGTGATGTGTAGGATTCTGGCAGGAGGTATTGGGAGGAAGCTGGAAATTTTTACCCATTTATTGGGTGGGGAAGGCTCTGGTAGTAGTTGAGGGGTTGAGAGAGTGTTTTTTGCCCCCCTCTTTTTTCTGCTAGGTGAGATCCGGGGATCGGGGGAAGGGCAGAGGAAGGAGGTTGAGTGATTGGATGGGAAGTGGAGGGTTACTGGTCGAGTGCTGAATGCTGGGCAGAAGCACTCAGGTGCTAGTGCCAGTTTGCTTTTTGCCTGGCTCTGAGGTGAGGTGTGATGGGGCCCACAGACCTTGAGTGGGAGGGCAAGGGTGGGAATGTTGTGGAGGGAGGAAAGGCAGAGGAAAGGCAGGCAGTGACATCATGGTGGTGATGGGCTTACAGAGATACGCCAGGAGACAGGAGGCGGGCCGCTCTCAGGGAAGGTGGCTCCCTTGTAGTCATCCGTAGACCTGGTCAGCACTGCAACAGGCCCAGGATTTTGCCTGTTGCTGCTGAATGCCAGGTTGACCTGTCATAAGGCCTCCATCATCCAAAATGTCATTCTGGGTGAGAAGGCCAACCTGCCACATACCACTGAGACCTAGATGGGTGCACAGGGGGATTCCCCTTTCAGAAATGTGCCCACCTGAGTTTCATATAAATGTAATAAACAAACAAACAAACAAACAAACAAACAAATGGCATCAGCTGAGACTTTGGGGCAGGGTTAGGGGTGCAGCTGTTGTCATCCAGGAGACTCTGGTGGCTGTCAGGGACGCCGATAGTCAGATGTGAGAGTTGATAGGTTAGGTTCTTATTGCTGTGGTTATTGTTTTTATGTGCTTTTACGCTATTTTAATTGTTTTTTCGCTGTGTTTTTATGTTTATGTTAACTGTTGGTAATCTATTATGTGGAGTCTTTGGTGCTCTCTGAGCCTTGTTGTTTTCATGCAGACGTTTCATTGCCAGGCTAGGCAACATCTTCAGTGCGAAAAGGGAGTGGAACTTGCTGTCTGTTTATATACCTTGGCTTGTCCTGCCTGTGTTGGTGGGGGTCTTGTACTCTCCTTGGTAGTTCCTTGATTGGGCTGTTGTGTGCTGTTTGGGTGATTGACTGAGTTAATAGTTCCTTGATTAAGGTCTATTGTGTTGTTTGATTGCTCCTCTGCTGCTAATCTTGCTGTTAATCTATGCATATCTTGTTGTTGATTGCTGGCCAGGGGTGTTCTGGTCTTCTGGCTATTCTATTGTCTCTTATGAATGGTATGTAAATGTTGTTAACCTCTATGTGTCTGTTGATGGCTGCTTTGTCTGAGTGCCAAGCTTCCAGGAATTCTCTAGCATTTTTGGATTTGGCCTGGTCTAATATGTTCACAGTTTCCCAGTTGAAAGTATGGTTAAGTCTGTCCATGTGTTGTGAGATTAAGGAGTTTTCATCATGTTTTCTGACTGCTAGTTGGTGTTCGTGGATGCATTCTGCTAGTCTTCTGCCAGTCTGTCCTACATAGTGGCTGTTACAGTCCTTACACTGTATGTTGTAGATAACTCCTGTTTTTTTTCTTCTTGGGCTACTGGGTCTTTTGGTTTACTTACAATGTTCTGAAGGGTTTTGGTTGGTTTGTGTGCTACAGTGATGCCGTGTGGATGTAACAGTCTATTAGTAGTTTCTGAGATGTTTCTGATGTATGGCAGTGTAATCCTTTTCATAGCTTCTCTTGGTTTTGCTGTGGTGGGTTGAGTGGTCAGGCACTTTTTGATAAAGTTGTGTGGATATCCATTTTGCTGGAAGATGCTATATAAGTGGTCTGTTTCCTTTTTCTGGTGTTCTGGGTTGCTGCAGTGTGTTTGTGCTCGTCTGAATAGTGTTCTTACACAGCTCCTCTTGTGTGAGGTTGGGTTATTGCTTTGATAGTGGAGCACTTGGTTAGTGTGGGTAGATTTCCGGTAGACTTGTGTTTCTAGAATGCCATCATTTCCTCTACTGATGAGGATGTCCAAGAAGGGTAGTGTGTTGTTGTTTTCTTCTTCCCTTGTGAATTTTATTCCTTTGAAGATGTTGTTGATGGCTTCATGTGTTTCCTCCAGTTGATCCTTTTTTATTATGACGAAGGTGTCATCTACATACCGGATCCATACTTTGGGTTGTATGTGTGGGAGTGCTATCCTTTCTAGACGTTGCATTACTATCTCTGCTATGAGTCCTGAGAGTGGTGATCCCATAGGTGTTCCTTTGATTTGTTGGAATATTTGTCCATCAAACTGAAAGTAGGTGGTGAGGCAGAGGTTGATGAGGTCCATGATTCTGGGTATTTTGATCTTGGTGTATCTTGTTAGGTCGGGTGTGTTACGTAGAACTGCTGCCATGGATTCAATCGCTGGTGCTTGGTCTATGGATGTAAAGAGTGCAGTGACATCGAATGACATCTATTATGTAATTATAGCATTATACAAAATTGGTAAATGATAAATAAATAAAATACCCTTCAAATGTTTGCCCTAACCCAAAGAATGTGAAAGATACCCAGAAAGCTGTTGTTAAGATACAACACACAGAGGGTCAAGAGTCTTCTCCTCAGAGGTAACTGAACAATCTTGTTATATGATGTGCACAACCATTTACACCATTTCCCTGGAGGAAAAAACCTGTCCTGTTGAAATCTCATCTTAAATCTCTTAGTCTCAGAAACTGAATTCTTTGCAGTTCCCTGTGGTTCTTTCTCACAATATTAAGGGCTATAGGGTGAAATCTTACTAAACATTTCTAGCGGTGGGTGGCCCTATATAGTCTAAAGAGGGCAAGTTAAGCATGCATAATGATAGAGGACAAAATTGGAGGGATGGTCTTGGAAAAAAAAACCTGTCCAGTGCTTCGCCACCTCCACCGCCTGACCTTCAGCCCGAAACCTGTACCCCTCTCTCAGCTTTATTATAAGTTCTCTGCTTCCCCAAAAGTAACAGAGCAAGATTTGGGACAACCAGATCTACTGCTCCAGAGCTGCCTCTAACCCATTCCCCACTTTGGTTTTTTGTGTATCATGCATGTAAAACTCATTACTCATTTCCCCCAAGTTATATTTCCCATTTGAGAGCTAGTGCAGAGGAGTTTTCTTGTCAGAAAAAAAAGAGAAAGAGGGAAGAGAATTATATTGGCAGTTTTGCTAACAAATTGGTCTGTAGAGTTTTCTCTCCAGGAACTCCTGATTCTGCAAAGTTCCTTACAAGTGCATTGATCAGAACTGGGGCTCTGTAACATGTCTCTCTGGAGTTGGGGACAATGTGTGCATTCATTTTGTTGTTCCCGCTGCTGTTGTTTGTGGGTTGGTTTCTGTTTCTGTTTTTGTTTGCAAAGACAAGTAGCTTTACATTCCTTCCTTACCGTAGGGAATAGCTAATTGGGTACATGCACAGTAGAAATTAGATGGACAAATAGTATGCACAATGTTTTGCCAGGAAAATGGTTATTGTACACCCCACTGGGGAAATTTTGCGTCACTCAAAAATATCCTTAACTCCCTCCACTTAAATGGATTAGCAGGGTTGATCTATCACCCTTGTATTTACTTGAGGTCTTAACTTATCTCATCCATATATCTTAGACATAACTGGGGTAGGATTTCATTTCAATCAGAATTTGCCACCTTTTGTGACCTTGGAATTTCTAGACTCAACCCTAGTAGGATGTGAAAATGCCCCTGAGGATGTTTAGAGTGCATTTTCCCTCAGCACAACCAGATTAATTAGATCAGCCTTTCTCAACCTTTTGACCCTGGAGGAACCCCTGAAATATTTTTCAGGCCTTGGGGAACCCCTGCACATTCAGGCTCAGATACAGGGCAGAGGTTACAAAATTATTATATTTGTTTCATGTATAGGCCTGTATATATGCATTAACAGTGTTCTTAAACTAAAAATAAAGAATGAAACTTGCCTCTTTAATGTGAAGTTGTCCAAATTTGAAATAATTTTCAAAATTAATTGTGGTCTCCCAGGGACCTCTCATAGAACCCTAGGGTGCCACGGAACCCTGGTTGAGAAACCCTGAATTAGATCCTCTCCCAGAAACCTCATCTATGTGGTGAAGCAGGGTTTCTAATTCATGGATATGAACTTTAAGGAATGATAAACTATCATATCTATTAAATACGTGTTTAATATTTAGAGTATTGGTGTAGTAGGCTGACCATACGTCCCATTTTGAATGGGACAGTCCCGTTTTTTTACATTTTTCAACCGTCCCATCGTTTTCATAAAAATCTCAATTTTGTCCCATTTTTCAAACCCAGCGGGAATGGCGCGGAAGGAGGATCCAAGCCGGAGCATGGACTGGGGGCAGGGTTTGCAGGCGGGAGCCAATCACGTGGACCGGGGGCAGGGTTTGCAGGCGGGAGCCAATCGTGCAGACCGGGGGCAGGGTTTGCAGGCGGGAGCCAATCGTGTGGACTGGGGGGTGGGGTTTGCAGGCGGGAGCCAATCGTGTGGACCAGGGGGTGGGGTTTGCAGGCAGGAGCCAATTGCGCAGATCGGGGGCAGGGTTTGCAGGCAGGAGCCAATCGCGTGGACCGGGGAGTGGGGACCCCTGCCTTTTTCATGAATATGGAATATTACATAAGACCCCATCCCATTTTGCCATCCTAAAATATGGTCAGCCTATGGTGTAGTGATCAAGGCACCAGGCTAGAAACCAGAAGAGTGAGTTCTAGTCCTTCCTTAGGCACAAAGCCAGCTGGGTGACCTCAGGCCACTCTCTCTCAGCCCTAGGAAGAAGGCAAAGGTAAACCACTTCTGAAATCTTGCCAAGAAAACTACAGGGATTTGTCCAGGCATTTCCTAGGAAGGTGCGCGCGCACACACACACACAAAGAGAAGTATTAAGCAGGTACAGATTTTCTATTTCAGCAATCAAGTTGATCATTCAGCTTCTTTGTTATCATCTAGCAGTCATTTGGATTTTTGCAGCCCAGATCAGATTGCAATAACTTTAGACTCCATTCTCTTTCTCAGTTCTTAGCTTCTTCAATGAGGCCATCCAGTAGTCTTAACTTTGTTCTCTCTTGAGCCAGAGCAATGCTACACTTCAGTGCTAGTCCTACAAAGCCATCTGTAAATTCAGTTCAGCATTCAGCATGCTGAATATAGGCTCAAAATTAGAATAAGGATTAGGGTTAGGCTGGAACCTGAAATTTGATGGGGTTTATGTCCGCTAAATGGTCTATCATCTTTGCTATTCTCAATCCGTTTGGTTAAAAAAAATTAAGCAGCTGCAGGCAGTTTGTTGTTCCTATGTATATCCCATAGGCAAATATTTCATTTAACTGAATCTTGAAACAGCACAAATTGGAAACTCAAATTGAATCATATCCTCTTCAAATATCAGATCTCCAGTTCAAAGTGAGTTAGGGTTGATTTGCACAGGCATGGTATGTGGACAGATTGCAAGTAGAGAAAAGTCACTCAGTACATACTTAGTGTCCCTATTGCTTAGGCTAACCATATGTCCCGTTTTGAATGGGACAGTCCCGTTGTTTTAGCATTTTTCAACCGTCCCGTCGTTTTGATAAAAGTCTCAATTTTGTCCCGTTTTTTAAACCTGGTGGGAATGGCGCGGAAGGAGGATCCGAGTTGGAGCTGCCGATTGGAGGCAGCCCAGAAGAGGAAGCCCTCCCACCTATCAGCGTATGGCAAAGGAGGGTGGGGTTTGCAGGCGGGAGCCAATTGTGCAGACTGGGGGCGGGGTTTGCATGCGGGAGCCAATCGCGTGGAGCGGGAGCGGGGTTTGCAGACGGGAGCCAATCTTCTTTTTCATGAATACAGAATATTACATGAGACCCTATCCCATTTTGCCATCCCAATGTCCAGTTTTTGTCTCTGTTTTGTCAGCCTACTATTGCTTATTATATTGAATGTTTTGTTTTGCTTTTTAAAGAAGCATAGACACCCAAGGTGGGAGAAACAACAGTGTGAAATGGTCATAAATTATAGGGAGAAGGTTGAACTAAGGAATAGTTAGAAGAGATGTTATATAAGTCTCATGATTGATAATTGATGATAGATAGATAGATGATAGATAGATAGATAGATAGATAGATAGATAGATAGATAGATGATAGATGTTACACCATGAAAAAGGAAATCACATGATGAAAAAGGTCTGATGTTGGCAAATATTTTTCCTTTCTGTTTTCTATTTTCTTCATGACAGAAACTGACTTAGATGCAAAATC